>JAPVLO010000100.1:12656308-14140078 GCA_027257055.1 Cephalopachus bancanus | reverse complement strand
TATTATCTTACTTATTTACTTATTTTTACTTACTCTGTTGCCTAGACTAGAGGGCAGTGGCATGCTCACAGCTCAGTACAGCCTCGAATTCCTGGGCTCAGGGAATCCTCCTACCTCAGCCTCCTGAGTAGCTGGGGCTATAGGTGTGTGTCACCTTGTCCAGCTAATTTTTTTATTTTTTGTAGAGTCAAGGTCTCACTATGTTGCTCAGGCTGGCCTCGGCCTCCCAAAGTGCTGGGATCATGGTTGTAAGCCACTGCGCAGGCCAAAGTTAATTCTTTTTAGAAATATTGAGGACTATAGACCAAGGTGGCCTGCAGTCTGAGAACAGTCCTTTAGAGAGGATCTATCAGACCGTTTTTCGAAACAGTGTTTTAGCTCACAGTTTATATATGGATTGTGGGTTGTGGAGGTTTAGTATGTGTAAAACCACATCAAATTTGTTCAGAAGTTATATTAAAGCAGGATCACATTAAGGTTTGGGTGTAAGAGATGCGAACTAAACCTGACCTTTTTTCTCTTACCCAAATTCCTAAGAGGCTTGGGGATTCCCTGCCTGATAAAGACTCACCCAACAGGATTTTATTACCCTATTGTTTTCCAGCCTGATTCTGGTATAACATCACATTACAAACAAAGAAGGAAGTCAAAGTATATTTTGGTCCTGAAAAGCCATCACTTGAGAATTACCAGACTTCCAGGGAGCCTTGTAAGACATTTGTCTGTCCTCTGTGAAGTCTGCCACATATAGGACTTCATCTACATATCAACAAATGAGTTTTTCCACCATTTGTCTCTGCAAAACATCTTATCTCATGAAAAGAACTACATATCACCAGCCAAGAAATCTTTAAATGCACCTATGACCTGCAAGCCTCCGCTTGGAACTGTCTGACCTTCCTGGGTCAAACCAAAGAAAATATCACATCTATTGATTTATGGTTACTTGTATCTTCCACCTTCTTAAGGGGTATATAATCAAGCCACCATTCAGTCATGGGAGCAAATGTTTTCAGGCCTTTCTGAGGAGGTTGTATCTGGCTTAAGTCCTCAAGTTTGGCTAAAGAGTAAACCATCTTAAATATTTTACAGTTTGGCATCTTTTAATCAACAGAGTGCATCTGTATATAGATTACAGAAGCATAATGACTAACCCCATCAGATGTTATCTCACATGCTGGAAAAGGCAAGGACTAGGGTTATCTTTTGAGTATAATGACTCAGGCAAGAGATGTGGGGACGATATACTCCATTCTGTTTTGACTTTAAAGCATCTTTCTGGAGAGCTTGGACATCATTGCAGAGTTGAGGGCTTTGTGAAATTGTGTTGGTGCCGGGCTCAGTGGCTCAGCCTGTAATCCCGCGCCTTTGGGAGGGTGAGATGAGTGGATTGCCTGAGCCCGCAGGTTCGAGACCCGCCTGGGCAGCGAGACCTCATCTCTACAATAAATCAAAATATCAGCCGGGTGTGGTAGCGCATGCCTGTAATTCCGGCTACCCGGAAGGCTGAGGCGGAAGGATCGCCGGAGCCCAGCAGGTCGAGGCTGCGGTGGCCGGGAGCAGCCACTGCACTCCAGTCTGGGCGATAGAGTGAGACTCCAACTCAAAAAAAAAAAAAAAAAGAAATTGTGCTGGCAAGCAGAAATGAGCAAACATACCTTCTTACACTTACTACTTTGTCTTACATGGACATGAAAATATTTTAAATGGTCTCTTTCTGCACATGCTTGGAAAATATGGAAGTATAGTGAAGAGAGAGTGCTTATAGAAATGAAAAAATCCATTCAGCTCTATTCTCCTGGGAAGAAAATGTCAGAAGAGATAGGGGAAGGTTGTCAAAGGTTTCCTCCCTGCAGCAGGTGCCAAGGCCAGTATTTGGGGTGGGAGCCCTTGTGTTGAGCTCAGGTTTAAGTGGTCCCCTTCAATGCAGCTGTCACAGAGTCCTATATCGTGGCTCCTGTATGCCTTTAAAAAGCAGACAATTCCACCTTTGCTTTGCTCCAAGCATCTGCCTGGCATGATGGTTCCTGTCAAAAATGTAGTTTTGAGGGACCCAAGTGACTTAAGAAGCTATGCTTGCCATATATCCCTACCTCACGTTCATTGTATTTTATATATCCCTACCTCACATTCACTATATTTTATGAATTCTTAGTATTTTAAATCCTACCTTAGACCCCGTAGAATTAGGCACATGTCGGGTGCCGGACAGTGACTGATTGTATAGTTATATAATGTTTGAAGAAGTGTTTGTACTTAGAACTTTGTTAAGCTTTGTTTGTCCCAATTGCCATGCTGACTTCTTCTGCTTCTGCAACGGGATGTAAATGTTAAGCGATAAGCCCCTTCCAGACATTCCTTTGCTTAACTGGGGTAGACTCTGTGGCGCCAGCCACCCTCCTGGTGGGCTCTGTGTAGTTTCAAATCTCCTGCTCACATGCCAAAGTTAACTTATGTGAAGTGACTGTGTAAACCTAGCTTATCTGACATTCCACTCTGCCTGTTTAGCCGTTTCCCATCAATCACAGGCAACTGAGCTAGAGCCCGAGCAAACCAAAAAATAAACCAACCAATCTTAAGCACCCCGTCCCTTGACATCACTGCGGACCTTATTGGGGACTAATTATGCAAGGTCCGCAGACTTCGGTTTCTACGTCATGACCTCTTCTGATTGGTTAACGTTGCAAGCCTCGGAAAAACCAGTCACGCCCAGCGCCTCCCTCTGTAATTGTGTATAAAAACTGCTTGCCATGCTGGATCAAGGCTCTCATTCTTGAGCCGCTGTGTCGGTTTCGGTTTGTGAGCCCAGACTCGAGCCTGAATAAAGACCCTCATGTGTTTGCATCGGAGCTGGCTCCTTGGTGGTCTCTCGGATTTAGAATTTTGGGTTTGACAGTCTGGGCTGCTGATTTCATAGAATGTAAGGCAAGTATGGAGAAAGAGAAAACAAGTTGAGTGGTTAAAGAAAATTTATTAGAGGGAAAGGAAAGAAAGGCTGGCCCTAAAGAAGAACCAGCAGCTTGTTTTTTTGGCATGTCCCTCTTATACCCCCTAGTTGGGACCTGGTGGTCACGTAGCACATGTAGTCCTGAGGAAGTCAATGTTGGTGGTCATGTAGCCTCAAGATGTGGCCTTGAGGAAGCAGGCTGGTGCTGGTGCTCATGCAACCTTGAGGACGCAGTTATTGGAAGCAAAAACAAAACTTCGCTTAAACAAGTAGGGAAGGGGTGTAGCACCTTTACATAGACATAGAATAAAAAGCAACAATTAGAGCTTCTATGTTAACTCATTCATACTTTGATTCAAAGTAGGAGTTTCTTCACTATCCCTGAATAGATGACCAAATTGGCTTCAGTGACAAAATGAGCATCGTGTTTCCATAAAGGCTTTTTGTCTGTGGATGACAAAGGTCCTGATACTGCACAGAATTTGTCCCATCTGTCCGTTGGTCCCAAGAGCTATGCAGAAGGAGTCTGCACTCCAAGTGACAGCATTCATGGTTGTAGAAGGTTGAATGTGACCTCCTCCTTCACCACCCCAGTGGTGTTGGAATGAGCACATCTGGTCTCTCATCCAGAAGGGCAGAGGCTGGTCATCTGACTTTTATATTCCAATCCAATAAATCAACTGCTTCCCTCATGGCCAAACACAAGAGACAGAGAGCTGGGAGAAAAGGGGTTTAGTTTATTCTGCAACCAGGTTACAGGGAGATGGGTTGGCATCATTACCAAAAAACTCGCTCAAAGTAACACAAGTTTATTCCAGTATTTGTCCCCCAAATTCATAGCCTTTCACCCACTGTGAGTTCGAAGACTACGTGAAGTTTCAGCATGACTCAAGATCACTGAGCTAACACTTAAATTAACATTTTCTGACACGCGATCACTAACATGACACAAAGTCTCCTGGTCCTGCTGACATTTTAGGTCACATTTTGGAATTTACAACATGGATTTTTCTATCTTTTTGTGACAGTTTTTCATAGGAAGGGGCAGACAATTGGAACATCTGAAAGGAAGGGAATGTCACAACATCTGAAAAATGATAGCTTTAAATTGTTTTAAATATAACAGTTGTAACAAACCCTTGTTTAGAGCCCTGACCTATAACCGTGTGATGTCCTCGTACTTACAGATGGAGGGGAGGTGGGCAATACCCACATCAAGCTTTCAGATACACTCCTGCTAGCCTTGACCTATTCTTTATGTTTCCTAACTATTAGGTGGCCTGGTGTAACCAGTTGTTTCTTTTCCAGTGTCAGCAGTGGCTTACTAGATAAGATTGGCCTTTTAGACCAGTTGGGCAAGACTGTGCTAGGAGGAAAAGGGGGATTGCATTCTGAAGGCAGTGATTGGGAAAGAAAAAATGTGCACTTTTAAATTAAAGCAGCTTGTATGTTTAGCCCAACTCAACTATCAAAAAAAGGTTCTTATTGCAAATTTTTAAGTCTTTAAACAAAAACTGTTATAATATAAGAAAAATGACCTCTTTTCAGCTTGTAACATGACTGGTGTATCTGTCTTGAATTGTGCTGTGTATCACTATCAGACAGGGTTAGAGGTCACGTGTTTCTTGGGACAAGCACACTCCTTGTGCTAGCTTCCTATTGACATACCTGAGACACACCTAGGTAGTCTGAGGGTCATTGACTCTTAAAGTCACAATCAGTGCAGTGATTGTGTGTGTGCTAGATGCTAAGCAGTGCTCTAACCACGTTCCAGACTGTATCTAGGTTGACTCTAACATTTAGAGATATTTCATTTAATCCACCCCAAAACCTTAGGCAGTTGCTATTATCATCCAAAATTATAGATGATACAGTTACGACTCTGAGAATATGAGAAATTTGCCTCAAAGACCAAACCATAAGAGGCAATTCTTGGATTCAGACCCAGGTTCTCTTGCCATGGAGATTTCCTTAGAATTCCTGTATTGAATCATCGAGATCTACCTGACAGTTCTCTCTCTGTCCATCTCAGGGTCTTACCCTCTTTGAATTAAGCAAATCCAATTCATTCCAAAATTTCTTACGAACATCACCCTCACCTCCCTCTGACTACCTGTAGTACCCACATCTGAAAGCTCTTGCTAGTCAGACCAGAGTTTGTGGTTGGTTACAATTTCAATTTTTTTTTTCATGTGAACTGCTATTAAAATGGCTCTCTTACTTTTGGTATTTGCAAAATTTATTTTTTATTTTATTTTATTTTTTGAGTCAGGGTCTCATTCTGTCACCTAGACTGGAGGGCAGTGGCACAATCACAGTTCACCACGGTCTCTCTAACTCTTGGGCTCAAGCTATCCTCCCTTCTCAGCCTCCTGAGTAGCTTGAGACTATAGGCATGCCACACAATGCCCAGCTAATTTTTTTATTTTTTGTAGAAATGAGATCTCACTGTGTTGCTCAAGCTGGTCTTGAACTCCTGGGATCAAGCAATCCTCTTGCCTTGGCATCCCAAAGTGCTGGAACTGCAGGCATGAACTGCTGTGCCAGGTGGATTTTTTAAAAATCTAAATTTAAAACATCTACATTCTTATTACATTTATCTGTATTGATTTGGGATGACATTTCAGCTAGTGGAGTTCTTTTGAATCTTGATTCTATCATCCACTGTAATAGGTTTGTGCCATTTGCAAGTTTCTTTTTTGTAGGTTTCTATGCCTCCATCAAAGTTGTATGTGAGAGGGTGAGACAGGACACACCCAAGGCAGAGAGCCCTGTGGTTTACCTCGAGAGATCTCCTTCTCAAGTGAACCACAGTTTAGGTCATTTCTGTGCCAGCTAACAATCCTTCACCATAATATCATCTCACCCATGCTTATCCTGTTCTCTGAGTAATAATAAGAGGCTTTAGTAAATGCCTGTTTTTTTGTTCTGAATTCCCACAGCAGACTCTCTTCACCATGGTGATGTACACGTCATTTTCTATCCTGTGTTTTGTTTTGTGTATCGTGTTAATTGTTCTGGGACTTGAACTTCTCTGGTACAGGCCCACTTTCATTTAAATTAGGGTTATTCCATCCTTTCAGTTTGGAAAATTTCTTCATCAAACTTTTTTTTTTTAAATTGGAGTCTCACTCTGTCACCCAGACTGGAGTGCAGTGGCACACTCCCGGCCACCGCAGCTTCCACCTGCTGGGCTCTGGCGATCCCTCTGCCTCAGCCTTCCAAGTAACCGGAACTACAGGTGCACGCTATCACACCCGGCTAATTTTTTATTTACTGTACAGACGAGATCTCGCCAAGTTGCCCAGGTGGATCTTGAACCCATGGGCTCAGGCAATTTACTTGTCTCGGCCTCTCAAAGTGCTTGGGATTACAGGCTGAGCCACTGAGCCTGGCAAATTTATCACTAAGAAACTTAACTGAGCAATGTTCCATCATTGGTTTATGTGTCTCAGCTTGTTCTGGGCTATTACCTGCATTCATTTATGCATTCGTTTTCTCAACAAAATTTATTAAACACCTACTATGTATCAGGTCTTGTTGTTGGTTCTAGGGATGTAGTAGTGAAAAGCTGACTCGATGCCCTCTTCTCCTTGTTATATTCTACTGAAGGAGACGGACAGCCAGTTTCTGATGGTGATCAATGTTACGAAGCAAATGGAAAGTAACTTGAGATGAGAGAGAAGCCCAGTAGCCAGGGAAGGTCTCAGGGAAGAGGTGGCATTGAGCAGAGACCAGAATTCCAAGGGGTTAGTCCTGCCTCAAGAGCAGGGCCAAAGACCTTAATGAATGTAAGGCTTCGAAGGTGAAAGACCGAAGGAAAACCTAAGAGGTGAGGGGCAATGGGAAGCAGGAAAGGCCATGTAAACCTCACTGGACTGTTCACAAGGATATTGGCAACAGAAAATTAAATTATAGAAATGTTAGTTCCCCTAGTAAGGGGAATGAGTATCATGGAAGAGGAAACATTACATGAATACCCTGACGTTTAGACACCTCAGCAGGTTAGTGATTTTAATTTTTTTTTGTTTGTTTTGTTTTTGTTTTTTGAGTTGGAGTCTCACTCTGTCTCCCAGACTGAACTGCAGTGGCCACTCCCGGCCACCGCAGCCTCGACCTGCTGGGCTCCGGCGATCCTTCCGCCTCAGCCTTCCGAGTAGCTGAAACTACAGGCGTGCGCTACCATGCCCAGCTAATTTTTGATTTATTGTAGAGATGAGGTCTCGCCAAGTTGCCCAGGCGGGTCTCAAACCCGCGGGCTCAGGCAATCCACTCACCTCAGCCTCCCAAAGGCGCAGGATTACAGGCTGAGCTACAGAGCCCAGCTGTGATTTTAATTTTATGTGATGAAATTCTGCCCTCTAGAGGATGAAGCTATGCTGCATTGCTGAAATTTTTTTTTTTTTTGAGTTGGAGTGCAGTGGCCGCTCCCGGCCACCGCAGCCTCGACCAGCTGGGCTCCGGCGATCCTTCCGCCTCAGCCTTCCAAGTAGCCGGAATTACAGGCATGCGCTGCCACGCCCGGCTGATTTTTTTTGTTGTTGATTTATTGTAGAGATGAGGTCTCGCTGCCTATGCGGGTCTCTAACCTGCGGGCTCAGGCAATCCACACACCTCAGCCTCCCAAAGGCGTGGGATTACAGGCTGAGCCACCGAGACCGGTTTAAAGATCAGTTATTAAAAAAATTGACAGTGGGGTCCCTCCCACTGTGGGAGCTTTTCTGTCTTCTCAAAAAATCCTGCTTTCTCCAAAAAAAAAAAAGATTTTCAATTGCTGACTGCTCATGGATTATTGTAAATTTTATATTTTGAGGATTTGATATCTAAAATAAAATTTTATCTAGAGAGTACAACATGGAAATAATTTACTCATAAGAATCATATTTGAGCCAGGCTCGGTGGCTCAGCCTGTAATCCCGCGCCTTTGGGAGGCTGAGGTGAGTGGATTGCCTGAGCCCACGGGTTCAAGACCCACATGGGCAGCGAGACCTCATCTCTACAATAAATCAAAAAATTAACTGGGCATGGTAGCGTATGCCTGTAATTCTGGCTACTTGGAAGGCTGAGGCGGAAGGATCGCTGGAGCCCAGCAGGTCGAGGCTGCGGTGGCCGGAAGCGGCCACTGCACTCCAGTCTGGGCGACCGAGTGAGACTCCAACTCAAAAAAAAAAAAAAAAATCATATTTAACATATTTACAAAACACTATTGTAAGACTTATATAATTCCACAAAACTCCAAGTTGATTAAAATCGTCACAGTTCACAGAACAGCAGTTTCTTAAATTGAACAAGAAAACAAGCTAATTCAGAATTACTTTTGAAGAGTGAAGGAAAAAACTCAAGAGTTCTGAGTAATCAGTAGCAGCTTGTTTGAAGAACAAGACAAGTCCAAGAGTAAATCACTTCTTTTTTATTTTTTATCTTTTGGAGTTGGAGTCTCATTCTGTCACCCAGGCTGGAGTGCAGTGGCACGCACACTCATGGCCACCCCAGTGTCAACCTGCTGGACTCCGGTGATACTTCCAAGTAGCCAGAACTATAGGCGCACGCTGCCACACTTGGTTAATTTTTTATTTATTGTAGAGACAATGTCTCACCAAGTTGCCTGGGCTGGTCTCAAACCCGTGAGTTCAGGCAATCCACTTGCCTCGGCCTCCCAAAGTGCTGGGATTATAGGCTGAGCCACCGAGCCCGGCCAAGTAAATCACTTCTACTGTCAGGAACTAGGCACAGGAGGAATAATTCAAGGTGAAGGAGAATAAGGAAATTCCATTAGGGGCTGATACTTATCTGTAATATTGTAGGATGACATGGGTCAGCAAAACTCCAGGGGTAGTATTGTGGCAGTGTCCATAAGGTCATCTTCTCAAGAAGAGTATCTGTCTTAGTCTATTTCTGCTGCCGTAATGAAACACCTTATAAACAGTAAAGACTTGTTTCTCATAGTTCTGGAGCCTGGGAAGTCAAGATCAGTGGATAGAATCTGCACCAGCAGATTCAGTGTCTGGTAAGGGCAGAAAAGGCAAAAGGGACAAATGCTGCATCATCACGCAGCAGAAGAAATGTGCTATTGTCTGACTGTATCCCCTCAAATTCTTATGTTGAAACTCTATTGCCAATGTGAGTGTATTAAGAGGTGGAGTCTTTAGGAAGTGATTAAGTCACAAGGGCAGACCCCTCATGGGTAGGATTAGGGCCATTGTAAAAAGGCTTGATGGGTGGTTTTGTTCTTTTCCATCCCTTCTGCCATGTGAGGGCACAGCCTTTGTCCCCTTCAAATACAACAACAACTTTCCAACAAGATGCCATGTTGGAAAGAGAGAGCAGCCCTCCCCAGACACCAAATCTGTCAGCACCTTGATCCTGGACTTTCCAGCCTTAAGAACTGTGAATAATATATTTCTGTTTGTTATAAATTATCCAGTCTCCTGTCTAATTATAGCAGCACAAGTGGACTAAGACGAGATTGGTACTGAGAAGTGAGATGCTGCTATAACAAATACCTAAACATGTGGAACTGGGTAATAGGTAGTAGCTGAAAGAGTTTAAAGGAACATGCTAGAAAAATCTATCTATCGAATTAGTGGGGACTTCCGGCAAGATGGCGACAGAGCAACCCGGTCTGTGAAACCCTCTGCAAAGGAGAACTGCAGTGGGTCTCTGGCTCTCGCCCTGGGGGCTGCGGACCCCAACATTGCAGCCTGCTCTTCATATGGAGCTCAGCCGTTGCCACCGCTCCCCAGCGGCAGACTGGACAGCCACTGCAGTACAGACGCCGCGGCCGCCACTGCAGCCGCCGCCGCCACCAGAAGCACATCACACCACCCGGTTGGAGGCGATCCACGACTTCAGGGATCCTTAAAGCCCCTTGAAGCCCCTTCAGGGAAGATCTGCTGGGATCGCTGCCAGCTCTCCTGCGACGGAGACGTCCTGCCCGCCGTGAGTCTCCTGCCTGTGCCCTGAGGCAGGCATCCATCTCCAGTCTCTGCCGGTTCCTGTCCGGCCCCACTCCCTCTGGGGCGAGCAGCTGAGATAGCACCACCTGCTGGCGATTCAAGGTAACAACACCGAAACGGGAGAAACAAGCTTGAAAAAGACATAGGCCAGAGTGGTGAACGGAGGGTGATCTGAACTGTCCTTCACAGCAGACCAGGGCAACTGACCCTAACTGCAAACTAATTTACCGGCTTGAAAAGAAAGCTAGAAATCAGAACTGAAAGGACATTGGACTTAAGCGAAAAGTCTCAGAGTGTGCTTCATTGATTCTGTTAGTTTAATGACTTAATTCTATTCCTACTGTATTGTTCCTTTTTTTCTTTTTTTTTTTCTCTTCCTTTTCTTCTCTTCTCTTCTCTCTGTAAACCATATCTTTGTATAGAGGAAGAGCACACCAATAAGGTGGTTGGTTAGCTTGTATGTTAGCATCACTATATGTTTTATTTTTTTTTGTATGGGAGTTGGTTCGTCTGTAGCTGTGGTCTACTGTTTTTATCTGTTTCAGTATAGGTCTCTCTCTCCATTTGTTGGCACATGTTTGTTTCCCCCCTTACTCCTTTATCTCTTCACTCCCCTCTTCAACGCACTGTCTACTCCATTATCTTCCCTCTGTTAACCATATTTTATTTCAGGGAGTAAATCTACAGCCCCACTGCATGGACAGATTCCAAGGCAGTGAGAAGTGAGTTCCAGATTATCCACGCACCTGTCAGCAAATACCAGGACCTGCAGATAGATTTTGAATCACAGCTGCCCCCTTAAGTAAATCTCAAAACTGCAAAAAGGACCACCCCCAACCTACAGTGCAACTCCAGAATTGAACAAAGTAAGAGGGCATACATAAAGAATAGGAGATTGAACAGAGTAAAACCAATCCCTTTACCCCTGAATAACAGAATTAAAGAAGACAGTGACATGGAGGGAAGGAAAAAGTAGGGAGGGGGGGAAACCACACAAAAGAAGAAAAACCAAAAGAAGAATATAGGTCTCACACAGACCCCTGGGAGATCAGATACTGAGAAAACAGATTCTGGAACACAAACAATGAAGAGCCCCCAGAATGACTGGTCACATGCAACAAACCCAGACATCAAGACATTAATGGAGAGAATTTAAAAAATTGAGGAGAGACAAGAGGAAAATAAGAAGGAGCTGATGTCAGAAATAACAGCAGTAAGGAATACTGTGATGGAAATGAATAACAGACTAATAAGCATGGAAAGCAGAATCAGCCAAGCAGAAGAAAGAATCTCAGAGCTTAAAGACCAAAACACAGAACTAACCCAAACTGTCAAAAGCATAGAAAAGAAGCTCAGAAAGACAGAACAAAACCTGCAAGAGATGAATGATCACTTCAAGAGACCAAACCTAAGAGTAATTGGGCTTCCTGAGGCAAAGAGAGAAACAGAAGCCACACTGGAACAAACACTTCATGAAATCATTCAAGAAAACTTCCCTCATCTCATCAAGGATGAAAAAATCCAAACACAAGAGATTCAGAGAACCTGCAAGACAACAAATGAGAAGACCGACTCCCAGACACATAATAATTCGCCTAAACAAAGTAGCTATAAAAGAAAAAATCCTAAAGGCAGCAAGAGAAAAAGGCCAGACTAACTACCAAGGAAGACCAATTAGAATAGCAGCAGATTTATCCACAGAAACACTTCAGGCTAGGAGAGCCTGGAACCCTATCTTCAAAGTTCTAAAAGATAAACAATTTCAACCAAGAATAACTTACCCAGCCAAACTAAGCTTCATTAGTGAGGGAGAATTGAAATATTTTCCAGATATCCAATCCCTAAGAACCTACGATGCCACCAGACCACCTCTACAAGAAACACTTAAGAAAGTACTGAACACAGAAGGAAAAGAAAAAAGAACAATAACATTCTTCACACGAGTACAGGCAAAAGATTAAAAACACACATGAGCCAACTCCAAAAACCCAAAGAAAGACAACAAACAAACAGGAGCAACTCTGTAAGAACCTTATGACAGGGATCAATGCTTGCATTTCAATTATTAGCCTAAATGTGAATGGACTAAATGCACCACTGAAAAGACATAGAATGGCAAAATGGATAAAATAACATCAGGTAACAATCTATTGCCTTCAAGAGACTCACCTCCTAGAAAGGACACCCACAGACTCAAAGTAAGAAGATGGGAAACAAACTTTCAGGCGAATGGAATACAAAAGAAAGGAGGAGTAGTGATCTTAATTTCAGACAAAATACCCTTCAAGCTATTAAAAATAAAAAAAGATACAGAAGGCCACTACATAATGATAAAAGGCTTAATCCATCAACAAGAAATATCTATGCTAAACATATATGCACCCAACATAGGTGCGCCAACTTTCATAAAGCAACTTCTAGGAAAACTAAAGAAAGATACTGACTCTAACACCATCATAACTGGGGACTTTAATACCCCACTCACAACTCTAGACAGATCATCAGGACAAAAAATCAGCAAGGAGATCCAGAACCTCAATGTGACTTTGGACCAAATGAACTTAATTGATACCTACAGAACACTCCATCCAAAGACCACAGAATATGCATTCTACTCATCACCGCATGGAATATATTCTAAGATCGACCACATAATTGGCCATAAATCAAGCATAAGCAAATTTAAAAGGACCGAAATTCTACCATGCAACTTCTTGGACCACAGTGGAATAAAAATAAACATTGACACCAACAAAGTCCCCCCAAAACCCACAAAGACATGAACACTAAACAGCATGATGCTAAACAACTCCTGGGTCAATGATGAAACAAAACAGAGATCAAAAGATACCTGGAAACAATTGAAAATGAAGAAACATCTTACCAAAATCTCTGGGACGCCTTGAAAGCTGTAGTAAGAAGGGAATTTATATCCCTACAAATGCACATGAAGACAATGGAAGGAACACAAATTAACAACCTAACAAGCCACCTAAAGAAGTTGGAAAAGCAAGACCACAAAAACCCTAATTTCAGCCGAAGAATCCAGATCACCAAAATAAAAGCCCAAATCCAGGACATAGAAGACAAAAAGATAATACAAGCCGGGCTCGGTGGCTCAGCCTGTAATCCCGCGCCTTTGGGAGGCTGAGGTGAGTGAATTGCCTGAGCCCGCGGGTTCGAGACCCGCCTGGGCAGCGAGACCTCATCTCTACAATAAATTAAAAAATCAGCCGGGCGTGGTGGCGCATGCCTATAATTCCGGCTACTCGGAAGGCTGAGGCGGAAGGATCGCCAGAGCCCAGCAGGCCGAGGCTGCGGTGGCCGGGAGTGGCCACTGCACTCCAGTCTGGGCGACAGAGTGAGACTCCAACTCAAAAAAAAAAAAAAAAAAAAAAAAGATATACAAAAAATCAATTAAACAAAAAGCTGGTTCTTCGAAAGGATAAACAAGATTGATGGTTCCCTAGCTAGACCAAGAAAAAACTAGAAAAAACCAAATAAACACAATCAGAAACACAAAAGATGAAATCACATCTGACCCTGAAGAAATACAAAAGATCATTAGAGACTACTATGTACACTTGTATGGAAACAAACTTGAAAACCTTAAGGAAATGGAGGACTTTCTGATATCACACAACCTACATAGATTGGAACAAGAAGAAATCAAGACCCTAAATAGACCAATGACAATCAAGGAAATCGACTACATGATAAGAAAACTTCCTACAAAAAAAAGTCCTGGTCCAGATGGCTTTCCAGCAGAATTCTACAAGACATTTAAGGAGGAGTTGATACCAATCCTACTGAAGGTATTCCAGGCTATTGAAAAAGATGGAACTCTCCCCAAATCATTTTATGAAGCCAACATTACATTTATATCCAAGCCAGGTAAAGATCCAACAAAGAAAGAGAACTACAGGCCAATATCTTTGATGAACATAGATGCTAAAATTCTCAACAAGATCCTAGCAAACCGAATTCAGCAACATATCTCAAAAATCATCCATCATGACCAAGTAGGCTTCATTCCTGGGATGCAAGGCTGGTTCAACATTCGTAAAACCATAAATGTAATTAAATACATCAACAGATGTTAAAACAAAAATCACATGATTATATCATTAGATGCTGAAAAAGCTCTTGATAAAATCCAGCACCCCTTCTTGATAAAAACCCTTGAACATCTAGGCATATGGGGAACATACCTCAAATTAGTAAAAGCCATCTATGAGAAACCCACAGCCAGCATACTCCTAAATGGACAAAAACTGGAACCATTTCCCCTGAAAACTGGGACAAGACAAGGATGCCCACTCTCACCCCTCCTGTTCAACATAGTATTGGAAGTCCTGGCTAGAGCAATCAGAGAAGAGGAGGCAATCAGGGGTATCCAAACTAGGAAAAGAGGAAGTCAAGTTATCTCTCTTTGCAGATGATATGATTGTGTACCTTGAAAAATCCAAGAGAATCTGTCAAAAACCTCCTTACACTGATAAAGGCCTTTGGCAAAGTCTCAGGATACAAAATAAATGTGCAAATGACAATCGCATTTCTCTACACCAATAATAAACAAACAGAAACTCAAATAAAAAACACAATTCCATTCACAATAGCCACAAAAAAATGAAATACCTTGGCATCTTCCTAACCAGAGACGTGAAAGACCTTTACAATGAAAACTACAAAACACTGCTCAAAGAAATCAAAGATGACACAAACAAGTGGAAAAATAGCCCATGCTCATGGATTGGAAGAATTAACATTGTGACGATGTCCATCTTACCTAAGGCAATCTACAAATTCAATGCAATACCCATCAAATTACCAGCAACATTCTTCTCAGAACTAGAAAAGACAACACAGGAATTCATATGGAAACACAAACGTCCAAGAATAGCCAGAACAATTCTCAGCAAAAAAAAAAAACAAAAAACAAAGCAGGTGGTATCACATTACCAGACTTCAAACTTTACTATAAAGCTACAATCATCAAAACAGCTTGGTATTGGTATAGAAACAGGCATATAGATCAATGGAATAGAATTGAGATTCCAGAAGCTAAACCTCAATTTCTCAACCAACTCATCTTCAACAAGGCCTCCACCACCTACCACTGGGGAGAGGAGAACCTATTCAGTAAATGGTGCTGGGAAAACTGGCTGAACACATGCGGATGATTGAAACAGGACCCCTATCTATCCTCATGCACAAAGATTAACTCCAAATGGATCAGAGACCTAATGTAAAACCTCAAACCATAAGAACCTTAGAAAATGAAGGAAACATCCTCATGGAAATCAGAACTGGCATCCAATTCCTGAACAAAACCCGAAACCCACAGGTCATAAGAGAGAAGATAGACAAGTGGGACCTTATTAAACTGACAAGCTTCTGCAAGGCCAAAGAAACCATCAAGAGAGCAGGGAGACAGCCCCCAGACTGGAAAAAAGTATTTGCCAACACCAGGTCTGACAAAGGCTTAACATCCTGGATCTACAAGGAACTAAAAGGTGCTGAAAAGAAAAAAAAAAAACAACCCCATTATAAAATGGGCAAAAGATACGAACAGACACTTCACAAAAGAGGACATCTGAGCAGCCAACAAACACATGAAGAAATGCTCAACCTCACTAATCATCAGGGAGATGCAAATCAAAACCACACTGAGATACCACCTAACTCCAGTCAGAATGGCAATTATCAACAACTCAAAAAATAACAGCTGCTGGAGAGGGTGTGGCAAAAAGGGAACACTTGTAACATGTTGGTGGGAGTGTAAACTAGTGCAACCTCTGTGGAAAGCAGTGTGGCAATTCCTAAAAGCTCTAAATATCGACCTCCCATATGACCCCGCAATCCCCCTACTGGGAATATACCCAGAAGAACTTAAATCACTCTATAAAAAAGATACCTGCACACGTATGTTTATCGCAGCGTTGTTCACAATAGCAAGAACCTGGAAACAACCATGCTGCCCATCAAAAGAGGACTGGCTTAAAAAAATGTGGTACATATACACGATGGAATACTATGCAGCCATAAAAAAGAACAAAATCATGAATTTTGCAGCAACCTGGATGGAACTAGAGTCTATAATACTGAGTGACCTCTCACAGAAACAAAGATTCGAGTATCACATGTTCTCACTCATATAATGGACCTTGAACATCCAATGTACTACTATAAGAAAATGACTGACGGTACTGGGAAACTATGGGAGGGGAGGGAGATGGGATTAACAGTAGCAAATATCTGTCTGGGGATGGGGAAACACCTCTTATCAACAGGGTGCCTGAATGAAACGTAATTGTACACCTAACCATTAACTGTACCCCACAAAACCATAATAAAAATATTGATTATGAAAAAAAATCTATCTATCTATCTATCTATCTAATCTAATCCAGTGGATGGAGCATTAAGCATTCTGGTGAGTGCCCAGAAGAAGGGGAGAGCTATAGGGAGAACATAAATCCTCTCAGTGGTTACTTAAGTGGTCCACGATCAGAATATGGGTAGAAGTATAGGTGAAAGGCAATTCTGAGATTTTAAGTATAAATGAGGAACAAGGTATAGGAAACTGGAGGAAAGATCATCCTTGTTTCAAAGTGGCAAAGAACCTGGTTGAATTGTATCCATGTCCTTGTACTTTGTGAATGGCAGAACTTAAAAACAATGAACTAGGATATTTGGAGGAAGACATCTCTGAGCACAGTATTAGGGAATAGCATGGCTTCTCTTGACTGCTTATAGTAAAATGTGGGAAGAGAGAAATGAATTAAAGATGGAGTTTGTAATCAAAAAGGAAGCAGAGCTTAAAGATTTGGCAAAATTTTCAGCTTGGCCACACAAAGAATGGAAAAGTGTGCTTGAATGAGAACACCAAGGATATGATCAAGCTGATGCTTAATAAGGAGAATTCTATGACTATAAGAAATCCCAATGTTCTTCAACAGAACAATGGAAGAATGACCCTCAAACTGTTTCAGAGATTATCGGTGCTGCCACTCCTGTCGTAGGCCCTGAGTGCCAGGACTCTGTGGGCATAAGGGTTTTAAGAGAGGGACTCAGGGAACCATCGAAATTTGGGACTTGCTGCCCTGGGTCACCCCAGTTCTCTGCTCCCCACATTCTGGTGAAGTGTTCCTTGGCCACCCCAGGTGTGGTTCATGCAGGCCCATGTGCAACCTGGGTCTCCTTTTCCACAAGCCTTGGCAGCATCCACGTGGTGCTAACTCTGCAGGTGCAGATAGTGCATGAACTGTGGAGGCACAGCTACCTTCATTCAGATTTCAAAGGATGTCTCCAAGAACCTGGTGGCCCAGGCAGGGAACTGCGACACTGTCACAGGGGGAGCTGCCACAGAAAGCCTTCTGTAGAACAATGCTTAGTGCAGCTGTGGTGTCAGGGCCAATACAGAGTCCCCACTAGGGTAATGTCTAGTGGGGCTAAGGGGGCAGGGCTTTACTGAGAACCCGGAACTGTAGAGCCACCAGTGTGCAACTCCAGCCTGGGAGAGCCTAGACTTTCACCTGTGAGAGCTCGGTGTCGGTTGCACCTGAAGCCTTGGGGACCCAGCCCCCAACAACCCCAGAAGGTGGGACAGGGCATCAAAGAAGATTATTCTCAAACCTCAAGATTTAGTGTTGTTTGCCTTGTGGGTTTTGAACTTATTTGGGATCTGTTATCCCTTTCTTCTTTCTTATTGCTTACTCTTGGAATGGGAATGCTTATCCTGTGACTGGTCTGCCAATGCATTTTGGAAGCAGGTACCAGCTGATTTCACAGGCTACCAGCTGAAGGAGAATTTCCTCAGGATGAATCGTATCTCAAGTATCACCCACTTCTTGTCTAGATGATATTTATTTATTTATTTATATTTATTTATTTATTTATTTTTGAGTTGGAGTCTCACTCTGTCGCCCAGACTGGAGTGCAGTGGCTGTTCCCGGTCACCGCAGGCTCGACCTGCTGGGCTCCGGCGATCCTTCCGCCTCAGCCTTCCGAGTAGCTGGAATTACAGGCACGCGCTACCACGCCCGGCTTTTTTTTGATTTATTGTAGAGATGAGGTCTCACTGCCCAGGCGGGTCTCGAACCCGCGGGCTCAGGCAATTCACTCACCTCAGCCTCCCAAAGGCGCGGGATTACAGGCTGAGCCACCGAGCCTGGCCTAGGTGATATTTAGATGAGACTTTGGACTCAGGCTTTACACTTGATACTGAAATTACTTAAGACTTGTGGGGGATATTGGGATAGAATGTGGGTATTCTGAATGTGAGAAGGACATGAATGTTGAGGGGCCAGTGGCAGAATGCTATGCTTTGAGTGTGTCCCCTCCAAAATTCATGTTGAAACAACCCCCAATGCAATATTAAGAGATGTGGCCTTTAGGAGGTGATAAGGTCATGAGGTCACCTCCCTCATGAATGGGATTAAGGCCTTTATAGAATAGGCTTCACATGGTGTTTGGCCACTTTTTAACATTCCACCTCCCAACATTGAGGACGCACAACAAAGTGGCATCTTGGAAGCACAGAGCAAGTGTTTGCAACCGGTACTGTTTTCTTATCCCGGAGTCCCCAGACTTGCCCCCCCCATTACCACGGAAAGCTCCCTAGGGTTTGGAGTGTATAGGTGGGACTCAAAATGGTATTATTTACCCTCTAACAGGTGACACACCTTTTTAACACACCTTATTAAGAAATAGCTTTTCAGCTGGGCTCGGTGGCTCAGCCTGTAATCCCGCGCCTTTAGGAGGCTGAGGTGAGTGGATTGCCTGAGCCCACGGGTTCGAGATCTGCCTGGGCAGCGAGACCTCATCTCTACAATAAATCAAAAAAAAAAAAAAAAAAAATCAGCCCGGCGTGGGAGCGCATGCCTGTAATTCCGGCTACTCGGAAGGCTGAGGCGGAAGGATCGCCGGAGCCCAGCGGGTCGAGGCTACGGTGGCCCGGAGCGGCCACTGCACTCCAGTCTGGGCGACAGAGTGAGACTCCAACTCAAAAAAAAAAAGAAATAGCTTTTCAAGTCCTTGCCAGGGATTTGGGAAGAGGCCTAGAACTGAGAGAGGTGCTGATCCCCGGGAGGGCGCGCGTGGATTCCGCGCTCACCTCTGCTTCTTTTTTTTTTTTTCTTTTTTTTGAGTTGGAGTCTCACTCGGTCGCCCAGACTGGAGTGCAGCGGCCGCTCCCGGCCACCGCAGCCTCGACCTGCTGGCTTCCGGCGATCCTTCCGCCTCAGCCTTCTGAGTAGCTGGAACTACAGGCGCGCGCTACCACGCCCGGCTGATTTTTTTTTGATTTATTGTAGAGATGAGGTCTCGCCTGCCCAGGCGGGTCTCGAACCCGCGGGCTCGGGCAATCCACTCACCTCAGCCTCCCAAAGGCGCGGGATTACAGGCTGAGCCACCGAGCCCGGCTTCACCTCTGCTTCTACTTAGCCGCTCTGAGTCCTCGGCAGTCAGCAGGGAAAGGGCCGCCCCGCCCCCGCTGCCTTCCTGGTGACACGCCCCTTCCGCATGCTATAAGGGCCAGGCTCTGGGCGTTTCCTCCCAGACCTCGCCCAGCCCAGACCCTGAGCTCACACGTCTGTGCAGCGGGTAAGGCAGGGACCTACTGGGAGGCGGCGGGGCAAGAGGTCAGTCCGCCCCCCACCCCGCGCAGCCCCTAGCTCAGCACCGCTCCGGGCACCGGCCGGGCGGCACCACAGCTCCTTGCACGCCCCCCCACGGCCCCCACTCTTCTTGAGCCCCGCCTGAAAGGGACGACCCTGGATACTCCCCTCTACAGGGGTGCAAGGCCAGGTCTGCCAGCGAGGGAAGGAGAGAGGACTACAGATGCGGGAGGAAGGCACGACCTAAACCCGCGATCAGAGTGTTTTTCTTTCTCCTCGAATTCCCTTCTTCGAGCTGTTTGTGATAGTTTCCCGGCAGCCCAGGCCGAGCCGCTTCTCCTTTCTGAAGGCACAGAGAGGGAAAGGAGGAAGCGGGCGCCACCACAGATTGCTTAACAACTCTAAGAATTCGACTTTGTGCCTACACGCCGAGAGCACCTCTTCTTTGCCCGTCCTTCGGGAAGTTAAGACTCCGAAAGTATAGATCCAGATGGGTTAGGGTTAGTGGGTAGCAGGACGGTGATGCTGTAGTTTGCAGGAATACTGATCCTCGTCCCTGGGATGTTTTGGGGTTTCAAACTGGCATACACCTGCTCTGAGATTCCGGACACTGGCTTCTTAAACATTAGGAATGGAATCTCAAAAAATGAGGGTCATTGTATTCTGAATTACAATCGTATTTTTGCTGGAATTTCATTTTAATGCATAGTAGGTAGCTATGGTTTTCTGAGATAAATGTTCCTAGTTCAGGTAAATGCAGGCAATGTCTTTATTGCCCCAATGAGTCAGACTGAACCAGAGTCAGAAATGTGTGTGCTCCCAAACTTGGTAGGTTGGAACCGCCAGGGACTGGGCAGCTTTGCCAGTCCTGTCTTGGCTCTTGCTCAGGCCCTAGACTCACGGTCTGCAAGGTCAGAGCCCTTTAGGACACTCTGGGTTCTGATCCTGTGTTACCACTGACTCCTTGGCCAGCCTAGGCTCACATTTGCGAGCATGGGGAAAGCGTTCTTGCCCTGCTGGGAGGGGTGGGGGCGGGAAGAGGGAGCAAGTACAAGATCCAGGGCTTTGCAGGTGGCTGGCACAATTGAAGAGGATGCTGGGGAAATGGTGCTACCTGCCCTGCTGGAGTGGGCAGTGGGCGCCATGGAACCTCTGTTCTGTTTGCAGCCTTCGCCATGGAGCAGTTGAGCACAGCAAATACCCACTTTGCCTTGGACTTGTTCCGGGCCTTGAATGAAAACAACCCGGCTGGAAACATCTTCATCTCTCCCTTCAGCATTTCCTCAGCGATGGCCATGATCTTTCTGGGGACCAGGAGCAACACTGCCTCACAACTGTCCAAGGTCAGTAGAAACAAGCAAAAGGGGGCTGTTTTCCTTGCTGTCTCCCTGCTAATGGATAGGCTATAGGAGAAAGCTTTGCCTGTGAGCCCTTACAGTATTATAAAACTGTATTTCTTTTTTTTTTTTTTTGAGTTGGAGTCTCACTCTGTCGCCCAGACTGGAGTGCAGTGGCTGCTCCCGGCCACCGCAGCCTCGACCTGCTGGGCTCCAGCCATCCTTCCGCCTCAACCTTCCGAGTAGCTGGAATTACAGGCATGTGCCACCACGCCCGGCTGATTTTTTGATTTATTGTAGAGATGAGGTCTCACTGCCCAGGCGGGTCTCAAACCTGCGGGCTCAGGCAATCCACTCACCTCAGCCTCCCAAAGGCGCGGGATTACAGGCTGAGCCACCGAGCCCAGCATAAAACTGTATTTCTATGTTCAACAACTGTACTATGAGGTCAGACTTTCAGAAAAGTCCCAAGAACAATCCATTTGTATGCAGGCTTTTATTCATCTTCAAGTCTTTACTGAGTACCCACTGTGTTCCAGGCACTGTTTTTTGTTTTACTGAGGATAGGGCAGCAGACAAAACTGACAAAGATCCCTGAAGGGCGATGCTTTTCACCCTGAATGAATCAGACGGCTTTTCTGGAAGCCACACCATGGCCTCCTGAGCGAGTAGCTTCCAGATTTGGCTTTGCATATGATGATCTTTGCATGGCTGATTCATAAAAGATGCCTGTTTTGTAACATTACTTTCTAGCAAAATGACAGTAATGAGACATAGGGAATGCACTACAGTAGAGATGTTGATATTACCTTTTTGAGGGGACAAGGAATAAGCAACCATGTAGTTCTGTATTTCCAGGGCCAGACCCTGTGTCTGGTGCTGCATGTGGCTCGATGGGCTGTGTTGGAGCAGGTCCTGCCGGGAGGGCAGGAGAGGGAGTTTCAGCAGCTTTGGGAACAGGACCCAGTCCTTGGTGATGCGGCAGCCCAACCTTCCTGCCCATCCTTAATGGGCACAAAGGGGACTTCCATGCTTTGTGCTCTTTAATTCTGAGATGGGAGCTCTAGCTTTCTCTTGAAGCCCAGCAGAAGGAGTGATAAAACTTACATTACACAGAAATGTAAACTTTTAGAACAATTTCTGTTGCTTTTAAGGATTTTTAGAAAATCATTTCTGTATGTGATAGGAGTTACTCATGATATTTTTTTAAAAACGAATTCTTGGCTTCAACTCAAAAAACTGTATAGTGCTAATTTGGCCAGTGTGGATTTTCAGCATGCCTCTGAAGACACAAGGAGGCTTGTCTAACACACCTGCCACAAATTACACTGCATCTGTTCCTCGGGAAGGTGCAACCCTGGAGTCAAGTTCAAGAGGCTACAAAGCTTCTATTACTCATCACTGCAGATATGAAAGTATTTTAAAGTTTAAAAAAAATCCACTTTAAAAAAAAAACCACTGTTACCAATTTTTAGTTGCTTCTTGTGGATTATATCAGCTCCTATTTTGAGGCTTTTCAGGGACTTTATAACCTCAGCAAAGAATTTTTTTTTTTTTTTGGGTTGGAGTCTCACTCAGACGCCCAGACTGAAGTGCAGTGGCCGCTCCCAGCCACCACAGCCTCTACTTGCTGGGCTCCGGGGATCCTTCCGCCTCAGCCTTCTAAGTAGCCTTCTAAGTACAGGCACATGCTACCACATCCGGCTAATTTTTTGATTTATTGTAGAGATGAGGTCTCACCAAGTTGCCCAGGCGGGTCTTGAACCTGCAGCCTCAGGCAATCCACTCACCTCAGCCTCCCAAAGGCGCGGGATTACAGGCTGAGCCACCGAGCCCGGCTAGCAAAGAATATTTTTAAGAGTTTTCCCCTCCCCCCCAGTTCCGTTGAAGCAGAGGGATCATAGTAACTACACAAACATTTCCATATCTCAGTGAGTAATGCAGACTTTGTATTCTGTATAGTTTTGTTCTTTGTGTCTTAATAACAAGGAACCAGCCCAGGCCTCATAAAACCATAAAGGATCTCTTGACTTGTAATTGATCTGTGGGGAATTAAACTTTTGCTAGAATGTTACACTTAGGGAAATTATTTTAAAATAAGTGAATTATTTATGCCATAGAGTAATACAAGAGAAAAAGCCTCTATCTGTAAGGTCTTTGTGGTCTTGCATTGGGGATGATTCTTATTTGTATTGCTTATTTCTGAGAACTTTCAGTAAAATTATGTTCGATACAGAATTTAAAAATAAACCTACCATTTATGATTTTCTTTGGAAAAAAATTAGACATATAAGTATGCATTAGTCACTCACATTTGTAGAACTATAATTATAACCAAAAAGTGATGTAAAAGCAGTTTCTAATGTTGTAATTATTATGTATTACAAGGCCATCAAATTTTGAATTTCCTGTTATTTGTTCTCTGACAAATTAATGAAATATTGGACTAGAGATCATCAGTAATTAGTAATAAAAACATATTAATTTAGTTTGATAGATACAAATACCAAAGGATCACTTTATAATTTCAAAATAAATGGTTACAGAAAAATGTTTTCTTTATTTTAGGCTTTCCATTTCGACACAGTTGAAGAGATTCATTCAAAATTTCAGAGTCTGAATGCTGATATCAACAAACGTGGAGCATCCTATATTCTGAAACTTGCTAATAGATTATATGGAGAGAAAACCTATAATTTCCTCCCTGTAAGTATTTGCACTTCGTATTCTAAAACTCTGCTAGATAGTGCAGATATTTTCCAGTACAATAAAATCATACATGTCAGTTTTAATATGTATAAACTTTCAGAAAAGTCACACAGAAAGCAAACATTTGACAGACAGGGCTCCCATCAATTTTGTGGTGCTTTTGCCATAGTCTTTCCAGTGAAAAGTTCGCTCCTGAAGGTGTTAATAAAGCAAGAGTGAGTCTCATGATTAACTTCCAAGTACAATCAATATTTGCTTATTTTTGAAAATGTTAGTCAAAGGTTAGAAAAGAATTGGTAAATTTTATATTATACCAAAAGTATAAGGGTTAGACTTACTACTACTGAAATGTATGCTTAAAAATGGTTAAGATAGTAAATTTAATGTTAAATGGTTTTTACCACAATAAAAAATGTATAAGGGTTAGAGTTTTTTGTGTTACACTGAAGTGTAGCCTTTAGGACAATTTCTGTTGTTTTTAAGGATTTTTAGAAAACCTGTATGTGATAGGAGTTACTCATGACAGTTTTTTAAAAACAGGAGTTCTTGGCTTCAACTCAGAAACTGTATGGTGCTGACTTGGCCAGTGTGGATTTTCAGCATGCCTCCGAAGACGCAAGGCAGGCCATAAACCAGTGGGTCAGAGGACAGACAGAAGGTAGGAAAGAGGGTGGATGGAATTGTTATGCGCTAGTCACTCCTCTTCTCTGTCTAGCTTGCCTACCTGTGGGTTATTCTCTCTCCCCCACCAAATCTCACCCACACACATTTGCAATCAGAGGGTGTTCCTTGGATATGAACTCTGCACTGACCGTTACCGAACAGCTTAAAAGCTTCTAACCCTTAAAAGGGTTAGAAATTCACCAACGTGGAAACAAACATGATTAACTGAAGCAGCTAAGCACCTTTTTCCCCTAAGCTCCCCAAACCACATTTTAAAGTTAAAACCAACATTGAATGTAGAATAAAAGGAATAAAAATATTGAGGAGAATCCAGCTTGCCAAAAATTATTTAATACACATATGGAAAGAAATGTCCTGGAATTTTATGTAATCAGTATTCACAAATTGCTGTGGTCATAAATAATTTTTGCCATTATCTTGTCTAGTAAATTAGGCGATGTGGAATTACTCACTCTTAGAGTCCAATTTATTTATTTACTATACTTATCTTCTTACATAGTCACCATATGAGTCAACACACTTCCAGAATGCCTGTCTTCCAGAACAGGAATTGTTCCTGGATGTACTTATGGTTACCACAGTGACCTCTGTTCCAGAGGAGTAATTGCCCTGCCTTTGGATATTTGTTAAAAAGTCTTTTTTGGGAGAGTAGGCATCTGCTCAGTAATTTGAGGAAGTGATATACTTGTGACTAAAAACATCTTTGTTAAATATTTTTTTCCCCAAAGATAGTCATTACAAAATGCTTCATTGTTTATCACACAATCCAGAAAAGAAGAATTTTCCTGTCTTTAGGTTTGTAGCACATTTGGCTTGTTTTAAAGTCTTGGTTCCTTTGGAATAGCTTGTGTGTCATCATGGTCTGCCTCACAAGTTGATTTATTTAAAGAAGAAATATGCCAGTAGGACTTTCCTAACTTAATATCATGTTAAATGAAAATTAAGTAGAAAGTTAAATTTGAATTGCATTTCAGTGCTAATAAATTATCCATTCAAATTTGGAATTCCAATATGAATTTTTTTAAAGCTTACTTTATTTTTTTTAAGGGAAAATTCCGGAACTGTTGGCTGCAGGAGTGGTTGATAACATGACTAAACTTGTGCTAGTGAATGCCATCTATTTCAAGGGAAACTGGCAGCAGCAATTCATGAAGGAGGCCACGTCCAATGCACCATTCAGACTGAATAAGGTGAGGTGAGGTGAGGTAACAGAGCAAAATCATGCAGTGCGCTATAAGAATTTAAAGAATAATTTCAGAGTTTTTTCTTTTAAACTCTTCAGAAAGACAAGAAAACAGTGAAAATGATGCATCAGAAGAAAAAATTTCCATATGGCTACATCCAGGACCTTAAGTGCCGTGTGCTAGAACTGCCTTACCAAGGCAAGGAACTCAGCATGTTCATCCTGCTGCCAGATGACATCGAGGACGAGTCCACAGGGCTGAAGAAGGTAGTAACTCCCAGGCTTCTGATCGATTGAGTTTTCCTGAGTATGTGTGTCACGTGGCAGGTGCTTGCTGAGTGTTCACGGATATTACTTGGTATACCTTTCTAGTACTTTGCCATTACTTTGTAAATGGAGCCCATCGACATTTGCTACACCAAAGCCCAAAATTTAATTTTTAAAAAACATATAGAAACAGGGTCTCACTATGTTGCCCAAGCTTGAACTCTTGGGCTCAAGCAATCCTCCCACCTCGGCCTCCCAAGTAAATGGATTACAAAGTGCAAGCCACAGCATCTGGCTAAAGTTTAAATTTTTAAAAAAACTACCCAGTGACTTGCAGTGGACAGTTGTGATGGGGACATCTAAGGATTTATACTAAATGTAACATTGGCTAGTGGCAGCTCATGAAAGGCTCTTGAATTAACTTTAGAGGAAAATGCAGTAAGATGAGGATCGCTTTACTGAGAAAAAGACTTAAAAACTCCAAACACTGTAGCATATAGCTTCATCATATGTTATAAAATCCTATTATAACACTGTTCATTCTCACCACAATTCATATGGATAGTGAATTAAGTTTCCAATAGATACGTGATAGAAAAGACTTATGCGACATGAGAGACCTGTTTTCTAATATGAACTTTGAAGCTTCCATTGTATGTAATTTAAAGGTTACTGCATCTCTTACCAGGGCTAGAACTAGGCAAAACTATGGAGAGTACAGTTTTGCTTCAGTGAACCTAGCCTGCTCCGTAGTTTTTCTCTTCCTCCTCCTCAACTAAACTTACTATCAGGAAGAAGGTCTAATATTAGTCATATGCACGTATAGAGTATGTGTTAAAATCAACACGTTCCTTCTTTCAGCTGTGTTTTTGCCTTAGTCTTTTCTCTGGTTATAAAGTGGTCATCTCTAGTCTCATGAAAGGAATTATCAGCATCACTAGAACAAGTAGAATTGGGGGTTCTGTTCCAGTTCAGTAGTAAGTAATAATCATGGCTAACATTCACGTAGTGCTGACTCTGTGCCAAGCACTTTGTATACCTCAACTCATTTAATGCTCCCAACAATGCTATAAAGTAGGTACAATTGTTATTCACATTTTAGATGAGGGACTAGGTCCACTGCATCATCTGCCTTTTTAGTTTTTTTTTTTTTGAGTCGGAGTCTCACTCTGTTGCCCAGAGTGGAGTGCAGTGGCATATTCCCGGCCACCACAGCCTTGACCTGCTGGGCTCCGGCGAGCCTTCCAAGTAGCTGGAACTACAGGCATACGCTACCACACCTGGCTAATTTTTGATTTATTGTAGAGACAAGGGCTCGCCAAGTTGCCCAGGCGGGTCTCAAACCCGCGGGCTCAGGCAATCCACTTGCCTCGGCCTCCCAAAGCGCTGTGATTATAGGCTGAGCCACTGAGCCCGGCCCCTTTTCAGTTTTTACCCAGGAGCTAAAGTTACTAGTGATTACCTCAGCTCCAGTGAAGTTCACAGACTACCACACTTCAGTGGAATTCAGAATTAATAGAAGAATCCTTTCAAATTTTCCTTAGCACCACTCAACCAATTAGAATAATAGCAGCTTTCATGGTCTATCACAGTAATCTACTGTGTTTAGGGGTCTCGTGAGTTCTGGACAGATGGATAGATGGGTGGGGTGGGTGGATGGGTGGGTGGGTGGATTAGTGGATGGATGGATAGTAAATGACTGGGTTGGTGAATGCGTAGATAAGTGGGTGAATGGATGGATAGGTAGGTGGATGAATAGGCAGATGAATGGATGGGTGGGTGGGCAAGTAGACAGACTGGGAGATGGATGATAAAACCAATATCTAAAGTCCCTGTACTTGAACCCATGGTAGCTTGGAACACAGCTATGTTTTATTTCACTAACTTCAAGAAAGAAATGAAATCCTCCAAATGGAATCTGTTTTGGCACAAAACATGAAAGAAACTAATTAGCAACTGATATTATGGGTTCATTCATTTACAGAATGCTTTATTACTTATATAAAATTGATTTCATCTCTTTTTTTTGCCTCATTTTAATTCCAGATTGAGGAACAACTGACTTTGGAAAAACTGCATGAGTGGACCAAACCTGAGAATCTGGATATCGTGGAAGTCAATGTCAGCTTGCCCAGGTTCAAACTGGAAGAGAGCTACACCCTCAACTCCGACCTAGCTCGCTTAGGTGTGCAGGATCTCTTTAACAGTAGCAAGGCTGATCTGTCTGGCATGTCAGGAGCCAGAGATATTTTTATATCAAAAATTGTCCACAAATCCTTTGTGGAAGTGAATGAAGAGGGAACAGAGGCGGCGGCTGCCACGGCAGGCATCGCCACCTACTGCATGTTGATGCCAGAGGAAAATTTCAGAGCTGACCATCCATTCATTTTCTTTATTCAGGATATTTCCTCAAATACCATCTTGTTCTTGGGCAGATATTCTTCGCCATAGAGAAAACAGACTGTAGCAATACAAGATCAAGCTTAGAGCATTATTACCTGAGTTTGTAATGGTGCCGGTTTTCACATATCTTTACCAATAGAACTACTATCCAGAAAAAAATCTTTTATCTCCTTTGCAAGTTCAGTCCTGTTGGCTTTTTTACATCCATGAATTTTGGCATGGGTCTCTATTTTTCTTTTTTTACATAGAAAAAAATCCAGTGATTGCTTTTGAATACATCAAGTTAAAGAATAAATCAGATGTTTAGATTCTTGATTTCACAGTGATCTTTAAAATTGCTGTACTCTCCTGATAGCTATGGAAAAACATGGTAAGATGGTCATTTATTTTACAGTGAGAATTTTGGAAGCCATGATGGACAGACACCCTGACTATTAAAGGGAGGATTAAAAACAAGTATTCAGTTGGAATATTGGAGAGCACCTCATTTAAGGGCCTAGATTACAAGACAAACTTGCCTTGCTTGATGCTGCTGTCCCTTTGCTCTGCAGAATTAGTATTCTGTGACAGCCCTCTAGTTTTCAAACTCTTCAATTAATGGGCCACCTGGTCATAATCTGCATTCCTTGTTTTTGTTCTTTATTTATAACATGTAGCTCATGTGGGATCACATGAAGTCAAGAAGTAGGTGTCTTATGGTAAAAGATGCCAAGAGATTACAAAAAAGAAAAATGTGGTAGGAGAAACTGCCGAGCAAACAGGGGTGCAAAGATTTCACTGTTAGCTAGCTGTCCTTGTGTGTTTTCTGATAAAGGCCCTTGACTTTCCTCATTGAAACAGTTTGTTATAGTAAAGAGATGACTTTGTGCAAGGCTGTGGTGGGAAATGGGTAGGGGGTCTTGGACTAATATAAACCTTTGTCAAAGGTAGTTCTTGAATGGGGCTTGAAATGCTGCATTTTCTTGCTCCCACAAGGCTAGTAGGCATCATGAATTAATAAAGTTTTCTAAAATTCTGCAAGCCAGACTGGTCTCAGGTCTCTTTTTGTTTCTCCCTGATCTCAGATAAGCCAAGACTACAAAAGGGAATTCTGTCTGACCATAATAACGATAGACGCTCTCAGATTAGAAACAAAATTTTAGCAAATCTTTTGCTGGCAAGCTTTCCATTCTTTTTTTTTTTTTCTTAAAATATTTACTAGTACCTACCATATTCCGGGCTCCCTCACTTATAGGAAAAAAAGTAAAGCAGTAGTTACTTCCTTCTGTAACTCTTTTCCTCCTTTTTCTAAAATCTACCCTGTAATTTAGAGTAAATCATGCTGATCATGAAACAACTGAGTTGCAGGGACTCAAGTGACCCTGCTCAAATTATATGAGGGAGACCCAAAAGAAACTAGAATTATTTTTTAGAGGGTGGGTCCTTTATAGTGCAGACTTCCCCTGCTAGGTTGGTGTTCTAGAACCCCATTGGCATCAGTGTACCCGCTAGCATTGTTGTGAGAGACTGCATTCAGCTTCAGTGAAATTTTCTTGGAGATTTTTTCAACACATTTGCCCATTTCATGATGGGTGACTTATGAGTGCACCTGTCCACACCACACTGAGTGTTCAGCAGTTATTGACCAAAAGCAACATGTCCCCCATGCCCACCCTCCTTATTCATGCTATCTCACCTCTAGCAACTTCTTTTGTTTTCCCGGATGGAAAAAAAGTCCTCAAAGGGAAATGTTTTGCTGATGAGGAAGAGGTGAAATCAAAAATGGCAGAAACACTAAAAGGCATCAAAATCAATGAGTTCAAAAACTGTCTTGATAGGTGTAATGGAGAGTACTTTGACTGAAGTTTAAACATGTAAGAATTTTTTAAAAAGTAAATAAATTCACAACTTTTAATAAATAAATTCTGGGGTTTTTTTTGGGGTTCCCCCAAACAGGCTCACCAATTCTAAGTAAATTGTTAACGGTCAAAACAATTGGAAAATTCCAGAGTAGAAACTGAAATCCAATTTATATTTTATGTGGAGTGCATTTAATTCATGTAATGGTGAACTAGTTAACTTGGGCCTCTAAAGACAACTATAAAATGAAATAAATAAGCATCAGCCAAAAGGCAAAGGAAGGCTAACATGATTGTAAAGATATGCTGGGCCAAGATCCAGGAGAAATTGGAAATGTAGAGAGCTGAATCTGGAAATTGGGTCCACTGCTACCGTAGGGTCATGGGTCAATCCAGAGGAGGAAAATGGGAAGTGGAGCATGGGCTTCGACAATCTTCAAGCCTGGGTAGACAGTGTTGGGGCCGGTCAGGAGTGGGGCTTCCATTACGCCTCCTCTGCTTTCGTTTGGCAACCTGAGAGGTATATACGCCCTACGAGTGTGAGTAAACCAGCTCAGAATGTAGTCTGACTATAAGTCACTCACTACCCAGAAATTTCCAATGCCTGGAATTGGATTACATTAATCCTGGTTTGCTGTTACCCATAGATACATTGCAGAAGCAAACAAATATCATCTCTGGAAAAAAATTACCCATAAATCTCAAATTATGTTTATAATCAGCTTTTAAAATACAATAGTATATAATCAAAGACAGCTGGATAGTTGAGGAGCCATGACTACATAAATTAAAACCAGCACAAAAGATAGATAATAGAAACAGCAGTACAGGGGCTCCAAATATCAGAATGATCACACACAAACTACAAAACAACACTCTTCTCTATGATCAAGATGATAAAAGACAAGGTTAAACATTTCATCAGGTTAAAAGAGACACTGACTATTTGAATAAAAATAAGACAGAATATCTAGAGCTAAAAAATATAATCGTAAACGAATTCAATAGATAAGATTTGACAGAATATTAGATAGCTAAACAGATAATTTGTGGATTTTAGGGTTCAAAGAAATTATAGTTTCTTCCAGAAAGACAAATATAATAAATAAAACACTAAAAGGCAAGAGAATGGAAAATACGGAAAGAATTAGAGACCAAAGGAGTCAGTAAGAAGATGCTTAACAGGAGAAGAGACAATATGGGGCAGAATCATACTGAAAGAACTAACATCCAAAATGTTTCTAAAACTGATTTTAAAAGACATCAATTCACAGAGTCTAGAAACTCTACTCAAACTCCAAGCAGGAAAATATGAAGAAATTCATCTCTAGACACATCTTAGTGAAACTGCAGAAGTCTAAAGACTAACAGAAGATCATTAAAAAAACATAAACAAAAACAAAACAGTTAAAAGCAACCAAAGAATAAAACGAAGTACCCTCATAGGAACAGCAGCAGTTCCAGTGACATCACACACATCAACAGAAACTAGAATGATTCATTCAGTTTGCTGGGAGAGACAGAACCAAAAAATCCTGACAACCTAGAATTATTCCATACCCAGAAAAAGCATCCTTCAAGATATTTTCAGACAAACACAAACTGAGGGAGTTCACCATCAGCAAACTTCCCCTAAAAAAAAATTCTAAAGGCTATTCTTTATGAACAAGGAAGTCAGAGTAGTAGCAATAAATAAATAAATAGCAAGAAAAATTTGTAAATATGGTACATTTAAGTGAATATTGACCATATAGAAGAGTAGCAATAATGTCTACAGAATTTCAAATACATACAGAATTAAAATAAATAATAATATAGAAGTAAGGGAAAGAAATGGAGTTAAAGGTTCTAAGGTCCTTGCATTGTTTGGGAAGAGAACAAAGTATAATTACAGTAACATTAGATTTTGGCAAGTCAAGGATGCGTGTTGTAATGTGAAACATCATAGCTAGAAGAACAGTAAAAAGATTTATAGCCTTTCAACTAAACCAAAGAGAAAAAAAGAATAACAATGAATACACAATCAATCCAAAAGAAAAAATAAAAAAGAGAAAACAATATATAGAACAGGCACAACAAATAACAAGATGGTATATTAAATTTTAACTATTGAAGTAATTACTTAACATGTAAATTAACTGTTTCAGTTAATGGTCAGGCTGTATTGAAAAAATACTATATGGTATCTGTGGAAAATATGTATAAAACACAAGGATAGAGACAGTTTGAAAGGAAAATAGTAGAAAAAGATATGCCATGTAAGCACTAACCATAAAAGTAGGTGTAGCTATATTAATATTAGGAAAAGCAGCTTTTCCTGTTCTAGAGATAACAACAAAAACATTCAGCTCACTAGGAAAAATGCAACAATTCTAAATTTGAATGCAGTCAATATAAAACAACAAAAATATAAATTAAAGGAGAAATTGGTCTGCAATTTGAGAACAAGACAAGAATGTAAGTTATCATCACTTACTCAATAATTTAATGGAGATGTAGCTGATAGAGTCATTCAATAAATTAAGTTTCAAAAAATTAATCAAGAAATTAAAAAATAAATAGAATATATAATGATTTGAAAGGAAAAACAAACCTGACAATATTTGAGGTTATTTTCATGGAAATCTAAATTATTAGAATTTAAGTGAGTTAAGTAAGGTTGCTGGTTACAAGTTCAATTTACAAAGCTAATTTGTATTTCAAGGTAACATCAACTGTTAAAAATTTTTTAAAATATCATTTTTATTAACATAAAAAATATTCTAGTGCCTGAGAATAAACGCAACAAGTTGTTCAAGTTTTATGTTTTATAGTTTTATGTTCATTTGTACATAAAGCTATAAACATTACTGAGAAAAAATGAAAAAGATCTGAATAAATGAAGAGTTATACTATACTGTGATTCAATTTTAAATATGTCAATTGAGCTATATAATCAATGCAATTCCAATCAAAAACACAACTTTTTGTTGTGTTGTGTTGTGTCTTCTGTGAAATATGGCAAGTGGTTCTTGGTCACATAACTATCTAAAGGCCAAAATATCCAAGACAATCTGAAAGAAATCATAATTGAACATACCTAATTGAATCAAGACTTATCCTAAAGCTGCAGAAAAAAGATAGAGCAATTTTGGTGCAAGAATGGTCAGAAATGGAACTGTTCAGAACAGAGAGCCTAGAGATAGCCCCACACAATATGAACTCTGCTTTACGACAGTAGAATCAACCTCCTAGTTTGTCTAAAACAGCCCATTTACATGTCATTTTCCTAATGCAACTATTAGCAATGCTCTCTTTCACTCTTAAACTTTAATCAATTTGGATAATAGATCATATGATCATCATATTATGACAAATGAGACACTTTAGAATTGAGTGAGGGTGAAAGGAGGACATTTTTTTTTTTTTTTTTTTTTTTGAGTTGGAGTCTCACTCTGTCGCCCAGACTGGAGTGCAGTGGCCGCTCCCGGCCACCGCAGACTCGACCTGCTGGGCTCCGGCGATCCTTCTGCCTCAGCTTTCCGAGTCGCCGGAATTACAGGCATGCGCTACCACGCCCGGCTGATTTTTTGATTTACTGTAGAGATGAGGTCTCGCTGCCCAGGTGGGTCTCGAACCCGCGGGCTCAGGCAATCCACTCACCTCAGCCTCCCAAAGGCGCGGGATTACAGGCTGAGCCACCAAGCCCGGCTGGAGGACATTTTTAATAAATTGTCCTGGGGCATTTAGGAACCAATACGGAAAAAAATTAAAGTTGATTCCTACCTTACAGCCTATATAAATAATAATACCAGATGGACTGTAGACTTAGCTGTGAAAGCAAAACAATAAAGCTTTTAGGAGCAAATTTAAGAAAAAATCTTCATGAACTTGTAGAGAGAATGATTTCTTAACAAGACACACACACATGCGCACACACACACACACATACCCCTCTTGTTGGATTTGGTGCTAAGCATATGGTCATTTTTTATGGTAATTTGGACCAAATAAAAATTAAGAACTTTAGTTCTGTAAAACACAAAGAAAGTGAGCTTAGGGATAGTTTATGTAGGCCATCGCTCCAAGAAGAGGTAACATCTAAATAGGGTCTGAGAGGACCTCCCAATGGCAGGATTCAAATTCTACAGCTTTACCCATTTTACTCTCTGTTCTCCCGAGCTGCAACTTTTTAGAAGGGAGCAAAGGCAGCCAAAAAACTTTGTGAGTCACAGCTTGAGATAATTGGCTTCCAAATATTTTCAGAGTTTTTAAAATACCAGAAACATTGCCTTAGATGACCCCCAAAAGTGACAGCCAATGCTGAGGAGGGGGAAGAGAGGATCTGATTGAGGATTATAACGTCTAGGATGATTTTGTTCTATTTTATTAATTCTTCAAGGACAAATGTTTAATGTGATTTCTGCATTGGTCTGTTTCTTTAAATAGATGACTGTTGGGGCCTTGCATTCTAAATTCTTCTTACCCAGAAAAACAATCACCACATTGTAACTCTCATCTGACCATAGCTTTCCTTTCAGTTTAGGGCAGAGAGTCCTCACTAATGTTTAATGAGATACCAGCCCTGGTGCTTGGTGCCTGACATTTACATTTTTACTGAGTGTTTGGATCAACCTCATTGAAGTGTGTGCTGCTATCCTCATTCTATAGATAATCTCAAAGAAGAATAGAGACTTGCATCACAAAGCTCTGAAGGACAGAAATCATTCTAATTCATCATGAGTCAAAGTCCTTGAATTTCATCATAGTATCTCATTTAGAGGGTTGAGAACTGCAACTTCAATATTAATGCTATACTCTCGCTTCCTGCTGTGAACCTCAGCCAACTGAGATGAAACCTTTGATAATTCTGCAATATTTAATAATTTGTTCTTGACAAGGCAGACTGAGAATTGCTTGGACATAGGAGGCAAATGGCATGTCAGTATAACCTGCTGAGTTAGCATTTGTCATGGCACAGATTCAGCAGCCTGCTCCCCCTCCAGCGTCACTGCCAAGAGCTGGGATCACTACGAAGAATGGTACATCTGGTCAGGGATAAGAAATATACTACAGAACAAATTTGTCTTTTGAAAAGGCAGCCAATCCTTCCTTTTAGAAGGGAGCAAAGGCAGCCAAAAAACTGTTGCTGCCTTTGCTCCCTTCAGTACTGAGAGTGGCTCTGATATATATACTTCAGCCTTGGAGAGGCTAATGGCTCTATACATCTACAGATCATAAAGTATAAAAACATTTCTCAACTGAACTCTCAGGGTTCTGACTACATATATCATTTAAAATGACAGAATTGTGATGCCTTTTTGACCTGAAAAACCAGTCAGCAGCTGCTGGGGCAGTAGTTGAATCAGCAGGCTGGGTAAAGGGGTGCAGAGTGAATGGACCAACTTCAAAGCACCCTGCCCAAGGATAACTTACAGGGTGACATCTTACATGCTTCATGGAACAAAGCTTATGTTCTAGTGCCAGAGAAACAGTTTAAACATTTTGAAAGTCATGCATAACAAAAGCAAGTGGGTGTTCCTGAAAGAGGTTTCCAAAGAGGTCTTGTACCAGCCCTTCCTTTATTTTGTACACACTGTTACAGCAAACACCGCTGAGATTCCATTTCAGCAGAGACATAAGAGCTTCCTTGTAACTTCAAAATGTGAATATTTTATCATTGCACAATATTTGTAAATGTCAGTTTACAAAGAATAAATGTGCATTGTAAATTTTAGTTTTTTATGCAAAATCTGATACAAAAGTTGAAATATTTAGAAAAGCAGGTAAGAGTTTTTTTCATTTTAAAGTAAATGATGTTTTCTAGCAAGGCAAAACAGTACATATTTATATCATTTAAATGATTTCACATGACATACCTACATTAAAAGGCTAAGATTTATATACTTTTAAAATTTACTAATATTTCCTATACCTTAAGTCTTACGTTTCTTGCTGCTGTTGCTTGATAAACTAATTTTCAACTAATCGATGTTTTTCAATCATGGGATTTTTTAAAAAGTTAAGTTATATTAACTTCAGAAATGCTTTTCAGCTAGAACAGTTAAGGTCCTCTATATTCAAGATAAACAGTCTTCCTTTAAACCACCACAATATGCGTGAAATATCTCTTCAGATTGTTCAAGTAAATTCCCTTTGTTCTAATTTCAAATTCACTCGTTTGTTTAACATTTATTTACCATGTATTGTGTGCTCTCTACTAGGTTCTCTGGGGCAACAGTGAATCAAACTAGGAGCTAAGGTCTAGTTCATGAAAACTCTCCAATAACAAATTTGGTTAATTGACTCAACTGGTTAGCAGTGATGCCAATCTGGTAGCTGGCTAAGATCAGCTTCAATATTGAATGGCAACATTCTGGGAAGTTTGTCCTCTACATCATTTGGTAAGCTGGCATTCTCAGCGAGGAGCTGGTCTTTTATCATCTAGTTAATAAGTGTATATATTCGGATATCTATGCCCCCTTCTGGGTATACTTAGCTTTGGTGTACTGATAAAATAGACTTGTAGATCCTCAAGGCACAGATAACCCAAGAGCAGCAGAGTGCTCACTCTGAGTTGCAACAAAGGGAAAAATACACACAATAGCATGGAGTCAAGAAACCAGAACCAGGAGGGTGTGACTGGAAATTAATGACCAAAGAGAACAGCAAGAAGGGTGTGGCTGGAATGAGGCATCCTGCCATATGGAGCACTGAAGGCTAGGTGGGCTTGGGAATTTTCATTTTAAGTGCAATTATTCCGTTCATCCCACTATGTTTCATGCACTGTTTCAGGTACTGAAGATACAACTGTCAAAAACACAAGTCAAAATCCATATCTCTGTGGTTATTGTGGTGTCTAATGGTGGATAGTGACATAAACAAATTCACATTAAAACATCCACTCTGCCTGCTATATGAAGAATGATTGCAGAGTGGCCATGAGTGGAGCCGAAGGACCACTTAGAAGCCATGAGAGTGGCTTCCACCGGGGGCCAGAGGAGGGGGACATGACGAGATGGATTTGAGACCAACTTGGAAGCAATACTTTGCCGTTAATAGGCTGTGGAAGGAGAAAGGAAATGAATTATCAAGGTTTTCCTTCAGCTTTCTAGCAATAGGGTGAATGGACATGCTACCACTGAGATGGGCAGCCTGGGAGAAGAGGAGGTATGGTGAGAGGGCTGGAAGTATAATTGTGGACAAATGGGTCTTCCAGAAAAAGATGCCACGTTGGCAGTTAGGTGTGTGGATCTGGAACTCACAAGTGAGATCAGGGAGGAAGTGTGAATCTGGTTATAAAGACCACAGGGGCAGATGTGACTGCACAAATGAGAGAGTGAAGAATATGAGGAGGGAGGGCCAGGATCAGAGTGAGGATAATGGGGAGGCCAAAGAGAAGGGACCCAGAAGACAGCAAAGAACTAGGAAAGGGAGGAGTCAGCAGTTAAGCTGCACCCCGTGCTGCAGAGAGGTCAGGTAGGATGAGGACTAAGACTGCCTTCTGAGTTAGCAACGTGGAGGTCCTGGGGACCTTAGTAGGGGAAATGTGTTCAAGGAGATAAAAACAGAAGCCAATCTGAAGTAGCTCAAAGAGTAACCCTGACTGCAAAGACTACAGCAACAGCAGTTTTTTGCCTCTTGTTAATCAATCTTGAAGCATAGCTTAAATAGAATCACCCATTTTGAGCATAAAACTCAATGAACTTTGACAAGTGTATATCCCCATAAATCTAGCACCTCAGTCAACATATAGGAGACTCTGTCACTGCAGGTGTACACTGATTTCAAATATCACTATAGAGTACTTTATCTGTTGTAGAATGTTGTAGAAATGGAATCATATAAGCACTTTTTGTGTTTGACTTCCTTCACTCAGAGAGTTTTTGAGATTCATCCACGTTGTTACATGTATCAGCTTATTCCTTTTCATGCCAGGTAGTATTTGATTGTGTCTTAGTCCATTCAAGCTACTACAACACAACAGCATAGACTGGGTAACCACCAGTCTATAAACAACAGACATTTATTGCTCACAGTTCCAGAGGCTAGAGGTTCAAAATTGAGGTGCTGGCAAATTTGGTGTCTGGTGAGTGTCTTCTTCCTCATTCATAGATGGCACCTCCTCACCATGTCCTCACATGACGAGGGGCAAAGGGCCTCTCTTAGGCCTCTTTTATAAGAGTACCAATTCCATTCACAAGGGCTTTTCCCTCATAATCCACTCACCTCCCCAGAATTCCAGCTCCTAATATCATCAGCTTGGGAGTTATTTTTCAACATATAAATTTTAGGGAAAAACAAACATTCAGACCATAGCATTTAGATATGTACTATAATTTAATTATCTATGTATTTCTTAATAGACAATTGAGTAGGCTCTATGCCATGACAGCAAGAGCAATTCAGCATTAGACAATCTAGTAAGAAGAAAAACAATATTAAAAAATAGGAAAAAGGAAAATGAAATAAGAAGAAAACCTAAAAGAATTCCAAGGAGAAAAAAATTATAATCATTATGATAAATGTTTTACCATTTAGAAACACTTATCATCCTAACTTGATAAGGAGTTTCTGCTAGGAGTCTGTGGCATCATGCTTAGTGGTGAAATATTAAAAGCATTTTCATTAAAGTTAAGACCTGTTATGAAGGATATCTGCTGTCGCCAACACCAATACATTTTTCTAGATATTGAAAACAGTTAAATGAGTCAGCCGGGCTCGGTGGCTCAGCCTGTAATCCTGTGCCTTTGGGAGGCTGAGGTGAGTGGATTGCCTGAGCCCGCGGGTTCGAGACCCTCCTAGGCAGCGAGACCTCATCTCTACAATAAATAAAAAAATCAGCTGGGCGTGGTAGCTCATGCCTGTAGTTCCGACTACTTGGAAGGCTGAGGTGGAAGGATTGCCGGAGCCCAGCAGGTCGAGGCTGCGGTGGCCGGGAGCGGCCACTGCACTCCAGTCTGGGCGACAGAGTGAGACTCCAACTCAAAAAAAAAAAAAAAAGAGTCAAGAAAGAGAATCGAACTGAATATTAGAAAAAGAGAAACAAAATATCTAGAAAATTAGAGAATCAATGAGTAAATCCTATAATAAAGAAAAAAACAGGACAGTAAGATTCAAGATAAATATTCAAAAATTGATAGCTTCCCCGTGTAACTGTAATGATAAATTATAAATTGTGACAAAAATCCCACTTAACATATTAACAAAAAAATACAGAAATTAATAGAGGTGCACGAATAGAAGGAAAACTATGAAACCTTAGTAAAAGACACAGAAGAAGATGATGATTAAAGCACCACACTATTACAGGACACACTCAGTGTGGCAAAGACATCAATCCTCTAAATTAATTTATAATTCTCGCCCAGCACTGTGGCTCATGCCTGTAATCCCAGCACTTTGGGAAGCAGAGGTGAAAGGACTGGGTTCAGGACAAGGACTGGGTTCAAGACAAGCCTGGGCAACTTGGCAAGACCCCATCTCTATGACAAATAAAAAAAATAGCCAGGCATGCTGATGTGCACCTGTAGTTCTAACTACTTGGAAGGCTGAGGTGGAAGGATCACCTGAGACCAGCAGGTTGCGGCGACAGTGACCATGAGCATGCCACTGCACTCCAGCCTCGGTGACAGAGAGTAAGACTCCAACTCAAAAAAGAAAAAAAAAATTAATTTGTAATTCTCATGTAATCCAAATAAAAATCCTAATTTGACAAATTAATTATAAGATTTTTTTCTGAAAGAGCAAATGAGTAAAACAGGAAAGATATTTTTGAAACTAGGGAAAAAATGAGAGGATTAAGCCTATGTAAACACTGTGTCTCTGGCTCAGAAACTGACAGACCAACAGAGTGAAAAACAGTGTCAGGTAATGAATCTGTGAGAATATGTGGTAGTTGATTGTATGATTAGTTTGGCACCTCAAGTTTGGCGAAAGTGACTATGTGTTGAGGCAATTGACTGCTCTTTGAGAAGAAATAGGTTTCTAGTTTGTATGATGAACAGTTTCAGAGAAAGGCCTAAACTTAAATAAAGTGATAAATCCAAAAGACAAAGTTACAAAAGCACTGGAATAAAATATTGGTGAATAGTGGCTCATGCCTATAATCCTTGTACTTTGGTAGACTGAGGAGGGAGGATCACTTGAGACCAGGAGTTTGAGAACAGTATGAGCCCAGTCTCTACCAATAAAATAATAAATAAAATAAGAGAATGTATTTTAAAACTTTGAGTGAGAAAGGACTTCTTAAATAAGACAAAAGATCTAGAAAGTAGAAATTTTGCAATAAAGCAGACATTTGCAGAATTGATTTCATAATTTTTTTCTGCTGCCAGAAGAAAATATTTGCACAATATGTAACAAGATATTCCTAAGACTTGGACCAGGAGACGTGACTACTGTGGTTAGCCATCAGGGACAGAAGGTTGGGTGAATGACCTCTCAGCTACCTTTGTGGTCATATGATTCTACAAGGCCCTGGAAGATCCCTGATCAGGACCCAAATGGAAATTCTCTGTCCATCCATCCATTCAACAGACAGATAATGAACACAGATGAATAACATGTTCTTCTCATTGCCCAAATGCTGAAAATTAAAATATAAACCAGAAAAAGTGATTCCTTTGGAAGGTGGTTGTCTATTTGAGAAGATAAATACCACAGGCAAGCCCCACAATAAAGCCTGAGAGGGCAGGACAAAGACTCGGGCATACAGGCATTTTGTAGCACAAAGGGAGCAGTGACTCACTTTGCCCTGGGGAGATCAGTTAAGCCTGGAACTGGGTTCCTATTACTATTCAAGTCTCTTTGTTGCTCTTTAATAATGTTTGCTTTATTTAATCGTTGCAACCATCCATTTTCCTAGATAGGGATTGCCTTTACTTGACTTTGTGAAACTTATAAAGCTCTTTAAAACAAATGAAACAAATAAAAAAAATACACCCATGTACTCTGCACCCAGATCAAGAAATAAAAATTTTCCAGCACCCCAGAGGCCACAAAGCCCTTCTAAAGACGGTACAGGATTTTTATTTCTTAATTTTCTTAATGTTATATCTTGTGTGCACATGTGCATGAAGTCCATGATCAATCTACATATTTTGAACAGCCAACTACCCTTGTGAAGAAAGCAACATCCTGTAGCACTGAAGTATTTGGCTTTTATGTATATACAAGGACATAACAAATTCTTGCCTTATTTGGCTTTTCTTTCTCTAGCCCACTCTTTTCTCTTGGACATTAAGAAACTCTTCTAGATAGGAGTAATCCTTTCACCAGTTAGGCAGGAAACCATTCTCTTCCTGAGCAGTTCAACCACAGTTTTGCTACAATGACCCTTGGGGAGGCCTCCTCTCTTGATGTTTTTTAGAAAAAATAAAAGCTTACTTTCATCAAATGTCAAAATCAGCACTGACATGGACAATCCTAGTGAAGAAAAGCCAACAAAATTGCTTAATTTATACTGTTAAGAGTCACCAACCCAACAATCAAAGGGATTATGGAAGGAAAGTAAAAATACCAAAAAGTAAAAATAAAAAAGGAAAGGAAAGATGACAGTTTTCCCTCCCTCCACTTCACCACCCTGCCCCTTGCTCATTTACTTTGGTTTCAGTTTTGAGCACAGCCCTTCCAAATTCCAATCTGACACGCTGGAGAGATTTTGCTTTGACATGATCAACGATGACACTGACAAAGCTAGAACTCTAAAAGGAAGATAAGATCTCACTCTACATAGTGCTGACGCGACAGGAAATTTTCTAAGCTTTAGGAGCGTATTTAATCCTCTCAACAATCTGATGAGCTGGGTATGAACAGCGTCCTCATTTTACGGATGATGAAGCTGAGACACCTGGATTAGTGAAACAAGTTGTCAATGGTCACAGAGCCAGAGTTCAACCTAGACGTTCTGGCTCCAAAGTCTGTGCTCTTACCCTCTGTGAAATAATACAGGGATGACAAGTGAGAAGTGACCCTTCCTAGTGTGTTCAAGACAGCCGCTGGCAAACCAAGATTGACTTTGTATCTTGAAGATGGTTGTTCAGATTCCTGTTTTAATGTTTCTGAATACTGGAACTTGCGCTAGTGGCTGGGGGCCAGGAACACATATGGCAGGGCCCTTGCTGGCAAGGATTCCTTTAACAGAGGAAAAAGGACAGGACAAGTTATACTGCAGAGGACTCTGAACACAAAGGCCAGGTTCTATTTGGAACGACCGATCAAAGAGCATGTCAAGCATGGAAGCCATATTTCCCACTTGCGAAAATGAAGGAAGTGGGCTTAATAATGTCTTGCAAGGGTCCTTCAAATTCTACCACCCTACAGTTCTCACTAGTGATCATGAAACTGTTAAGAAATGGGCTTCACTGGCCAAATGTTGGTGACTAAGCCAGCTAAGCTTTGCCAGGCTGGCAGAAGATTTCCGGGCACAATTTGGGTTTATCACATGACTGCAAATCATTGTGCTGACTAAAAATATTACACACAGTTAGTACAACCGTAAAAAACAAAAGCCCCCAAATCTTTCAGCTAGCAAGGAGACTACACTCTTCAAACGTGCGGGACCTGGGAGCCTTGTACTTACAAGAAGCACAGTCCATGTCTATGGAATGGGATAAGAGAGCTCGATGCTTTGGTTCCTTGGAAAAGTACTTGCCTTAACCCAGTCACAACATAAGTATTTTCTTCTTTTTCTTTTTTTGAGTCGGAGTCTCACTCTGTCACCCAGACTGGAGTGCAGTGGCTGCTCCCGGCCACCGCAGCCGCGACCCGCTGGGCTCCGGCGATCCTTCCGCCTCAGCCTTCCGAGTAGCCGGAACTACAGGCACGCGCTACCACGCCTGGCTAATTTTTGATTTATTGTAAAGACGAGGTCTCGAACCCACAGGCTCAGGCAATCCTCTCGCCTCAGCCTCCCAAAGAGCTGGGATTACAGACTAAGCCACCGAGCCCGGCCATACAGAAGTATTTTCCGACTCAGATTTATGGGCAGTTATCGAAGATTGCTCATGGGTGCTTATTGAAGGTTGCTCTATCTCTTTGGCAACCAGGCATGTTGCTCGGCAACAATTTCCTTGTTGATTTTGTATCTCCTCTTATCATTGTTCAGGTAACTTCAGCAAATCTTTCCCCATCTTGTTCCCTCCCACACAAATAAAGTCCCTTTACACTCCTGAATTACCAGGCAGCAGAAGTAAAGTGATAGATTCATGAGGCTTAATTATATGACCAAAGGCTGGACATTTTACTGCTGTCACTGCAGTCTCAACTTTGGTTTGAGTTTGAAGCATTATAGGTGAAGATTCCTATTGATTTTTTTTTGAGTTGGGGTCTCACTCTGTTGCCCAGACTAGAGTGCAGTGGCCGCTCCCGGCCTCTGCAGCCTTGACCTGCTGGGCTCCGGCGATCCTTCCGCTTCAGCCTTCCAAGTAGCTGGAACTACAGGCGGGCGCTACCACACCTGGCTAATTTTTTTATTTTTATTGTAGAGATGAGGTCTCACCGAGCTGTCCAGGCGGGTCTCGAACCCTCAGGCTCAGGCAATCCACTCACCTCAACCTCCCAAGGCGCGGGATTACAGGCTGAGCCACCGAACCCAGCTTGATTTTTTAAATACCACTTGTGAGGCCCGTGGCAGAGCATGCAGTTACACTGGGAAAAAGAAAAAAATTAAATTTTAGGGTTTAAGTTCCTATACTGTAAGTGTTTAGGTGAGAACTGGATTTTCCTGGAGAGCAGGAAGGATATGGTAACCTTTGAGTTTTCAACACAAAGCAACAGACATGTTTCCTTTTTTTATTGGTAAAATGTTGAGGTTTCTTAAATTGTTGCAATGAAAACTTGGGGGATAGTGAACATGTATTGCACTTAAAACCAGGCTTGTTCAACCAAGAAGAAATGCTGATCATTTATGGCTGTTCCTGGAGGAGTCCTGCTCCTCCACCCTAAGGGATCTTGCTTATCCTCTGACTAGTGCCTGAAATTCTGTGGCTAAACTACTCCCTGTTACCTTAAACGTTTAAGGCCTCTTTAAAATAAAAATGCTTATTACAAGAATGACAAGTTTTAGTACCATTCATATCTGAGTGAAGGGTGGTCATGTATATCTTTGTAGGAATGAAGGATCTGAAAACAAGATATGAGTGGAAGAGAGATCAGGAGGGCACTGGGCTCTGGAGAAAATAACAGATTCTAAACACAGACTTTGGAGAGAACATTGGCCTGAGGCTGATTCTAACTTGGGTACCCTTGTTGTCCAGTGACTTAGGCTTTCCTTCTTCCTTACCAGCACCCTCGTCAACCACAGAGCTGTCAAGAATTATAGATTCCCTCTCCCAAAACCTATTATGGTTTATGCACATACCAGAGGATCAACATACTTTGAGCAAAAACTAATAGAACTAAAAGGAGAAATAGATGAACCTATTATTGTAGATAGAGATTGTAGCACATCTCTCTCAATAAGTGGCAGCGTAAACAGACAGAAAATCAGTTAAGTTATAGAAGACTTGAACAACTATCAACCAAATTGACCTGATATTATCGAACAACCTACCCAACAACAGCAGGATATACATTCTTCTCAAGGCACACAGAACATTGACAAAGATAGACCCATATTTTGGGCTACAAGACAAGTCTTTATTTATTTACTTATTTATTGACTTGGGGTTTTCACTCTGGCATCCAAGTTGGAGGGCAGTGGCATGATGATGGCTCACTGCATCCTTGGCTTTCTGGGCTCAGGTGATTCTTGTGCCTCAGCTTCTCAAATAGCTGGAGTATAGGAATATACCACCATGCTCAGCTAAATTTTATTTTATTTTGTATAGATAAGGTCTCACTATATTGCCCAGGCTGATCTTGAACTACTGGGCTCAAGTAATCCTCTTACCTCGACCTCTCAAAGTGCTGAGATTATAGTCATGAGCAACAGTGCCCAGCCAAAACAAATCTTAATACATCTAAAGTAATACAAATTATACAAAGCTTTTTTTCTCTGATCACAATATAATTACATTATGGATCAGTGACATAAATATATCTAGAAAAAATCTCCAAACATTTAACAACTAAACAATGCACTCTAAAGTATCCCCAAAGTCATAGAGGAACTAAAAATGTATATTAAAAATAATTTTTAAAATGAAAAATACATATTAAAATGTGTAATATGCAGCTAAAGTAGTACTCAGAGGAAAATTAATATAAAATGTCTATAATAGAAAAGGAGAAATGTCTCAAATTGATGACTAAGCTCCTATCCTATGAAATTAGAATAGAAGAGCAAAATAAACCCAAAGTAGGCAAAAGGAAGGAAATAATAAATTTAAGAGCTGAAATCAAATAGAACACAAATTAGAGAAAAACCAATAAAGACAAAAGCTGGTTCTCTAACAGTACAAATAGAATTGGTAAACCTTTAGCCAGACTGATCAGGACAAAAAAAAGAGAAGATGTAAACTACAGATAACAGAAATGAGACAGAGAGCATCATAGCAGATTCTACAGGCAGTAAGAAAATATAATGAAAAAATTTATACTAATACAATAACTTTGATGAAATAAATACACTTATTGAAAGATTAAAAACTACCAAAGCTCACCAAGAATAAACTGATAACTTGACTCTCAATTAAAGGAACTGAATTTGTAATTAAACACCTTCTCATTAGTAAGACTCCAGGCCCAGATAGTTTCACTGATGAATTCTACTAAAAACTTAAAGAATAAATACTACTAATTCTATACAAACTTTCACAGAAAGTTGAAAAAATAAAATATTTTCTGCTAATTATATGAGGCAAATATTACCGGAGTACCAGAACCAGACAAAGACACTATAAGGAAACAAAACTAGATGCCAAGGTACCTCATGATGCAGATGCAAAAAGTATTAATTAAATTTTGGCAAATCAAATCCAGCAATACACAAAAAGATAACACCTCATAACCCAAAAAGTTTTATCTCAGGAATACAAGGTTGACTTAACATTCAGAAATTAATTAAGGCAAAAAAAATCAATCAATCATTTAACTAACCATATTAACAGATTAAAAACAAAATACTATGCTCATGATCATCTCAATATAAACATCTAAATAGATACAGAAGAAGCATTCAAAATATTAAACATCTGTTCATAATAACATCCAACCCTCAGCAAAGAAGAAGTCTTCCTTAACTCTACCAAAAGACATCTACCAAAAACAAACAAACAAAAAACCTCCTACAGCCTAACTTAATGCTGAAAGATAGAATATTGTCACCCTGTGATCAAGAAAAAGGCACGGATGTTTATTCTCATCGCTCCTATTCAACATTGTACTGGAGATTTTAACCAGTGTCATAAAGTCAGAAAAAGAAATAAAGGCATCCAAATTGGACAGAAAGAGTTAAAATTGTCTTTATTCACAGACAACATGACCATTTATGTAGAAAATCCTAAGGAATATACAAAAGCTACTTAGCAAAGTTTCAGGATACAAGAGCAATATGCAAAGCATCAGTTGTATTTCTACACACTCACAAGTAATAATCAGTTGAAATTTTGAAAAATGTCCCTTGATCTAAATTTATTATGAAATACTTATGAACAATTTGATAAAAATATATGTAAGGCCTGTACACTGAAAACTTCAAAACATAGCTCATAGAAAGGAAAGAAAACCAAAATAAATGGCGAGAACTACCGTGAATTCAATATGTCAGTATTCAACACACCAATTCTCCCCAACTTTATTTGCTGATTAATGCAATCCCAATCAAAATCTCAGCATTCTTCTTTGTAGAAATTGAAAAGCTAGACCTAAGATTTATGTGGAAATGCAAGGGACCTAGAATAATTCAGTCAAAGAAAAACAAGTAAAAAGTTGGAGGTTTTAAACTACTTTATTTTAAGACATATTATAAAGACCCAGTAATCAAGTGTGGTATTGAGATTAAGGAGAAATAAATATATGTAATATATTTATATACATAGAAATATTATGTATATAATGCATTTATGTCATATTTACTTATGTAACCGAATAGAGAGGTCAGAATAGACCCACACATATATAGTCAATAGATTTTCATAAATGTGCCAAGGCAGTTCCTTGGGGAAAGTATAATCTCTTCAACAAGTGGTGCTGAGATAATTTGACAACCATATGCAAAAATCTGCATCTTAAGAGCTAACAAAAGCTTAACTTCTAGAATAAAATATAGGAGAAAATCTTAGTAACTTTGAGTTTGTCAAAGATATCTTCAATATGGCATAAAAAGATCAATCTATAAAAGCAAAAAGCAATACATTATATTTTATCAAAATAAAAAACTCTGCTCTTCAAAAGCAAGCCATAGACCAGAAGAAAATATGTGCAAGACATATATTTGACAAAATACTTGTATCTAGAACATATAAAGAATGCTATGTAAAAAGAATATTAACAGTCCAATTTTTTAAAATGGGCAAAATATTTGAATCAACATTGCATCAAAGAAGATATACAGGTGGCAAATAAGCACATGAAATGATGCTAGTCATTAGAGAAATGCAAAGTAAAACCACAGTGAAAAATATACCCACTAGAATGGTTAAAATTAAAAATATTGTCACACTAAATGTACATAGCTGGAAGAAATGTAAACTAGCACACTACTTTCAAAAATAATTTCTTAAAAGATTAAATGTATACCTGATATATGACCCAGCCATTCTACTTCTAGCTATTTATCAGAAGAGAAAGCACATACTCACACAAAGACTTGTGGTTTTATTTGTAATAGTCAAAAATTGGAAGCAACTGAAATGTTAATCAATAGGTGAATGAATAAACAAATTGTGATATACCCATACAAGGAATACTACTCAGCAAAAACATAAGAAATTATTGATACACTCATTAACATGGATGAATCTAAAAATACCTATGTTGAGTGGAAGAAGTCAGACAAAAAAAGAGTACATATTGTATGATTCCAGTCATATAAAATTCTAGTAATTACAAACTAATCTGCTGTGACAGAAAGCAAGAATAATGATAGCTCTATGTACTAGAGGCTTTACATACATTATCTTACTTAATCTTTATAGCAATCATTTAAGTATTATTACCCTCATTCCCATTTTCAGACAGGACTTGCCTAAGTTTTCTGGGCTGGGGGTAGAGAGGAGGGATTATAAAAGGAAATGAAGAGACTTGAGGAGCTGATGGATACATTTGCTATCTTGATTGTAATGATAACTTTACAGTGTATACATATGCCAAAGTTAAGCAAATTGTTTACCTTAAATATGTGCAGTTTATTATATGTCAATATACCTCAACAAAGCTGTTTTTAAAAATCCCTCCCACCCCTTCCTTCTTTTTCTTTCTTTTCTTTTTTTTTTTGAATTGGAGTCTCACCCCATCACCCAGTGGTATGCTCACGGTCACCCCAGCGTTGAACTGCTGGGCTCAGGTGATCCTTCTGCCTCAGTCTTCCAAGTAGCGACTGAGACTTCAACTCAAAAAAAAAAAAAAAGTTACAGTCTCCAAAAACCTATTGATAATGTTAAATGAAGACTTATTGTATGTATGTGTATATATATATATATATATACATGTGTATATATGTGTTCTTCATATATATGTGACTGTGTGCTTGTATATACTCCATATCAGTAGTTCTCATCCAAAGATATCTTGCCCCCCACAACCCCAGGGGACATTTGGCAACGTCCGGAGACATTTCTGGTTGTCATGATTGGGGCAGAGGTGACAATAGCATCTACTGGGTGCAGACCAGGATGTTACTACACAGCCTGCAGCACACAGTACAGCCCCACAACAAAGAAATGCCTGACCCAAAATGTCAATAGTGCTGTGGCTGAGAAACCCTTTCCTATACTGTTGATGCCCTGTCCTCTTTCTAGAATGCTTATTTCCTCCAACTTTATCTGTTGAAATACTGCCTAGCCTCCAAGTCCCCTCGGTGCCTGCTGCACCTGAATCTTTTCCTGATGCAGAGGTGTCCATGCTCATATCCTTGGCCTTCCATTGCTTTTTGCTTACTCCTCCTGTGACACGCACCACTTACTATTGTTTTGCATTGCCATTGGTGTTCCTGTCTTAAAGCTGCAAAGAGACTGACTGTAAGCTTCTTGGAAAAGACCTACTTCTTATTAATCTTTGTGCCTTCTTCAGATTCTATTAATTTAACTAAAATATGAAGCAGTGGGAAATCCCTTCATGTCCCCTCCCACTGTGGGAGCTTTTCTGTCCTCTCAATGAATCCTGCTTTAAAAAAAAATAATAAAATAAAATATAAAACAGCCTATGAAAATGCCAGAATACCAAAGGTACTGTACCACCGGGCTTGGAGTGTAAGGAAAGATGAATTCCAATCAGGAGACCTTCCTAGGAGATGGCATTGAAACTGCCTGTTCCTAGCAAATCCACTCTCTAACATAAAATACTAACTCTTTTGCAATTATGTGTGAAACTCTCAATCTGTGTACTTAAGTCAGCTATATTTATTGGAGTAATGACTTTTCTGAAACTCTAGATTTTATAACAGGAAGGATCTCATTTAAATTATAGAGCATAGCACCATGTCTGAATGATTAGTTAAGCCTATTCTGCCAGTGATAAAGAATGGCATTGCTTCACCAGGGATAATTAAGGCCTATAGTATTGAACATATGATTGTGAAATAGTCTCTACATAGCTGAGAGGGATATCCTTTCACAGATTAATAAAAGCTGACACATAGGACAGTCAGCAATCTCCATTTACATAACTGTAACCTCAAGCATAGGTTCATATAGTTCCCAGAATTATCCCCACCAAAATTCTCAGGAGTTCCCATCATTTAAAAAACTCCAGGTCAGGCTTGGTGGCTCAGCCTGTAATCCCAGCACTTTGGGAGGCCAAGGCAGGTGGATTGCCTGAGCCCGTGGATTCGAGACTAGCCCAGGCAACTTGGTGAGACCTCATCTCTACAATAAATAAAAAATTAGCTGGGTGTGGTAGTGCACACCTGTAGTTCCAGCTACTTGGAAGGCTGAGGTGGAAGGATCGCCTGAGTCCAGCAGGTCGACGCCAGGGTGACCATGAGCGTTCCACTGCACTCCAGGCTGGGCGATGGAGTGAGACTTCAACTCAAAAAAAGAAAAAGAAAGACCCCCCCCCAAAAAAAACCTCCAGTCTCTTTTACATCTCATCAGAGACTGAGGGGAGGGAGATTCTGATCCTTGGCTCCACACCCAGGCCTTTCTCCATTGCTCTCTCATGAAACACCTGTTCCCTCAGGCGAGATATATTTGCATCACCCTCTTACTGTCACATCTGGTAGACTCACAGGTGTCCACTCCATCCTCAGTCATCTTGGGAGATATCTCCTGCCCAAACTATGATTTAACCCCACTCTGTGGCCACAGTTCACAATACAGAATTCTGATCTGGGCAAATTGCTGTTTTGACTGAAAATCTTCTATAACTTTTCCTACAAACTACTATGGCAAGATGATAACTCCAAGGACCGTTTCCCCCATGCCAGGTGTTTTTCTTTCTGTCTTCTCTCCTGCAGTATTCAGGGCACCCCTAGTCAACAGGGAAACAAAACCAAAGACTTGAGGAACTGCTGGCTTTATTGCTGTTATTTCTAACTGCAGCTGTGAGGTGGAAAGATTTGGAGGCATATTTGAGGAGCTAGTCTTTCTAATTACAAAGTCTTGATGAGACTGGGCAGGGGTGAAAGATGAGAGACTGTGAGTGGGGAGGAAGAACTGACACAACTGAGGAAGATAGAAGGGCGGGAGGTCTTCTAAGCTGAAAGAAAAGGGGGAGGAACCAGAGAGCAGAGTGGAGACAACTTGTGCCAAGTTGTCCTCAGACTAATCCTTTGCCTTGGACAGCCTGTTCTCCAGTAGTTCTGGCTATACCAATTTATAAAATACAAACATCAGTTAATCAACTGGGTCCACTTTTTTTGTGGCAACATTCCCCCTAAAAACCTCCATACTTCTCTTGTCTGGAATGAATGCATAATCAACTGGGTTCATTTTCTGTGTGTGGCAACATCCTCCCTGCAAAACCTCCATGCTCCTCTGTCTGGGACTTCCCTTTACTTTATTGACTCATAATTGAAGCTTTAATGATGCATAAATGTCAAATAAAATTGTATGTATTTAAGGTGTAAAGCATGATTCAATATATGTATTCCTTGCTTAATGATTCCCACAGTCAAGCTAATTAACACGTACTTCTCACATAGCTATCCTTTTGTGTGTGTGGAGGGGGGACAGAGGGGAACACTTAAGGTCTACTCTTAGTAAATTTCAGGTACAATACATTATTAAGTATAGTCACCATGCTGTATGTTAGATTCCCAGCATGTGTTCATCTTATCACTGCATGTCTGTATCCTTTGACAAACTTCTCCCCATCCTCCCCATTCTCTGTGCCCAGCTGCTGGCAACCACCATTCTCTGTTTCTATGAGTTTGAATTTTTTAAAAAAATTATTAACAGGTGCTTGCAGTTTGACTTTTTAAAAAGTCAAGTTGTAAATTTTCTTACAAATTAAAGTTCTTAAAAATTTCAACTTGACCAGATATTAAACTATTTTAAATCCTTTAAAGGCATATTGAGACAACTCAGGCTTAAAAACAGCAACAACAAAAAAACATGTTGTTATTACCCAGAAGAGACATCTTTAGGTAAAAATAAGAAGAATCCCATGGCTGCATAGATAATACAGACAGTTCTAGTTATCTGGTAAACAGGCAAAAGGTAAGCCCTTAAGGCTTTCAGATCCAATCTTTTGTTCATTTTTTATTGCTGGAATTCCCTGTTCATTTCTTCTTGTTGGACAACTAACCCGACATGGTAGAGTCTGTGGCATTTACTCAGCCCTGCCTTACTCAGCCTCGGAGCAGGGGAATTCTCAGCTGGAGGATCCACTGCTTTTGCCTCTTTACCATTTGCTGTTTAGGGTTTTCTGAGCGTCTGCATCGGTGACTGAAGTTGCAGCGCTGCTGACGCTGAGGCCTCATCTTGATTTTCTTTATCCTCTTCACTGCCGTCCTCTCCAGGCTGTCTCTGGCGAGGAGGGCCCTGCGGAATCGTGGTCTGTCACCCCACGCATATTCTGCCTCACTGGTCTACTCTGTGCTTCTGCACCCTGGTTGTCAGCATCCTCCATCACTTCTCCTTGCACAGGAGGGTGGGGACACTGGTTGACACCCACAGGGCCTTCGCCTGCAGGAGGGCGGTGCTGGGGCCTGGCCAGTGTTCTGGTGCTTCTGCTGATGACTGCGTGGAGACCCCTCCGACCCCACAGCGTCCATCATGGTCACGGCCAGCTGGTAATTATGGCCTTGGCCTGGAGCTTCACCAGGGCCTCCGCATTTGCTGCCTCCGCACCTTCCCTCCTTTCGCGTCAGACTGCCCAGTCCTCTGCTTCCTACACGCCAAGGCGCTTCCTGGGGTTCTTCTTTATGGCAGGCGGGTGTACAAATGCATCTTCCTTGGGGTCATTCCTGCTGATGAAACCGTATCCGTTTCTTAAGTTGAACCGTTTTACGGTTCCCAAAACCTTCGTGGCGATGACCTTGTCCCCACCGGAATGTGCCGCCCACTGCAAGGGTGCCCGGGCCACCGCTCCCCACGCTGCTTGGGGTGTGCTGGGCTTGGGGTGGGCCGTGGTGCTGAGGGCCGGGGCGGGAGAGAGGAGGGGGTGGGAGCGGGGACGCGAGTGGCTGCGGCGCTGAGGACCTGGGCGGCTGCGGCAGCAGCGGCTACTCCCCGAGTGACCGTCATTAGGCCGGCGACGGCGTGGGCGCTGCCCAGGACTCACGGGGGTCCGCTCTTCATTCCTGCTGCCAATGGAACTGGGTTTGACTTCTTAAGAGTCCGCATGTGAGATCATGCAGTATCTTTCTGTGACTGGCTTACCTCACTTAGCAGAACGTCCTCCGGGTTCATCCACATTGCTGCCAAAGCAGCATCTCTTTCCTTTTCAGGGCTGAGTGATAGCTCATGGTACACACGTATACGCATTTTCTCCACTCATTCATCCACCAATGGACCCTTTAGTTGTTTCTTTATCTTGGCTATTGTGAGTAATATGGCAATAAACATGGGTGCAGACAGGTCTTTGAGATCCTGATTTTACGTTCTTTGGAGGATACACAGAAGGATGGCTGGATCATATTTACGGCAGTTCTATTTTCAGCTTGTGGAAGAACCTGCAGACTGTCCTCCATAATGGCTGCACCAGTTGACATTCCCATCAGTGGTATAGTGTTTCCTTTTCTCCACATCCTCTCCTCTTGTTCTCCTTTTGAATACCACCCCCCCTTTACCGGGAATGATTGACAAATAAATCTTTTTACTTTCCCTCACGGAATTCCCTCGCCTTTCTCCTGTTTGGAATCCCTGTTTCCTGGATCTTGCATCTTCTTCTTTTTTGACTTTACCTGCTTGGTTGTGGGAGAGGGGGTGGCGATGGTACAAGGCCAAGGACACAATGATGTGCAGCTCAACATGCTGTCTCAGAGACACACTGCCCCATTCCGGCCTGGTTGCCCACTGTGCCCTATACCTGTCTGTCATAACAGAATCTTTTTCACCTCAAGATTTACAACATCATAGAGTTTTTCTTTGTCTTTCTTCTGTGTTGGACTTCCTAATATTCTGTTTCCCTTGTCTTATTTTCTTGGTTCATTCTCTTCTTTGTGGGGAAGCCACCCTCCAGTTGCTTCCTGAGAAAGGATAGAGGGAAGGTAATTTTGTTATTGCTGTTTCTGAGAGTTAACATATCTGCACATTTTGTTATATCCGCAGAGTTGATATTTATAACGTAGAATTCTACTTGGGATATCATTGTCCTTCCCAATTTTGAAAGCAATACTTCATTGTCTTCTATTTTCCAGTGTTGTCATTGACAAGTCCCTGATCCTTTGTATGTGACCTGTCTTTTTCTTTGAAATTTTGCAGCCAGGTATGGTGGCTGAAGCCTGTAATCCCAGCACTTTGGGTAGCCAAGGCAAGAGGATTGCCTGAACCCGGAGTTCGAGACCAGTCTGGGCAAGTTGGCGAGACCTCATCTCTACAATTAAAAAAAAAGTAGCCAGGCATGGCAGCATGCTCCTGTAGTTCCGGCTACATGGAAGGTGGAAGGATCACCTGAGCCCGGCAGGTCATGCTGGGGGTGGCCGTGAGCATGCCACTGCACTCCAGCCTAGGTAACGGAGTGAGACTCTGACCAAAAAAAAAAAAGAAAAACAAAAGGAAAATTTGAAAGATCTTTGTATCCCTAGTGTTCTGGAATGTCATTCTCTTTGGGTGTCTGACCGTTGGTGGTTATCTTATGACTATGAGTGGAGGACTAAGCAACTGATCATAAGACCTGTGCACCTAGGTGGTCATTGTCAGCTTGATGCTTGCTCTAGGGTGGGCCATTGTCAGTGTCTCTAGGTATTTCCTCCTGCACTGATTAGAATCCCAGAGGAAGCCCCCAATGTCCTGCCTAGATATTCAAGATCTGGCTTCCAGTGTTCTGGAAAGCAAGTGAGGAAGTAGGAAGTGGATCTCTGCACTGGTATTCAGTAGATATAGGTCATTAAATCTCCCTACGGGCCAAACACCCTCTGTTTTATTCTTCCTAGACTTCTTCCAGAGGGAGAGGGACAGTCACACAGAGGCATGGTATAGGGGACAGGATCTAACTGCATCTCCTACAATCCCTTCAGATTGTCCTCATTTGATCCTCCTCTCCCATCATTAGTTCCAGAAATACCTGGCACTGCCGACTCTGAGATTTTAGAGGGCCCTATGGGGTCAATTGTGTTGGTTTTCACTGGCTTATAAGAGAGCTTTCTCAGGTTGGTTACGTTGGGTATCACTCACCTGCATTCAGCAAGGTGTTGTTCTCATCTCCTTCCCTGCCATTCTTGTGGTTTGCCCCAATCTTGGAGGGTGATATGCCTTAACAAAATTACTCTTGACTTTTGTTTCCTCTACCATTCTCATCCTTGTGGGTTTTGAATACTGCTATAGTTCAGATGTTTCTGCTCCCCCCCAAACCTCATGTTGAAAGTTGATTCCCATTGCTAGAGGTGAGCCTCATGGGAAGTGTTTGGATCATGGGGTGGATCTCTCATGAATGGCTTGGTGCTGTTCTTGAGGTAATGAGGGAGTTCTTGCTCCATTGGTTCCAGAGAGAGCTGATTGTTAAACAAACAAACGAAAAAAGGCTGGCACCTCCCTCCTCCCTCCCTCTCACTCCCTCTCTTGCCATGTCATCTGCACATACCAGCTCCCCTTCACTTCTGCCATGAGTGGAAGCAGCTTGAGGTCCTTGCCAGAGGACAGCCTGCAGAACAGTGAGCAGATAAATCTCTTTTCTTTATAAATTACTCAGCCTCAGTAATTTATAAAGAATGTATACCAACACTAAAATAACTAAGACAAATACTTTTCCATTGTTTTGGTGAAGTTTTGTGAGACATGATATGATTATATATATGCTTACTCTGCTATTTTAACTTGGAAGTTCACGTATTAATTTTTGTGACAATTATATGTTAAATCTTTGTTAAATGAATAAGGGCAGAAATTGATTCCCATTGCTAGAGGTGAGCCTCATGGGAGGTGTGTGACATAGGGATTTAAATGGAAGTGTTTTTGTGAGGTAGAGGCTCTAAAATGATAGGCTGGCTTCTCACTTCTTTCTTCTACCCTCCATTTAAAGAAAACCTGCAGGACAATGCTCCAGGCCTTGGACCAACTCACTTTCTCTCTTTCTTTCTTGTAGTTCTCAAGAATAACCGTAGAGCATGCTGGGATTACAACATCCTGAGATAGGAAGAGATTGACTGCAACAGCCTGGGCTATGTTCCAGTTTCCCCCAGAAACAGGCTGTCCTTCAAAGCTGGCTTGCCAGAAGGGACCACTCACAGTCCTGTGAGTCCTATGACTCCAGAGTGTAAAACCCAGGGTGGGGCACATATAACAGGAAGTTTTCCTGAGCCTCAGGGAACTGATTCACAATGGCGCCTAGGCATCTGTTGTGTCTCTCTGCCTAGTTGTGAGTAATAAACTTGCTTCATGAAACTTGTTGGGTATGAGTGGTGTTCTGTCTTACCAGACTTGGACGAGTTGGCAACCAGTGTACAGTGAATCTGCTTCACAAAAGTGGCCCAGTGAGCAGATAAAGTCTGACGGAAGCATGGCTTCCTGGTAAAGTAGGAGGAGGGGATACCCCCCAGTACCCAGCCTGAGCAGAGACATCAGCCTGGGGGTGCCATGCAACTGGATATTTGTGGGGAAGAAAGGATGATAAGTGGGACAGAGGTCACCTCTACAGATGTTAGTGAGTCAGCAGCATGGACTGAGGTCGAGAGAAAAGAAGGTGGGAACAAGAGCACAGCCCCTGGCCTCTGATTGTGATCACTCATTCTTGGAGCTGGAGAGATCAGGAGTTGGTGCTCCGGTGGACCCTGAGGCACTTGAGAGGAAATGAGAATGAGATCTTCACCAGGCCCCTGAGACATGTGACAGGGAACCAACATGCACAATGCAGGGATTCACCAAAGAGAGACTTATGACCTAGGGGACAGACATGAGCAAAATGCAAGTGAAGACATGTAGTCTTGGCTCTCTGGGATAGTTGATGAGAAACTTTGCTAACCCAAAAGAAATGGTGCAATCAGGTGTGGGGACAAGGTCTCTAGATTCTCACCAAAGACCCATAGCCCTATACTTCTGTCAAGATAAAAGAGGAAAACAGGAGAAAAATTAAACTAATGGCATCAGGAGGTTTGGGGACAGACGTGGTGACCCGCAGTGTCTATCTGCTGTGGGTGGGCTCTTATAGGCCATTTTGAGTACAGTGGCCATGGTTCCCATCTCTGAGTACATAATAGGCATTGCCATTTTGGCTACTTATGGCACAGAATGTCACCTCCACGTAGGGGTATGCCCCTCACGGCTAAGATTGGAGCCATGACAGCGGGGCAAGTCCACTCCTACCTGCCACTTCAGCTCTCTAAGCCCCAGTGGATTGTTCAACAAAAGCAGTACTGCATGCTAAATGGAAGTTACAAACCATCCTGTCACACTGTTGACTTTGGCCATTCAAAAAGGACTTCAGAGCATGGAGACTAACAATGGACTGTCACAGGCCACGGCCACTTGGGTGGGAGGCCAAATAAATAGCCCAGATGCCATCAAGCAAAATTGTTGGCCCTGCAGCTTTGATGAAAAGGAAGCCTGATAAGCTGGCAGGCCTATTTGGTACTAGAGCGTACGTACCGCATCTGGTATTCTTTTTGTCTCCATAGTCAAGTTGACTGGAAAAACCACCAGCTTTGAATGAGGCCCTTCTTGGTAACAAGCCTTGGAAGTCATTTAACAAGTCATGTCCCAGACACTGCCTTTAAAACCTTCAGAGCCTGCTAGCCCAATAAAATTCAGGTGTTCATCTCCATGCATGCTGGTTGGAGTTTCTGGCAACAGGAAATGCCGCTAGGGTGCACCAGCCTCTTGAATTTTGGACACATAATTGCCCTGAAGCAGCCTCCAGATATACTTCTATTGAATGTAGCTCTTTGCTTGCTGTTGGGTGCTGGTGGAAACTGAGTGTCTTGTGGCTGAAGAGCCACACATCATGTTGTGACCTGAATTGCCCATTCTCACTTGGGTGCTTTGAAATCCCACCAGTAAAACTGGATAGACTCAATAGAGCTCACTTGTTAAATGGAAGTGGTACATTTAAGACTGAGTCCAGCCAGCACCCAGGGGTTCAGTGGGCTCCATAAGCAATGGCTAGCTTGCCAGAAGGGACCATGCAACCTGAAGGGGTACTTTGGCTCCTCCTGTGACCACCTGAGATCCAAGCTTCAGAAACATGACTGCTGATGGTATAGTATGGTTTACTGATGGTTCTGTGAAACAACAAGCAGATGGGTCCAATGGGCTATGGCCACCATCTGACCAGTGGATGGCCATCTTCTGACTGAGACGGATGTGGACATTCTGCCCAATGAGCTGGACCATATGCAGTGGTGTTAGCCGCATAGGCCACACTATCTTCTTACATTTTCACTGACTCAGGGGCCATGACTGGCAGCCTAGTCATCTGGTTAGGAGAGTGGCTGCTGAGTGACTAGACTGTTCAAGGATCCCTCGTGTGGGGAAAAGGACTATGATAATAGCCTGCTGCCTGAAAGGGATACATAGATGTCATTCATGTGGATGCTGGGACTACCAGCTACTTGAGAGGAATTTATATATTGTTTTTGGTTTCCCTATGGGACTTCATTCTAACCAAGGAACATCCTTCCTTCACTGCCCAAAAGCACAACAATGGTTTTATTTCTTCTATGCTCTCTCATGGAATAGGACAGACTTTCCATGCATGCTGTCATACACAGGCCCATGGAGCTATGAATGATGGAACAGCTGTTCACAAAACAACAGGATGCCAAGATGGCCTGTGAGTGGGGTGCACCCCTGTCTGACTAGGGCAGTATGGATACTAAGCACTGCACTCCAGTGCAGGGAAACATGGCAGGGCACATGTTGGGAAACACCAGCCTTGTGAGGGTGGTGGGGACCAAGCAATGCCTGATTAGGCTGCATCTGTGAAGTCCCAACCTCAGCATTCCCATTCATTCTTTTTCCTTTGGAAAGCACGTTCAAGTGAGTGGTTTGTGGTTCAGGCTGCCATAGTACCCCAGGCAGGGCCCCCTGACTCTAACCTGGACACAGTGCTTCCCCATGGAATCTATATAGAATTCCACAGGGGGTAGGGGCTGGGCCCAAGGAATACCAAGGGTCCATCTAGTGGTGCTGGGAACATCTAATCCTTCCAGTTGGGTGGGCAGCATTATCAGGAATGCCAAGTTTGTGACCTCCCTTCCTGGGCTGGGTGACTGAGGCTGTAAGGTCTGAGTCCAGCAATAAACGCTATGGGGTGCCACAGAGGTAGCGGCCTTGGGGCTGGGATAGAGAGACTGGGATGCTACACCAACTCAGCCCCTGTCCACAGGTGGGAAACACTGGTCCCAGGAGGCTGGGAGAAGAGCACTAACCTGTTTCTTTTTCCACAAGGATGTGGTAACAAAGGCTTGGGAGCACAATGCCTGCTTAAGCTCTCCCAAGTTGTGGCCACTGCAGACAACCTGACAAAGGGCAGGATCTGCCATCCTGGACCTAATTTTGTCACTGACTAGAGCAACCACTTCATCCCATCAGTGGTGAACTACACAGTACGCTTAATACACAGTGCACTCCAGCAGAACCTAAGTCCCAGCTGTCTGAGGGAGCTCTGGCACCAAAGCATGGGAGGGGGCTGGAGGTGCCCTGTTTCAGCTTACCTGATTCTGTGTCAAAATGTCATGAGCACAACTAATAGAGATCCTGGTGGGCTGGTACTCTGAAGTACCACACTCCAAGGGATCTAAATATGGGATGGGCAATGTCATGCCAGGAAACCTGGTGGATGATGGGATCCTGCATACTGGGAATTCTGCAGGTGCCCCTGGACATCACCCTGGGAATGGGTTGCACCATTAGGCCAGCAGCCTAAAGCTGTATACCAGGCTCTCTAGGGACCTGCCAGGAGGTATAATGGACTCTGGTTTATGTCCATTATCAGATCTTTGGTACCAGACATAGAAGTCAGTGCTCATGAAAAAGTTGGTAAGAAACTCATTCCTGACCTTGGCAGATATTGTCATCTTCAATGCCACTGCCCTGGCAGCCCAGCAGACACCCCTCAACTCCCTCAAGAAGGTTGTTTTAGACAGCAGATTTGCCCCAGACTGTTTTTTCCCCCAACTGGAAGGAGTACGTATTTGCCAACACCTCCTGCTGGAGAGCACATCAGGCGCTACAGAGACATGAGTAGACTCTGGAAGCATGCCCATGGGGTGAACAGTGGGGCCACCTGAGGACCCTTCCTTGACCTCTTTAGCAACTTCCTGCCTGAATTTCTGGGATCCTGGGCCAGGTCACTGCTCCCGGAAGTCCTGGTCATCCTGCTATTGTAGCAGTCCTCCTGGGCATGGTGAAATGCAACCTGGCTGTGGCTAAATGCTGTTGCACTAAAATTGTGCCAAAGTGTTATGTTGATCTGATGAGACAAACCTCTGTCTCCAGATCCAGGGAGGTCAGACAGCATATGAAATAGATGAACTTTACCAAAGGAGTTACATGTGCTGGGAGTGGACACCAGGGCAGTTCTCTCGGTGGCTTTGGACCAACCCAGTTCTCTTCCCTCTCTCGCTTGTAGTTCTCTAGAATAACCATAGAATGTGCTGGGAATGCAGCATCCTGGGATAGGGAGAAACTGGAACAGCCTGGGTTTTGTTTTAGTCTCCTAGAAACAGGTTGTCCTTCAACACGGTATTTCAGTGATTCTTATGACTCCAAAGTATAAAACCCAGGGTGGGTTGCTTTCTAGGGCCCCTCAGCTGCCGAGCAAGTGGGGCACACACAGATGAGTCTCCATACAACCTCAGGAAGCTTTCCTGCGCCTCAGGGGACCAGCTCACAATGGAGCCTTGGCTTTGGGTGTCCTTTGCTGCCGGTGAGTAATAAACCTGCTTCATGGAACTTGTTGGGTAGGAGTGCATTCTGTCTCACCAGACTTGGACAAGTTGGTAACCAGTGCCCAGTGAACCTGCTTCACAAAACCTTTCTAGACCTTTCTCTAGTGACCTGGAACATCCTTAGAATCTCTGAAGGAACTAAATAATTACAATAGGTGTCTAATTAAGTGCATAGAGTCAGTAGAGGCATTAACTTGGTTTATTTCTTACATACTTACTGAGTCAGGTCTCACACATAAATTATCTATGTCCCTAAATACATTGTTTTTGAATGTGCTAATTTTTTGTTTGCAGGCAGAAGCATTATCAAAGTGATTAGATTAGGGACTGGTGTTTACTAGCTATAAATAGAAAAAGTTACATTCAAACACATTATCTACCAAAATAACTGTGATTTTGATCTTTTCTTGTCCCACTCTGGTCAAGTTCCTGTCACATTGTCAGAGAATGACACATGACTACTGTGGAAACTAGATTAAATGACTCAGAAGTTCGTATCTAGTCCTGTGATGCTATGCGAGGTGGCATTGATTATCTATAAGTGATCTCATCTTAGGGCTAAAACAGGGATCACCACCCAGCTCCATCTACTTATTTGTTTTAACAACACAAGGGAAAGGAACCCCAGAAGTAAATCCCCCAGAATGAGTGTTTGACACACCTGGCTTTGTGGTCTGGCAGTATAATTACATCTGAACAGGTTCCAGCATAGGAAAACGATGCTGGTCATTTCTAAAAGTACTCAGGATCAAAGAGAAAAATCTTTACTTTGACTAGAATGGGCTATTACACAGGGACCTTTCAAGATCTGTAGCAAAACACTTTCTACGTGCCAAGTATTTTGTATCCATCCTTTTGATTCCTCTCTGGTCCTACCAGTAGTTGTCATTAACTAAGTTTTACAAATGAAGAGATGAGGCTCAGCATATAGCTGTAATGGACCAGGACTGGAAGCCAAGCTTTAATGCAAAGCCCGTGTACTCCTTATAACTTCTGCCCCTATTGGTGAGTGAGGTGGTACCGGGGGACAGGGTAGGGATGCACGGATGGGTCTGGAGGTGGAGGGTCAGATGCAAGAGAGGCGCAGTCACAGACCCTTGCTGTCTTTGAGATCTCAAAAAAACCAATTGAGCAGAAGGATGATCCCCCACTTTTCTAGTTCTTGGAGACAAAGACCCTCTGCTTACCTCATTTCAAAATAAATTTGGAGGCCTTTTTCAATAAAATATCCAAATTTCCAAGTTCCTAGTAAATGAAGATACCCTGACAGGCGTGAGGTTTCTTAAGCCTCCTTCACTGGCCACACGTGGACAGTGCTGAGTTGCGGCCTCACACAGCTTCCACGCTCGCTAGATCCCTCTGTCCCAGCTCCTGCCCCACTTTAGCTCTTGCTGGTGATTAGTCAGAACTCTCGGTTGCACATTACTGAGACTCAACTTAAACAGGATTAAGAGGAAATAAAGGAAGGGATTCCTAGAAGCTTTAAGTTACCACAGAAATGGCAAGACTGTGGCCGGGTCAGAAACATCTGTCACTAGGCCTCGAGTGTGCCCTGGGGGTCTCCTCCTCTCGGCTGGTTTCTATCTCTGGGCCAGTCTTATCTCCTCATACTGGCTTTTCAAACAGTGGAGACACATGTTCACATCTCTCTGTGGTTCCAAGGAGAAACTTGGACCTAGAGCCTATCCTTGTGTGATGATTAGGGCCTGAGGATGGGACACCAAAGGAAGCTGCCTGAATGGTGGCTAATTGGTTGTCCCTCTCTGGGCTGGGCTGGGCAGACTGGACATGTGAGAAATCCACAACTCTTCTCACATCACACACTCAAAGCTGAGAGAGTATCATGTTCCTAAAGAAAAGAACTACTGTGATGCCTACATGGAATTCTCCACACTCACTGAAGCTGTCTAAACATTCTCTGCAAATGCGTTTCCATCTGCTGCCCGGGAGAGGGGTCCCATCATGGGAACGTGGCAGTAGCTGTCTATATTGCAACATGCCGAAGCAAGGATCAAAATCTAATATAGGGCTTGGTATGAATTTTAAATTTAAAATATTGTTTTGAAGTTATCTTCACTGTCTTATAAGAATATCTTTAAATGTTAATGACTTTATTTGAAAGCATCTTTTTAATACTGGAACAAAAAGAAGGAACTGATGTCTAAATATATTTGGACAGAAAGGAAGAGTCCATTTGAATAAAATTGAATGCATGAGTTTGAAACCATAGTGGAGTCTAATTTTAAAATGACAGCAGCAGCTGTCTCCCTTCTCTTCTCAGAACCTGCCAAAGCACCAGAGAGAATAAGAGCAAGAAGACGTGCCACCTTAAGGCTGCAACTGAAACAGGTAACTTAGTGTTCAAGTTGGTGGCTTCTTTGTACAAATTCATGTGACTCCTGGGACTAGATCCCTGCTCCCTTGCTTCTTACTTGGCTGTCCCTAGGGGCTGCAGCTCCTGTGCTGGGATGTGCCACAGTGTGTCACTCACGTGACCTTCACCTATTTGAACTTCCTGGTGGGTTTGGTTGGAGCTGGGAAGGGATGGGGGAGGAAAAACCAACTGCGTGGTACCACTGAGGACATACTCCTTCTGGGTTCTCACATGAGGTTCCAGGACATTTCTTTCTCTCTACAACACTGGGGATCAATCCCGTCTCTCCCACTCCCACCATTGCAGGGAACCTCAGTAGCTTCTTCCATCCAGAACTCAAACTCCTGGATAGAAGGAGCTGGGAAGGCCTGGGAAGCTGCAGGAGTACAACTGGAACTGAGTTTCCTGGCCATCAAACCCAGAGTCACACTGGCCAGCTTCTTCTCACCTCCTTCCTGCCTTCTGAGGCCTCGGTTTCTCAATTCACTAAGCCAGTGGGCTTGCCCAGTGTCCTCAGTCTGCAGATACAGAACAACCTCGGTTCTGTCCCTGCAGGATCCACTCATCGCTGCCCCATGGGGTTGTTCTCTAATGCCAGGGACCTAAATCCAAAAAGAACAGGAGGGCCCAGAATAAGTAGTATAGTGGGCTTTAGACATAGACACCTGATTGAGTGAGAGTCTTAGTGGAGGGACACCCAGCCCAGAGGCCCTGGACATTCCTTATGGGAAGAGACTGGAAGTTGAGGAGCAGGAGGGAGATGAAAGGGGACTAGATTTGCTCTTAGGGCTGGTGGCTGGAGGTAGGCACGGGAAGCAAAGGAGCAGCCTGCCCTTCCTTCCTCCTTGCCCTTTAGAAGGTCCAGTACTGTCCTGCAAACTCTGTGGAATCAGGATACGATGTGCCAGCCCTTATGAGGTATCTGGATTTAGGTAAAAGAAAAGTCCCAGTGATGTACCTGAGAAGAAGCTGGGGAGCATGATTCACTATTTTGGTATTATCTGTTTCCAAACCATGCAATTCATTACCCTGACATCATGACACCAAAGTCTCTTAGAGTAAGTTATAATATTGTTTCTTTTTCTTTTTTTTTTGAGTTGGAGTCTCACTCTGTCACCTAGACTGGAGTGCAGTGGAGTGCAGTGGCAGCCTTGACCTGCTGGGCTCTGGCGATCCTTCCGCCTCAGCCTTCCGGGTAGCCGGAATTACAGGCATGCGCTACCACGCCCGGCTGATTTTTTGATTTATTGTAGAGATGAGGTCTCGCCAAGTTGCCCAGGCGGGTCTCGAACCCGCGGGCTCAGGTAATCCTCTCACCTCAGCCTCCCAAAGGGGCGGGCTTACAGGCTGAGCCACCGAGCTCGGCTATAATATTGTTTCTTAAATTTTAGGGGGCATACAGCTCTCTTGAGATTTTGTCCACAAAGGTTCCCTAGTAATTCTGGCTAAGTCAGGCTGAGCCTGGGCCTCATGCCCTGCATCGCCTGGGCGCTTACACTGCTGGTTTGGGCACCACACCCTGAGCAGCCTGGGCTGAGACAACAGGACTGGCTGTCTCATAGGAGTGCAGAAGGTGTGCTGTACACCTGCAGGTAGGACTATATTCCTGGGTCAGACCTGACTTGGGAAAACGTCTGCAAAGATTTCACAAGCCTCATGACTCGGTCTCTATTCTCTGCCCAGCTCTGTGTCATGGTGACAACCCTCATTTGAACCGACCAAAGGGCTCATCTCCTCTGCCACTTCATGACTTCTTACATCATCTTCAGGTCAGCAGTGTTCTTTGAAGATCCTGAACTCCATGGACTGTGCTTCTCAGTCAAGCCTGCCTCCCACAACAGCGATGGGCAGGAGGAATGGGCAGATGGCAGCAAGAGATCACTCTGAATTGACCGGAGAGGGCCATCAGTACTGCCAACAACAAGCCGCAGCAGGTCCATCCAAATACGGGCTATCTGGGGACAAAGGAGGAAGGAGAAACAATCGGGGGAGAAGAGGAGACAAGGAGAGAGGGAGGCACAGGATGTGTTACCACTTTTCCATTGGAGTTCATTCTGTTCTTGTTTCAGGGTCAAGCAAGCTAACGTCAAACATTTTGACTTCTACAACATGCCTTCTGAAAATTGGTAATATTTCATAACACTTTCATATATAAACAGAAGATAATAGGGCCTTAATTTTATATAGCTATTGACAGTTGGTACAGTATTTTCATTTGTATTTCTTACTTGATTTTCATAAGAAACTTCCAACGTTAAGTGGTCCTGGCAAAAAAAGAAAAAAAAAAAAAACGTGGGCCTAGAAGCCATTGTTGTCCTCACTTTAAAGCAGATAAAATTGAGAACGAGTTAAGTAACTAGCTAGAGGTTGGACAATGGCCTTGTTTCAAAATCTAGTTTTCCCAACATTGAAGATTGTTGGAAGGATGTAAATTATGTACATTTTAATTAATGACTCCTCAGCAAAATGGGGAATTCCCTTTAAGGGGTTTTTATGATACAGATAGTAACTAGTATCTTTAAACTGCATGAGCTTTCAGAGATTACTGTAATCCATCTATCTTTAAGAGATAAGGAAGCTGGGTGCTGTGCTCATGACTATAATCCCAGCACTTTGGAAGGCGGAGGCAAGAGAATTAATTACCTGAGTCCAGGGATTCGAGACCAGCCTGGACAACTTGGCCAGATCTCATCTCTACAATAAATCAAAAAATTAGCCAGGCATGGTGGCATATGCCTGTGGTTCCAGCTACTTGGAAGGCAGAAGGATCGCCTGAGCCCCGCTGGTCAAGGCTGTGGTGGCCGTGAGCATGCCGCTGCACTCCAGTCTGGGCAACAGAATGAGACTCCAACTCAAAAAGTATGTGTGTGTGTGTGTGTGTGTGTGTGTGTGTGTGTGTGTGTGTGTGTGTGTGTCTTTGAGAGAGAGAGAGAGAGAGAGAGAGAGAGAGAGAGATAAGGAAAGGAGCTTGTTTGTATCTGCTTTATGACTTACGGCCTTCAGTATATTAATTATATACTTTTTTTTTTGAGTCAGAGTCTCACTCAGTCGCCCAGACTGGAGTGCAGTGGCCGCTCCTGGCCACCGCAACCTTGACCTGCTGGGCTCTGGAGATCCTTCCGCCTCAGCCTTCCAAGTAGCTGGAACTACAGGCGCGCGCTACCACGCCCAGCTGATTTTTTTTCATTTATTGTAGAGATGAGGTCTTGCCAAGTTGCCTAGGTGGGTCTCGAACCCACAGGCTCAGGCAATCCACTCACCTCAGCCTCCTAAAGCGCTAGGATTACAGGCTGAGCCACTGAGCCCAGCTTAATTATACACTTTAATATATATTTAATTCTACTGCATTAAAGATGAATGGAATGTCATGGAAAGGTGCAGCAGAATTTGCAATCAGTTTATTGCTTAAACAATGACATTGCAGAAGGGATGTGGATCCTGTTCCTAATGCAGAAGTAGAAAATTCATACCATATCCTAAAATATACCAGTCAGTCCACCCTGCAAGTCAGAGCACAGAAAATGACCTCAAGATGTTACTAATCCATTGCCTGAAATGTTAGGGAAAGTTTACACTTACACTCCCTGTCTGAGACAGGGAGAGGTCTACTGTCTTCTCCAGCAGAGAAAGTTAGCTAAACAAGTGTGTGCTGAAATCCTACCAGGAGCCTTACATTGTGAGGGAACATGATTAGTACTATGATTGCTTGCAGAAGACTCATGATCCGTGGCAGAAAATATGGAGCCTACATGATCCTAGCCACTGGGTGTGATGTGAGCAGAGGAGGAGAAACTCATGCTAACTGGATGGTAAGTGAAGACTTCACATTTTTAATTGCTCTTAGGGCAAGATTTCAAAAAATGGAAAATAGATGAAATATTAAATTCCAACTGAATTATTTTTTTGCTTCAGAAAAAAGTTGAGAGGGCCTCAGGATGCCAGTTGCATAACTTCCATGCAGAGTGAAGAAATACCAGATCCAGAACTTTCGAGTTCCTTAAGCAGATGGCCACATGAACTCCCGAGTCAGCTTTAACTACAGCACAGCCAGGGCAGGTGACAAGAAGCTCTCCTCATGGTATACTTGTGACTCACTCATGGTTCTGACCTTCATGTCCTGGCACAAAACTCCTCACATTCTTGGCCCAAGATCAGATATTTAGTTTTCACTGTACTTATCTTGACTACCTGTAACAGTGAGGTGGAGGCGAGGCAGGTAGGGTACTGCAGGCTACAGGATGAAGTCCATATGTTTTAATTCTCAGCAAAGAGCCAGATGAGTAAAAAGGTGTGTTTTCACTGAACTCTGAAAGTTAATCAAAATAGGAAAGAGCACAGATCCACTTGCTCAAGCCTCCCGCAGAGCCCAGCCAGCCATGTAGCATTTTTGTGAGACTTAGAGGCTCTTTCCTCTGGATTTCCACCTGCTCGCCATCTGCCCTCAGTCAGGCACCCCTGGACACCGCCCAGCCTGCCCCGCCATGTAGCAATCAGTATCCCCCACCCCATGCAGCAATTTCAAGTATGGATGACTTCAGCATCTGAACAAAAGCAGCAGCTGCCATTAGAAGGAAATACAGGGGAGGAGATAGGAGGGAGAAGGCTCCTCTTGTATGTATAAAATATACATAATAACAGTACCAGCTTATGTAGCCATTTGGAAATTGAGATCACATATGGAAAACATTTTGCACGGTGCCTGGCATATGGCAGGCTGTATATACATGTTTGCAATTACTGATGCCAGCCAAAATGAAGTGTCAAGCATGCTTGGAAGACTGCTAGCCTCCGCTGTCCCCAGGCTCGCCTCCCCAGCTTAGCTGGGTTCCTCAGAGAAGAAAATGAGAGAGGATGCAGGCTGGCATTGGGGGAGTTTAGAGGGCGACCATCTAGCCTATGACCACCTGGGGCCTGGGATAGCAGACAACAGCTGTGAGCTGTATCTGGGGCTGTGGAGGGCATAGCTGGCCAGGAAGCTGAGCTAACCTGAGGGCTCAGGGAAGGCTTCTCGAAGAAAATGATGTGAGTTGAGATTGGAAGCCTGAGTCATGGTAATAACTAACTCTTTATGGGCCCTATGTGCCTGGCATTATTCTAAGCAATCCCATAGTTTAAATCATGAAATCCCCATTGCAATTAAGTAATCTTTTAATCCCATTTTACAGATGAGGAAAGTGAAAAAATAAAGGTGACAACCTTGATTCAGCAGATAGAATCCTGGGATGCATGCCTCCCCCTGCACGGTGGGCCACAACTGAAGAGGACCTTGGGGGCTGGAGGCAGAGAGGGAAGAGGCGTGGTATGAGGCTCTGATTCTTCTTACAAATCTAGTTCTTGGGCATCTGTTGTATCCTAGCTCACATGGACGGCATTGCTGGTGGTGTGCAGCACACAATGGGCACAGGCTCCTGGGGGCTCCTTGCACAGCCGTGAAAAGTCACACGCTAAAAGAATAATCAGGATGTAGAAAACCACATGAGGAGGGGAGAAAAAGCAAGCTATGAAACAGGTGATGGAGGTTTTCAATTTACACACACACACACAACGCACACACACACACACACACCCCACACTCATTGGAATAAATACCCAAAGGATATACTAAAATGTTTAGAGTGGTTATCACTGAGGGGAAATGTTAACGTCGATTTTTATTATATTTTTCTGTTTTTTTTGTTTTTTGTATCCCCTACCGTTCCTTTTTGCAATGAAGCAAAAAGACAAAAAAGCTCTACTTTAAAACTGTTTACTAATCTATCAGGTTAATGACAAATGTGGAAACTGTATCTTGGCCAGAAGCCCTAGCAGGAACTTAACTATTCTCTCATTCACTCCTGGCTGAAGCCTGTCTCCTGGTGGACAGAGACATCAAGGACAGACTTCTATTTTAAGATGTCTACATAAACATCTGAGGAAAGTTTATTTATCTACCCATTTTGTCATTAACAAATATGTTCTGATCACATTCTATATGCCAAGCATGATGGAAATATAAAAATAAACGATAGTCTGTTTAGGAAAATGGCTTCTCTCTACCTTTGTTCAAGTTTTCTTTTCATCATTGAAACAAAATGTTTGGTATATTTTCTTCACGTAAGTCCTGCTCCTCAGTTACTATTAACTTTATTTCTAGGTTGCTATTGACAATAGATTTTTTTATTGGTATGTTTTCTGATTATCATTAGTAGTCCAGAAGCTTACAATTTTCCATGTGGCCCTTTACTGGAGTATCGTATTAGCTGTTTATTCTCTTTGGTTCTCAAGGTAGAAAGAACTGTTTCTTCTAAAATATACTAGTTGTATTTTTTATTTCAGAGGTTTCTGCATTGGGTGTTGTCTACCTGTCTCACCCTGCTTCTTAACCAGGGAAACTTGTGGTTGGTCCTGCCAATGGCTGGCTGGCAGGAGATCAGTAGGCAGGAGAGAGGTCAGACTCTTTGTGTCCTTCTTCCACCCCCACTGTCCAGCTCCAGCCTCTCCTTGAAGAGAGGCTGCTGCTGAGTCCATCACCTCTCTTCAAGGATAATTCTTGTCTGAAGGCACTGGGGGATCTCCCCTGCTCTCCAGACTTTGAGGGAGGAACTGCTTCCCACCTCGTGTTGACCCCCCACGCCCTTCCCACACCTCTGTAATACTTGTGGTCCTTGATTAAATGTTTCTCAGTGGCCCCGCTGAGAGGGTCAGCTGCATCCTCCTGGGCCTAACTGACCTCAGCTTCATGGATGCAACGGGACAGCAAGTGTCCATTTCTTCTTCCTTGGTTTTTTTTTTTTTTTTTGAGTTGGAGTCTCACTCTGTCACCCAGACTGGAGTGCAGTGGCTGCTCCCGGCCACCGCAGCCTCCACCTGCTGGGCTCTGGAGATCCTTCTACCTCAGCTTTCCAAGTAGCCGGAACTACAGGCACACGCTACCACGCCCAGCTAATTTTTTGATTTATTGTAGAGATGCGGTCTCGCCAAGTTGCCCAGGCAGGTCTCAAACCCGCGGGCTCAGGCAATCCACTCCTTCCTTGGTTTTAATGAGAAGGTCAAGTGCTTCAGAATATTTAGCTTTAAGGTAATTGCTTTTATGAATATTTGTTAATCCCACTACTAAAATATATTTACTTCTGCTTGGCTTCCACAATTGCATCTATGAATATCTACTAGAGAACTTTTAAACTGTAGTCACTATACAAATGCTAATTTGTAACAGATAAGAAGATATCCATGGTGTTTATATGAACGTATAGGAACTTATACTTTGTGATATCACTATCAAAAGATAGGTTCTTACTTGGAATTAACTAATAACAATGTTCAGGCGTGAAGATCTGTATCTGGAAAAGACAGGTAACAGCTATTCTTACTGTACCACTTGGAACAAGTGTCCCAAGTCATTCTTATTTTTCTTACTGTTATTATATTCAAGTGTAGCTGTATGAGGGTAAACAAGACTATAAAATACACTTGGAACATAGGAATAAACCATGTTTGGTGACTATATTGCTTTTTTAGAATCACTACATCACTTATAATAGCTAAATGGCTTCATATGAAAGCAGTGCCCCCAACTGGTGACTACTATAAACAGGCAAAAGATCTGACTCCCTCACACAGAAACTTTGGTTTTTACTTCGTTTTTCCTAGGTTTCAGCTAATGTACTTTCACTCTCATGCTTATTGTGGTGTGTGCTACATTTCAGGCAGTGAAAATCTTCTTTAAAAAACTTAAAGGGCTGGGCTCGGTGGCTCAGCCTATAATCCCGCGCTTTGGGAGGCCATGGTGAGTGGATTGCCTGAGCCCGCGAGTTCAAGACCCGCCCGGGCAACTTGGCGAGACCTCATCTCTACAATAAATCAAAAATTAGCTGGGCATGGTAGCATGCGCATGTAGTTCCAGCTACTTGGAAGGCTGAGGCGGAAGGATCGCTGGAACCCAGCAGGTTGAGGCCGCGGTGGCTGGGAGCATGCCACTGCACTCCAGTCTGGGCGACAGAGTGAGACGTCAACTCAAAAAACAAAACAAAACAAAACAAAAAAACAAAAAACTTAAAGAATTCTGCTTTTGCATCTTAAGATTCATTGAAGCAACAACAATCCATTTCATACCTTTTAAACTTGATTTTGCCATTGGAGAATGTTGGCTGCTCAGCCCAACCCTGCTGGTTTATTGCAGGAACTGTACTTCAGCTTCTGTTATACACGGCATATTCATAATCATCTAATAAGATGAATGACCTCAAATAGCTAATCATCTGTTGGCTTGAGTTATAGTGCTGAGTATTTTACTGGCATAAATCCCCATACCTGTGCCTTTACCATCGCTGGGCTCCTCAGCCCCTCAGGAACGAGGCAAGGGCAAGTAGGTCATGACTAATAGAAAAGGCTTGTTTCTGAGTGAATGTCACCTCCATGTTGCACCACAAGCACACTTATCTGGCAGTGATTCCATGCCTTAATAAAAACTTTAAAAGAATCAAAATTAAGAAAAAACAAGGCTATAAAGTTCTTAATGAGATACTAGTAAAGATGTCTTGGTGAGGCCTGCCCTGGCTATTCTAGAACTGTGTCCTCACCTTCCCACCCTTTCTATGCCCATTTCTTCATTCATTATTTTCTCCTTAGCACAGCACTTACCATTATCTGATACATTAATATATTTTTCTTATTGTGTTTCATAAACACAGGGTTTTTCATTCTGTTGCTCCCTTATGTGTTTCCAACATCAAGAGTGCTTAGCATGAAGCAGGTACTCAATAATTACAGAAAAACAAAATGAAACAAGAAACATCCCCACAACTGAAAGATAGGAGCTTCCAGAATGAAAGGGTTTCTGCCAAGTGCCCAGAAAACCTGCTGCTAATTTTCAGAACACCAGGAACAAAGGTTTCTACAAGTTTGCAGAAGTTACAAACAAAGGATCACGAGTCAGGATGCCTTCAAACTTCTCCACAGCAACATAGTAAAGTGGAAGACAATGACTAATAATTGCTGACCTATAATTTGTTCCCAAACTATCAGGTAAGTCTGGAAATAGAATGAAAGCATTTTCAACCTCTCAAGGTCTAAAAATGTTCCCTTCCCACATATCCTTGCTCCACAAAGCTACTAGAGGATGCATGCCACCCTAGTGGGAAAGAAAAAGTGCAACATCCTGCTATCAGAAGAGGTGATGCAGATAGAAGTGATGAAGGAAGACTCTGGGGATGACAACTGCACACTACAGCACAACCAGGTCAGCCTGAGGTGGGGAGACCCACAAGTCAAGACAAGACCTCTGCAGTGCACTGTTTCTCCAGACTGAGGACAATCCTAGAGGCTGCTGCACCAAAACAGTAGAATAAAACAGGAAGGCAGAACAGAGCATCTAGAACAGGAAATCTCACTTGCTCAGGAGAAAGGAAGAGGAAGTCCTAGGATGACAGCTGGCAGCTATTCCAGATGTGGCAAGGGGACCCCAGGAGGGACTATACCAAGAAGGAAAATAGAATCAACCGACTACCTGACGGGATCGTCCCTGTGAACACGTGCACAAAATGGCAATAAGGAATATGACAAGAGTCAGCAGTGGGGGAGATAAGAGTAAGATTGCCAACAAGAAGTAGCTACAGTGTGTTTCTCCCATGGAATGAACCAAAATAGAGAAAGTTCTTCAGTTTTCAGAAAGGACGGAGACCAGCAGTACACCCCATGACTCAGCAGAGAAGCAACAAGATCAACAGAGTGCAGAGAAAAGAAAAATCCACAAGCCTGGGTTGGAACTAGCCAGACTTACCTGAATCACTGCCCAAACGACCAAGCAGCCTCTGGACTCAGCGGGAAAAGTGTGTGAGGGAGTTCAGGAGTTCTGCGCTCCTGCCACGGACTTTGAAGGAGCCCTGAGCCTCACAGGGCTCTAGTGCCTCACAGAAATCTGCCTCCATAGCAGTGCTCTCCCAAAACCCACATGGAGCAGGGACCAGAAAAAAACAAAACAAAAACTCCAGCTACCATTTCCAGCTCCCAGCTTTATAAAACAAATTCTACTAGACCTAAGAAAAGAGAAAGAGCCACACAGTAATAGTGGGAGACTTCAACACTCCACTGACAATAGACTCAACCCTTGTTGACAGCTGCTTTCTGGTAGGGAACAGGAAGACCTGACACTGCCATTTGCCTCAAGTTCTGGGCTGGGATGGGCTCTGTGAGAAGACTTGCCGCTGGCCACACTTTTACATTCTGAATTCAGACTGCCTGAGGCTAAGGTGAGAGAGCTGAGTGGGACCTGTTGCCCTAGCAACCTTTCACTCCGCATATAAACTCTTTTGTGAACCCTCTGCACAACACAACAGTGTTACTGAAAGGATTTCAGCGCCAGTAACGACTCCACACTGGCCGAGACCAAGAGATTATTAAAGGGGCTGTTACAGAGAGGGTCTGTAACCGAGAAAAAGCGAGAGAGGGGGAGAGACAGAGAGAGAGTGAGAAAGAGGGAGAGAGTGAGAGAGAGAGAGAGCGAGAGAGAGAGACAGTGAGAGAGTGGCGGGGAGAGAGAGCGAGCAAGAGAGAGAGGGAGCAAGAGAGAGTTATGCAGGGAGAGGGTGTATTTATGGACTTGGCAGGGGCTGGAAGGAGCTGTGTTAGGCTCTTATTGGAGGAGCGACATGGGAGCAGGGTGGGTATAACGAAGCTAGCTACGTCATGGGAAATGATCGGAGCCTTGCAGGTTTGAACTTCGCATGCGAGGGGAATCGTGCATGAAGAAGCGGAGCCTAGGGCCTTTGTTGTCTAGTGTGGCTTTTCCATGTTCGGCGCCATTTTGGGAGCTGCCCCTCTGGCTGTTTCCTGTACCCTTCATTCCCACCTTTTCTGTTTCTTTGGGGGAGGGGCGTCGTTATTCTTTCTGGCTGCTTCCTGCTGGCCGGGGGCATTGTGGGGAATGGTGGTGGAAGGGTACAGAACCAGCCAGAACAGGGTCCAGAGATAGGCGCTGAAGGTAAAGATTTCTGAAGGTGAGAGTTTCAGGAAAGTTCCTTATAAATGTAGAATGGCGACTTGTTCTGGCCACTCCTCCAGCGGGCACGCTGGAGGAGTAGACTGTGGAGGTAAATAGAGAACCTGGAAGAGAACATATCTAAAAGAAGAGTTAAGTGATGTTTAGGGACGAGGTGTTGACTCCTCTACTGGGACAGGTTGATAACTATTGAGTAATAGGAGGTTGAGGTTTTGATTTGAGACCTCTTGTTTTGTTATTTTAGGGGCTAGGTTTGGGATATTTGGCTGAATTCGGACATACGTGCGGTAAATTTTGATGATTCCTGCTGGGGTGGAGTCAAGGATTCCGTTGTATACTTTGCCTATCACCCCTTTTGCCCACATGTCATCCCAGGGATGTTTGACGTTTAAGTAGAATTGGTCTCCGCCTTGTGAAGTGAAAAGAAAAATGTCTCTATCACCATCAAACCTTTCTATGCTTACGAAGTGGAGCGTGCAAGAGACTTTTGGACATCCCCCATAAATTTCAGGGTTTTGTTTACAGTAATCTTGGGTTTGGTCAAAAAGAAAGCAGAATTGAAGTATTTTGTGCCATGTTAAAGAAAGTGAGCGCATGGAAGAGAGAGAGATGGGGATAGAAACTTGAGACTGGCAGCCATATGGCTGGCAGTCTGCTGTGGCCAGATATTGGGTATATGAGTGGTCTTTAGACGTCCAGGACTCCTCTATAAAGGATCTCCAGCGAAATGGTGGGACGGTTGGAGTTGTTTCACCGTTGAGGTGGGTTAAAATTAATAGGGGAAGGAGGGTTAGGCTGATGAACATAGTGCTGTAAGGGGTGAATCTTTATAAAAGACACTTAATAAGAATGAAGCTAGTTATGATGAGGAGGTATGTAATAGCCAACAAAGCTTTGGCTGTGGATGGCCGATTTGTAGGTGTTGACCAAGTAAGTAATATAGAAAGGAGGAAGGCAATTAAGCCAAGAAAGGAAAGGGGCCAAGGGTTACAACTTTTTTTGAGCTGAATCCAGGATGTTTGTTTGGATTTGGATTTGGATAGGTGGTGAGTCGGGACAAAAAGGAGGGGGAGTTTATGTCCCATACCTGAGGATTTATTATAGAAGGGGGTAAAGGAGGAAGTGAGTCAGTTGGGGAATCGTTAGTAGTTAGGAGGCCCAAAAATGGGTTGTGGGAGATAGGTTGTTAAGGGCTGTACTTGGATTAAAGTATTGATGGACGCCTGGAATTTGGCTAGAATGTCCCTGCCCATAAGAGGTACGGGACATTGAGGCAGTATCAAAAAGGAATGAGTGCCTGATCTTGTATCTGAAGATTTGCCTAGGGGGGATGGGATAGGCTGCTGTTTGTCCTTCAGTAGAATGTCTGAATGCTTGTTAATCGCTACACTGAGGCCAAAAGACTAAGAATAAGCTAAGTCTTTTCTAGGTTTTTATAGGTACCTTTTTTTTTATTCCTGCTCTTGGACATATTTTTATAATCCTGGGAAATGGGGCGAAGATCATTTTTTGTATTTACTTTTTGCTGAGATGGGGCCGTAGCGATGTTTTTACCTATTTATTTTAAAGGACATGAACAGGAAATGGCAGAACCTTAAGCAAGTGCTATTTGGATCTAATAAAACATCAAGTGAGAGCATAGGCAAAGATTATTAAGCAAACGATGATGAAAAGAGTTATTGTCCCAAAAAACAATGTTGGAAAAGTGAAAGTTCCGTAAATTGTATATATTCATTAACATAAGTTGAAATATTTTTTTGTAAATTATCTATAGTTGTATTTTAACAAGGAAATATAGCCACTTTGATAGAAAGATTGAAAACATTAGAGACATGTAGTTAGGTTATAGCTTAAATTGAGAATTTAAAACAGGTAAACATTGGCAAGAGAAAACAGTTTCCTTTGTTTTTATAATAGGTCTGATATACTTTTACAACAATTGATATGTTAGAGAGTGAAGCCCAGGTTATTCTGCCACTCATCCTATGTTGGATAGTAATCCTTGTGCCTAGAAGGAGATTTTAAAGTTCCATAGCAATTTGGCAGTGTTGTTAGTGAAATTAGTTTACCTGGCCTTTAGGCAATTTAGAAGGGGTAGGTGTGGTTTTTGGAGCTTGCTGCTTATCTCACCCTAGAGACTGAATTAAGAACTTGAAGAGTTTAAGTACCAAAGTTGTTAAAAGTATGTTATAACACAAAATCACAGTAGTTATTGTAAAAGTTACTTATTTAGCCAAAATGATAGTCCAATGATTTTTTTTTTTTTTTTTTGAGTTGGAGTCTCACTCTGTTGCCCAGACTGGAGTGCAGTGGCCGCTCCTGGCCACCGCAGCCTCGACCTGCTGGGCTCCGGCGATCCTTCCGCCTCAGCCTTCCAAGTAGCCGGAATTACAGGCATGCGCTACCACGCCCGCTGATTATTTTGATTTATTGTAGAGATGAGGTCTTCGCTGCCCAGGCGGGTCTCGAACCCGCGGGCTCAGGCAATCCACTCACCTCATCCTCCCAAAGGCGTGGGATTACAGGCTGAGCCACCGAGCCCGGCAGTCCAACGATTTTGAAAAGAAAAAAACCTCGCTCTTTTGTAACAAAGACAGTGGGGGGAGGGCTAATGTTGTTTAAAGGAGAAAAAAAAAATTTTTTTTTTTTTTGGAGATTGTTAATTAAGAAGCTCATGTTCTGGTCTTTGAGTAGCATGTTGGCCTAGCCTTAATGTAATTGATATTAATGGTAAATTTATGGAACCTTTTTGAAGCCTGAGTGTTTATAGAATTCCTTTTACTTCTTTTCACAAACTTTCACCTACCATGTTTGATAAACTCATACCATTTTTTGACATGCTTAAACCTTCTATTTTTGTTCTATACTTTCTTTAACCAGCCATTTTATTATAGAACAAAAATGTACCATACAATATTCTTTCCTATACAATTATTTATCTTTCCTTTATCCTTTCTTACTAAAAACATACCTTACACCAACAACTTTTTTTACATTTTTCCTAACCTCAGAGCTTTAACCAAAGCAATGTTTATATGCAGTGGAAGGGCTTAGATAGAATACAACGTAGAACTATTAGGGGAATCTAAAGCTATACAAAGGCACCCAAAAAGCACAGTGGTGATGGCTCAGGATAAAGAATAATATGAGTTTTATTTTTTGTCATAATGTCCCTTTCCAATAATGGAGCTGAACACATTGGCATAATAAGGAAAGAGTGTTGAAATATTTTATCTCCCAGAACACATGGAAGTAATGGCGTAGTGAGGGGCCTGGATATAATGCCCTGTACCCCCACAACCAAAAGGGGTGAAGGAAGGAGTGGACCAGGAAATTTAAGTAGAGCTGAGCATGTAGCCCCCGTATTAATAACAAATGATATAACCCCGCCAGCTACTGATATTTCCACCCTAGGCTCGGTTGGTTTAACAGTTTGTTCCGAAGACATTGGGGCTACCAAGTTAGGGGCGAGTCAGTCTGACTGGAGCAAGCCCAAGAGATCCCCTTTTGAGATCATGTAAGATGCCTGGTGTCCCTTAATTGCAGCAAGCCTCTGGGCCATATGCTCTCCTCCTTCTGGGCGAGTGAGGCAATCATGAGCCCAATGTCCATGCTGTTTGCATTTGGGACGGGGTTTTGCTGGTGGGCAAGGCTTGACAGTCTTTGGCCATATGCCCATTTTGATGGCATCGGAAACAAACCTGGGAAGGGGGCTGTGCACCCCTTCTGCTATTGACCATCTGGGGTGGAAGATTATCAGTGGTGGCTTTTTCTGCTAAAGTGGTAAATAAAAGCTGAAGTGCTTCCCGTTTATGTTGGTGGTCCTGTATTCTTTCCTCCTCTTGGTTGTTAAAGATTTTAAAGGCCATGTCCAATAGCTCTAATTGAGGGGTTTGTGGGTCCTTTTCTAATTTTTGGAGTTTGTGCCTAATACCCAGTGCTGACTGGGAGATAAAATACATAGCCAAAAGAGTTTGTCCCACCACAGAGTTTAAATTAATATTAGTAGACTGCTGCAATGTCTCAGAGAGGTGACTTAGAAACATTGCTGGATTTTTATATGGTTTTTGAAAAACCTCTTTTATTCTGTCCTAGTTAGCCTGTTTATTAACACCTTTTGTAGTTAGTTAACAGGATTTATTTATTTATTTACATCTCTTTATTTTTGTCTGGGAAGAAGGTTGATATAGTCCCAGTTTAGATATAACTTGAGAGAAATTTATCATAAGAAAACAACAAAGAAGAAGTTCTTTAACATCCTTTTGTCCCAGCCACCCCCTTGAAAAGAGACCTATTAAGCCATGTGGAAACTTGAATGGGTTTTTTAAGTACATGTGGGGGTGGTGACTTGTTGCAGCTGCCACCAGGGAGTTATCAAGCAGTGAGGGGAGGGGGGTGAGAAGGCTAGAGGTTGGGGTCAGGCACCGTGGCCTTTGGCACTGGCCCCTCCTCCAAAGACAAAAGTGAAAGACTGGAGACTGGGGTCAGGTGACCCAGCTGGAGACGCCAGCCCTTCCTTCCCAGGTAAAGGTGGAGGGTGAGAAGGAGGAGAAACTGATGGAGAGTGAAATAGCAAAAGCAGACTATAGGAGGTTTATCTGCTGGGTTGAAGTTAGAAATAGAGGAGGGAGGTGGCGGCTAAGTGGGATGGGGAGAGAAGGGGCATCTCTGCCCACCATTTTGAATGCTCACAGAAATTATGCGAGTCCCAGATGATATCAGGATTGAGGGACCCCTGAGGGGGCCACTGATTTTGGTTGTCTAAGGGATATGTTGGCCAGTCCTGTGTGCAGAGGCGAATTAGGCATTTGGGTTTGATATTGGGGAGAGAGGAGATTATTTAAGAGGCATTTAAGAGGGGAATCGGCCGGCAGGGATGACGAGGCTCCCATGGTGGGACAGGCGGACTAAACGGGGCATCCCCCAAAGAGTAGGCTATCTGAGAAGTGTGGCTGTGGCAAAGTCTGTCGTCACAGAGGTTTGACACAACCAGGGTTCTCTTGGAGAACCAAGGGGGTCAAGGCACCTTGTGCAAGGATTTTTGAACCAGACAGAAAGCACTTGACTGGGCGGCGGGTGGGGGCGTGTTCGAGATTCCTGCTGGTCGAATAGGGCTTACTGTGAGGCAATAGACGTGAAACCTCCGAGGTTTACTGTTGCCCGACAAATATAGGAGTCCTTCAGAATTCGCTGTGGGCCAGCAGACGTGGGACCCCTGGGGTCCACTGCAGCCCGACAGCCATGGGATTCCTTGGGGGGGGGAGAGAGAAAGAGAGAGTTCTACGGGATCTGCTGTGGGCTAGCAGACATGGGACCCAAGGGGCCCACTGCAGCCCGGCGGCCGTGGGAATTTTAAGTTTTGAAAGAAATGAAGAGGAAAGAGCCTTTAGCTGTAGCTTGGCAGCCGTAGGAGTTTTTAGGGTTTGATAGAGAAAAGGAGAAGAGGAAGCCTTCAGGGTCCACTGTGGCCATGAAGGCCAAGGCGGGGTGCGTTCCCCCTCGCCCAGGGGCTGGAGGGACTGCTGGATGATCAACGGTCAGTTTCCTCGGGGGTCCCAGGCAAGCTTCCGTGTCTGCGGAACTCACTTATCCAACCATTGCTGGTGGATGCAGCTCATGCGTTCAAAACAGTGGAGAAGGTCCAGGAGGGCTGGAGTGGCCACCGGCGCTGGGTTGGGGATCCCGCCTATGGGGATAGACCTGCACAAGGGCAGGAAAGCACCCGATCTGAATCACGGCACCAATGAAAGGATTTCGGCGTCAGTAATGACTCCGCACCCGGCTGAGATTAAGAGATTTATTAAAGGGGCTGTTACAGAGAGGGTCTGTAACCGAGAAAAAGCAAGAGACAGGGAGAGACAGAGAGAGAGTGAGAGAGAGGGAGACAGTGAGAGAGTGAGAGAGAGTGAGAGAGAGAGTGAGAGAGTGGCGGGGAGAGAGAGCAAGAGAGAGAGGGAGCAAGAGAGAGTTATGCAGGGAGAGGGGTTTATGGGCTTGGCAGGGGCCGAAAGGGGCTGTGCTAGGTTCTTACTGGAGGAGCGACATGGGAGCAGGGTGGGTATAACGAAGCTAGCTACGTCATGGGAAATGATTGGAGGCTTGCAGGTTTGAACTTCGCGTGCGAGGGGAATCGTGCATGAAGAAGCTGGAACCTAGGGCCTTTGTTGTCTAGTGTGGCTTTACCATGTTCGGCGCCATTTTGGGAGCTGCCCCTCTGGCTGTTTCCTGTACCCTTCAGTTACCCCAGCAGCCAGGACACCTTTCTAATCCCCACTGGGTATTAGACTCAGTTGACTTGAGCATACAGGTGAGGAACTTGAGCACTTTGTCCCCATAACCCCTTCTTGAAGGCTCAAAACAGACAGGGAATTTGGGTAGTTCCCACAGTCCTATCCATCGCCTACATCATCTGGGCACTTCCTTGGAGCAACAAAGACCAAGCAGAAACTCCACAGCCACCATTGCAGCTGGCTCTCTCTGGCAGGCGCCACCTCCTGGGTGGAGGTTAACAGCACAACCCATCACACCTGATATAATACCTCAGCTTTTCGGAAGGTCTAATCACAGATTCCAGCTAACACCACTATCTAAGCCACCTAACCACTCAGGATGCCTTAAGCCTATTTAGATACCCAGTGCAGGACCACCAAAGTTGGGACTGAGAAACTCACTATTCCAAAGTTATATATAACCAAGGGAACCCTACAGTGCATACATTAGCCCCATGTCAAAATGAAATAAGAAGAAATAGTTTACCAAAACGAGAAGGAACCAAAAAATAAGTGGCAATATGAAAAAAAAAATAGTACTCCAACATCCCCAAAAGACCACGCTAACTCTTCAGCAATGGACCCTAACCAAAATGAAATATTTGAAATTCCAGGTATAGAATTCAAAAGGTTGATTATAAAACTGCTCAATGATATCCAGGAGAAAGTTGAACACCAACATAAAAAATTTTTTAAAAACAAAACAAAAAAGTATTCAGGATCTGAATGAAAAATTCCCCAAAGAGGTAGTTACTTAAAAACAAACAAACAAAAACAACAAGCTGGACTTCTGGAAAAGAAAGACTCATCTAGGGAAGATAGACCATATGACAGGTTACCAATCAAGTCTCAATAAATTTAAAAAAAGGAAATCAGCCAGGCTCGGTGGCTCAGCCTGTAATCCTGCGCTTTGGGAGGCTGAGATGAGTGGACTGCCTGAACCCACAGGTTCGAGACCCGCCTGGGCAACTTGGTGAGACCTCATCTCTACAATAAATCAAAAAATAGCCGGGCATGGTAGTGCGTGCCTGTAATTCCGGCTACTTGGAAGGCTGAGGTGGAAGGATCGCCGGAGCCCAGTGGGTCAAGGCTGCAGGGGCTAGGAGAGGCCACTGTACTCCAGTCTGGGTGACAGAGTGAGATTCCAACTCAAAAAAAAAACAAACAAAGAAAATCATATCAGGCACATTCTCACATCAGTGGAATAAAACAAGAAATTAACTCTAATAACTCTTAAAACCAATCAAATGCATAGAAATTAAGCAATTTGCTCTTCAATGACCTTTGGGTCAACAATGCAATCAACATGGAAATTTTAAAATTCTCAGATATGAATGGCAATGACACAAGTTATCAAGACCTCTGGGACAGAACCAAAGCTATGCTCAGAGGAAAATTTATAGTGCTTAAGACTTACATTAAGAAGACTGAAGCTGGGCTCGGTGGCTCAGCCTGTAATGCCAGCACTTTGGGAGGCTGAGGTGAGTGGACTGCCTGAGCCCGCGGGTTCGAGACCCACCTGGGCAACTTGGCGAGACCTCATCTCTACAATAAATCAAAAAATTAGCCGGGCTCGGTGGCTCAGCCTGTAATCCTGTGCCTTTGGGAGGCTGAGGTGAGTGAATTGCCTGAGCCCACGGGTTCGGGACCCGCCTGGGCAGCGAGACCTCATCTCTACAATAAATCAAAAAATCAGCTGGGCGTGGTGGTGTATGCCTGTAATTCTGGCTACTTGGAAGGCTGAGGCGGAAAGATCGCTGGAGCCCAGCAGGCCAAAGCTGCAGTGGCCGGGAGCGGCCACTGCACTCCAGTCTGGGTGACAGAGTGAGACTCCAACTCAAAAAAAATAAATAATAATAATAAAATAAAATAAATCAAAAAATTAGCTGGGCGTGGTAGCGTGCGCCTGTAGTTCCGGCTACTTGGAAGGCTGAGGCGGAAGGATCGCAGGAGCCCAGCAGGTCGAGGCTGCGGTGGCTGGGAGTGGCCACTGTACTCCAGTCTGGGTGACAGAGTGAGACTCCAACTCAAAAAAAAAAAAAAAAGAAAAAGAAGACTGAAAAGATCACTTTTTGACAACTTAATGTCACACCTCAAGGAACTAGAAAAACATGAAAAAACCAAACCCCAAACTAGCAGAAGAAAATAAATAATGAAGATCAGAGCACAATTAAATGAAAATTGAAACCAAAAAAATACAAAGGAACAATGAAACAAAAAGTTGGCTCTTTGAAAAGATAAACAACATTGACAGACCACTAGCTAGATTAATGAAGAAATAATAGAAGATTCAAATTACCTCAATCAGAAATGAAAATACCATGGAAATACTAAAGATCACTCGAGATTACTATGAACAATTCTATGCAAACAAGCAAAGCAATCTAGAGGAAATGGATAAATTTTTGGAAACACACCCCCCCCAAAACCCTTGAATCAGGAAGAAATAGAACTCTTGAGCAAAGTAATGATAATAGTGATATTTAAACAGTAATTAAAAGACCTCCGACAAAAGTAGTCAAGGGCCTGATGGACTCACAGCTGAATTCTACCAGACTTTCAAAGAAAAACTGATACCAATTTTACTGAAGTTATTCCACAAGACTGAAGAGGGAGTTCTCCCTAACTCATTCTATGGAGCCAGTATCACTCTAATGCCAAAATCGGGAAAAGACACACACACAAAAGAAAATTACAAACCACTATCCTTGATGAACACAGATGCAAAAATCCTCAACAAAATACTAGCAAGCTGAATTCAACAGCACATTAAAAAAAGGAAAAAGTCTACCACAATCAAGTGGGTTTTATCCCAAGGATGCAAAGATGGTTCAACATATACAAGTCAATAAATGTAATCCACCACAAAAATGGAATTAAAAACAAAAAGTATATATATTTCAATAGATGCAGAAAAAGCATTTGATAAAATCCAGCACCCTGTCATGACGAAAATCTTTAGCAAAATAAGCATAAAAAAATTCTTCTAAATAATAAAGTCACATATGATAAATCCACAGCCAATGTTACCCTGAACAGAGAAAAGTTGAATGCATCCTCTCTCAGAACTGAACAAGGCAAGGATGCCCACTTTCACCATTCCTAGCCAAGATAGTACTGGAAGTCCTAGCCAGAGCAATCAGGCAAGATAAAGAAATAAAGGGTATCCAAATTGGAAAAGAAGAAATCAAACTATCTAGGTATGTAAGGATGCCCACTTTCACCATTCCTATTTAAGATAGTAGGAAGTCCTAGCCAGAGCAATCAGGCAAGATAAAGAAATAAAAGGTATCCAAACTAGAAAAGAAGAAATCAAACTATCTGGGTATGACGACAATATCTTATATCCAGAGAATCCTAAAGACTCCTCCAAAAGACTCCTGGATTTAACAAATAAATTTAGCAAAGCCTCAGGATACAAAATAAACACACACAAATAAGTAGTACTGTTATATACCAATAGTGACCAAGCTGAGAATCAATCTCAATTCCATTTATAATAGCATCCAAAAAGCTAAAATAACTAGGAATATATTTAACCAAGAAGGTGAAAGATCTGTGTAGGAGAACTACACTACACTGATGAAAGTGACTATAGAGGAAACAAATGGAAAAACATCCCATACTTATGAATTGGAAGAATCAACATTGTTAAAATGATATTACTCAAAGTAATCTACAGATTCGATGCAATCCCTATCAACGTCATTTTTCACAGAATTAGAAAAAAAAAAACCCTAAAATTCATATGGAATCAAAAAAGAGCCAGAATAGCCAAAGTGATCCTAAGCAAAAAGAACAAAGCTGGAGGTATCACATCTGACTTCAAGAAGCTGGAGGTATCACATTATCTGACTTCAAATTATACAAAGCTGCAGTAACCAAAAGAGCATGGTACTAGTAGAGTGGACACATGACCAACGGAACAGAACAGAGAATATAGAAATAAACCCAAATACCTACAATCAATTGATCTTCAGCAAAGCACAAAAATATACACCAGGGAAAGGACACCCTATTCAACAAACATACTGGGAAAGTTGGATAGCTACCTGCAGAAAAATGAAATTTGATCCCTCTACCTCTCACCAGATACAAAAATTAACTCAAGATGGATTAGAGACTTAAATGTCAGACCTGAAACCATAAAATTCCTAGAAAAAAAGTAAGAAAAATTCTTCTGGACATTGGCCTAGGCAAAGAATTTATAGCTAAAATCCCAAAAGCAAATGCAACAACAAAATAATAAATAAGTAGGACTTAATTAAACTAAAAAGCTTCTTCTGCACAGCAAAAGAAATAATCAACAAGCCGGGCTCGGTGGCTCAGCCTGTAATCCCGTGCCTTTGGGAGGCTGAGGTGAGTGGATTGCCTGAGCCCGCGGGTTCGAGACCCGCCTGGGCAGCGAGACCTCATCTCTACAATAAATCAAAAAATCAGCCGGGCGTGGTAGCGCATGCCTGTAATTCCGGCTACTTGGAAGGCTGAGGCGGAAGGATCGCCAGAGCCCAGCAGGTCGAGGCTGCGGTGGCCGGGAGCGGCCACTGCACCCCAGTCTGGGGACAGAGTGAGACTCCAACTCGAAAAAAAAAAAAAAAAAAGAAATAATCAACAAACAGGAAACCTAGAGAATGGGAGAAGATATTTGCAAACTATACATCTGACAAAGGACTAATATCCAGAATCTACAAAGAACTCTGCAAGAAAAGAGGAAATGACCCCATTAAAAAGTGAGCAAATGATATGAACAGACATCTCTCAAAAGAAAATATACAGATGGTCAACAAACATATGAAAAAATGTTCAACATCACTCATAATCAGGGAAAGACAAATTAAATCCACAAGATACTACTTTACACCAGTCAGAATGGCCATTATTAATAAATCAAGAAACAACAGATGTTGGCATGGATGTGGTGAGAAGGGAACACTTACTATACATTGTTGGTGGGAGTGCAAATCAGTACAACCTCTATGGAAATCAGCATGGAGATTTCTCGAAGAACTAAAAATAGATCTACCATTTGATCCAGAAATTCCACTATGTGGTATCTACTCAAAGGAACAGAGCTTATAAAAAACTGACACCTGCATTCACAAGTTTATCACAGCAAAATTCACAATTGCAAAAACCAGGAATCAACCTAAATGCCCACCAGCTGATCACTGGATAAAAAAATGTGTATATATATCATGGAATACTATTCAGCCTTAAAAAAGAATGAAAAGTCTTCTGCAGCACCTATGATAGAATGGGAGAACATCATCCTAAGTGAACTAATTCAGGAACAGAAAACCAAACACTGCATGTTCTCACTTATAAGTGAGAGTGAAACTAAGACTCTATAAAGGCATATAGATGGTCTAATGGACATTGGAGACTCAGAGGGGGAAGATGGTAAAGGGAGGCAGGGACAAAAAAATCCCCTATGGGCACAGTGCGCACAGTAGGAATGGTGGGTACACTTAAAGCCCAGACTTCTTCACTGCTATACAATAAATCCATGTAACTGAAAACTATTTGTACCCCCTAAAGATACTGGAAAAAAAAAATAAGCAGTAGCTACAAAGAACACCGAGCTGAGTGAGGAGAGCGGCATACTTAACTATAGGAAGCACAGAAAGTAAAACAGAAATTACTATTTAGAAATGTGGAACTGTAAGAAGAAACTTGGAGAAGTGAGGAGAAATGGACCAGGGGACAACTGGAGTCTTCTTACCAGCCATTTAAAACTGCGTGCATGTATTCCTTTAAAAAGATTAAAATTAATTTCAAAAAGATACAGTGAATTCTATGCAAAGTTCCCCTCACCTATGATGAATTCCCTTTCATAGTATATCCATTTTCCAAGTTCAGCAGTGATGATGCTAGAACCTACACCAGGCAGGAGAAACATGAAAGAACTGCAGAGTACTTTGAAATAGTTTTATTGGTTCATAAGACCTTTGCATATAAAAAAAATACCCAAAACACTATGCAGTATTAAATCACAATTACATTTTTTTACCAATTGAAACTACCCAGAATATACATTTTTTAAAGAAAAAAAAAACCTACAGAACTGAATTCTGAAATGACATTATGACTTAAATACTATGACAAAATAGATAATTCCTTATAACATTAATTCATTGCACAAAGCTGCCAGATATTTTCATAAGCATAACCATTGCACAGAGTGCAAATGAACACAATTTCAATGGTACACATTTAGTTGAAGTAACTGCGCCTCCACCTACAGGAACTCTTAAATTTCTGGCACAAAATGTTTGTCTGTTTTAACTTCCAACAGGCAACCAACTTCACAATCCAGTTACTCTTTCTCTGTTCTCCCTAAAAAACAAACATCCTTCTGCTGTCCTAGCCTGAAAGTCAACACCGCCTCTGCTTGAAGAAATCAACTCCTCTCAACTCTTCAGGCAGATACTCCTGATCTACAGGCTCGCTGTACATGGGGTTATACTTGTAGCCTTTGCCATAACCTAAATCCTTCATCAGCCTGGTCGGTGCATTCCTCAGGTGCAAGGGCACAGGGGGAAGTGGCCCCTGGTGGTTCCGCAGGCAGGCTTTGACATTGTTGTAGGCGCTGTATACCTCAATGGACTTTGGGGCTCTGGCAAAATAGACCACACACTGGGCCAGGAGTACCTATGAAAGACACAGCAGGACACACAGGTTTTATCCACAAGGTACCTATGAAGGTACTGCAGAGTTGCTGTTTTGCAGAATATTTTACAATTTACACCTCTAGTTAATTCTGAAAAGATGCCCATCATTCTTTTATTATTCTCCCCACCCCCTTTTTTTGCCTACAGTCTGAACAACCACCTGTCATAGAGAGAAGAAATTCCTGAGGCAAGAAGCAAAGAAGTGGTTTTCATTTTTTAAAACTGAATTTTTTTCCTAAGCCCACAATGCATAAAACATGAGTATGAGGCTGCTCTGTCTGGGGCTGAACTTGCAGAGGCTTCTTGTTCAGCTCTTTCAACCTTTCTGCCCCCCCAGAAAACATGGGACACTTCCTCTGAATCCCAGAACTCCTTAGGAGTGTGTGAAAACACAATTTTATTGACACCGAAGAGCCTAAGAGCCTAAGATTCTACAGTGGGAATTTAAAAGCCAAGCAGCTTATTCAGTGGGTCCAATACATCAGTGGCAAAGGAGGGACATATATTCAAATCCACAAAGGGGCAAAGCACAAAAAAGAAAGGAAATTATTGCAAAAAACTGAGCTGATTACTTTACCTCACATTCGGGCATGCCTATAAAATGACAGCCTTGGTAGGCAGCAACCGCTTGTGTTAATGCAGATGGGTCTGCCAGACCTGCCACACCCGAGAGAGACAAAGGAAAGTTTCAGTCACGACACACACTGTCCTTCCAGAGACCACCACTGCTTATAGACTTGGCAATCGAACAATCCCAAATAGCAAATAGATTGACTCATCTCTGGTCTGTAATTACATGAACTTATTCAAGAAATATTTAACAAGTGGTTACTGTGTGGTATCAAGAATTGTTTCCTTGTGGATAAAAACTACATCTAGTTGGAAAAAATGAGAGACAGAACAAAAATATAAGGAGCAAAGACCATGAAGACATTGACAAGGATGGACATAGTTAAAACAAAACATTCAATAAGACCAAAGAAAAGTAAAGCTTTCCTGATTTTGTTTTCTTTCCTTTTTTTTTTTTTCTTTTGAGTCGAAGTCTCATTCTGTCTCCCAAGCTGGAGTGCAGTGGTACACTCATAGCTATCACAGCCTTGACCTGCTGGGTTCAGGTGATCCTTCCTTCTCAGCTTTCCAAGTAGCTGCATATGCCACTACATCTGTCTAATTTTTTAACTTATTGTAAAGATGAGGTCTCACCAAGTTGTCCAAGCTGGTCTTGAACCCCTGGGCTCAGGCAATCCTCTAGCCTCCACCTCCCAAAGTGGTGGGATTACAGGTATGGTCACTGCACACAGCCCTGATCTTTTTCTTTAAATAGCATCTAGAATCTTCCATCTCTACCTTGGGAGCTGTCCAAAGAAAACCTTGAACACTTGACTTTAAAGCAAAGTTAAATGCACCTCTTTTATTTCAATACTCTGAATAGTAGCCATTCATGTTACTAAAAACATTCCTGCTGGGGTGACCTCATTAACACAAAAACTCAAAAGCACATAGAAACCAAGAAATAAATGACTAAGCTCAGGCATAAAGCTTTCCACACATCTCACACGATCACAAGACATCCTTAAGCCAAACAAGTCAAAACAAAAAAAAAAACCCACAATTGCTCCATTAACCACACCCCCCAACCTAGACACAGGGCTCTCAGACCCTCCCACCACACTCACCTATGTCCTCGCTGGCAAACCTCACGAGCCTTCTTGCCACGTAGAGCGGGTCCTCTCCTCCCTCAAGCATGCGAGCCAACCAGTAGAGGGAGGCATTCTGGTCAGAGCCTCTCATAGACTTGTGCAGGGCAGAGATGCAGTTGTAATGCTCTTCTCCTGACACCAGAAAGAGCACCACTCACACAAAGTTCACAGGAGGGACGCCCAAGCCATATCAGTGTCTCCACCAGCTGACTTCCAGGAAGCCTGTACTGATGAAGGCCCTAGAAAGCTGAGGATAGTGGGGTGTGGCAGCTGGCCTCAACTATACTCAGCAGGAGAATGCAAATGCCATTTGTGCAGAATCCTGGGACATAACCAGAGCAGATATCTGTGGGGCTGGGGTGCTGGTTTAGTAACTCAGTTCCATTCAGAGGAAGAGGATGCTGCCAGAAAAACTTGCAGCTGTCCACATCAGGTGCAAACACAAACATGGGGGATGGGAAGGAGACATTCACTTCATATTTGCCAGGGACAAGAGTGGGGGTGGAGTGGGTCTCATATTCTGGTTCCATCCTGTGTCCCCACTGTCTATTTGAGGAAAATCAACTGTGGGCTCAGTCTAGCCATTAGGATGGAGAGTCAAGTGGCAAGGGCAGCTGTTACAGACCATTTGTTCTTCAGTGTCATTTCCAGCTGCCTTTCTGATATCTAAAGCTTGTGGTCATTTAAACCTCCCTCTGACAGCCTCGGTGCGGACACATCTACATGGCGGATCCCAGAGGGTCTGACACATGAACCACCGGCTCTCACCCCAAAGGTGCTGTAGCCCACTCTCTCTCACCACCTGTTCTTACCCCAATTTTCACCCTAGATTCACATAGAAACAAATCTGTGAGATATGCTTTAGAAAAGACATACTTAAGGGCAAAAAACTACAGCTAAAAAATTCCCAGGAAATAAACAGTGGCATCTACACACATTTCACTATTCTCTGACCATCCTCTCTTACTGAAGTTCAAGGAGAGGACTCCCTCTCCTCAGAAAGCAGAGGATGTTATTGCTATGAGTATCAGTCCTCCCAGAGAAGCACCTGGTCTGTGCTTGTCATAAGCCAATATCAACAATAAGACCGTGCTGTTAGGCACAGTACTTGGGCCCCAGTAACAAACCAGGGACTCTGGTTTCCAAGAACTGGGGCAGATGAATGGGGTCAGTCCAGCTACAGAACTTCTGAGGACAAACTGAGTGTCCCCTGTCCCAGGCCCTCCCGACTGAAGTCAAAGCTAAGGACATTGGCTGAGAACCTGTCCTGAATGAAATCCACATGACCTGCCCACTCCACCCCTTCATCCTGCTGGCCTGGGTACCCTGACTGTGCTTTGCTCTTTGCAAAGTGGCAGGGCTAGGAAGGAGGGCTGAGAAGCCCACGCTTGGCTAAATTCACCAGAATGGAGGGATGGAAGGAACTACCTCTAGGTCACTTTCTGTCAAATTTAAACTCCTCTGACATGGGTTACTCACCTCCTCCCACCTTCACTGAAGTCAATGTGGGAAGGCAATACCACCAGTATGGGCAAGAACATGGACTCTAGGGCCAGAAAGCCTGGTCTTGACCCAAACTTACTAGCCATGTGGCCATGAGTAAGTTCCTGATTCTCACTGTGCCTTAGGTTTCTCATCTGTAAAATGGGGATAACGAAACCACCCATATCACATGGCTGTACTAAATAAATACATGCCTAGCAGAGTGCAAGGACTACAGAAACATTATATCCTATCAGTGACAGCTGATATTATTATCCTATGCCACCTTCCACTTTTGCTTTTATTATATACTGCTTTATAAACTGCAATTTGACATTATTGATATAGAAATCTGATGTCAATGCATGGCAGAAAATTTGTTCACATCTGAAAATATCTTTACTCTAATGCAGAAACATATGAACTAGTTACTGAATCCCACTAGTGGGTGACTATGTACAAGTTGACATTAAAAAACAAAAGCTCCGGGGGTGAGTCTTTGTTTCACTAGAGTTATAAAAAGGCCCAACAGTACAAGCTAATAGGTTTCCAGGGCAATGCTCCTACCATCCCTACTTATGGAATAAAGCTTGCAATAGAAACTTTCTCCAGGATGGGGATGATATTTATAAGACTCTGTGGATAATACTGTGGGGCAGGCATGTTACAGTATGATGGGGGTATGTGAGCACACTAATATCAGGCAGATGTACAGAATGTGGGGTTCTCAAGGCTGTGGCACCTGGTGATCTCCACTGCTCCTCAGCTCAAAGTTAGAAACAAAGTGATTCCACTGGACATAGTTCCCCTCGATGTAATGTGGGGCACAAGAAGAGGAAGTCCTAGGACTGAACCACTATAAGATCTATTCTGCAAGTGTGTGTATGAGGGGCAACCCCTCAGGAACATGCTCAAACAGTAAGACTGTGGTGGAGCCGATGTGGAGGCAAGACGTGGGAAAGACACAAGCTTGGGAGCCAATCTGACTTGGATTTAAGGATCAGTTTTTACCTGCTGCTTTGTAAACCTAGTCAAGTTTTGTCATCTATAAGTAGCGGTAATATTAATAGGTACCTCCTAAGGCTATTTTGAGAATTAAAAAAAGAAAACATATATAAAATACTCAATGGTTGAGTGTTAGTGAATGCCTTGTTACATAGATTTCAACTGGCAGTCTGATAAAATGTCAAAGAATGGTCCAGTAGGTCCAGTCAAAACAAAGCATCTCCTTTGGGACATCTATAAGGAGGGAGAAAGACCACTGCTGCTAGAACCCCAGAAATAATGGAAAATACAGCATGGGGGAATCTTTTATCTCTTAACATTTCTATTTTGTTCATATCTCCAACTTTTGTATTTGCTCAAAAGTAAAGTAGGGCTCTACATCTAGAATGTTTTGCTTTTTAGACTTTTCAAGCATTCATGACACTCATGAGCACAAGGGAGAGCTGGCTATCTGAAAAGGACCATGCTAAGAGACACATCCACATCAGGACGTAGACAGGACTGTTCATTCCACGTGTCTATGTGTCCTTAGAACTAGTTAACATCCAGGCTACCATCAGCTGAGGTACACTAAGGCCAAACAACTTCAGTCACTGTCCCAAGGACATGCAGCAAACATGCTCACTCATGAAGAGGCAGAGTCTGGCACCAGAGTCACTCTGAAGTCCCTTCTACCCATTCTCTAACCAGTAAGGACTCTCCATCATCACATGGCACAGCCCATGTGAGGTCTGTAATGTTCAATCTATTCACTTCCTTTTCTGGTAGAGCTTTTAAAAGTGTGTAAATCCTATTCCACAGTTACTGCACTATGTCTCCATTTAGAACCACACAAACACTCAAGCACCAGAAGTCTAGCCAAATCTACAGTCTGCTATCTTCATCTCTTATTTCTTTTATAAAAAATGCAAATGTACTGTGCTAATGACATTTAATATTGTCAGGTCATGGATTTAATAAGAGCTGATATCAAATCTGATATCTGTAAATGTAGTTTTACACAGATAGTGCACACTGCAAAATTAAATTTTTTTAAAAAGCTGTAACAAAATAAAAGCATCAAATTTGTGAAAGCTTAATTTTTAGTTTAAACTCTAGAAACTAAGGATTTTAACTCTCAATAAGTCATTTATTACAAAAGTTCTCATTACTTACTGCCACTGTAAATGATCACAAGACTTATTAACTGTCAACTGAATACACGGGCTTTCCAAAAGGGCTTGTGTTCTACAAGACACTACCCCAGAGGGTCATGGGAAAGTATCTAACTACCTTGTAAAATGAATGTCAAGCCTGTAATTTCCTACCCCAAAACTCCTCTCAATTCTTGTCAGGAAAGCTTCTGCTTTATGCTTCTCTGTAGAACGGTCAGCCCTGTGTAGGAGGTTTAATTCTATCAACAAGACAGAGAATCACAGGCATGCTTTGGAATCACCTGAGAATCACAGGCATGCTTTGGACCCAGCTCAAGTCAGACATCTGGAAATGAGAATGTGTGCACACACTTATTTCCATGCAGTTTCGCTCTTTCCACATTTCAATTACTTACCTGCTCGGTCATATAAAATGTGGGAGCGCTGAAGGCCTTCCTTCACATCGTTCTCAGTGATCAGAACTCTACTGGGAGAATACGTCTGCCCGCTCTTCTTACAGAACATCTTCCTAGAGCTCAACCTGGCCAGCACTGCCAGCTGCAGTCCGTTCAATCCAGTTCGGGCATCCCCGTCACTGAGATAAGCCAGAGTGTCTACTGCTTTATCCTCTATGAACACAGAGGGCCTGAAACACAACCAGTGTTAGTTAGTCCCTATCACACTCAGGTCACACAGCTCTCATTCTGCAGCATGTCTTACTGAACTCATACTGCTCAGCAAGATCACAGGAAAGAGTTCAAGGCTTTTACCCCTATTCTGAACTCACGTTGCTAATGTGGTTAAGCATAATCAAGACTAAGAACTGACTAGGTTTTTTAAGTCTGGCAATGCACTGTATCTCATGAGTCACAAGGGCATCTCACTGTATAAGTTCATATATGTAAGCCTGTGTAAAGCAGGCACTGAATGTCCTGGAAAGTCACCGATGACACATGGTCTCTTTGGTTCTACTCTACAGAACAGTGAAAACTTTATTTGAAGTGCTAGCACCTCATTATAGTGCATGGAAAACACGCTTTAAAGGCGGTTCACATCCTCATGAGATAGGTGTGCTTTCTACACTGGGAAGAGACAGTACCACGTAAGAACATTAGCTCTGAAAGGCTCCAGATCAGGGAGTTCAATTCCCTCATTTTAGAAACAACAAACCAGGTCCCTAGTTACCCCAGGCAAAACATGACTTAGTCTGGAATACTGGCCTGGGGCATTAATGGGAACTGGAGTAGGTTGTTTCATAGTGGGTATTAACCACAGATGGTCTGCACAAGGTAGCAGAGAGGTCACTAGCCTAGGAATCCATCAGCAGACAGCTAGAACTTAGCCATGAAACCTTGGGTAGGTACCTAACCTCTCTCCAAATATCAGTACTAAAATTTATAGTAATTTCTAAATTTGGACTTTCACAAGGAGCTAACTCGTTTTGAAATCTGATTCAGCAAAATGTTCTGTTCCTAGTCTAGGAAGACAAGATATCTAACAGATGTCTGACTTGAGCTGGGTCCAAAGCATGCCTGTGATTCTCAGGTGAATCTCTGTCTTGTTGATAGAATTAAATCTCCTACACAGGGCTGACGGTTCTACAGAGAAGCATAAAGCAGAAGCTTTCCTGACAAGAATTGAGAGGAGTTTTGGGGTGGGAAATCACAGGCTTGACATTCATCTTAAAAGGTAGTTAGATACTTTCCCATGACCCTCTGGGGTAGTGCCTTGTAGAACACAAGCAGTGGGACTGCTAGCAGCATATCTGCTAAGCCAAAAATAAATTTTCAACCTTATAGTTTACCCATGTCATTATCCACCTTTAGCTGAATATATAATAAGTCAATTACAAATCCATTAGGACTGTCCAAATCAGGTACTTGAAAAACAACACACAGGCACCAACGGGGCTGAGGGCCGGAAGTCTTCTGAAGGGGATCCAGCTTGTCAGCTGGGGTCAACTAGAATTCCTCACAGCACACCCATCCACGCTGCTTCACTTCATGCATAACTTGAATGACACCAATTTGCATTTCACTACTGAAAGATTTGTTTCTCACATCCTAGAGACAGCCTCCTCTCATTCTTTCATTTACCAAAGCCAAGATTTCCAGTTGTTCATTGTGGGTATCTCATCACACACAAGAAACCTGGCTAGCTTTGGCTTTATAATCAACTAGTCTCCTCAGTCTCATGCCTGGGCCCCAGAGTCATGGGTACAGCCTTGGGACCCATATTCCTCCCTCTTGATGGCAGTATCCTCTCAGCAGAGACCTCACCATGACACTCAAACACACCCACCAACGCCATCTCACTGGCACTCTATCAAGTCTGCAGACCATGTCTCAACCAGAATTGTTTAGCAGATTTTCTGGAAGACAGCTTCACAGAAAATGATAGAACACATACCAAAGAAAACATATATGGGAGGGATCAGCATTAGAGGGGTGCACACGACATTTGAGGGAAGGGCACATTGCTGGCTCGGTTACAGCACAATACCTGTGGGGGGAGGAGGAACCAGAACTGCCTGGGCATCTCATTTCTGCCTCAGAACTAATAAAAGCACAATGCCTTCTACTTCCTTGCAACGCTTCCTAGCAACAGAAAGCCTGCAGGACAAACTGAGGGAAGAAAAAGGAGTAAAAGGAGGAGCTCTAATTAATTCTATCTGAACCATCTTGTATCCTGAACCATGAGTTGGGTTATTTGTTGATTACATTCAGTATCTCTCCATCCCTCCTGAATGGAGGGGCACCTCAAGAATAGGTATCATGTTTTATTCTTTCTTTATATTTCCAGGGCCTGATACATAACAGGCATCCAATATTCACATGATGAATGGATTAACTTCAGTTTTCTCATAATCTCAGAATGAAATATTTATTTTTCTGAAATTATATGAAACGTATAAAGAAAACCAAAAATATCCATTATCTCCACCACCTAGAGATAACAGCTACTGTCATTTGTTAAATTTCATTTATAATCCACTCAACTATGCAACTATCAATCTTACATCTAATTTTTTAAAACAAAATTGAGATCATATTGTGTATAGTTTCACATCCTTAATAATTAAATAGTTTGAAAAACCAGCTATTCAGAGCCCTGAATATCTACTTCAAGAAAATAGGTACATTAAAAATTAAAAAGACAAAGGGAGAAAAGTCATCTACTGTTGAACTACATTGACATTAGTATTTTGGTATATATCCCTTTCCTACGAATTTCTCCTTTGTACACATTTAGAGGCATGAAGTACTTTTGGGACAGTCACAAGATGGGTAGCCTTATATACCCTGGTATTTAGTTCTACACTCCTTCATTTCCATTAGTCCTCATATAGTCAGGCAGCAGGCCTTGTTAATTAGGAGAGATGTCAACTAGCAGATTGTTCCACAGATTTATAAACAGCAAGCTGTGAACAAGTCTTTTAAAATAGGTATTTTATGTGGTTGGAAAATGAGCCCTTCCTTTGATTTTTAAACTCCTGACTAAAGTACAAGGGGTTATACTGTTCTGGTTTGGAGTCACAGGGAATGGGGATGCTGCCACAACAAAAGCCATCCAAAGCTCCCATTGCTCCCTTCTTCTTCCTCCCGTTGGGTATGATTCACATTCCAAACTTTACCCTCATCCAAAAGAAAGTAATTCTAAGCCTAGAGGAATCTGTCAGCAACTCTGTTCAAGTAATGAAAGGAGGTTGACAATGACACTCACAATGGTCACACAAGAAAATTACAAAATGAAATCTGTACTGTTAAGGATTGTGCAGGGCAAAGGTTCTCTACTTATCACCCAACATATCTTGAACCTCATCTAAGTTCTAAAGCATAACAAAATAAGATGCACTAAAATACCTTGAGAAGCACTAAGAGAACTCATGCCAAAAATGATGAAGGGGTATTTGTATTGATATTTGCAACCCCCCTCAGCAAACTGTAACCACTGCACAAAATATCTCAAAAGAGTGCTCACAGTCTAGAGAATTAACATTATTTTAAAATTTAAGCATAACCTTATAAAGTGTTTTGCATTTTAAGATAAACTTTCAAAGGTAGAGTATTACTAAATGAGGTAAAATTTACTCTGGGGATACAGTATCCAAAATGTCATAGCAACCTACAAGGAAATAAGAAATAAATAGTAAATTACGTTGGTACAATGCATTAAAAAACTGTTCCATAAGAGGGAAAATTGGTGAAAACAAATGCATTGAAAAAGACCATATTCCTAGTTAAGACCTAGAAAGAAAACACAGAGCGCCCAATTTCTCCAACAGAAGAGCTTTGATCTTAACAGTGATTAAGGAAGCTCCCTCCTTCCCTTTTCTCCTCCAGAGGCCTGAATCCTGAAATCTGCACAGTGGGTGATACTGGGATTTGGAGGATACTACTTAGATGGTTGGATGTTTAAGTTGGAGGAGTGAAGTAAGTTGATTTCATAGCCAAATAAGAGTATACGGCTTGGTTGAACTCTCCTTCTCTAAATTATAAACCAGACTCCAAGAATCTTTCACTAGGGAAAAGGAACATTTTACAGTCAGGGTAATAACTGTTGTACAGTGGTTCTTAAGAATATTCATCAGATTAGAGAACTTTCCTTAAATGTAGGTGTGTATACCTTACCACAGATTAACCGATGCTCAAATCTCAGGGACAGATTCTGAGCACAGTACTTTTCCAAGGTGTATCCCAGGTAAGTGTGATGTACAGATCTGGTTAAAAGGCTTTCTAGCTTCGTTACAGATGGGAATCTTTTGTCCCTAATCCATTACAAATGGATAGAGTTGCCCTTACACACAAAAAAGTACACAAGGAAAGGTCAGAATGGCAACACTCACCAGTGGCATCTGCCCTCTCTTAACTTGGTACCTAGACCCTAGCAACCAAGGTCGCTTTATAGTTAGAAATATGCCTTAAAAGCTTGCTCAATCATGTTTGAGCTGGGTGGTCTTGGGCACATTACTTAACCTCTTTGTGCCTCAGTTTCCTCATTTAGTGAAAAGGAGGTAATGAGACCAATTTGCAGAGGACTAAATAAGACGTGGAATGCTTAGGGTAGTGCTGCCATATTATAGGCACTCAATAAATGTCAGCTGTTATTATCAGTGATGAGAATAATTTTAAATCACTGTTCAATAACATACTCTCCAGAATTGCAAATCTTTAAGGTAGAGCCCTAAATTCACTCTGCTGCTTCCATGATAAGCAGAATGTTATTATGAAATGTAAAACAAAACCAAACCCACTTTTTTCACAAAGAGAGAATAAATTTCACAGATAACATCATCCTTCTCTGTTTAATCCTATGGAGGTACAGGGCTTTCTAAATTACATTATACCATATACCTGGTAGGGGTCTATAATGGGTTAAATAGTGACCCTAAAAGATATACGCCCTAATCCCTGGAACCTGTGAATGTGACTTTATTCGGAAATAAGGTCTTTGCAGAAGTTAAGGGTCTCATCCAGAGATCACCCTGGATTTAGGATGCATCTTAAATCCAAAGACAAATTTCCTCATTAAAGACAGAAACAGAGAAGACACAGGGACACAGAGAAGATGGCCATGTGAATTTGGAAGCAGAGTTGGGAGTGATGTGGCCGCATGCCAAGGAATGCCAGGGGTTGCCAGATGCTGAATGGAAGGACTCTTCCCTAGAGCCTCTAAAGGCAGCATGGCCCGCTGAAAAGTTGACTTTGGTCTTCTGGTTTCCAGAACTGTGAGAATAAAGTCTTGTTGTTTTAAGCCACCCAGTTTGTGGTACTTTGTTACAGCAGTCACAAGACACTTATCCAAGGTCTTTAAGATCTATGTTTCTGGTTGCTGATACTTTTATACATTACTTTAATGCACCCCTTCCCTTTATATTAAAACAGTTATATTAATGTGCTATAGTAACATTAAAAAATATATTTTTTACATTTTTTTTAAAGAAAAACTATTGAAATCTACTTGATATCCACAATTCCTTCAGGTCAGTACCCTGTATTCTGGTGTTCTACTACCTTTCTTTCTGTTCAGTGGTAGAAAAAAATTATTTTATTTTATTTATTTATTTTTTTGAGTTGGAGTCTCACTCTGTCGCCCAGCTTGGAGTGCAATGGCCGCTCCTGGCCACCGCAGCCTCGACCTGCTGGGTCTGGCGATCCTTCCACCTCAGCCTTCCGAGTAGCCGGAATTACAGGCATGTGTTACCACGCCCGGCTGATTTTTTGATTTATTGTAGAGATGAGGTCTCGCTGCCCAGGCGAGTCACGAAGAAAAAAATCATTTTAAACAATTTAAGCTTTTACCTAAAAAACAAAAGAAAGAAAGAAAAAATCCATAGCTATGTTGTTTGGGGGCCAGCTTGTTTGGGGTTACCCTTTTCAGATGATCAGAGGAAATCTCCAAACTCCAGGGTTATGCCACCAAACCTTGCCCTGGGACAGATGTCACTTTCCTTCAGCCAACTCTTGAACTTGACCTTGCTAGATAGTCAGAGGGCAATCACAGCTTCTCATATTACCCTTTTCTTCTCCATAGACTTATGTGCTCTATCTGGTCCACAAACCTGATTCTCTAGGGGTATTTTTGAGTATTATGCATCCTATAATCTAGGGATCCACAATTCTTCCAAGCAAGTAGTGCAGATGATTCACTGCTAGCTTACTTTTTCATTTTCAGCAGCACAAGCTCATTCATCACACCATGGACCAGATTTTTTCCCCTGGCCTCCATCGCACAAACAGCATGCTTCACTGTTTGTATCATGTGACCAAAACGCCTTGAGAGAGCAAAATACTTGAAATCTGTTCATTAGTCATACAAGTCAAAGGAACTTGGCATAGATAATGAACTTTCTGTAGAACAGTCTAGGCAGCAGCTTGATTAGTTCCAAATCCAGTACCTCTGCTTACCTCCTTTGTGCACAGCCTTCAACAGTCTAAAATTTCTCTGTGAACATTCTAGTTGCTATCTAGGGCCCGAGAACATGACACAAGAATACAAATGCACACTCAGAGATTCCCAGAGAGAGAAAGTAACTATTTGGATTTAAAAGTCTTTCCTTCCAGCTACATTAGTGTAATTAAATCTGATTTATAAGCACAAGGATATATATATAGCTGTCAGTAGAAATTTGAAAGTAAAATTTTACCTAAAATTACTAAAAGATAGCACAATCCACTCTTAATTATCCATGACAATTGGGGTGACAGGTACTTCTATTAGGAAATCACTTATAGAGTTCTTCCTGTGGCTTGCGGTATCTGCCAACTTCTTGTTAGAATTACTAACAAGAAGACTCATTAATGAATCCAAGCTTAATATTCATTAATTTCACTCTGCTTGATGATGAAAAAGACAATATTATTAAAGAAAAAGGCTCATGATACCTGGGCATCTATCCCTTATGCTGGACCACACACACACACACAGACACACACACACACACACACACAAATTCAACTACTTCTCTCATACTGAAAGCTAGGATTTATTCATTTACTATTTACAAAGCATATATGTGCTATGGACTGTGTTTTTAACATGGGGATTTATGAGTGTGTGCTCAGAGTTTTGTAACAGGTAAGCTATACAAGTCACGTATACCTTATCTGAGATGCTTGGGACCAGAAGTGTTCTGGTTTTTAGATTTTTGGATTTTTTCAGTTGTGGAATACTTGCATTATATACTTACCAGTTGAGCAACCTGAATTCAGAAATCTAAAATGCCCCAAAGAGCACTTCCTCTAAGCACCACATAGGTGCTCAAAAAGTTTCAGATTTTGGAGTATTTTGGATTTGGGATGCTCAACTTGTACTAGATACAAGGCCCTGGAAGTAGTCCCCCTAGACCTTGACAACACCCACAAAGGGCTGAGTATGAGTACACCTGGATGATACCAGTACGTTCCATACTTCACTTCTAGTCACTGTTCTAGTGGATATCCCCACACATTTATACTCCAAAATGAAGTAACTCTTGTTCTACTCAGTGGTTTGTGCATGGGCCATAGGGGTCTCAAGGCTTTCATGAGGCATAGCAGAATTCTTCCTACATCTAAGGCAGGAGCAAATGGGAGAAGCCAGACACATAGGGAGAGACTGCTGAAATCTAATCCCTGAACCTAAAACTATGCCTTGTACTTTAATCCTTGCAGAAAAGTGGCTCCAGAAGTTGGTCTCAGGGTAGGCGTAAGCAGCTGCTAAGACTACAGGAGAAGAGGCCGCAACAGTCTCTCCTGAGACCAGATTATGTTTCATTGTGGGATTTCAGCCAATACATAGACAAGTGACATCTGAAGAAATGTGTTCGAATAAATAAAAAGAAAAGCCTCTGATCCAAGAAATAAAATGATTATCCATGATATATACCCTGGGCATAAATGAATTCATGTGGCACTCAAGATGCAGAAACAGATCACCAAAAGGATAGCGACAGCCTTTGTCATTTTCAGTTAAAATTCCTTTACTTTCACAGAACTGAGACTGACTTTTCAAGTATGCAAAAAGGTTTGTAATTTTATGGTTACAAGTTGCATTAATTTTTTTTTTTTTTTTGAGTTGGAGTCTCACTCAGTCGCCCAGACTGGAGTGCAGTGGCCGCTTCTGGTCACCACAGCCTCGCCTGCTGGGCTCCAGTAATCCTTCCGCCTCAGCCTTCCGAGTAGCCGGAATTATAGGCATGCGCTACCATGCCCGGCTGATTTTTACTTAATATTCTAATTTTTACTTAATATTTTAAAAAGATTAGCAAACTACAAGAAAAAAACTGAAATGTGAGTACTTTCAAATTTCAAAATCTCAAAAGATTTAAAAGTTAAGTCTAGGACATATGTATCTATGTATTTGCTCTTTTCAATGAGGGACATAAAGCCTCTATAATAATCAAAAGGCTTCTCATAGTCTTCCAAACTTTTATAAAAACATGCCAGGAAAAAAACTCTAAGCAAAAAGTAAATGCCCAAGAATGAAAATAACAAAACAACATTACATTTGAAGAATTATAGACACACCATTAAAGGCTAGACAACACCTTAAAAGTTTGTTGGTAAAATTGAACACTTCCCTCCTCTTTTATTTTCACTGCTAGTGGATCAACATTTCTTCTCTGTCCCCACCCTCCCCTTACTGATGTCCATCCTTTTCTGGCCCCCTGCCAGTAGATTCTCTGGGAGGTCTGTGCCCCCAGGTTGCTGCACAGTCAACTTACTCTGAGCTGCTGTTGCTGCTGTGGCTCAGAGGGTCAGTGGGACGGCTAGAGTCTAGGACGTGGATTCCCAGAGAGTTGATCGCACGCATTAAAATAGTCACCATTGCCTCTACTGGAAGCTTCTCAAGAACAATCACTCGACAGCGGCTCAGAAGAGCAGCGTTGACCTGGAAGGAAGGGTTTTCGGTGGTTGCCCCGATCAGAGTGATCGTCCCACATTCCACGTGAGGAAGGAAAGTGTCCTAATCATGGGAGGAAAACAGAAGAAAGTGATTCCAGTCAACAGTCATGTACAGAATCCTACGTAAGTTGGCTACCCATTCCTTCCTTTTCCTCATATTTATCTTTACAGTTCAGGAGTAGCAGCTTTATATTTACTGACTATACAACACTTAGGAGAATACAGCTCTTGCTTTTTAACATTTAAAACACATCTTCTGGAATGTCAGATCTAAGCCTAATCTCTTGTTGGTAGGCTAATTAGCTCTAAGTAGAATTCCAGTTTAGTTTCAACATAAAATATGACTTTACTTATAAAAGTATCTTCTTCCCAAGGCTAAACTGGCATATAGCCAATAGCAGCTATGTATAGAAGAGTAAGAATATACAAAAACATTAACTAAACCTAATTTCCAGAATCCTCTTCCACTGCAAGTATTCAATCATACTGTTACTCTGCCTAACAAACTTGGTGAATATGTAACCACCGGAGATGCTGTCTTATGGGTAAGAAAAAAGATGAGTCAATGGTCCAATATGAAAGCTAGAATGATATCATCCAGTCAGAACTCTAAAGGGTCTATTTATTTAAAAAGATTAAAACGAAGAAAAAAAACTTAAGAGTTTTGTGAATTATTTCTATCAAAGAAAAAATTGCCTAAGAAAATTCAAATGTCTATTTAGAAAAAAATCTCAAAGTGGCCTTGTTTATAAAATTAATTGTGTCCTTTTACTTTTATTTCAGAAAACCATTCAAATAAATAGTAAAAATAGATCTTGTAATATTTACAATGACAAGAACCTGAAATTACAGAAAATATATTTAATTTTGAAAATAAAAAGTAATAATTTATAAGGGAGAAACAAACTATTAAGATAATAACCTTAAAATCATTATTTTACTGTTTACAATGACTTCTAATATTTAGATTAAAAATTTCTAAAAATTGGAAACTTGATCCAAAGCTGCTTTTCTGATATATGTAACCCAGGGATATACCAAGCATTTCATTTATCAGATAGAAAAAGCATTTTCTTGTCACCAAAAAACACTAAGAAAAAGTGTGGGAAAATAGGCTTGAAGGAGATGGGTTGTCAATAATGTCAACTACTGACAATTCCTTGTAAATAATGTTACTAATAACAACAGTCCCTAACATTTGTACAGCACATTATGTTTTTCAAAGTGATCTCATATATTTTATATTCTATTTGACATCCACAATGACCAAAAGATTGAAGGAAATTAATATACCTGCTGAGATTTATTGAACCGATGAATCTCATCAATAAAAAGGATGGTTTTCCTTTTAAAAAAGCTCTTTTCATTTTGAGCTTGTTTTATGACATCTCGCACATCATTTGTCTTGGCATTTGTTGCAGACAATGTCACAAACCTTATGCTATGTTTCTTGCTGTTGTTGGCTATTATGTGAGCCAGAGTGGTCTAGAAAAGATGATATACATACAGTTTGAAAAGCTGATCAGACACAGAGAGAGCAGCACCCTTGGATACTACTCCAAGCGGCATCAGCACCATTTACCAATCAGCTTGAACTCTGAAGAATGCTTAACACCATAGATACAATCTAAAATATCACAGCACATTAAAAAAAATCTAACATTACAAGTAAAACAGAAAAGTAGGTGAATTTTAGGATAATCCTGAACTTTTCTCCTCTTTCCCTAACCACCTGATTCCTTTCTTGAGGACTCTAATCTTTGGAATCTCAGTAAAAAGCGGCTGTCTTGATATAGCAGAGCTAGGGTGACAGTTGTGATCTCTCACCAAAGAGAAAAGAAAATTCTCCCTCCTCCAGCCAAGATAGCATTGCTGCTGAAAGACCTGTTCACAGAACCACAGCTCCAACTGGAAGCTCAGCAGAGCAGCTGATAAAAGGAGTGAAGGGGCCTTTGAGTTGAAGCCAACGACGACCTAGCATTGAGATGACTGTATGTCCACTCTGGTAGAAAATGAACAGCACCACTTTGCTTATGTTTGCACTTACCAGAAAACTAAGGAGACCCAAGGAAAGCACTGTTCAGTACCTGGCATTTAATGGGCACTTGATAAATATGCATCTGCTGTTAACTAATACTGTTGTTGGCACTACAGTAAGGATGAGAATAAAGAAAAAGCGAAGACTTTAACGAGAGAGACAACTTTGCACCAGAATGGAGAAGTGGCACTTTACTTTCTAAAAGCTGGATAGCACCATTAGATAAAGAAACTGCTTCTTTACCATGTCCCAGCCCACTCACCTTTTGGAATCAGGCTCCCATGTAACATGTACTTGGGATAGCAACTGATCACCAACCATCTCACTGAGCAGCCTGGACTCCTAAATCTCTTGCCCAGCACCTGATGGGCACTCATCTCCCTTTATTCTTGCTGTCTGGGGCCACCAACTATTCTCATGATCTTTTGTAAAGACTTCACAGTCAATTCTAGGCGTGATACTGCTCAATCCCCCAAATGGGGTAACAACAAAATCCACACAGACAGATGTCAACAACTCCACCACCAATAAGAAAATGTTATTTGGGAAGATCTGGTTTATTCCTGGCTAAAAAAGTATGAGTGCAAGCAAGAAGGCACAAAAAAAGCAAGATGCTTTCCAGGAGCTGGAGGAAAGAGAGGTGTGGTTAAGTTGCTGGAGATGAAGCTGGAAAGAAAAATAGGAGAAAAATCATAAAAGTCTTTGTGTATGAAAGAATCTGAATCTTAAAGCTACAAAAGCTCTTTACACTCTGATCCCGAATTCTTCCTTTAACTCCAAGGTACTGCTCTTCTCTCGCTTACTATGGATAAAACTGCATCCTGTGTTTAAGAATTTCTTAGCTTTCTGTTTTCTCAGGCTTAACTCCTCCACTTTTTCTCAAGAGTTCATCCAATGACAAGTTTTCTAGACCCATAATATCCTAACTGCCCTCCTGTGGACTTGTACTAATCCCTCAAGAAAGGACATGGAACTCAACACCAAAAAGGACTAGAATTTGTTCTCTAGAGTACAAGTCATTATGAGAAAAGTTATGGAAATACTAGACGAAAATGACTTGCAGATGAAAAAGTGTTTATATTAATCTTATATACATTTAATGAAAACAAATGAATAAATACATTTAATGAATATATTCTCAATTTAAGAATGTCAAACATATTCTCAAGAATATATTTATCAGTCAGTTAAACCAACAACTATTGGGAAAGGAAGCAAGCACAACAGAAATAAAAAGAATTTGATTTTTTTCTCGAAGCCAAAGCCATAGACGTACAAACGGAATACACAAATGTTCCTTTTTTTTTTTTTTGAGAATTGGACCACTAAAAGTCCGGGGTGGGGGTGGAGGCGGCCGATAGAATACCAAGGGAGACCAAACCTGAGTCCACATCCTCTTGTAAATCTACGAATTCACACAACTTCCTTTTGCAAACGACCGGCAAATGTGCCTTAAGAACCTGGGGCGTGCGCTTTTCTCACGCCCATCAGATTCCACCTGTGGACCAAGCACCGCCCCAGTTCAGACGCTGTCTGCGCCCTTAGGCCTCACTATGAACGCGAGCCAGGAGGATCCCGCCGCCTGCAAGAAGCGCCCCTGGCTCTGACCATGAGCTCCACTCAGTCCCGGCCGCCGAGGTCACCACGCGGGGGCCCTTCGGCCAAGGCGGCACTCACCTTGCCGCAGCCCGGGGGCCCCCACAGAATGAGCGAGGGGATTTCGTTGGTCTCCAGGAGCGAGCGGAGCAGGGTCTCCTGACCCACGGCCCGGCTCTGCCCGATGTAGTCCTGCAGCGTGTCAGGACGCATCTTGTCGGCCAGCGGCTTGCCCTCCAACAGCTGCCGGATCTCCTCGGCCGCCAGAGCCCGGGGGTGCGGGCGGCCCCCGCCGCTGGCCCCGAAGGCGGTGGCGGCGGCGTCGGCAGCGTCCGCGTCCCAGTGCCCCGGGTCGTCCTCGCCGTCCGCGTCGGCGTCCCCGTCGCCATCGCCGTCGCCCCCCGCCTCCTCCTCCTCCTGCGCCTCCGCCTCGTCCCAGCTGCGGGGAGACGCGCTCCCCGCCGCGGCGGCAGCAGCCGCCGGCCTCTTCCCCGACCCCTTCCTGCCCGGGCTGCTGGAGCGCGCCACCGGGAAGTCGGGGATGAGGCGGGCGCCGCTGGGCGTGGGCGGCGCCTCGTAGCTCTCCCGGCTTTCGGTCTCGCCGCCGTCGTCGCCCTCCTCGCCCTCGCCCTCGCTGCTCTCGGCCGCCGTCGGGGTGGCCGGCTGCTTCAGCGCCGAGCTCTCCGACAGCCGCCGCCTCTTGGCGCCGGGCGGCGAGGGCCCCTTGGCCCGCTCCCCGGCGCGGTGCGACCCGGCCGCGGGCTCCGCGTGCCCCGCGGGGTGCAGCAGCAGACAGCGGTCCAGGTGCGAGTTGATGTGCGCGGCGGGCATCATCTGCTGGCACACGGGGCACTGCACCTGGTGCAGCTGCGACAGGAAGGGGTCGTCTTCCGGCCCGCTCACCTCCATGGCGGCCGCCGCCCTCGCCGGCCCTCGGCGCGGCAGCAGCAGTCCCTGCGCACGCCGAGGCCTCCGACGCCCTCCGCTAGGCCCAGCGCTGCGCGACCCTCGCTCGGGGAGGCGGCAGGACGCGCACGGGCCAGGGGAGGGCGCCGCTCATGCCTCACGTCCGCGGCTCCCGCGTCGGCCCGCCCTCGGCCGGCTGCCGGCAACGCTCCCCGTGGCGTGTCGGGAAGTGTAGTCCGCGGCCGTCCGCCCCAGTCACCGCCGGCAACACCTCGCGCGGCACGTCGGGAACTGTAGTCTTCTGCAGTTCGCCCCAGCCGCCATGCGTCCACTTCCGCCTCTGTGGATGGCCTTTGTGAGAGGTCGCGGGGGCGGCGTGGTGCGCGTGCGCGAGGCTGCGCGGTGGAAGAAGTGGTGCCTCTTCCGGGCCCTGTGGCGCGCTTCGTTTCGGAGCAGCCTTGGCTGACGCGCAGGGTTGGCTGAGCCGTTCCCCAGGCCTTCCCGCTCTGGGAGTTGAATGAGGGTGTGGGGACGAGCCCGAGGAGCCCATGGCGGGTTGTTTGCAATGAAAGGGGAATGGGGGAAAAAAACTCGAAAGGCTACAGTAGGAAACTGGACAAAGCATTTGAACAGAAGGAAAAAAACACACAAACATTAGGCACGTAAAAAAAAGTTCCCCTCAGTAGTGGTCAGAGAATCGCAGGTGAAGGGGCACTCGCCCCCTTTAGGTTTGTCGGCCTGTTGTCAAAGGCGTTTCGCCCGAAGCGCGCCTGAAGAGGGGCGTCTTCGCGTCAGCTGCTCAGTGTGGCTGATGCCGAGTGGGGTGGGGTGCGGCGCAAACCCGTGGCTGCTTTTACTCGACTCTGAAATAATTTTTCAGAACGGACAGCAAAGTTTTAAAACAAAGTTTATTAGCGAGGAGGGGAAAGAAAGGGCGGGCGAGGGTTTTGTAACTGGCCTGGTACGCACAAGTCTCTCTCGGAAAAGAAAGACTGCGTTTTTGCTCTTAACTAAGAAACTAGATATATTTTCGCAACGATTGATATGATAAAGGGGGTGGGAAATGTATGTACTACACAGATGGTAAACATTTATAGAAGTATATGGACACATGGTGACTCTTAACCCCTGCAAACATTTTTAAAATAATGAAACAAACTAGACAACTGAAGTTTCTTGAATGTCTTTTAATAAATGTAAGGCCTAAAATTTCTTTTTAGAAGTAATGCGTGCTTATTATGGAAAATTTATTTATGGATAATCATTATTAGTATTTTGGCACCTTTCCCCGGTTATTAAAAATGTTCAAGGTTACACGGAATCCTGACATATAGATGTAATTCTATGCACATCTTTTTTTTTTTTTTTGAGTCGGAGTCTCACTCTGTCACCCAGACTGGAGTGCCTTGGCACACTCTTGGCCACCGGAGCCTTGACCTGCTGGGCTCAGGGGATCCTTCTGCCTCAGCCTTCCAAGTAGCTGGAACCACAAGCACACACCACGTCGCTGGCTTATTTTATTTATTGTAGAGACAGGGTCTCACCAAATTGCCCAGGCTGGTCCCCAATCCCTAGACTCAGGCAATCCTCTTGTCTCTGCCTCCCAAAGTGCTACGATTACAGGCATGAGCCACCCCGCCCTGCAGTCTATCTTTATTGTTACCTAATAGGTGCTTTCAAAAGTATTTCCGATCATGGGAAAATACTTATGATGTAATAAGAAGTATAAATTAAATAATTCAAAACTACTGTATATAGTATAATCCTTTTTTCCTTTTGTACATGTGCTTTGCTCATAACAATTCTATAAATTAAAAAAAGGGAAACAAAGACAAAATTCTCCATATATGTATACGTGTTTTATTTCCATGGCCACATATATGAATAGAGTTGAGCTATTTGGATGTTGAGCTATTTGGATGTTGAGCTATTTGGAGGTGAAAATGATCCTCAATCTTCACTTCAAGAATCTAGGTTTGCGTTGGCCACAGTGTGACCTTGGGCAAACTATGTAACTTTTCAGACTGAGTTTCCACATCTAAAAGAGGAATAATAATGCCTACCTCACAGTCTGTTGTGAGAATTAAATGAACTTATAAATGTGAAAATATTTAGTATAATGCCTATCACACAGTATGCCCTCTAGCCTTGTTTTTCCTGGAGCCTACTTCCTTCTGTCTGAAGTTCAAGGTTTTCTCCACTAGATGGTGATGGTAGTAAAATGAAAAGACGTGTAAGGATCTTTCAAAAATCACCCTTCCTCTTCTTTTGCTTTGCTAACCAAATTTAAACTTCTTTTTGAATCAGCACAAATGCAAATAAATTTAAACTCTGTTATAAAGTCACGGGATGAATTCCACGTAAAGCAGAAACCTAGGCTTAAATGTTCGCCTTTGATACCTCAGTGCCTGTTTTCAACTGACTTTGGCAGTTTACTCTGAGGTGTGTAACCATCTTCTCTTTCCTCCATCCCCAGAGTCAGAATGGGGGTGATGGATTCAGTGACTTAAATAGACCTTCTGTTCAGTGACCACGCTAGAGTCGGCTAGGCTGCCATGCTTAAGAGCAGGTATTTTATAAGCCTTCTAGTATTATCAAACCTCTGGGCATCATCTTGCACCCTTGTATTCATACCCAAGGTATGTTGGACATTTGAGTCCAGTTAATCCCACATGGCTCACATCCCTGCCGTCTTTAGTCACCTCCTAAAAGTTAGCCCTATGGTCATCTATTTTTCCGGCTCTATGATTCCTCTCCCCTAACCCAACCTCAGGCTCCTTTCTTTTTCTGACTTTCCCCTACATCTTCTGCAACTGTTACCCAACATTTCTTACCAAGTTTATCTTAACACATTTTTTTACTTTTTTTCCCCTTGCTATTGTAAGTAGGGCATTTTAATTATTCTGGTCTGTGTTGGTTATAAAAGAAATCCATTGACTTTTATTAATTTCTTTTGTACTCAGCCTTTTTGTGAACTCTTTATTAGTTTTAAGTGGTTTTCTTTTTAAAAAAATTTTTTTTTAATTTTAAAGATGTAGGGTACAATTCAGCATTAGGTATACAAGTGGTCATCATACAGGTGAAGTTTGGGCCTCCCCTTGGTCCCCTGGTTTGAGATCAGGTACCCTTATTGAGGTTATGTGTCCCCCTCCCCCGGCAGTTTCCCTTTCTTATAGTATTACGGTAAATGCTCAAGGTCTACTTCTGAGTGAGAACATGTGATACTCAGTTCTTTGTTTCTGTAATAGATCACTCAGTATTATACACTCTAAATCCATCTAGGTTGCTGCAAAGTCCATAATTTTGTCCTTCTTTATGGTTGCATAATATTCTGTGATTTTCAATTGATGCTTGTAGTGTAATAAAGAATATATCTGGTCTTTGTCCCTGACTCCTGGGACAAAGACCAGATATACTCTTTATTACACTACAAGCATCAATTGAAAATATATCTTCAGAATTCTGTGGGATTTCCTGAGTGATAGGTGTGCCTTTACTATGCTAATGAGGTGACACTTGGTGGGTACTAGGGTTGGAACTTGGGGCCTGCCCAATCTTTGGGGCTGGAAATTGAGTTTGATTGCTTGATCAGTGATTTAATCAATCACGTCATTCAATATGTAATGAAACCTCAGTAAAAACTGTGGACGCAGAAGCTCATCGGAACTTTCTGAAGAGCTGGAAGGGTGGTGTGCTTGCATTCTAGGAGGAGAAGGAAGGGAAGCTATGTCTGGGACCCTTCGGCATCTCGCCCTATGTGTTGACTTTATAATAGAACTTGAATTGCTTAAGTATAATGTTTTTGTTGAGTTCTCTGAGTTGTTCTAGTATATTATCAAATCTGGGGGGGTGGGTTGGAACCCCTGAATTTGTAGCTGGTTGGTCTGCAGTGCAGCTTCTCCTTAAGACTTGCAGCTCACATCTGAAGTGTGGGCCTTTGTCCTTAACCAGTGGAGTCTGATACCAGTGCCAGGTAGTTTGGTGTTAGAATTGAATTGTATTTCAGGATACCCAGTTTGCATCAGAATAATACTTTTGCATCTTTATTTCTAATACTCAGTACAGTTGTCCCTCAGTATCTGCAGGGGATTGTTTCTAGGACCTTCTAAGGATAAAGAAATCCTCAGGTGGGCTCGGTGGCTCAACCTGTAATCTCGCGCCTTGGGAGGCTGAGGTGAGTGGATTGCCTGAGCCCACGGGTTCGAGACCTGCCTGGGAACCTTGACAAGACCTCATCTCTACAATAAAATCAAAAAATTAGCCAGGCGTGGTAGCACATGCCTGTAATTCCGGCTACTCGGAAGGCTGACGCGGAAGGATTGCCAGAGCCCAGCAGGTCGAGGCTGCGGTGGCCGGGAGCAGCCACTGCACTCCAGTCTGGACGACAGAGTGAGACTCCAACTCAAAAAAAAAAAAAACTCTACTATAATAGAGGAAGATGTCTCCTTAACATGATGGATTGATTGACTGATTCATTTTGCTTCTAACCAGTAGACATTATTATGTTTCATAGTAAAAAAAAAAAAAGAAAAAACATTAATAGGGGAAATTTTTTTAAGCACTAACATAAAGGAAGAGATGAGTTCATATTATTACAAAAAAATGAAGACCTGTTTATTTAACAGAAGATAATACAAGAAAGAATGAAAATGCAAGGCACACAGAGGGAGAAGGCATTTGTGACACTCATTGTCAAGTACATTATTTAGAATATAGGAAAAGTCTCCATAGTCATAAGAAAAATGATAGAAAACTTAATCAAAAAATGAATAAAGAATTTAAATATGTACATCATGAAAACAAAGACAATGACCAATTTATGTAGATGAACAGTCCTCAACTCTTTAGTAATCTGAGAAATGCATTTTAAATAAGAAATTATATTGTACAACCATTAGACTAGCGAAAACTAAAGTGTTCTTTTTTTTTTTTTTTTTTTTTTTTGAGTTGGAGTCTCACTCTGTCGCCCAGACTGGAGTGCAGTGGCCACTCCCAACCACCGCAGCCTCAACCTGCTGGGCTCCGGCGATCCTTCCACCTCAGCCTTCCGAGTAGCCGGAATTACAGGCGCGCGCTACCACGCCCGGCTGATTTTTTGATTTATTGTAGAGATGAGGTCTCGCTGCCCAGGCGGGTCTCGAACCCGCGGGCTCAGGCAATCCACTCACCTCAGCCTCCCAAAGGCGCGGGATTACAGGCTGAGCCACCGAGCCCGGCTTAAAGTGTTCTTAATGATATAAAACAACGGGAGAATTCCTGTGGTGCTGGTGAGAGCATAAATTCGTACATCTATTTAAATGTACATCATGCATGCATAGCAGTGTTCATAGCAACCCCACTGAAAACACCCAAAATGTCCATCAATAGAATAAATGAATAAATTTTGTAATACTTATACAATGGAATACTACATAATAATGAAAACTAACAGAGACAGCCAACACGCTATACACATAAATATGGTGAATCAGACAGAGTTTTGACTGGAGGGGAAAAAAAAGCAAGTTACCAAGTAATACAAACAATTTGTATACCTAACCCTGAATTGTACCCCACATCTTTAAAATAAAAAAATTAAAAGAGAAAAAAACCAAAGTAATACAAACAGTATGAGTACATTCACACAAATCCAAACCTTGGAAAGCAAAGTTGTATGTCTAGAGTGTATATGTAAGTGGTAAAACTCTAAAGAGAATCAAGAAAATTATTAAAAATTCAGTTTAGTGGTTAACTTGGGAAAGACAAAGGGATGGGATTTGGGGTGCTGGCAATATTCTAGTTCTTGACCTGATGGTGGTTTTCTGGGTGTCGCTTTTATAATTATTTCTTTAACTGTATTTATAGTTTTATTTTATGTATATCTCTCTCTCAGTAAAAGGTAGACATACCTCTTATTGTTATATATTTAATACTGTATCAATATATGTTATACAGACATAATTGATATTTATATATCTTATATTTATATTGCTAAAGTATATATCTTTACACATATAAAGGTGTGTGTATATATAACATATATATATAATTTTCCAATAAAAGAAAAAATATTTTAAGTTACTGTGACTTTATTTTGTAGCTATAGACTAGTAAGGCCCTGGTATACAGCAAGAGTGATCTTGCATCGTGGATTAAGAAAACTGAGATACTCCAGAATGTCTTTCCTCCTTAAAATCTAGGGCCTATGCCGGGCTCGGTGGCTCAGCCTGTAATCCCGAGCCTTTGGGAGGCTGAGGTGAGTGGATTGCCTCAGCCTGCGGGTTCAAGACTCGCCTGGGCAACTTGGCAAGACCTCATCTCTACAACAAATAAAAAAAAAATTAGCCGGGCGTGGTAGCGCACGCCTGTAGTTCCAGCTACTTAGAAGGCTGAGGCGGAAGGATCGCCGGAGCCCAGCAGGTCGAGGCTGCGGTGGCTGGGAGCGGCCACTGCACTCCAGTCTGGGTGACAGAGGGAGACTCCAACTCAAAAAAAAAAAAAATCTAGGGCCTAAAGTTTTCGACTGATAATTTATTTTTTATGAGATTTGCTAACAATAACAATAATATTACCAATGATAACCATAAAGGCTGCCTTCAACCATTTTAATCTCATTTTTCTACTCTTCAACAGCCCCATAAAGTAATTGTTATTATCTTAGTTTAGCAAATGAAGAAAACTGAGACTCGGGCAGACTGAGCAAATGAGGAAAACTGAGACTCAGGAAGACTGAATTTATATAGCTAATAAATCTTAAATTCAATCCTATGCTATATGTCTCTAATGTCCAGGCTTTCCCACTAGGCTGATCACTTTATTACAGCATTTATAATTTTATATTTTGGCAAAATTTTAGATTAAAAAGGAAATACGTGTTTATTTTAGAAAAACTGGTAACTCTTAAAAAGAACAAATTGTGTTTGGTATAATAATCTTATCTATTTTTCTAACTATGTGTCTCTCTGTATTACCATTCATTCAGTATATAAAGACAGCACATCTTTTTTTAGTCAAAGTTGGGATCCTATATATTATGCAGTGATCTGCCCTTTTCCCCTAAGTATAGTATTGACACATGTCTAATGGAGGTATAGTATTCTTTGTTATGGAAGTACCATATCTGGTTCTATCTTAATGCTTTACATATAACAAATAATGTCATGATGCGTACGACTCTATTTCTTTGAGTTAAAATTTTTAGAAATGCAATTTTAGGGTCAAGGGCCTGGCCAAGTTGAATTTCACAAAATTTAGCATTCCACCCTCTCTCTCCTAAGCTTCATTCACACTGAAGATGTTCTCCATATACGAACTTGCACTTGTAATGTCTTTTATTTTATGAACTGCCTTGGTTTTTTTGCACCCCAGAGTCTTCAGTACTTTTGGACATACAGAATAAAAGCTAACAACCTACCACAAATATCACATAATAGCTCAATTTATTTTCCACCTAAAAATACAACCCTTGCCTTTAATTTTTAAAAAGCCACACCCCTGAGGGTATGTTAATTTTTCACCCAGCTGCCTGTCACCCATTCATACACTCCCTACTGCAGTGTTTTTCACTGTGGAAAATTTCTCCCCTGAACCTTACCCTCTTGGGAAAAGCAGGCCAACATTTGGTCAGAAGAGCATGACTTGGACTTTGCACTTCTGTAATTTCATGCCTTGTTACTATCATAAGCTTCTTCTAGTGCCTGAAATCCACTTCCAATTTAGAAGTTAAGAAAACATTCCCAAGAATGTAAATATAAACATATTCTTCCTCCAGTTCCTAAAACTAGAAAATGATGACTCATGCTGTAGGATGGGATTTTAAAAAATTGGACATGAACAATTTTAGACTTTACCCAATTGTACAGAATGGATAGTTCCAATGGTAGCATGAATTTTACTTTGTAGCCGCATTTTATTTTGTATATTCAATATTAGGCTTGAAGAATCAATGGGAGGGAGCTACATAAGAGGAATTGGGAAGGGGTCAGAAAGAATCCTATGGTGTTGTGTTAGAATTAGAAATATATGAGTATGAACTTGTGACTTAAAAAAAATTATATTTCCTTGCTCTGCCTCTGAAGTAACTAGGACCAATGACACCCAGTACCAAAGAATGCCCCCAATGCCCAGGTCTTGATTTCTAAACACCATTCTTCTCTAAAAGGAACTAGGGCTCTCTGAGTAACTGGCAGATTTAAGAAACTGGGTAGGAAAAAGTACAGAAAGTAAGAAATTACTAAAAAAATAATAATGACATGTCAAATGTACATAGGAACTAGCATGAAGATTCTTCCATTGGCCAATCTGGGACAATTAGAGCATCAGAATGAAGAATGTAGGTAGAGAGTGTGTATATTAAAAAGGGAGGGGTTCGGGATGAGGATGGAAAGCTCTTCTTTATAGAATAATACCAATTAATAAGTGTGGAAGAAATGGTACAATTAGAAAATCATCACTTCACAATCACTGTGGTAATAAGTGATTCAGGCAAGAATGGATACTAAAAACGTGGTGATGGATTGTTGGGGAACAGGATACCCACAAATTACTTTATCAATTACAAGAAAAAAAAAGAACTAACTTTACATTGGAGAAATCTTGCAGACGCCATTTTAATCAGACTGCTAAATTTAACATCACTAGTAATAGTTCAAGCTGAAATAATATGCCACTTGTGATGTTCTCAGAAAGGTACAGCATCACTTCCATGGTTTTTATGACCAGGTATAACCTGGTTCTAAACATGAAGACAATCAGGCAATTCAAATTGTGAGACATTTTATGAAATAATGTGTCTGGAGTCTACAAAACTATAAATGTCATGAAGGATTAAAAAAAAAAAAAAGACTGAATGACTGTTTCCTAAATAGAGAAAAGGAAACTAAAGAGACATGACAATTAAACACACTGTGATTTTTGTGACTAGATCCTGTTGTGTGTGAAAGTATCTTTGTTTCTCAGGAGACATATGCTAATGCATTTAAGGGTAAAGTTTTATAAGATGTGCAACTTACTCTCAAAAGAGAAAGAGAGTAAAAATGGAGAACACTAACATTTGGTGAATCTAGGTGAAGGGTGTATAGAAATTCATTGTACTATTCTTGCAAATTCTTTGTAGGTTTGAAGTTTTGAAAAAAGTTCGAGAAAAGGAAAAGTAGTTAACAAAATATAAAAGTCATTTATGAGCTTTGGAAATTTATTTATGAATTCGTTTTATGCATAATGCACTTTGTTCCTATTGAAATATCACCTGTGTTGTGACATTTATGAGGAAGTAAGGGATATGCTTAAAAGAACAATTTGTGCAGCCACTATAGAAGTAATGAACTAAAAGCATTTAATATTTCTGAGAGATTATTTTAAATGCTCTTATCCATACTTTTATCTTTTTTTCTTTCTTTCTTTCTTTTTTGAGTCAAGGTCTCACTCTGTCACTGAGGCCAGAGTGCAGGGGCACAATCATGGCTTACTGCAGCCTCAAAGTCCTAGGCTCAGGCAATCCTTCCACCTTAGTTTCCCAAGTACCTGGGACTACAGGCTCACACCACCACACCCATCTAATTTTTAAATTTTTTTTGTAGAGACAAGGCCTCGCTATGTTGCCCAGGCTGGTCTTGAACTCCTGGCCTCAAGCAATTCTCCCACGTTGGCCTCCCAAAGTGCTGGGATTACAGACATGAGCCACTGTGCCTAGCCTTTTATCTAATTTTTAAACCCTCTTATTTTATTTTTATTTTATAATATTTAGCTACGTATTGTCACTTAGAAATGTTGAGTCCAATATCAAACTGGTTTGTCAGTAGACCTGGATATTTTGTAACATCATTGTTCTTCTTGCTCAAAGTATCCTATCTCCAATCCGAAAATAAGAGAGAAATTATTCTTAAATTATCATTAATTTTTCTACTAATTACAAAAATCTTATATTATGCGTTATTCATGTGAGGAAAGTGTGAGCGTTTTAACTGTCTTTTACTCATCATTTCCTCTTTCTTTTATTTGGCGCCAGGTGACTAGGCAAATGTGGGATATAATTTATGTCTCTCTGGATCCCAGCCTTAGTCACCTGGGCCATCTGGCCAGAAACTGTTTAGTAGTGCTTTTTATTTTCTTCTTTTAACAAGTTTACTTTTCATTAATTGTTTATTGCGTTTTCCTTTTTCTTAATGACTTTATTGAAGTATAATTTACATATAAAATGCACCCATCTCAAGTGTTCAATTCAGCAATGTTTTAAGAAACTTAATGAGTTGTACAGTTATCACCACAAAGCATCACCTGGTAAGATTTTGTAGTTAACTCCCATTCCTACACCTAACTCCAAGCAACCACCAATCTTTGTCTTTCTTTCTTTCTTTCCTTTTTTCCTTTTTTTTTGAGATGGGTCTCACCATCTTTCCCAGGCTGATCTTGAACTCCTGGGCTAAAGTGATCTTTCTGTTCAGGCTCCCAAGTAGCTGGGATTACAGGTATGTACTAAATGGCTCCTGTCTCTCTACTTTCTATGTCTATAAATTTGCCTTTTCTGGACATTTCATACAAATGGAACCATATAGTCTGTGGTCCTTGTTTCTGACTTTTTTCACTTAGGACAATGTTTTTGTTCATCCACATGGTAGCAGGTATCAGTATTTCGTTCCTTTTCATTGCTAGGTAGTATTCCATTCATATGAATATACCACATGGTTTTCCTATTGCCCAAACCAACTGATGGATATTTGGGTTGTTTCCAGTTTTTGGCTATTGTGAATAATGCTGCAGTTAACATTCATGTATGAGGGTTTGTGTGTTCATATGTTTGCTTTTGTCTTGAATAGATACTTAGGAGAAGAATTGCTAGGTCATATGAGAAATAACTCTTTAAAAAATTGTGGAACTGTTTATTGAAACACTCATACCATTTTACATTTCCATCAATATGTTTGATAAGGTTTCAGTTTTTTCATGTCCTCACCAACATTTGCTTTTCTCTGTCTTTTAAAATTATAGCTCTCTTAGTGGAGTGAAACGCTATTTCATTGTGATTTTAATTTGCATCTCCCTCATGACTGATTTTAAGCATTTTTGTCATATGCTTATTAGGCATTCCTGTATATTCTTTGGCAAGATGCCTATTCAAATCTTCTGTTTATTTTTTAAATTGGAATGCTCTTCATCCTATTATTGAGTTGTGAGAGTTTGTTGTATATTCTAGATACAAGTCCCTTATCAAATATGTGATTTTACAGTAATTTCTCCAAGTCTGTAGCTGACCTGTTCATTTTCTTAATGGTGTCTTTTGAACAGCAAATGTTTTGAATTTTGATGCAGTGCAATTTATCAATCTTCGTTTTTATGGATTGTACTCAGTGGTGCTTTTTGAAAAGAAGAAAATTCTGTTGTAATGGGGATAACAGGGTTGCAGGAGCCTTTTATTTGCATTTTAGTATTTGTGACAGTTGTTCCAATTTTGTGTATAAAATGTTCAAGAGGCCTTGTTGTTCTGGAAACATTCAGAATGCTGTGTGCAAATAGAAACTATTAGCATTGTCCAGGTGGTTTGAATGCCAACCAGTAGGCAGAGCTGTCAGTGATGCATCTTCATGTGGCTCCTTTGACAGCACAGTCTCTTATTCAGCGAATAGAAATGACCCTTGAAAGAAATCAAGGGATTCTTTTCCATGGCTCTGTAGAAGGCTGTTTTCCTGATATTAGTAATTTTTAAAAGTTGTGTAGCCTGGGCAGCAAGACCTCATCTCTACAATAAATCAAAAAATCAGCCGGACGTGGTAGCGTGCGCATGTAATTCCGGCTACTCGGAAGACCGAGGGGGAAGGATTGCTGGAGCCCAGCAGGTCAAGGCTGCGGTGGCCGGGAGCGGCTACTGCACTCCAGTCTGGGCGACAGAGTGAGACTCCAACTCAAAAAAAAAAAAAAAAAAAGTTGTGTAACTCCAGAAATTATGGAAATACTGGGAAAGTATTGTTAGGCCTGCTCATAGCCTTATAATGAATTTTTCCTAGCATAAGAGCATCTTTCAGGTATTCCAAATATTCTATAGGTAGGTGGATAGACTGTATAAGTATGCATGTACAACCTGTCTTTTTGTGATCAATTGTTGTGCCAGGCTGCTTGTCCTGTGTGCCACCAGAAGCTGAGAACAGTGGGACACAGCAGAACTAGACTACTTTCACCTAATTTAAGAAGACAAGTAGCATAGATTCTTTTAATTGACTTCTGTTTTTTAGGGCAAGTAGACACAATTAAAGAGTATTCTCTCTAGTAATTAATCACATATTTGCATCAAGATGTCATTATGTGGATAACTTTCAAATTTATATCACCAACCTACACAACCTTCCTGTGAATTCCAGATTTCTATCTCCACAGACTATTCAACTTGAACATTTAATGGGCTTGCCAAAAATTGAATGCCTGACCTTCCCCTTCCACATTTGCTCCTCCCATGGGCTTCTCTATCCCAGTTAATGTCAGCTCTGTTTTTCCAATGCTCAGGAGAAAATTGGCAAATTTGCCCTTGTCTGCCATCTTTCTTTCACATCCTATACCCAATTCATCACAAATCCTACTGGGTCTAAGTGTAATGTGGAATCCTGCATGGGATTCTGGAACAGAAAAGGGTCATTGGCAGCGGGGGAGCCCACTAAAATGAAGTATCGGGTTTAGTTTAGTTGATAATAAGGAATCAACATTGGTTCATTAATTTTGACAAGTCTACCATACCAACAGATGTTATAAATAGGGGAAATAAGCCGGGCTCGGTGCCTCAGCCTGTAGTCCCGCACCTTTGGGAGGCTGAGGTGAGTGGATTGTCTGAGCCCGCGGGTTGGAGACCCGCCTGGGCAACTTGATGAGACCTCCTCTCTACAATTTAAAAAAAAAAAAAATTCAGACGGGTGTGGTAGCACAGGCCTGTAGTTCCAGCTACTGGGAAGGCTGAGGTGGAAGGATCGCCGGAGCCCTGCAGGTCGAGGCTGCGGTGGCCGGGAGCGGCCACTGCACTCCAGTCTGGGTGACAGAGTGAGACTCCGACTCAAAAAAAAAAAATAAAAATAAATAAATAGGGGAAATAGGGCACTATGCATAGGAGAACTCTCTGAACTATCTTTGCACCCTTTCTGTAGATCTAAAACTACTCTAAAATAAAAAAAATATTAAAAAAAAACAAGCAAAGGAGCAGATTCTGCTGGCTTCTGGATCACTAGAGCCTGTGGTGAGTGTGTTGGAGCCAAGGGAATGGGAAATCTGATTTTGTTGTTGTATGGTCTGGGTAGCGAGGTAGTTGAATCAGCAGCAGCCCACACACATTTTTCTTCTGGTGAGAGATTTGTCACTTTATTCAGTACTTTTATACAATTTAATTTACAAAAAAAATTGGTGGTCTCAAGTCTGTTCAGCCTTTTTGCAGTCATTTTGTCTATTACTTTATCTTTCACAAATCTGTAATCTGTTTCATTACTCTTTCTAAAGAATAAAGTTCTCTAATCCTGGAAAAACAACAAAAGTTCTGTTTTTAAAAATATTTTACTATAATTATTTAAATGCTACTTAAAATGGAAAATGATTTTATATGAAATACATTGATCTGAATTAAAAATTAGAACTTTAGAAAATGCAAGAGGGCACTAGAGGCCGATGTTGTAATGGGTATGAAGGGGTCAGCAAAGGCCTTAAATAAGAGGTGACAATTGGTTGGACCCTTAAGAATTGTAGGGTTGCCTATAATACTAGTTCCAGCCTCTAAGCAAAGTTTTATGCCTCTAAGCAAAGTGCAGTATTGTTAGAGTGGGGCAGGTGGTTTGTTTCCACGCAAACTCCCCTTTCGTGGTCTGTGGCAGAAAACTAGGGAGGAAGTCACAATGTTGCTTATAAGATGAGTTTATGAAAAATGTATCACTCTTCCTCCTGCCTATCTGAATGCCTCTGCCTTTGACCTTTCCCTAGACCTAAAAACAGTTGAGATATTGCACATACCTTTAAGGACTTAGAAAACAAACTTGCTAAATGCTTTCAGAAGGTGTCTGATATTGCAGTGCAGAGTCTGTTCAAAGTATGACAGGCAAACAGAGGTGACTATGGGGTTCCCACACCTGAAATTTTCTGACTAGGAACAAGCTCTTAAATAATCCTGAGTCTAAAAGGGGCAGGAAGGCTGGCAGATGATCACCAAAAACAAATCCAGCTTTGTAAATCCAAGAGTATTGCCACACTGATAAGAGGGAAGGTGAAGGTGATATTTCATCCAGTGTTCCCAGTTTGTCCTCTCCTTACCTGACCTCTGAAATGGAGCCACGAGCCTTGAAAAGCCTGGTGTCTAAAATTAATATTCTTCCCCATCTGACTAAGAAGGCAACAGCTGAGCAACATGAGATGAAGGGCAGTATTAATTTAAACAGGGGCTCAAAGTGGCATTTGAGAGAGAAGATACTTCCTCTCATAGTGGACACTTGTCTTTTCAGAAGACTTATACTGACTGAGAATCAAGACTTTTATCAGAGACATTCGTAGTCAGTTTGATTTCTGAAAATTTCCCTTGATTTTCTGGAACATATACTCTATACTTGGAGTGCAGACTCTATGATGTCCTCCTATCAGCGGTAATTATATTTGTTTATTGTTACAACCTCTCAAATCTCCTTCTCTTTCTTTCTATGTTGTCTTCAATAACAAATTGTACCAAGCTTCAGGTAGAGCTTACTGTTTAATATTTCTCTGCAAAATTATTACATCTTGAACTTAAACTTTTGTTTTAAGGTGTTAATTTTGTGTGACTTCCTGATTCAACTTGAATTCCATATGCAATTAAACATTATATTTTAGTCATGGCTTGTTTTAGAAATAGCCATGCATCTGTTTTCTTACTTTAATAATGATCTTTTTCAGGGCAATTTGAAAGAATGCTAACATTGGCCTGCAATATATCTATAGAACTCTGGTTGACGCTATTTGCATTTTGATTTGTATGAATGTATGGATAAGTAGAATTTTTTTAGAGCAGTGAATTTTAAATACCTTGGAACTCAAGGGTATCATTTTACTATAGGAGTTGAGAAAATGAAAGATAAAGTTTCATGGAGAGAATTACAGATGGTTTTTAAGTTGGAAAAAAGCTCCAAGAAGAAATATCAGAAAATCTCCACAAGGGGGCCACAAGTAGTTAGCACTGGAAACAAACACAAATTCAAATCTCTTTTCCTCTTTTCTTCCTACCTTCTTATGTAATCAAGTGATGCGTACATATATACATGCGTATATGTTGTAGTCAAAGCAATATTACATATTCTGCATTACTTAATTTGTAAGGAAAGTATTTTAAGGAAAACAGAAGGACGCAACTGCAAAAAAGGGTATCCAGGTACACTCCCCGTGAGAGAGGACTGTAAGGAAACAAATTTCTTTTCAAATATAAACACCAAGGTGTAGACAGAGAAGATGTCTGGAAAAGGACTCATTTGGTGGAGATCTCTCCCAAGAAGGAGGCAAAACCCCCAGGGTAAGCAGGAGAGACCTCTTCCATGGTAAGCCCTTCCCAAGGGATGTAAAAGCTGCACTCCCGATTAAACCCAAAGATACTTTATATTCTCTATTGAAACTGGCCACTTGATAAACATCTTATTTTATGCAATGAGGGAAATATTTAATTACCAAGTGCAACTTGAGATTGCTTCTTATTCTTTGCTCTCGTAGGAGAAAGTGAAAAAACCTTTTCCTTTTAAAGTTCCATCACTGGAAACTCAATATGAATATTAGCATTTCTCATCATAATTTTGGATCCTCTCTCAAGTTTTAATAGAAGAGACTTCCAAATTCTCACTGATCATTTTCCCAAGAAGTCAAATGTGTGTAAAAGTGATAAGAACTTTCTTTGTTTCCTTTCTTTACAGTCAAGAGAAAGAAGCACTAAAAGGTCACAATTGTGTGTTGATTTACAAATCAGAGACAGAGGGAGATGAAAACCACACTCCAGACAGTGACTTAATTGAACTCACCACCAAGATGTTAAAAGTGAAGAGGTTGGAAGAATTTAACACATGTTGCAACAGCAGCCAGCTGGAAAAAATGGCTTTTTTTCAGTGCATGGAAGAGGTTGAGAAAGTAAAATGTTTTCTGGAAGAAAATTCTGGTGAACAGGACTCAAGATCTGGAAAGAGTGAGGTAATTAGTCTCCTGAAAAGTATCTTTACATCTTAGCTTTTTTACACTGTAGAGCCGCTTGTCAACCCGTTCCATTTCTGTTTTTTCACTTGTGTGTAGAATTAAAGAAAGTTCATAAATTGGCACATTTCCATTTGGTTTCACTGAGAATTGTGTGTGAGCTATACGATTGAGTTTGGTAAATAATTAGGAAGCCTTTGAATATGTATTTCTCCTTGCAATTTACTGCACTGTGGTTAGTTGCTTAGGAGTTATAAAGAGAGCTTGTGGAGACACACTTTGAAGAAGACACCTGTAAAATTATGGATTTGGTCTTGAAATTCAGAGAAGTGCTGTGAGGGGCACAGTTGTTCTGCAGAAGAAATTCCTAATTTCCTCACGGTCTTGAATTTCACATGGGGTAGGTGTAAGAGCTGTTGATAGCGACAGTGGGACCCTGTGTTCTCTGTGCAGAACAAGGTCCCAAGCCTAATTCCAGCTGCTTGTTCTTTGGTGAGTTTTTAATTTAACCATGGGCTTGACTTATCTGAATAGTGGATATGATAGCTGTTGTGAAAATTAAGTATGACAACGAATATAAAGTATTCGGCATAGTCCCTGTCAGTATAGTAAGCATTTAGTAAACATTAGCAGCAGCACTGATTCCCTCCCTGTCATAGCCCAGTCAGTTCCTACTCAGCTCCTGGCCTGGCAGGGTCCTCACAGCACTTTACCCATGCCTTCATTCTAGCATTCTAGCACAGTGGTTTTGAATGTATTTACTACCTTTTTCTAGACAGGGCTCCTCAAGGTTGAGAGCTCACATTACTCATTATCTCATATTACTCGTTTTGTGTATTCTCAGTTGCTTTTCCCAGTGACTGGCACATAATAGGCACCCAAAGTGTTTGTAGAACGAACAGATCTATTTAAGTGAATTCTGGTTGAGGACTGGGAATCATTATTTGTAATAATCAGAACAAGTGATTCTTATTGGGCAGGTTTGGAAAAATCCTTCTTTACTCAGCTACTGTTTTGAAAAACACGTTTCAGGTAGGAAGAGCATTTCTCTTTTTTTGAGTTGGAGTCTCACTCTGTCGCCCAGACTGGAGTGCAGTGGCAGCTCACGGCCACTGCAGCCTCCACCTGCTGGGCTCCGGCGATCCTTCTGCCTCAGCCTTCCAAGTAGCTGGAACTGCAGGCGCGCGCTACCGCGCCCGGCTAATTTTTTTATTTTTATTGTAGAGATGAGGTCTCACCAAGTTGCCCAGGCGTGTCTTGAACCCTCGGGCTCAGGCAATCCACTCACCTCAGCCTCCCAAAGCGCGGGATTACAGGCGGAGCCACCGAGTCTGGCCGGAAGAGCATTTTAGAAATGCAATGCAACAATGAAAAAGAGACAGTGTATGTTAAAGGTCAGAAGGCTTTTTATTGTGAGTGAATAAGAAATGATAAAATGCTGGAGAGAAGAAATGAGTCAGATTGAAACAGCTTTTTCAGATCTTTGCTTTCCCTGTGAGTTCAGTATAGATCAAGAAGAAATTTCCACAGGCAAAATTTAAGTGATACATGAAAAGTCTCTTATTAGGTCAGTTAATATTGTAACTAAACAGACGGATTTCTCTTTTACTGTTCATAAATATCTGTAGGGCACAGAAGATAAAATATTCTTTTTGGATACCTCTGAAATCATCAGCTAACTATAATCGTTTATATGAAGTTGATTTTTTTTTCAAATACCATTTTTATCCAAGTTCTGTGATATACTTTTTATAAATAGGAAACACTTTAGAGACCGAGATAGTGCTAAGTTGAAACAACCATTTTTAGGGATAATTACTTTTGTGATAGCCAACTGCTCCAGAATGTTATAAATCTGTGATTTGGAAGTTAATTATTTTTAGGATGTTTTTGAAGGAAAAACTGAGCATGTTATATCACAGAAAACCTCAAAGAACATCTTTTGCAGGAAGTCTGATATCCCTTTTGTAACCTGGGCCTCCTGGCTTCAGTCCTGCAAGGACTGTGGGGAAGGTGGGAGGAAATAACGAGGCGTTCCATTTGCCCCATTCAATTTCTTATTTGTAAGTGGAGAAAGGCCCAGAGATGTCAGCAATAAATTTCCCTGACTCTTTCTCTGGGCATGTGTAGAATGGATGGGTGCATATGTCGGAGACACAGCTCTTCTCCTTTCAGTGGCCTGGAACCCCCACTTGCTCAGTCCCTGGATGCCAGGGCAGCCAGTAGGCTTGGCAGAGAGTGGGTGGAGAAGAACATTCCAGCAGCTCAGATGTCTTCAGGTATGCAGACAGAGCAGATTAACACATCTCCATCTTCTGCTGGGGCCGCAGTAAATCTTTTCTTTTCTTTTTCTTTTCTTTTTTTTTTTTTTGAGTTGGAGTCTCACTCTGTCGCCCAGACTGGAATGCAGTAGCCGCTCCCGGCCACCGCAGTTCGACCTGCTGGGCTCCAGCGATCCTTCCGCCTCAGCCTTTCAAGTAGCCGGAATTACAGGCACGCGCTACCACACGTGGCTAATTTTTTAATTTATTGTAGAGATGAGGTCTCGCCTGCCCAGGCGGGTCTCGAACCCGCGGGCTCAGGCAATCCACTCACCTCAGCCTCCCAAAGGCGCGGGATTACAGGCTGAGCCACCGATCCCGGCTAGTAAATCTTTTCAATACCACTTTTTTCTCTCCAGGGACTATTAAAAAAAATGCTTGTCAATTATTTCCACATATTCACCTTTCTCTATTATCCCTTCTCTCTGTGAGAAGATTAGCACTGAAATATGCACTGCAGTGTGCTGAAAAGAATTTACTCTGAATTTCAGACACTCTGCCAACATGAAAGTTTTGTTCTAGAAGCTTGAAGTGCAGGTTCTTTCTCAAAGAGTATGTAACTACTCTCCAGTCCTGATAGGGGAAGAATTATATTTAAATTTAACAATTTATATTTGTTAAAATAGTTTGATAAAACTCAGATGCTTTTTGTTTTCCTGCTCTTAACTAGATTTTTCTATTTTATTTATTTTTTCTCCGCTGAATTTATTTTTAACTATCTTCTTCTTCCTCTTTGTTTTGTTGAATTTATGAAATATGACATATTCTACTTTTCTTCTTTCTACTTAAGATCCTGTTCTTTTAATTTTTCTACTTTCCTTCTTATTCTGTTTTTTTTTTTTTTTTTGAGTTGGAGTCTCACTCTGTCACTCAGACTGGAGTGCAGTGGCCGCTCCCGGCCACCGCAGCCTCGACCTGCTGGGCTCCGGCGATCCTTCCGCCTCAGCCTTCCGGGTAACCAGAATTACAGGCGCACGCTACCACGCCCAGCTAATTTTTTAATTTTATTGTAGAGATGAGGTCTCGCCTGCCCAGGCGGGTCTCGAACCCGCGGGCTCAGGCAATCCACTCACCTCAGCCTCCCAAAGGCACGTGATTACAGGCTGAGCCACCGAGCCCAGTTTTTTATTCTGTTTCTTAATGACTTTCCTTATTCACCATTCCAAATGGTGTTCAAAATCACCTAAGTTCCACGTATCGTGTAGAATTTTAAGTTTTCAGCAAATAACTTTATAGTAAGGTATTGAAGTCAAGTAAAAAATTTTTTAAAAATTGATCTAACTCGTATGAGTGATGTGCTTAATAGCTACTGTGTCTATACCATTAAGTTATAAATGATGGGTGACTTTCATAACTATAACTAGCATTATCTTTATATAGTCAAATCTAGGGTGGCTTTTTTGGTGTGATAGTTCTCTAGTACTTATATAGCAAATAGCTCTTGTGTTGTACTTTCTTCAGATTTAATTTACTGTTTAGTGCAATCTCTCTCTCTCTCTCTCTCTCTCATCTCTCTACTTGCTTAATGAAACACAAAAGTACCAGATAATGTACTTAGATAGACAGTCATTTGGTTCTGTCTCTGTATATTATCCACATGCCTACTTACATGTCTGAGGTTATCTAGTTATCTATGTTCATCTCCTTTTCCCTTGGTTTTCCCCACCTTCCTGCTCACCCCTAGTTACTTATCCTCCAACTAAAAGGCACAGTCCCAAGGACAAAGCTGTAGGACATGAGAGTGTGGATGACTGTTCCACAGAAATACATCAGCATGGCCCACCACTCCATATCCCTGCTTACAGGACTTCTAAGTAAATTACTTCTGAATGTATCCTAATGTATCCTGAATGTATCGTTGAATTTGTTAAAAGTCTTCTTTGGTAGGGAATAATTCCTTTTTAAAACTAGATTTAAATTGTTCCATATCCCAAGCAGGAGGTATCTCAAAGCTGTGGGATAGAAATAAGAATGACCCTAGCAGACTTGGGTCCTCACAGCCTTTGGAATGTTTAAATGCCTGGTGCGAATGATCCAAAGACCAAAGAAAGCAAAATATTTAACAGGATGTGCAGAGGGACAGAGTGGGTTGGAGTAAAGTGTGTATCTCCCTATTCTGATTGCAGTTGGTGGATTTAATACCAGGTGGAATTTCCTGACCAACTGCTATGAAATTGTACCATCAGCGCCATCCACAATGACTGTAACTTAGATCTTAAAATAACAAGGCTGAGGGTGGAGGTTTTGCGATTTTTAAAGTTGCATGTACCCACCCCCAGCCCTTTGCTCCTCACCCTGTAAAGGCAGGGGAAAGCTCCCTGGCAGCGGCCCAGCCACGGCAGCCAGCAGGTGCCAGATACAGTGGCGCTAATAGCCCTTGAACTGGGAACAAACGCTCATTCGCGGCAGTGTAAATTATCTCCAGCCGGTCTCCTGCTGCTCCTACACCTGTTTCAGATCTGTCACACGAGGCCATCATATTTTCCCTTTTAAAGAGGCAGATTATTTGCTGATCGTGTAACTGGAGACGTCCATTGCGGGACTTCGCAAGAACCCTCAGCAATTCGGTGGAGCCCACTCTTCAGAATAGAGCAGCAGTGACAGTGCTCAGAGAAGGTGGTGCTAGATCAGGGCAGGGAAGGAGCATATAAAGCCAGTTGACATCAGCAGCAGCTCCCAGAGAATGGACTTTACACTTAGAAGAAAAGATGTCTGGGTTGTAGGTAGCGTGTGCCTTCTCTCATCTTCAGTTCTCTGGCGCCTGTTCCGGTCCGTGATGACCCAGGGAGACCACAGGCAGGCGCCTGCGCCGGAGGATGCACAGGTAGTAAAACCACTTTTAACTAAGACACATTCGTTTTGCTGTTCTGTTCGAATGTTTCCAGTCGGGGAGTGGTGCTTGCCAAAGGAAATGGAATGCATTCCCCGGCTGAATCCTTGCCCCGGACCACAGTCTTCGGAGCAGTTGGGATAATAATAGTGGCATGTGGAACATTTCACCATTTCAAACACTCATGCCAATTTTTGGGCAACCTTGCGTCAGCTATTCTCAGTGCATATTAAAGTTGGTTATCTTTTTTTTTGCTGGTGAGTACTAAAATGAATAACGTCTTGCCTGATCCTGCGGGTTCGAGACCCACCTGGGCAACTTGGCAAAACCTCATCTCTATAATAAAAATCAAAAATATTAGACGGACATGCCTGTAGTTCCGGCTACTTGGAAGGTTGAGGCGGAAGGATCGCCGGAGCCCAGCAGGTTGAGACTGCAGTGGCTGGGAGCGGCCACTGCACTTCAGTCTGGGTGACAGAGTGAGACTCCAACTCAAAAAAATAAATAATAAATAATAATAATATTTCATTCTCTTCTTATATGACAATTACAAAAAGAAAATAAAACATAAGCAAAAGTCCATTTGCTCTTATTAAGAAATTTGTTGTGAACAGAGCATGTGGAATGATCATCCCTTCTGAGCACAACCCTCCCTACTTGTTCCTTTGAGCTGTTGCCTGATAATGCTTTTCATGTGATACTGTAGCTATTCCAGGAACGGAATTCAGTCAGGAAAATAATAGAATTCTGGAAGAGGAGAAAAAATTCATATTCTAAGAATTTTAACACTTTCTAAGAGAGGGTATCCGTATCTGGGATAACAGCTTTTTCTGCATATTTAACTCTTGTATTAATTAGCATATGATGTTGTTTTTACAACAATGTAAGACAGTTTAGAAAGTACTATGGAAAACAGTCTATATCATTGTTCCTACCTGAAGATGCGTTTATGGCAGTGTTTCTCAGCCGATTTGCATTATCATCTACACCCCCCCAGAGACTCTAGGGTCCCCACCGACCCTTAACCCTTCCCATGAAATTTTTTTTTTTTTTTTTGAGTTGGAGTCTCACTCGGTCGCCCAGACTGGAGTGCAGTGGCCGCTCCCAGCCACCGCAGCCTCGACCTGCTGGGCTCCGGCGATCCTTCTGCCTCAGCCTTCCAAGTAGCCGGAATTATAGGCGTGCGCTACCATGCCCGGCTGATTTTTTGATTTATTGTAGAGATGAGGTCTCGCTGCCCAGGCGGGTCTCAAACCTGCGGGCTCAGGCCATCCACTCACCTCAGCCTCCCAAAGGCATGGGATTACAGGCTGAGCCACTGAACCCGGCTCCATAAAATTTTAATACCACAGTAATATTATATACCTGTCACTGCATTGTATGTATATCTGCTTAATACATAAAAAGAGTAAGATTGTTTTTAGATCTTTCCAAAAAAAATAACCAACTTTTACTCCTTTGGGGTGCTATTGCCCCACTAACAATGCATGATTCACACTTTTAAAAAAGATTTATCCAGGAGGGTTAGGCAATATATCATTATACATATGTATAAATGCTTTATTTGTACCTTATTCAACAAGAAACCACCAACTTAGCATCTTGGTGGTGTTCAGAGGACAGAGAGCTCTAGGAGTCAGGCTTCTATAATGGCAAGGTCTTTTCAGGGGACCTTCCACAGTATATACTTCTGGAGTATCACGTTCATATTCAGAGGAATCGCCACATCATGGAATTGTTTATCAATCATCTGAACTTAGTTGAAGACAAGGTAAAGAGATGGGAGAAAGATAGGAACAGAATTTTTTTTTTTTTGAGTTGGAGTCTCACTCTGTCACCCAGACTGGAGTGCTGTGGCTACTCCCAGCCACCGCAGCCTCGACCTGCTGGGCTCCGGCGATCCTTCTGCCTCAGCCTTCTGAGTAGCTGGAACTACAGGTGCGCGCTACCACGCCCAGCTATTTTTTTTATTTATTGTAGAGATGAGGTCTCGCCAAGTTGCCCAGGCAGGTCTCGAACCCACGGGCTCAGGCAATCCACTCACCTCGGCCTCCCAAAACGCGGGGTTACAGGTTGAGACACCGAGCCGTCCCGGAATTTTTTTTTTTTAAAGTAAGAAATCGCTGGGCTTGGTGGCTCAGCCTGTAATCCCGTGCCTTTGGGAGGCTGAGGTGAGCGGATTGCCTGAGCCCGCAGGTTGGAGACCCGCCTGGGCAGGCGAGACCTCATCTCTACAATAAATCAAAAAATCAACCGGGCGTGGTAGCACGCACCTGTAATTCCGGCTACTCGGAAGGCTGGGGCAGAAGGATCCCCGGAGCCCAGCAGGTTGAGGCTGCAGTGGCCGGGAACGGCCACTGCACTCCAGTCTGGGTGACAGAGTGAGACTCCTACTCAAAAAATAAAAAAATAAAAAAATAAAATGTAAGTGCATGTTGTGTTAGAAATTTCTACAAACATGGCAGTCTTAGGAAGTGTTTTGTAGAGGTACTAGTGAATTCTGTTTGTGATATGAATATGCTCTGTCTCCATTCAGGACATAGAGCCATGGAGACATGTTCCAGTGTACTGTGTATGTGGAATTCTGGGTGTACTTGACCAATTACATGAATGAATCACATTTCTGTGTTTATTGTTTCAACTTCTCAGTAGAATTAAAATTCTGATAATTTTATGCCATTTCTGTTATTTGTTGTGATAAGAGAAAATATCTTTATTTCCTCTTTCTAAAAATTAAAACAATATAGTTAAAAATATTAATGTTGTATATCAAGTCTGTGTTCCTAAGTAAGAGTGGTTTACATACTTGATAGCAAAATTTCTAAATATAATTGTCCAAACTATGCTCCTACCCACTTACCTAAAATGTGATGGTTGTAAAATGTACCTTTATTTATTATTTTCCTAGACTTCAGTTTTTCACAGACCACCATTATGATTTTTGCTATGTTTATATGCTGTCTTTATTCCTGTTAATATTTTTACATATCAAGTCACTTAAAACATTTTAGCAAAAGCAAAAATAGAGTTAAGTCATTGTTTTGATGAGCTAATTATGGGTTTTTTTGATGCGCTAATTGTGGTCAATAACACGGACATACATTTTTTTTTAAATGGTTTGTTCGTGTATGTCGAAAACCGCCTAACGTCCTTTGCATTGAGGCTGTCCCAAGTCAGTACCTGGCTCTGGAAGCCTCTTCCAGGTCTTTGCCCTGTGGTAATTGGCTCTTTCACTTCTGTTTCTCATTTTCTGCCCACTCTTCGGTGACAGTAACCAAGAGCACTTCACTCTAGAGAACAGACATAGAGAAAACTTTCAATATGCAGAGTTTATTATAGAAAATTGATAACAAATAAGTTTCCGTATGTGCCCAGAACCATATCTGAGTAATGTTGTTTCTGAATTCCCACCAGAGAGCAGAATCTGGGACCAGAGCACATGTGCAGGTGATTTGCCTTGGGAATTGACTCTGGGGAATAGGCATGAAGACCTGAGGAGTGTGGAATAGGAAAGGAAGGAAGCCCAACAAGTTTGCATTGCCAGGCTGACTATTTTGGGTAGGGTGACCTTAGAGCTGCCTGCCTATCAGACTTAAGAGGGCACTGACACTGATTTACTAGGAGCCATCCCCACTGGTTAAGGGGTCCCATAGGGTGACTAAACCCCTGACATTTTCAGTTGCATGGACATAAATGCTAGTGCCTATGCAGGTATGAACATGCTGGAGAATTCTGGAGCGAGGGTGGGATGCACTGGCCCAGGGTGAAGTGCTTTCAGACCACACCTTCTCAGATTCTTCAGTAATGGTTGCCAGCAACTGGAGCAGAGGCTGGTTAGACTATGCAGAGGACATGGAGGATGCATATATCAGATGCATTTAAGGTCTCAGTGTCAGCTGTGAGGCAGGTACTATAATCTCTACTTATTAGGGATGGATAATTAATCTACAAGAGGGTTAATTTTTAAGATTAATTAATTGCAAGAGGGTTTATTAATCTGTCCAAGATCTATATGCAGTCAGAACTGGGCTTTGAATCCAGTGATGGGCCCTGAGCTTGCACTCTAAACCACCACCAAGGATTGCCCCATCACAGCCAACTTCATCCTTTGCAGTTAGATATCCTGTTCAAGACAGACCACTGGGGTCAGATGTGGTTTCTAGTCCTGACTCGGGGAGTTTATGTTCTTTGCCTAACAGTGTATGCATGTCAGTTTCTGCAGCTGTGCCGCCCCTACCTCCCCCCACAAGGTTGCTCTTAGGGCCAAATAAAGTACTATGTATGTGCGAAAGTGCTTTCTGAAATGTAGAATGCTGTATGTTGTAAATATTATCAGTACATTGCTTCCTTATGTGCCTAAGTATCCTTGGGTCCTCATGTGGCCTTACATGTGGAGACACAGCCTGTGCGATGCCTTCTTGCATTTTGTATTAATTTGAGGGATTCTTTCAACCTAATTTGCAATTCTAATAGGGAAAATTGTCTGATTTGCCAGTCCATTGATGGTGTTAGGACAACATGTACTCATATGGATACTAGCATAAATATAATCCATGAGTCATGGCTTCCTCTGCTTAGGGATTCTGATGCGTGCCTGTTATCGTGTCGTTTCCATAAGGAATGGGACACTGAAGGGGTGTGCTCTGACCTGTAGGTTGTGACTCAAAGAATAGGGACCCTGACACATAGATCTGAGGGACCTTGAAGGTCAGTTTAAAATCCAGGAGAGCTTAAGTGAGCTTGCCCAAGATTCATTAGAGTCTAAGTATTGCTATAAATCTTTATGCCTACGTCTATATGTTTACTTCATAAATGACCCTAACTGCATGAAAGACATTGTGTTGATTCTGCTTGGATTCTTCAGTAATGGTTGCCAGACATGATTCTGGTTTGGAGGACAAATACTTCGGACCCTAAGACACAAGCGATCTGACTTATTAATGGTTACTGATGGTCTCAAAATGAGGCAGAATCTGATGAAACAAGATCCTTAAAAGGTAACCATAGGATATGTATTCCATTTGTGAAGTGCTCTTTTTTAAAATATAGAGATATTCTCATTTGTTGTTGTTGTTCTTTCTTTTTATTTTTATAGATTTAGGAAGTGCAAGTGCAGTTTTCCAAATAGTGAACATTGTACCCAATAGGTAATTTTTCAACCTGTTTCTGAGTTATTTCACTTAGGACTATGTTAGATTGTCCCTTTAGACTACTTGGCAATCCAAGTTACTTAGAACTGTTATAGTTCTTTCAAAACTGTTAATGATAACAGGTCTCTTTTTTTTCAGCCTACTAGAACAAGCATGTTGAATTGATATGATAATATAGATAAGTTTCTACAGTCTTGAAGCTGTGTTTATGTGATACCTATTTGGGCTTTTAACTTGGGTGTTTCCTTCCTTCCTTCCTTCTTTTCTTCCTTCATTTGATAAATATGTAAATAGTCTCCACTTTGTGCCAGACCTGGTTCTAAGTACTTGACAAATATGAACTCAAACCTTGTCACAGCCTCAGGAGGTAAGTACTCTCCTGATTGGCTCTAGGAATAACAATAATGAACATTAACATTTATGTTGTATGCTTGTTTGTTCTTGGCACTGTGCTAAGTACTTTTCATACAATGTGGGTTAATCTTTACAATGGCCCCATGATGTTGGTATAATTATGATCTGTTTTATAGATAAGCGAACTGAAGCTTAGTGAAGTTAGGAACTTGCCCAAAGCTATGCAGCTATATACCATGTTCTCTCTTTCTGAATGGATTAGCTTACCCAATATATGAAACAAGTACTTAGATTTATTTGTAAAAAAATTAACTAGAAGTTTTAAAAAATAATTTATTTCTTAGAGCAGTTTTAGACTTACAGAAAAACTGAGAGGAAGGTGTAGAGATATCCCATGTGCTAGTTGTCTTCCCACACACACAACCTCCTCCACCATCAACCCCAGCAACTACATGCTATAATTGACAAACCCACAGTGACACATCATTATCACCCAGGGTTCACAGTTATATTAGGGTGCACTCTTATTGTTGTACATTCTATGGATTTGGGCAAATGTATAATGACGTGTCCACTGTTAAAGTTACAAAATTTAAAAATAAAACACAAGTATTTGAAAACAAGTCATTTTCACTGATGAATTTTCTAAGGACAGTTTATCTTCCCAGAATCTGAAGTATGTTTCAAATTTGATAATTGATTTCTTTATGTAAATATAGCCAGACCGGAGAGATAAAGTATCTTTGCCTCTGCAAACTAGGATTCTTCCATGGAACTGTGAGGTAACAGTGACCTCCAGTGGGGAGAAGTAGCAAGTAGTTCCTGTGTTCTCACAGTGAAGTCACATTTCAGGTTAATCCTAATCGTGGAATCCAATGTCAGCCCATTCTGACATTGGAAAGACTACACTGGAACTAATGAGTCCCTCAAGCATATAAAAAGGTTGAACGATTATAAACTAAATGCTGTTTTGTCAGCCATGTTCTAAAGTACTCTGTTGTTTTGTTATACAATGCATGAATAGCTTTTATATGCACAGTACTTTATTAATCATAATTCGTCTTAACTACTGAATGGAGCTGACATTTCACTAGAGATTAGATCAGGAAGGTGGGTAATCCAAAGGTAATCCTGTTTAGTTTTTTTTTTTTTTTGAACTGGAGTCTCACTCTGTTGCCCAGACTGGAGTGCAGTGGCTGCTCCCGGCCACCGCAGACTCGACCTGCTGGGTTCCGACGATCCTTCCGCCTCAGCCTTTCGAGTAACCGGAATTACAGGCATGCACTGCCACCGCGGGCTCAGGCAATCCACTCACCTCAGTCTCCCAAAGGCGCGGGATTACAGGCTGAGCCACCGAGCCCAGCTCTGTTTAGTTTTTTATAGTATCACGTACTTGGTATTTTTGCAGGTTTGCCTATTCACATGTTTTGCCTAATAAGAAGTTACAATAGGAGACATTTTTATTGTGCAATCTAGTTTCACATAAGACCACAAAGCTTGAATTTCATTTCTGACTCGTGCTACTTCCATGACACTGAACATATTATTTAGCCTCTCAGCTACTTCTTCATCTGAGGTTAATAATACCATCCCCACTGGCTTCTTGTTGCATAAAGCAATTAACACAGTACTTAGCATAGAGAAAAAATAAGCTCAACAGATAAAACAATACACTCTTACTATTAATGACAACTGAACCTTTACACCACTATGGGCATCTTTTCTGTGGCCCAATCTCTATCCTTTTCAGAGTCCACAGATCTAGTTTCCTGAAGGACATTTCTCCTTTCATGTCTCTCTATGCCTACTTTCTTTCTGTGGGTGAATGTTGCCATATTTCCCAGGCATCTTTAGGCATCTTGATGCCTCACTGCCCAAGCTATGATCTTCCCTCCTTCCCCTGTGACATCCTGTCAGACACCAAATTCTGCATGTGATTCTTTCGAAATGTGCCTTACATTTCTCGTTTGTATTCCCACTGGGATTATGGCAAAGTGTGTTTGTTTCCCCCTACTTGTCACCTAAGGATGTATAGAGATAAGATGAGCAATCATCAGAGATCATGAAGTAGGAGAAAGAAACTTCATCTAGCTCAGCATGAATAAGATGCTCAGCTATTACCAAGATCACAGATGGGCACATGCCTTGGAAAATAAAAAGCATTAGGCAGTGCTTAATGGTAGAACTATATTATTGGTGTAAGAACTTAGCAATATAGGCTTTATAGAACATAAGAGGCAAAGAGTATTTTATTGGACACACACTACTCAAAATGCCATGGGAACTTGGTAATGCATAACTAGTTCAAGCCTGATACAGATAGATTTTACAAATAGTTATTAACTCTGAAATTATGATAATTAATGTCAGCAATCTATTAAAAAGGGCTGAAGAGAGTCCTTTGGCGACCTCTCCTTTGTCTCTGAACATTTCAAATGGTGAATGACCAGACCTGACTTACCCATCTGTCAGATACCACAGTGGAAACTGTGTTCTTCATCTTCTACTCTCCAACCTTGTTTCCAAAGAACAAGCACTGGCCCCAAGCTCCGAAGGCCATGCACAGTTGGTTACAGAACTATGTTTTCCAATGAAAGTAGTCAGGATGTAAGGAAGGACAAAAGGTCCCCAGGCATAATGTCTAGCTCTTAAGCTAGTCCGCCATAAGATAATGACCTATAACTGACGCCCATCAGAGTCTGCTTCCAATTGTTCTATTTTAATATGTTTTTGCATGATCAACATTATCTTATGTTGAATTATTAGTTATTTCTCAAGACATAATATTAGACTTTTTTTTTTGAGTTGGAGTCTCACTCTGTTGCCCAGACTGGAGTGCAGTGGCCGCTCCCGGCCACCGCAGCCTCGACCTGCTGGGCTCCGGCGATCCTTCCGCCCCAGCCTTCCGAGTAGCCAGAATTACAGGCATGCGCTACCACGCCCGGCTGATTTTTTGATTTATTGTAGAGATGAGGTCTCACTGCCCAGTCGGGTCTCGAACCCGCTGGCTCACGCAATCCACTCACCTCAGCCTCCCAAAGGCGCGGGATTACAGGCTGAGCCACTGAGCCCGGCTATATTAGACATTTTCAATGCAATTTAGAATATTAAAGTTTCTGTAAGATTTTTGTTAAAACAACAACAGCTGGTGCGGTGGCATGCACCTATAGTCCCAGCTACTGGGAAGACTAAGGCAGGAAGATTGCTTGAATCTAGGAACCTAGGAGTCTGAGGTCAGCTTGAGCAGCATAGCAAGACTCCATCTCCAAAAACTATAGCAAAACCCCTTTTAAACTAGGCACATGGGAAGCATTCAATAAATGCTAACTTATATCTGTAACATTATTAGTGTTCACTCATAATCGAACCCTGAACGTTTACCATAATACTATAAGAAAGGGGTTGGCAGTAGAGGGATACTGCTGGGGTAGGGGTGGGGAGAGGGCACAACATCAATAAGGGTACCTGATCTCAAACCAGGAATAGTGGGGACCAAAGATTTTAGGGTATGGACAGACAGGGTGAGGGTGGAGAGGCAAGGGGAGGCACGCAGCACTGCCGGAGCTGGCAACCCAGAGGTGTGCGCTGGGAACCCAGGGATCTGAGTAAATTGCAAAGAATTGCAACACACAAAAAGGTTAAGAAAGAAACGTTTACTTAAAAGTAAATTAGAGAGAGAAAGAGAAGGAAGAGAGAAGATTCACCTCCCCAAGGTGGGAGAGGGGGACCAAAGCCAGGAAGCATGGCGACAGCCATGGCTCAAAGAGCACATGGCCACACCAGACTCTAGCAAGGCAATGGCCCCTGGTTGCTTGTGGTTGAGTTCTTTTAACCATTCTCCTTGATGGTGGAAGATCATTAGGTAATTGGGTGGTGGTCTGCTTCTACATCATCACAAAGGGGCAGGCAAGCGCAGGTACTGATGATGTCAGGTGATGGACAGCAGGCAGATGGGTGGGTTAGTCACATGATTGCTGCCATTGTGTGGCTTATCTGTGTCATGTAGTTCTCAGAGGGCTGAATAGGTTAACCCTAAGGGAGAGTTCCTGCAAGAGACTTGTTATACATTTGCAATTCACAAATTCCTTGACCAAAGGTGGGGTGGTCTTTTGGGCTGTCCTGATCTTGTATCTGAAGGAAATTTGCCTAGGGGGGATGGGATAGGCTGCTGTTTGTCCTGCAGTAGAATGTCTGAATGCTTTCTAATGGTTACACTGAGGCAAAAAGACTAAAGAATAAGCTAAGTTTCTTCTAGGTTTCTATAGTTACCTTTCAAAAGGGAGGCTCAAACTTTACTTGTACTACTTATATACCTAATCCTGAATTGTACCCCACATCTTTAACATAAAAGTTAAAAAAAAAAACAAAAAGCAAAATGGTCCCAAAGGAGGAGGTCTTGCATGGTGACAATGCACCAACTCACACAGCACTGCCTGTGAGGGAGTTTTTAGCCAGTAGACAAATAACTGTATTGGAACACGCAAAAAAAATTATATATATATATTACTGTTTTTTGACTCATAATTGACATCTAAGGAGGTGCTGGTCTAGTGTGAACTGATGATTGACTTTCATATCAACTAGACCCCAATTCAAATCCCCATGGGACCACTTACTGGCTATGTGACCTTAGTCATTTAACTTTTCTAAGTTTCAGTTCTTGGCTTATAAAATTGTTGTAATAATGCCAACCTTGCAGGATTATTGGGGAGGGGAGTTAAATTAGGTAATTTGTTTGTTAGCAAGTGGCTCAGTGCCTGACACAGAGATATCACCCAAAAACTTAATTTCTGTTCTCACTTTAAAACTTTTCCCTACACTTGCCCTCATTTTCTCCTTTTCTATGCTTTTTAAAAATCCTTCAAGGCCAGATTTAAATCCCACCATAGTTGATTATAATGTGACCTCCTAATTTTTGTGGATCATATCATCCTTTAACTATACTGTTGAAATACACTGTGCCAGGTGTGAGGATAGTTTTGGAATCCTCTGTGATAACTATCATCTCATGGGTATGGGCCTCTTCTCCTAAAAGCTGGAGCTCCCTTCCCCTAGGGATCATTTCCTGTAATTCTTTGTGTCGGTTCTCATTTGTGGACTTGTTATTGATTGCCAATACATTTTAATATAATTTTATATTTGAAGCCTTAGAATTGAGGATAATGATTAACATACTTACTTCAAATATTTAAGCCAAGTAATGAGTAGGGCCAAACTTCATATAGCAGAATATTTGAACAATATAGGATTTGTATATTTTTCCCAAGAGCTTCCAAGAGTGGAATTTTAATCATATCTCAACTGGTAGAATTCAGTTTGAGAGGTCATTGTGGTCTGACATGTCCTAGTCTTCCTCATTTATCCTCAGATCAGAAAGTGAGAGAAAATCCATAGCTCCGATTTCTTTCTGCCTCTTCTGAAGAATAAGGCAATCTGATTCTCTTAAGTTGAGATTTGTCTGAAATGACTCTAATACAGTGAAGATTGTTTATCATGATGGCCAAGAGGTAGGGTTCAGATTCCGAAGTTACTTTTGGAATCATGTAAGAGTGATTTAATTGGAGCATAGTTTTGTTTGTTTGTATGTTTCATTAATCTGAACTTTGACAGCTGCTATCTTATGTGTGAGGCAAAAATGGCCATTTACCACAAACTAAAATCTTCTTACTCTAAGAGTAGTTCATGCCTCATCAGAGTCTCAGCATCCCCTGGGATCTTGTTACTAATGCAGAGTTTACCTGATCTGCTGAGCAGGAATCTGCATTTTAACAAGGTCCCTGGATGATTTGTATGCACATTGCAGTTGAGAAGCACTAGAATGTTTGTTACCCACTGCAACTGAAAAATGAAGGATTAAAGTTTACTAAAAAAAACATCTGCTGAAAGAAAAAGGTAACATTTACTACTGCCGTTGTGAATGTAAGTTTAGGTAAGTAATATTCATATGCATATTACATTTATATGCACACATATACATTCAGAATATATATATGTATAGTGTTTGTGTATAGTAAGTATAGTATATATGTAGATATATATAGATACATTCTCCCAGGAGTCTCTCAAGCTATTTCTTGGGAACAAGGCAGTATACTTTCTTGAACATTTTAAGAGCATTTTTTCCTTGATAAAATAAATATTTCTAATAATAGTCTTTTCCATTAGATTTCTTAGGCAGACAAAACAGAACTTGTCCTGCAGTCAGTCAGATAAGCTGGGGTGAGAGGACGTGTGAAGTGGCAGCATACCCCACCTGCCTGGGAAGGTCACACCGGTCCCTTGGGAATCAAGTCTGGACACAGAGTTCCTCACCTATTGGAAGGATGGTGGCTCTGTGATGAGATGCCAACAGCATGCAGCATGGAAATTCCTTAGTCTGCTCTTGTCAACAAAGCAGTGGGTGGTTTAATTGAGAACCATATATATGCTAGGTAAAGGAAAAATCCATGAGAGTCCATCCTGTAACTGGATTACTTCTGCCGGGTGCTTGCTAGCAGGGGTTTGCAGACATGAGTACGTATGGTGTGAAGTACCTGCATAGGATGGCTTTTCATTCATAAGTTCCTAGGGTCAAGTGGAAAGGTCACTAGTATCTGGAGTTTGTGGGTCCGTCTTGACTTTGACACTGATGTTAAATAAGTGACCTTAACTTTGAGCAAGCTGTGATAAATATTTATTATTTATCAATCAAGATAAAAACTACTAAAGATAACAATCACCTGGATTGCTAGGTTAGCATTCAGATTCCCAGGCCCCCTAGAACCGCAAAGCAGGCTCTCCTCAGGCTGAGCGTAGGAATCTTTTTTAAAATTTTTTTTTTTGAGTTGGAGTCTCACTCTGTCACCCAGACTGGAGTGCGGTGGCCGCTCCCGGCCACCGCAGCCTTGACCTGCTGGGCTCTGGCGATCCTTCCACCTCAGCCTTCCGAGTAGCCGGAATTACAGGCATGCACTGCCATGGCCGGCTGATTTTTTTTGATTTATTGTAGAGATGAGGTCTCGCTGCCCAGGCGGGTATCAAACCCGCGGGCTCAGGCAATCCACTCACCTCAGCCTCCCAAAGGCACGGGATTACAGGCTGGGCCACTGAGCCCGGCAGGAATCTTTTAAAAATAACTCCAGGGGTTCTCATGAGAAGTGTGGTTCTCACTGTTCTAGCGAAGCCACTTGATTACTATCCAGCTCACTTTCCTTCTTCATCCATCTAAACTCACTTTTATCCAGAGATGCCAGCTGACAACTAACATGATATTATGTTATTGCTGGTTTATTAGACTATAACAAATATATTAAACTTAAGATATTTAACCTTTTTCTGGGCTGACTGCTCATCACCGCTGCCTCTTCCAGTTAAGTTTGGCTTGTGACCACTTAAGTTTCCTTATCTGTGGAGTGAGACTGATGATAACACACTTCTTGGATGGTTCTTTGTTCTGAGTAAATGCTATATGCTTGTTAGCTGATATTATTGCTTCTCCTATTGCTTGATTGGCTTCGGAGGTCTCTTGGTCTCTGGGGATTATGAATTCAAGGAAACTATAGTTTTAATGCACATATTTCAATTTCCATCATAACTCATCCATCTTTGCATCATTGCATTAAGGCTGAAATAAGCGCTTTGTGGGATTAAAATGTTGGTTCTTTCACACCTGGTTGAGACAGAAACCTTTCTCTGATAGAAGACTAGTTTCTTGCACAGTTTAGTATAAAATATCTAATATGTGGTTGAGGTAGCAAAAGTGGATTTGTGCAGGATAAAGCCAAGAGTGAAAAATAATTTAAAAAGAAGGATATCATACAACAATTTTTTTTTTTTGAGTTGGAGTCTCACTCGGTTGCCCAGACTAGAGTGCAGTGGCCGCTCCCGGCCACCACAGCCTCACCTGCTGGGCTCCAGTGATCCTTCTGCCTCAGCCTTCTGAGTAGCCGGAATTACAGGAATACGCTACCACGCCCGGCTGATTTTTTGATTTATTATAGAGATGAGGTCTCGCTGCCCAGGCGGGTCTCGAACCCACGGGCTCAGGCAATCCACTCACCTCAGCCTCCCAAAGGCGCGGGATTATAGGCTGAGCCACTGAGCCCGGCTATCATACAACAATTTAAAGAAGAATTGAGTTGAGAGTTATTTTGCTGTTTGCAAAAGCAGGTAAAAAGCCTTTTCTGCCTGAATAATTATAATAAAACAAACCTTCCTTGAATCTACTTGAGAAATTGAATGAAATCCAACTCCAGTGTTATTAGCCCTTAATATGTCCACAAATAGATTGAGAGAGCAGATGGGGACAGAGCGTCAAGGAAGGTTGCAAGTGAAAGAATGTTTGGAAGGAACAGCCAAGACTAGGTGGAGTGAAGCCCAAACTTTCTGCGACATGGGGTCACTCTCAGCAGAAACAAAGCACAGCCCGGTCCCTTTGGCCTTTCCTACAAAACCCTCTAGGTTTTCAGTTTTATTTCATTAGTAGAAGATTCAGCAACCTCCCAAAATGTTGATCTAACATTTATCTTAGACTCCATCAGCTCCACTGGGTCTCAGGGGTCCTCAGCATGATCTGGCACAGTATGGCACTCCTAGGGCCATGGCAGAACTGGCCAATGAACTCTGTCAGAACAAGGTCCACTCAGGCAAACTCCACGGCCATGTGTGGGCCTATGTGGGAGCTTTTATGAGCAGAAATACAAGGACTTGTTCTGTTCTGCTCTGGCTAAGTTGAGAGGATTTATTAAGTGTTTCCTGAGTACCTAGATATCTACTACAATCTATCGAGATGACCAAAGAAATGGAATTTACAATATCCATCATGACTAGCTGTTGGACCTATAAAGTCTCTGTAGCTTGCTGAGTAGATGTTTAAAGTGTGGGATTAATGCACTCATCTGGGCTGCTGTGCAGGATCAACAGATACTATGTATAAAACATTTAGCACTATGGTTCAAAGTCAGCACTCGATAAATGGTTATTAAAATCATTTTAATATTATTGTCAAAATCAGTCTAAAAGGTTATCATTTTGTGGAGGTTGGAATGTGCATTATGTGAATCGAAAGAAACAAGACGGGATGTATCCCAGCATGCACCTTGGAGCCTTCAGTCTTCTAAGGGAATTCCTCATGTATGTGGGCAGGGAAGTCCAGGCTGACGTCCAGGTCTGCCTAGGTGTCCTCTACTCTCACTTAAGTTTGTGTAGGAGTGGAGTCCCCACCCTCAGAAGGCAGCCTGATGAGCTGGTGATGGGACCCCCCCATCGTGCAAAGGGATAATGCTATCTACCACCTGCTCTTCTCTACCATCTCCAGGTCCTTTTAAAATAAAAGTTAAACTAGGTGTGTACAACTGGAATCACAGAAAATGGCATTTTTTCATTTCACCAGTATTCATTAAGCACCCAGTACGTGCGTGTGGGGTGGGTGGTTGAAGGAGGCTGGATATGTTGGTGACTCAGATAAACAGCTCCTCCCCCACCACCGCCCCGGATCTTAAGAGAGAAATCAGGCGATTGAAAAGGGTGGTAAGGGTTAAGATGAGCAGGTGCCCTAGGAGTTCAGAGCAGGGGAATTTTACCTAATCTGTAGGGATTAAGGAAGACCTGTCTGAGTAAGTGAAGTTTCAGTCTGCATCTGAAGGGTGAATGGGACTAACGCCAGGGCAGCATATAGGAGGAACTCAGTAAAAGTTCAGTGGGGAGTGAGGAATGCCAAGGTAGAGGAAGAAGAGCCTTCTCATAGTTCCGGGCCAGGTGCCTTTCAGACTTGCTGAACTAGAGTCTAGAGAGAGTAGGGCCTCTTAGCTGGCCCCAGAGCCCAGATACTGAGGTGCAGCCTGTTTCCATCCTCTTGACAGGTCCTATTTCCTGATAATATTCCTGCCATTTTTTGGTTACCCCTAAAAGTTAATTCTGGCAATTCCAGGGCTCATTCCTGAGATTTCTTAGAAATGAAATTATGCTTGGTGCCATTTTCCTTCCTTCTGAAATTACTGTTGCTATATTTTTAGTATGTTTTGGGGGAGTGAAAAGCATTACTTACCTCAGTTTTCCATATAACCTCTTCTGATGACTACCCCTTTTAAATACTTAAAAAAAAAAAGGTTATCCAGCTTGAATTAGCTTTTCTGTAGAAAGGTCTTTCGTGGTTTATAAATTTTAATGCAGGATGCTAACTGCTGGGATATTTTTGGACTATAACCAGGGGTTTAAGCAGCCTCCCGTAACAGATGAAATGAGGCCAGCCTGAACTGCACCTGGATACAGTGGGCCTTTCATCCTTCACGTTCAAAGCCATGACACCTCCCAGTTTCAGCCTTAGGACGTCAAGAATTTTCTTTTAAAATGTGTTTCCTGGAAATAGGTCTTTGCTGTGCTAATGGATAATTTTTCACTTCATATTTTTTTAAGGTGCATAAATTCTATTTTTTTCCTTTTGCAAATAAGAAAAAAAACAAGGGTGTGGGGGGCCATGGTAAGCGTCTCCTCTGTATTAAATAGTACAGGCCATTACTGTCCTGGATTTTTAAATGTTTCATTAGCAACGAGGGATTCCTACACTGCCCTATTCATTCCCGGTTCCTCCTCAGACACTGGACTGATTATTTCGGCTAAAAGTGCTGAGTAAGAGAATGTTGCCTGAAAATTAGCCTCTTAAATGAATTCCAGAGCTTTTAACCACATAGGGACCTGTTCCTGTGGCTAGAGTTCTTTATTGTACACTTCAATGAAGAAAATTGGGTTTTCTGCATCCTTCCTACCTGTGCCTCCTCCACCCCCCTTTCACTCTGGACAGTTCTCCTGGAATAAAGGGTCACTCCAAGCCGGCAAAATGCAAATTATAAAGAGGTGCTCCCTGAGGGTAGTAGACTGATGGATATACTTCTGTGTGCCCTGTGGGCTCACATCCTGGCCTCTTGACAACGCTTCTGGGAGAAGTCCCCTCCTTGTGGTTAGCCAAGGGAGCACAAGCTTGGTTCCAGCCAGTTGCATCCTGGAAGGGTAGCTCTGTTGAGTGTGTGGACTACATGCCACAGGTGGCTGGCTTGCTGGAATGCATCCCCAGCACTTTATTCTTAGCTACCTGTTCATTTATTCTTGAACCACTGACATTTTATTTGGAAGAACTTTATCTAAGTTTATGAAGTTTTGAAGGAAGTATAGTGGGTTTTTTGGCAAGACAGTATGCTTTAGAGAGAAAGACCAGCATTTGACGATTGCTAACTGCTTTTTATGTCTGAATGGAGGGAAGAAGTTGTTTTGGGGCCAGTGGTCCTGCTGAGAGGAATTACTTAAGAATTCCTTCTTGGTTGTGTAAATAAAAAATAATCACCGAAGCTACTGCCTCCAGGACAGGTTCTAAAAGTGTCCTTCATAGGTTGTAGAAGCTTCTCTCCCAAAGGTCTTGATGTATAAATGCTGAAAAATGTCCCTGAGGAGGAACTTTCTAGAAAGAAGCAAAATGAGACCTTTACCCCCTCCCCAGTGAGGTTCAAAGTTATGAAGACACATCTAATGAACTAAAATCTAGAATCTGGAAAACATCCCAAGAGACCTGAAGAGAAAAACTCCTTGAGGGAGCTGACCCCTTGCTGTAGGCAGGGTTTAGGGTAGGGTAGCCAAAGAAAATACAGGATACTCCCCTACCCTTTCACCCCATGAAATTGGGATGTCAGAAATTGGGAATGTGTTTAGTAAACGTATGTAATATTTTGTGCATACTTGTAATAAAGTTGCTGCCTATCTGAAATGGAAACCTCACTGAGCATCCTGTGTTTTCATTTGTGTGGTGGGAGGGGCATGGCATGTAAGTAAGGCTGCGTGTGCACTGCTTTGTAACTGGGGCTTTGCACAAAGTGAGCTAAAGAGCTGGAACCTCAAGCTCAAGGTTGCTCACTTGGCGAATTGTAACCCAGTAGAGAGTAGCAACGCCCTTTAAACCATGACATATGTGTGAATAGCAGTCAGCAAAGACTTCATTCTACCGCTGGGCCCTTTTTATATATTTGCTTTAGATATTTTATAGATATAGATATACACAGGCAGAAAACTGAACTGTTGATATTCTCAGCTCTCTTTCCCTGGGGTCAGAAGCAGAGCTGGCTTCTTGGGATTGAGTGGGGTAGATAGATGAAGCAAGAGATATCAAAGATTCGGCTTATTGGTAGGTTGGTGCTTGACAGTGTGGTTTGAAAAATGCAGAAAAAGCTGATGTGCATTTGCCTGATTTCCAAGTTAGTGAGGAGGGGCTGATAAAGTGCAGAGGCATTTTGGTCACTATTAAAAGCAGGGCAGAAGGGAAACACACTGGATGGACTTCCTGGGGGTTCACAGGCCCAGCCTCAGCTGGAGTGACAGTCTCATCAAGCATGACTGGCATGAGTGTGGATGAGAAAAGACAGATGGAAGAGATTGTGGGGATTGGCAAGCGCATGGGGTAAAATGGGAAGCGGCAGGAGATAGTGTACAAAGGTAGGTCAGGTCCAGGTCATGGAGAAGTCCTGATAATGGAACTTAGATCTCCCCAAGGCTGGGTGTTAGCAACTTTCTTTTTTAAAGGCTGTTTCCTCAGATGAGTTATATAAAAGGCATAAAAGTGTCTCTTCAGAGGAGCAAGGACCCAGACCCCTCCCATTCTGCTGCAGACAGCAGGGTTTCACCACACTGCCTGTGTCTGACATACGAAAAATACTTTAAAACAAATATAAGCCGGGCTCGGTGGCTCAGACTGTAATCCCGCGCCTTTGGGAGGCTGAGGTGAGTGGATTGCCTGAGCCCACGGGTTCGAGACCCGCCTGGGCAGCGAGACCTCATCTCTACAATAAATAAAAGAAATCAGCCGGGCGTGGTAGCGCGCGCCTGTAATTCCGGCTACTTGGAAGGCTGAGGCGGAAGGATCGCCGGAGCCCAGCAGGCGAGGCTGCGGTGGCCGGGAGCGGCCACTGCACTCCAGTCTGGGTGACAGAGTGAGACTCCAACTCAAAAAAAAAAAAAAAGAAAACAAAACAAAACAAATATGAAGGACTGCAACTAGATTTGCTACCCAATATCTGGTGCCGTTTTTTGGGACTTGGGTTTAAACCGTGGTACCTGGATCATCTTTCAAAATAAATACCAGTTCTACTATTTACTACCCCAGTGAGCTTGTATTCATTGCTTCACCTTTCTGTGTCTCAGTTTACTTGTGTGTAGAATGGGGAACAATGAAAATGAAGCACATATAAGGTTGAGGTGAGCACTAAAGAAGGGCTGTGCAGGACCACTGCAGGCCCTCAGCAGATGACAGCTAATAATAATAACAACAAGATATGAACAAACCGTGTTATTATTTTTTTGATTTTTGAGCACCATTCTAGACCTATGAAATCAAAACCTCTGATCTTCACATTTAAATGCAACCCCAAGTGATGCTCAGACATTCTAAAATTTTGAAAACGTGGTGACTTAGTCTATGAAGAACGGCTGTTCTTGGGGGTCTTCCTGTTCACTTGTGCACAGGGTTGGGGATTGGGGCTGCTTCTGAGATTCTGGAGGAGAAGGCTGAGCCGTCCAGTGCCCCTGCCTTCCAGCTCTGGGCAGTCCTTTCCTTGGCATTACTCCTGCCTGTTCACCTTTCATGCAACGCAGAAAGCGCTGAGGAGCTTTTCGGGGACTTGCTCTTTCCTTGTGGTCAGAATCTGAGTAGTAGAATCCAGCTTTCTCATGTTTGAGGCTGAGCAGTGACTTTATTTTATTTTAAAAGGTAGCAGACTTTAATTGTGACTTAGTTAATGAGGCCATTTCTTTAAGATTTGTGAAGATGGACAAAAAGACTGGAAAGACTAGATTCTCTATGGCCAATGGGTTCCACCCATGCTGCCAGCGTCTCCACACTCTGAAACCCACAGTGGGTTAAATGAGGACCGCGTTTCAGATCACATAATCTGATATCTTGACAATTTCAAAGCATTATGTATCATAAAATTGGTCTTTCCTGCTGTGAGATAATACATTTTAAAAATACACAGAAATTTGTTTTGGCCCAGGTTTTCATTTGGTAAATTAGATGATAGGTAAAGCTAAGGATTTGGGTTCTACTTTGGTTTGGGGTTCCTTTGAGGCTCTCATCTTTGGGAATGACCTAACAACTCTGGGCGTGGCTTTTGTCTCCTCTAAGTTGAAGTGAGTAAATTTCTCAATGGCAGAGAGGAGAGCACACCAAGGATGGAATTAACTCAAGCAGACACCTAACACAGAGATCTGGTTTCATGCCAGCAACTCACCTACGGCAGAAAAACACTTAATACTGTTTCCTGGAAAAATGGTTATGGCTTTGTGGGCCCAGAGCGCCTTCCTGCCTCTCACCTACTACATCTTCTCTGCTTTTTATTACATCTGTTTGTAACCTGAAACATTTTACTTTTTTGCAATTTTCCCATTAGAGAGTCTGAAGACCATTTCTGGACTTAAATAAACAGTATATATTTCCTAAACACATTGGATATGTGGATCATTTCATAGCCTTTTAAGAAATGTTTTAATGCCTTTTAACTTCATGAGATGTTTGGTAGTGTGTACAGCTGATAATGAGAGAAGTCAGCCAAGAGAAATGTATGAATCAGTGCCATTGGCTGCTGTTTCCTGCTTGGAAAACCCCTTAAAGTCAGTGTCTTAAAGATAAGACACCAGGAGTGCTCACCTTGTTACATGGAAACAGACCTTCCAAATACTGGTCCCATTCCATGCTGGAACGGCCTCATGAAATAGAGAGCTCATGGCTGGAGACCATTTGTCAGGAATGTTATAACAGAAGGTTGAATGAGATGCATTCACATGCCCTCCAAACTAACTGCAGATTTCTTTGATTTTTAAAAATATTGAACCTGATGTACTTTGAATTATGATGTATGTTCCCCTAGAACACACAAAGTTATTTCAAGAAATACTCTGCCTATCAAGATTTAATTTAAAAGATAAGTCCAACATCCTACTTATCTACAACATATTAATTATACCGTATATAGTTTTAGAATGCTTAAATTGTGTTATGAGTTTTAACTTAAAAAGTTGTGTTTTTAAGTTGATCGAATATGAGGATCTCATTGTCACATGCTCCTAATCATCAGCACATTTGCTAATTTTCTATTTGTGCGCTGCTGTGCTAGGTACCATATTTAGAAACTTAGACCACATTGGGTTCTTTGATTTTCATGACACAACAGAGTCTCTTAAGATATCCTGCAAATAATGAGCTTTGGAGTGCATTCAAATGTCTTGGACTTTTCAGTAAGTGACCATAAAGGTCTAAAGGATGAATTTCTTGCAAATTCACTTGAAAAAGACAAAAAAACTTTATTCTCTCCTTCATGATTTTTCTTAGGACTCTTACTGATACTTCCCACTTCCTTTCTTCAGCACAGAGCAATGAAAGGTCACTAAATGACTCTCTACGTGAGTTAGGGCTTAACTTCTCAACTAGATCAAAGTTGGAGGAGTACTTTCACAGCTCCTGTAGATCTGAACCTTCTGGGATTTCTGTTGTACCTTAATGTTCCCTTACCTAGGGCAGTCCCCTGCTGGAACCACAGGAGTAGGAGCATCAGGAGACAAGGTTTTTGGTGGTGGTGACTGAGCAGTCACTGGAATGTTTTTATGTGTATGTATAGCTCATAGGCAGCAGATGCTGAGTGAGGAGGAGCAATGTCATTCTTGGCGACGGGAAACTGAGTGAGGAGGGCAAGATCATCTTTAAAATGATCAATCAATAAAGCCAGCGTGGAGGGTGTCAGAAACTGACAAAATAACTTTGTGTAGAAGACAACCAAGTTGTCTTAGCGCCCAGAAATAGCGGTACTTCTATGAGTGCTGACAACCTAATGAAGGGCGTCTGTCTGGCCAGAGATGACTGAAGCCAGAGTTACCCACAGCCTGACCACTTCCACCCGTGCTCTTACTGAGGATGCAAAAAGCCAAAACCATGTTTATGAGGTGCTCTGACTGGGCCATGAGCAAAGAGGATATGTGGAGAATTCTAAGTGAAAGCTCAAATGCAGCCTCGGGGGGCCAGGGAGAGCAAGTGAACTTCAGGTTACCTCAGATACTCAAATTTGAATATTTGAATGCTTAATTGCTTGGGCGAATTTGTTTCAAATTAGAACATTAAATAAACTCTTCTCGTGTTTCACAAGGAGGAGAAACTGAAAAGTTATGTTGAAAAACTTAATTATCATCAGCACTCACATAGCTTTTTTTAAATTAAAGAAGTGAAATATGATAAGGTGGTGTATCATTGTAAAAAGCAAATTAAGGTAATACGATAGGTTCTCAAATTATGCCAAACATTTGGGCAATCCATTCATAATTAAAACATTTTATATAAATATGTATAAGATAGTTTTACATACAGACCTTTATGTCTTTAATATCCATTATGCTTTACATAACTTAAAGTCATACATTTCTACAAAACTTTTGGTAAGAAACAGCAGTATCTACCCTTCCTGTCTTCATTTTCTTCTCACCAGAGGTAAACATTTTAATCTGTTTTATCTAATTGTTTTGTTATTTGCCTCCATCTGTCTAAATAATATGCACTATTTTCTTTTCATGTTTAGGTTTTTTTTTTTTTTTTTTGAGTTGGAGTCTCACTCTGTCGCCCAGACTGGAGTGCAGTGGCCGCTCCCGGTCACCGCAGCCTCGCCTGCTGGGCTCCGGCAATCCTTCTGCCTCAGCCTTCCAAGTAGCTGGAATTACAGGCATGCGCTACCACGCCCGGCTGATTTTTTGGTTTATTGTAGAGATGAGGTCTCGCTCCCCAGGCGGGTCTCGAACCCACGGGGTCAGGCAATCCACTCACCTCAGCCACCCAAAGGCGCGGGATTACCGGCTGAGCCACCGAGCCCGGCTCATGTTTAGGTTTTTAAAATTCTGTTTAAAAAAAGATGAGAATTGAGTCTCTTTAACTTTCTATCTCCAACACATATGCACATGCATCCCTTATGTCCTTCTTCCTGCCTCATTCTCCCAACATAGTTATAAATTTTGGTTAAATAAAAATTGACATTTGTTTTGATGACTGTGCTTTTGAAAATTTTATTATTCATGGTGAAGAGCTATGCAGAGCACTATTATAAATTTTTATTTTGTTCTCAACTTTTTTCACCCTGGAGTTATTGGTTCCTTTGATTTTTAAAAATTTGCTTATTTTTATAAAATATATCATTATTTCAAAACCAAGCCTTCAGATGCAGTAGATACTCTATCAATTTTATCTTCTTGAAGAAATGTCTCCAAGAGACTTCTGACCAATCTGGACTTTATTACATCCTACAGTCAGTAGTTGCCCACTGACTCTGAAGCACAGCTGGTATCTTAGGATTTCCACTGTCTGTCAGTTTGGAGAGACCCTGTCTCCTCTGTTGCATAACTTCTATTGCTTTTCTTTCTTATTTTACTCCTTTTAAAGATATAATACATCTTACAGTAGTTTCCTGAGAAATGACGCAGAGTTATAATATTATGGAGACCCTACATTTCTGAAAGTGTCATTATTTTACATGTACACTGGACAATAGTTTATATGGCTATATAATTCTAGGTTGGGGATAATTCCTTTACAAAATTTGGAAAGCATTGTACCATTGGCTTCTAGCTTTCATGTTGCTGTTGAGAAGACTTAATAAGTTCAGAATCCTGATCTTTTGTTTGTGGTATATATTTTTTCTGTCTAGCAACTTGTGAATTCTTCTATTTATCCTTGTGTTGGGAAAACTGCCAGAACTGAGAACCACTCTCCATAAGCAGAAGGCAAGCTCAGACCAAAGAAAGAGGCAGACTACTCCAGGTTGGCAGGTAGTCAAAGATTTATTCCAGGGCATCTTACATATGAGACAGTCCTGGGTAGCAGCAAAATGAGATAAATCTCTGAGCTTGCAGTGCATGGCTGTCTGACCTTTTATATCATGAAGAGGAAAGACAAAAAAGAACAAAAAGTTACTGATAGTGTGTTAAACCATCTGGTTGCTCTCTTAACCTACTTACTTTCTGCTGAAAGAGATTCTTTGAGTTCCCAACAATTTGGTCACCATTCCTAAAGTGGGGGCAGATATTTCAGTCAGCAGCAGTTATCTTAGTCCTCTGTGATTCCAGATGGGGTGTGGCACAAAACTCTCTGGCTCCTTGACTTGATCCTGAAATGAGTTTCAGAGTGGTCAGCCTAGTTTTAAAACAGAGTTTATTAGCGACAAGAAGAGAGGGAAAGAGGGAGATTCGTGCCTGAAAGATCTGGCACAGGAGAGACTCTCAAAAAGAAAGACTGCATTTTTGCGTTTTACAAAAAGATAGCTGTAGCCACCTAGCTATTGATATGCTAATATTGGGGGGTGGCACAGGTCTTTCTGCCTCTGATGGGAGGAGGGATGTTTGTACAGAACACACATTTTATTTTTGTAGGAGACTTGGCAGACTTTTGGATACACAGATTTAAGAGCTGAAAGGTGGTCTTATTATCATTTTTATGGCTTTTGATTCCTGATCTGCGAACTACCTTGATGAAATTTCCCTTTGTTGAGCTGAAGGGATGTGGTGGACTGGGAGTCCACATTGAATTCACATTCCAGCCCACAAGGCTGGGCTTGGCTTGCCAAAAAGATGTCTGGGTGCTTTCTTACTAAAAACTGTCTATAAGAAATTTATCAGCCGGGCTCGGTGGCTCAACCTATAATCCCGTGCCTTTGGGAGGCTGAGGTGAGTGAATTGCCTGAGCCCGCGGGTTCGAGACCCGCCTGGGCAACTTGGCGAGACCTCATCTCTACAATAAATCAAAAATTAGCCGGGCGTGGTAGCACGCGCCTGTAGTTTCAGCTACTTAGAAGGCGGAGGCGGAAGGATCGCCAGAGCCCAGAGGGTCAAGGCTGCGGTGGCTGGGAGCGGCCACTGCACTCCAGTCTGGGCGACAGAGTGAGACTCCAACTCAAAAAAAAAAGAAATTTATCTATCTATGACTAACCACACTACCAACCCTGCCTCACTCTGGTCACTGCATCCTGCACCTCATTTTGAGGCTGTGTACTCAGAATATATTTTCACAACATCCTGATTTCCTGAAATTTCAAAATAATAGGCCTTGTATGGGTGCTGCGTCCATCAGACTGGACATTGACTGGGACTTTCACACCCTTCAGTCTGGGAAACTTTCCTGGACATTTTATGTTCTCTTATTCTTGTTCTGGAACTCCTATTATTTGCTTGTTAGATCTCCTGGTCTAGCACTCCAAATTTCCTATCTTTTTTTTCTTTTTAAAGAGACAGAGCTCTATTACTTAGACTGGGATGCAGATTGTAGCTCACTGCAGCCATGAACTCCTGGGCTTGAGGGATCTTACTGCCTCAGCCTCCAGAAGATCAAGAACTACAGATGGGAGCTGCCACACCTGGCTAATTTTTTTATTTTTGTAGATACCGGATCTCACTATGTTGCCAAGGCTGATCTTGAACTCCTGGCCTCAAGTGATCTTACCTCAGACTTCCAAAAGGCTGGGATAACAGTTATAAGTCACTACACCTGCCTACATTTTATGTCTTTTCACTTTTATTTTTCTTCTCTATATTTGCTTGTTCTGCCTTTAGGGAGACATTTATTTTATAGTGGACCCTTTCTTTAAGCTTTTTTATCTACTATCATAGTCTTAATTTCCAAGAACTCCTTTTTATTCTCTGAATGTTTTATTTATATGAATTCTGTTCTTGTTACCTAGATTTAATACATTTTCTTATTTCCTTGAACATATCGACAAGTTTTTTTTTTCCTGCATAATCTCTGTTTTCTCCAATTTTCTCTGTTTAATTAGCTTTAGTCTATTTTTCATGTCAGGGAGTTGTCCCCAAACTTGTCTATGTATTAGAACTACCTGGGATCTCTCTCTCTCTTTTTTTTTTTTTTTTAGTTGGAGTCTCACTCTGTCGCCCAGACTGGAGTGCAGTGGCCGCTCCCGGCCACCGCAGCCTCGACCCGCTGGGCTCCGGCGATCCTTCCGCCTCAGCCTTCCGAGTAGCTGGAACTACAGGTGCGCGCTACCATGCCCGGCTAATTTCTTGATTTATTGTAGAGATGAGGTCTCACCTGCCCAGGCGAGTCTCAAACCCGCGGGCTCAGGCAATCCACTCACCTCAGCCTCCCAAAGGCGCGGGATTACAGGCTGAGCCTCCGAGCCTGGCTGGGATCTCTTTAAAAATTCCAAAATCCAGGCCAATTAAGTTATAATATCTATAGAGATCAGTACTTTTTAAAAAGCTTTTCAGGTGAATTTTTTGTGAAGAGGTTCTGTGGGATAAAGTTCCTTCTCAATTTTCTCCTATGTTATTTTAAGTTTTAGCTTTCTTGGCTATACATGGTTGATTGCTACTTATTCATCTGCCTTCAGCTTCTAGGATTTTCTTACTGTTGCCTCATTTCTTGTCTGTTTTGACTGAATGTGTGTGTTACCCATTTTACAAATTCTTCACTGTTATTTTAGTGGGGTTTGAAGACAGAGCAGAACTTGGAGCACAGAAATGAAGCTTTGAGGAGGGGAGTTTTCTTTTTTTTAATTTTAAAAATGTGGGGTACAAGCCGGGCTCGGTGGCTCAGCCTGTAATCCCACACCTTTGGGAGGCTGAGGTGAGTGGATTGCCTGAGACCTCGGGTTGGAGACCCGCCTGGGTAGCGAGACCTCATCTCTACAATAAATCAAAAAATCAGCCAGGTGTGGTAGCGCGCGCCTGTAGTTCCAGCTACTGGGAAGGCTGAGGCGGAAGGATCGCTGGAGCCCAGCAGGTCGAGGCTGCGGTGGCCGGGAGCGGCCACTGCACTCCAGTCTGGGCGACAGAGTGAGACTCCAACTCAAAAAAAAAAAAAAGTGGGGTACAATTCAGGGTTAGGTATACAAATATTCATTATGCTGGTACCCTTGTTGATGAGGTGTGCCCCCCCTCCTCTGGCAGTTTCCCATTACTGCCATTCCCACTCCCCAAGGAGGGGAGTTTTCAACTAGAGGGTTCCATTGACATATATACAAACATATCAGCAGGAATTTGACTTCATTTTATTTGAAAATTGGGGCTACTAGCTTAACAACAACTCAAATCTTCTTTAAGTATGAGAGCACTGGCATTATATTCAGTTACACAGGACAAACTCATGCAATCAGATTTTGCTAATTTATAATTAGTGATAATGCACTCGGTTAAAGTTTACCTTTGTTCTATTTGGCAGGGAAAGGATTTGATTTTTTAAAAATAGTGTAAGCAAGATTGCAAACTAGTTGTTAAGCTGGGTAAGAGAAAAAAATATGCAAGGATGTTATTAGATCTTTAGGTAGAAAGACAAACTTGTTCTGATTACAAACGCTGCTTGTTGATGTGAATTTGATACACTTGAACCTCATTTTGTTAGCTATTAATTTGTATTACCAAATTAACAGGACTGGAATAAAATTTGTCCTTCTTTTTACACAAATTTCATAATTTTTTTACATACCGCTCACCTCCCTTAAGTTGGAATTGTTGAGGGCTTATGCTAATGAAAATAACAGAAAGACAAATTGTGAGATATAACACGTCATTTATGATTAATAAATCACTAAACACAGGCAAGATATTCAAGGGCTATAAAATGCCATGCATGTTCACAGCCAGTTAGTACTAAATTATTTGGCACAGTCAATTCTGTAGCTAGGTAGGAAGTTACTGTATTTGATTGCTTTCAACTCACAATTTTACCTGTGAAATGGTGGCCCTCTTTTGACTCTTTCAAGAACTATTATAAAACATGGGGGTGGAGGTGGGGGAATTGTGCCTCAGTCTTCCAGTTTACAGAAGTGTTGTTGATTTGTTTCTTTTTAATACTGCTGGTCTTGTTCTCCCCTCCCCTCCCTGTCCCTTTCCCTCCCCTTTCTCCTTCTTTCTCCTCCACCCCTCCTCTCTCACTGATAAACATTCAGTGTGTTAGTCTTTATGTGTGAAACTGACTGGAGTGTTTTTTTCCCATATGTGGGTGGACATGGCTTGGAATGTAACTCAAGATTTAGCCGCATATCCTGCCCTTTGAAGAGAATTTTTTGTGAAGAGTGCTGGCTTTCCCAAGAAGCTCCAGGACTTTTGCTCAAAATGATTGTCCCATTTTTTACTCACTCCTTGCTAGTAATGGTTTGTAAGTCAGTGGGATGGTGGAAAGAGAACCACACTGTGAGTCCAGAAAACTGGCTTTAGAAAGTCACTTTATGGATCAAATGAGACTAATGAATGACTTTATCAGAAGTGAAAATGTAAAAGAAAAAAGATTTCACAGGCTCCCTTATCATTGCAGCTGTACTTCTGTTATTTCCTGTTGAGAAAATACATGGCCAATAGCTATTTTTATTCAGGTTATTCTTTTGAATAAATTGGATTCTTACTAACCACACCAGTATAAACAAATATTTGAACAATAGTCATACATTTAGTAGTGCTAATCTTTAGTCAGTGTATCAATTAGGAATTGTATGCAACCTCTGGAAACAAAGTTCTAAGCATGGTGAATTAGAAGCATAAATGTTTAGGTCCTTACAATAAAGAAGTCCCAAAATGTTGGTTTATAGCCAAGGTCTCTGAAATTCTCTGGCCTTTTCTTCATGATCCCAAAGTAGCTGCTGGAGCTCCCTGCTACATCTGTTTTTCCTGCAACTTGAAGAAAAAAGGGGTGGGAAGGCTTTTTGAAAGCTTTTCATTCTGTGAGCAGACCTCCAGAGCACAGACATGCAATACACAGCATGCTTCTATCTCAATGGCTGCCCCATCTGCAAGAACACTAAAGGATGTCGTTTTTCAGCAGAGCACACTATCCAGGTATCTGTTAGAGCAGAAGGGAGAATATTGGATAGGCTACTAGCAATCTATGACTTGCTCAGACTATAGACTCTGCTGGGAGTGCATCCAGAGTGATGGGCATGGAGGGAGTTCTCAGCATATGGTTTGGAGACTACAGCACTAGATGTCTAGAATGTCTTACATTGCTAACATTTTATGATTCTATGAAGCTGACACTTGGGTGGTGAGTTTAAGGCATTTCTCAGAGGTGGCAGTGAGAATAGCACTGATTGTGGAATCAGAAGACATGGATCCAAATCCCAAACTATTGCACTCAGGCAAATTCTTTGACTTCTTAAAAGCTCTGTTTCCCTCCTGCAAGAGGGAAATAATGTCTACTCATAGGTTTCTTGTGAGAAATGGATGAGCATGTCTTAGTACAGTCTCAAACATGTGAGTACTTAACTCAGTGTGACCTTACGTTCAGAAGTTCAAGGTTATGGTCTAACCCCCAAATTGGGGACAGCCAGGGAAATGAGAACTGCAGGACCCTTACTTCTGAATCCCACTTAGTGGGTGCTGAGCTGGACAGGTCATAAGCCACCTTCCAATGCCCAACAGCCATAGTGTAAATTCCTCTGCCTCAGAAGCAGGTGTCAATTGGATTTTGAGAGGTGTGAGGTCTGCTGCGTACTGCGTGTCTTGCTCTGGAGGTCTGCTTAGGGATCTGCTTTATATTTCAGGATTTTCATTTTTTCTATTAGCTCATTTACAGATGTTTGATCAGGTGTGAACTTCTACCAAGAAGACTATAAAAAAGAAATTTAACAAGTGAGTCTGAAATGCCATACTAAGGGTCAGACTTTACACAAATTATGTGCTGGACTTTAAAATGAATAAAGTTGCTCTTTCTTTTTCATTTCCTTGAGACGCTCCTAGAAGGAAGGTTCAGGAGTTCACACTGCCCGAGTTGGCTGCTGAGCAGGCAGTCATACCAAACGCCTTTGCTCATGCTGTTCCCTTCTCCTGAAACATCCTTTCCCTCCCACCTGGCAAAACCTTACTTATCAGTTAAGGCCTAGCTCAAGCAGCATCTCCACTTTAAAGCCTTGATAGCCCAGAATGCTGATGGGAGAAATCCCTCCTCTCCTGGTGTAATACCTGTCTCATGTCTTTACTATAATAACATCAGGCATTTATTGAGAGTTTACTGTGTGTCAAGTACTGTCCTAGGTGCTTTACATAGCTTCTTTATTTGATAAGCATAAAAAAATCTATGAGACAAGAATACTGTCGTTGTCATTTTACAGATGAAAGTTGAAGCTGGGCTCGGTGGCTCAGCCTGTAATCCCGTGCCTTTGGGAGGCTGAGGTGAGTGGATTACCTGAGCCCGCGGGTTCGAGACCCGCCTGGGCAGTGAGACCTCATCTCTACAATAAACCAAAAAATCAGCCGGGCGTGGTAGCGCTTGCCTGTAATTCTGGCCACTTGGAAGGCTGAGGCAGAAGGATCGCTGGAGCCCAGCAGGTTGAGGCTGCGGTGGCCAGGAGCGGCCACTGCACTCCAGTCTGGGTGACAGAGTGAGACTCCAATTCAAAAAAAAAGAAAGTTGAGGCACAGATATATGTTGCTTGCCCAAGATCACATGACTAAGAAATGGCCAAGTCAGGATTTGAACCCAGGTTCTTTTTTAAAAAAATATTTTCTTTATCTCAATAGCCTTAGAGATACAAATAGTTTTTGGTTGCACGGTTGCATTGTATAGTGGTGAAGAAGTCTGGGTTTTAAGGGTACCCACCACTCCCACCTGTGGACGTTGTACCCAATAGGTGATTTTTTGTCCTTCCACTCCTTCTCCCTCCTCCTTCTGAGTCTCCAATGTTCATTATAGCATTCTCTATGCCTTTGCAGATCCTTAGTTTAGCTCCCACTAAGAGAATGAGTGGTGTTTTGTTTTCTGTTCTATGTTAGTTCATTTAGGATGATATTCTTCAATTCCATCCAAGTTGCTGCAAAAGACATTATTCCATTCTTTTTGATAACTGAATAGTATTACATGGTGTGTATATTTTCATTATCCACTGATCAGTTGGTGGGCATTTAGTTTGATTCCACATCTTTGCAATTATGATTTGTGCTGTGAAAAACATGTGAGTGTATGTGTCTTTTTTTCTCCTTTGGGTAGAGACCAGGTAGTGGGATTGCTGTATCAAATGGTAGAACTGCTTTTAGTTCTTTGAGAAATCTCCTATAAGGTTGTACTAATTTACACCCACCAACAGTGTACAAGCAAGGATTTGAACCCAGGTTCTTAACCAATTACAGTGCACATGGTAACTATTTTAATTATGTTTGTATCAGTTTCCCCTACTATGTTGCAAGGAATTTTCTGTCAGGGTTCTGTATTATTCCTCTGAGCATACCTAGCTTTTATATTGAGTGAGTGAGTGAGTGAATGAATGAATGAATGGCATATACTAGCATATGGTAACATTCAAACTACAGAAAACTCTAAAATGAAGAGAATACTCTGTGAGTCCAACTCAAGTTTCTGTCTCCACAATAAACACTGTTAATAGCTTCTTCTGATTTCTTTGAGAAGTTTTAATGCACACAGCAGCATATATGTATTTTACTTAAAGGATTTATCCAAACAGAATCACACTTAAACACATTCTGCTCCTAGTTACTACATACAGGTCTAAAGGAAGTTATTTTCAACTTATAAAAAAAATGAAAATCATTCTAAAGAAGGAATGATTTATGATATTTTGGTTAACCTTGAAAATTCCTTTGATCTTGTGTCCATAAAAATAGTTGTTTTGACTGTGTGGTAATAATCTCACATCCTTGGGGAATGAAGGAAAGAGATAATTATCTAACTTAACTGATGCGCTTGTCAACAATGTTCAGAATCTCTAAAGGATTTCCCCTTTAGTTTCTGTTATTCTGCATTTACAGACAAAAACAAAAACAAAAAACAAACAACAACAACAACAAAAACTTACTGGGGTTAAGAAAAAAAAAGTGAGGGAGGAGAGAGCCTTGACCAGTGCACAGGCTCTGAAATCCCCAGGGCAGCAGTCTTGGTTGTCTGGGTGGTGGCAGGGCATAGGGAACTGTGGGCTCCTGGGCCAGCACAGAACAGGTCCTGTAAATCTTGAATTTCTCAAGGACCTTTAGTTTCACACATGTTCTGAGTTCTTTGTGTTAGCATTTCATCTCCTCTGGCAGGGAAAACACCTTCATTTTCCATATGTTACAAATCCCTCTCCCCCGGCCCCGCCCCAGACATGGGGAGACAGTAAGAATTTCTATGGACATGAACCTGAGAAGGAGATATTTGCTAGTGGTTTTGATCCTCACCTGTAAACTAGACACTTGAAGAAGAGATAGCTCATTTTTGGAATTTTGCTTTGATTCAGATGCCCCTTAGGGATATGTTCCTTTCCCCTTGATTCGTAAAATCTCCTGCACTCAGGCAGGAGGAAATATCCCTTGCTCATGACGCAGGGAAATCGTGTGTGTGTGTGTGTGTGTGTGTGTGTGTGTGTGTGTGTGTGTGTGTGTGTGTGTGTGTGTTGGAGTCTCACTCCAGCCCAGGCTGAAGTACAGTGGCATGCTCATGGCTACACCAGCATTGACCTACTGGGCTCAGGTGATCCTTCCACTTCAGCCTTCCAAGTAGCCGGAACTATAGACGTGTACTACCACGCCTAGCTAATTTTTTTGATTTATTGTAGAGAGACTAGTTCTCACCAAGTTGCCTAGGCTGGTCTCAAACCCCTGGGCTCAGGCAATCCTCTCACGTCAGCCTCCTAAAGTGCTGGGATTACAGGCTTGAGTATCACGCCCGGTCAACAGGGAAATCTTAACTCCACACTTGTTCTCTGCCCAAAGTTGTTTGGATCAGCCTACTTTCTTCTCAGAAAGGTACCAAACAACATCACAGATGTAACTGGCTTTTATGACTTTAAAAAGTTGTGGTAAAATACACATAACATAACATTTACCATTTTAACCATTTTACCATTTTAATCATAGTTGTGATGTTAATAAGTACATTCGTATTGTTATGCAACCATCACCACCATTCATTTGTATAACTCATTTCTTTTTTACAAACTTAAACTCTGTCCCCATTAAACAGTAACTTTCCATTCCCTCTCCCTCAGACCCTGGCAACCCCATTCCACTTTCTGTTTCTGTGAATTTGACTGCTTGGGTAACCTGATATAAGTGGAATCAGATATTATTTGTCTTTTTGTGACTGGCTTATTTCATGTGGCATAATGTCTTTTAGGTTCATCCATATTGTAGCATGTGTCAAAATTTTCTTTTTAAGATGGAGTAATGTTCTATTGTGTGTATACACCACATTTTGTTTATCCTTTCATCTGTCAGTGGACACTTGGTTGTTTCCAACATTTTGACTACTGTGAATAATGCTGTTATGTACATAGGTGTACAAAGAGCTATTTGAGTCTTTGCTTTCAATTCATGTGGATTAATATCCAGAAGTGGAATTGCTGGGTCATATGGTAATTTTATGTTTAAGTTTTTTGAGGAACGTCGATGCTGTTTATCATAGCAGCTGCATCATTTTATATGTCTACCTACAGTGCACAAGGGTTCCAAATGTTCCAAGTCCTTGCCAACACTTGCTATTTTTTTTTTTAATAGTAGCCATTCTCATGGGTATAAGGTGATATCTCATTATGGTTTGGGCTTGTACTTTTTCCACCCAAGTGAAAAAAAATAATTCTTTATCCTGAATTTGGGTGGGAGTGGCCATGACTTATTTGTGTTTCAGAGAGCAATTTTTAAAAAACCAAATTCTCTACTGAATGGTAGTTCAGGGCAAATTTGTCAACCTTTGCTTAGGCCTAAATATGGGATGAGACCTTTAAAAGGTACTGGCTGTACCACCTGACCCTGCTGGTTCTCAGTGACCTCCCCAGGAGATTCCTGACAGTTAAATCCTGTCCTGACTAGTGGGATGGGGAATGCGCTCTCTCTAACATAATACCAGTGACAGCTTTGTGCCTCCTGTTATGTAAAAGAGAGACTGTTCTTCCAAGTATCAGGGTCATGCATGGACACTCCTCCTATTTCAGCAGTGGTGGCAAGGACTCAACACCAAGGTACATACATGAAGAACCTTCTCTTTTGGCAGTGGAGAGAGTATTCCGTGCACTGCTTTGTGCAGAACTTGAAAATACTTGTTTAAGGAAAGTCTAAATTGAGTTAGTATATTTGTTGTTTTTCTTTTTCACAAAACACTTTCATATTTGTCACTGCACCTTAACTTCGCAATAGTCTTTGGATCTAGTTGCAAGTATGCCCATTTGACAGAGAGAAGCATAGTCTTTGAGATATTAAACGCCTGCAATGGTTAGCAAAAATGGGATGAGAACCCAGCATTCTGGCTGTACACCAATAATTGCTTTTGGTTGAGATGAGCCCAGCCAATAACTTGCTTTCTTCAGGACTTTTCAAGACTTACAGCAATGTACTCTGTTGATTGGTGACAGAATAGTGTGTGTCTGGCCCTTTCTTTGTAAAGTCTTGGTGTGTTCAAACTCAATGCAGGAGTTTGGTTCTGTGAAGAGAGGCACATCTCAGCTGGGCCTTCTTAACCTCTGTTCACAAAACCATTAGAGATTCAATTTGTTTGATTCTGCTTTGCTCATATTTAGAAACTATTGCTTTTGACTTTCATGATCATTAAAATCAGCTTCTCAAAACATGAGTGTCATAGACTAGTGAATTTGCTGGGTTTTTGTTATCATTGTTGCTCATTAAAATCAGCTTCTTAAAACATGAGTGTCATAGACTTGTGAATTTGCTGGGTTTTTGTTGTTATTGTTGCTCTGCTAAGTTCAAGTCGAAGAACACTTGAAATGTCACATTACTGATGATGTCCTTTAAATGACTATTGACTTTCTACTTGAGTTTAAATGGCCTGAAATAGGCACACAGGTGTGGGAACGCCTATCCATTCTCAGTCTGTCTTCTGGAATTTGCCAGTGAGAATTTGCATGTCAGAGAGAGCACATGGATGCTCTGAACACACCTGCTGACTGCTGTTGATAGACAAAAGGGAGCCAGTTTAGATTTATACTGCTCTCCACAAAGGTCATTTATCAGCTCAGGTGGCCTCTCTGAATCTGTGCCCTAGGACATGATGAAGCTGTTGTTACGAGGAGAGGGCTGTCATTGCTAAGGGCTTTTGGTTACAGCAAGCATTAATGAAACGTGGTGACGATTTCTTTAAATAAACTAGTTAACAGCAGTCACTCTTCTGCTTTAAAAAAATGAGGAGAACCTTCCTCAAATTGCTAACTCTGATATATATTTACCTGCATATTGTGTAACTTCTATTTTCATGATATATATATATCCTTACAGAAGCACCTTTTGTCAAAGATAACATTGAGGAAAGAGCTTTAGTGACTCGGAAAAACATTTATTTGTATGTTGCTCTTTGGAATGAAATCTTTAGAGCCTACTTTAAAATAATGTACCTTAAAATTTGCCTTATTATTTTTTTAAACCAAATATAACCAACTTTAACTTTCTTAAAAGTTGTTTTCAATGAGTGGATAATATTACATATTAAATGCATGTCTCTGATGCCCTTCCAAAGCATCTTTGCACTTCAAAACTTCTCAGATATCTACACTGTTAAAGTGTGTTCATGTGCAATCATGGCCCTTCCATGGGGCTAACACCCCATAGCAGAGCTCATGTATGATAACCAGAACATTGTTCTCTTGTGTCTTAGCAATGCAAAACTTGAAAATAAAAAAAGAATCTTCTCCCCATTTCATTTCATCTTTTCTGAGTCATAGGCAAGGAAACTTAACAGGTGGGTGAAGTTGAGGTAAAGAACCATACCCAAGATGAGTTAATGCATTGATATGAACCTGGAGCGGTGGCATGTTTTCTGTTGTGATGCTCATGGAAGAGGATGTTCCCCACCTGGGCTCATGGCCACGGTTGTACGCAGTTACGCACAATCCACAGCTCTATTCCATTTCTCCCACTCAAGAAAACACTCCTGGAGACAAGTGAGCACAAGAAACATAAGCATAAACTTGAAACCACTGATTTGAGAAAAGAAAGAATAACTCATTTCAGTACCTTGGACATTACTGGCAACACTCAATTTGTGATACTATAAGCTACCATAAGATAGTCTGTGCTGTGATGCAGCTCTTTGTCCCTTGGTCTCATCCTGTTCAACTTTTGAACATCAACTTTATTTATTTTTATTTTTATTTTTTGGGTTGGAGTCTCACTCTGTCGCCTAGACTGGAGTGCAGTGGCCGCTCCCGGCCACCGCAGTCTCGACCTGCTGGGCTCCGGCGATCCTTCCGCCTCAGCCTTCCAAGTAGCTGGAACTACAGGCGTGTGCTACCACGCCCGGCTAATTTTGTGATTTATTGTAGAGATGAGGTCTCACCAAGTTGCCCAGGCGGGTCTCGAACCCGCGGGCTCAGGCAATTCACTCACCTCAGCCTTCCAAGGCGCGGGATTACAGGCTGAGCCACCGAGCCCAGCTGAAAAGTTGCTAATTTTTAAGAAGGTATTTTTTATTATTTTATTTTATTAAAGCACTTGAACACAGTTTTACAGGGCAGCTTTTTGAGAAGCTTTGAAGTGCAAAGGTTCTTTCGAATGGCATCTGAGACATGCATTTAATACATAACATCCACTCACTGAAAACAACTTTGAAGAAAGTTAAAGTTGGTTATATTTGATTAAAAAATAATAATAAGGCATATCATTTTAAAGTAGACTCTAAAGATTTCATTCCAAAGAGTAACAATCAATGATAAATGTTTTTCCAAGGAACTAAAGTTATTTCCTTCAATCATGTTATCTTTGACAAAAGGTGCTCTGTAAAGATATAAATAATGAAAATACAAGTTATACATTATGTAGGTAAATATATATCAGAGTGAGGTACATGTGAGGTACTTACTACATAAGTAAGTTGAGTGCAGGTGAGCTTTGGGTTTCTAGCAAGCCCTCTCTCCCCCTGATAGTGGACCTGGTACCCAGTGTGTACCAGCCCTTATCCTTTCTCCCTTCTTCCCTCCTCTAGCAGTATCCAGCATCTGTTGTTCTCATCAAGAAGGTATTTTTAGAACCTCCCTCTAAAGGGATTTTATTTCTCTAAGTCTTATCTCAAGTGGACAGCTCTCATAAACAGGAATGTCAACATAGTCAATTACTATCTAGTTAAATATTTTTATATTTTAAAGAAATGATTTCTTATTTTAATGAAATATATATTCTGTGGAAGATTTTATTTTATTTCAGCTCTGAACTGTTCCTTGGGAACAGGGAGTATTTTGTTTATTTCTCTGTTATCAAATTCTAATATCTCCTAACACTGTTATTAAAGTTTGGTGAATTAAACCCTCAGTAACCAAATCTGAAAGAGGAATCTTGGCTGAGGCTGCAGAATTTACTTTTCACTTAAAACAAGCTTTGCAAATTAGAGGGTGAGTATATTAGCAAGCTAACCCTAGGGCAATTGTTCTCAACCCTCAACTGAACTTAGAATCACATAGTTTGTAGTTCACTATTTTCTTTGGAATTTCAGAGCAGTGTTTCTATGGATTTGCATTCATGGTGTTCTGCTCACTTTTTGGATTCATGGTGCCATTCATGTGCCTAAACCTTGGGGCTTGCCATGACCTTGATTTCTAAGGTGAGTGAACTTTCTTCATGAACTATGCCCAGTGGAATGGTGCAAGGCACAGCTCTGGCTCTGTCTGGCTTTCATTGGGACCCCATGCCTCAATGGCAGATCTATGAATAAGATACAAGTCTTATAGCACCAATGACTAAGATTCGGACAACAGGAAAACAAGCCCTTTTGAATATAAGACATTGCTGTAAGATGGTGTGGTTTTTTTTTTCCTTTGATATGTAGTGGTTGAAATTCGTACAGCAAGACTAAATGTTAAGATATTGTAATAATTGGATTATAGGAATAAAGACATAATTTTGGAATAATTGGTAAAGAGTTGAATTGAAAGGGCTGATGAGTTTTCCAAGTTTAGTGTTCATAGATATCAAGTAGATGAGAGCACAGGTAGAGTGTTATGATGGCCAAAGTGAGAAGATATGTTAAATAGCAAAAATGATGGATACCACTAAAGAATAAAGTCTACAGCAGCCATGGTCATTTTCTTATGATCAAGTTGAAGAAGTCAAGTATCTTCTAAGAGAATGGGAACAATCTGAAATCTAATAGGTATCCTCTTGAGAAAAGAAGTTAAACTCTTTAGTATTTTTTGAATGTATTTATATCAGAGTTGCTCATTTGGGAAGAAACCACTTAGTGTTTTCAAGGATATGAGCTGTGTAAGAGAATATACTGGGATGTGGAAGACAGAAGATGAAAGCAGGCTTTTCTATAGTATAAGACTTCTGCATTGAAGGAGTCATTTTCCTTCATGAGAACCAGAACTTTTAGTTATGAGTTGGAGTACAAAGTAACTAGCCAAAAGATTAAGTGGACTGGAACATGTAGTCCTGGGTGTAACCACCTTGTGAGGAGTTGAGAGTTGCCAGAATCCCTATGCATATTAGGAGTCGCTGATTTGCTTCTGGGCTGCTCAACACTAATGATTCAAGTCAAAGGAAATACTTTTTTTTGAGATTGGATAGCACCTTCTGCCTTGCTGGGAGAGGAAATGGAAAGGTGAGCCATGCTTTTCTCTCCCTATTGCCAAAATGACAGTGAAGGTTACATTGTATGACAAATCTGTGAAGTTGAACTTTGATGAGCAAAGATCAATTCTTTGGTATACTCTGGAAAATCATTCACAGAATCATTGGAGGAGAATGAAACAAAATGCACTACTCAAAGGAAAATTTTTAAAAATTGGGTTTTCATCAAGAACTATTACTCAGAAGTCCACAGTTTTATTATTTCTAAATACAAAGTATGTAGATTCACTGTCAGCTTTCCCAGTTTTTTCCTGGAGCTGATGTTCTTTGATTATTACTTGAACTTAGTAAGGGAACTGACTTTAATATTAATTTCTAAAATCAAACATTGTTTTGAGAAAGCATGTTTCCATATAAAATTGAGATTAATACTATCAAAATTTCTATCTTTAAATTTTAATCAAGATATTAAGTCATCCATGGAGAAAAGGTTATGTATACTCTGTGAATGTGAATTTTAAATCAGTATTGATTTTATTTTAATAAAAATATGCATTGAATGGTATGCTGTTTCACTAAAAATACATGTCCATTATTATATAATATACTAGTCTTATTTAATCACTTACGAAAAATACAGATTTTAGGATTTTTAGTTGAGGATTTTTTTCTTGCAGCTGGGGTCCCCATTTTATAGAATGTAGAGTTTCATAGGAGTTGTAATCCTTATTTGGTTAATTTTCTTTGAAACTCAAAAGAAGAACCACATTTGACTTTGACATTTATTGTCACAACTTTTAGTGGAGAAAAATTTTGAGGTGACACTAAGTTAAAGTAAAATTCATAAAATATACTTAACACTTTTTACAACATCAACCTGGGATCTGAACTTACTTATTTTCAAATAACATGACTTCTCTATTAGGAGAAGTTTGTGCCAGTATGATTAATTTTGTGGGGTAAGTAGAAAATGAGTAACAGCAAAGTAATGTGAAGAACTTTTCACATTCAGATTTGCCTGATGTTGCTATTGTAAGTTACGTATATATGTAAGCGTGCTCCACCAATAATGAGATCAGGTCGAAAATATATTGCTATATAACTGAATTAAATCAAAATGAAAAAATTTACAGTGATTGTTAAATGCTAAATTGAACTGATTTCATTAAATATGAAATTCAAGTATATTTATACTGTGGCCTAAATTTTAATACATGAAAATAATGAGATATGATCAGAATAGCTGGAAAAAGTTACTTTTTTTTCCCCTAGCAGTTTCTCATTTCACAGTTTAGATTTATTTTCTGAAATTTGATGAAATAGCTTAGGATGTATGAAGTATGTAATACCTCTCAGTCAACAGAAGGAGAGAAAACATATACTGCCCCATGTTGTTTTATGCTGGTATTTTGCTCATGATCTTTACTTCAGGTAGTTACCTTTGTGTGTAAGTCAGCGTTCACAAGGAAGAAAAAGTTCATTAAGCACTTGGAGAAAGGCGCAGCTGCATGTAGTAAACACAGATGGAGCACAGTTTTATATGAGGCCCTAACTGAAAACAGACTTTAATTCTGTTCTTGGAATACCCATAATTGAACTTTCCAGCTGTGATCGTGCGTTTCTGCTACAGAGGCCAGCTGTCACATCATAGTAGGCATTTATTTATTTATTGCTACCCTGGGTGTAGTTCAGTAAACAGTCTCCATGAAGGAAGAAGAGCAAGTCTGCATTGCTGTTTGCTTCCTTGGAAATACATGCCCTAGGTAATACTACTCTCCTCCTGCAGAGAGTTCCAAGTGGGGCCCTCCAAAGTCAAGGAAGTAAGCCTGCCTCTTCTGGTTCCCATAGTCTAGCTTAAGGTTAAAGTTTCTCTGTACAAACTTACTGCAGGTGTTAAAATGGTAATTCTGTCCATTATTATGTCTTTTTAAAAAAAACTTTATTGAAGTATAGTTGATATACACAAATTAATGTATTTAATATATATATTTTGATAAGTTTGTTTTTCGCCTTCAACTGTGATACCATCACTATCATCAAAGCACTATACTCTAGTGTATAATAACAAGTGGAGTGTTAAGAACTATCAGTGCAAGCCGGGCTCGGTGGCTCAGCCTGTAATCCCGCGCCTTTGGGAGGCTGAGGTGAGTGGATTGCCTGAGCCCGCGGGTTCGAGACCCGCCTGGGCAGCGAGACCTCATCTCTACAATAAATCAAAAAATCAGCCGGGCGTGGTAGCGCGCGCCTGCAGTTCCGGCTACTCGGAAGACTGAGGCGGAAGGATCGCCAGAGCCCAGCAGGTCGAGGCTGCGGTGGCCGGGAGCGGCCACTGCACTCCAGTCTGGGTGGCAGAGTGAGACTCCAACTCAAAAAAAAAAAAAAAGAACTATGAGTGCATTTGAGAAATGCATTGTGATGGTTGGGTGTTTAATGAGAGAAAATAGAAACAGAATTTATGCTGTAATGTCCTATGACCTTTTTAAAAATGAAGATGTGTGGAAAACATCACCAGTTATCCAGTATTTTCAATAGTTGTCCCTTCTGGTAGAAACATTTTGAATGTTATCTAAATCTCCTATCATTAGGTAAAATGAGATAGAATCTTGTTTTCTCATCTCTGGTTGAGCTGATTCAACCACAAGCTCTTTAAGGTTGTTTTTTTTTTTCGAATTCAAATTGATCATATGAGTTGTGAAGTTGTCCTTTTCTTTGTCTTATTTTGAGCCTTTAAAATATTGTGTCCTTTTGTGGTAAGTTGTATGGTTGGGAATACAAAACAGATATGTTTCTAACCCAATGGTTTATGAGGCAAATGCCTTCCATTATCTTAATTTCTTTCTAATATTGCATTTAAACCTGTGATGTTAAATCTAAGCTAATTTTTCAGGTTTTTTTCCTGCATTCAGCCAACATAGAAAATAAATAGCCGATTTCTACAACAAAAATGCCACTTTTTTTGCTTTGTTTTGGTTTTGTTCATTAAAATAAACATTTCCTACTCTGGAAAACAGGAGACTGTTATTCTTATTTGAATCAGCAGATAAAGCTCCCTGCTTAAACGTAGAGGACAGGCTCATTGCCATGGCTGACTGAGACCACGAGTTTGGAAAGGACTTGGAGGGGCATGTCTTAGAAGCTCAGACTGTACACAACCTCATCCTGTGTCCCTGATAACTATCTCCAAACAGTGCTTGAGAAGAAATGTAAGAACCCTAAGACTACTCCTTACACCCTCCCTTCCTTTGGTAGAAAGAGGAATGGGAAACTGTAAAGTTCCCAGTAGAACTCTTTCCATGTTGACAGTTCCTAATGTGATGATGAGAACCTAGCAACAACCCAAGCAAAGCCCTCATACCTGCTGAGAAATGGGGGAGAACTAAAAATAGTAAGAAAATAAATAAGCAGGACTCAAACAACCAAATGAGAACACTTTTTTTCTATATGTTGTAAAGACATTTTTACTTAGGAATCTAGTTACTACTATGTCATAACCACAACAACCTTCCAAGGATGAAGATGCTTGGAAGAACACCTGAGAAGTGGTTTCTTGCAGCCATATAAAGGTTCTGAGCATGTTCCTAATTGGCCAAGCTTTCTTCTAACTTCTGTGGCATCATAGACATTTAGAGGGACATTAGAGTGATGAATGGGATATATAATTAGACTAGCCACTTAATTGCCATTAGAAATATCATAAAGGACTTTAATAGTAAAACAGGACTTTTATTTATCAGCTGGTTTGGCGTTTGGCTACATGATGTACAAAGAAGTTTAATCAGGCATTTCAAAGGAAATAATTACTGCTTGCTCTGATTTTCTGGCAAAATTAGGTTACATATTCATAATGAGGTAAACTGTGCCAACAATACCTAACTCTAACCTCTTCTCATTTCTCATCATCAAAAGTATTCATGAAGTATATCTCTATGCTAATGTTTAAAGCATATTAAAGAAGTTATGGTCAATGAACAAATATAAATACTAGATCTTAAATACACATGAAGCAAATGAATGTTTACAGTACATGTTCTGATTTTCATCAGGTGGTGATCAAATAGTAAATTACTTCAAAAACCACACTGAAGATAGAGTTTCAGATGTTATTGGTGATACAAACATTTGAATTTCTACAAAGGTCTGAGAAGACTTATCTTTTTCCTAGAGGTACAGGACAACAAATTGCCCTACATGCAAGTGGGAACTTCTACATCCCACAGGAGTCTGGAGGCTGGACATGAAAACATGATATTGAGAAGGATATCATAAGGGGTATGCTATGACAGCCCCTAAGAAAAAATTGTATACAGGTGGCAGAGATGCTCAGCATATACTACCTGAAATGAGTTCCTCCTACCCCTGACTTATTAATCAACGAATCAGTGAGTCGATCAATCCATCAATGTTGCCTGCTATAAGCCAGACACTAAGTTAGATGCTAGAGATACTGAGATGCCTAGTAGACATGCAAATAAATGATTCAACACAGTATGATAAATACATGATAGGTATATGGGCAACAAAGGTGGTGGAAATGTTGACTCCTCTTTCAATGTAAGTATGTGGAAAGAGAGTGTTTCAAGAAAGAATTCATAAAAGAAAACTTCCTGAATGTTTAATGAGTAGGAATTCCACACATTTTCTCCAAGTATGGTTACTGGACCAGTTGATTGAGTTCCATTTTCAGCCTGTGAGAAATGCTCTTAGGCTCCAACCCAGATCTATTGATTAAGAATTTCTAGGGAAGGAGCTTTGTAAATTTCAGGACCACTATCCCAGGCTCTAAGGTAGGCAAGGGTGTTGCTAGTAGTAACTCCCCTAACTTTTCTTCACTATCATCATTGCATTGTCCTTGACTTTCAAAGTACACTTCCCAGTTTCCTACTAATAATTTACTTGCAGGGATATCACAAATATAAAAAAGCTCTTATTTAAATATTGAAAATTTCATGACCAGCAGCCTGTTGTTATGCCACATACCTTCATACTATATTAATGTTCCCTAGTTAGTACTCCATTTAATAACTGGTGTGCGTAGTTGCTTACTTATCTAATTGTGCTACATTGGATCAGGGTCCTGGAGGCCCTCACCATGCCAGATATTGACCCTTTAGTTACTAGTCTCATGAGGTTCCTGAGGCTGGGCAGATGTCAGGACAGAAAGTGAGGAAGGGTCTCCCTATTTACCAACCAGTATGGAAGTATTTCCTTGTTTTGTTTTGTTTTTTGAGTTGGAGTCTCACAAGAGTGAGACTTGGTTGGGCTTAGGTGATCCTTCTGCCTCAGCCTTTCAAGTAGCTGGAACTACAGATGCACGCCATCATATCCAACTAGTTGTTGTGATTTATTGAAGAGACGAGGTGTCACCAAGTTGCCCAGGCTGGTCTCGAACCCCCTGGCTTACGCAATCCTCTTGCCTCAGCTTCACAAAGTGCTGGGATTACAGGCTGAGCCATTGCGCCCAGCCTATTTCCCTTTTTAAATAAATGGTATGTTACCAGTAGACCAGCTGAATGTTTATTTCCTCGAATGTCTACAATAAAGTATTTATGTTCTAGTAAGATATTTATGTTCTCCCTAAACTGAGGGTTTAGGCATAACCTAGGAATAAAAGAACAGACCACTAAAGGGTGTTCCAGGGTATGTACTAGATGTGTACTTAGGATTTATTTATTTATTTTAATGGACTAATCATTGTGTATGTTTATGGGGTGCAGTGTGATGTCTTGATCTATGTGTACAGCATAGAAAGATTTCAGTCAAGCTAATTACATACCCCTCATATCACTACTTAACATTTTTGTATGTGGTGAGGACATTAAAAATCTATTTTTAAAGGAATTTGGAATATAAAATATTATTATTATTATTATTTTGAGTTGGAGTCTCACTCTGTCGCCCAGGCTGGAGTGCAGTGGCTGCTCCCCGCCACCACAGCCTTGACCTGCTGGGCTCCGGCGATCCTTCTGCCTCAGCCTTCCAAGTAGCGGAAACTACAGGCGTGCGCTACCACACCCGGCTAATTTTTACTGTAGAGATGAGGTCTCACCAAGTTGCTCAGGCAGGTCTCGAACCCGCAGCCTCAGGCAATGCACTCATCTCAGCCTTCCAAAAGCGCGGGATTACAGGCTGAGCCACCGAGCCCAGCTTATACAATATTATTGACTGTGATCACCATGCAGTACAAAACTTATTCCTTCAGGCTGAAACATATGACTTTTGATGAACGTCTCTTTCCTCAGCCCTCCTCCTCTCTAGCCTCTAAATTTTTGATTTGTAAGAACTGGGATAAATAAATATATTTTTATTTCCTTTAAAATTGATAGTCATCTTTATAGTAACCAGGTTACAGCACTTGTATTAATCCTAACTGTATTCTTTACATTTGGCGGCCAATCCTAATTCTCTGGAGCTCACCCTTGAACTAGTTTTCATTGTATCTTTGCATATTTGTGTTGCTTTTCTGAGACCTGAGTTGGGGCAATGTAGATCCCAGAGTTTAGTGGAAAGTTCTAGGCACATGATGTCCAGTTATGTATTCTCTTCTCTAAGGCTCTGCCAGGAATCCTGGGTCAGTGTCAGATTCCAGACATTCTGAGCAGATCAACGATGATCTGCACAGTGCTGGGTCTGCAATGACTACTCTCCTTCAAGGCCAGTGGCATGTAGACCAACTGAGTGTTGCCTGACTCTTTCCTCCTTTCTCACCGAATTGCCTCAGAGCTTACCCAATTGTGATGTTAGCTCTTCACTTCCTCTGTGGAGGGAGGCAAGATGTAAGTAGATACACAAGGCTGTGAAAAATATTTTGAGAAACATTTCTTCGTATCAGTTCATTACATATATTTTTAAGGTCAGTGATTCTCAAATTTTAATGTGCCTGAGAATCACCTTGGGATTGGTTGGAGTGAATATGCTAATTGGGTAGGTAGTGGGTAGAGATTGAGATTCTTCATTTCTAACAAGTGCCCAGGTGATGCCACTGCTGCTGGTATACCCACCTATCTTGCACAGAAGGGGTCAGACAACTAAATGTCTGGGAGTGTTTATTACTGATTAGTTTTTATCTACAGAGAGAATTACATATTGCAAACTCAGAGACATTTTTAAGAGCCTTTCAAAACTTCTCATTGCTTTTCAGAGGTAGCTTTCTTTTTTTTTTTTTTTTTTTGAGTTGGAGTCTCACTCTGTCACCCAGACTGGAGTGCAGTGGCCGCTCCCAGCCACCGCAGCCTCGACCTGCTGGGCCCCGGCGATCCTTCCGCCTCAGCCTTCCGAGTAGCCGGAATTACAGGCATGTGCTACCACGCCCGGCTGATTTTTTTTTTTTTTTTTTGGATTTATTGTAGAGATGAGGTCACGCTGCCCAGGCGGGTCTCGAACCCCGCGGGCTCAGGCGATCCACTCACCTTAGCCTCCCAAAGGCGCGGGATTACAGGCTGAGCCACCAAGCCCGGTTTAGAGGTAGCTTTTTAAAAGTCACTCTGCAGCCGGGCTCGGTGGCTCAGTCTGTAATCCCGCGCCTTTGGGAGGCTGAGGTGAGTGGATTGCCTGAGCCCGCGGATTCGAGACCCGCCTGGGCAGGCGAGACCTCATCTCTACAGTAAATCAAAAAATTAGCCGGGCGTGGTAGCGCATGCCTGTAATTCCGGCTACTCGGAAGTCTGAGGCGGAAGGATCGCCGGAGCCCAGCAGGTTGAGGCTGTGGTGACAGAGTGAGACTCCAACTCAAAAAAATAAAAAAATTTTAAAAAGCCACTCTGCTTTGCAGTGTGTGTGTGAGTGTGTGTGCAACGTTTCCTATACAGGGGAAGATGCAGAAAGGTAAAACATTAAGAGGTTAAATATTTTGCTCAGTGAGTCTAAGCTCAGATCTCTGCACATCTCTACAACCCACGAGGCCATATCTCACCACACCTTAAACACACAGCCCCTCTCCAGCCTCTGACAGCACGTACCACTGCCAAGAGCCAGTCTACTGGGGGAGGCTGAACTGAACTTATGGTCCAAGCAGGAGACAGAAGATGGAGTGACACAAAGTGAACCTAAAATAAAAATTAAAATGCATACCTAGAACACTATGTAAAATGAATGCTCTTAAAACTGTCTGCAGCAAAAAGAAATCAAAGAATTTTATTGGGTGATAAAAAAACACTGTAAACTTCATGTGAAAACATTCCAAAGTTTGGACTTGTGTGGTATAAAAGAGGAATTTTACCAAGCAAGACTCATTTTAATCAAATGAACAGAAGGAGCTATAATTCCATTTGAATCTGTTTAACACACACACTCATGCACTCATGCTCACAATTTCTTAGTAACTTCACTGAACAGTTTTTGAAGAACTTCAGGTGCTATTCTGGTGATGGACTGCCAAGAAAGCAAAAGCGTGCTATGATTTATGGTTTTCAGATACACTTTTGTGCAAAGTGCTATAAATAATTCTACACTCTATAAGACAGTGTTTCTTCACCTCAGCTTGAGTCCTGCTTTTTTTTTTTTTTTTGCTCGCCTCCATTTTAGTGGATGAATTAAATCACTTTCAATTATTAAATTTTGACCAAGAAGTTAGGCAGAAGGATTTCAGGCAGAGGACCAGAGGCATGGTTGGGAACATGGGCTTTTTAATTTTCTACTCTCCCTGGATGCCCCATAGATCATTTTTGGAAGGAGGTGATACGGTTTCCAGGGCTGTCTACCTTGGCCTCATTTCCACGCACTTATCCCTGGGCAGGGGAGAGTGATAAGGAAGGGGCGGTGGTTTACTGGCTGATCCTGGATAGGATCAAAGACACTTGCTTGGGAGTAACAGGGATTCCAGTGTTATTACCATCATCCCAAACCACGGCCAGAGGGAGCCTGACTGGCAAGAAGGACACAGGGAAAAAGCCAGAGTGACTGGAACTGACAGAGGTTGTGGCTCCCAACTCTTGCAGTGCAATCACTGGGGTGTGGGTGGGGTTGAAAACCACCAGTGTCCTGGCCCCACTCAGACCCATTTAATCTGAATCTCAAGTGGAGGGACTCAGGCATCAGTCATTTCAAATGCCCCCAGGTGGTTGAGAATCTCATGATAGAGCCAGGGAGAGCTAAGAAAAGACAGGTAAGGGGGCTGAGGACTGCCGGTAGGGTGAGGTGAGGCAGCAGACTGAGCAAGGTCACATCAGTTTGGGAAGAAAGAACGGCTGCAAGTCAGAGGGCTCCACATTTTCTGTGTGGGGAGGACAGGGAAGGAGGCTGGAAAGGATAAAAAAGAAATATGACTCAGCTATGATTATCATAGGAGTCAGTCACTGTCTTGGTTTGTCTGTTCTTTGAAGGTTAAATCCGTGACTCAGTTACGATTGTCTTAGGTCATCTCATCCATCAGGTATCAGATAGAAGAAATAAAATTCGTGTTATCGATGTACCCAATGTGACTACATATTTGGATGAAAATTATTGGTTTATTCATTTGAACTGGTTCTAATGTTGACAGAGACAGACTGGATAGACGGATGGAGGAGAGCAAATATTTGCAATAATTTGTAGCTGTGACCCATAGCCTGGACCCTGATGGGGACAGGGCAGATATTAGAGGTCAGCCACCCTATCCTACAGCTCTGTCCTCTACTGCCAATCTCAAGCATTGGTCTTTTTATTTTTATTTTTAATTTTTTTTGAGTTGAAGTCTCACTCTGTTGCCCAGACTGGAGTACAGTGGCTGCTCCCGGCCACCACAGCCTCGACCTGCTGGGCTCCAGCGATCCTTCCACCTCAGCCTTCCGAGTAGCCGGAATTACAGGCATGCGCTACCACGCCTGGCTGATTTTTTGATTTTTATTGTAGAGATGAGGTCTCGCCAAGTTGCCCAGGCGGGTCTCAAACCCTTGGGCTCAGGCAATCCACTCACCTCAGCCTCCCATGGCACGGAATTACAGGCTGAGCCACCGAGCCCGGCTAGCATTGGTCTTTTTAAATCCCCTCAGTTCTGAACCTATCACCCACATGGTTTTTGCTATATAACAAGGAGGTTATCAGCATAAGAAAACTTTAAAGTGTATTTAAACTTTAAAAAGTCTGTTGTCAATAAGGTAAAACCTAATAGAGTAAACTTGACCAGTATTGAGCTCCACTCAGTCTTTTCTTGCTGAAGGATGCTTGGAGCATTCTTTTCTTACACACACAATAAAAATAAAAGTAAAATTATCCATGTATTTTCTTTTTTTTTTTGAGTTGGAGTCTCACTCTGTTGCCCAGACTGGAGTGCAATGGCCGCTCCCGGCTACCACAGCCTCGACCTGCTGGGCTCCGGCGATCCTTCCGCCTCAGTCTTCCGAGTAGCCGGAATTACAGGCATGCGCTACCACGCCCGGCTGAATTTTTGATTTATTGTAGAGATGAGGTCTCGCCAAGTTGCCCAGGCGGGTCTCGAACCCGCGGGCTCAGGCAATCCACTCACCTCAGTCTCCCAAAGGCGCGGGATTACAGGCTGAGCCACCGAGCCCGACTATCCATGCATTTTCACTTGACAGATGGTCCAAATAAACTTTCTTGAATCAGCATCTTTAATTTCAGGCTCTTTCTTGATCTATGTCCTTGAAGAGTCCCATTTACTTGGTTTCTGAATGAAGCACTGTTCACATAATTGTGGATGCGTCAAAAGACTTTAATTTTCCTGGCAGGGTTATTTGTTCAGGTGACTTTGATTCTACTTGATGTCATCAGCAGTCCAGGGATGATCCACTTCCTGAATTCTGAGGTCTAGGCGAACACTCTCCCTTTCTGGATTTGGTCAGTCAGATCTTGTCCTGCCTTATACCACACCAGTCCCCACAGACCATGGAATAGGTTGTGCTTTGTAAGAATTCCTTTTATTACTTAGGACTTCAGAGTTTTCTCACTTAATGCAGAGAGAATTTGAGTGTGTGCTGAAGATGAAGAGAAATAGATTTATTTTACAAATGATCTCTAAAATTATGTTCTATGCTCAGGCAAGGAAATGTAGTTTTTATATTTTTTCTGAAAATTTCTTTGTATTCTTTTAGGATTTATTTATTTTTCTCTCCCCCATCAGGAGTCTAATAAAAGTTTAACAAAATTATTATAAATTGTTATAATTTTGTTTTGATATTTCTAAGTCTTAGGTTAAAAGGGCCAACAAGTATTTGTTTTGGCATCTCCATAGCATTAATTACACGAAAAGCTGTTACTCAGGTACACAATCTTGTCATGTCCTGGATATGACATTATGAACACAATTTTGTGTAGCAACGGCAATCCCAAAATGCAGGGCTGTGAATACCACTTAACTCCGGCTATATAAATGCAGGGTTGTGGTTATGGGCCTCTGTGGTAGGGATGCATCTGAGATCGTCCCCAGGACAGCCTGGCTTTTCAATGATGCAACTTGACAGCCAGGTGTTCTCGCAATGAGTGCGCCATTCCTGGGAGCACGTCTTCTTTTCTTCATCACACATTACTTCAGCAAGCACTGATTGAACAATAACCCATGTTTGGTGCTGGGGAAGCAATGGAGAAGAAAAGGGTCCATATTCCAGTGGGTGGGTAGATATGTTGACCAACAGTAAGTTAACACAGAAAATGATTGTAGTATTGTTAACATCCATAGGAGTTGGCCACTGTCTTAGATTGTCTGTTCTTTTAAGGTTAAATCCATTTTAGGATTATTTTTAAAGGTTGTTTTTATTGAATGTGAATGGAAGGAACTAGGCAACGTTATCCAACTGAGTTAATTTTTGTTTCCGATTATCCCACTCTTAGGAGAAGTAGGGTTTTAATGCAGTATTAGGGACAGGTTTGTAGAGTAGGGCAAGGGTGAGCTCATGCCCAGGTATTAGGGTGCATACCTGTGGGCTCATGCTGCCTTCCTCTTCATATCTGGATTTTATGGCAATCAATGTAACTACTAACACTAAGAGAAGAATGTAGAGTGCTTACTTGCAGTTGGTTACATAGTCAACATTGGCATTTGAGCAATGAATATTGACCTCTTAAAAGCAGTACTTTGCAGAAGGATAAAAGAGTTTGCAAGAATTGAGCTGATAGTTTAATTATGTACTTGCCCTAGAACCTGCAAGTTAGAATGACTTTTCTCTAAAACACATATTTCACAAAATCAGAACGTAAGGTATAGTGTTATCTAAAAGAATGGTCTCCTATTTTGATTTTGCACCGCTATCAATAAAATATTTTTAAGCATGTCACAATATATTTATTTACTTATAAATTATATATATTGATAACTAGCACATGTATATTTTTGGAAATAATGTTTAGTATATAGATATACATTATATGTGTCCAATTTCATTAAAATGTATCTCAAAACATATGTAAAATATAAATTTTAAGAGAATGGTGTTTTAGTTCAGGCTGCCATAGCAAATTATTCTAGGCAGGATTACTTAAACAACAAACATTTATTTCTCACAGCTCTGGAGACTGAGAAGTCCCAGATCAGGATGCTGACAGATGTAGTGTCTAGTGAGGGTCCGCTTCCTAGTTTGCAATGCCCTTCTCATTGTGAAGAGAAAGCACTCATGTCTGTTCTTAAACAGGTACTAATCCATTCATGAGATCCCCCACCCTCATGACCCAATCACCTCCCAAAGGCACCACCTCCTAAGACCATCACCTTGGGGTTAGAATTTCAACATATGAGTTTGGGAGGGACATAAACATTTAGTCCATGAAAAATGGAATCAATAGAAATGAGTTCTAACGTTTCTTTCACAGTTCCATAAGGACTACCATGGACATTCCCTGGGTATATGCACCCCACTGAGGAGACCAGTGTAAGAAACCAGACAGAGTGGAGAGCGCTGAACTGTATTTTTGATACTTAGGCATTTGGGCCATGTTGCCTTTCTGCCCTGTGTCATTCTAAATCCACTGATAAATTATAAAGGAATTGGTAAATAGTTGTAAAGGAATCCATATGAAAATATAGAACTATTTCTTAAGTGAATGAATAAATGAGTGAATGTGAATGAAACTAGGTCCTTAGGTTCATCTCAGCCATTAGTGTGAATTCAGCAGAGGAACACAATCTCTGATGTGATTTTATTCCATTAATTGGAGATGATCAGGATTATGTCAGGAACTTTATACTTAACAGCATCTGTCCTGTCTTCTTTAATCAGTAGAAAACATGTTTCATTTTGGGGCAACAAGCAAGATGTATCTACAGACTTGTGCTTCCTATTCTAGAAACTTCTACACGTAACTTAGAATCACTAAGCAAAAACGCTTCATATTGAGGTTCATGAGGATGCTGTTGGGGGAGAAAAAGAGAAATACAACTTTTATTTATTGGAAACTCTCCAGTTCCAAGTTCCTCTAGATGTCAGTATTACATAGGAAAATAAAGATATAATAGCCTTTGGCAATGAATAAGGACATTCTTACATTGTTTAAATGGTAAAACATATGTAACTTATAATTACCAAAGAAAAAAACAGCCCCGTTTGGAAGCTGGTTTCTTGTATTCCTCAGGACCAAAAGCTTCTCCTGTCGGTCCAGGTCAGACCCTGTACCCAAAGAATATTGACCCAGCATATGGACATTTGCCACCAGGCTTTCAGATGACCTCACAAGCAGATGTCAGTTGCTCATCCAGGTTCTCAATATTGTATATATTTTTATGGTCTGAAATAGACTGATATCTACCAGTTTTCATTATTAAGCCCACATTTGCTTTTCCCATTTTGTTCATACCTCACAGAATAAATCTAGAAGAACAATGCTTATGAATGCACCAGGAGTTTTCATTTCAAAGAAGGAGAATTGAAAAGTATATCTTAAACACAATTTGTTAAACTGTCTTATTTGGATACATGCTTTCTTTCTTTCTTTTTTTCGGGGGGAGGTCTCACTCTATTGCCCAGGCTGGAGTGCAGTAGCACGCTCATGGCCACCGTAGCGTCAACCTGCTGGGTTCAAGCGATCCTTCCACCTCAGCCTTCCAAGTAGTTGAAAATACAGGCAGGCACCACCATGCCCAGCTAATTTTTTTTTTTTTAATTATAGAGATGAGGTCTTGCCGCATTGCCCAGGATGGTCTCAAATCTGTGGGCTCAGGCAATCCTCTCAGCTCAGGCTCCCAAAATGCTGGGATTATAGACATGAACCACCATACCCAACTGGATATATGCTTTCAAAACTGAACTTAAATTCTCTCTCTCTCTCTCTTTTTCCTCTCTTCCATGTTAATTCTAATTTTTTTGTCAATAAATATGTTTCTCTTCACTTTGCTAATTTGTTTTAGCTTTATGCCCTTCTCAATCTTCTTTCTTATCTCTTGTGCCAACTATGTATTAGAGCTCAACAAATATTAATAATAAAACTTGACTATAATCCTTTTTTTCTGTCAGAGAGACAGAACAATGTAGTATTAAGTGCACAGACTGAGGCAAACAGCTGAGTTAGAATCCTGGCTCTACTAGTTCCAAACTTAATAACCTTGAGAAATTACCAAACTTCATTTATAAAATAGGGCAAATAGTATCTATCTTAAAGGGTTGTTATGAGGAGCAAGTGAGTTAATAGCTTACAGTGCTTAGAATAGTGTCTGGTATGTAGTCCGTACTCAGTACATGCCAGCCATCACCACCACTACCACCACCACCATCATCATCTCCACCACCACCATCACCACCACCACCATCACTATCTGCAGATCTCTGGGATAAGCACCGGCAGTAAAAGATGAACCAATCTTTTTGCCCATTAGAAGACCGCAATTGAATGGGAAATTGACAAGAAAAAAAGTTTGATTAGGTGTTGCAAGGAATGCCAGGGGTGGAGGTATGTGCTGAGTTCTGTGCAGGCACAGAAAAGGGAGGATCTAGCTTTGCCTGAGTAAGCTGAAGGCCATTTTCCCTGCGGAGGAAAGGATATGCAAATATCAATTCTTCACTTTAACTTACAAGAGAAACTTTGAGAATCTAACATTCAGCCTTGGTTTTACTAAATATGCCTCTATGTTATAAGTTCCCCATTTAAAAAATGGAAGTACTCTGAACCCATGGAGCTGCACTATGAATTGTTTGAAAGTACATCTGCAATTTGTGTTGATATTTGTGTTCTGCACTTGTATTGTTTCGTGTTTGCAGATTTCCCTAAGGCAAATTGTATTCTGTTTCAAAGGAAAAAGAAAAGGACTGATTCTTTGACATCTACATAGTTTCATTAATTTGTGCTGCATAACTTTAGAATTTGTGATAATTTGGGTGGATTGGGCTAATGTTTACCTTTTATATGATATACATTAGCAAGGAGTTTTGCTAAACTAATTCAGAGAATCCAGGATTATGAGAAGAATGTTTATCTACTTAGGAAAGGGGCCAACTGTTCTAAGCAATGTCAAAACTTCATTTATACAGCTTACTTTCATCTCTTCTTTCTGGTTTACAGAGCCCAATCACATATATCCTCTCGTTTTTATTTGATTTATATGTGAACTGTATCAAGACAATTTAAACAGAGGTCAAGGGTGACATTCACATTATCAGTACCCTTTAATCTTTTCATGAAGATGGACTTTCATTTACAAACAATGCCAGAGTTTTACAGAATTTCTTTGAAATTAGTGTGTTCATTTTAGATACTGTAGTCTATATGGGGTCATTAATTCAGACTCTTCTGCCCTCTACATTACTGTTAATTTTTGTGTTTTTTCTGTTTGAATTATATAATATATTTTTGAACCTGGGTGATTTTGTCCCCAGGGGAATTCATCAATCTCTGGAGACATTTTTGTTTGTCACAACTGGAAGGGAGGGCACTACTGGCCTCTTGGTGGATAGAGGCCAGGGATGCTGCTAAACATCCTATAATGCTTATGATATTCCACACAATAAAGAATTATCCAGCCTCAAGTGTCAGTAGTACTGAGGTTGAAAACCCAGAGGTAATATGTAATCTCAGTTACTTAATTGTATATCCACAGGCTAAAGAGAAGATGTGGTCAGATTCTGGCCTGATGGAAAGGACGTCTGTCAAAGGCAGAAGGACATCAGCCCTCATAGGTAACATATTTAGGAGACTAATTAACTATGGATTAAGAGAGTTTTGTTGTAAAAGTCCTGTTCTTGCTATTCTTATTCCGGGGAGGATACATGTTCATAAAGACCTGTGCTGGGAGAAGGGAGAAATGTTGTTTTTTTTAATACCTTTGTTTGATAGACTTTGGGTCTTACCAGTTACAAACAAGAAAATCTTTCAGAAACCTTGTCAGTCATATTTTCTTATACTTTGCTTTTAAAACTTATATCTGCGGATAAAAAGAAACCTGAATAGAGATGCCATTATATGAAGCCAAAATTATACTGCTTACATGCACTCTCCATTAAAATATTTTGTGTCCTGTGGTGGCTTCTAGAGAGATCAACCCAGAAGAACCAGCTCTCCTCTGAGAAAGAAAATGTTAATAAACTCAACAAGAAAAATACCGAGAAGACCAATGCTTCCCTAGTTCAGAGAAGTTTTGCTGTATTCCATACAGAAAGACAAGATGAGGTGGAAAATTTTGCTCCAAGAAATCCCATAGAGCCAGGAGAGAATATAGATGGAAAAGACATTTCATGCACAGAGGGCTCGAACAGACAAGAAAATGACAGTGTTGAAGATGGTAAACAAGACACTATGGATCAAAATGAATATCTAGTGTTGGAAAAAGAGAAAAATGGGCTTCATACTAAGGAAGATACTAGAGGAAGAGAAGCCAAGAAAAAAGCAGAATTGGCAACTGCTCATGAGACAGTTCTGGACCAGTGTCCAAATAAAAGGCAATATGTTGATAAAACTATTGGTGACCAGTTCCATGAAAGGTAGGGTTACAGCATTGCACATCCACAATTGACGCTTTTGTATGCCATTACAATTGAAGACTAAGGATTAATGAAGATAATTTTTTTTTTTTAAAGTTGGAGTCTCACTCTGTCGTTCAGACTGGAGTGCAGTGGCCGCTCCCGGCCACCGCAGCCTCGACCTGCTGGGCTCCGGTGATCCTTCCGCCTCATCCTTCCAATGAAGATAATTTTTTGTTGTTGTTGTTTTTGAGTTAGAGTCTCACTCTGTCACCCAGACTGGAGTGCAGTGGCCGCTCCCGGCCACCGCAGCCTCGACCTGCTGGGCTCCGGCGATCCTTCCGCCTCAGCCTTCCAAGTAGCCGGAATTACAGGCATGCGCTACCATGCCCGGCTGATTTTTTGATTTATTGTAGAGATGAGGTCTCGCTGCCCAGGCGGGTCTCGAACCCGCAGGCTCAGGCAATTCGCTTACCTCAGCCTCCCAAAGGCGTGGGATTACAGGCTGAGCCACCGAGCCCAGCTTGAAGATAAGTTTTAAAGCAATAATTTAAAACCCAGTTTCCCAGTTGATGTGGATTTTTCATGGTCACATTTTCTGCCATTATTTTTTCTTCTTGTTTGTGATATTTTCAGGCATTTTATTGTTTTCTAAGTTTTCTACCAACTAGTAGGCAAAGATGATGATTAATAGTGCTCATGGGAACCAATATTTTTAAAAGATTAAGTAAAAAACTTTTTTTTAAGCAATTTAGAACACATCCTTCCTAAGGTCAAGAATTAAATAATGATTAGATTTATCTTTAAGTTAAAAACCTAAATCTGAAAAAGCCTACCTACTCCATTATACATCATAAATTGGCTATTTTTTCCCCAAATATTATGGGCATTGCATAAGATGTAGATTATTGAATTACTTTCTTCCTCAACTGCAAAGTTTCACATATAAATTCAGGTAATTTTGTAGCCAATTAAAATTAATTACTCTAAATTATGCTGAACCACAGTATCTATTTGGAACAAAAACTATCAAACACTTGTGTGGTCTGTTTCTGGGATTTAAGACATAATTCTTATTTAATTTTTTGATAATATATTTGAAACACAATCTTGGAGAAATTTAATTTTCCAACAATTAAACATAAACATAAATGATTACTCAAAAACTCCATCACTGCGAAGATGTTCTTAGTAAGGTTGAGAGCTGCTGAGAAACGGAAATTAGGTAGAATTCTCCTCCTATAAAGGTTTATTCTCACTGCTGTTATTACTCAGAGAGATTGTTGCTTCTTTTATCATGCTGTAATTTAGTAATTTCTCTCTTCTCTAAGGAAAGGAAGTTTAAAAAAAATGATCAAATTAGGCATTCATAAAATGACTGCTTTTATAAAGGGTCAGTGAAATAACTTGGGATCACAATGAGGACATTGGGGAGATCCTCTGGGATCCTGGTTATCTACATCCACAGATTTGATGGAGGACACATACTGCTCTATTTTGTCCCCAAACACCAAAATGGTCAACTGTATGATGGAACTTGCATCCTTGTCACTGAAATATCATTTTAGAAAGTTTTAGTCTAAGAATTTTGACCATCTGAAAGTTTTCTCCTTGAAACTTTGAGAGCTGCAACTGGATTTTATTTTCCAGGTGTGTCAGTGGTGTAAAGACCATTTCTACACCACGAATCCCAGGAAATTCAGCAGTGGGATCCATTTTCCAGAATGCTGAACAAACAGAGTATACGGGTAGCAGTAAGCGTAGAGTGACAGAGGAGTGCTTCGTCAACGATGTCAACAAAAAGAGCAGAGTAGATGTAGTAGGTACAGGTGAAGGACACGCATGTAAAATGACACAGGTGGCCAAACAAGGCCAGAGTTGCTCACAGGACAAACCCTGGAAGTCTGCTGGGATGAAGACCTCCCAAGAGAAAGATCTCCTGACCCTCTTGGGTAGGAAATGACTTTTGTTTGGCCCATTAAGGCTTTTTAACCTTTTCCAGTAAACGTTTCCTACTAAGGTTCACTTAATCTAACAGCCTGCAGGAGACTTAATGCCATATTGATGCCATTTGTGTGTTTAACTCAATCCCTCTTTTTAAAAAAATCTGAAGTGATGAATGCTACCCCAAGATAATTCTTTCTTGACTTCATTTTTCAGCATGTTTGTGGTGTGAGAGGTGAATGTCCTTATCAAATCAGATTCCCAGAGATTTATAGTATCTAAATTCTAAAAAATATTAATACTTGATAGAGTGCCTGGAACAAGATAAGTGCTCAAGAAATGTGTTAAAAATGTAAATTTTTGAGAGCAAAACTATTATCTACTCATTTCCTTTTGTATCCACGGTGTATGCATGCAGTAGCTCTTAATAAATGAATTAATGGAGAATGAACAGGTTCATGGCAAGCAAATTTAACATGGAAAAGAAAAAAATACTGAAAGAAATCTTACTGAGTAATCATGGGTGTTAGAACTGATGCTAATGTGGACTAGCGTTTAAATACTTAAGATGGAAGGCAGAAAGTGGGAGAAATTCGATAGCTGTAGAATACACACTTACCTAGTTTTATTGGGTGTTTTATTTCCAGCCAGCCAGGAAAAATTCATCTTTGTGCTTTAAATGTGCCTTAAATAAAGTCTAAAACATTTTGAAAAGTAATATATAATATCAAACATTTCAATGACATGAATAAATGTTTCATTTTTCTTTTTTTCTTCTCTACTTTAATTAAAATAACAGACTATATCAGTGGTAATTTTTTTTTAAAAGGATCAAACAATTTCTCATGTTTGAATTAAAATTGTCTCAGACTTGGAAGTATTACCTGTCTGGACTGTATTGGTGTTGGAGATTTTTAACTATTTTGACATTCCTAAAAGTGATCCTGAAGATGGTATGAACAATTGTTGAGTGGTCCTGACATTCTTTCTCAGAAATGTCAGATATCACCTTTGTGAATCACAGCTCATAATCTCAAGTGAAAATTTATGTGCCTGGATTGTTAGAAATAAAACAGATGGCTCATTGTATTTTATTATTAAATGAGCACATTTTTACTATGAGGCCCAATGCTTGCAGCCATAATGAGGTTGGACTGCTTGATAGATGGCCCTTCTTTTTCTCTCACCCTCTAGATGACATCCCAGCTCCTCCTGCCCCGTTTGACCATCGTATTGTGACAGCCAAACAAGCAGCAGTCAACAGTTTCTATACTGTGAGCAAAACAGAAATTTTAGGAGGGTAAGTAATGCTCAGTTTTAACATTCTTTCAACAAAAAAAAGAGAGCTTTCACAAGGACAGAGCCTGAGGACTTTGCAGATGTTATAAACACAAATCTTAAGAGATTTTAACCATTTCTGAAAACGGTCACTGATGCCAGAAAGGTTGATGTGGTGACTAAACTCTGCATTTATTGTCTACTTTATTTCCCATGTTGTAATGTCTGAAAATAAGAAAAAACCCCATGTGAACCACCAGATTGATCAGCTGCCCAAAGCCATGGTGTAGACACAGGGAGACAGGACGTAGAAATTAGTCAATACTGTGTAGTTCTTGTGGGATGTGTTAAATCTTTATATCATTATTGCTGGTTTTCCACTTATATTGTTACTGTATTAATTACTATTCTCCATTTCAACTGGTTACCTTGCTCTTTGAATAATTTATTTGAAGGACATCTAAATGTATGCTCTCTCTCTCTAAAGAAGGAAGATTAAAGTCCATTAAGGACCGTGTTCATGCTGAGGATGTTCTTTCCTCTACTTCACTCATAATCCCCTTATTATCACTGTATAGAAAATGTGCCTAGCTACTAAGCACAGGTTTCTACAGTTGGTGTTGTTGCTATTTGTGAAGTCCCTTCTAACTCTTCCCATTCCCTGTTTGTTTGCCCTCAGCCACATGAAACCACCTGAACTTTTTCTTCCCTAGCTGGCTGATCATATCCCATGAGACTGTGGGGATGGGCTGAGGGACAAATGGGAATTCCACAACATGAACTGATGCCATGGAAGTCTGAGGTATTTGGGTCTTCAGGGACTTCAGTGGCAAGCCAGCAACTATTTCTCTAACAGAGAATTGTTATTTGCAGAAAAAGCTTTGAGATAATTCCCAGAATTTGTGCTGTTTGTTCAGTCACAGTTTGTCAATGGCTCCTTTAAAGCTTTCTTTTTGTCTTCTTGAGCACCATCAGACCTTCTCGATTGTACTGCCGTCTGAATCAGCTGCTGGTCACCTCTTGTTCCGGGATCCACCCAAAATTGGCAGCCATGATTTGCTCAGCAAATACATTAGATGAGCACAACCAAATGTGTGTTGCTGCCTTCAAATGCAAAGCTGTTTGTCAAATGACTGTATCTCCTTTTTAATGATAGGAGGTTCAGAATATAGCAACTTTTACTTTTGGCAGAGATATAGCAACATGCCAAGGATCACTGAATCTCAAAAAACCTGCCCACAGTGGCAAGTCCCTGAATTTTCCTGGGAGTTCACCTTGTGCCCTGTGGACTCTAGGGTATTTATAATACCTGATCACCACGTTCGGTTCACATTAACTTATCAGTATGATGAGCCCACATGAATCTTGGAGGGTGGCCTTAAAATTCAAGGCTCTTGCAGAATAAGTTGTGCAAGAGAGCCAGAGAGCTGAGGTAGCCAAGTAGTCAGACATTGATGGTACACCACTGCTGGGCCAGAAGGTTCTAGGGGCCGTTGCTAACATAGGGAAAAAGCATTTTCTTAATTAATAGCCACATGGGAGTGCCTGGGTCTGTGTTCATGTACTCCAGTAAAGAATACATTTGGAGCAGTTGTTGGAATTGAAGTCACGCCTTGACTATGTTTGTGGTAATCCAATGTCATTCTCCAAGATCTGTCTGCTTCTGTACTGGGTGTGTAGATAAGTTGAATGGAATATGGTAGCCGCCACTGCCCTGCCTCTTCCAGTGTTGCTGTGACCTCATCTTTGAAATCCTCCAGCCTTGTCATAGGTCTTACTTTAGGTTTGCTATGTTCCTGGAGGGTCTCTCCTTCACTCTCTACTGTGATAACCACCAATGCACAATGTATTCTAGCTGATTTTACTAAATAAGATAGCAAAGTAAACAAACAAATCAAATGGAAAACCTTTCACAAATTTGCATTTCTATATGTGATTACATAGGTAAGAAGCTGTCTTATGCTTATATCCAAGCTAAACTGTCAAAAAAATCTCATAGGAGACTAGGCAATATGTATTTTTGATACACACACACACACAAACATACACATATATATGCAATATTTCTGTTATTTATTTATATACAGTTTCCAAAAGTAGTTTCATATACTTGACCATGGGCTATAATGTACTTCTACTAACAAAGCCCATCTGATTATATTCACATGTACTGGAAATATTCTGTATTATCTATAAAGGTGATTCTCAAATTTTAGGGTGCACACGAATCACTCAGGGAATATGCTGAAAACGCAAATTCTGGAGTCTCCCCCAGATTCCTGCCTGAGAAGGTCTGGGGTAGAGCCCAGGAAACCTGTATTCTTAGCAACCCCCCAGGTGATTCTTATGCAAGTGACCCACAGACCACACCTTGACAATTGCTGTTCTAGAAGTTTATCAGATACAGTAGATGCACTCACAGGTTTACTCATTCAAACTCAAAAAGAGAAATGCCCAGGGCCACTGTGCACTGTCCACTTGGCAGTAGATGACAGGACTTCACGTTGTGCTGCTTCCTCTTTTTGGCAGAGGGCGTTTTGGCCAGGTTCACAAGTGCGAAGAGACAGCCACAGGTCTGAAGCTGGCAGCCAAAATCATCAAGACCAGAGGCACAAAAGATAAGGTACAGGCTGCGGGAGGGGCTCCCTCCCTCCTCCTTCCATCTTTACCACACTAAAGCCCATTTCCCTCTTCACAGGAGGAGGTGAAGAACGAGATCAGCGTCATGAACCAGCTGGACCATGCAAACCTCATCCAGCTCTATGATGCCTTTGAGTCTAAGAATGACATTGTCCTGGTCATGGAATAGTATGTGTCCCCTCCTACCCTCCACACACACCTCTCACACAGCATTCATGGCAGCACAACAGCAGCTCTGTCCTGCTGGAGCCAAGGCAGAACCAAGCTCTTACCCCATTGATTCTGATTTATGTGGGTCAGTAGCTGACTAGGTTATCAGACTGACTCTTGTGGTATTGCAGTTTGTGTGGTATTGCCAGTGTCAGAAAGGAAACTACTTGGGATTACATGTATCCACGTGTGATTTTATTGATAGTAGTGGGACAAAGTAGATCTAGCTGTGTATCTAAGTTTTACTGTAAAAAATTAAGCTTAAATATTATCCTGGGCCACCTGGAAGAAAGTGGTTTTGGGGCTACATCTCCTGTGCAGTATATTTGCTAATAAAAAATTTGTGTCAAACTGTTGATGACCACCAGGGCTAAGAAGCTTCAATTTGCAATCACCTTTATAAAAACTTAATGTCTGGTTAGAAAATAAGTTCAGTGATCCCTCGGTATCCATGGGAGATTGGTTCCAGGAATCCTGTGGAAACCAAAATCCACTGATGCGCAAGTCCTTGATGTAAAATAGCACATGACCTACATGCCTCCTCCTGTATACTATAAATCTTCTCTAGATTACTTATAATATTAATATAATGCAAATGCTATGCAAACAGTCGCTTTTTAAAATTTGTATTTTTTTATTGCTGTATTATTATTTTTTACTGGTTTCTTTTGTTGAATATTTTCAATCCTTGAATAATTGACCCTGTGAATGTGGAACCCATGGATATAGAGGGATAACTATAGTTCTAACATTGAATCAATGTTGTGATTCATTCATTTTTCATTAATGATGAAAAAGAACAATTATAACAGTATGCCATTCATTCATTTTTTTTCCATTTTGGGTTTTGTTTTCCATTGTACAATAAAACATTTTGGACAATAAAGCATAGTGTCCCCCCTTATCCACAGCTTAACTTTTCTTGGATTCAGTTATCAGCGGTCTATATTACATGGATAATTCCAGAAGTAAACAATTCATAAGTTTTAAATTGTACACTGTTCTGAGTAGTGTGATGAACTCTCACTCTGCATCCCACCTGGGGCGTGACCCATTCCTTTGTGTAGTGTATCCCCTGTGCAGATGCTCTCTGCAGGTTGTTACTCAGTAGCTGACTAGGTTATCAGATCGACTCTTGTGTTATTGCAGTGTTTGTGTTCAAGCAAAACTTATTTTACTTAATATTGGACTACAGTGCAACAGTAGTGATGTTGGCATGTTGTTATAATTGTTCTTTTTATCATTAATTTTTGGTTAATCTATAAATGAAATTTTATCATAGGTATGTTTATATAGACAAAAACATATTATATTTAGGGGTCAATACTACCTGTGGTTTTGATCATCCACAGGGGGTCTTGGAACACATTCCCTGAGGATACAGGGAGCTATAGTATCTAGCATCAGCTGCAGAAGCACTTTATCACTGAAATTAGTCTGGGAACTTAAAAGACTGAAACTCAGCCAGGTTCGGTGGCTCAGCCTGTAATCCCGCGCCTTTGGGAGGCTGAGGTGAGTGGATTGCCTGAGCCCGCGGGTTCGAGACCCGCCTGGGCAGTGAGACCTCATCTCTACAGTAAATCAAAAAATCAGCCGGGCATGGTAGCACATGCCTGTAATTCCGGCTACTTGGAAGGCTGAGGCAGAAGGATCACCGGAGCCCAGCAGGTCGAGGCTGCGGTGGCCGGGAGCGGCCACTGCACTCCAGTCTGGGCGACAGAGTGAGACTTCAACTCAAAAAAAAAAAGGCTGAAACTCTGACTACTTTCAGTCAGGGCTTGTAATTCCCCTGCATGCATTCTTAGGGCTCTGTCTTCAATATATTTAGAGAGTGGTACATGTGGCCTCACCCTGGAGCTGAAGCCACTGGATGAAAGGAACTTTGAGGATTTTCATTTGTGTGATTTAAGGTCTATAAGATGCTGGCTTCAGAATAAGAATCAGCTAAGGGAGAGAGCAAATAAGTTAGAGAGATAACTGTGCGCACACATCTTTTAAAAGAGGTAGAGAAACTTGCATGTTAAGTTGTGCAAGAAAGGCCCATGGTGGCTAAGGAGTTGAAACTCAGGACCTCTCTCCTTCCCTCTGCAGTGTGGACGGTGGGGAGCTGTTCGACCGCATCATTGATGAAAACTGCAACCTAACGGAGTTTGATACCATCCTGTTCATGAAGCAGATATGTGAGGGGATACGGCACATGCACCAGATGTACATTCTCCATTTGGACCTGAAGGTAGAGTGCGTTTTGAATCCTATGAAGTGCAGACCCTTCCTACCTTTCCCCTCATGTTGTCAGTTATCACGCCCCAGTTTGGGAGATTTGTACTGCCATTTCAGGAATTAATGAAAATCTAGATTCCTACCCTTACCTCCTAATTCCCAACTTCTGTCACCCCCTAACATCCTCATGCCTCATCTTTAGGGGCTACTATTCAGATTCTCATAACTTGCCTGTGTTAAAGAATTCTACATGGCAGATGACTTCCTTAAAAAGTTACAATTAACTTGTGTCATCCTTATGGCATTCCTCTCATTATTGGGATATAAGTGGATGGGAGGATTTAGCTAAGTCAAAATACCCTAGTGGTGGCCAACTGTTCCAAATCTCCAAAAATCCCCAGCATGCTCCTGAAGTCCTCAGGAGCTCTGGACTTTGGGACTTACTCTCCTATGCACTGTCCAGTTGTGACAGAATACTGTGGCATCAAAAACTTTGCTTGCAGAAGGTAAATAAATAGCTCTGAGGACACTTAAAAAGTTAATTTTTTATGATTATGTAATTAAAGAATGTTCATTGAATAAGATCTGCAAGACACTTGTGGTGTGTGGAATGCAGAGCAACAGAATGCAGGACCAGAATGCCAGGGCACAGAGAAGGTGGGCAGGACACCATGCCAGAAAGGGGGACAAGCTGTTAAAAACCCAAGCTGCCTGCCCTTTTCCTCTTATTTATTGCCCTCTCTCATTACAAAGTCTCTAGAATTGGGCAGTACATGATCCTAGTTACAACCAGTAAAAGACCCAGACCCAGCAACCCTGATCAAGTGTAGTGGGGTCAGTATTATAACTGCATCTTCTTGTGTGGCTCGGTCTCTTTCTCATTTTCCTGTTTGCACAACATGACAGTGAGATAAAATATATATTCTCCATAACACCCCATAGATTACAAGTCACCAGGGATTGCACAGCAAAATAAATTTAGCCTCCTTAAATGGGTTTTCGTGAACCTCTCCCCCTGCAGTTTGGCTGACCTCACTGTCTTGATTTATGTACCTTGCCTTTCTGATTCACTTTCGAGCAGGACCAACACAGAAGGAAGTGGTATATAAAATGATAAAGTCAAAGATTAAAATTCATTAGCAAAGCCCTTGGCCATGAGCCAAGTTGGATAATACATAGTTTCATGGAGCATTTCTTTGAGTGCAGATATTCTGCTGCTATCCCTAAAGGGATTTGATTGGCAACTGGAACCAGGAGCAGACCTATCAGAAGTCAGGTGGCTCCACATGTGGCTTCGTAACGTTAATTGAGGACTTGCAACCGGCAATTTTAGTTATGGTTTGTATGTAAAGATCATAATAAAAGTGACAACCAGATGGGTCATCAAGGACCAGTTTTTTAGAAAGCTCCTTGGAAGGAAAAGGGCAAAAATATAAAAATATTAAGAGTCTTTGTCACTACAAGGGGGAGATTATAGGTGACTTACAAATGGTCTCCATATTTTTCAGTTTTGCAGATCTTATTCAATGAACATTCTTTAATTTTATAACCATAAGTAATTAACTGTAAGTGCCCTTAAAGCTATTTCTTTACATTCTGCAAACAAATTTTTTGATGCCATAGTATTCCTTCACTATTGTACAGTTTTGTAAATGACTGATCAGTTATTTAAGTATGAAACCAAATGTTCTTACATAGCACTCCTTCTTTACAAATGGTTTTTACTCACAGACATCTGTTTTAGAGATATTTTAGAAAAGGGCTTCCAAAGGTATTCTGCCCAGCCAAATGAACTATTGAATATTGATAAGGAGACACTATGTCATTTCATAAAGTATTTCTGAGTTTCAAATTTCATTTGAACCTCTTCTCCACCCAGACAGGTTGGGGTGAGGAGAGCCCGATCCCATCTAAAGGCTGAGGAAATGGAATCTCGACACTCAGAGACTAAGCTAATACCCTCCACCCCCACCCCAAGCTCTTAAGGAAGAATTGGGACCGAAATTTAAATGTTCTTAACTCTTCTTTGAAAACTTTATTTCTCTTTTATGAGTTACTTGACTTTAAATTAAATCCCTTATTTTTTCCACCTCTATTTTTCTACCCCAGTGAATGCAGGTACACTTGTAAGACAGTCTATGAACAATGAGCAGTTGCATTGCTACCTGTTTTCTTCCCCTTCACTCCAAAACTGTCAGATGACCAGAGTCTAATTCCAGGGGAACACTTAGTCAAGAGTCTTAGAGACCAAACTCAGCAAAACCTTAGAATTGCTGAGGCCAAAGAATGACTAGAAGCGAAGAGGCTTCCTTTGACATGTGACTTTCCCACAGACAAAGCGCAGAGGGAAACTGGAAGTCAGAATGTTCACAGTGTAGTGCATGTTCAGTGTGGTTGTTAAATGAATCAGGACATTTCTCTTGGAACTCATAAATCTTGGGGAAAATATTTCTCCAAGAAAGGGAAATTCATACTTAATAATTTTAGATGGGGGCAGATGACAGGCTGAGCTGGTCTTCATCAGTCCATTTGGAAAGTACTGAAGCAGCGTTCTTTTCTTTCTCCCCTCAAGGAGGCCTCTGCCTGAACTTCTGCATTATGGTAAATTGCAAAACCATGGAGAGGACAGGCAGGGTAATGCAAGGTTGGCAGGATACCCACAACCTCATCCACCACATAATTAAAGGAGAAAATACCCACATAGACAAGCCAGCCCCGAAGTGAAAGGCCTGATATGTTTTTCCTGAACATCGTATTTTTAGTTGTGGTTCAAGGACAATTTGAGTGAATGATGCTTGTTTTCATTGCTAATGTGTCTCTTTCTCCTGGCAGCCTGAGAATATCCTGTGTGTGAATCGGGATGCTAAGCAAATAAAAATTATTGATTTTGGATTGGCCAGAAGGTATGTTTATTTGGACATAGGTGTATGAATGGAGTTAGAGGATATGATGGCTGCTCTTTCTTTGCTGAGATAAATCTGCCCCTTAGTTTTATGCCCCCATTTAGAATTAGTTTAACAAAATTTGTGTTTGGCCCTACCTTGCTTAATTTGAGATTTGAGTGTTTAGAATTTTCTATAATGAATGCAAAAAATTAAAACCTAATACAATGAAGTTTATTAAATTAAAGCCATTAATTTAGCATGTGTAAGAGTTTGTCTTAGTCGTTTTTATTTGTTCCATCTGTACAGAGAAGATTTAGTTTAAAAAACATTAAAAGCGTAAACAAGATTACAAAGGATTCTGGCACATATAAATTTCTTCAGGGAACAAAGAGTTTACGTGGATACGTGAACGATTCAGCACATTAATGATGCATAGAAGATGGACGTTGTAAATTATTGCAGCATTCTGTTTATCATTAGTACAGGCTAATTCCCAAGCCATCTCCATGTCAAGGACCATATCTGTTTGTTTTTTTTTTTTTGTCATCTATAATTCAGACATTCTTTTTTTTTTTTTTTGAGTTGGAGTCTCACTCTGTTGCCCAGACTGGAGTGCAGTGGCCGCTCCCGGCCACCGCAGCCTCGACCTGCTGGGCTCCGGCGATCCTTCTGCCTCAGCCTTCCAAGTAGCCGGAATTACAGGCACGCGCTACCACGCCCAGCTGATTTTTTGATTTATTGTAGAGATGTGGTCTCGCTGCCCAGGCAGGTCTCGAACCCGTGGGCTCAGGCTAATTCAGACATTCTAATTATTTGAAATGGTTCTTCCCACAACTCTTTCAGATTATTAAGGTTTTCTAGTATGAATTTTGACTTTTAAAATTGCTGAGACCTCTTTACAAGTTTTTGACACAATTGCTTAAATATGTGATTACTATTAACACCTACTTATTTGAAGTCCACTGTATAGCTAAAGTGTACATGATCTCTGATTGACACTCTCCATTCTTCTACTTTGTCTCTTAAATTCCAGATACAAACCCAGAGAGAAACTGAAGGTGAACTTTGGAACTCCAGAGTTTCTCGCTCCTGAAGTTGTGAACTATGATTTTGTTTCCTTTCCTACTGACATGTGGAGTGTGGGGGTCATTGCCTATATGCTGTGAGTAGCTCTCCTGTCTCTCTCTGATACGTGATCTTAAGTCTGTGAGGCTTTGCTATTTTGATTAAAATCCTTATTTTGGATATTTCAAAAATAAATAGCACCACATCTTGCTCAGTTGCTTTCTGGTTTCCATTGAATCCTGTGGGTGAAAGGAATGAAAAAGTAAATGTATGTCCTTTTCACTAATCGCTTTAACTTCTAAGACACCACTTAGAGCCCCCAAAGTAATTAAAAACAACAACAACAACAACTCATGTCCTGACCTCCTAAATGACTCATGCTAGCCTTGTTCCTCAGAGGTGACATGCCCGGCATTTGCCATCTGAGTGTGTGACAGCACTTTGCCAGCTGCAAAATACTTTAAAAGGAAGTTGTACTATTCTTCAAGGTTCACATCTGAGTGTAGCTGCTGCTTTTGTGGCTGCAGTTGTTTAGTTAGGAGTTGAGGTAGGATAAGCAAATGCTTCCTTTATTGCAACAGTAATTTATACAATCATGCATCATTATTAGATGATGCTCCCTCTCTCTCTCTTGTAAACGGCAGAACCAAAAAGCAACCTGTCTATAAAGGTTTGAGGCTGTTTAAAAAATACTCACTCTGGTTTCTGTGTCCTCTAGACTTAGTGGTTTGTCCCCTTTCCTGGGCGATAATGACGCAGAGACGCTGAACAACATCCTGGCCTGCAGATGGGACTTAGAGGATGAAGAATTTCAGGACATCTCAGAGGAGGCCAAGGAGTTCATCTCCAAGCTTCTGATTAAGGAGAAGAGGTAACCCAAAGTTCATCCTGTGCTCTGGGAGAAGTAGGGAAAATCAGGAAGTGGTAAATATCACCAGGGTTATTAGAATCCATACTCTTAGTGACATCTATGATGCTTGTGCAAAATTGCAAAGAGAATGAGGTTTGATCCTGTTGAGCCAATTGAGTGAGATCCAGGACTGCTTAGGTCATGAGACTTGAGTGGTGCTGCACAGACTTCTTGGCCTTTCCAGATGAAGCTCTAGCAGTTGTGGACTCTTGCTGGGCCTCAGCTGACTCATCCTCAAAATGAAGGGTTTGGGAGAAGTTATTTCTAGGATCCCTTTCACCTCTACGAAGCATGTATATGGCTCAGTGTAGCTGAATACTTAACAACCATTTCATCTGCGAGCCTACTATGGGTCAGACCATGCCAAATGCTTTGTAGACATGATCTCTTTTAACCACTGCCCCCACCCCCAACTTTATGAGGTAGAAATTATTATTATTGTTTTATGGATAAGACTCCAAGTAGTTTGCCTATGATCACATAGCAAGTAAGGGTCAGAACTGAGTCTCAAACACAAGTTCCCCTTCCTCCAAAGTCACACACTTGGCTGTCATATATTACATGGCCTTCTGTATTCTCTCATGCTAATACCACATTCATCCAAAATTCAGTGGATTAAAAAAAAGATATCAAAATATAGGCTTTGCATTTTAGAATCATAGAGGGGTAAGGGCATTGTGACTAACCCATCAAACACACTGTTTCAGATGACTTTCTACCTAAACTATATCATGGTGGATAGTATTTAACATCATCAGAGCCAGTAATGCTTGCTTTAGTGTTATTTCATCTTTATTGCTTTTAAGTCTTTAATAAACATGGCCACGAATCAATAGGTAGGAGGGTGTTGTAGGAAGTAGGGGAAACAGCATAGGTCTGACACAGTGCCTGGCAGAAGATTCTTTTAGTTAGGCACTTAATTGATCACCTACTACATGCCAGGAAATGTTGTCGAGCATTAAGAATAGACACATAAAGCCCAGTCCCTGCCTTTAGTAACTTACTATCTAATAGAAGGGATAGATATTTTTAAAAACATATAATACAGTGTGGTTAACACAAACATAAGGCCAGAACTGAGTTCCTAAAGGATGAGGAAGACCAAGCCAGGCTGGGAATATCAGTCTGAAAGGAGGGACAATTCACAGACAGTGGTTTTCTCTGTCCTTAGCAGGAAGTCACAATAACAGCTGAGGTTATTATTATAATAATTATTATTTTTTGAGTTGGAGTCTTACTCTGTCGCCCAGACTGGAGTGCAGTGGCACCCTCCCGGCCACCGCAGCCTTGACTTGCTGGGCTCTGCGATCCTTCTGCCTCAGCCTTCCAAGAAGCCGGAACTACAGGCACGCGCTACCACGTCCAGCTAATTGTTGATTTATTGTAGAGACGAGGTCTTACCAAGTTGCCCGGGTGGGTCTCAAACCCACGGGCTCAGGCAATCCACTTGCCTCGGCCTCTCAAAGTGCTGGGATTACATGCTGAGCCACCGAGCCCAACAGTTATTATTATTATTATTTGCATATTACTATACACCAGGCAGTGAACAGATTGAAAATGTTAACCCTATTGAATCTTTGGAGAACAAGAAATCCACATTTACTGAGAAGCTGTTTTTACACGTATACTTTTATGTGTTATCGTACTTAACCTCTGGATAATCCTACAGTATGTGGATACTGGCATGATTATTTTACAGATGAGGACACTCAGACTAAGAGCAGTGAAGCAGATACATGGCTAGCTCAGAACACATGCAGAAGCAGACCCACTGGACTCCAACGCCTGGGCTCTGCTTGTTCCTTTCAGTCTGAGGACTTCATTGATAACTAAGGGGCATCACATACATATTTGGGCAAATGGCAACTGGCTTAGTATACAAGCCAATTCTTGGAAGAAACTGAGGCCAAAAGTGAAATACTACTATCATAGGATAAATGCCTGGAGTACAAAAATAAACTTGAAATGTTATTAAAAGTTTAATTGTTAGAACAATGTTATTGTTAACTTTTTAATAGATTTTTTTTTTTTTTTTGAATTGGAGTCTCACTCGGTCGCCCAGACTGGAGTGCAGTGGCCGCTCCCGGCCACCACAGCCTCGCCTGCTGGGCTCCGGCGATCCTTCCGCCTCAGCCTTCCGAGTAGCTGGAATTACAGGCATGCGCTACCACGCCTGGCTGATTTTTTGATTTATTGTAGAGATGAGGTCTCGCCAAGTTGCCCAGGCGGGTCTCGAACCCGCGGGCTCAGGCAATCCACTCACCTCAGCCTCCCAAGGGCGCGGGATTACAGGCTGAGCCACCCGAGCCCGGCTTTTTAATAGATTTTAAAAGTTTGACATTGGAGTGCAGGAATCATCATTTTTTTCGCTCAATCAGCTGTTGGAGTGCTCTGGGGTACAATACTGAAAATTTATGATACTAAGCAAAACCACACTTTCATTTGAGGTTGGTAGAGATCAAGAGTGTCTTTAAAATTACCTTTGCATCCAGGCACAGTGGCTTACAGCTGTACAGCACTTTGGGAGGCTGAGGCAGGGGGATCATTTAAGGCCAGGAATTTGACATCAGCCTGGGCAACAGAGCAAGACCTTGTCACTAAAAAAAAAAAAATTGACCAGATGTGGTGGTGGTGCCTGTAGTCTTAGCTACTTGGGAGGCTGAGACAAAAGGATGGCCTGAGCTCAGGACGTCAAGGCTGAGGTAAACTATGCCGCTGCACTCCATTCTGGACAACAGAGTGAGACCCCGATCAACAAAATAAAAATACCTTTGCCCATTTTGGTTCCTATCATGGTGATCTTGTCAACAAGTACACTGACTTTAATAAATAAATACTTATATCTCTTAAGTATTTGGTATCTGGTGAAAAGATTATATTGAAGCAATTCTACAAACAAGCTTTATGACTACTTGAAACTACTGCCTTGATATTTTTCAGAAGCATACTTCAGAGTGTTGTAGTCACTTAAAGTTTTTATTTTAAAAGTTTATTTGTTTTAATGTGATACATGTTAGTGTATCAAACAAGTTTATAGAACTTAGAATTAGAATATCATATAATCTGTATTATTCTTCCTTATATATTTTTCCAAAGTTGTATAAACCTTTGTTAGCTCCAAAAGGATATTGTTTCTTCACAAAAGTGTCTGATGGTCTCTCTCTTCATAATTACATTAACTGTATTTCCCTGCCTATTTAACTCTTTAAATCTTCTTAATTCAAAAGTCAATAATACTTATTATTCAAAAGTTTTAATACAGGAATTACTTTTGCAAATCATTAGAAATCATGGTACCATTTTGTTCTGATAATAATAAACATACATTTATTCTTCAACTGCCTGATAGGAGTACAATTTATTAAGCTCAGATTTTATATCACAAGCATGCTTATTTATATTTGAAAGTAGATTTCAGTTATTAACAAGAATTTTGATTATTTTTCTTGCTTTTCTCACTAATGTTGTTACCTTGATTGTGATTGGATTTGACGGTGGCCTACACCACTGTTGATAACATACAGTTCCAGTGAAAGAATTAGAATTGACTGTGAATTTGGCATTTGGCCATCTGGTCTCTCAAAGGCAGAGGCCAGAGCTGAGGTTGAATAGCAGGTGCAGGCCTTATTTGGTGTGTTTCTTCTAATAACCTTCTGGATTTTCCTCTAGTTGGAGAATAAGTGCAAGTGAAGCTCTCAAGCACCCTTGGTTGTCAGACCACAAGCTCCACTCCAGACTTAACGCACAGGTAACCAAGACTTCTTATTTTTCTTCTTCTTTTCCTGTCTGCCTATCTTTTGACAATCAGATGCCAGAGTCATCTTAAACTTAAAGAAGATTCTTTCTAATTCCTTTTTTTTACAGCCTTCAAATCTTTTGCTAGTATTAAATTGCTTAAAGATACTTTTTATTAAGAAATTTGTATTTTTGAAATAATGTAAATTATGTTGTTTTACAGAGTATTTTCACAATAACTTTTTCTTATTAAATTATTATATCCATTATAAAATGAATTACATCATTGTATTGTGTGCGCACACACATATATATGGCCTATAAACACATAAAGTTTTAGCGACATATGCCAATGTTCATTTGAGAGAAATACGCCTTTTTTTTTTTTTTTTGGTTCCCCATGTGAGGAAAATATGCCTTGTTAAAACAGAATTCAGATTTCTAAATTTGATGCTTACCTGTTTGCTCTGCTCTGAGCACCAAATCTTAACTCTAATGCTCAGCTTGATCCAGATATGCATACAAGTCTGTGTACAGGACACTCTTACCAGAAACCTTAGACTGAGTATTGAGAGTACTGAGCCCACGCTCTACAGAAATTTCTTACAGTGAAATCTCTATCTACTGCCATTGCCTTAATTACCATTTTTATTCCAGTTCCTTCATCTGTCTCTCTGGCACAGATGTCTTTCCTAAGCTTCAGATTCATAGATCCACGTATAGATGAGATGTTTCCACCTGGATCTTCTCAACTCTAAACCAAATTCATCTCCCTCTACCCTACCTCCCCCTCAACCATCCTTCTAGTGAAGGATGCCCATGGAGTAGCTTCAACCAGACCCTGGGCATCTTCTTGTTTCCTTCCTCTCCCTCATTAGCCCCATCTCGTGTTTAATTTATCTCCAAATTGTATACATTATATTCCCAAATTGCCTCTGGAGTCTGTCAATTTCTCTCAATTCCCAGAGTTATCCTGCCTGGGATACAAAGCCTAAATTACTACAAAGAAATTTACAAAAAAAATTACTAAATTACTACAAAGCCTCCTAAGTGACTTCTCTGCCTCCTTCATGTGTCTCTATCCAAAGAATTGTGGTGTACATAAATAACTCAGGAACAGATATGTAATACCTAAGTAATGTTACCAAACACTAGGATATTCAACTGGGTCAGATACACATAGAGGCAACAAACCATTCATGCCTTCAGGCTTACCAGGGCCTGTCTGCTGTGTGCATCAGTTAGCATGGCTTATGCCACACCCTGGTGCTGCTCAGGCTGATGCATTCTCACTTCCTCCACCTTTACTCCTCATCCTCCACACTCCCTGGGGTTTTGGAATGGATTTTTTTTCACTGACCAACAAGCCTTGGAATGACTGTGCTTTCAGGTACTCACTTTTTCCACATCGTTTTTATTGAAATTAACCTTACTTCTAAATCCAGCATCAGCAGTGTTTTATTTGTGTCTGAATATACCTTTCCTTGATAATTGGTACTGATGTCAAGTAAAAATAGACTTATTACCTAGTGGGTACCTCACCCAGACTACATAAACTGCTTATTAGGGTTACCAGCCTATTTTGAGCCAATTTTCCACCAATGTATTTTTATCTGAGCTTATTGGTGTCCAAATACACTTTGACGTGGCAGACAATATAGAAACCACAGCAGATAATTAGTGATGTTATACAGTTTAAAAAGTGTTTAAAAAATTTTTTAAAGCATACAACAACAACCAAAAAATCACCTTTTGTTATTCCATTCATCTGCTGGTACCTGAGGCAAATAAATATTTCGAGAATGGTGATGGGTTTCTTTTATAAAAACAAGCTCCATTTTATAAATCTAGTTATTATTAAAGTTATAATTATGCAGTCCTGTGGAGGCACTCTTCTAACCACTTTACACACATTAACTCGTTTAGTTCTCATCCCAACTCCCAAAACCGTCACCATTCTTATCCCCATTATGTAGCTGAGGGCACTGAGGACGGGGGTTGAGCTCTGACTCCAAGCAGAGCTTCCTCACTCTGCTGTCCTGCCAGGCATGGGCTGCTGGGTGCAGGAGACCTGGCTGATGTGTCTGGGACCATTCTTGTAGTGTACACTTTTAGTGTTATTATTGAAAGCCAGTATTTAAACTTAATATATTTTATTTTTCAATGAAACATTGAGACTAAAATTTTTCACTAGGTTTATTTTTGGAATAATTTTAGTTCTGATATGTTCTATCAAATCAGAATTTACCTTATGTTGAAAAAAAATTTCTTTTAAGTTGAAGTCTCACTCTGTCACCCAGGCTGGAGTACAGTGGCACGCGATCACAACTACTGCAGCTAGACCTGCTGGGCTCAGGAGATCCTTCTTCCTCAACCTTACAAGTAGTTGTGCCACCATGCCCAGCTTTTTTTAAAATTTTAATTGTAGCAACAAGGTCTTACCATGTTGCCCAGGTTACTTATGTTGAAATTTTAATTCTGGTCCCAAACTATTTACCATTTCAACCTAAATTCTATTAAAAACCTTTTATACATTTTTATTTACCTCTTTTGTTTCATGCCTAAAAGCGCTTCTGTTTCTTTACCACTTGAGCTTGCCTATAATTGGTCACTAAATTTAAGAAGGAATTTTTTCTTAGAAATTAAGGTCTTGAAGTTCTCTGCCTTCTGCATTATGCTCAAGGTGACATGCAGTGGTTCCTAGCCTGTCTTATGTCCCCAAGTATCCATATGTGACCATCTTCCATCAGAAAATACTCTCAGCTGGGATGGGACAAAGCATTCCTAAGCTACAAACCTACTAGAACTCAGCAAGCACCTACTGCAGAATTCATCAATTCTCAGGGGCCAGAGGAAGGAAAACTGAACAAGTATGACATGGTTTCTGTTCTCCTGGACCTAAGAAGCCTTCTACCCTTCCTTTCTATGCACAGTGCTATAACCTTCGCTCATTCCCCTCTCTCAATAAACAAGTAAAACAACCCTGAAATCCAGCATCCATTCACTCTCTTCCTTACTCCATCAAATCATTACTTCCATAATTACTCACTGATTAAAAAATCTTGGTCCAACCCACTCAGAACTCAGGACCTGCTCCAATATGTCCTCAGCTCCCCAGTTTTGTCCCTACTATTCCTTCCAGAGCAGCCCAAACCCCAGTGATTGTTTAAGACCTATATTAAATGCCACAGCTTTTCTCTATCTCCAAATTGGAGATTCTTTCTCTGTCTTCTTGAATCTCTTGGCAGCATTTAAATAGCCCTTGTCTACAGATTTGAAAATTTTTGGAAGAAGCCTTTTCCATGTCTGACTTTTTTTTTTTTTTTAAAGATAGGATCTTGCTTTGTTGCCCAGGCTTAAGTATAGCGGCAGCATCATAGTGCACTGCAGCCTCAACTTCTGGCCTCAAGTGATCCTCATACCTCAGCCTCAAGGCATGAGCCATGGTGCCCAGCCCTAAATCATTTTTGTAGTAACTGTAGCCCCAGTATCACAAGTATTGGCTCTTGTGCTCTGTCAAAGTGAGTTTTGATAAAGCACACGTGTGTAAATATTAAGTGATTAGGTGCTGAGCTGTTTGGCTCTGACTCTAGAGGAGAAGGAAGGGTCATGGTGATGGGGCTTTAGGGGAGAATGGACTCTGAGCTGGACTCTGAGGGCAGCTACTGGATCTCCCAGGGGCTGTCGGCATTTTAAACTTCAAGAACTTCTCTTGAAGAATATTTTCTACTCAGTAGCAAGCTATGGTCTCTCTATGTGTTCTTATATTATAAGTCAGGAGCTGATGAAAACAGCTAATCCTAATCCTTCCAACATCTTCTGGTTTCCCTAGAAGAAGAGAAATTACAGCTCTGATGCCCAGGACCTTGTGACCAAATAGTCTACAGGAGACTCCTGTTTGAAAGGTTGGTGGTGGGTCTTCTCCTGAAGAGGTATTTGTACAAGCCTAAAGAGACAAGGATAAAAAAGAAACTGAACATTTGTTCACAGGCTATGTGGGAAGCAGGTAGTGTTTTAGTTGGGTGGGAGTTCGCAAAATCAGGCTGCTGTGTTTGCATCCCGGATCTGTTGTTTCTTAATAGAAAAAGCTTGTGGATTGGGGATAGTCTCACTTCCTAGGTTTGTTGAATGGTTCCCAAGATCATCCAAGCAGTGCCCTGAGGCTAGGGACCCAATAATTAGCTCAATAGGTACCAGTAGCCCAACAGAAACTGTCTCAGGGAGACCTTACAATAGAAGGAAGTAATACCCTCTTTTGTAGAGATGAGGAAACAGAGTCTGAAAGACTCATAGGCTAAATAACTCCCCCAAGTTCCTGCAGCTAGGAAACAGTAGAGCGTGATTCTCTCAGCTGTCTCCCTGAGCTGCCTCCTGATCTGGCCTGCTCTCTGAACCCAAGGAACACTCCTTCACACACACATCCAGACATGTGTACTCTGCTCCACTGAGGGTTCTGATGGATTTATTCAGAGATGGTTTTACCATGAATACCATCTAGCCTAATGTATGTCCTAGAGGAGGAGACGGAGGAAGAATCGTGCATTTCCTATGGGGAACTTGGAAAAGTCCCAACATTTGTGTCCTGCTGGGGCCCTTGACCATCAGGTCAGCTCCATCATCTCAGGCAGGAGGGCTACAGCCATTTTTGCAGCTTCATGTTCACAACTGCATGGGGCTTAAGACTTGCAAGTTCCTGTTGCCCATGGGCCTTCATCCTTCCTTCTGATCTGTGTTTTTTCTGGACCTGAGTTTTTTGTTTTTCTGACTATGTATATTCTTGAAAGCAGCCTTGGATCTCTTGTAGAATATGATAGGGTGTAAATAAATCGGTACATCAAAATACAGGTCTCCAACCAGTGTTAGGAAAACACTTGCCTTCGGAGGAAGACTCATGTATTTAGGAGTCTATTACTTTTTTAGAAATCTATGAAATGCCAACAGGAAGGCTTATGTGTTCTATTTACAAAGACCATTCTTGTTTCTCAAAAATGGCAAAGAATTAATGTTATAAGAAGAATAGGAGGTAATGTTTTTGCTAGTGACAACATAGAGAAGGCTGTCATGCCCAGGCCTGGGTTGTGGCACTCAGTAGGGTGCCTGCACCCTGAGCTTAAGTGCCTGGATCCACAGGCAGTGGTGCCTGTCCATTCCCTCCCTCTCCCCTCCCTCCCCATTACCCCCAGAAGCAGTTTTGTCCCTAGTGACCACAAACCCCGAGGGTTTGCCACAAACCACCTTCCCACCATAAGGATTGGAGACACTTTTGAGGCCTGGTGGGAATGAACTCACAGTGTGACGGGGGTTGCATTCCAAGGCAAGCCTGTCGCCAGGGTTTGGCAGGGGAAGAATGGGAGGAAATGGTGGTGGGAGGGCATAGAGTCCTTCTATGCCAATGAGAGAGCTTTGAACCCACTGTAATGGAAGACAGCCACAACCCAAGCAGTGACAGTGTGCAGAGGACGAAGACAGATGTATTTGGGCTGGTCCCACTGGCACAGTTAGATACAACCTCTGCTAGGACTGCCTGAGGAGATCTCCTGAACAGGGTTCAGCCCCCTCCTGTTGACCTCGTGGGCTGGCTTCCCTTCCATCCCTGGCCTCTTTCAGCCCCATCTGGCCACAGAAACTCACCTGGGTCTCACTACAGGCTAAAGAAGAATCATTTCAGATCCACATGATCTGCATGCTTCCTTATTTATTTTCTTATTTTTTTAAAAAATTAGAACTTTAATTTGAGCTATTAACTCTGGGAGCAACCTCATTTGAGAAGTTAAAAAGAAAGATTACTCTTCACAGTGATATTTCCTGCCAGGATAAGATGGGTTTATGGCAGGATATATTATGAGGGAAACCAAATTTGAGATAATATTGATTTTAAAAATCTGGTGGTTGAATATTATTCCTGTGGAAAAAGAAAGAGTTCCAGACCCGATGAACAGGGTATAATTCACAGTGTAAATTGAGGCATGTAAATCTCCTGCAATTTGTTAGAGGTTTTTTGATACACTCCCCAAATCAACCTGGTGGTGTGCTGCTTCTGGTTGCCTCCATTGAATCTGTTGCCAGCCTATGAGACATAAATGTAGAACTGCTCCCCAGATCCACAGGAATGACGGAGGGCAGCAAGCACTGAGGTGTCCCAGGTCACATGTGGTTGAACAGCAAATGGAAATATTCCCACGCCTGACCCCACTTTCTTGCTCTGATGCTGGAATCAAGCTGACCCGATGGACAAAGGAGCTGGACTTCAGATGAAACAAAGAGGACTTATCCTTTGATACTGCAAATAGTACTAAAATATCTTGCTTAAACTAAAAAGAAAAAAAAAACAACCTCTGGTAAGCAGTGAAATCCATCAGGAGGTTTCTTTTCTTTTTCTCTCACATATACATACGTTGTAAAAAAAAAATCATCTGTGGTTTTCCTAAGGGGCACAACCAACTAATTATAATTTTAAAAGCCCTGCTGAATTAACAAGATTCACATTTTGTTTGCTTTGTAGGAAAACTGCTGCGGTTGCTGCTGCTTTGAGAAGATTTTTGGAAAAATCAGCAGTTCTGATGCCTTGACCCCTGGGATGACTGGCGGCCATAGCAGGGGTAGCCTTTGAACTTGAACTTGAACTAGAGTATCTCGACCAGCTCAGGGGAGATACAGCACCGTGGTCCTGGGGGCGCAGACATATTCCCACACCCCGTGGTAGTGAGCGTTGGGAAGATGTTTTCCTGCTGTCTTGAGTTTCTTATTTTTATTTTTTGATCTGGGTTACTGGGGCAGGGGGTGCATTATGTCTGCTGTTTCCAAGATTACTACAGCAATCATACTTGAGACTTATTGGAGATTTTAAAAGCCTTTAGGATGCATTTAGAGGGAGAAAACTGCCTCCAGTCATTGGATTATGCCTTTCCAAGGGGTGATTATATTGCCAGAAAAAAATTCTAAGTCTGGGGCACCCTTGAACACTTAGTGTTTTAGACTTTATCATTTTGATTTGGTCTGAAAGTGGATGAATTCAATGGATACATAATTTGCTTTCTGGAACATAAGTCTTCTTTGAATTCTGAGGCAAGGGACATCAGATATTGCACCTTCCATTTATTTTGAGCTGTCCCCCTAGCACATCAACTTCTTCCAAGTAGCTGATTCCATTTTCAAGCTCCCTTCTGACTAACAGTTCATCACCATGAAACACTAAGGTCTTTGAGAGGCAGTGCAAAAGGTATCTACTTATGGTTAGTCCTTAAAATTGTGACCTTTGGGATAATGTCACCAGTCACAAGAGTTTTCCTGCAGCCCCAGTTGTCAACGAGAAAAGATGGAAGGACAGTGCTTGGCTTCCAGTGTTGAAGTGACTTGGGAAATAACTCTTGGTTAGTCCTTAAAATTGTGACCTTTGGGATAATGTCACCAGTCAGAAGAGTTTTCCTACAGCCCCAGTTGTCAGCGAGAAGAGATGGAAGGACAGTGCTTGGCTTCCAGTGTTGAAGTGACTTGAGAAATAGCTCTCAAGTTTCCGAGTAAACTCACATGTCTACAAAGACCAAGAATCTCCTGTATGCAGTCTCACGTGACTCAGTGGCTGTGAAGAAACAGCAGCCAGATGTCAAAGGTGAGGGGAACCATCAGCTCACCTGTGGGACATGAGTATGACATCCCGTAGAGCTGAGCTTCTTATTCCTGAGCCATGTGCCATTCATGACAGAGGTTTAATAAGGGAAATGGGCCCTGCTTCAGGTGGCATATGGGACTTTAAGGAGTGCAATGCATGTGTTGTTTCCACGTGAAGAGGCGAGGCAGAGTCCCACAGAACTCCCTTACATGCTCAGCATCCAGCCTCCCTCATCTTTGTGAGCTTTCTCACGTTTTCCATTTCCAGGTAGCTGTTGTGTTGAGATCAGCTATATAATGCCTTTCTCTTTAGCCACGAGTCATGCTAAGACTGCTGTTGTCATGATAGCAATGGAAGAATGGCTTCGGCATGCAATCAGTGAGGGCAGATTGAACTTGTGTCGCTTTTTTCCACTACTTCTCAGACCCGCCCACCAAATCCTTCCAGCATGCTCGTGAATAACTATATGTTTCATATTTAAGATAACGGGGAAGTAGAGATAGAAGGAAATGTGTAATTTGGAGAAGGCCACATGCCAATTTTGTGGTCTTGCCAGCTGTAAAACCCACTCCTTTCCAGTCTTTCTCTTACATTATGATGCATTTATCTTTCTCCTTTGGCTATGCATTTATCCAAGGCTGGTTTCTCATGTTCCTGTTATGAGACTATGCTTTAAATGTTTAATTTAGTTTTCTTTTTTTAAAAAAAAAAGCACACACACAAATCCCTGTGCCTGAAGTGTTCTGTTACTGTGCTATCTTTAGCCAATGCTGTTCACTGAGTCTGGAAAAATACAAGCCAGGGCATGCATTAGTACTTAGACCACAGAGCACTGGCATTCACTCAGATGCTAAATAGGACACAGGGTCTGATTTGAATACCCCGTGGAAGGGTGTGTTCTGTTCTGTGGCATGGATTCTCTGCAAGTCGAGTGGAGGTCTTTTGTGTGACCTGCAGGCTGCACCTTCCGTTCTACTCACGCTGGTAGATGAACTTCCCCGGGTCTTGCCATGCATGCGAGAGAACACTCAGACCAAATACAGGCATGATTTCTTTGCCAAATTAATCCACTGATGACCCTGCAGTTAGTGAGTGTGATTTTGTTTTGTTTTGAGGTTTAAAAAGGAGACTCTACTTTGAAAATGGATCTTGTTTGGATCTGTAGTTAAATTTCCACATTTGGATGGGAAGTCATCCCCAGGCCAGTGGGTGCCTTTATACGAGCTCTGGGGATGGTTTGTGTTGCAGAGTCAATGATTACAGTCTAGAGTTACGTGCACCAGAAGAGTGTCAGTGTAGAGCTCATCCTGTCCCTACTCCATGCCCATGTGTGGCTGCTCCAGTGAACACAGTGACTCAGTGGTTTGTCACTCGAGCGGAAAGAGGGGGTTTTGTAAAGCTGAAGAATCCAGTCAGCTGTGAGCATAGCCCAGAGAAGCTGCATCTGCCTAGACTAGGGCTATTGTCATTATTTTTCAAAGATGTCATTCAGATCTGCCAGACTGCATTTCTCCTCTGCCCTCTTAATGGACACTATGGCTTCACTCACTCACTGGGCAACTCCCGTGTTTTTAGCAATTGGAGGAGATTAAGCACCAACACACACTTCCCACTACCTGGAGAGAAATAAACCACACAAATTACTAAGGCAAAAGCATGCCCAAATTCATAATTGGGCAAAGTGTTGGGAAGGCACCAACACTTACCCAGAATCTGTTGCTATTTAAAAATCCTAGAGAAGAGGGTTCAGGCTTCCATATGTTGCAGAAAAAACTCTGGAAGGGAGTATCACCTGAATTCACATGGGGAAAGCTTTCTAGATTGAAATTGGGTAGCACGTCTATGTCTGTTGAGTACCAGAGGTTTGTTTTTAGTTGCATTTTGTCTGACCTGACATTAATTTGCTTTTTTTCTCAAAAATGTAAATAGGCATGCTGCCATTTGGTGTGAATATACTTGGAAAGATGTGTGAATACTTGCATCTTCAGCCATTTTATGGAAATTAGTATAGCAATTTTTTTCTTGTTTTAGAATCAAAACATGGATTTGATACTAGGAACAGAATTCTGCTCTTTATTTCATTCCTTTTTTGTCCCGTCCACTTCTGCTGCCCCTCCCCCAGCTGTTGACCAGGGGTGCAGTATGCATGTGTGTGCTTGGTTAGTTGGCACCAGATGCCAAACGATGGAACCTCAGTTGGAGAATCCACCTGTGAAAGCATAAGCAAGAGGAAGCAGCAGTACCCTTCACGTGCTGTGGTCAGCAGACTTGTTCAGTTCTCTGTTGCCTGGCCATGTGGGCTCAATGTCACTGAAGCTCACATCTCACTAATCACGAGGATCTCGCTTTGCTTCTTTCGAATTGTTTACTTTCTCTTTTTCTTAAGTTAGAGTCAAAGTCTACCTTCTTATCTATCACGATGCTCCTCTAAAGCCTTTCTGAAATAAAACAAATTTATTTTCAGAAGGTAAATTTCTTTCTGTTTTAAAGGGATAGGCTAGATGTTGGGTTCCCAAATTAAGATAACTTTCTTGCATAGTTGAAGTCTAGTTTCTTACGTTAGAAGTGCTCTGTCCTTCACCTTGCTCCACTTTAGTGGGCTATGTTTTGCATAAGTGGTCTTTCTATGGGCAGTTTCACCTTCCATGAAGGCTTATAACTCAACTCCATTCAAAAGAGCAGAATGCATCTGTTACCTGAGTGCACAATGCTGACTAGTGTGTATTTTGGTGCCATCCCAGCTGACAGACATTGGTGAGTCCTTCTGATGAGGTTTGTTGGGGTAAATGAGAAATAAAAATGGATTCTTAATGTGGTGATTGCATATATCATGTATGTTTTCTATTTCTGAACATAGTTTCATTCAACTCTGTTTCTTTGCCTTGTGAAGATATATTGACAATCATGTACATGTATTATGTTGAAGAATAAACATGAACCTTATTTAGCCTTTGGTTAATGAGCTAAATTATTCAATGACATGGACTTGGCCAATATAGTGGGTCCCTCTCCTTTATGGCAGGGTTTAAAGTTAAGAACTCAAGGTACCTCAAGAGAGCCTCTCACTTCAGGGCTCCAGAGCTATCTACAGAGACACTGGCCAGCCCCATGGGGAAAGCGACTTCCACCTTTGAAAACATAGTAGTAGCCAGGTTCGGTGGCTCAGCCTGTAATCCCGTGCTTTGGGAGGCTGAGGTAAGTGGATTGCCTGAGCCTGTGGGTTCGGGACCCGCCTGAGCAACTTGGTGAGACCTCATCTCTACAATAAATCAAAAAATCAGCCAGGTGTGGTAGCATACACCTGTAGTTTCAGCTACTTGGAAGGCTGAGGCGGAAGGATCACCGGAGCCCAGCAGGTAGAGGCTGCAGTGGCCGGGAGCAGCCACTGCACTCCAGTCTGGGTGACAGAGTGAGACTCCAATTCAAAAAAAGAAAACATAGTAGTTACAATGTGCCAACACCGGCTCCAAGGTTTTTTTTTTTTCTATCAATACAAAATTGTTGGCTGAGATTTCTATACAGTGTCTAGTGCCAGAACAGTGTTAACAAAGTATTAAGCCAATCAGCAGCAGTTCAGCCCCTTTAATGGATCTTAGTGACTGTCCCTTAGATGCTGACACATATCCTTCAGAGACCCAACGTGGCAACTGTGGCAACTGCTGGCTGTGCCACCACTTCTTGGGGTCCGTTTCTTGTCTGGAAATGTGACCCTTCAGCTTCTGGACCTGCATGTGTGTCTGTGGACGACACGAGGATTCTGGACAACACTCCATCCTGCCCAGCAGCGATCAGGTTTCCTAGCAATGAATTCATTCACCCCACCTGGCTTGAATAAACAGGACCTCCCACTAGATTTCCCATGGCCTCTACTGCAAGTCACAGGGGGCTATATGATCCCACACAAAGCAGTTCTGCCTTGAGCTTAGTCTTTGCCCACTTGACCCTCTAGGCAAGGCATTCTGACTTCTTCCCCAAAGAGAGGAAACCTCCTTGGCCCTCCAGTACAATATTGGTCCAGCAGATGACTCCCCCCTTTCCCAGGAGTAGATTCTCAATGCTGGAGTTTCAGGGCCTGTGAACTCGTCGGCCTCTCTGGGGTGAGGTGGGTGGGCACAGGGGATGGCAATGAACTCCTTCACCACTCACCTTCCCACCCTCTATTCAGAAAGGGGACACCAAACCCACCTCACGATCCTGACCCATCAGGAAGACAGCGGTTCCTGGTGCTCCTTCAGCGACCTCTCTCTGCCTCTCCTAATACGGTGCTTCTCCTAGAGCTTGTAATCAATACTTTCCAGACATCACTGTGGGACTGTAGAGTCTCATGAAAAACACTGGTTTGTATTTAACTGGCTCATGGCCTCAACTGCAGTGCTCAGGGTCTCTGGGTTCTTCAAAGCTCACCCAGTTATTTCTATAGACCTCCAAAATATTCTTACACAAGTATAAGACCCAGAAAAGAGACAGCAGCCTCTTCCAGCAGGACACTCTTCCTCCCCAGGGCACCTCCCTTCTGCTGCCTTCTGCCCTTTCCCCACCCTATAGTTCAGCTAACAAACACAGTCACCCCTGGGCCTTCTGACATTTCCCAAGAGGCTAGCCCCCAAGAGAGCAATGATACATTATTTTGCAGAGTCCTCATCACACAAACACAGTGTGCAAAAGCTGGGCAAATTTGCAGAGGGCACTCACTGCCTAGCCTAACTCTTGTGCTTGGACAGACCCAAGAAGACTGGGCCATAGCAGCACTTAGGACTTTCTTGGGAGCTATGGGAAGCTTCTGATAGTCAGAGATAAGTGAAGGCAATAAATGTCCACCTCCATCACCTTGTCTGCTAGGTGCTACTTGATACAAAAAGAGCAAGACCCTAGCTGAAGTCTGCCATGCATTCAAATCATGAGTAACAGGTACGGCCACAGTTAGACAAACTGTTGCTTTAGCCCATGAGGATCCAGCAGTCTGTCCTTTTCAGCCCTCTGACAGTATCTTGCATGAAATGTTCATTCAAGACCAATGGGGCAATATCTGTCTTGAGTGACCTTTGTGATTCTGATTGCAAGATTCAGCTTTCTAGTAGGATCAGATGACAGCATCCTCTGTCAATGGCTGGGCATGGGATTCAGTGGAATTCTGAGGCCTAAGACCATTCCCAATATTGTAGGCAGGCTCCCAAACTTGTTAGATTCTTGCATTATATAAAAGAGTTATATTGTTGTTATATTCTTATTCTTGGTTTAAGGGTACAGGTGTCTGTATGATATTTCTAACCCATTCACACACTTTAAACACTATTTATTTCACCAATTTAAGACAATTGCTTTTAAGTATCCATTATGCTAATTAAAACTTTTCTGGCATTGAACAGACATAGGGAGAGAGGAAGAGATTGTAAAACCCAGCCTGCTTATGCTAATTTTAAATGCTACCTAGCAACTCCCAAAGTGTATATTCTTGATTAGGTTGACATTCTTCAAATGCTTGCTAACTTCTGTGTCAGAGTATTTTATAGTAAACCACAGACAAAATCATATTGTTTGCCACAGAAACTCACATACTCCTTCCTGAGAAAACCTCTTCAGCTTCTGCCTTTTGGCCCTCATATAGCTGACTGAGGAACACACAAGTCCTGGGAATGGGCTACTGATACTCTTACTCCTGCAAAGGCTTCTTCTGCTCTAAAATACACATCTCAGGCTAATGTGGTAGTTCATACCTATATTCCCAGCACCTTGAGAGGCCAAGGCAAGAGAATCACTTAAGCCAGAAATTCAAGGTTACACTGAGCTATGATCATGCAACTCTACTTCAGCCTGGATGACAGAGTGAGATCTAAAATTTTTAAAAATGTGTACATAGCCGGGCTCGGTGGCTCAGCCTGTAATCCCGCGCCTTTGGGAGGCTGAGGTGAGTGGATTGACTGAGCCCGCGGGTTCAAGACCCGCCTGGGCAGCGAGACCTCATCTCTACAATAAACCAAAAAATTAGCCGGGCGTGATAGCGCATGCCTGTAGTTCCAGCTACTCGGAAGGCTGAGGTGGAAGGATCACCGGAGCCCAGCAGGTCGAGGCTGCGGTGGCCGGAAGCGGCCACTGCACTCCAGTCCGGGCGACAGAGTGAGACTCCAACTGAAAAAAAAAAAAAAATGTGTACATACATAGGCACACACCTCAGATAGCTCACCAGGCCTGTTTGAGTCCCTGAATCCCTGCCTGTTATCTCTAGTGCATCTCTGTCTTACATAGTCAGCTAGTGCTTGGGAGTCTTCATAGAATTATTAAATATGAGCGTTTTCTGTCACTCTAAACAGTCCTAGGAAGCATGCCTCTCAAGTAGCTGTAAAGTAGCAAAGAAGAATCTTGCTGCTCCAGATAATTCTAGGGCCATGGCCATCTCTTCCAGAGAGATGGCCCTTCTGAGTTCATACTCCTCCTTTTTTTTTTTTTTTGAGTTGGAGTCTCACTCTGTCATCCAGGCTGGAGTGCAGTGGCATGCTCACGGCCACCCCAGCATCGACCTGCTGGATTCTTCCACCTCAGCCTTCCAAGTAGCAGGAATCACAGGTGCGTACTACCATGCCCAGCTAATTTTTTAATTTACTGTAGAGACAAGGTCTCACCAAGCTGCCCAGGCTGGTCTTGAACCTGCAGGCTCAGGCAATCCACTTGCCTCGGCCTCCCAAAGTGCTAGGATTACAGGCTGAGCCACTGAACCCAGTCCACGCTCCTCTTAAAACTAAGATTCTGAAATTTTCCCTAGAGTAGTAACGATAAAATACCCTCCTTAAGTAACCATCTGCTTTCTTCCTCTCCGTCCCTTATCCCAGTTTTGATGTTGGGGTACACTGACTTGGACATACTCATATTCATACTCCATAGATCTCACCAAATTTCATCACTGGTCTCCTGGACATCTGTCTTGTTCCCCTTCAGTCCTTGACATTGATGATAATTTTATTTTTAACACACAAAGCAAATCAGATTACTTTAAAGGTTAGAAACTTAGGCTCAAAAATGTTTTAATTCCTTTGCATTACATTTAAAATTCTCAAGTTTGCCAGGCACAGTGGCTCATGACTGTAATCCCAGCTCTTTGGGAGGCTGAGGCAGAAGAATTGCTTGAGGCCAAGAGTTCGAGACAATCCTGGGCAATATAACAAAACTCTGTCTCTACAAAAAATAAAAAATTAGCCAGGCATGGTGGTGTGCACTGGCAATCCCAGCAATTTAGGAGGCTGAGGTGGAGGATCCCTTGAGCCCGGGAATTTGAGGCTACAGTGAGCTATGATTGTACCACTGTACTCCAGTCTGGGTGACAGAGCAAGACCTTGTCTCTAAAAAATTTTTTTAAAAAGATTCTCATGTATTCATGCAGTAGACTTTATGTTTCAACATCATTCACCACATTATCCCCACCCATTCTGCTCTAAAGACATAGGAACTATTTCCTAACCCTCTATCAGTGTCACAATATGGCATCTCTGACCAAAGTTAACCTACAGATGAGAATCTTTTTGATGTCACAGTTGCTAAAATTTTGGATTTGAATGCCTTTAGAACACTCAGGAACTAATAAAGGGTTCAGATCATTTGTGGAGTTATTTCTCTTTATCATAACTAGTGCTAGCAAAGACCATGATAGAGACTGGAGGACCCATTTCCAGATGGCTCATTTACATAGCTAGCAAGTTGATACTGATGGTTGGCAGGAGGCCTCAGTTCTTTGCTGGATGGACTTCTCCATGGGACTGACAGCTGCCATCTTAGGAGTATTCCAAGAAAGTAAGACAAAATTCTTAATGTCCCTTATGACCTACCCCTAAGTGGCAGTCATACTCCCTACTTTCTACAGTGCCTTATTCAGTGTGGAGGGAGTTATACAAGGCAAGAATAACAGGACGTGACAATCACTGGGAAGTACTTTGGAGGCTAGTGACCATTGTTTATCTGGCTTCCCAATGATACATGTTCCTTCCCATGCAAAACACATTAACCCACTCCAAATGCCCCTCTAAGTCTCATTCTATTATAACACCACCTCAAAGTCGAGAATCATATCATCTAGACCAAGTCTAGATGAATCTTATTGAGTGAATTTCCTTAAGTTCAGTTCCTCAAATACACTTTTTGTTCCTAAGACATGTAAACTAAAGAAAAAAGTCATCCTTCCCCACCATATATGCACCTAACATACAGTGGTGGATAGGCATAGGATAGCCACTAAAAACATTCCTATTTAAAAAGAAGGAAAAGGGGCAACATAAGAAATTTGCCAGTCTATTGCACCTCTAAAATTGAGCAGGGTAAATGTCAAGAGTTCCTTGTTTAGAATTCAGTCTTATTCCTTCCCAGGAATGACTCATCATACTCCTGGCTCCACCATCTGGACTCCCACTTTCACCTTCTGCATCATTCTTCCTTCTCCACAATGGTTAGTCTGTGTGGTTTCTCCGCTCACTTCCTGCCAGTAGAAGTTTGAGAGTATAAAGTCTTCATTCCTCTTTGTGCTCTCTTTGCCTGTTTCAGTCCAAGATGGTGGTGCTTTAGGCAATATGAATCTTTTAAAAGCCTTACAGGTCTCCTGTGAATTTTATTGAGGTTCACTCCATCAAACAAAGATCATACTCTTTCAAAACCCTTCATGATAAGCTCTTCTCAGTCTTGGACATCTGCTGAGCCTCCTGAGAGACAACACCCTCAAACATCTCAGAAGTCCTATTGTTTGATAGATTCTCTGGTACACTGGCTTGAATATTCCTTAGATCTTAACAAAGAATTTTAAATTATTGGTTTCATGTCTAGACATTTTTTCAGAGTGCCCTCAGTTTGATCTTTACTTAGAAGCCATTTCTTAATTGTAGCATCATTTGTTGTCTGGAGAGGGTGGAATTTTAAAATTCTTTTTTTGTTTAAAAGTTTATTTATTTTTCTCACATTTTATTATACGCAGGAAAAAGAAACCAGGAAGTACTTTCAGCACTCTCTAGAAATCTCCTTAGTTAGATCATATAGCTCATTAAGTAAATTTTCAACTTTCCCCATTATGGCAGGTGACAGCATTGCTAAACTTTCTGTCACCTAATACAAAGACCTTTTTTCTCCAGTTTCAAATAAAAAGTTTTTAACTTTCCTTAGAACTCTCACAACCTCCAAAGGTTGTTTGGATTTCATGAAACACTTTTAAAGACTCTTCAAGCCTTCATTATTCCTCTCCTTAAAGTCTGTCCAGCTTCTTCCCCCAGCATGTTTCCAAAGCCTCTCTCACCTTTTAGGCTTTTGTTTTGGCAGTGCTCTACTGAATGCTGTCAATTGCTGACAACACCAGTACAATAGTTTTGTTTATAACTCTGAAGTTTTTTTAGTCCTTTTCTCTTTAACTGAAATTTTTTTCACTACTCTTGTCTTCCTGATGAACACCTAAATCCCACCGTCCTTTCCAACCAGGGGCAAAGTCCTGATGTCCATGTTACACTTTTTATATGTTTCCTTTATATCAGTTCTCATGTTATTTTCTAACCTTTAATTTTTGTTTGTTTGTTCTGGTTTACCTTCCCACCATAAGTTCTTTGAGTACGGAAAATAGGAGTTTATTTTTGGCATATTTGTCACTTTTTCTCCCAAGACTCAACAGAAGCATTCTTTGAGTGCATATGTCCTTATTTTTCTGAATTTGGAATGAGAACATTTCAACACTATTAGCAAGACTTACTGAATTAACTTCCAAAAATATTTAGAATTACTTTTTTTGATTTAGACTTTTTTGTTTTCTTTCCATGTCTCATCAAGTGATTGATAACATAAGTACAGAATATTATGAATAAGTAAAGCTTCCTTTTCCATGTGTAGCCATAATTTTAAAATACTTTCTTTATACATGTGGTTAAAAATATGTCAACTTGAGAGAGAATAATCCAACCAGGATATTCATAATTCTTGCTAATTAATGTCTGAACTTTTCTCCCCTCAATTATCTCACACACCTGTTCATTGTAAATTTCCTTGGCAATTTTTATATTATATTAATGCTACCCAGAACTTGGACGCACACCTGACGTTTTCTGGATTTTAATTATTTTCAAATTAATTTTAATATTTTGGATAATTTCAAGCTAACTTAATGTTTAATAAAATTAAATACTATATCTTTTAAAAATGAGAAGTTTTCCTAGGTTTCACAAGATAACGTATGGTCTGCTTTTATAAGTGCTTTAAAATAGTTTTTAAAAGTGATTTCGCTAAAAATCTTCCTATTTGTCCCAAATCTTATTGTTTCATGATTAACTTAACAGCTTGTCTTGTGTGGAGTAGATCACAGACTTCCAAGGTGAAACATGGTTTTTGTCAAATGTACCTTCTGCCAACATCCCTTAAGTCAGATTCCACAGTTTTGCTCACTGTTTTCCTGTATTTTCTTTTTGCCTCACTCAGTAGTCTTTTGGCTCTAGGTTGTCCTATCTTATAAATATGGCTAACATCCAAATGTTTCTTAACATCAAATGTTGTTTCGTTAAAGTGCCTCACAATAATGGGACATTATTAATACCATAAAGAGGAACAGACCAGATAATGATTGTTCCTATTGGAACAATCTATTGGGACTTGTAGTTTTCAGAATAATATTCTGTAAAGTATAGGATAAGAGGCAGCCTTTTCTATATTGGCAAAATTAGGTTTTCATTTGCTTACAGTAAGCAGTAAACAATATTTACCATTTAGTCTTTATACAGTAGCTTATATTGCATAGTAACTTAATAGTCATTTTTATTAGTTATTGGTAATTATTGTGTAGTAACAGTACCAAGGAAGACAGAGGATCAAAATAATTAGCCTTAGTTGGGTAAATGTGGTACATGGACTTTTTGACTTTAAAAAGTCTATCATGTTTCATATATGCATATATGCATATACACACCCCTAGACAAACAGATGGTCTACTATTAAAATACATATGCTGGAGACCAGATGCAGTGGCTCACATATGTAATTCCAACATTTTGAGAGGCCAAGGCAGGAAGATTGTTTGAGGACAGTAGCTCAAGACCAGCCTGGGCAACATAGCAAGACCTCATCTCTATAGAAACTCCCAAAACAACAACAACAACAATAACAAAAACCCCAGAAGCAAACAAAACAAAAATACAAAACAGTGGAGAAAAGTCAAATTAAGGTAAAATAGAAACTTAATTCCAACGTACTCATCATTTCTGGTTTCCCTTTATAACAATAAAGACTAATTTAATTATAATCACCTGGAAACAATGAGATCAGTGAAATACATAAAGTAATTAATGAAGTATTGAAGCTACTTTCTTTAAAATATGCCTAAAACATATGAGGGAGGACCCCAAAATAGCAAAATTATTTTTTGTTTGGTTCCCTTGTAGTATAGGTTTTTACCACTAGTTGTTATAGGAACCTATCAACATCAGTGTACCAGCTAGTGTTGTGAGAGGCTGCATTTGGCTTCTGTTAAATTTTTCAGAGATTCTTTCCAACTATTATTGTGAATTGTTTATTTCTCCCTTAAATTCTGTTAGTTTTAACTTCATGCATTTTGGAGTGTTATTGTCACACGTATATATTTATAATTGTTGTCTTCCTGATGGATTGACCCTTTTATCATTAGAAAAATGTTCTTTATTTTTCTAGCAAAAGTTTTTGTCATAAAATCTATTTTGTCTAATAATAGCATAGCCATTACTGTTCTTTTTAGGTTACTGTTTGCATGGTATATAATTTTCTGTGCAAACTAACTTTAAATCTAAAGTTTATCACTTGCAGACAGCATATAATTAGATCATTTTTCAAAAAGTCATTCTGTCAATAGCTGCCAGAATGGGAGAATTTAATACACTTGCATTTAATGCAATTACTGATAAAGTAGGGTTTTGGCTATTTGTTTTCCACATGTCATAATTTTTCCTCCTCACACAATGCCCATTAAATTATCAACATCATTCTTCTTAGATCTGGCAATGAAAATACAGAAATTCATATGAAAACATAAACGACCACGAATAGCCAAAACAATCCTTAGCAAAAGAAACAAAGCAGGAGATATCAAACTTCAAAACTTTAAACTTTACTGTAAGGCTACAATAATCAAAATAACTTGATATCTGTACAAGAACAGGTATATGGACCAATGGAATAGAATAGAGATTCCGGAGTAAAAAACCTCAACTTCTCAACCAAGCCATCTTCGACAAAGCTCCACCAACAACAACTGGGGAGAGGAGAACCTGTTCAGCAAAGGGTACTGGGAAAACTGACTGACCACAAGCAGAAGATTGAAACAGGACCCCTACCTATCACCATACACAAAAATCAACTCTAAATGGATCAAAGACCTAAATGTAAAACCTCAAACTATAAGACTCTTAGAAAATGCAGGAGACACCCTTACAGAAATTGGAGTATGCATCCAATTCTTGATCAAAACCCCAGATGCCCATGCCATAAGAGATAAGATAGACAAGTGGTACCTCATCAGACTGAAAAACCTCTGCAAAGCAAAAGAAATCATCAAGAGAGTGGAGAGACAGCCCACAGAATGGGAAAAAATATTTGCCAACTGTATATCTGAAAAAGGCCTAATATCCCGGATCTACAAGGAATTCAAACGTGCTGAAAGGAAAACAAACAAACAACCCCATTAAAAAATGGGCAAAAGATATGAATAGATACTTGTCAAAAGATATAAGGGCAACCAACAGACACATAAAAAAGTGCTCAGCCTCACTAATCATCAGAAAAATGCAAATCAAAACCACATTTGAGATACTGCCTAACTCCAGTAAGAATGGTCATCATTAATAAAACAATCAACAACAGATGCTGGCGAGGATGCAGAGAAAAAGGAACACTTTTACACTGCTGGTGGAAATGCAAACTAGTTCAACCTCTATGGAAAACAATGTGACGATTTCTAAAAGAACTAGAAATTGACCTTCCATATGACCCAGCAATTCCCCTACTGGGAATATAGCTGGAGTAACTCAAATCATTTTGCCACAAAGGTACCTGCACATGAATGTTTATTGCAGCACTATTTACAGTAGCAAAATCATGGGACCAATCACGTTGCCCCTTGAAACTGGATTGGATGAAAAAAAAAAGTGGTACATATACATGATGGAATATTATGCAGTCATGAAAAAGGACAAACATATGGACTTCGCAGCAACTTGAATGGATTTAGAGTCTATAATACTCAGTGATCTATCACAGAAACAGAGTACCATATGTTCTCATTCATAAGCAGACCCTGAACATTTCCCATAATACTATAAGAAAGGGATTGGCAGTAATGGGATACTGATGGGGTGGAGGGTGGGGACACAAATAAATAAGGGTACCTGATCTCAAACCAGGCAAAGTTGGGTTCAAAGGAAGGCCCAGACTTTACCTGTATAATGATCACTTGTATACCTAATCCTGAATTGTACCCCACGTCTTCAAAATAAAATATAAAATAATAATAGTAATTTTTTCTCCTCTATTACTATTTCATTTTGCTCTAAACAGATTTTTTTTTAGCATGTCATTTTAATTCCTCCCTTTTAAAAACTGTATTTTAAAATTATTTTCTTAGAGGCCTTTTTGATGATAACAATGAGCACTTCCATTTAAAACAATCTATTTTAAATTAATATCAACTTAATTTCAATAATAAAAAGATTAACCACAAAATATATCTATTCTAATTCCCTCTTTTATGCTTTTATTGTCATGCAAAGTATATTTTTGTGTACTATAACCTCATTGATATAATTTTATAATTACTGCTTTTCACAGTTGTCTTTTAAATCAGATAGAAGATATTCTATTTACCAATATTGGTGTTCTTTATGTTTTCATATGATTTGAATTACTGTCTGGTGTCCTTTCATTTTTGTCTTATAGGGAAGTTGGGCTAGTATTGCATTCTCTCAATTTTTGTTTATCTTGGCATGTTTTACTTTTCTTTCTTTTTTTGAGATACAGATACCAGATACAGAATTTTTGATTGTCTGTTGTTTTTCTTAATCACTTTAAATATGCTATTTTGATGATTTCTGGATTCAATGGCTTCTGAGAAGAAATCAAGTGTTAATTTTATTGAGGATCACTTGTGTGTGATGAGTTGTTTTCTCCAGATTCTTTGTCTTTTAGCAGTTTTATTGTGATGTTTCTGGGTATAGCTTTCTTTGAGTTTACTCTAGATAGAGTCTTTTGAGTATCTTAATGTTTCCCACTGAAATGAAAACTTTTGGTCATTACTTCCTAAAATATTGTTTCTGCCTCTCTTTCTTTCTCTCTCTTTCTCTCTCTCTCCCCTCCCCTCCTCCCTGCTCTCTCTTTTCTCTCTACTTTCTCTGGGACTCCCACTGAGCATATATTGGTATGCTCCAAGAAGCTCCACAGGTATCTGAGTGCTCTCTTTATTTGTCTTCATTCTTTTTTCTTTTTGTTCCTCAGGATGATCTCAACTGACCTATTTTCAACTTCGCTTATACTTTCTTCTGCCAATTCAAATCTACTGTTGAGCTCCTCTATTAAAATTTTCACTTCAGTCTTTGTAATTTTTTAATCCCAGAATTATTAATTTTAAAAATATAATTTGTATCTCTATTAATATTTTCTATTTGGTGAGACATCATTCTTATATTTCCCTTTAGTTCTTTAGACATGGTTTTCTTCAGTTCTTTGAATAAATTATAAATTTGCAATAACTTTTTAGTATGTCTCCAAATCTGACTTCCTCATGGACAGTTTCTACCGAATACTTTGTTCCTTTGTATGAGACATATTTCCCTTTTTCTTTCAATGTTCATACGTTTTTGTTGAAAACTGAACATTTAAAATAATATAATGAGGTTACTCAGGAGATCAAATTCTTCCCTCCCCAGGGCTTGTTGTTGTTGTTGTTTTGTTATTGATGCTTAGACTAATTCCGTAAAGTCTGTATTCCCAACTGGTAACATCTTCCCAGGTAGTTGAGATGTTAAACAATTGCCATTGATTGTTTTTGACAAATTCCTTGGAGATAGGGCTTTTCCCATTGAGTAAGCACCGAGTCAGGTCAAATAACAACAAGCCCTGCACAAGGAGATTTCCTAGGAAACTGTCAGACTGGTCTAATAGAGACAATATCTCAGAATGGAACTTTATGAGAAACTTTAAATCCATCATGTTACTTTAGTGGCTGCTAGGCTGCTGGTTTTCAAAACGACTGTGAAACTTGGGAGGGGGTGGGAATAGGGCAAGTTAAAATGCCACGATACTGACTGTTCTTATGATATTTAGCTGTTGTTCTTGAATAAACCTTCCTTGTGTAGTTGTAAGCCCTTTATTAGTTTATAGAGCTCTAAAGGAGTTTATACACAATATTTGCCAGTGTTGTATTTTCTTAATTAATTGAGCAGTAGATATTCAGATGTTCTTACTCCATCATTCTGGGCCACACATATTTTGATGCTGTGACCCAGATGTTGTGAAAAAAATTGGTTGCTCCTCGTCCTTTTTCAGACTCTCCTGTAGACCCAATCTTGATCAATAGCAATTATGCTCCAGTAGTGCTATTCATTCTGTAGTTTGTCCTATTTGCTTTAATTTTTAACCCGTTTCATACTGATTCTTTTGTGAATTACAACAAAAAACTAATTAACAAAACAAAATAGAAAAAAATCCAACATACAAGTCCTAAGATTTTAATTATTAGAATCCACAGACAAAAAATTACACTTTAATAAATATAAGCTGAATGAACATAAGATAGAAAAAAAAGAGAGTTACAAAAATTTATGCAGACAATGACCACTGTGGAGCAGCAGACTTGTGCCTCCTCTCTGAGTGAAGCAGAAAGTAGGGCACAGCTTATGTTAGAGGAAGGCACCCCGAACATATTTGGGCAGGTAAAACACCTTGCACCCAGCAGAGATCTCTTTGAATACACAGAGACCAGTAAGTAGAGTGTTGTGACAGCAGATGTTGGATTCCAAGTGCCCCATCCCTTGCCGTGTGCCAGGCTTCCATAGGAACTGAAGCCCTGCCCTGTGAACAAGACAGGGTGAGTGAACCAGACACACTCTGGACTGGTTCCCTCCTCCTAGCCATGTGTGAGTCATTGGTCCCACATGGGAAGAGTCCTAGTAAGGGGACAGGGACAGGCAACTGGAGGCCAACTGGAACAGGTAATAAACCTGTGTTTGGACAGTCTCCAAGCACACACCTTCTGCCAGTAGGGCCCAGAAGCTGACTCCCAGCCCAGGAAAGCTTGCCTTCAGTTTAAACTCAGCTAGCACCTGCTGTCAACATCTGGTGGACCCCCCCACCCCCAGACCAGGAAGGAGTACCGGTCAGTCCTACATGTCCACAGGGCAGATCTCCCTTTAGCAGGGAGCATATGTTCTCTTTCAAGTGCTGAGCATGGACTTGAACTGGGAGGGAACGACATGAAAGACACCTGAAGTCATTCCCTGTGGGAAGGTATCTGGGTTGCAAACCGAAAACCAGCAGACAGAGGACCCATCTCCCCATCCTTTCCCCACAGAGTACTTGCAACAGGTCTGAAAACCAACCCCACCAGATTTACTGTGGGAAAAACTCTACAGCAAAGGTGTCTTTTTCAGGGTGAAGCATGGAGCAGAAGTGAGTGCCTCCCTTTCTCTCACACAGTGATCTATATCAAATGACAGAAAGGGCACTAGAACAGAGTGATATTAACTAGCATCGGAGCAACAAAACCAAAGAGGAAAGATAGAGAGGGAAGAGTTGCTCTTCACAATGAGAAAAAAAGTAAATAAAAAGTTAAAAAAAAAGTAAAACAGGAAATTCTCAGAGTTTTAAAGAGACCATGCCTGAAAAAACAGCTATCAGTGCACAAACAATGGAAGACTGACAGATGACCTGTCCCAGATGACAGTCAGAGAACTCAGAGATTGGATGGCTAAAATGAATAAAGGGAACTATGAGAAACTAGAAGTGAAACTCATTGAAGTCGTACAGGAAGTAAAAGCAGAGTTGGCCAGTTTCAAAAAAGCCCATTCTGAAATACTAGAAATGAAGAACTACATTCTGGAAGTTAAAAACACATTGACAAGCATGAAGATCAGGATCAATCAGGCAGAGGAAAGAATCTCAGGCACTGAAGACCAAAATATGGCACTAACCCAGTCTGTCAAAAAACAAAAAATGAGGAAAGTCTCCAAGAGATGTGGGACTATATCAAGCAGCCAAATCTACATCTGATTAGTATCTCTGAAGCAGAAAGGGAAACTGAGAACACCATGGAATAGGCATTTCATGAAGTCATCCAAGAAAACTTCTCGTATTTCACTAGAGAGGTTACTATTCAAGTGTGAGAGATTCAGAGAACCCCAAAATATCACATGGGAAAACCAGCCCCAAGACATATAGTAAGCCAACTCCACAAACCATGAAAGAAAAAATCCTAAAGGCAGCAAGAGAGAAAGGTCAGACCACCTACTTGGTAAGACTCATCAGATTTGCTCAAGACTCATCTGCAGAAACACTACAACCCAGAAGGGACTGAAGTCCCATCTTTTACATTTTGAAAGAGAAGCATTTCCAACCAAGAATTTCCTATGCTGCCAAGCTAAATTTCATCAATGATGGAGAATTGAAATTATTTCTAGCCATTCTATCCTTAAGAGAATATGCTGCCTCCAGGCCAGCCCTTCAAGAGATGCTTAAGAAGGCTTTTGAACACAGAAACAAAAGAATGATAATACCCATCACAAACGTACAGGCAAGTACAAAGTTAACAGAGCATACAGATATTCACAAAAATAAATCTACACACATATATAAATACAAAAGTAAAAAGGAAGCAAAGAAAACCCCTAGGAGTCCTATGACAGGGATGAACTCTCACATTTCAATAATTAATCTGAATGTGAATGGTCTGAATATGCCACTGAAGAGACATAGACTGGCAAACGGGATAAAGAAGCATGATCCAAGCCAGACTCGGTGGCTCAGCCTGTAATCCTGCGCTTTGGGAGGCTGAGGTGAGTGAATTGCCTGAGCCCGCAGGTTTGAGACCCGCCTGGGCAACTTGGCGACACCTCATCTCTACAATAAATTAAAAATTAGTCAGGTGTAGTAGTGCGTGCCTGTAGTTCCAGCTACTTGGAAGGCTGAGGCAGAAGGATCGCTGGAGCCCAGCAGGTCGAGGCTGCAGTCGCCGGGACCAGCCACTGCACTCCAGTCTGGGTGACAGAGTGAGACTCCAACTTAAAAAAAAAAAAGAAAAAAGAAGCATGATTCAATAGTCTGCTTCCTTCAGGAAATTCATCTCACTCCAAAGGACAACCACAGGCTCAAAGTTAAAGGCTGTAGAATGACCTTTTAGGCACATGGGAAACAGAAAAGGTCAGGGGAAGTTATTCTGATATCAAACAAAGCTGATTTGAAATCATCAAAAGTTAAAAAGAACACAGAAAGACATTACATAATGATAGAATAATAATCCACCAGCAAGAGCTATCCATCCTAAACATATGTGCATCCAACACAGGAGCACGAGGTTTTATAAAACAACTACTAAGTGAACTAAGAGAGGACACTGACACTCACACAATCATAGCTGGAGAACTTAATACTCCTCTAATAGCCACAGACAGATCACTGAAGCAAAAAAACAACAGAGACCTGGAACCTTCACTCAACACTTGATCAAATTAATTTAATAGACATCTACAGAACACTCCACCCAACAACTACAGAATATACATTCCATTCATCAGCACATGAAATATACTCCAAGATTGATCACATTCTTGAACATAAGTGAAGTGTGAACAGATTTCAAAAGCTTGAAATAATACCATGTATCTTCTCAGATCACAGTGGAATAAAAGTAAAGATCTTCACCAACAAGACCCCCAAAACACACAAAGACATGGACACTAAACAACATGCTGCTTAATGACTTCTGGGTGGACACAGAAATCAAGACAGAAATAAAAAGATTTCTGGAAACAAACAAAAACAAAGACACATCTTATCAAATTCTCTGGGATACCATGAAATCAGTGCTAAGAAGAAAACTCATAGCATTGCATGAACACATAAAAAAAAAAATAGAAAGATCACAAGTAAACACCCAAACATCACACCTAAGGGAGCTGAAAAGTCAAGATCATCTAAATTCCAATTTCAGTAGAAAAATTCAGATCACTAGGATAAAGTCACAATTGCAGTATACAGAAGACAAAAATATCACAGAAAAGATCAACAAGAAAAAAAGCTGGTTCTTTGAAAAGATAAATAAGATTGATGAACCCCTGGCCAGACTGACTGAAAAACAGAGAGAAAGTCCAATTAATACAATTAGAAATAAAAAAGGTGAGGCTACAACAGACCCTGAAGAAATTCAAAAGATTAACAAAGATTACTATATGAATCTCTATATGAATATATGAATATCTATATGCAAATAAACTAGAAAATCTAAAGGAGTTGGAGGATTTTCTGGCATCATGCACCAGAAGGTTGAAGCAAGAAGAAACCAAAACTTTAAACAGACTAGGAACCATCCAGGAAATTGACTTAGTCATAAGAAACCTTTCTGCCAAAAAAAGGCCTGTACCAGATGACTTCCCAGCTGAATCCTACAAGATATACAAGGAGGAGCTGATACCAATCTTACTGAAAGTATTCCAGGCAATCAAGAATGATAAAATTCTCTCTAACTCATTTTTTGAAGCTAACATCCTACTGATACCTAAACCTGGCAAAGACCCAACAAGGAAAGATAATTACAGGCCAATCTCCCTGATGAACATAGATGCAAAAATTCTCAACAAGATTCTAGAAAAGAGGATCTAATAACACAGCCCAACGATCATTCACCATGACCAGGTGGGCTTCATTCCTTGGATGCAAGCTTTGTTCAACATTCAAAAGACCAAAATGTAATTAAGCACATCAATAGATGTAAAACCAAGAAACACATGATTATCTTATTAAATGCAGAGAAAACATTTGATGAAATCCAGCATCTCTTTTTGATAAAAACCCTCAAAGACATAGGCATAGAAGGAATATTCCTCAAAACAGTAAGAGCCATCTATGGTAAACCAGGAGCCAACATTTTGCTTAATGGGCAGAAGCTGGAAACATTCCCCCTAAGAACTGGAACAAGGATACCCACTCTTACCCCTCCTATTCAATATAGTGCTGGAAGTCCTAGCCAGAGCAATCAGACAAGAGAAGGAAATCAGGGATATTCAAATAAGAAAAGAGTAAGTTAAGTTATCCCTTTTTGCAGATGATGTGATTCTATACCTAGAAAACCCAAGGGAGTCTGTCAAAAGCCTCCTCACATTAATAACCAACTGGTAAAATATTAGGTTACAAAATCAGCATGCAAAAGACAGTTGCATTTCCTTTTTTTTTTTTTTTTGAGTTGGTGTCTCACTCTGTCACCCAGACTGGAGTGCAGTGGGCGCTCCCGGCCACTGCAGCCTCGCCTGCTGGGCTCCGGAGATCCTTCCGCCTCAGCCTTCTGAGTAGCCGGAATTACAGGCATGCGCTACCACGCCCGGCTGATTTTTTGATTTATTGCAGAGATGAGGTCTCGCTGCCCAGGGGGTCGCGAACCCGCGGGCTCAGGCAATCCGCTCACCTCAGCCTCCCAAAGGCGCGGGATTACAGGCTGAGCCACCGAGCCCGGCAACAGTTGCATTTCTATACACCAACAACAAGCAGGCAGAAAACCAAATAAAAAACACAATCCCATTCACAATAGCCATACACACACAAATGAAGTATCTTGGCATCCACCTAATCATCTCATTGAAAGACCTTTACAACGGAACTATGGAACACTCCTCAAAGAAATCAAGGATGAGATAATTAAATGGAAAAACAGCCCATGCTCACGGACTGGAATAATCAATATTGTCAAGATATCCATCCTACCCAAGGCAATCTTCAGATTCAATGCAATATCCATCAAATTACCAATATCTTTTTTCACAGACCTGGAAATGACAATACAGAAATTCATATGGAAGCAGAAAAGAGCATGAATAGCCAAAACAATTCTCAGCAAAAGGAACAAAGTAGGAGGTATCACACTTCCAGACTTTAAACTTTATTAGAAAGCTACAGTAACCAAGTTGGCATGGTATTGATACAGAAATAGGCACATAGATAAATGGAATAGGTTAGAGATCTCAAAAGTAAAAACACGGTCTCTCAACTAACTCATCTTTAACAAAGCCACTAATAACAATCACTGGGAAAAGGAGACCATAATTAGCAAATGGTGCTGGAAAAACTGACTAACCACATGCAGACGAATGAAACTGGACCCCTACCTGTCACCACACAAAAAAATCAGCTCAAAATGGATCAAGGACCTATAAGAATCCTAGAAGAAAATTTAGGAAACACCCTTCTGGACATCAGAGTAGGGAATGAATATATGACCAAGTCCCCAGAATCAAATGCTACAAAAGCTAAAACAGGTGGGACCTCATCAAGCTGAAAGAGCAAAAAAGAGTAAAGACACAACCCACAGAAAGAGAAAAAACATTTGCTAATTATGTATCTGACAAGGATCTAACATTCAAGATCTACAAGGAGATCAAGCAAAGTGAAAGGAAAAAACTAACAACCCCATTAAAAAGTGGGCAAAAGACATGAATAGACACTTCTCCGAAGATGACATATAAACAGCCAACAGACACACGAAAAAATACTCAGCCTCACTAATCATCAGATAAATGCAAATCAAAACTACAATGAGATACCACCCAAGGATGATATCATTAATAAGTCAAAAAACAATAGGCACTGGCACAGCTGTGGAGACAAGGGAATGCTTCTATATTGTCAGTGGGAATGTAAGCTAGTTCAACCTCTATGGAAAATGACGTGATTCCAGAAAGAACTAAAAATTGAGATTCCATACCATCCATATACCGGGAGGAACACAAACCATTCAAAAAGACACCTGCTTATGCATGTTTATTGCTGCACTATTCACAATAGCAAAACATGGAACAAACCCTGCTGCTCATTGAAAGTGGACTGGATAAAGAAAATGTGGTACCTATACATATACATGATGGATTATTATGCAGCCATAAAGCAAAACAAACCACGGCCTTTGCAACACCCTGGATGCAGTTGGGGACCATCATATCAAGTAAACTATTATAGAAACAAGGAATTGGAAACTGCATGTTCTCACTCATAAGTGGGCCCTGATCACCGGTCACATTAATACAAGGGTGGGATCAGCAGTTACTGGGCACTGCTAGGGGAGGGAGGGTGGAGGGTGGGGGACATGTGACAACACAAAGGGTATGTGGTTCACTAACCAGGGAGAATGAGGGCCACCTAGAAGCCCAAACTTCACCTGCTCGCAGCCTACTTATGTAGGAAATCCTGATGTGTACCCCACAACTCTATAATAAATAAATAAATTTTTTAAAAATATAAAAATAAATGTATTATACTTCCCACACTTAAAAAAAGCTATACAAATTGTGCATTAAAATGTGCATATAGGCAATCCATGTAGAAAACAGCTATTATAATTTTAAAAGTTTTATTGATATATTGGTGACATGCAATAAACTACACATACTAAAAATGTAAAATTTGATATGTTTTGAAACATGCACATATTCATAAAGTGACCATGACAGTCAAGATAATGGACATATTTGCCACCCTCCAAAATTTCTTTATGCCTTCCTGTAAGTCTTCTTTCCTGCCCCTTTTAGATCACTCTCACATTCTAATATCAATTCTCATGTGTTTTTTGTTGCTATGAATTATTAATAATTTGTATTTTCTAGAACTTCATATACATGGAATCATATAGTATGTATTTATTTTCTCTCTGGCTCTTTTCATGCATGACAATTATTTTGAGAGTCATATTGTTATATCAATAGTTTATTTATTTGTATTACTGAGTGCTAACTCAATGTGTGGAAATACCGTCTTTTAAAATGCATCCACTGGTTGATGGAGATTTGGATTGTTTCCAAATTTTGGCTATTAGAAATAAAGCTGCTGTGAAAACTCATGTACAAATTTTTGTGTGGACATATGCTTTCATTTTTCTTAAGTAAATTCCTAGGAGTGGAAGAATGACTAAGTCATATGGAAGATTAATATTTAACTTCTTAAGAAACTGACAAACTGGCAACCCTCTTCGGTCCCCTCCCACTCTGGGAGCTTTTCTGTCCTCTCAATAAATCCTGCTTTAAAAAAAAGAGAGAAAAAGAAAGAAACTGACTATTTTCCACTTTAGTTGTGCCATTTGGCATACTCAACTGTTTCTCTACATCTTTACCAACTCTTGGTATTATTAGTCTTTTTAATTATAGCCTTTCTAATAGATTTGTAGTGGTATCTCATTATTGTTTTCATTTGCATTTTGTAATAACGAATTAGCTTGAGTATCTTTTTGTTGACTTACTGAGTTCTGAAAGCTCTTGATATATTTTGGATATAGGTCCTTTATACGATATGCAATGTACAAATATTTTATACTAATGTTTAGCTTTCTTCTAATTTTCTTAACCATATTTTCCAAGTGGCAGAACTCTTATATTTTGAAGCCCAATGTATTAACTTGTTCTTTTATGAATTGCTTTTTCAGTGTCATAGCTAAGAAGTCTTTGTCTAACCCAAAGTCATAAAAAAATTTCCTGTGTTTTATTCTAAATGTTTTATTATTTTAAACATTACATTTAGGTTTATAGTGCATTTTTAGTTAAGTTTTTCATATGGGGGAAGGTATGGATAGAAGTTATTTGCTTATTTATTTAGTTACCTATGGGTAGCCAATTGTTTCAGCACTATTTGCAGATAAAGGTATTTTTTACATTGCACAGACTATACACCTTTGTCTAAAATTAGTTGAATACGCCCAGCATGGTGGTTTACTCCTGTAATCCCAGCACTTAGGGAGGTGGACATAGCCTCTATAATAAATAAAAAAATTAGCCAGGCATGTGGCTCATGTCTGTAGTTCTAGCTACTTGGAAGGCTGAAGTGGAGGAATCGCTTCATCCCAGCAAGTTGAGGCAGTGGTGGCCATGAGCACGCCACTGTACTCTATCCAGGGCGACAGAGTGAGACTCCAATTCCAAAAAATAAAATAAAGTAAAAATAAAATCAGTTGAATATATATGTATAGTCTGGACTCTCTATTCTGTTCTATTAATCTATTTGTCTATTTTAATGCTAAGACTGCACCGTCTTAATTACTGAAATTTTATAATGTCTTAAAATCATGTATTGTTTGTCTTCTAATTTACTTCTGTTTCAAATTGTTTTAGCTATTCTGTGTACTTAACATTTCCATATAAATTTTTGATGAGTTCATTAATTTCTACAAAGAACATCTGCTTGGTGTTTGATTACATTGAACTTATAAATTAATTTGAGGAGAACTGATGTCTTGAAAATACTGAATCTTCTGACACATGAATGTAGTGTATTTGTACATTTAGTAAAATCTTTACTTTCTCTCATCAGTCTTTTCTAGTTTTCAGTGTGCAGGTCTTTCATTCGTTTCCATCAGATCTTATCACTATTTCATATTTGTTAATATTATTGTAAAAGTATTTTTAAATTTTTGTTTCTGATTGTTTATTGTTATTAGAGATGCAAAATTGGCTTTGTGTGTCAGTCTTCTATTCTGCAACCTTGCTGAACTCAATAATAATTCTCATATATTTTTGTATATTCCATTGGATTTTCTGCATAGATGATCATATCATCTATGAATAAGGACAATTTTACTTATTTCCAATATGAATTACTTTATTTTATTCTCTTATTACACTGGCCAGAATCTCTAGTACAAATTACATTAACTTCTTCATGGCTATACTCCTTTGGATACAATCAATCCCTGCCAGATGACCGTGGCTAAGTTTTATGCTCTCGTGGACCACATTAAAATGAGGTTCTAACGTGCTGCCTCGAAAGGCAGGCTGGCCCCAAGACAAACAAATCAAGGAAGTATTCAAGCATTGGTGCTTATGCACCTAACAGTAGTCTGGTGTGCTATGTTTATAGTTATCATCATTAAGTGAGCAGATAAAGTGTGCCTGGCACTGTGCTGAGAGATTTGCCCTCATTATCTAATTTAAGCTTGATAATAATCATTAGGAGTTGTTATGGCCTGCTCTAATACCAATTTTCCAGACAAGGAAACTGAATCTTCTACTTCTAAGTAATGTGTTGAAGGTCATTCAGTTAGAAAGTGGCCAAGTTGAGGTTTACCCCAAGGACTTCCTAACCCAAAGCCACAATGAACCATGCAACTGCACTGCTTCTAGTGTCCATTCACAGGCATGTCTTGAGCTCGTGGGTGCTGATCTGGTGAGGATAACATCGAAACATTGAAGTATAGGAGAGACAGTGTGAAAGAGCTCATTTTAGAAAATTTGAAATCTCTCCTCTACGAAAAATGCATCTTTTCCTTAAGGGTTACTGAGCAGATGCTCCTCTGACCCATATTATTGCAGAATAGCAGCTGTGGTCATAAAGGTAGCCAGCACCAAAGTGGAACTCGTAGCATCAGACAGAAAATCTCTTTATGCCTGTGTTCACTCTACTGTTTTCTATTCTCTATGAACTTACACACACCTATACTCTCACACACTTGCACTCACCCACCCAGTCTACACCCCCCACGCAGGCATACCTATCCCCACCCCTGACACACACACAGTGTTTCACTCTCAGGGAAACTGTAAACAAAAGTCAAGATAAAGAAACATAAGTTCATACATATAAAATGTCAGAGTCCAATAAATTCGGCTTAAGGATGAAAAATTGTTTAAACACATGCACGCATGCACACACACATACACACACACACACACACACACACACACACACACACACACACAAAACCAGGGCTTCTCACATGCTGCCTTGCACCTGTTGTGAAAGGCTACAATTCTAAGTGGAAGACAAGGAAACATATTTGGGATAACATGATATTCCAGCCTTTTTCTTAGGCTAGGTCAGTGTCTACCAGACAATTATTCATTGTAAACATGTCTGTGAGTTTGACGTATTAGTTGTCTTTATCTCTAATTTGTGTTTTAAAATCAATCTGGTTGTTCAAAATGAAAGTGTTTCATTCCTTTTTTACTTTTACTTCTGGTCTAAAGCTTTGTCCATATTGTCGGCCTTTCTGGAACTGTTTAAATGAGTGCCGTTTTTTATTGAGTGTCAAATACACTCTGGGGATAGGCTGGCCTTACAGTTACCCAGTGTGTTCAGCCAGGCCCTGGAAATCTGTGAGGCAGGGAAACACCATTGGTAATAAAAGGTTTTTGCTATTAAGAGCTTATCTAAGATCCCTCCTCTTGCCCTCTGGTTTCCCCTCTGTAAGCTTACTGCGGGGAGAGGGGTGTTGGCTTTCCTCCTTAGGGAAGGCAAGAGTTTTGTTCCAGGGTGTGAGCTTTTCAGAGAATTAGAGACATTTACTCAAAGTTCCAGGTGGGATGACCTTCATAAAACAGGCAGGGCACGTTCATCTGATATTTCAAAATGGCAGAAACCTGCTGATCCTTCCCTGTCTCCAAAGAAAAATAAAAAATGCACAGATTATCCCTTAGGCCTTTTGGCAAATGTCTGGTCACCCCTGGAGCTCTTATTACACACGTGCATACCGTGCACACTGGCCCTAGGAATAAAGCTGAGATATCAGAATGTCCCAGATGCACCTTGTCTTCCATCTGGATCTGGGACCTTTATTGCAGGTGTAAGGCATAGGGGCTTGCCCGGGATGGACTGGATACCATTAAAGGTAAACTATCTGATCTTCTCCACATGTTTGTTTGTGAGATGACTTGACTTGGTCTAACCTCAAGAGGAAGGTGCATGGTAATAATCTCGAACCTCCATTTCTTCCAGAGTCAGAAAGATCCACACTGTCACGGGTCACAGAATCAGAAGGCCAACAACCTGGGAATGTCTCCAAGTTCAGTGCTGCCTCTGAGCAGCACTGAGGAGCACCCAAAGCATTTCCCATAGTGAACTCTTCCTCAGCCCCTTCATCTTCTCCAGTGATGTTGGGTTTGTGTCTCCTTGATGAGAAAGATTGTCACTACTGGCCACTCTCCTTTGGACCCCAAAGTTGCAGGCAGTGCCATGTCCCTTCATCCACTTGATTTCAGAGCAGCTGCAGGAAACAGTCCTGAGCGTGTCTGAATGTGTTCTCTCTCCCAGGGCTCTCTCTCCAGCCCCAGGACCCTCTCCTAAGCCTCAGAGAGAAGTTTTGTTCCGGTGCACTCAGCCCTGGAATGGGGACCCTCAACCAATGAAAGTTGGGAGTCAGTGGGATCTGCCTACCTTCCTGGCCTTGGGAAAGAGGACTCTGAGGCATATTCCTCTCAGTTTCTCAGAAGCCTCCAGTGGAGCTGAGCCAGGTGCCCCTGCATTAGCTAGCCCAATGATACAGTCTCTTTTGACTTTCTCCCTTTGGGTCTTCCTTTCTCTGTTTTTCACTCTACAGCCTGGGATTACTTTCCACATAAACTACCCACACCCACTTGTGTGTTTTAGGTTTAATAACTCAAACTAAAACACACCACTCCAACGTCCTTGAGATTGGATCTGCATGTGAACAAGACAACCAGTTGGCTATGTCACTTCCGCTAACTCTCCACCACTCAATACAGTGGAAGAGAAGGTCAGTCAATGATCATTTGCATACACAGCTGGCATGGTTATATGAATGAATTGGCAGGGATCTTGTATTTATTTCTGATGCAACGGGAGGATGAATGTTGCTTCCTCTGAGTGGTTTTCCCTGCTGCACGTGTCCTGGTTGAATTTGAAACCTCTTCTGGGAATCACTCATACTCAGGCCCTCCCCTTTAACTGAGCTCCAGACATCCCAGTGAGCAGCTGGGGCTCCCTGAGAACAGACAAGGTGTCTAAACACCTCTCAGCCACCAGCTTCTGCTCCCTGAGCTCTGTCTTAAGGGGTTCACTTCTGTAGCTATTTGATTCTTCTGCTGGGAACAGAAGGGTGTCACATAGCTGTTGCTCCTCTGGCTGGGGAAAGAATCAGCCATTGTCTTAGAAAACACAGAGGTGATGGAACCAAGCCAAGGCTATCCCTAAAGCCAGCCAGGTGCCCCAGATGTGGACACTCGCCATGAATGAAAATCTGCAAATACTGGCTGCCCCAAGGATATAGCCAGACGATAGCATTAAAATGGATGTTGGGTGAGGAGTGATTCACTTAAAATGTTTTTCTACTTTTATTGAAGAATTATTTATATATAATAAAATCCAGGTGTTTTAAGTGCACACACACTATAGTGAACAGTGGGATGAGTTTTACTATTTTTATAGGGCAGCCATCACCACACTCAAGACACAGAACATTTCCATCACCTTAAATATTTCCTTGAGTCCCTTTGCAGTTGACCCCTCTGCTGACTCTCAGCCCCTGGAAACTATTAATTATCTGTATGTCACTATAGTTTACCTTTTCTAGACTTTCATGTAGATAGAATCAAGCAAGATGTAACTTTGTGAGTTTGACTTTACTTAGCAGAGTGTTTTTGAGCTTCATCCATGTTGCTGCTTGTGTTAACTTTTTGTTCCTTTTTATTGCTCAGTGATTTTCATTGTATGAATATCTCAGAGTATGTTTATTCATTTAGCAGCTGATGAGCAACTGAATTGTTTCCAGTTCTTGCTGATCTGAATCATGCTGCCATGAATGATGGCATTTGAGTCTTTGTGTGGACATGTGCTTTACTTCTCTTGGGTAAATACTTGGATGTGGATTGTTGTGTCATAGTTAAGTATGTGTTTCCCATAATGCCAAACGGTTTTCCAAAGTGGTTGTACAAGCTTGCCAGTAATATATATGAGTCCCTGTTTCTCCCCATCCTCTCTAACACGTATTATAGTCAATCTTTTTAACTTTAACCATTCTAGTGGAGTTTAGTGCCATCTCAGTGTGGTATAAATTTGCATTTCTCTTTTGAATAGTAATGTTGCATACCTTTCTTATGCTCATTGTTCAGCTATTATTGCTGCTAAGTGACATTATTCTTGAGGGATTAATCAACTTTAAGGTAGATGATATTACCTCTAATTTTCACATAAGGGTCTATAGTGGCTGCATGATCGCTATCACTCTGTTTCTTCTAGCAGAAATGGGACTGAGGCTTCCTAGAACACTGAATTCTCCCCTAGGCCACATGTTCTCAAATGCAAGGAACAGTTTGTTCTTAAAGGGACTTGCAGATATATATATAAATATATATATATTTTGTGTGTGTGTGTGTGTGTTGGAGACTCACTCTGTTGCCCAGGCTGGAGTGCAGTGGCATGCTCCCGGCCACCACAGCCTCAACCTGCTGGGCTCCGGTGATCCTTCTGCCTCAGCCTTCCAAGTAGCTGGAACTACAGGCGAGTGCTACCACACCCGGCTAATTTTTTGATTTACTGTAGAGATGAGGTCTCACCAAGTTGCCCAGGTGGGTCTCGAACCCGCAGGCTCAGGCAATCCACTCACCTCAGCCTCCCAAAGACGCGGGATTACAGGCTGAGCCACTGAGCCCGGCTCCTTGCAGATATATTAGCAGCCTCAAATTGTGGCACATTTTGACATTAATATTTCATCATAGTTTGACATTAATGTCAGCTATTTAACATTGCCAAGTGTTTTGTTCTTTTAAGCTGTTGAGCCTCTAATCATTTCAACAGATTTAATAAATGGCATTGTCACATGTGTAATTAGTAAGTGCTGACAGTTATTCTGCTGTGAAGTATTCCCCTCCACCAACTCGATCCACTTGGGGTTTGTAGGAAGGAAGTCTCCCTCTCTTGTCCTGAATGCGTGGGGAAAGGTCCCTGTCACTTCATTCTCCCTCCACTCTTCCTCGATGCCCCAAATGCTTTCTGCCCTGGCAGAGGCGGTCTTTAACTAAAGGTTTTGAGTTCCGTGGGAGTACAGGTCTAGTATATACCTGCAAGCAGAGATGCTAAAACGGGGACCTTTGTGACACGAATCCTGCAGGGTGTAGGGAAGAGTGAATGAGAGAGGATGGGGTGGGATAAGGAGTGCGTTCCACCTGTAGGAATGAAATCAAAGACCCAAAACTCTCAAGCCTACTGGGCTAGCCAGCGGGAAACACAGCTCCGAGCCAGTGTAGGTAAATGTTCTGAAGCCCCTAGAAAAGGCAATGAGGAGCATTGGAGTCATGGGGGAGAGCATTTTCTGTCTTTCTTGATTCTCTGTTAAATCCTGAGCCTGTCAATTCTATGACCTTATCTATTTTTCTTTTTGTTTTTAAAGAAATTCTCTAAAATAAAAAAGACTTGTTGACTATTTTTAGGAGAAGTGTGGGAAAAGGTTCCTGGGAAATAGTCTTGGGGAAAGAGGAGAAAGTTTTTAGAAGGCAAAAAGAACTAATCTTCTAGTACTTGAAGGAAGATGGAATTCACACAATGATGATCAGTGTAGGAGAGTGGCCTGCTGTCCTGTCATGCACATATATGTATGTGTTCATGTGCGCTGTGTGCATGGCCATGTGTGTGCATGCTAATGTGTGTGTGCATACATGCGGGGAAAAGCACATGTGTGGTGTGCATGCATGCATGTGTGTTGCTCATGTGTGTGGTGTGTGTGCCTGTGTGCTTGGGTGTGCCTGCATGTGTGTGTATGGTGCATGTGCGTTGAGGATCATGAAGAGGAGGTGAGAATACTCCAGAAGGAGTCACTTTGGTTCTCACTGGTCATTTATTCTTTAGGTTGAATTAATGAAATGCAGACATTGAGAGCAATTTTTAATGAGGACAGAAGAGGAACCTTCATAGGTACAGGGTCCCAGGGGTGAAAATGAAGCAAAGGGGAGTCAGAAGTCTCTATTCCCAGTTTCGGTTTTCAGATCCTTGTGGATGTGTTTTGTACTTTGTTTACTTTAAAACTGCCTGAAAAGTCACAACTCTCAGAAATCAACACTCACTGACCAGAGTTGAAGAATCTTCTCTGGTCATTTCCTTTTAAAATGTCTGGCTGCTTTTGTTCCTGGCCCATACAATCAACTTGGCCCTGGAGAGCTGAGTCCACTGCCTGCAAGGCTGCAGTATCCACCCTGTTTGCCACTGAGAATCCTCCAGGAAGCTTTGTAAATCTAGCCCCAGCAGCTGGGACCCTAACGGTCTGGGGTCCAACCTGTGCTCGGGGCCTTGGAAATCTGGCCAGGTGGTTCTCAGGTGCATCCTCCAGTGAGGCCTACTCACTAGGAGAAGGAACAGGGGAAAGCAGAGTTACCAGGATTGCAGAGCCTGGGCTCTGCCTGCAGTGATGAACAAGGGGGCAATTGGGGTTTCCATGGAGACTCCTTTTCAGTTTGTCACGTAGGCATTTGGATGACACACTGTCCCCAAGAAGACCATTCCCATCACAATGGTATTCTTTGTCTCTCAGACTCCATTTGTAGCCCCTTGGAATGGGCACATACTGTCATATTTGCAACTCTGGGTGAGTGAAGAGTTAATGTAGGTTTTTCAGTAGGAACTGAGTTGAAAGGGGGAAGCCGGAAGTAAGTCTCCATGGGGTGGGAAAAGAAGCAACCCTTCAGATTCTTTTCATCTTGCTCCATGTATTCCAACACCAAAACGGGCAGATACACTGAGCTTTCATGAGAAGTTGCTCATATCTTCCAGACACAGCCATAGTCTGGGGTTTTAATTCTCTGGTACCTATAATCAAATCATTTCAAATGCAAATAAAAAGTCAGTGATGAAAATGACCAGTTTAGAACAATTGTGCTACAGTCGCCAACTCCCACACAAACAGTGCCTGAGAAAGCCAGCTCCCTGGCTGTAAACAGGCTATATTTAGACGCTTTCCCATCCCAGCTCCTTCCCAGACCTGGTCAGGGCCGCAGCGGCTTCCCAACTCAGTCATTTTTGTCTATCAGGGTCTCGTTCCCTTATAATCTGGGGTCCCTCCCTTTTCCCAGGCTCCCGTGGAAACCGCTGTGTGGTTGCACGTCCACGTGGAGCCCCACCCGACCGGGTCGGCCACCCGTGCCCGGGCAGAGCGGGACCTCAGGCTACCAGCCAGGCGTGCCGAGCTGTGTGGTCCAGCCCTGCTGCGGCTTGTCCTCAGTGTGCCACCCAGGCACCGCATCACACGGGCTCCCAGGTTCCCCAGAGTCTGGGTGTCCTCCCTCCACCAGCTCCCAGTCTGCCTTCGGGTTGTGATGCTGGGGAGGCGCATAGGGGCAGGGGAGAAGGAAGAGGTGCAGGAAGCCTGGGGAACCCCGGGTGGGGAGAGGGTGAGGGTTGGCTCTTCCATCGACCTGCGCTGAGCGCATCGTACTAACTCCGTCCGCGTGGATAATTTCTTTTCTAAGATGCCACAAAATGAAGTCACTGTTCTGTAAACCTCCCAGGCAGAGGGGGTGATGAGCTCTGCCACCTCACACTCTTAGGGACAGCCACCACCCAGAACCAGGAAATAGCGCGCCCTGGCGAGGGTGTGGAGTGGAACCCCCGAGGCCAGTGGTGGGAAAGGGAGGTTGTGCAGCCACTGCAGAAACCTCGACGGAATTGAACGAAGAAGTACCAGATGGTTACACAGTTCTGCTTCTCGCTCTACACCCAAAAGAATTCAAGTAGAAGCTCAGAGGTCTTTGGACATTCATGTTCAGAGAAGTGTCATTCACCACAGCCAGAAGTGGAAACAGCCCGAGTGAATAAACAACAAAAGGTGGTCAGTTCATACAATGGAATATTATTCAGCCTTAAAAAAGAAATTCTGACACATGCTACAGTATGGAGGAGTCTTGGAGATGTTATGCTCAATAAAGTAAACCAGACACAAAAGGTCATATATTGTATGACTCCACTTGTATAAGCTATCTGAAGTTATCAAACTCATAGAGACAGAAAGTAGAACCAGCATTGCCAGGGGCTGTGGGATGGGGAATGGAAAGCTGGTGTTTAGTAGGGAAGAGTTTCAGTTTGGGAGGATGAAAAAGTCCTGGGATGGACAGTGGTGATGGCTGCACTGAATGCACTTACCTCCACTGACCTGCACATTTAAAAATGGTTTAGGTGGGCTGGGCTTGGTGGCTCAGCCTGTAATCTCAGCACTTTGGGAGGCCAAGGCAAGTGGATGGCCTGAGCTTGTGGGTTCGAGACCGGGCCGGGCAACTTGGCAAGACCTCGTCTCTACAATAAAATAAAAAATAGCTGGGCGTGGTAGCACATGGCTGTAGTTCCTGCTTCTTGGAAGGCTAAGGCAGAAGGATCGCTGGAGCCCAGTGGGTCAAGGCTGGAGTGGCCGTGAGCATGCGTGCCACTGCACTCCAGCCTGGGCAAAGGAGTGAGACTCCAACTAAAAAAAAAAAAAATTCGTTTAGGTGGTTAATTTTACATTAGGTGCACTTTACCACAAATTACAAAACCCAGAAGACAGCTCTAAGACCAGTGAAAGATGAGCTCTTGTGGTGGAGACCATCGCTCAGTATACTTGGGGGACCCCTGCTCTTGGGATCACAAGATTCATGGGTTCACCTGGCTCGGGTGTCCAGTCTCAGCAACCTGTCTTTCTTGCTGTACAGGTGGGTCCCCTGATCTGCAACCACCAGGACACCTGGGGCGAAGAGCGCCTGGCCTGCAGGCTCAGTGTGGGCCGTGCACACTCCCTTTTATGTTTGTTTGGGCTTTACTTTTCCAAACTGTGATACTTGTAACTTCATTTCAAAACCTAACTTTCTTCAGACCAATATGTCTGCCTACCAGGCACTTATGTTCCATAAAATAAAATGTACAACAAGGCCACTTTCCTGTTTCCTCAAAGTTGGTATCAGTTTATTTTGGGGTTGCTTTGCTCTATAATGTTCAGAGCACTTCCTGCTTTTGAACATCATATCTAAATATATGTGTATTATTTCCTTAAGGGAGCTTTCATAATGTTATTTCCTTAAAGAAGCCCAAAGTGCCTACTAAAAATTGATGTCTCCCACACAATGACATGGTGGAGTGGGAAACACTAGGGTTCTTCCAGTTTATGAAGAAAAGGGGAGATCTCAGGCTTCAAGATGACATAGCCAGGAATGGAAAATACCAAAAGACCTGTGCCATTAACTACAATACTCCACCTCAGTTTCCGAGTAGATTACAAGTTGTTTCTCAGCCTAGACTGGGATCTTGACATGAGTGGTTAAAACTTTAATGGAATGCCCTGGTAAAGACATATTTCATTAAACTCAGATTAGATGCTCTCCCTGGGTCTGTGATGAGCACAGAAACGAAGTTTCTGGCTCACAGAGAGCCTCAATTCCAAGTTTATATATAAAGTACATAGTCTGAATAAGTAAACATAAAAACTTAATACACAACAAATACGGTATTTTTACTTAGTGCAAAAGAAGCACTAACTGCCCTTCTTTTTTTTTTTTTGAGTTGGAGTCTCACTCTGTCGCCCAGACTGGAGTGCAGTGGCCGCTCCCGACCACCGCAGCCTCGACCAGCTGGGCTCCGGCGATCCTTCCGCCTCAGCCTTCCGAGTAGCCGGAATTACAGGCGCGCGCTACCACGCTTGGCTAATTTTTTTATTTATTGTAGAGATGAGGTCTCGTCTGCCCAGGCGGGTCTTGAACCCGCGGGCTCAGGCAATCCACTCACCTCAGCCTCCCAAAGGCGCGGGATTACAGGCTGAGCCACCGAGCCCGGCCTAATTGCCCTTCTTTTTGGGGGAATTTCACATGCATTCTTGGTCAGCAGTTGACCCAGTAGCAGAGATAGCTTAAATATTCTGTTAATGAAAAGCAACATTATAAAATGACCTAAAAGGTCTGGGCTTCTTTTGTGAACTCTAAACTATTAGGAATTAATTCAATTTGCTATCTGGAGATTTAAAAAAAAAATCATACTCTAAAAAAATGGGGGATTTGAATTTTTTCTTTTATGCTTCTTCCTGGCATTAAAATGCTTCCAGGAGAATTCTTTTCATTGCTCAATTATGGTTTCTATGGGATTAGTGGGAAATCTCTGGGTGGCAAAGAAACCCATGCTATCCACCCCCGAGCCAGGGCCCGCGCTCTGGATCCTCGCTGGAGTTGACCACCAGAGGGCAGTGTTGTCATTCTCCAGCCGCGCCATCCAGCCCTGTGGGGATCCTAAACGGTTTCCAGCATCCAGCCCTTACGGTACACTCCATTATTATTTTTGATTTACAAAGCGCCGTTCCTCAGAAGGTCCCCTACCCCCCAGCTGTTCAGAGAAAGCTCGCAGAAGCATTCTCGATCAAGGAGAGGTGGGCTGATGGAAGCGCACAGGTGGACATCTGGAAAGACACCCGCCGGCGGCAGGACCGGGACCGGGGGCAGAGGCAGGGGCCGGGGAGCTGAGGGGTCCGCGCGGCGCGACACGTGTCCGCTGGCGCAGGGACATCAGCTCCTCCTAGCGGGGCGCAGGCATGGACGTGTGCCCGCGAAAGGAAAGACGCTTGGACGCCGGCGATCAGAACGTCCCCTCCCAGCCAGGACCGCCTGGCCAGGCTCGGAGCTGGTCCCACGCCAGCACCGCGCCGGCGCTGCGGGAGCAGAAAGCGCCCTCTTGTTCCTGGAAGCCGGCCGTGCGCGGGAGCCCACTGAGCCCGGCTGGGAGGGCTGGAGAGCGCCAGGTCCTGGGAGCCTCGGATCAGGGCGGAGGTTACAAATGGAACCTTTTTAAGGACAGCTGAAAGAGATTAGGAAGACAGTGTGCGGGGACATCGGGGAGGGCCAAGTCACTCACGGGGCAGCGCAGAGGGGAGTGTGCTGATGGGATAATAACACAAATAAAGAAGCTTGATCAAAAAAACCCGACGGCTCTGGGAGTCAAAGGGAAAACACGGGACAATGAGAGCTGGCAGGTTCTTGGGACACAAACCAGGAAAAACAGGGCCACACTGGAGCTGCTGCCCCTCCCGCCCCCCCCCACTGGTCCTCCCCACCCCCCCCCCCGCCGCCCGCCGGCCCCCAGAACAGATGACTTGCTCCAAGCTCAGCACACACGCTGCCATGGTGCCTGTTTTATTTTCAGCAATTCCCACAGTCTAGAAAAGTAGGTGTAATCTTCACCATTTTGCACATGAAATCAAAGGCTAGATGTTCAGGCTCCTGGCCGCATGACGTGAAGAGCTGAGCTCGGAAGGAGATTTCCCCCCACCCCCCACACACACCCCAAGTCCCTTTACTGCCTGTGCTGGCTTCCTGAGTAGGGCGGGAGGGACAGTGGCCAGGAAGGAGCCTCAGAGGAGGTTCACCTTCACCCCATGGTCTCGCCGCCATGGGGAGGCCAGGCAGCCAGAGCTGGGGCCATCGCGCTTGCCCTTGCTGTCCCAGCAGCTTGAGCCGTGGCCTGGCCCGGGGGATTCTCCGTCTCCTCCTTTCCTCTGTGGTTGCTCCTCTGTCTGAAGGAGCCTCAGCCCAGAGGGGCAGGGAGGAGACCTTGTGGGGACAAGCCTTGGAGAAGACCAAGAGCCATCGCCTCCCAGGGCCCTGAAAGCTGCACCCTGAGGCAGAGAAAGGGGCAGATTCTGGATATGAAAAAATGCTTCCCTCAATGAAAGGGACCCTGCTGAGACATCGTGGCTGTGGGCCAAGTACCCTGCAGTGCCTTATTCTTTTATCTTATTATTATTTATTTACACAAGACCGGCATTCTGCTTTAGATAGGAAATCTCTCTCTGCTACAGAATTGCAAGCCCTGGGAAAAGTCCCCAAGAGTGGCTGATGCCACAGTCTAACGACAGCATGCTGGCAGTGGGGGGAACAGCGCACAGAGGATGAGGGGAGAGCTTGAGGCCCCAGGAAGGCAGAGCCAGGTGCTGGCGGTGAAGAGGAGGTGAGGAGGGCTTTGCCAGGAAGGTGTGGGGGGGCCCGACGGTGCCCGCCAGCCCTCCTGGGAAATTTAAACTAAGCCTGGAACAGACAGGAAAGCTGGTTGGGGACTCGTCTCCAGCCAACCTGTCAGCTTTTGGAAAAAGATGGATCAGAAGGAATGGAGGCCGGAGATACACAGGAGAGAATCGAGAACAGGGAGAAGACACGGCGGGGAAACGGCGGGCGCCTGTGCGACTGGGCCGGCTCTGCTTGGGCCTGGCCTAGCTGTGTGACGGCTCGCCCAGTCTCATGTCATTCCTCAACAATGAGGGCCTGGCAAGGGAGGATACGCCGGCCTATTTTTGTCTCACGCATTTGTGGAATCTGTTCAAAAGCTCTGAGATGCCAGGTTATAACGGGGGTTGGGGGGAGGGTTGAGTCACCGCCACCTGGCGGGTTTGAGTGGGTGGGAGGCCAGGACTGGGGCCGCTTGCATGGGCGGGGGGCTGCACAGTTGCTGTTGATTGCCACGGCTTCTGGGGCCTGGATCTGCTTTGGCTGTGACCCTAGACCCAGAATGGGTGAATCCTGATGCCATCCTGGAGTGCCAGCAGGCTCCCCTGCCACCCTCTCTCCTGCTGCCTGTGGCATCTCAGAGGCATGGGGGGGGGGGTCCAACAGTTCCCAGTGGCTTCTCATTTTCCTGGGGTAGACTGTGATGAGGGATGGTCATTCCCTGACAAGTTGTTTTAGAGTGTTAAAAAAAATGTTTACCACATTCTGAGCCCTGCTCTAGATGTTTGGCATATATCCTAAGTCATTCACTTTCAGGTTCAATAATCCTAGGAGGTAGATACTATTATTCCCATTCAGCAGAAACTGAGACTTTTAGTAATTATGTGACTGCTTTAAGGTTACAGCCGTGATGGTAGAATTAGGATTTGAAATTAGATCTCTGACTCAAAATCCTAAGTATTTCTTTCTTATTTCCATGTTTTTCTTATAAGTAGTTTAATAACTATACTTTCAGGGATCATCTCTATAATCCATTAAAAGTAATTTAATTCATTACTTTTGTAAAATAAAGTATGAAAATCACCCCAAATGCCATCATCCAGGGATACCCGGGAACATTTAAATGAAAAGCCTTCAAGACATCTCTCTCCCACATTAACTGTAAGACAAACTTGTCTATACCCAGGCTATCTATATTTAAAAATCAGTGACAATTCATTTAATTAAGTTGAAACAGGTGGGTTTTTGGTCTTCCGATTTGCCTAACTGGGTCAGCCTTGGGTTTCTGTAGTGAAAGCACCTTCTGGCCTGCAATGCTGTCCTCTCCCACATTCTTCTGGTGTCTGCCCCTGCACCTCAGTCAGATAAGGCCTTGGCCTTCATTTCTGTGCCTCCGTGGGAGGCCTTGCTAGGTCTTTCAAAGAGGGTCTCTGAATTCTCTGGATGTTCATTTGAACAGTGGCCAAGTTGGGGACTATTACACCTTCTGCCTGTAGGGGGCAGGATTCTGTGGTAGGTGCTGTGGTAGCCCACCTTCCTGTTCCTTGGTCTGTGGGGCTAGAGACGTTTGCCAATTTCCTTCCAGTCAGTGTAACTATAATAAGAGTTGCCACTCAGCCTGGGTTCAGGACTAGCCAGATTCTCTGTTGAGGACTTTTCATGCTCCTGACCTTATTAGCCCATTTTCTAAATGAGGAAATGGAGTTCAGTAAGTTCAAGCACACACAGCAGGTAGGTGTCAGGCTTTGAACCCGGGGCCTTTTCGGCTTCAGAGCCTGCATTCACAGCACTACACCCCACTGCTTTGCTTAGTCACATCGCCACCACATGTGAAATGTTTTGTGTTCAAGGAAAGTACCAATTCTGGCCAGGGATAATTAAGACTGAGCAAATCTTAATCAGTCATAACAAACAAACACATCCACACCCTGTACTGTGTGGATGTGGACTAGTCCCTTATTTTTACAGTGTGTGTAAATAAAAACACTTTGCGGGTCTGAACACAAATCTGAGTGGTTTAATCACATTTGGCATCCAGCTCATCCTGGGAAAGCTACTTTGTTTTATTATTGTGCAAAAAGTGTTCTAATTACAAATGCTTTTCTGAGTCAAAGGAGAGAGGTAAACGGTTTGGCTATAGAATTATCTTTGTGAAATCCCAGTGGAAGAGACTATAAATTGATTTTAATACACCTTTACTAATGGTTTAATAATCCTAAGGAGAACTGACTGAGCCCTAATAATGAATGGAGAATTTTGACGGCAGGATTGGTAGATACTGATGTTCAAAGAGGTCAATGGATTGAATAATGAGTCAGATGCTTCTAGGGGCTTGTATGAATCAGGAAAAACAGGCCATGCTGTAGAAATAAACAAATCCCAAGGTCTCAGGATGGGGAAAAACGCTTACTTCTTGCTCATCAAAGGCCAAGTCAGGCAGCCTGCAGGGCAGCCCTCTTCCCAAGGTGAGCAGGAGTCCGCGCCATGCCACTCCCAACTTGCAGCTGTGCCATCAGGAACACATGCTTCCCAGATCACCAAGTGAGGAAGAAAGGACCATCTTCTAACGCCAAAGTTGGAAGTCATATGCCATCCCAGGAAGGACACGAGTCGAGGGCTGTTGTGCAGATCAGATCACATCATCACAACTTTTAGTAATGTCTTCATGCTCTTTCAAAGATATCAACATATTTTTGGAGAACAGTTCCAGAATTTTGGAAGCAGAATTGAAGTTTCTGGTGCTAAAGACTTGTCATTGGATTTAGGGCCTACTCTAATCCAGGATGATCTCATCTCCAGTCCTTGACTTAATTACATCTGCAAAGATTCTTTCCAAATATCGTCACAGCCACAGGTTATGGGTGGACAAAAATCTTTTTTTGGTGGGGGAGGGCTAATCAACTCTCTACAACCACCATCCAGAAGGGACAAATGTTAACATGTCATCATCCGTGCCCCCAGATACTTTTCATAGCAAAGTTAACCATTAGCAATACAACTGAGTGATTCCTTGTGCCCTTTCTTGGTGTCATTCCTTCCCCACACTCCTTGTCTTTCTCTTGTTCTCTGTCTCCTCAGAGGTCACACGTATGATTCATTTGACGTATATTCTTCTAGTCCATGTTTTTATATTTTTATTACATTTGTTTTTTTCCGTAATTAAAGTATAGCATTGGTTATATTTTAAAATTTTACATGAGTGCCAAATTTTTGTATGCAATGTTTAGGACTATTTTATATACTCAATTTTTCAAGAGCTATTCAAGTGGAAAGACAGAAGATTAATTTATTCATTTTAACAAATACTTTGTATTCCACCGTATGAATATGCTGCATTTTACTTAGCCGACTCAAATTGAAAATTTAAATTGTCTTCAATTTTTTTTCTTACAAAGTGTATGAGTCCAGGGTTCTCTAGAACCAATAAGATATATACATATTCGATATCTGTGTATACATAGAGAGAAGGGGCGGGTATTTTAAGGAATTGCCTCATGCCATCGTGGGGGCTCGTAAGTTCAAAATCTGCAGGTAGGGCTGGCAGGTTGGAGACCCAGGGAAGAGCTGTGATTTGGGACTGAAGGCCATCTTTGCTGGCCGAATTCCCTCTGACTCTGAGGGGGTCAGTCTTTTTCTTAAGGCCTTCAGGTGGGTGGATGGGGCTCTCCCACATGATGGAGGGTAATCTGCTTTACTGAAAGCCTACTGATTTCAATGTCAATCCCATTCAAAACACACCTTCACGGAAGCATCGAGAATAGTGTTTGACCAAATATCTGGGTACCACGGCCTAGACAGATTAACACATAAAGTTAAACATTATATAAAACAGTTTTTAAATGACATCTTCATATAAGATTCCTTCCTCTAGAGGTGGGTTTTTCAGAATGAGGGTCGTAAACATGAACAGATCATGAAATAAATGTAGTGGGTCCTGACTGGCATTTTATAATTTGTCAAATGAAACTGCTTCTTTAAATTAAAAGTATGACTGTTCTAGTACACGAATAATAAGAGTACACACTCTTTGGGAAAGAGTCAAAGCAATATTAAGGGACAAAAAATAAAAGTTGATAATGTCAGACTTTTAAAAGGTGGCTATTTGAAGAGTGAAGAGGGGTACTGCATTTTCTTAACTTGTGCTTTCCTGATTATGAGGGGCTTTAGTATTTCTTCAATTTTTATTTATTATTTGGGTTTCTTCTGAGGATCACATTCTTTAAAGATTAAGCTGGAGTCAGGTTGGCCTGAGACAACTTCTGTCCTTTCCCCTGAGGAACAGATAACAATTACAACAATTTTTGGAGTGCTTGGATCATCCTAGCCTTGCAGATTCAATTTCTTAACAGGATCATGTGCATTTTGTGGGCTCAAACCCAATTAAGCAACAGACCTCTAGTTTTAAAAAAATCAGTTTCCAGGGATTCCTTTCACCCACACACATCTCATGACCCTTGCAGCGTGTATGTGACCATGCACAGTGACTCGTGCGTCCACCTTCCTCTCCAGGTCCCCTCTTTGCAGCATTCGTCCCTTCCTCCTCTTGTTCTCTGAATGGCTTACTTTAGCAGTTCAGCACTTCTGACATTTGGGGTCAAATAATTCTTTGTGGTGGGGCTGTCTTGTGCATTATAGGATGTTTAGCAGCGTCGCTGGCCTTACCCACTAGAGGTCTCCAGACATTGCCAAATATCCCCCCGGGGGGCCATTGAAACCAGTTGAGAATCACCAACTTAATTAAATGACCAAAATTAGGAGCTGGTGGCAGATACTCAGAGAAAACACTCGTCCATCCAGCAAATACTAAAACCGAAAGGAGAGAAAGTGTATGAAAGCACCAGCTACCCGCCTGATTTAGGCCCTTCTGGTGTCGCCTGCTTTTTGGTTGCTGTAAATGTTTAGGTCTTGAACATATTTAGGAGGAATACTTTCATGAGTGAAATGTTATGGTCATGCCAAATTGAGAGCAAATATAGAAAGAATCTATCTTTTATTTCTACGGTAGGAAATGATAATAAACTAAAGAGGAGTTTGATTAAATTTTCTGTCTCTTTAACTTAATTTTTCTCTTGCTTTCACAGTGAGGATGAGGCTACCAGATGTTCCTATTGCATTTTGTCTTCTGATGTTCAGGGAAGCTTAAGGCAATCAAGATGCACATGATAAGAGTCTTTCTTTATCCACAGGTCAGATATATAGGCAGTCGCTACAATCTACATAGTTACAGAGCCTGAAAGAAGTGAAAATATTTTCTAAAGGGCCAAAATGCACATCATGAGGTGCGCTGACAGGATATTTTTGACCCTTACTCGCAGGTGTAGTTTTGTACAATTCTGACAAGTCCAGTCCTTGGCTTTCCTTGCAGTGAGTAGATTAGGGAAAGGTGGACATCACAGGCAAGTACATTGAAAGCAGGAAAATGATTGTCTACTCTCTAATGGGAGAAGACAACGAACAAAAACAACAACAAAAAAACAAGGGTAATGAAAAAAGATATCTGAAGACTCAAAAGCTTAGCAGCCTGAGGTTGTCTAATATGTGGGGTAAAAAACCGTGAACACTTCATTTGTCCTTGTGAGTGATATTACAATACAGCTGAGTACTGGACATTTATAATGATGGCTCTGAGTCATCAAGGCAAGGTTAATGATTTAAAACCAGTTTTTATGGATGATGGTGATGGTTGCTATAAGACAAATGTACTTAATGCCTCTGAACTGTACACTTAAAAATGGTTAGAATGATAAATTTTATGTTTTGTGCATTTTCCCACAATAAAAAAAAATCAGTTCATAAAAGGGTTGAGAAGTTTGTGATATATTTTGGGGAAAAATGTAAGAAAAATTACTATGATTAAAAATTAAAATGTGCTCCTTAAAGAGTTAAGCAAAATTTTTCTTGATGATTCACTTACAGACTGTTTTTCCTTTATCAAAGAATCTTGATAAATAAGATGTCACTGGAATTCATTCAAAAAAGCAAACAATTATATTCTAACAGCAATAATTGGATGTCAGGATTTTGGGGGAATGAGTTTTATTTTTAACTCTGACAATGAAATATGGCTACAAATCTTGTGGTTTGATAATGGAATTTGAAAAACAAAAAAATCACGCATTCTGAGGTTGGGCTCTCTCTGTGGCCCGAGGCCAGGCAGGATCCCTTGGCTGAGTGTTGGTGCAGGGCTTCCACATGAGCAGCCAGTCTTGATGGATGGGTACACTTACTGTTCGCATTGATAACCACAAACAGACTCCTGCTGGCAGGCGCTGAACTGCAACCCTCACAGAACTCTGGAATAACTGCTTTTGTTCAGCAACACGACAATTTCGAGTTAATTGTATCCTAATGGCAGGACTTTAAGAGCTCACTCACACAAACCCACACTGTTTGTCATGTTCCTAAGACCACACCAGGTACAGCCTAAGACTCCTTATATGTCAGATGAGAAGATTGGTCATTGCCTGCTTCCTGCTGCCTGGCCCCAAGCAATATATTTTCCTTGACGTTTTTGCATTTCCACGTTGAAATGGGAAAAAATCTGTCGGAAGGGGCACATGTTGTTGACCAAGAGATGGTGCTGTGTTTGGAAAATTAGTTGATTTGTGCAGATCACCTGCCTTCCTGTTAACTTTTTTAGGGCAAGAAACTCTGAATATTTTGGTGGGTAAGTTTGCAGTGGAATTCTTTCCTTTTTTGTTTGTTTTACATAGAATGAACCCTAATATTCTGTAAATGAGTCTAAGCTACATTTTATTTGATGAGAGCAAGTAGAGTCATTCAAAACCCTTCCTTTCTATCATATGTAAATCTCAAAGTCCATTTCTCAGTCTGGAGAGGAGAGCTGTAAGAATAGGCAGATGCTCTCTGCTCAGTGAGTAGATGGAGTTTGGACAAGAGTTTGAAAATGTCAGCCATCAGTCCACTTGGGAGCTCTGGGCAGCCAACTGGGGTGGAATTCTCTGGGGGAAAGAAAGGATTTTTCTGAATCATTTCCTTAGGGGGGAACTAACCACACCAATTTTAGTCTCAAACTTTCTAAGTTATTTCTCAAAGTCTTTGGAGGCTATTCAAATCAGTTCCAAAAGTTTTTATAAAGTTGAAATGGCTCTGAAATCTCCTGTCCAACTGTAGAGACACACTGAATGGATAGGGTGTGACGCGGTTTTCTGAAGGCCTGTTTGGATTTCAGGAAGTAGATGAGATAAGTTGAATGACCTTTTCCTGCTCTGACTCTTAATGAGAAAAAAATTCTCACCCAAAATGCTTGAAAAAAGTCACTGACATTTTCTAACTTCAAAACAGAAAATCTGAGGGGGAGAAAGGAAAATCACAATCACAGACCCAGGATGTAGCAAAGACGCATTCAAATAGTCATGCAAATCACGACAAAACTGGAACAAACACCACTCTTGAGGTTGTGTGTTTATTTGTTGTTTGTTTCTGCATGGACTTCCCCGTAAAAAAGGATGAAACAGACACACACCTGTACAGTCTGAAGGGTTTCCCTTTCCTCTGTCCTTTGCTTCTTTTCTTTGTAATTCACAAGCAGAAACAGAAAGAATCTCGACAGTGAGGAATGTGCCATTCTGAAGATTGTTCTAGAGAAGTTCTGCGTTGATAAAACAGATGGTTCAGAGCCGAGATATATTTCTACTATTTAAAAAAATTAAACACGGTGCCACATTCATTGCATGACAAACTTTGACACAAGTTGAATTTCTTGGGGGGAAAATCTACCAAAATTGCTTCCTGGGTGGTTCCAGGTGTGAGTTTTCACTCTGCAAAAACATGAATGTGCCAAATTCAGCTTGTCAAAGGGGTTCAACATGACAGCCTCTTTGGACCTCCCAGCCCCTCAACCTTACTTCCCAGCCAATCTGGCAGGATCAGAGTGATGCACTTGGCTTTTCTTTCCAGAACAGTTCTTTTACTCTACCTGGCCTTGGACATAGAGACTTGGAGGATGCCCTAGCCAGGCTCTCCATTCAACAAGCCCCCTCTCGGCCTCTCGAGATGAATGGGTGACCTGTTCTCACTGCATCATTCTTGCAGTGGAAACTCAAGGTCAGGAGACACTACTGGGGGAAACCTGCTAATTTTGAATTGAGTTTTACACATGCCTCAAAGGGGATGAATTGTCCTGCCTCTTGCTTCTTGGCCATGGAAGGACCCGTGTGGGATCAGGTCCTATGGAGCCATGGAGTAGGGTGTGAGCTGTGTTGGCCACCATAGTCCTTTTGCTGTCTTTGAAGGAAGGCCCAGGTGGATTCAGGTTCTGAGACTTCACTTCCAGAATGGTCATTTCTGGAAAAATGACAAAAAGTCCTGCTTTCCCTTTTAATTTGATCCCACATGAGCCAGCCACATGCACAACATGAAAAACACGAAATATTCCATTGCTCAAAAGGAAGTTTTGGAAGGCGGGGCTGAGTACACGCATGACCTGACTTCATTCACAAGTGCCAGTGTCCCTTCGACTCCCCCGGTCACACACCCCCTGCACTCAGTTTTGGCAAATTTAACTCTCCAGGGGCAGCTGGTACAGGAAGCTGAACCTCCCATAGGCTGGGCCCTCATGGTTCTAGTAGCCCATGGTCTGACTTTGAAAGTGTGTTAAATTATCTGAGTGTTTGTCTCCCCATCAGTAAAATCCAGGGGCAAATATGCTTGTCACACCAGATATGAAGTGCCTGGGTGAAGACGTCCCAGCACAGGGATGTGCCCTAGCCAATAATATGGGCTGTTCTCTCCCTTTTCTGCAGGGAAGTTGTCTCTGTGGAATGGCCTGCAGTGGTCCACAACTCCAGTGAAGGATATGGGTTTTGTTCCCTACCCATCAAGACTCACAAAAGTTAGGAAGAGATACAAGATTTTCACCCATTATAAAATCCTTAAAGTAGCCTCTGCTCTAATGGCTGAGCACTATTTCCAGAAGATCAACAATGAAAAATCTATATTCCCTTTTAAATGGGCATATTCATAATAGGTATAGGAGAGTCAACATAAGAAAGTAGCAAATGCAATTCCCATAGCCTCTGGATCTCCTCGGGAACATTCTCTTGGGAATGTGGTGGTGGTGGTGGTGGCAGCGGCAGCGCTTCCTTATCTCTTGAGGAGAAAGGGCATTTGACAGGTGGATGGGGGCTTCCTTTTCCAGGGAAAGAGCATTAGATGGCATCTAGCCATCTGCAGGTGCCCTCTGAAGGGTCTGTAGCTATCTTTGGGTTGTTTTCGGGGTCGCCTCCTTTCTCTGGGCCCACCTTGCCTGCTCCAACCCCCCAGTTCCTCCTCTGTCTCTCCACTGCAGCTACTGCTAGACTCGGGGCATTTTCTCCTTTACACACACATCACACACCTTCCAAAATCAACAGTCACCCGGTCACTCCCTGACATCTGAGAAGCCTAGAGACCATCTTCTGTCAGAGGGAGATTAAAAATAAAGCTTTCTGACATCCCTCCCTGCACCAGGCTCAAAGGGAATGTCGTCCTTTCTTCCCATTCACTTATTTGGGATACATGACCCAATGACCCACCTACCTGCCACTCAGGGGAGTGGAGGCCCATGGCTGCCTCCCCAGAGGCATCACCCAGGTCGGAGTCCCTCCTGGTTATACCTGCCAGCACCAGCAGCCTCTCAATTCCCACCTAATAGCACTCTTTGGGTGGGGAGGTCAAGAAAGGAGCTAGCTGATGGAGACACAGGACTCTGCCTTTCCCCCAATCGTGAAGCAATTCTCTCACCCCTGAAAGCACTTTTCTGCTGAAATTCAGAAATAAGTTATCTTGAAGTCATGCCAGTAAAAGCTCTGGAAACTGTGATGGCAGCTTGTGCTGGAAGCCGAGGACATAGCTCCATGCTGATTCTCCATTCCTCTTATTTATTTGCATGATCTGAACTAATTTCTCAGTTGTAATCTACACCATCCACCACCTAGGAGCTTCCCAGAAACATCCAGCAGGGGAGGGGTGGGAACAAGAAAGAATGCACTCGATGCTCCGACAGGGTCTGCACAGCCGCCAGACTCTGTTTCCAGACTGTCACGGCCCACTTAGTAATTCACTTGGACGGTCGCCCCGAAATAAGCAAAAAAAAAAAAAAAATGTTGGCAGTAAATGACCAAGGGAAAATGTTCCAATTTTATTAGAGGGCACAATCTGTTGCTTTATCAGACAGCAGGGTGAGTTGAAGTGTGAAGATGGGACAGCCACTAATGGTGACCTGGGGTTTACATTTCGATATTTTGTTCATCCTGAAATTTTTGCACTAATTTTGCATTAGGAATATTGCATTAGGAAACGTCAGTGCACATCAGTAAGTTAAATAAACCAATTTAGAAAGGTTACATACCATATGATTCCAACAATATGACATTCTGGAAAAGGCAAAACTCAAAGGGCAGTGAAAAAAATCAGTAAAAAGCAAGAAGGGGACAGGGAGGGATAAATAGGTGGAGGGAGGGATTACACACAATTTTTAGGGTGGTGAGACCACTCTGTGTGATACTATAATGGTGGATAATGTCATTATCCAGATGTCCAACCCCATGGAATGTACAACACCAAGAACGAGGCTTAATGTCAACTGTGGATTCTGGGTGCTAATATTTCATCCCCGTGGGTTCATTAATTTAACAAATACCTCTCTGGTGGGGGATATTGATAATGAGGAAAGCTGTATGTTGGGGGGGCAGAGAGCATATGGGATATCTCTGTATCTTATGCCCAATATTGCTGTGAATCTAAAACTGCCTTAAAAAATAAAGCCTAATAAAAACATTGCATTAAAGTGTTTTTTCATCTGGGGAGCTATTGTTTAATGGGAACAGAGTTTCAATTTTGGAAGGTGAAAAGAATTCTGGAGATGGATGGTGGTGATGGTTGCACAGAACTGTGGATAGACATCATACCACTGAACTGTGCATTAGAATGGGTGAGAAGGTCAATTTTATGTTGTGTATGTTTTGATGCAATTAAAAATGCTACTTCTTTTGATGCCTGAGTTTTGGGCACCCCTTAAACCTTGCACCCGAGGTGAAGGTCTGCCTTTCTGCATGCTTGCCCAGGCCTGTCTTCCTGACTCTAAGAAGCCCAGGCTGCTGGTGTTATGGTGGAGAGCCAGCCACACCACTATAACCACCCATAAACAAGCTGTTTTGTTTTCTTTTTTTCTTTTTTGAGTTGGAGTCTCACTCTGTTGCCCAGACTGGAGTGCAGTGGCCGATCCCAGCCACCGCAGCCTCTACCTGCTGGGCTCTGGCGACCCTTCCACCTCAGCCTTCTGAGTAGCCGGAATTACAGGCGCGCACTACCACGCCCGGCTGATTTTTGATTTATTGTGAAGATGAGGTCTCGCCAAATTGCCCAGGTGGGTCTCGAACCCGCAGGCTCAGGCAATCCACTCACCTCAGCCTCCCAAAGCGTGAGATTACAGGCCGAATCACCGAGCCCGGCTTGTTTTATTTTTCTTAAGACACAAAACCATAAATGCACAGCCTGATGACTCACCCACCACTCAGGGGAGCCATGGCCCATCATTGCCTCCCCAGAGAGCGTCACCCTGGTCAGAGACCCTCCTGGTTACACCTGCCAGTAATGGCAGCCCCTTATTCCCCACCTCATAGCACCCTTTGGGTGAGGAGGTCAAGAAAGGGAAGTAATGTTATAGAAATATTACTTCTGCCTGAAAACATATTAACAATGCTCCTCTTGAATCTGGATAGGTAAAATTATTCTCATGTGTCTGGATTACTTCTAATTTTATGCACATCAGAGATAGAGAATGAGAAAAAGTGAGACAGAAGAAGAAAGATCATATAGAAAGCTACAAAGGTGGCTGTGTTCGTTTTCTGTTTTATATGCTACAGTCTGTAATCAATGACCACAGACTTAGTGGCTTAAAGCAACACACATGTCTAACAGTTTCTGTAGATCAATCCATACAGTGCTGCTGGGTTCTCTGCAAGGGATAGAGGCTGAGGTCAAGGTGTCGGCTGGGCTGAGTTCTCACCAGGAGGTTCTGAGGGAAAGTCTATTTTGGGAAGAATTCAGTTCCTGTAACTGTAGGACTGTAAGCTTCATTTCTCTGCTAGATGTCAACCGGGAGTGCCCTTGGCAATTCAAGGTCTCCTTCTTCCTTGCCACGTGGCCCCTTGAATGCTTCTCATGTGCTCTCCACCTCTGATGCCCTTTATTGTGGACGTCTACACTCAGGTTTACAGGGCTCATGGGCTCAGGTCAGGTACACCAGGTAAACTCCCTGTCTTTTTTTTTTTTTTGAGTTGGAGTCTCACTCTGTCATCCAGACTGGAGTGCAGTGGCTGCTCCCAGCCACTGCAGCCTCAACCTGCTGGGCTCCGGTAATCCTTCCACCTCAGCCTTCCAAGTAGCTGGAACTACAGGCGCACGCTACCACCCCCGGCTAATTTTTGACTTATTGTAGAGATGAGGTCTCGCCAAGTTGCCCAGGCGGGTCTCAAACCAGCGGGCTCAGGCAATCCACTCACTTCAGCCTCCCAAAGCGCTGGGATTATAGGCTAAGCCACCGAGCCCGGCTAACCTCCCTGTCTTAAAGTCAAGTGACTTGGGACCTTCATGACATCTGTAAAGCCCAATCACAGTATTACATCAGTTAGCGTTGCATGAAATGACTGGGAGGTGTACACCAGGGAACAAAAATCTTGGTGCTCTTTCAGAAGCCTGCCTGCTCTAGTGGGCTTTGAAAGCTATTGGGCTTCTGGGTGAGTGGCTTTTGAGTCCTCAAGTCATGTGCTTGCTCGAACCACGTGGACAGCAAACTTTCACATGCTGCTGACCACCGAGAACCCTGGGGCTACACTGACCACGTCTCCAGAACAAGAAGGAAAGGAGTTGATTCCCTACTCCTGGTCAGTGTGAACCTGGGCCAAGCCCACCAGCATAGGTGATAATTGTGACAATTTCTTTTGAGATCAGATTACTTCCTGACCTTCTCCCCTCCCATCAAACCAGTCCTCAAAACCTTCCTCAGATGGAAAAGATTTTCAGAATTTGAGTAACTGGGCTCTAGAGGCAAAACTCTTACTAGTTAGTTACAAATACCATTTGGTATCAATTCTCTCATGTCCCAAAGCATGTAGTATATCTTAGTGACATTTGTGATTACTGCGCTGAGATATAGGTCATGGGTGCATAGCATTTTAATGAAAATATTACAAAGAGAAAGAAAAGCGTGTAGATTACCAAATTTGAGATTTGGGTGGAAAGCATTAACTAAAGTTTACTTTTGTTCTCTCCAAGGAAAAAGAATATGTTAATAGAGCAAATATGGTAGAATATCTACCCACTTATAGTAATAAACAACTGAAACCATTTCTAGGTTTTTCATGTACTAAATATAAGCTTTTAATTTAGTAAGTGAAGTTTTTGGTGCTCCCTGTCCTCTTAGGCACCAAGAAGGTTTTCAGTAGTTTATTCAATACGTTTATTTTGGATAAAATTGGCTACTACCATCCAGAAAAAGGATAAAGAAAGGCTTCCTTTCCAAAAACAGGGTCTAGGGTGGGATTTATGATCCTTTCTCTTGTTTTCTGTTCCCAGTGACTCCCTGTGCTGGGTCTATCATTATAAAGGCCGGGAATGCTCCAGGGCAAGCCTCCCCCTCGGGTATGAACCACTTGGGTTTCACTGGGTCTCCTGCCATCCTGTCAGCGGGGCATATGCTGTCCCTCAAGTCGCCCTCACTGACCTTTCTGCTGAGTTTTAGCTCCAGCCACCAAAGTCCCAGCCCAGCCTTCACTGGTCTCTGTGTACTCCTGGCCCTTTCACCTGAGAATGAAGGCTATTTTTGGATGCCACCTTGTTTCAAACTATCTCATGTCAAAATATTTGCTAGAATTCCTCCAGTGACGACCCATAGAGTTTGCCTATCTTTCTGTCCTCTCCCCCTTCTATCCCTTCTTCCTCCTCCTCTTGAGGGTCCCTCTGCCCTCTTGCTGGTTCTGAAATGAGCCCTGTCTTGACTAGCACATTCTGGTTCTCCCCCAGTTCTCATTATTTCTGTGGCCAATAGGTTTTCTCATCCCAGTTCATCCTGGAGTCTCTTCCTTGCATGGCACTGAATGTTGCTAGATGTTCCAAGGTCCTCTAAAACTCTGCTCCAAGTCTTTACTGTTTTTCTGGGTTGGTGTGTGGTCCAGGAAAGGCATGGCAGTGTCTACATCCCTTGTGGTCTGTTCACTTGCCCATGTCTCCCTCATAGAATATTTTCATGGCTTAGAATATGGGTTCCTGGTGGCAGTGATACAGTATCCTGGCTCACCATGTATATCTCCTTTGTGGAAGGGTCTGACACTGTGCACGGAAGTGTTGTCTTTTTGACATATTAACCTATACAGCCTCCGCCCCTCTGCATTTATGTTTTCTTCCTGCTGGCAGGACATCTGCCTGGGTATCTTCATTGCATTGAAGGAGGCGATGCCAAGCCACAAAGACTGATGGTCTGGGAACACCTCTGGTTCTTGAGTACAACAATGTAAGTCATTGTAGAAGAAAGGATTTAGGATACAGGCAACTGTGCTGACAAAGAGCAGGAAGGAATGATGCATGGATTTCCCCACAGACTAGAGGAGCGATTCCCCAAGACTGAGGACACAGTAGGGAGCCAATGGGCAAGCTTCCCAGGATGGAGCCGTGCATTTGAGCCACTGAGTCAATGGCACCTCACCAAGACTTCTGGGTCCCTGTTGTGGTCAGGGGAACTGGTGCCGCTCTGCAATCCTGAAGGTCATGGGAGGAATGCACCAATTCCTTCCCAGTGGTTTTTTATGGAAGGAATGTTTGTTGCAGTATTTAAGGACTTAATTGGAAATACCACTAGCCTATGTCTAATGAACGCTCTTGCTTGAAAGTAATAGTATTACATTTTTATGAGGCTATAATTCAGAATTTTCATTAACTTAAATCACCCTTCCTTCTAATTTTTTAGTTTCGATGCAATTTTCCTTCGGTTTTCTAGCAACAGTATTTTCGGAATACGCTGATCAACCTTCATTTGTATGGAGTGCTAGATTATGACAGGAGTGCTACCATGTGACGTTAGACCTTTTACAAAGCAACCTGGGAATTCCGCCCTATTTGGACTTAAGAGTAGTAACTCTATCTTTCTACCTTTTTTCAAGTAGAGTCATGTTGAAGACATGAACCAACTTGCTGAGTCAGTTAAAGATGGCCACATGTTCTCTGCCATTCCCCATATTGAAAAGGGCATACTTGCCCGTTCTTAAATCTGGGCTTCACTACATTTAAGGGCAGTTTTTTGTTTTGTTTTTTTTTTTGAGTTGGAGTCTCACTCTGTCACCCAGACTAGAGTGCAGTTGCCACTCCCGGCCACCGCAGCCTCGACCTGCTGGGCTCCGGCGATCCTTCCGCCTCAGCCTTCCAAGTAGCCAGAATTACAGGCATGCGCTACCACGCCCAGCTGATTTTTTTATTTATTGTAGAGATGAGGTCTCGCTACCCAGGCGGGTCTCGAACCCGCGGGCTCAGGCAATTCACTCACCTCAGCCTCCCAAAGGCGCGGGATTACAGGCTGAGCCACCGAGCCTGGCTTCAGTTTTTTTTTTTTTTAAATGGACTTTTCCTTATAGAGCAGTGTTAGTTTTATAGAATAATCAATTGTTAAGAATCCTTAGGTCCCACCCCATGCACAAATTCTCCCATTCTTGCATCTTGCATTAGTGAGGGACATTGGTTACAGTGGAGGGCCGTATCAGTACATTATTATTAACTAAAGTTCCATAGTTTACATGAGAGTCCACGCTTTGTGCTGTAATTTTATGGGCTTTGATAAATGTATAATGTCACATATACATAATTACAGTGTCATGGAGAATAGTTTTACTGTCCTAAAAATTTTCTGTTCTTTACCTATTCATCTCCTATCCCCCAAATGCTTGGCAACCACTAATCTTTTTATTGTCTCCATAGTTCATCTTTTCCAGAATATCATATAGTTGGGATCATGTAGTATACACCTTTGCAGATTGCCTTCTTTCACTTAGTAATATGCTTTTGAGGTTTGGGGGCAGCGTTTTTATGCAGCAACAGATAGCCAAAATGCTTGACATGTCAAGAAAGTCACTGTGTCAGTCACTTAGGTGACCCCAAAATTAAGGGAAGCAAATTGATCGCAAGCTATAAGAATAGGATTACTTTCCTGACATTTCAGTGGTCTTGATTATATGGTGCATTTGTCTAGAGATGTTTCATGCCAATAGCTTGTTCATAAATAGAAAAAAATTATTTCATGAGAGCACTCCCTCCAGCTTTTCACACTTTGGTCACTTCCTATATGCCAGGCATTGTGCTTAGCGCCTTACCTGTTTTTCTCAATATTCACCGTAAGCACCATTTCAAACAGGAAAAACTGGAGGCTTAGAGGCTGCCCATAAAAAGTCGTGTACGCAGCAGGTGGTAAAGCTGAGATTTGAACCCAGGTTGGTCTGCCTCCAGAGTCTATGTGCTCAACCCCTTGGCCTCTTATTGAATATGTACAGAAAATATTATTTTGCATTCCCATAAATAGGCCTGAGGAATGCCCTGAGCCTGAGTAGACCATCAGTATGTAAAGTTACTCTGGAAATGCTCTCTTAGGTCTTGTCGTGAAGTTCTCATGAGCATTTCCACCTTGTGATGGATCACTTTGCTCCCAGCTTTCCCTGTCTGGCATGTTCTGCTGTATGGGCACACAGTGGTGTCTAAGAGCTGGAAAGAACAAAGTCAAGAAAGTCCCCTAACAGACTCACTTCCTCGGAATGCTGTTTTCATTCAGAAAGGCCTGGGGTCCAAAGTGCCCACCTGCAGCTTTACTTCAAGCTCTCTGAATGCCATGTTCCCCAGGGTTAAACATGATTCTCTTAGAAAAGTTAGACTGCCCTCAGTGTTAGCCATGTCCTTTGTTTTTTGTTTTTGTTTTTTTTTTGAGTTGGAGTCTCACTCTGTCCTGGCCACTGCAGCCTCTACCTGCTGGGCTCTGGCGATCCTTCCACCTAAGCCTCCCAAGTAGCCAGAACTACAGGTGCGTGCTACCACGCCCGGCAATTTTTTTGGTTTATTGTAGAGATGAGGTCTCGCCAAGTTGCCCAGGCTGGTCTCGAACCCGCGGCCTCAGGTAATCCACTCACCTCGGCCTCCCAAAGCGCTGGGATTACAGGCTGAGCCACTGAGCCCGGCCAGCCATGTCCTTTGCAAGGACCACCTGTTCAACTAAGATGATATTTTTCACCACTTCCTGCCTCAGATTAAATTCAGAGACCTTTATGTATTTATCTCTCACACATGCTTTGAGTTCTTCTTTGTCTCAGACACTGAAGGATGTACAAGTAAACAGTCAAATAAAAGACCACAAGTGTTATAGTGAAAGTCAAGATGGGTCCAACTGTGGCACGAGTTAGGGAATGGTTAATTCTGTCCCTGGGTCACGGAAGGCTGCATGGAGGAGGTGCTGCTTGAGGTGGAATTCAGCAAATGTTTAAGGAATGGATTAATGCAGAGGGGGCAGGATATATGATCAGATGGGGACTGAACTAGGTGGCCCATTTGGTGAGGATTACATTGTGGGGCATAGATGGAGCCTCCAATGTGTGGTAAGAATGGGAATGTGGGATTGGAGAGGTAGTGGCTGGGGAGCAGAATGGGACAGGATGGCACAGAGCTAATGTCTTGTCAAGACACGAATCTGCATATTTAATCCCTTCTTTCCAGAATGTTATCAAAATAAACAAAAAATATCCTTTTCTCTACTCCTATTCTTGTCCTTAGTATCATCAAAGTCATACACAACGTGTTGTTTATACTACTTGTTTTGGGTACACACACACACACACACACACACACACACACACACACACACACGTGTTACTTTCCCTACAGATGGAAGAAGTTCAGTATCTTGAAACAGAAAAATTTAACATATAAAACAAAGAGTTTCCTCCACTGAGCTCAGAATTCAGAAAAGTGTGATGTGAGTCACTAATCCCAGGCACATCCTGGCTCTGCCACTGGCTTGAGGGTGGCCCTGGCAAATCACCTGAGCTTTCTGAGCCCCAGTTACTGCATTCAGAAAACAACAAGGTTGTGGCAGATAATCATTAAGATGCCTTCCAGCTCTTAACTGAATGGTCATTTCACCAAATTTATTGACCTCCATACTAAATACCCTTGGGAATAGGTTGCATTCTTGATTTGTGGATATGGTGTTCTATGGGTTACAGCCTTTCACCTGACTCAGCTGGAGTCTACTAGGATAAAGGCCAACTCCCTCATACCAGGCATCTTGGTTACCGTGTGGAGAGCACTGGTGTGGTTAAATCTCTGTGCGCTCAGTGGCTGGTCTGCTCCATGAAAAACCTGTCCACTCTCATTCCTCATGGAAAACAGTAGTTGTGTACATCATTCTTTTTCTTTAGAAAGGGTGATCTCTCTTTTTGATTGTCAAAATATCATATTATTTGACAAACAAGGAGTTACATGAAGTATATTCAAGCAGAACTGAATGATTCTGGCTCTGCAGAGAAGATTTTCAACAACAGCACAGGGTTATTATAGTCATTATAAAGTACAAAAAGTTTGATGGACTCTCACTTCTCAAAACTTTATTTTTTAAATGACTATTAGATTCTAGGTATCATTAACCATCAGCCTATGAAGTATTATTTTGTATAGATACTCTGAAACTTCCAAGTTCTGATACCCGATCTCACTTGCATCACAAACTGAAGGGAGAAGAACTTTGGTTACAACAGAGAGCTTTCTACAGCACTATGTAATACAAAAAAACACTAGTTTATTATGGGACTGGGGAGGTGGAATCTGCATTTAATCAGAGAGATTTTTTTCACAATGGTGTAATCAGGCAGTTGGAGGTGACTTTGACTAGTCCCAAGAAGAATATTTGTCTTGTGAGAGGAAATTTTATTAATTACAGTAACAAAGTAAAATAGCCCCAAAAGTCTCTCTTCAGATGAAGAATTTTAGTTATATTTTCAAAATATTCTGGAAATAGTACCACTAGAGTTAATGTATCAAGAGCATATTAATGTTACATCTTAAGTGTCAGAGAGATTTAAAGAAAAGATAAGTAACTAGAATATCACAATAGACATCTTTGATGACATTGATTTCTTTCTTTTCATATTATTGTATTTTTTAAAAAGAACCTTAAGTGTTTTGTAAAAAGCTCAGTTGTTATGACAATATTCAGCACACTGGCCATTCCAATGACCTCTGTAAGTCATTGCATCTCTTCTTGTCAACTTTTTTTGACTAGAAATGAGGTCATAAGTAATCTCATTAAGTCAGGGACTGTGTCTGGTTTACCATTTGTGGGAGGCAGAATGGTCTTAAAGATGTCCACATTCTAGCTTCTGGAACCTGTGAATATTTTACCTTATGCAAAAGGGACTTTGCAGGTGTACTTAGGTCTCGTGAGATGGGAATATGGTCCCAGACTGCATTGGTGAGTCCCATGTAATTGCAAAAATCTTTATAAGAAAGAGGCAGGAGGGTCAGAGTCAGAGGAGGTGATGGGACAATGGAAGGAGGGTGGAATACTGGGATGTGAGGAGTCCACTTGCCACAGTTGGCATCAAAGATGGAGGAAGCGAACCATGAGATGAAAAAATTCAGGTGGCCTTTAGATGCTGAAAAAGACAGCAAGGTGGAATCTCTCCTAAAGCCTCCAGAAGGAATGCAGTCCTGCTGACATCTTGACTTTAGCCCAGTGAAACCCATTTCAGACTGACCTCCAGAGCTATGACACAACAGACTTGCATTGTTTTGAGCCACCAAGCTTTGTTATAGCAGCAACATGAAACGAATACACCACTGTACTCTCAGCAAATGCCTAATGCCAGACTAAAACAGATGCTCAATGTTTATCAAAATAACATATGGTCCAAAGTAAAATAATACCTAACATGTATTTAGCACATAGCAGGAACTTCACATAAATTATGTCATTCAATCAAATCCTTTTGTAACGGGGATTATGATTATCCTCAGTTAAAATGAGGAGACTAAGATTATAAAAGGGTTAGATGATTAGCCCAAACTCACGCGGTGAGTAGATGGCCACATTGGGATTCGAACCCAGACAGCATAGGAGAGCAGGTGTGGGTGCAGGGATTCAGAGCGACCCACTGACATATAAAGATTGGTGACAGGAAATTGCATGTGTTTTTTCAGAAACCCCGTTATGGTGATTTACAAACATTTTAAAACTCTAGGTGAAAAGGCTATCAAGAAAATGAGAAGACAAGACACAGACTGGGACAAACATTTGCAAAAGAACATCTGATAAAGGACCGTTACTCAAAATAGACAACTCTTAAAACTCAACAAAAACGAAACAACCTGATTAGGAAATGAGCCAAAGAACTTAACAGAGTCCTCAGCAAAGAAGGTATGTGGATGACAAATAATCATATGAAAAGATATTCCACATCATAAGGAAATGCAAATTAAAGCAATGAGACATTGCTACACACCTGTTAGAATGGTCAAAATCTAGAACCCTGATAACGCCAAATGCTGGTGAGGGTGGGGAACACCAGAAACCCTCACTCATTGCTGATGGGAATGCAAAATACTACAGTCACTTCAGAAGACAGTCTGGTCGTTTCTCACAAAGCTGGACATACTTTTATTATATGATCTGGCAATTGTGCTACTTGGTATTTACCCAAAAGAGGTGAAAACTTATGTCCACATGAAAACCTGCACACACACGTTTATGGCAGCTTTATTCATAATTGCCACCACTTGGAACCAACCAAGATGCCCTTCAGTAGGTAAGTGAATAAGCTGTGGTACATCCAGACGATAGAATATTATTCAGTGCCAAAAAGAAATGAATTTGTCAAGCCAAGAAAAAAAAAACAGAGGACTCTCAAGTATATATTGCTAAGCAAAAGAAGGCAAACTGAAAAGGCTGAGTACAGTGATTCTATATGTCATTATGGAAAAAGCAAAACTGTGGAGATAGTGGTTGCCAGGGGTTGGGGAAGGGAGAAACGAATAGGTGGAGCTCAGAAGATTTGTAGGGCAGTGAGACTAGTCTATATGATAATACAATGGTGGATAACGTCATTATACATTTATCTAAATGCATAGAACATACAACACCAAGAGTGAATCCTAATGTAAACTATAGACTCTAGGTGATGATGATATGTCAGTGCAGATTCATCAGTTGTAACAAATGTCCCACTATGGTGGGGGATGTTGACAGTGGGAGAAGCTGTGTGGAGAGGGGCAGAGTATATATGGGAGATCTCTGTACCATCTTCACAATTTTTCTGTGACCCTAAAACTGTTATAAAAAATGAAAGATTTGGCTGGGCTCAGTGGTTCAGCCTGTAATCCCGGCACTTTGGGAGGCCAAGGTGAGAGAATTGCATGAGCCCATGGGTTCAAGACCAGCCTAGGCAACTTGGCGAGACCTCATCTCTACAATAAATCAACAAAATTAGCCAGGCGTGTTAGAGCATGCCTGTAGTTCTGGTTACTCGGAAGGCTGAGGTGGAAGGATCGCCGGAGCCCAGCAGGTTGAAGCTGGGGTGGCCGTGAGTGTGCCACTGCACTCTAGCCTGGGCAATAGAGTGAGACTCCAACTCAAAAAAAAAAAAATTAAAGATTTAAAGAACAAAACTATACCTTTGAAATTTTACATACAGTATTTGTTTGGTGGAGTCAGTGTGAAGGAAGTATAAGTAATGTACAAGTAGTGGAGAAGATGGAAAGAACCCAAGAAACTTAGACTTGAGTAAAGAAAGATGAATGTCATACCTGAAGAAAGTAAAACAATCAAGGGCCAAATACTTTTAAAGCTAAGTCTTAAAACTAAAACATCTATCTCTTCAATCTTGTCGGCTTTGTTTTTGTTGTTGTTGTTAGAGCATATCCAAAAAATGTATCTGCTCTGTACAAAGCAAAGCAATATATGAGGTTTGGCAAGCAGGAAACTGTTGCTGGGAGCCATGGCACATGGGCAACTTTTAAACCATGCTACTATTACTCTCACATTTTTAATGTCACTGCTTCTTTTCCAATCCTCAGATATATATCAATTGCATTAACATATCAGATCTCTTGCGAGCAATGGTAGGTGTATGGTCAGTAAAATCTGGTGTACTAAAGGGAAAAAATTCATCTTTCACCTTTCAAGAACTCCACAGCAGCTCAAGATTGGACTTACTGAGTTATCCTGCCTGCTATTCCCCAAAACGTACAGAAACTTTTCATAGCTATTTTCAACACACAAAGAGTCATTGAGAATTCATAGCCTATTTGCATCTCAGATATGACACTATTTTTTTGCATCATTTCTTCAGAGAGCCTAATACATATTTCCTTCTACATTGAATATGAGTGTTTTGTTTTTCTCCACATTCATCATCTCTCCAAAACGAATCCTTCTATCCCTCCTGTGGCTGGAAGTGTCTGTCCTGTGAGCAAACCCCTCATCTATAACCTCAGTCTTACCACATGCTCATTTTTTTTTTGAGTTGGAGTCTCACTCTGTCGCCCAGGCTAGAGTCCAGTGGCACGCTCACAGCCACCCCAGCATTGACCTGCTGGGCTCAGGCAATCCTTCCACCTTAGCCTTCCAAGTAGCTGGAACTACAGGCGTGTGCTACCATGCCAGGCTAATTTTTTGATATATTGTAGAGGCAAGGTCTCACTAAGTTGCCTAGGCTGCTCTTGAACCCCTGGGCTCAGGCAATCCTCTCATCTCAGCCTCCCAAAGTGCTGGGATTACAAGCTTGAGCCACCATGCCCGGCATGTGCTTCTCATTTTAATGGTTGATCTGTCTGCTCTAAAAAGACTGCATGAAAAAATCTACATCTGACCCCATCATCCCTTCAGCAATTGTCTCATCTCCCCAGTTCCTTTTTTTTTTTTTTTTTTTTTTTTGAGTTGAAGTCTCACTCTGTCGCCCAGACTGGAGTGCAGTGGCCGCTCCCGGCCACCGCAGCCTCGACCTGCTGGGCTCCGGCGATCCTTCCGCCTCAGCCTTCCAAGTAGCCAGAATTACAGGCATGTGCTGCCACGCCCAGCTGATTTTTTGATTTATTGTAGAGATGAGGTCTCGCTGCCCAGGTGGGTCTCGAACCCACGGGCTCAGGCAATCCACTCACCTCAGCCTCCCAAAGGTGCGGGATTACAGGCTGAGCCACCGAGCCCGGCTCCAGTTCCTTTTTTTAAACAAAAATTTTCTTCTTCTTTTTTCTAATTGGAGTTTCACTCTGTTGCCCAGACTAGACTGCAGTGGCATACTCATGGTCACCCGAGTACCAACCTGCTGGGCTCTGTGATTCTTCTGCCTCAGTCTTCCAAGTAGCCGGAACTACAGGTGCGTGCCACCACGCCTGGCTAATTTTTTTTTTTTTTAATTGTAGAGCCAAGATCTTGCCAAGTTACCAGAGCTGATCTTGAAACCACGGGCTCAGGCAATCCACTCGCCTTCGCCTCCCAAAGTGCTGATATTATAGGCTGAGCCACCGAGTCCGGACTAAACAAAATTTTTCCAAGATAATCTGTTATGTGCCATCTCAAGAGAGCCATCTCTGGTTAACCTTGTCCTTCAGCACATCAGACAGATTTTGGTGTTTTGGTCTAAAATTATTCTGTACCTGCTTTTCTCGCTAGTCTCATGTGAGCCTGGGTATGCCTCCCATCTGCCCAAATGACAGTGCTTCTCGAGGATAGGAGTGATATTGCTTCTGTTGTTGCCCCAAGATTTCCCAAGATTGTGCCATGAACACAGTAAAAAGCCAAACATTAGGCTGATAATTCCCATGGACAGGCAGGCAGTCTGTTCCACTCACTGCTGCACACCTAGCATGGTGAGGAGCAAGTGGCACACATTTGTGAAATCAATGAATGGCTAGAAATGCGGTTACCGTGTGAGAACATAGAAAGAGACTACCAGGTGGTGCTAAAAAGACTGTATGAAAAAATCTACATCTGACCCCATCATCCCTCCAGCAATGGTCTCATCTCCCCAGTTCCTTTTTTTAAGCAAAATTTTTCTTCTTCTTTTTTTCTAATTGGAGTCTCACTCTGTTGCCCAGGCTGGAGTGCTGTGGCACACTCATGGCCACCCCAGTATCGATCTGCTGGTCTCTGTGATCCTTCTGCCTCAGTCTTCCAAGTAGCCGGAACTACAGGTGCTTGTGGTTGTGTGATGACCTCTGAGTTCTAAGCTGATTTGTGCAGGAGGCCAAAACAGTCATTCTATTTAATAAAAAAACTCAGCTAAGTAAATAAAGCAGCACTGAATCATAACACAAAGTATAAAATAAATATCCATGAAACCATACTGATATAAACAAATGATTCAATAAGTAAACAAGTGGGAGAAAAGAGACAAATCTTCTGTGTAGAAAATTCCAAACGATTTGTGTAGGCATGCTGCCTTCAGTGAGGTGGTGCCACCCATCCCCCTGTAAGTGTAAGATGCAGACAGTGACTTCCTTCCAAAGATGACAGCGCAGAAATGAGGTATACAGAACAAGTTTTCCTCTAGTTGAATATATTTGTAGAATAAATGCTTAGGGAAACAACTTTGGGTCAAAGGGAATACATGTGTAGGCTTTTAACAGATAGTGCCAAATTCCCCACAGAAGGTGAAACAAATATATATTCTCATCAGCTCTTTGTAATGACTTTTGTCCTTACCCCATTGCCACCACAGCATATTAACCTGATTTTTTAAAGCAGTCTGGGTGTTGGAAAATGGAATCTCAATATAGTTTAATTTGCATTTTAATTATTATGGGGAAGATTGAACATTTTCTCATCTATTTAAATTTCTGTAACTTTGGCTGTAACATGCCATTTTCCCAATTTGCACTGGGTAGTTGGTCTTTTTCTTATGACTGTGGGGGTTATTTAGGTATATAATCTCTTTGATTACTTATGATTTCCAAATATGCTTCCCATTTGTTGTCTTATGACAACAAAAGTTGTGACTGTAGCATGGAATTTGAATTTATTGTTAACTGACTCTGCCTTGGATTCACTTAAGTACTTTGTTTTTTAAGTTAGTAATTTGTTGGTAATATATACTGTTTTATTTACTGAAATGACTTGGAGAACAACAGTATCCTGAGATACAAATATAAATGCTATTTTGATTATTTTAGATGAATAAGTAGGGTTCCCACTTCTCTCTCATTTTAGAGAAGCTTTATAGAAGGCCTATAATGCTATCCATCAGTTATAACAATAGAATAATGGAGAAAATTTAAATATTTTCCCCAAAGAAACTTTTATTACTCATAAATTTAAATAATAAATTTAAATATTTCCCCCTACATAAAATTGTGTTACTCTGGAAAGATTTAAAGTTTGTTTACCAAAAATCCTTGGTAAAAACAACAAATTGTCCAAATCTCATGAATATAGTTTCCGCAGAATCTTTTGGTCCTAAGGGCAAAGAAAGATTATCTTGCATTAGATTGTAATAACATTTTACTGAAAAATATTTACTGCTCTTTCTGGGGTTAAACAAGCACCTGGCTGCTGGCTATCACCTCATTGGTCCTTACCATCAGCTCTGCTCTCCCATGTTTGTTAGGAGAGGTGTGTGGCAGGCCTCTACCCCAGAGATTTGCAAATACATTGTTCAATAGTGACATTTCCTCACACCTGTAATCTTCTCTTTGGGAGGCTGAGGCAGGAGAATTGCTTGAGACCAAGAGTTCAAGACCAACCTGAGCAGCATAGCAATACCCCATCTGTACAAAAAGTTAGCTGAGTGTAGTAGTGTGTGCACGCCTGTAGTTCCAGCTACCTGGGAGGCTTGGACAGGAGGATCATCTGAGCCCAGAAGATCAAGGCTGCTATTAGCCATGATCATGCCACTGCACCTCAACCTGGGTGTCAGAGCGAGATACCAACTCAAAGGAAAAATAGCGATGTTTCCAGTAGCTTAACACCAAATAGGAAAGTTGTGGGGGGCCTATTTGATCACCTCATGGCATCTCACCTACCCTCCAGTCTCTACCTGGATCCAGGAAGCTCGGAGAAGCCCACCAGACATTAACCTTGGAGCCTTAATGGGTAGGCACTCCAGCCCCTCAGGAAAGAGCCTGCAGAGTTAACATTTTGAAAGTGGTTTTCTGTTGCTAAAAAATGTGTGGTTTATCACAACCCTAAAAAATGTTCAATGATTGGGATTATCCCCTTTCTCCTTTCCTGTGTGCCTTCAATTAGCTGAATGAAAGCAAACCCATGGCTTTAGAACCCGAAATAGCTGGAGAAAAGTGACGCAGATTTCAGGCGAGATGAAAGAGTGGAACCCAGAAGCCTAATTAAAAGCAACTGAGAAACCAGTATTCGATACAGAGTTTACTCACCTGAAAAAATAAACCAAGAGCTCCAGCGAGCTTTGCTGGAGGGTTGTGGGAGAGGGGCTGAGACATTTCACGCGGGTCACAGGAAGGCCCGACTCGGAGGACACAGAGCCTCACTATTCCTTTCCTCTTGGAGTCAGGGGAAGGTCAGCCAGCCAGCCGAGGCCGCCACACTGGGCCTGCCTGACTACAGCCAGCAAAGGGGAGCAGAAACTCTCTTCCCATGGTGGCAAGGGTGACAGCCACCCATCCCCCAAACACCTTGCTTTTTTAAATCTTGAAATGTGCATGATCAGTTCAGCATTGCTTTTCTCTCCTGTTTTCCAGGCTTCTTATTCATCTTACGCTTCTCCTGCTGCTGCTTTTCCTTCTCCTCACATAGTCTTTTTAAAATTTCTGTCTTTCTGGGCATTTCTGTGCATTCAGCAGACAAATTGTTTTTGATGGCGGGGGTGAAGGATTTACTGAAAGAATGAGTCCTCCTTTACCAAGAGGAAAATTCAGTTCTGAGATAAATCAAAGCCCAAGGTCAGTCAAGAGAAAGAAATAAATGAGTCCTTCTTTCATACACTGCATATTTCTAACCTACAAATCAGCTCTTTGAACAGAATGCTGGCAAATTAAAACAGCTTTCGTGATCCTGCTACATGTAATTGCCATCTTGTCCAAGATTTTATTTGGAGGAAGGAGAAAGGACTTTACCTCGTTGTCCCGGCCCTTCACTTCTGGGGGAAATGACCTTTGTTCTTTTCCTTTCCAAGTTTGATATTCACTACTTGTGGTAGGGTGGGAGGTAGGGAATGTGGGAAGCTGGCTATGGGGTCTCCAGACAGGTGTAGTGGTTTTGCTATTGCAAATGACTGAGGTGACAGCCCTGTTTTTGGAACGGCCTGTTCAGGAAGCGGAGACTAGCTATTTCCCCCTCTGTGGGGGCACAGTCAGCTCCTTATGACTTCACATGCTGTCAGACGGGATTCACAGCTCAGTGAGGCTATCAACACGGGACATCAGTTACTGCTTCCTGGTGCTGGATGGACCAAAATGATACTCCAGTGAGAGTATTTCATATTTACACCACTGCTGTTATCTCTGAAATACTTTGGAAACACCAAGTACCTCACACTTTGCTAGGTAGTGCAGAGAGGTTATATAGGAAGTACTGAAGACATGGCCCTTATCTGTAAGCAGTCAGCCATCTTAAGGAAATGTGTTTATACGAACACAGGAACATTCACTATTGTTCCCAGAGTTCTGTTTGTTCGTTTCCTCTTTCCCTCCTTCCCTTCCTTCCTTCTTTTCCTTTCTTTCTTTGTCTCTCTCTCTCTCTCTCTTTCTTACTTTCTTTTTCTTTTTTTTGCCAGTGAAAAGAATCCTCTTTTCTGTTCTACCTCTCCTTCCTTGTCTCCCATTATGAAACTTCTTGCCTGAAGCTTAAGGCCAGCATTTGAAGATCATCATCCCATGTCCAGCACAAGAGACTCCTTTCTTTGTCAAGTGCCTTTTGGCTCTTGTTTATTTGGGGGACTTCAGAGATTTAACCAATGTTTCTCAGGGTAGTCAGTACAAGGCTCCTCTTCTGCTGTAACTTTTCCCTTTTATCCCTGATTTCTGGCTGTTCTCCCATTCCTACTCCTGTTCCAGTGTACGGTGTTTTATGAAAATCTGTAAATAATCAAATAATCATGTATTCTTTGTGTAAAACATATTGGGTTGTTTGGTACATGTAGGTGCTTCAATTTACAGAAGTGGCATTGTGATGTGAATTGGATTATTTTTCTTGCTTTTCCCACTATGCTCTTAAAATCTGCTCACTTTGCTTCTGGTTGCTGCATAGACTGCCTCGGTACACACAGGCTGTATTGGCCTCTGCCGTGGCTCACTGCGCTTGCCAGTGGTGGTGGGGAGGACTACCTTCCAGAGTGAGAAAATGGAGAAATCAGAATTATTTCCCAATAGTGACAGCTACATGGAGCATCAGATAGTATAAAGGCAATCTCTGTCCTTGAATAAATTTGTAACGCTAGTGGCAGGTAAATAAACGCTCTTGGTTCCCTGCCACATGCCCACATGGCTCCCTTGACTTCCCTTTATAACACATGCCACAGTTGTAATTATGCTATTATTGGGTGATTATTGGTAAACACCCAAGAGCTCTTAGAGGACAGAGCTATGCTCGCTTGTTCCCTGCTGCATCCCCCTTGCCTGGCCTAAGAGAAAGAAAGAGTTCCATCAATATTTACTGGATGAATGTGTGGGATTCGTGGATACATTAATAATGATGATGGTAAAACGATTATAGGCTTGAGGCTGAAAGACAGACAAATTTACGGTTCAATCCTGGCTATACATGAGCAATATAGTAAACCACTCTGAGACTATGAGCTCTTCTGGAAAATGAGGTCCCAGAGTTGTTGGAATGATTTTGTGATATGATAAGGACAGAGTGACTTGCCAGGTGTTCTGTACTTATAGGATCTCAATAAAAGGAGACATTTTCAACAGAATACATAATAGTTAAGTTGAGGACTTACAGCAGCATATATAGGCAGCAAGGGTTAGAGGTTTTGGGGAACTTAGTGGATTATAATGGCTTCCCCCTCCATAGGCAAGTGTACTAAATGCAAATAGTAGTTAAAAGGAGTGAATATACATGCTCTTAACAATTGGTCACAGAGATAGTTCAACTCAGGGTGCTATGACTTATAAAATTAGAACCATGGGCTTCAGAGCCCTGTCTCAGCAGCAGTAGCCATTTCATACAGGACTGGGAAATGCAAAAGAGACATGTGAAGAAACAACCATAAGTGTCCATCTTGGGAGAAGGGATCCAGTGGAAGGGTCATATTCAGCAATACAGCAGGTACTGAAGTGTTTAAAACCTCTTTCTCATTGTTGGTTATCAGTGGCCTGGTTGCCTTTCAGATGTTAAATGAAACTTGGAAGAAGCAAGATAAGAAGATGGAATAAATGGAAATCAGGATGTTTTGACTGGAACAGGGATTGGCAAACAATGGTCCCTGGGCCAAATCCGGCCCACAGCCTGTTTTTGTAGATAAAGCTTTATTGGAACACAGACACGCCCATCTGCTTGTGGATTACCTATGGCTACTTTAAAATGGTGGTGGTGACTAGGGTGACAGAGAGATTATCTGACTCCACAAAGTTTGTAATATTTTTTATTCCTTGACAGAAAGTCTGCTGACCCCTAGACTAGAAGGAGAGGGTAGAATATCCATGTTTACTGTGGCTTAACGGTGAGTTGTGTACCTCAACAGGTCAGAAGAAACAGTCGAGAGGAAATAAAAGGCTAAGGAGGTAAAATGTAACCTCCACCTCTGAGATCTTTACAAGCCTGTACAAGAAAACAATTTTTAAAAAAATCTTTCAATAACCCAGTACTTAGGCTCAGACCAGGTATCTAATTCTTGACAAATGTTCGTTCACAAAAGTCTCCATGGAGGCACTGCAGGTTCTCAAAACCTGACTTTTCACCACCCAGTAAAAACAAACAAACAAGAACCTGATTTTTAAAGAATCTGGGAGGCCTCTGTGCACCTCTAAATCACCCATTACTGGCCTCTGTTCACAGCGAAGTGGCAGGACCTGTAATTTAGCTGCAAAACTGCGACATGAAATCCAACCTTGAACACACAGAGCTCCCCTTTCAAGCCCTCCAGACCTCTTGGGCACATTTATGGAAACAGTTAGGGACACAGTCCAGAGGCCCGTGAAGCTGCGAGCCGCTCCCTTTGGAAAGTCTGCCCTCTTCCAGGTCTGGTTTACAGGCAGTCATGTCAATGTTTCCCACAAAAAATGCCTCCTCTTACCATGGTCCTGTAGGAAAAAATGAAGCAGAAACATTTGTCAAGGGCCCCAAGAAAGAACACAGACTAAGAGCAGAGACTAAGACAGACGAGGCAGGTTCCAGCCGTTTCCTTCCTTTGGAGAACGAAAGCCTGGGGAGCTAACTCTGCCTCAGCTTCAATTTCCTGGATCTTAAGAAGGGGGATGATGACACTACTCTTTGTCGTAGGGTTGTTTAGAAGATCATTTTCAGTTTTTTATGTCACTCTGGCTGTGTGTTGCCATTTTTTAATGGACCCCCAAAGCGGGGTGTCTGTCCTTAGATTCTAACATCTGGTATGACACCCCTTGATTTGATGCCTTCATTTAGTTCCCTCTTTCTCCAGCAACAGGCGATATGCAGTGTTGTCAAGTGTCTCCCCTAGCTCACCATTGTCAGCACCACCTCATCCCCTGAGTCCCCTTAATCTTGTCTTGCCTAAAGCTCCTTTACTTTCTCCCAAGAAGGGCAGATTCCCTGCCCATCTCCCAGGGAGGTTACAAGGGCAAGTTCTGTGACCTTCAGACATTTCTTTAGGGTAAATTTCAGGAATTGGATTTTTGACCAAAGAATCTGTCTTTTTCATACTGGCTTGCAAGAGCTCTTTATATATAAAGGACACTGGTCCTATATCTGGAATATATATGGCAAGTGTTTTTCTGCTTTGTAAAGTGACATTTCATTTTGCTCAGGAGATTTATGGAATGTATCACAATAGTCAGTGCTATTGATAATGTGGGTTATGATCTCTGCCCTCAGTGTTATTTTTAGAAAGGGCCTTTCAAATGTCAAAATTATATAAATATTGACCCAACTTTCTTCTACTACTCGTAAGGTTTCATTTTTAACATTTTATCTCTTTAATCCATCTGCAGTTTATTTTGAAATTTGGATTAAGGTAAAAAGCTTATTTAATTTTTTCCAGATAGGTAAGTAGTTTTCCCAGTACATTTAATAATCTTTTATTTCCTTGGTCATATGAAGTGCCACATTTATCATATTAAATAATTATATACATTTGTGCCTGTTTCTGGATTTTGTATGCTGTTCTGGAATCTGGTCTGCCTCTTTTTGCATGAATAGAAACCTGTTTTAACTATGTATCATAATACATATTAACATGTGATAATAAAAACTCTCATCACCATTTTCAGCTATTATTCTCAATTCTTCTTATTCTTCCCAAGTTTTTCTCCTCCAGTTGAAATTTATAATCACTTTTCGAAGTTAAAAAAATGGATTGAAGATGTAATTGAGGTTATATCAGCATTTTACATTCACTTGAGGATAATTTCCAAGGATGTTCACCTTTTTTGCCACTCAATAATGTTTTTAAGGTTTCTGTTTTCTAAATATATGTCCTCTACGCATCCTCTAAAGTTTAATTCATAAATAATTCATATATTTTAAAACTATTGTAAACACCTTTGCAATTCTATTTAATTATTTTCTGTTGTAGTTAGATGACTCTCTATAGTTGCCAATTCGTTCTAAAATATTGTAGGCAATTTTCAACCAATTTCTTAGTATCTGTGAGTAATGCTAAATTTATTCCTGAGGATAAGTCAAAGGTGCCACTTCACCAATACTTATTTCTCTCTCATCACCCTCTTATTTCTCACCACCAGTAAACAGGAGTGGTACTCAAGAGCCTCCTTTTCTTGACTTTAATATAATTGTCTCTTATTTACACAGTTAAGTATGATGTTGACTATTGGTTTAAAATAAATATTCTTTATCATATTAAGAAAGTATCCAGTTTGGTTTTCTGAAAGTTTTCATTAGAAATGAATGCTCCAGTCTGGGCAACTTGGCAAGACCTCATCTCTACAATAAATAAAAAAAATTAGCCAGGTGCAGTAGTGCATATATGTAATTCCAGCTATTTGGAAGGCTGAGGTGGAAGGATTTCTGGAGCCCAGTAGGTTGACGCTGGGTTGGCCATGAACATGCCACTGCACTCCAGCCTGGACAACGGAGTGAGATTCCAACTAAAAAAAAAAAAACAAGAAAGAAAAAAAGAAGTGAATGCTGAGTTTTACCAAATGCTTTTTGTCTGTCTACCTGAGATCATTAGTGGGAGGCATCTGTGTTCATCTGCTTGGAGTAAAAATGCAAATAGATTTACTACTATTAATTAGCCTTAATTTCTAGAATAAACCCTACTGAATTGTGAGTTTGTGCATTGATATTCAAAATTGGAATTCATTTACAGATTTTTTTTTTCCTTTTCACCCTTGTTGTCAGCAAAATAATTTGGTATGACTTTTATATTTCTATTTGTTCTAAAATTATGTATTATTATACCTTAAAAGTTCAAAAGGACTTGCCCATAAAATAACTGGCTTATAGAACTTTTTGAAACTATTTATTTGACAGTTTTTCTCAATTTTTTCCATGGTGTTGATCTGTTCTAATTTTCAACACCTCTTTCTTCTGAATCCAATTGCATTGCAATTTTCCATTTTGTTAGTCCAGAGTTATACATAATATCATTCTTTTTTATAATGTAGTTTTTAACATGTGAACACTTACCTCTGCATCTGTGTTCACAGATGCTTCAATCTGTTTAGACTGCAATAAAAATTACTGTAGACTGGGTGGTTTATGGACAACAGAAATTTATTTCTCACAGTGTTGGAGGCTGAAAAGTCCAAGGTGAAGATGCTAGCAGATTAGGTGTCTACTGAGGGTCCTCTTCCTAGTTTGTAGATAGCCATCTTCTCAATATATCCTCACATGGTAGAAAGAGAGTTAGAAGAGCTCTCTGGGGTACTTTTAATAAGGGCACTAGTTGCATTATGACACACACCCCAAATGCCCCATCTCCTAATACCATCACCTTGGGGTTTAGGATTTCAATAGATGAATTTTAGGGGGACACAAACCTTCAGACCATAGCAGTTGAGGACACAATGTACATGATAGAAGTAAGAACAAGAGAAGAAGGCGAGACATCCCTACAGACTTCAATAGAATGCAACCCATGGTCTTGAGAAACCTGAGGAGTCAGAGGGTTCTAGTAGCTTGGACCTGTGTCTCAACTGCTGAGAATGAAGATGGGGGTGTTTATGCTGTGAAAGTCACACGTGACTTGATGTAGCCAGGATGGCCCGGGTTATGCTGCAGTAACAAGCATATTTTCTCATTTATGCTCCGTGTCTTACCTGGGTTAGGGGGAAGCTTTTCTCATCAAAGTCCCTCAGGGTTCCAGGCAGACAGATACTTCCATAATCACCATAGATCATGGACAAGATGTGAAGAATCATAGGTTGACACTTAGAACTTTAGCCCAGAAGTGACACATACCACATCCACTCACATCCATTGGGCAACACAAAGCCCTTGGCTATAGTTAACTCAGAGTGAGGTAAAAACCTATTCTGTGCTCGAAGTAAGGAAAATAGCACCAATTACAACCACTGGTTCTGAAAACCAGCTTTACTTACTCTATCATGTTACCTAGAGAAATGTCCACCAGCTCAGACTTCTATATTCATAGGTTAACCTCCTAAAGTGAGTGATGTAGAATGTTTCAGTTTCTGGAAGAGAAAAGGAAAAATATTTTGTGGTGGTTGCCTTTTTGTGCTCATCAAATCGTTCACCATAATTATTGCTTTGCAGGGATGTGGTCATATGAGAAAGGAAGCCATGATCTTGGGTAAGCATAAGAACCATGAGCTTATCAAAGAGGATTTTTAAACTATTAACTTTGACATCATAATAGGAAATATTCACTGCGATTAAGAACATTCAGAGCTTTTTCACAATGGGGAAGTGTAATGGTGAATTTTATGTATTAACTTGGCGAGGCTGTGGCACCCAGTTGTTTGGTTAATTTCAGTCTAGATGATTCTGTGAAGGTATTTGCTAGATATGATTAACATTTGAATCAGTAGACTTTAAGTAAAGGAAATTATCCTCCTTGATATGGTGGGCCTCATCCAATTAGTTGAAGGACTTCAGAGAAAAGGCTGAGGTATCCAGAAGAAGGAATTCAATCTCAAGACTGCAACATTAACTATCCTAACTGAATCTCCAGCCTGCCAACCTGCTCTGCAGATTCCAGACTTGCAAGCTCCACAGTCATATGAGCCAACTCCTTAAAATAAAATGTATCTCTAGACAGATAGATAGATAGATAGATAGATAGATAGATAGATAGATAGATAGATCGATCGATTTCTCCGAAGCACCCAGACTAACACAGGGAGAGCCTTCAGGAGGCCATCACTTCCTGTCTGTGAGACCACTCAGGAGAGATGCTGCAGAAGCAGTGTTTGGTCTGGGCATTTCAAAGATAAAACTTGAGACTGCTAAAGACTCTCTCTCCTCAGAACAAAGTTAATACCTATGCATACACACAAAATTGTGCTTGTGATTTCAGTGACTTCCCAGTCTCCCTGAAGCTTAGTTCCACCCTTTCTGAGTATCACTCAGAAAGAACTGTGATCCTTCTGACCCTACAAAGTTACTTTGTATCACAGAACCAGAGAAGAAGCTTCCTTTGTATAGTTGCCTCAGGTCTGCCATGACTTTGTTATATCACGTACTACACAGAAGAGACAAGTATGACCACAAACGTGATGAGGTAAAACAGCACTGGCATTGGACATGGGCGTAACAGCAGGGTGGGGACACTGCCCTCACACAACCATTGCTTCTGTGTGCCTGTGTGGTTGCCCACTGGTGGAAAAGGAGTCATCACTTGTCTGTAAGAATGGCTTATAACATTTCCACTTAAGAGAATACAAAAATAAACATCAGGAACAATCCTTCTCATGGTTGGGACTTTCAGAGTATAACTACACACAGAGGGCACCCAGAACTAGTTCCACTCCCAAATACCTGGCTGAAAAATAGGCCCTGCCAACATGGGAGGGCATGGGCACTTCTGAAGGCTGGGCGACCACCCAGGCAAACCCTTTCTGGGTTATGAATGGGGCTTGGGTAGTGCCTGAATTCGCCATGGTTGTGTGTGGTTGAGTGGTGTATACCAATCTTAGGCTGTCTTCTCTTTGAGTAGGTACAGTGTTTGTGCTCTGAAAGAGCTGGCTCAAAGCATCCTCAAATAATCATCTTAATAATACTCATGAAATCCAAACTCACTTTTTTTTCTTATCCAGACAAAGAACAGAAAGCCGAAGTGACTTTCTCAGAACTAGAGAGTGCTGGGAATAGAACTGTAGTCTCCTAGCTGTGAATATAGAATTAAATCAGTTTCCGAACCTGACGTATAACTGGCCCTTTTGTGGACTTTTTGATCCCCTCTAATTCCCTAATGTGTGTCTCAGAATATTTTGGATCTTGTTTTATTTTCTTAAACCAGTAAAGGGCCTCCTTATGTTTCCATTCACTTTATTTTAACAGCATTTTTTTCTTCTAATGAATTTTTTTCTGGAGCTATTTCTACATGGAGGAAGTGTGGTGTAGCATTTGGAGGAAGCCATATGTCTGTGGCCCATTTTCTTTTACTGGGAGAGGATAAGTGACCTCAAATAAGAAACTGCTGCTTACTAGTCATCAGTCATGCGGGTCACAGGCACCAGGGTGAGGGACTGTGGTCTCAAAGGTCCCTAACCCCTCTTTCTCCCACAAGCCCCCGGCCCCGAAGGGCCTGGCTCCCTCACTAGCTCGCACAGAACCTGAATCTCTCCAGCATAACACTTCTCACAATGGAGGCAAAACAATTTATTATGTAATTAATGGTTTAGTGTGTGTCTCATGAAAACACAACCTACGGTGGGGCTGGCTTCATGGGAAAATGATCTGGGCAGCAGCACAGGTACCCACACAGAAGGAATTCACGTTGAGTTTAATGCTCTGCTGTTGCTAACCTGAAATGCTTAAGAAGTTTTGAACAAGTTATGTAGCCAGCTTGGACCTAAGTCTGTCTTATTCTGTGATGACGTGTCTCCAGCTCAGCACCTTGTAGATGGCAAATGTGAAGTAACTGTTAAACATTTTTATTGAATAAACTGAGGAAGATGGGCTAGGACAACAAACAAAAGGTTTGTTATTTTAATTAAGGCAGATTCTGGAGAAGGAGAGGATGACCACCGTTCTAGGCTGGGTTCTCAGGAAGCCGACTCTGGGATAGAGAGCTACGTATATGAATTCTTAGGGAGTCCTCGAGTTTGGGCGAAGGGAGAGGCTGGATTGTGCAGCAGTCACAAGAAAAGGACCCCAGCCACCCCAGAGGGTGCTTTGAGACTGACAGGGTCCTCAGAGTTGCTCCACACTTGGGCCAGGCTCCAGGCTCAGTTACTAGATACAGGCTGCGCCGCGAAGGTGTCACCCAGTAAGGTGGCTCTTCAGCTTGGTGCATGGGTTCCCAGCTGGGGTGATTGAGTCCCCAGGGGACATTGGCAATGGCAGTGGGTGCTTTTGGTTGTCGTGACTAGCAGGAGGGAATCCAGTGGGTAGAGGCCAGGAATGCTGCTAAATACCCTTTAACGGATCGGATTGGCCCCAAATGTCAAGAGTGGGAGGCTGAGAAGTCCCAGGCAAACCAAGTCTAGGGAGGGGTGAGATGGGCTGGTCTTTTTGTGGGTAGCACTCTCAGCAGCTGGGGAAATGCACCCTGCAGACTCTGAGAGACCTCTGGGAACAATCTGGCATGGCTGGGACTCACTTCCTCCTAGGCAACTCTTCCATGAGCCTGGTAGGCCTGATTTCCTGGGGGAAATGAGTAAGAAGAAGCTAGTAGGACAAACCACAGTCCTGGTCTCCGCACAGGGCCAGGAGGCAACTATGGGGCTCTCCTTGTCGGTTTTCCCTCATATTTCGTGGGTGCCTTGGTGGCTCACCTTGTGACACTGTCTCTTAATGTCAGCCCTGAGTGGGGCTGTGGAGCTGCTGCACACTCACACAGAGCATGAGCAAGTCTTGGCATTGTTCTCCTTCTTGAGCCGGTCAAGAGGGACTCGCTCCCCAATGGGGCTCTCAGAGTGGACGAGGAAGAGGCACTGCTGCAACCCCATGGGGGACTGTGGGCTCTGGGTACCTGCTCAAATAGCTCACCTGTGCCTTCTAGCCTTGCACACACCAGATCCCTAAAGTGCACTCTCATGTTATGATGCTGGCTGGACGGGGTCCACCTGACCTGACAACTAGGTAGATCTGATGGGACTCAGCTATGATGGACAGTTCTGGCTTTGGGGTCACCTGGGGACATAGTTTGGGCACTGTGGTTCTACCAGGCTGTAGTCACTCATCATGAGTTGTTTTCTATGAAGCATTTAATTCTCCTCTTCAGATGGCATGGCCCTGCTCTAGAACATGCCAGACTAGGCTCCAGTTCTCTTGTGGGGGCTTGTCATCTATTCTACACAGGGTCTTTTCCATAGACCCCTCCCATAGCATAGCATCTGGTAGGTTGTATGGTCAAGTAGCAGGGCCGCTTCCTTGCACCACAGTTTGCACCCACTCAAAACTGACAGTGCTTTGTGTCACTTGGTATAGTGAATTGAATTGTATCCCCCCAAAAAAGAGGGATCCAAATTCTAACCCCCAGTACCTGTGAATGTGGTTCTACTTGGAATTAGAGCCTTTGCAGATGTAACTAAATTACAGATCTTGAGATGAGATCATTCTGGATTTCAGAATGGGTCCTAAGTACAACGCCAAATATCCTTATAAGGAGAAAACCTGGGTAAGGTGACACATGCCTGTAATCCCAGCACTTTGGGAGGCTGAAGTGAGAGGACTGCTTGAGCCCAGGAGTTTGAGACCAACCTGGACAATATAGCAAGACCATGTCTCTACAAAAATTTTTTTTTAAATTAGCCAGGTACGATGGCATGGGCCTGTAGTCCCAGCTACTTGGGAGGCTGAGACAGAAGGATTGCCTGAACCCAGGAGGTCTAGGCTGAGGTGAGTTGTGATCGTGCCACTGCATTCCAGCCTAGGTGACAGAGTGAGACTCTGACTCAAAAGAAGGAAGGGAGGGAGGGAGGGAAGAGAAGGAAAGGGAAGGGAAGGGAGGAAGGGAGGAAGGGAGGAAGAGAAGGGAGGAGAAGAGGAGAGAAAGAGAGAAAAGAAGGAAGGAAAGAAGGAAGGAAGGAAGGAAGGAAGGAAGGAAGGAAGGAAGGAAGGAAGGAAGGAAAAAAAGGAAGGAAGGAAGGAAGAAGAAAGGCAGATTGGAAACATACAGACATAAACAGGAAAAAAAAGTTGGCTGGGCTTGGTGGCTTAGCCTATAATCTCACCACTTTGGGGGGCCGAAGCGAGTGGATTGCCTGAGTCCGCGGGTTCAAGACCAATTCGGGCAACTTGATGAGACTTCATCTCTGCAACAAAATAAAATAAAATAAAATAAAACAAAATAAAATAACCAAGTGTGATAGCGTGTGTCTGTAGTTCCAGCTACTTGGAAGACTGAGGCAGAAGGATCGCTGGAGACCAGCAGTTTGACACTGGGGTGGCCATGAGCATGCCACTGCACTCCAGTCTGGGCAATGGAGTGAGACTCCAACTCAAAAAAAAAAAAAGCCATGTGAAAGATGGAGGCAATGACTGGAATCATACTTCAACAAGTCAAAAAATGCCAGAAGCCATAGAAACTGAACAGAGGAGACTTCCCTGGAGTACTTAGAGGGAGCATGACTCTGCCAGAACCTTGATTTTAGACTTCTGGCCTCCACAATTGTGAGAGAACAGATGTCCATTGTTTGAAACCACCTAGTTTGTGGCGACTTGTTCTAACAATGCTAGGAAATACTATACCTGGTATATGGCTAGTTATGGAATATGCTGCCTCCAAAACTCTCAGGCACTGTGCCTTCTTCTTTAGGGCAGGAGGTGTAAGAAGCAATAATATGTCCCTACCTTTGGAAGGTTGTCCTGATATGCCCAGATTCCTGGATCCTAAAACTTGTATTGATGTGGTGGCCCCTAAATCATCACAGAGTTTATCTCACGACTTGTGGAGTGCATGTGTCCATAGCCCCCAATGTACTTGCCATATCTTGTTTATCAGCTTTAATTAGCAGGAAATCATCAGCACAGTGGGGCAGTGTGAGGTTCTGCAGGTGTCTAATGGTCCAGATCTCCCAAGATTATTGTATCACAGAGGGAAGGGTAGAAGAGCCGTTATAGCTCTTTGGCAGAACCATAGATGTATGCCATTGTCTGTTCTGAAAGAATGCAGTTTGCTTCTGCTCCTTCTTGAGGAATGGAAAAGAAGATCAATGGCTATATTGTTAATCTGTTTCTGCAAAGATACCACATCTGGCACAGTAGTTGCACTTGGGTGGTGACTTGGCAGAGTTTGCTGTAGTTTACTACCGTTTTCCAAGACCCATCTTGCTCTTCTGGGGAACAACTGGTAGATTACGTGGAGATTTGATGGATCACTACCAATCCTATGTCCTTTATGTTTTTAATGCTCTTCTCTGCCATTCCCCAACATGCAATATTGTTTCTGATTTACTCTCTTCACTGGGAGATGGACAGTATCTAAGCTTTCCCTACCCTGATAGTTATTCCACAGGCTGATGAACCAATGTCAAAGTTGTGCCAATTACAAATATTTTCATTCTAATTGTACATTCAGGGATGTGGAAAGTGACTATGGGTGGGTCTGTGGGCCCAGTATACTCATGTGGCCCAGACCTGAGCTTGGACTCCATTTATTTTCTGGTTGCCATAAGCCGCATTCTATCGAGGCGGGCTGGGGCATAATGACATTTGGGATCCCCCAAATGGGTACTAATGTCATCTTGGATCTCGTGTCCAATCATCCTCAGAGTATTTTGGCATTCCCATTTCCCCAGTGTTCAGTTTCCGAATAAACAGCCATATGTTCCTTTGGAGAAAGATAGGAAATCACATATGCTTGTCACGGTGTTATATGTTTTCATCCTGGTGGTCTGGCCCTTCCTCAGTCACTGGGTATAAGACTGGAAACCAGACAAGGAGATCTTGGCTTTTGGGGGGGACAGTCATCCTCCACCTCCTGCTCATCCATCTTTCATGTTTGTTAGCTTATGGTTTGAGCAATCAGTCCCCTTGTTGGCTGCTCATCATTCTTGCCTCAGGGATGTTGGTCAACCTGGCCTGCAGAGAGGGGCTGCTGCCAATCTTTTCAGGGATGCTGGTGCCCCCTCACGGTGACATTCCTCAATGTTGTCATAAACAGAGATGTCTCAAGTCCTTCCTACAGAACATGGCCATTTGGCCTTGCCTGATGTAGCCTTTCTAGCTGGCCCATTTTCTAAGCCTTTTGATCCTTTCTTCTACCATGTGCTATGGCCATTCAAGCCTTTCTGCTTCACTGGTGTAAACCTATACTTTTTCCAGAGGGTATGCTAGCACCATCTCTGGGGTCCTGGATAGGGTGTCAAGTCTTGCATCCTGGAGAGTTCCCTGGTATTTGTGCAGTCTTCCTTATCTGACATTGACTCCTGCTCCCTTCAGCATCCAGTCACATTTGTACTTCCCATTCCCCACCAGCTCATGCTGGCCGTCTCTTGCAGCTGTGTTCAGAATTGGCCTTGACCTGCTGTCCCAGGCCAACACATTTGCAGCCATGTTAGGCTATGTCTCAACTCTAGAGAGTGGTCTGTGTGGCCATAGGGGGAATCAGGGCAGATCCAGAGTGGATGTGTGTTGCCTGGCGAGGGAGCAGCTTCTGCATTGTCTGCACAAGGGGAAGGCACACTTGCCACAAACGCAGAGAAATGGGTCACTTTTGGCAGCCTATAGGGTTCAAAGAAATCCAGGGATTCAAAACTCCCAAGTGCCTTCCCCCAAATGCTTCCAACCTCTCCTGGCGCAGGTCCCTGGACCTGGCTTAGCAGACCTCCCTAGTTGAGAATTCAGCTTTCTCCGGTCATTCTGTCACATTTGTACTTTCCCATTCCCCACCAGCTCATGCTGGCCATCTCTTGCAGCTGTCTTCAGAATTGTAGAGTCCTGAGACTGGCACTTGCCTCTGCCACTCTTTGGCTACAGGATATGGTAGTCTCCTCATATTTCACCAAGCAACCTTTGGCTGTCAGGCCCAGCCTGTCACAGTTGAGTGATCCCTTTCATCTTGTTTCCTGAAGAACACAATGCCTCTAGCAACAGCCTTTCTATTCCACTGTCCTTGTCTAGTTCCTCCCTATTTCTCAAACACTTGATACAATGAACCCTTTGGTAGCCTTCTTTCTATTGCTGTCATGTCCCTGTCACCTCCGATATAAGTTTCACCACTGCCACCCTGTTCCAGAGCCAGTCTGTGATAGTGATGGGCTAACACTGCCAGCACTGGAAGCCTATTTGGCATCTGCTGCCTCAGACAATGCTGGGAGCAATGGTGGTCTATTAGGTCCCCAGGAAGTGGGCCCTGAGATGAGTGGCACACAGAAGCTTCTCAGCGAGTGCTCTTGGGGGACACTATGAAGGGAGGGAATTGAGCAGGGCTGAACAAGGATGAGGACTTCAGCCCACTCCACAGGGTACTCAGAAGCTGGGATGTCCTCTGGTTATCTTAAGTTGGAGTAAGGGAACTAAACCTTAATATTCCACATCAGTCAGTCATTTAGATGCAGGTTGTACTCAGGAAAAGGTCAGGACCCTTGGGTGAGGTGGCTGTCTTCAGTCAAGAGCAATTCCTGAAAAGGGCTGACACTGAACTCTGTGGGTCAGCAGCACCAACACCCACAATAATATATTATACTATAAATAATGTAATAGAATAGTAAGTAATAATCATATAGTACATATCATGGCATGTATATATTAATACGATATGACATATTACTGTATTAGATTGCATTTATGAAAATTGGTTTAAGCAATAGTAGTAGAAGCTGTATAATATTACATATTGCTGTGTAATCATTATATATATATATATATTTAATTTGTGGTATATCATATGTTACATACTACTGACTTTTATTGATGAATATTTGATGGTTAAGAACTAGGCCTTGGTCGGGCATGGTAGCTCAAGCCTGTAATCCCAGCACTTTGGGAGGCTGAGGTGAGGGAACTGCTTGATCCCACAGGTTCGAGAGCAGCCTGGGCAACTTGGCGAGACCTTGTCTCTACAATATATAAAAAAATTATCCAGGCATGGTAGTACACACCTATAGTTCTGGCTACTTGGAAGACTGAGGCAGAAGGATCACCTGAACCCAGCAGGTCGACACTAAGGTGACCGTGAGTGTGCCGCTGCACTCCAGCCTGGGCGACAGAGTAAGACTCCAACTGAAAAAACAAAAAGACAAAAAACTAGTACTCTCTAAGATCTTAAGATCAAGGATGCACTTGAGTTGGAGGTGGAGTGACCAACAACTACATGTAATGTTGGCAGAGGCCAAAGGAGCTTCAGAAAGTACGCCTTTGGTTTCCATTAACTGGGGACTGGATTCTGTCAGGAAAATATCTCGTTCTCCTACCTTAGGCCAAGCCTGTGCCAGGTAGTCAATAGGCACACACTTTTCAGACACCTTTGTTGGCTCCAGCATTGGTAGCACATGGCTGGGTCATGGCAATAAATGTCTGGCAAGCTACAAAGCACATGCTCTACTTAGACCCACGGAAAAGCACAGCTTTTTTTTTTTTTTTGAGTTGGAGTCTCACTCTGTCGCCCAGACTGGAGTGCAGTGGCCGCTCCCGGCCACCGCAGCCTCGACCTGCTGGGCTCCGGCGATCCTTCCGCCTCAGCCTTCCGAGTAGCCGGAATTACAGGCATGCGCTACCACGCCCGGCTGATTTTTTTGATTTATTGTAGAGATGAGGTCTCGCTGCCCAGGCGGGTCTCGAACCCGCGGGCTCAGGCAATCCACTCACCTCAGCCTCCCAAAGGCGCGGATTAGAGGCTGAGCCACCGAGCCCGGCTGAAAAGCACAGCTTTATGGTCACCAGCAATGATGTGGAGGCTATAATTTTAAAACACAGTATAGTCAGTTCTCAACACGTATGGGAGCAGAGCAGAGTATATAAAAGGCATTGATATGTAGCTCCTTAAGGCATTGTATGTGGGGAGAGGGAGGAATGGGGTTTTGTCTGGAGTTGTTGAGTTTTTGTCTTTTGCAGGTTTGCCATCTCAATTATATTTTGCTTAGATGAATTATGAAGTTGGGCTTTGTTCTCTCAGTATTCTCTGACTGAAAACTGGTGAGACTGGTAGAAGCTAGCCCAGAACTAAAGTTAGATAAAGAGCAGATAAAAGCCATGCTGATAACCAAGACTTTGCTATTGAATTTCTGTACTTAGATCTTGGACACAAGGAAAAGACTGTTTTATTTTAAGCCCACAGATGTGCCCAGGTCTCAAGTCTATCTAAGTTTTGCAGGTTTGCCAAATAATAAGACTTTCAAAACTCTTACCATAGAGGTAAGGACTACGCTTATATGAAGCATCAGCAGTGGCACCATTGTCCCTCCATTGTAGGCTAGCATCCATATGCAGGAGAATGAAACTATACTCCAACTTATCACCTTATACAAAAATTAACTCAAAATGGAGCAAAGACCTAAACGTAAGACCCCAAAATCTAAAACTACTGCAAGAAAACATGGAAACATTTCAGGACATTGGTCTGAAAAAAGATTTTAAGAATAAGACCTCAAAAACACAGGCAATAAAAGCAAACATAAACAAATGGTATTATATCAAACTAAAAAGCTTCTGTATCACAAAGGAAACAACAGACAGTGAAAAGATAAGCTACAGACAATATTTACAAGCTATTCATTTGACAGAAGATTAATGTTCAAAATATACAAGAAAGTGGAGCCTCTCAACGCAAAAAACTAAACAATTTGATTTAAAAATGGGTAAGTGATCCGAACAGAAATTTTTCAAAAGAAGGCATGCAAATGGCCAATAAATAAATGAAAAAATGTCCAACGTCACTAATCATCAGGGAAATGCAATTCAAAACCACAACGGGGCATCATCTTACTGCAGCTAGAATGGTTATTAACAAAAAGAAAAAGAATAACAAATGCTGGCATGAATGCAGAGAAAAGAAAACTCCTATACACGGTTGGTGGGAATATAAACTAGTACAGTCACTATGAGAGCAAGTATGGAGGTTCCTCAAAAAACTGCAAATAGAACTACCATATAATCTAGCAATCCCACTACTAAGCATTTACTCAAAGGAAAGGAAATCAGTATATGTAAGAGACATCTGTCTGCACCTCCATGTTTTACTGCAACACTATTCACATAGCCAAGATACAAAATTAAGCTGAATACCTGACAACAGATGAATTAATGAAGAAAATGTGGTATCTATACACAATAGATTACTATTCAGCCATAAAAAAGGATGGAATTCTGTTATTTGCACCAACATAAATGGAACTGGAGGACATTATGTTAAGTGAAATAAGCCAGTCACAGAAAATTAAACACTGCAAGTTCTCACTCCTATATGGAAGTTAAAAAAAAAATCTCATAGAAGTAAAAAGCACACTAGAAGAGACTAGAAACTGGGGAGAGCAGGGGAAAGAGAGAATAGAAAGAGATTTGTTAAAGGATTCAAGATTACAGTTGGATAGAAGGCATGTGTTCTATTGTTCTATTCCACTGTAGGATGACTATAGTTAACAGTAATATATTACATAGTTTCAATAGCTAGAAGGAGGATAGTTAATGCTCCCAAAACAAGGAAATGGTAAATATTTGAGGTGACGGATATGCTAATTACCCAGATCTGATCATTATATGTTAAATGCACTGAAACATCAGTATGTAGTAGATAAATATGTACAATTATCAGGTCAATTAAAAAATTTTAATGAAAATAAAGAAAATAAGATCATAGAGAAGAAAAGATATCTGCCTAAACAGGTTTTCAGTACAAATGAAAGTGCCCTATTCTGAATCTCAGTTCTGCAAAGTGGGACAAAGCAGCATCTCCTGCCTGCAAAATGGTTTTGAAAACTGACATATTTAAAGGCAGATGTGACTCAACAGCACACCCTGGGATGAGCATCTGAGTTTCTCTCACTGCCTCATAGGCTTGGTCTGACTGGAAATTTGTACAACAGCACAGGCCAGGATGCAAACATGCTCCAGCTCACACCAACCTCAGCATCCTATTGGTCCTAAAGCCAAAACATGGAGTTTAGCTGAAAAACAAACCTCTTCAATATTGAGTTACTCATTATTCTGCCATCCTTGATTTGTCTTGATTTACTTTTGTTGTCATTTTGTTTTGCTTTGCGTTTTAGTGGATGGACCTCTCCTTAGAGCATCCTTTCCTTCTGCTTCTCTGGCAGAAGACAAAACCATTGATTTTTCTGCTTGTTTTTTACCCCACTATAGTCCAAACCAGTGACTGACAGAAAAGGGGTGGAGGAGATGTGAATTGCTGACTGGGTCCCCATCAGGTTGGAGACAAGGAGAGAGGGAGCTGTGGGATTACTGTAGCTCATTGTTGAATTGTGGGGTAATCTTTGTAGCTGTGCCCAGGTTCTACACAATGGTACATTTTAGAGATATAAAAATAATAAGGAAGAAATGAATAGATCAAAAGAGATAGCATCAGTGCCTCAGGGTTTGAGTAAAACAACAATAGAACAAGCAGGAACTCTCTGGTAAGTCCCAGACTGGGAAACCAGTTAAGGATTTGAGGGCTGTTTCCGCTTGTCTTTTAATTTAGCATGACTTACACAGAGAATCTTAGAGTATGCTCATTCATTTTCCTATCTTTAATTCCCTCTTATTATTTTTTTCCTTCAACTTTATCTTTAATTCTGTTTTGTTTGATGATAAATGGTTTTGAAATTATGACTCAGAAGTGGAGGGGTTCTCTATGTGTTTTGTTCCTGAATTAAGTAAAATCATTGAATGTCTGATACGAAGTGCTGCTGTAGAGGATATTTTCTGACACTCTTCTTTAATTCCTTCTCACATGGGGTCTGGAGTCCCAAGTGAGGAACTGTCATTTCCCCATCAGCTGTTTTGTCACCTATTTTATACATTCCCCAAAGTCAAATCATGTTATCCTATCCTTCCTTGAAGTCATAGTTGATTAAAGAACTGTGTCTCCCTTACCACATTTCCTGGTTGACTGCCCTTCCCCTTTTTCTTGAACCCATGTTTCACCATCAGAGATAATGAAGACCCCATTCCTCCCTCCTCCCCATAAACAAACAGATCAAAAGTTTACCATCCCACAGCTATACTCAGCTCCAAGGATTTGTCCACCAGTGTCCAAGGTATGTGTGTATGTATGTGTGTGAGTGTGTATGAGTGTGAGTGTGTGTGTGTGTGTGTGTGTGTGTCTAGTGTGGAGAGGTGTCCACCAAGGCAGAACACAATAGAAGGATATAACTGTCTTTGCCCATCAAGAAGTTACAATTTGCAAAGAAAATGTAGTAAACACCCTTACAGAAATTGGAATAGGCAACCAAGTCCTAATCAACTCCCAAAAGCGAATGCCATAAAAGATAAGATAGACATATGGAATCTCATCAGACTGAAAAGCTTCTGCAAAGCCAAAGAAACCATCAAGAGAGTGGGGAGATAGCCCATAGAATGGGAAAAAATATTTGGCAACTGTATATCTGGCAAAGACCTAACATTTAGGATCTACAAGGAACTGAAATGTGCTGAAAATAAAAAAGACAAACAAGTCCATTAAAAAATGGGCAAAAGATATGAATAGACACTTCTCAGAAGAAGACATACGAGCAGCCAACAGATACATGAAAAAATGCTCAGCCTTGCTAATCATCTAAGAAATGCAAATTAAAACCACACTGAGATACCACTTAACTCCAGGCAGGATGGCCATCATCAATAACTCAAAAAACACCAGGTGCTGGAGAAGATGTGGGGAAAAGGGAACACTTTTACATTGTTGGTGGGAATGTAAACTAGTACAACTTCTGTGGAAAAAAGTGTGACGATTTCTTAAAAATCTGAAAACCTTCCATATGACCCAGCAATCTCCCTTCTGAGAATATACCTAGGGGAACTCAAATCACTCTGTGATAAAGATATCTGCACATCCATGTTTATTGCAGCATTATTCACAATAGCAAAAACATGGAACCAACCGTGCTGCCCATCGAAAGTGGATTGGATAAAGAAAACATGGTACAATTACATGATGTAATATTCTGCAGTCATGAAGAAAAACAAAATTATGAACTTTGCAGCAACCTGGGTGGAATTCGACTCTATAATACTCAGTGATGTATCACAGAAACAAAGATCTAAGTACCACACGCACTCACTAGTAAGTGGACCTTGAACATTTATCATAATACCATAAGAAAGGGATTGGCAGTAGTGGGACCCTGCCAGGGAAGGGGGGCACATAACATCAATAAGGGTACCCACACTTTACCTGTATGATGACCACATATATACCTAACCCTCATTTGTACCCCACATTTTAGAAATAAAATAATTAAAAACTCAAAAAAAAAGCTATTCATTATTTCAACTCCATATATTATTCTTGGTACATGACAAAAACTTTGATTAAGTTTTAAAATCTATTACTGAATAAAGACATAGAAACCTAAAAATAGAAAAAATATTACATAGATTTGTATTCCTAGGGATAAAATAAATCTACACTGTCAAAAAGGAACAAAAAAGTTACAATGTGCCATGTGCAGTGAGACACGCCTATAGTTCCAACAATTCAGGAGGCTAAAGTGGATCACTTGAGGCCAGGAGTTTGAGACCAGCCACAATATAGCTAGATTCCCATCTCAAAAAACAAAACAAAAAAAACTTAGTTTAATGGAGAGGACAAGATGGCTACGTTAAAACAAACAAACAGGAGAAAGTTGAAATGAGAACACACGACAAAGTTTAGCACCGATGTCAAGAATTTGCTGAGTGATTCTTAATTAACTGCCAGTCACAATATTAAGCACATTCATTCTCTCTACAATCTTAAGTTAGGAACTATGACTAGTCCCATTTTACAGATAAAACAATGAAGGCTCTGATATGTTAAGTGACTTGGCCCAATTGCACAGCTTCTACTTGTGGGTGACATCTAGTTCTGGGGCCTGAGCTTGTAACCACGACCAAGTCCTTGCTGTGGGTACAAGAGAATCTGAGTAGGCACAAGTCAGGAGGAGGCCCATAAGCCTGAGACTGCACAGCTGAGCTGGGCTTTGAACAATATGCAGAGTTCAGAAGGACAAAGGAAGGGCATTTCAGGAAGATGGGAGAACGGAGGAAGCGGGCTGTGAAGAGAAACAGCAAATGCTAGAAAAGGTCGGGTTAGGGGCTTGGGCACAGAAGACAGGCATGAGACATGGGACTCAGCATGGCTGTAAGCCAGAGGCATGGTGTGGGCTGTGGGCTTTGGCTTGGCAGTGGCTCTGAGGCACCCAGGGCCAGATGTGTAGGTACCATCATCCTAGGCTGGGCAGGTGTCTATAGGATGAAGCACAGGAATTCCCCCAGTTTATTCCAATTTTTGGTTTAGTTCTTTTTTGTTGAAATTCCTTTTCTTTTACAGTAACTTTAATTTTGTTCACTTTTGTGAGCAATGACTTCAAAATTATGACTCAGAAAGGTCAGAGAAAGAGACATCTGGAGACCAATGATTATCCACAGGGCTGGGGACAGATTCACCATAAGGGGGAAAAAAATCAAGGTTTCCCCAAAGGCCTTGCTCTGAGTGTCTGGAAGTGTGGTTTTGCACTGACAGAATTAGGATGAGGAGCCAGTTTGGGGGAGGATGACCTCAGTTTGGGATAATTTGAGTCTGAGGTGACATCAGAGAGCCAAGTGGAGCAGTCTAGTCGGTAGCCTGGGGTACGGTGAGAGGTCAAGGCCGAGAATACAGACCTGTTATTTTATTTGTCTTTATTTCCAAGTTCCACACTGCCACTCACACACCCTACCTTTTTTTGGTTGTTGTTAAATATGGCTACTAGATTTTTCCAGAACCATCCAGTTATTCCCACAATTCCAACACCCTTCCGGTCTTGCTTACACAGACCGTCTCCATCACAAGCTTGGTAAAACTTTGTCTCCTGGGAAAATGCTGCTGATTCCTCACCAGAATGTCTCTCTGCAGCATCTAGAGACTCCGGGTGCTTTGGGAAGGTGACTCATTACAGATGGTCTGTCCAAGTCCTGCTATCTGCACAGAGGAGACTCTGACTTCAGTTAGGTCTATAATGATGCACTATCCTGGCAGGGTCGCCTGCCAAAATCTGAGCAGAAATAGACAGTGACAGTTTCCACTCACAGATAATATTGTGTGTGTGGCTGGCTGTGGACTGGAAATGTGGATCCTGTCAGTACCACTGAACTCACTCCGAAAACACGTCCGCAATGTGTTACCACACAGGCCATGCTGGCCAGAGGCTGAGACCCAGGCGCTGCGGCAGTGGGAGCTGTGAAGGCACTGACTGAATGTGGGCCCTGTCAGAAACACTTCATCCATCAGCCTGCAGCCCTCCGGGGCCCGGAGGACTCCTTGAAAATCTTTTGGCCCTGAGACACTACTCCTGTGTTACTGAGTGGTCCACTACCTCTCCAGCCTGGCAAAATCTGGGATTCTTCCTCTGAAAATGGATTAAAGAAACCCAGTGTTAAACAAAAATAATGGGAGGCCATTGTTTTGGACTGAGCTCCTGCGCTAGGCCCCCACAGTCCAGACCAAACTAGAATGGAGTCACTCATACTGAATGCCACATCATCAAACTGAAACTTTAAGGAAGCAGGTAGATCCCAAAACAGGGCAGGAGATTCCAGCCTACCTGAGTCAGTGTAATAAGGACGTTCAGTTCTTTAACCAAAAAAGTAACCTGATGTTGACTGGTCAACTTTTTCCTTCTGTTCTGTTTCCCTGTTTCTGCCTTATAAAACTCACTGCTCTGCCTTTGTCCCGTGGGATGGAAGCTGCTCTGATTCATGAATCATCAACAAAAGTCAATGAGATCTATAGCTAAGTTTGTTGTACTTTTGTTTTTTGAAAATGAGTAGGTTTTATGTGGTGACCTGGGGTTGGAGATGAGAGTCAGTGTGGGCTCTGTGGGTGAGACCCTGTAAGCCCGAGCAGGGTGAAGGCCTCACAGCTTCTTGGAGTAACACAGTTGTTGCCCTGGCTGCCGGGTCCTTCTAGCCGTGGGACAACAGGACACTGAGGTTTGAAGTGTCCCTGGGTATCATCTCACCCAGCCCTCTGCTGGCAAAAGTAAAACGCTAAAGCCCGGAAAGGATTTGCATCCTGTCCTAGAAGGAGTAGAAGGAAGAACTTTGACCCAAGTCTCTGGAATTCCTTGAATTTCCTATTCAAATTATTTTCAAAAGAATCGGATAGAGAAGTTAATAATTTGTCTTAGGCTATATTTGCTTTATGAAATAGAACCTGTCTATAGTTTGGAGAAAACTATGAGTTCACATATAACTGTTGAGTTACTTTTCTTTTCTTCTTTAAAATCATAGTATTATCTGGGCGTGGTAGATACCTATAGTTCCAGTGACACAGATAACTGAGGCAGGAGGGTCACTTGAGCTCAGGTCACAAGGCTGTAGTGAGCTGTGATTGCACCAGTCCAACGTGGGAGATAGAACAAGACTCCATCGTTAAAATCATTCAATTAATCAATCAGTCATAGTATTAGACTACATGACCTCTATTGTTCTCCTAAGCTCTTAGTTTGTATTATTCCATAAAAGTGGGCTTTAGTCTACTTGAGAAGTCTTTATCCACAGCAGATTTTACACCTGACAATACTCAAAGCAAGCAATGGTGGCAGAGATCCTTGACCTTTGGTGGACTGTACATGTGTTGGACCGTTTTAGAAATCAGCCTGGCAAAATGTATAAAGAAATTTAAAATGACACATATCTTTTTACCCTCTAAGAATCTACTCTGGAGAATAATCTGAAGTGCAAATAAGAAATATCTATAAGTATACTTATTATTATAACATTACTAAGAGAAGCAGAAAATTAGAAGCTAATATCCAACACAGGGCAGTGGTAAAATCCAGCCTTGGTAATATTATGCAGTTATTGAAAACTGTGTTTTTTTTCTTGGAGAAATAAACAAGGAAAAAACTATGTTTTCAGAGAATATTTGTAAGAAAAATGCTCAGATGTTATATATTAAATATAATATATAAAAGTAAATTTGCTGTAGTTCTTATTTTTAGGAAAAAAAGACCTATAATTTATATGTGAATTTTTTTTTGAGTTGGAGTCTCACTCTGCTGCTCAGGTTGGAGTGCAGTGGCAAGCTCACGGCCAGTGCAGCCTCTACCTGCTGGGCTCAGGCGATCCTTCTGCCTCAGCCGTCCAAGTAGCTGGAGCTACAGGTATGGGCCACCATGCCCAGCTAATTTTTTGATTTGTTGTGGAGATGAGGGCTCATCAAGTTGCCCAGGCTGGTCTTGAACCTGTGGGCTCAGGCAATTCTCTCACCTTGGCCTCCCAAAGTGCTGGGATTATAGGTGTGAGCCACCACACCTGGATGTGATTTTTTTTTTAAAGAAATAAAAGAAAATATTCACAGGGACACTCAGGAATTATAGATGACTTTTTAAAAAAATTTTTAAATTTTCTTTAATGAACATGTATATCTTTATACTCAGAAAATAAATAATAAGACAAAAATGACTCAAAGGGACTACTTCCAGGAAACTGGAATAATCTACTTTTCCCTATTCCACCCCTTAAGTACAACTGAAAACCCTGGGCATTATATATAAAACAAATATAAGAAGACTGAAAGATGGAGAGAAGAAGATAGACCAGTTGGGGACATTAAGACCCAAGGAATTTTACTGTGGTAGGTTCTCTGGGTTATCTTTTTGTCTCACATATCTCAGTCTTGAAGCTGAAGAAGACAGTACCCTAATATATCAACAGGCATAGGAAAAAAAAGCCCCAACTAAAGTCTGCTGTCTCTAGCAAAGACCAGGAAAATGACAGATTAGCAAGACATACACTTTTAGATAATAACTGCTCTACTCTTGTCAAATACCACTTGAAAAATGTTGGTCCCACCCACACTAAGAAAGGTAAAATGGGAAGCCCAGACTTCCACTTGTGAAGCCACACTACCCCACTCCTGGTGGTATCAGAGAAGATCCAGTGGGGAGCTGAGAATTTCATCCATACTGGTGAGTAACGAGTCTTCTAGTTTCCCCCTCCTTCTCACAGTGGCAGTGGACATCACGTGGAGAACGTAAACTTCTACCCATCAGTAATGAGGTAATATCCCTCTCCTTTCGCCTGTTGGAGCAGCATCTAAAGCCAGCTAAAACAGAAGGTTTAACTAAGATCCAACATTTCATAACATAATGCCCAAAATGTCCTGGCTTCAATAAAAAAAAAATCACTCTTCATACTAAGAACTAGGAAAGTCACTAATTGAATGAAAAAAATACTATCAATAGAGACCACACTGAGTTTACAAAGATTGGGATTATCTGACAAAGGTTTTAAGATAGCCATGACAAAAATATTTCAACAGCAATTATAAATACACCTGCAACAATTGAAATAAATTAAAAGTCTCAGAAAAGAAATAAAAAAATCTAAGAAAAAAAAGAAGAAGAAAAAGAAGACATACATAAGAAACAAATGGAAATTTCAGAACTGATATAATATAATCACCCAAAATTAAAAATTCAGTAGATGGGTTCAACAGAACATTAGAGGGGGGGAAAAGGAAACAAAAATAATAGTTGAAGCTAGAATAGAAGAACAGAAAGAAAATAGACAGAAAAAAATGAGTAGAGGCTCATAGACCTGTGAAACTATAATACAAGATTTAATATCAGAGTTATTGGAATCCCATAAAGAGAGGACAAAAAAAAAAAAAAAAAAAGCAGGAGTGAAAAGGTATGTGAAGAAATAATGACTAAAAAGATGTCAAATTTGGCAAAACAAAAAAACCCATAAACTTACAGATTTAGGAAACTGAGCAAACCTCAAACTTGGATAAACTCAAATAAATTCATACCAAGACATAGCATGTCAAACTTCTAAAAACTGTTTAGGCCAAAGAAAAAAGTTTTAAAAGCAGCAAGAGAGAAGTGACACCTTATCTACAGGAGAAAAACAAATGTCAGCAGATTTCTCATCAGAAATCATGGATGCCGGAAGGACGTGACACATTTTTCAAGGGCTGAGATTAAAGAACTGTCAGCCCCAAATCTTATATCTGGTGAAAATATCCTTCAGGAAGGAAGAAAAAATTAAGATATTTGCAGATGAAAGAAAATGAAGATAATTTTCCACCAGCAGATCTACCCTTGAAACAATGGCTGAAGGGAATTCTCTTACAAGTAAGGGCATAATTTTAAAAAAATGAAACTTGAAACATCAGGAAGGGAAAAAGAACAATGGAAAGAGTAAAATGTGGGTAAATACAATACATTTTCTTTCTCCTCTGGAGTTTTCTAAATTATGTTTGATGACTGATACATTTCTGAATGAATTTAGAAGAAATATTTAAGACAATTACATGTAAATGGTGGAGAACAAAGGGACATTAAGGGAAGTAAGGTTTCTATAATTCACTTAAACTTTCCAAATGTAGACCAGTAGACTGTGATGCTATGTGCATAAAATCTAATGCCTGGAGTCACCACTAAAAATGCTGTACAAAGAGATGCACTAGAAAACATTATTAGACTATTCAAAATGGAAATCTAAAAATCTTCAAGTGATCCCACAGGAAAGCAAGAAAAAGAAAACAGTTAAGTGAAGACAGAGCAAATGAGCCAAACACAAAAAATAAAATGGCAAACTTAAGCCCTAACATAATAAAAATCACATTAAGTGTAAGTACACATTAAATTCAAACACACCAATTAAAATATATGGATTGGCATATGACAATGTCTGTATATACTGTCTAAAAGAAACTCACTTCCAATGTAACAGTAGAGAGAGACTGAAAGTAAAATTATGGGAAAATATATCATTCAAACTTTAATCAAATGAAATCATTGATAACAATATTAATATTAGATAAAGTAGACTTCAAAGCAAAAACAAGCTATCAGAGACAGAGAAACATTATAAAATGATAAAAAGGTGAATCCGCCAAGAAGAAATAGCAGTTCTAATGTGTGTACCAAACAGCAGAGCTGTGAAATACATGAAAGAAAAAATAAATAGAATTATAAGGACAGATAGGAAAATCCACAACTATAACTGGAGATTTCAACAACACTTCTTTCTATAATCAATAGAACAACTAGACAGAAAACTAGCAAGAATAAAGAAAAGGTCAATAGCATCATCAACCAACAGGATCAAATTGACATGTAGAGAACAGTCTGGTCAACAGTAACAGAATACACATTCTTCTCAAGCATCTACAGATATATACCAAGATAGACTATATCGTGCACCATAAAACAAACCTTAAAAAAATTTTAAATACTTTGAATTATTCAGATTGTATTTCTGACCATAATGTAATCAAATTATAAATCATTAACAGAAAGAAAACAAGAAAATCTCCAAACATTTGGAAACCAAACAACATACTTCTAAATAATCTGGCTAAAAGAAGAAATTTTGATTTTTAAAAAATTTTTTTGTGGAGATGGGGTCTCACTATGTTGCTCAGGGTGGTCTCAAATGCAAACAATCCTCCAGTCTCAGTCTCCTAAAGTTCTGCAATTACAGGCATGAGCCACCATGTCCAGCCATACTTTTCTTTTTGTATACTTTCCAGCTTTTCCATGATAAACATGCTCTGACTTTATAATCAGAATAACATTCAGTGGATGCTATAAACAAATGGGAATCGGGTCTTTGCATTCCCTACAGGCTGCGAACTCAGTCCCCTGCCCCAAAGCCAACCCTAGCTGGCCATGTTTTTCCCTGGCTCTCCAGAAGTCAGTGTTGTGCCCCTTGACTCACTCTACTTCAGACCTGCTGTAGCAGAGCTTCTGCTCAGCACTCCTGGCAGGCAAGAACCAGATGGTTTCACTCAGTCTCCAGGGCCATAGGGCTGGTTCCCACATTGACTTCATTTGGTCATAATGGCAACCCTGAACGGTGAACAAGGAATAGAGTCTATTCCCCTAAAAACAAATGAGGAAACGGAGGCCAAACAGAAGGACTCTAGTCGGGATTCTTTTCTGATTTGGTGGCAGTTTGAAGGACATTCTAGATGGAGTGAACTGTCTAAGCAAAGACAAGCTGGGAAATCCTGTTGGTTAATGTGTTATGACTTATTATGAAGTACACACCAAGCAGCTCAGAGGCAAGTTGTTTTCACAGGTTTCACAAAGGCTGTTCATCACATTAAGTATTCTGGAGCTCTCTCTGTACATTCCAGGGTGTGAATTTCCATGTATTCTACAATGATTGGGGTAGGCATGATGATCAACATGTTTCATAGTGGTTTCCTCACAGTGGCTGAAATCAATTCCAGCCCTGTCCTATATGGAGGGAGTCTGAGTGTAGAAGTTACAGTCACATTTGTGGGGCTACTTCGAAAGGATTTCCTGTCTGTACATTTACATTCCCGAGAGCCTGATATTTATCTTAAGAGGTCAAGAGCAAACCTAAAAGAAGAAAATTTTTAAAACACATTGAACTGAATGAAAGTGAAAATACAGCACAACAAAATTTGTGGGATATAGCTAAAATAGTGCTGACAGGAAAACTTATATTACTAGTTGCTTAAATTAGAAAAGAAGTCCCACTGCCATCCCAAGAATGGAATGGAATCCAAGCTTCCATCCCAGGAATCTAGCAAAAGAAGAGCAAAGTCAATATAAAACAAGCAGAAAAAAAGAAACAATAAAGATAAGAGTATCAATCAAGCTGAAAACAAAAATATAGAGAAAAATCAATGAAATAAAAAACTGGTTATTTGAAAAGATCAGTAAAATTGACGAGCCTGTATGAAGACTGACAAAGAAAAAAGAGAGAAGACACAAATTAGAACCAGATATTACCTGGATTATCATTAGAAGCCTTACAGATATCAAAAGGACAATGAGGTGACACTAAAATATATAAATTTGACAACTCAGATGAAATAGATCAGTCCACTGAGAGGCAAAAATCACCATAGCTCACCCCAAATAAATAGATCATTTGATTAGCCCTATAACTGTTATGGGTATTGAATTCACAATTTAAAAAAACCCCAGAGGTGAAATCTCAATGTCCATTGAAGAAGTATAACAAAAGTTTAAAGAATTAACATTAACGCTACGCAATCTCTTCCAGAAAATAGAAGAGAAGGAAACACTTCCCAGCTCATTTTATGAAGCTGAATTACTTTGATACCAACACCAGAAAAATATAGAACAAAAAATAAAAATACAGACCAATATAGATTTTACCAAAATATTAGAAAATAGAACTTAGTAATATTAAAAAAAACACACCATGATCAAGCAAAGTTTATTCTAGTTATGCAAAGCCGGTTAAATATTTCAAAATCAATCATTGTAATCTCCCTTATTAATATGCTACAAACACATTATTAAATCAATTGATGAATTAAAGCTTTTTATAAAATCCAGACTCCATTCATAATTTTAAAACCCTCAGAAAAATGCAAGCAGAGGAGAATTACTTCAACTTGATAAAGAGAGTCTACAGAAATCCTATAGTGAACAGTCTATTTAATGATGAAAGACTGAATGCTTTCCTCCTAAGATCAGTAAAAAGGCAAGAGTGTCCTCTCTCTCAACTTTCATTTAACACATACTGGAAGTTCTATCCAGTGAAATAAGGCAAGAAAATAAAATAAAAGGTATGCAGACAAGAGGGCAATAAATAAAACCATTCCCACTTGTAGATGATATAATTATCTATGCCAAAATCCCAAGTAATCTACAAAAACTTATAAACTAATAAGCTAATAAGCAAGTTCAGCAAGGTCACAAATTAAGGACCAACATAAAAAAAATCAACTGTAGCCGGGCTCGGTGGCTCAGCCTGTAATCCTGTGCCTTTGGGAAGCTGAGGTGAGTGGATTGCCTGAGCCCGTGGGTTCGAGACCGGCCTGGGCAGCGAGACCTCATCTCTACAATAAATCAAAAAATCAGCCGGGCGTGGTAGCGCATGCCTGTAATTCCGGCTACTTGGAAGGCTGAAGCGGAAGGATTGCCAGAGGCCAGCAGGTCGAGGCTGCGGTGGCCGGGAGCGGCCACTGCACTCCAGTCTGGGCGACAGAGTGAGACTCCAACTCAAAAAAAAAAAAAAAATCAAAGGCAATCTAAGTAAATGGAGAGACATACAATGTTTATTGGAAGATTCCAATAAACTATGCTGAATTGGAATATTAAAAATAATTAAAATGTCAATTATCCCAAAATTGATATACAGATTGTGTAGTTTAAGTAAAGCCACCAAAGATATTCAGCTCATAATCCACAGAACCTGTGAACGCCACCTTACATACTAAAAGGAAATTTTTATGTGATTAAGTTAAAGCTTTTGATATTGGGAGATTCTCTAGATTATATTGTAGGTCCCACATGCAATCACAAGTGTTCTTATATGATTGATTCAGAGGGATATTTGACACAAAAGGGGAAGTAAAATGTGCAACAATGAAAGCAAGAAGCTGGAGTGATGCACTTTGAAGATGGATGAAGAAATCATAAGCCAAGCAATGTAGACAGTCACTAGAAGTTAAAAGAGGTAAGGAAACAGATTCTCCGCTTAGAGTCCCAAAAGCAACCAGCCTTGTCCATACCTTGAATTCAGCACAGTGAGACTGACTTCTGTCCACCAGAACTATAAGAGAATGAATTCATGTTGTTTTAAGCTCCCAAGTTTGTGATGACTTGCTACAGCAGCAACTGGAAACTAATACACAGATTTAATGAGATTCCTACCAAAATCCCAACAAGATTTTTTTTTGTAGCTATAGATAAGCTTATTCTAAATTTATATGAAAAGGCAAAGAAACTAAAATAGCTACAAACAATTTTATTAAAAAAATGAAATTGAAAGAAATTAGCCTAACCAACTTTAAGATTCATTATATAGCTATTGTTAGGGTCTACTCCCAGTAGGGACTCCAGAAGGTTAGGTAAGACACGCTGGGGGTGTGGGTGTCTGGTGTCTGTGATCCAGTGCTGCATGAAAGATGCAAAGAATTGCACAGAAGTTAGATTTGAAAAGAAAGTTTATTTAGAAAGTAAATGAGAGAAAGGGGATTTACCTCCCCATGATAGGGCAGGGAGTCAAAACCAGGAAACATGGTGATGGCCATAGCTCAAAGAATACATGACCACACCACAGCAAGACAATGGCAGAATGCTCATAGTTGAGTCCTTTCAATCCTTCCATTTGATGGGGGAATGTCATTAAGGTGATTGGGTGGTAGTCTGCTCCATGTCATCAAGAAGGGACAGGTAAGCTGGTGATGGACAGCAGGTGATGGACAGCAGGCAGTTAGGTGGGTTAGTCACATGATTGCTGCCATCATGGTGGGCTAGATGGGAGGAGACAAGGTGAGGGATTTTTCCTGCAAGAGACCTGTCAGACATTTCTAATCCACAAGCTCCATAGCAAAATGTGGTCTTATCATTTCTATGACTTCAGCCAGATAAGGGACCTGAAAGTATCTTAGAGATGATTATGCTAAACTATGAATTAAAAGGTTGGGCTGTCCTTGTCTTGTATGTGATAGAGATTGGCTAGGAAGTGGGGTAGGCTGCCAACTTGGCCTGAAGTAAAAATGTCTGAATGCTCCCTAAAACCTACCTATTGGAAATTTATCCATCTATGTCTAACCTGTGCTAGATCCAAAGCGTGTCATTCTAAGCAAAAATGACCATGCTGAGGCAAAATATGAACTAAGTTAATTCTAAGTTTCTCGGGGTCTCTCCTTTCAGCTATAATAATCAAGGCTATATAGTATTGTGGGAGGGACAGAGCAGAACAGAGAACACAGAAATTGACACATACAAATATGCCTAACTAATTTTTGACAAAAAGGCAAAAGCAGCTCAAACTTTTCAACAAATAGTGGACAAATGAACATCCATGCACAAAAAAGAAATTTTACCAACACTCACATCTTATACAAAAATTAATTATAAAATAAATGAGAATTCTAGGCAAGATGGCAACAGAACAGGTTGGACTGTGAGAGTCACTGCAAAAGCAGATGTCCATAAAGACTCTCTGCATGAGTGCGTATATGTGGGTGGGTGAGTGAAAGTTCAACTCGGGTTCATCCACCCAGGGATCTCCTCTGGAGGTGACTGCAACCCCTACCACTCTGAGATTGGAGACCCAGGTGCACAGGATCATCTGCCATTTTAGGGGTTCTCTTGGATGAGGCAGCAGAGAGCAACTGACCCTCAGTGCTGGCATCCGGCCCATGCCATCACCTGCAGCAGCAGACCTGGCAAAAGAAGGCAGGTAGTGGAAATCTGGAATAAAGCTCCAATGCAGGTGACAGGATGCTACTGGGTGCTACCTTCTCAGTCCTGGTACAGGGCAGAGACTTGCATTGCCCCACCCAGTTCCACCCAGCCTCCATCTTGGGATCTAGAAGCTGTTATCTCATCAGTACTTCTCCATGCTGGAACTGGCACAGACATGTCAGATCTGAGTGGGAGACTTAAGAGCAGCAACAGCAGCGAGTAGGGTGTCTGGATCTGATCCATCCTCCTCCCACATAAGCCCATGGGGCATCTGACACAGGCTGAGAGCAACCCTATCAGCCTGCACTGAGGGCAAATGGCAGGGGCTGGAGACCAGAGCTGCTCCCTAAGGTGGAGGCCTGAAAGGAACCTGGACTCACAGAAACTGCCAGAGAGCGAGTTTTTCATTTTTAGTTTTTTTCTTCTCTTTTTCTTTCTGTTTTTATTTACTTTTTGAACTTGCTTTGTTTCTGTTATTTTGATTTTTTTAAAAAAGTTTCTGTTTAAGTATAAGTATTTTTGAGGGAGAGTACACTAACAGAGGAATTTTTGTTTATTTGTTTGTAAGATTGTCTGCGTGTTTTTGTCTTTTTTGTTTTTCTGTCTTTGTTTGTCTCTGTTTATTCGTTAGTTGGTACGCCTGTCTGTTTTCCTTCCTCTTCTCTCGCTCAGCCTCCCTTTCATTGTCCTCTTTCCTTTTACCATTCTTTTCCCGTCTCTTATCTCATTTTGCTTTCAGGGAAGAAATAGGCACCCCCATTCATGAACAGATTGTAAGGTATTGGGAAGTAGGTTCCAGGGGACCCAGACACCTGTCAGCAGATATTGGGATCTGCTGATAGCTTCTGAATCACAGCTCCTCCCTCAATTACATCTCAAACTGTAAAAAACACAGCCCCCCAACCCTAGTCCAGCTTCAGAATTAAACAAAACCAGAGGATCTACATAAGGAGGAATAGGAGATTGAGCAAACAGAAATCCCTATCACAGAACAACAGAATTAAAGAAGAGGTAAAAAAACAAAAACAAAAAAAAAGGCTAGGCTTGGTGGCTCAACCTGTAATCCCAGCACTTTGGGAGGCCAAGGTGAGTAGATTGCCTGAACCTGTGGATTCAAGACCAGCTTGGGCAACTTGGAGAGACCTTGTCTCTACAATAAATTAAAAATTAGCCAGGCACAGTAGTACACACCTGTAGTTCTGGCTACTTGGAAGGCTGAGGTAGAAGGATCACCAGAGCCCACCAGGTCAACACTGGGGTGGTGGTTGAGTGTGCCACTGAACTTTAGCCTGGGTGACAGAGTGAGAATCCAACTCAAAAAAAAGTGTGTGGAGTGGGGGAGAGAGGAAAAGGTACACAAATGAAGAAAAACCAAAGGAAGAATATGAGTCTCACACAGACTCCTGGGAGGTCAGCCACTGAGAATACAGATTCCAGAACTCAAATAATAAAGAGCCCCAGAATGCCTCGTCTCAAACTACAAACCCAGATATCGAGATATTAATAGAGAGAATAAATAGAAATGAGGAGAGACAAGAAGAAAGAATGAAGAAGTTGATAACTGAGATAACAGTAATAAAGAATACAGTGAATGAAATAAACAACAAACTGATAAGCATGGAAGGCAGAATTAACCAAGCAGAAGAAAGAATCTCAGAGCCTTACCAAAATATGGAACTAACCCAAACTGTTAAAAACATAGAAAAGAAGCTTAAAAGACAGAACAAAACCTCCAAGAGATGAACGATTATTTCAAGAGGCCAAATCTAAGATTAATTGGAATCTCTGAGGCAGATAGAGAGACAGGGATCACCCTGGAACATACATTCCATGAAATTATCCAAGAAAACTTCCCTCATCTCATCAGTGGTATGATCATTCAAACACAAGAGATTCAGAGAACCCCTGCAAGACAACAAATGAGAAGACTAATTCCCAGACACATAGTGATTCACCTACACAAAATAGGTATGAAATAAAAAATCCTAAAGGTAGCAAGAAAGAAAGCACCAGTTAGACTACATACTGGGGAAAACCAATTAGTATAGCAGCAGACTTATCTACAGAAACACTTTAGGCTAAGAGAGTTAGAAGCCCAATCTTTAAAGTTCTCAAAGATAAGCAATTTCAACCAAGAATTACCTACCCAGCTAAGCTAAGTTTCATCAGTAATGGAGAATTAAAATCCTTCCCAGACGCTCAATCCCTAAGAGTTTACCCAGCCTCCAGACCAGTTCTACAAGAAACACTTAGGAAAGTATTAAATAGAGAAAAAAGGAATGACAACGCTCTTCACAAGAATGCAGGAAAAAGATTGAAAGCACACATGAATCAACCCCAAAACAAAAAGAAAGATAAACAAATAAACAAACAAACAATAGCAACAACAAACTCTGTAAGAACCTCACGACAGGGATAAACTCTCACATCTCAATAATTAGCCTGAATGTGAATGGACTAAATGCACCACTGAAAAGAATGGCAAATTGGATAAAATATCATGAGGCTACAATATATTGTCTCCAAGAGACTCATCTCACCAGAAAGGACACTCACAGACTCAAAGTAAAAGGACGGGAAACAAATTTCAGGTGAATGAAACACAAAGAAAGCAGGAGTCACAATCTTAATATCAGACAAAATACGCTTTAAGCTATCAAAAATTTAAAAAGATACAGGTCACTACATAATGATAAAAGGTTCAATCCATCAAAAAGAAATATCAATCCTAAACATATATGCACCCAACATAGGAGCACCAGCTTTCATAAAGCAGCTTTTAGGTAAACTAAAAAAAGATATTGACTCTAATACTATCTTAGCTGGGGACTTAAGCACTACAATCCTAGACAGATCGTCAAGACAAAAAGTCAACAAGGAGATCCGGAACCTCAATGTGACGCTTGACCAAATGGACTTAACTGATACCAATGGAATACTCCACAGAATATACATTCTACACATCACCACATGGAAGATACTCTAAGATCAAACACATCCTCAGTCATAAATCAAGCATAAATAAATTCCATAAGATTGAAATTCTGCCATGTACCTTCTCAGACCACAATAATAAAAATAAATATCAACACTAACAAAGTTCCCCCAAAACCCAAAAAGACATAGATACTAAACACCATAATGCTAAACAACCCCTGGGTCAACATGGAAATCAAAACAGAGATTAAAAGATACCTGGAAACAAATGAAAATGAAGAAATATCTTACCAAAATCTGTGGGATGCCATGAAAGCAATAGTGAGAGAAGTCATATCTCTATGAATTCACATGAATAAAATGGAACGATCACAAGTTAACAGCCTAACAAATCACCTAAGGCAGCTGGAAAAGCAAGATCATCAAAACCCTAACTTCAGCAGGAGAATCCAGATCACCAAAATAAAAGCCCAAATTTGGGACATAGAAGACAAAAATATAATGAAAAAAATCAACAAAACCAAAAGCTGTTTTGTTTGAAGGATAAACAAGATTGATGGACTCCTGCTAGACTGACCAAGAAAAAGAGAGAAAAAGCTCAAATAAACAAAACAGAAATGCAAAAGATGAAGTCCCAACTGACCCCGAAGAAATACAAAAGATTATCAGAGGTTACTATGTACACCTGTATGGAAACAAACTTGAAAACCTAAATGAAATGGAAGACTTTCTTACATCATACAACCTCCCCAGGTTGAAGTAAGAATAATTCTAAATAGACCAATAACAACCCAGGAAATCAACTATGTCATAAGAAAACTACCTACAAAAGAAATCCATGGACCAGGTGGCTTTCCAGCAGGATTCTAGAAAACTTACAAGGAGGAGCTGATACCAATCCTATTGAAAGTATTCCAGGCAATTGAGAAAGATGAAACTCTCCAAAATCATTTTATGAAGTTAACATCACATTGATACCCAAACTGGGTAAAGATCCAACAGAGAGAGAACTACAGGCCAATATCCTTAATAAACATAGACACTAAATTTCTCAACAAGATTCTAGCAAATTAGATCCAATAACACATCTCAAAAATCATCCACCATGGCGGAGTTAGCTTCATCCCCAGGATGCAGGGCTGGTTCAACACCCAAAAGACCATATATGTAATTAAATACATCAACAGATATAAAGATAAGAACCACATGATTATATCATTAGATGCAGAAAAAACTTTTGATAAAATCCAGCATGCTTTCTTGATAAAAACCCTTGAACATCTAGGCATAGATGGAACATACCTCAAAATAGTAAGAGCCATCTATGAGAAACTCACAGCCAACATACTGCTAAACAGACAGAAATTGGAATCATTTCCTCTGAAAACTGGAACAAGACAAGGATGCTCACTCTCACCCATCCTGTTCAACATAGTATAGGAAGTCCTAGCAATCAGATAAGAGAAGGAAATCAGAGGTATCCAAATAGGAAAAGAGGAAGTTATGTTATCCCTCTTTGCAGACAACATGATTCTATACCTCAAAAACCCAAGAGAATCTATTAAAAACCTCCTTGCACTGATAAAGGACTTTGGCAAAGTCTCAGGGTATAAAACATACGTGCAAAAGACAGTTGCATTTCTATACATCAACAATAAACAAACAGAATCCAAAATAAAAAGCACAATCCCATTCACAATAGCCACCAAAAAATGAAATACCTTGGCATTTTCCTAACCAGAGAAGTCGATGACCTTTACAATGAAAACTACAAAACACTGCTCAAAGAAAGCAAAAATGAACTAACATATGGAAAAATACTTCATACTCATGGACTGGAAGAATCAACATTGTTAAGACGTCCATTTTACCTAAGGCAATCTACAGATTTAATGCAATATCCATTAAATTATACCAGCAGCATTCTTCTCAGACCTGGAAACAACAATACAGGAATTCATATGGAAACACAAACAACCATGAATAGCCAAAACAATCTTAGCAAAAAAAAAAAAAGCAGGAGGTATCACACTTCCAGACTTTAAACTTTATTATAAAGCTACAATGATCGTAGCAGCTTGGTATTGGTACAAGAATAGGTATATAGACCAATGGAACAAGATAGAGATTCCAGAAGCAAAAACCTCAATTTCTCAATCAACTCATCTTTGATAAAACCTGTACCACCAACCACTGGGGAGAGGAGAACCTATTCAGTAAATGGTGCTGGGAAAACTGACCACATGCAGAAGATTATAACAAGATCCCTACCTATCACCATACATAAAAGTCAACACTAAATGGATCAAAGACCTAAACATAAAACCTCAAACTATAAGAACCTTAGAAAGTGCAGGAGTTACCCTTATAGTAATTGGAACTGGCAACCAAGTGTCCATGCCGTAAGAGATAAGATAGACAAGTGGGACCTTATCAAGCTGAAAAGTTTCTCAAAACCAAAGAAGCCATCAAGAGCACAGGGAGACAGCCCATGGACTGGAAAAAAATATTTGCCGCCTGGGCAGCGAGACCTCATCTCTACAATAAATCAAAAAATCAGCCGGGCGTGGTGGCGTATGCCTGTAATTCCAGCTACTTGGAAGGCTGAGGCGGAAGGATCGCTGGAGCCCAGCAGGTCGAGGCTGCAGTAGCCGGGAGCGGCCACTGCACTCCAGTCTGGGCGACAGAGTGAGACTCCAACTCAAAAAAAAAAAAATATATATTTGCCAACTGTATATCTGGTAAAGGCCTAACATCTAGGATCTACAAGGAACTCAAATGTGCTGTAAAGAAAAAAAACAAACAGCCCCATACAAAATGGGCAAAAGATATGGATAGGCACTTCTCAAAAGAAGACATATGAGCAGCCAACAGATACATGAACATATGCTCATCCTCACTAGTCATCAAATAAATGCAAATTAAAATCATACTTAGACACTACCTAACTCCAGTCAGGATGGCTATTATCAATAACAAAAAACAACAGATGCTGGAGAGGATGCGGAGAAAAGGGAACACTTCTACACTGTTGGTGGGAGTGTAAACTAATACAACCTTTGTGGAAAAGAGTTTGGTGATTCTTAAAAGTTCTAAAAATCAACTTTCCATACACCCCCGCAATCTTCCTACTGAGAATACACCTGGAGAAACTCAAATCACTCTATGAAAAAGAGACCTGCACATGCATGTTTATTGCAGGATTTTTCACAATGGCAAAAACATAGAACCAACAGTGCTGCCCATTGGGAAAAAAATGGAAAAGAAAATGTGGTACATATACATGATGGAATATCACACAGCCATAGAGAAGGACGAAATTATGAACTTCACAGCATTTGGATGGACTGGAGTCTATAATACTGAGCGATCTATCACAGAAACAAAGAACTGATTGCTCAAAGATGAGCGATCTATCACAGAAACAAAGAACATGTTTTTACTCATAAGTGAACCTTGAACAATTATTGTAATACTATAAGAAAAGCATTGTCAGTAATATGGAATTGCCGGGGGAGGGGGGTTGGTATTGGCAGCAGTGGGATTCTGCTGGGGGAGGGGGGCACACCTCATCAACAACAGTACCTGCATAATGAACATTTGTATACTAACCCTGGATTGTACCCCACATCCTTAAAATAAAAAATTTAAAAATAAATAAATTATTATCAAAATAAAATATAAAATTATGAAACTTTTAGAAAAAAACATAGAAAATCTTTGGAAAAGTATGGCTAGGCAAAGAGTTCCTAGCCTTGACACCAAAGGCATTATTTATTTGAAGAAAGTGACAAATTTGACTTCACCCAAACTAAAAACTTTTGCTATATGAAAATCCTCTTATGAGAATGAAAAGACAAGCTACAGACTAAGAGACAATATCTGAAAACCACATATCTGACAAAAGACTAGTATCTATAAAAGAAACAATTCTCAAAACTCAACAGTAAACCTCTAAGTTATCCAATTATCAAGTAGAAGAAAGTCAGAAACATAAATTTTACAGAAAAGAATATACAAATGGCAAATAACAGCAGGGCTCGGTGACTCAGCCTGTAATCCCTCGCCTTTGGGAGGCTGAGGTGAGTGGATTGCCTGAGCCCATGGGTTTGAGACCTGCCTGGGCAGCAAGACCTCATCTCTACAATAAATCAAAAAATCAACCGGGCATGGTAGCGCGTGCCTGTAATTCCGGCTACTTGGAAGGCTGAAGCAGAAGAATCGCTGGAGCCCAGCAGGCGAGGTTGTGGTGGCCGGGAGCAGCCACTATACTCCAGTCTGAGTGACCGAGTGAGACTCCAACTCAAAAAAAAAAAAAAAAACAAAGGCAAATAAGTTCATGAAAAGATAGTTAATATTATTCAATTCTTTATTCAATTATTAACCATCAGGGAAATGCAAATTTAAACTACCGAGATATAACCACACATCTTTCAGAATGGCTGAAATTAAACATAGTGACAAAGCCAAATACTGGTGAGAATGCAGAGAAACTGGATCACTCATGCATTCTTTGTGGTAATGTAATATTGTTCAGATATTCTGGAAAACAGTTTGGCAATTTCCTAAGAACTGCATATTCAAATACCATACAACCCTGCAATTATAGTCTTGAGCATTTATCCCAGAAAATAAAATAAAATTGTATGTTTACTCAAAAACCTGTACATGCATGTCTATATAGCTTTATATTCATAATAACCCCAAACTGGAAAGAACCCAAATGTCCTTACGTGGGTGAATGCTTAAGCAAACTGTGGTGCATCTATACCATAGAATACTACTCCACAAACAAACAAACAAACAAAAACCATTGATACATGCAACAATTTGAATGAATCTTCAGAGAATTTTAGTGAGTAAAAAAAAAATTCCAAAAATTACATACATACTGTATAATTCCCTTTATATAAAATCCTTGCAATGACAAAAGTATAGAATGAAGAACAGAGTGGTGGTTGCCAGGGGTTAAGTAGATGTACCTATAAAACATGAGGGATCTTTCAGGTGATGGAAATGTTTTGTATCTGACAGTGTAAATGTCAATATCTTATATTGTACTATATAGCTTTCAAGATGCTATCTCATATAAACTGTGGGGGTAAAGCATACATGTGATCTCTGTTATTTCTTATAACTGCTTGTGAATTTATAATTATCTAAGAATTAAAAGTGTAATTGCAATAAGCAAAGTTAGGATTTCCAGTTTTAGTTCTGACATGTAAAGACTTTGGAAATCATCATTCTCACCATGACATCAAGAAAAAACTGAACAAACTGAAATCAAACACTTTTCTTGGACCCATCAGAGAACTAAGGCTGCATGACAAATTGCCACCCCAAAATCTGGGGAGGAAGGCACATGCAGGACACAACCAAGATCTGCTTATGAGAGCAAAAGCTGCTGGAGCCATAAAATGGTAGGAAAACTTAAATAGTGATTTCAATGAATTAGTGGAAGCTGAATGTTATACTTAATAACATAAGAGTGAGAAACTCATGAGGTCACAGTCTTAGGTTGATCACCACACTTTTATGACTTTTTTTCCCCTTTTTATTTATTTAATTAATTTTTTTATAATCAATATTTTTTATTATGATGTTGTGGGGTACAGTTAAGGGTTAGGTATACAGATACATTTCATTCAGGCACCCTATTGATAAGAGGTGCTTCCCCATCCCCAGACAGATATTTGCTTGTTAATCCCATCTCCCTCCTCCCCCATAGTTTCCCACTACTGTCAGTCATTTTCTTATAGTATTAGGTTGGATGTTCAAGATCCATTATATGAGTGAGAACATGTGATATTCAGACCTTTGTTTTTGTGAGAGGTCACTCAGTATTATAGACTCTAGTTCCATCCAGGTTGCTGCAAAATTCATGTTTTGTTCTTTTTTATGGCTGTGTAGTATTCTATCATGTATATGTACCACATTTTTTTAATCCAGTCCTCTTTTGATGGGCAGCATGGTTGCTTCCAGATTCTTGCTATTGTGAACAATGCTGCAATAAGCATACATGTGCAGGTGTCTTTTTTATAGAGTGATTTGTGTTCTTCCGGATATATTCCCAGTAGGGGGATTTCAGGGTCGTATGTGAGGTTGATATTTAAAGCTTTTAGGAATCACCACACTGCTTTCCACAGAGGTTGCACTAGCTTACACTCCCACCAACAGTATAGAAGTGTTCCCTTTTCTCCACACCCTCTCCAGCAGCTGTTATTCTTTGAGTTGTTGATAATTGCCATTCTGACTGGAGTTAGGTGGTATCTCAGTGTGGTTTTGATTTGCATCTCCCTGATGATTAGTGAGGTTGAACATATCTTCATATGTCTGTTGGCTGCTCGGATGTCTTCCTTTGTGAAGTGTCTGTTCATGTCTTTTGCCCATTTTATAATGGGGTTCGTTTTTTTTTTTTCTTTTCAGCACGTTTGAGTTTCTTGTATATTAAAGATGTTAAGCCTTTGTCTGACCTGGTGTTGGCAAGTACTTTTTCCTAGTCTGTAGGCTGTCTCCCTGCTCTCTTGATGGTTTATTTGGCTTTGCAGAAGCTTGTCAGTTTAATAAGGTCCCACTTGTCTATCCTCTCTCTTATGGCCTGTGGGTTTTGGGTTTTGTTCAGGAATTGGAGGCCGGTTCTGATTTCCATGAGGGTATGTCCTTCATTTTCTAAGGTTCTTATGGTTTGAGGTTTTACATTTAGGTCTATGATCCATTTGGAGTCAACCTTTGTGCATGGGGATAGGTAGGGGTCCTGTTTCAATCTTCTGCATGTGGTCAGTCAGTTTTCCCAGCACCATTTACTGAATAGGTTCTCCTCTCCCCAGTGGTAGGTGGTGGAGGCTTTGTTGAAGATGAGTTGGTTGAGAAATTGAGGTTTTGCTTCTGGAATCTCAATTTTATTCCATTGATCTATATACCTATTCCTATACCAATGCCAAGCTGTTTTGATGATTGTAGCTTTATAGTAGAGTTTGAAGTCTGGTAAGGTGATACCACCTGCTTTGTTTTTTTTGCTGAGAATTGTTCTGGCTGTTCTTGGATGTTTGTGTTTCCATATGAATTCCTGCATTGTTTTTTCTAGGTCTGAGAAGAATGTTGCTGGTAATTTGATGGGTATTGCATTGAATTTGTAGATTGCCTTAGGTAAGATGGACATCTTCACAATGTTGATTCTTCCAATCCATGAGCATGGGATATTTTTCCACTTGTTTGTGTCATCTTTGATTTTTTTGAGCAGTGTTTTGTAGTTTTCATTGTAAAGGTCTTTCACGTCTCTGGTTAGGAAAATGCCAAGGTATTTCATTTTTTTTGTGGCTACTGTGAATGGAATCGTGTTTTTTATTTGGGTTTCTGTTCATTTATTATTTGTGTAAAGAAATGCCATTGTCTTTTACACATTTATTTTGTATCCTGAGACTTTGACAAAGGCCTGTAAGGAGGTTTTTGTCAGATTCTCTTGGGTTTTCAAGGTACACAAGCATGTCATCTGCAAAGAGAGATAACTTGACTTCCTCTTTTCCTAGTTGGATACCCCGATTGCCTTCTCTTTTCTGATTGCTAGAGCCAGGACATCCAGTACTATGTTGAACAGGAGGGGTGAGAGTGGTCATCCTTGTCTTGTTCCAGTTTTCAGGGAAAATGGTTCCAATTTTTGTCTGTTTAGGAGTATGCTGGCTGTGGGTTTCTTGTAGATGGCTTTTACTATTTTGAGGTATGTTCCCTGTATGCCTACCTGTTTGAGGGTTTTTAATCAAGAAGGGGTGCTGGATTTTATCAAAAGCTTTTTCTGCATCTAATGATATAATCATGTGGTTTTTGTTTTGACATCTGTTGATGTATTTATGGTTTTACGAATGTTGAACCAGCCTTGCATCCCAGGAATGAAGCCTACTTGGTCATGATGGATGATTTTTGAGATGTGTTGTTGAATCTGGTTTGCTAGGATCTTGTTGAGAATTTTAGCATCTATGTTCATCAAAGATATTGGCCTATAGTTCTCTTTCTTTGTTGGATCTTTACCTGGTTTGGGTATCAATGTGATGCTGGCTTTGTAAAATGATTTGGGGAGGGTTCCATCTTTCTCAATCACCTGGAATACCTTCAATAGTATTGGTATCAGCTCCTCCTTAAATGTCTTGTAGAATTCTGCTGGGAAGCCATCTGGAGCAGGCCTTTTTTTTTTTTAGGTAGTTTTCTTATTACGTAGTCGATTTCCTTGATTGTTATTGGTCTATTTAGGGTCTCAATTTCTTCTGGTTCCAACCTAGGTAGGTTGTGTGATGTCAGAAAGTCCTCCATTTCCTTAAGGTTTTCAAGTTTGTTTCCATACAAGTGTATGTAGTAGTCTCTAATGATCTTTTGTATTTCTTCAGGGTTAGATATGACTTCATCTTTTGTGTTTCTGATTGTGCTTATTTGGGTTTTTTCTCATTTTTTCTTGGTCAGTCTAGCTAGGGGACCATTGATCTTGTTTATCCTTTCAAAGAACCAGCTTTTTGTTTCATTGATTTTTTTGTATTATCTTTTTGTCTTCTATGTCCTGGATTTGGGCTTTTATTTTGGTGATCTGGATTCTTCTGCTGAAATTAGGGTTTTTGTGGTCTTGCTTTTCCAGCTTCTTTTGGTGGCTTGTTAGGCTCTTAATTTGTGTTCCTTCTATTTTCTTCATGTGTGTTTGTAGGGATATAAGTTCCCCTCTTACTACAGCTTTTAAGGCATCCCAGAGATTTGGGTAAGATGTTTCTTCATTTTCATTTGTTTCCAGGTATCCTTTGATCCCTCTTTTGATTTCTTCATTGACCCAGGAGTTGTTTAGCATCATGCTATTTAGTGTCCATGTCTTTGTGGGTTTTGGGGGGGACTTTGTTGGTGTCAATGTTTATTTTTATTCCACTGTGGTCTGAGAATGTGTATGGTAGAATTTCAGTCCTTTTAAATTTGCTTATGCTTGATTTATGGCCAATTATGTGGTCGATCTTAGAATATGTTCCATGTGGTGATGAGTAGAATGTGTATTCTGTGGTCTTTGGATAGAGTGTTCTGTAGGTATCAATTAAGTCCATTTGTAGAGAGTCATACTGAGGTTCCAGATCTCCTTGCTGATTTTTTGTCCTGATGATCTGTCTAGGGTTGTGAGTCTGGTGTTAGAGTCAATATCTTTCTTTAGTCTTCCTAGAAGTTGCTTTATTTAAGTTGGCGCACCTATGTTGGGTGCATATGTTTAGGATAGATATTTCCTGTTGATGGAGTGAACCTTTTATCATTATGTAGTGGCCCTCTGTATCTTTTAAAATTTTTGATAGCTTAAATGGTATTTTGTTTGAAATTAGGATCGCGACTCCTCCTTTCTTTTGTGTTCCATTCACCTGAAAGTTTGTTTCCCATCCTTTTACTTTGAGTCTGTGTATGTCCTTTCTAGTGAGATGAGTCACTTGAAGGCAGTATATTGGTGCCTGGTGATATTTTATCCATTTTGCCATTCTATGTCTTTTCAGTGGTGCATTTAGTCCATTCACATTCAGGCTAATTATTGAAATGTGAGAGTTCATCCCTATCATAGAGTTCTTATGGAGTTGTTGTTCTTCCACTTGGTTCTTTTTTGTCTTTCTTTTGGTTTTGGTGTTGGTTCATGTATATTTTGTTCTTTTCCCTGTACTCTTTTGAAGAACATTGTTCTTTTTTCCTTTTCTTCTGTGTTTAGTACTTTCTTAAGTGTTTCATGTAGAGGTGGTTTGGTGGCAGCATAAGTTCTTAGGGATTGGATATCTGGGAAAGATTTTAATTCTCCCTCACTGATGAAGCTTAGCTTGGCTGGGTAAGTTATTCTTGGTTGAAATTGTTTATCTTTTAGGACTTTGAATATAGGGCTCCAAGCTCTCCTAGCCTGTGGGCTTTCTGTAGATCAATCTGCTGCTATTCTGATTGGTCTTCCATGGTAGGTGATCTGGCCTTTTTCTCTTGCTGCCTTTAGGATTTTTTCTTTTATGTCTACTTTGTTTAGGTGAATTATTATGTGTCTAGGAGTTGGTCTTCTCATTTGTTGTCTTGCAGGGGTTCTCTGAATCTCTTGTGTTTGAATTTTTGCATCACTGATTAGATAAGGGAAGTTTTCTTGAATGATCACATGGAAAGTTTGTTCTAGTGTGGTCTCTGTCTCTCTTTCTGCCTCAGGTATACCAATTACTCTTAGGTTTGGTCTCTTGAAGTAATTGCTCATCTCTTGAAGGTTTTGTTCTGTCTTTTTGAGCTTGTTTTCTGTGTTTTTAAGAGTTTGGGTTAATTCTATATTTTGGTCCTCAAGCTCTGAGATTCTTTCTTCTGCTTGGGTAATTCTGCTTTCCATGCTTATCAGTTTGTTATTTATTTCATTCACAGTATTCTTTATTACTGTTATCTCAGATATCGGCTCCTTCCTAGTTTCTTCTTGTGTCTCCTCAATTCTTTTTAATCTCTCCATTATTTTCTTGATATCAACTTTTGTAGTTTGAGACCCTTTGTTCTGGGGGCTCTTCATTGTTTGCATTCTGAAGTCAGTTTTCTCAGTGTCTGTCCTCCCAGGGGTCTGGGAGAGACCCATACTCTTCTTTTGGTTTTTCTTCATTTTTGTAGATTTTTCTCTCCCCCCCCTTCCCTTCTTTAATTCTGTTTTTGGGGGAAGGTGGGGTTGCTTTTTTTTTTCTGCAATATCCTGTTCTTCCTTATGAGGGTCTTCTGGCGTGGTTCACTTTTGAGGTTGAAGTTTAGGCTGCAATCTGTACTTTTTGCAGTTTTGAGGTTTAATTGAGAGGGAAGCTGTGGTTCAGAGTGTATGTGCTGATTCTAGCATCCACAAACAGGTGTATGAACACACTGGAACCTATTTCCCTCTGCCTTACAATCTGTCCGTTCAGCAGTATGTAGTCTTGGTTCCTTAGGAGCCAAGGTGGAGTCTGTTGATAGGTGGGCAGGGCAGTGGAAATCTCTGCCTGGAGAGAGGCAGAGGCAGATTCTCTTTCGTAGATCCCCTTCTCTCTGCTTGTCTGGGTCCCCAAGCTTGGGGTCACAGGCTGAGTGCCTCAGCCAGGGTGGGCCTGGGGCTCCAGAGCTCCAAAGCTCCAATGGGCAGGCAGTGAGTGGCAAGAGTAGCTCTGGGCCCTCCACAGGGTACTTCAACCAGGAATGGGACTGGTGTCTCTGAGGGGCTGGTGTCCAGAGCCTCCCTGAGTGACCAGTGGCTTGGTGACGATGAGAGATGATGTAGCCAGGGAGCTAGCTGAGACCCAAGACTCCCACGCACGTGGTGGAACAGCAGCAGCAGAGGGCCACAGTATCTGGCCCTGTGTGGGACCAAGGGACCCAAGCCTCGGACCAGTACTTGCTGGTGGTGGGCTTGAATTGCCAGCAGGTGGTGTTATTCCTCGATCCAGATGGTCTTTATCTCAGCTGCTCGCCCGACCCTCAGGCACTGACTGTGCGATGTGGAATGCTTGCCTTAGTGGCAGTGGCGGCAGCAGCAGCAATGGTGGCGGCGGTGGTGGCTGGGCCACTGGCACAGGTGGTGCGATGTATAATGGCCGCCTCTGTGTGGTGGCTGCCTTGGAGGAAGTGGCTGCTTGGCTGCCTCGGAGGAGGTGGAGGCTCAGTTGCCTTGGAGGAGGAGGCAGTGGTGGCTCTGCTGCCTCGGAGGGGGGAGCGGCGGCGGCTCCGCTGCCTCGGAGGGGGGACGGCGGCACCACCGCTGCCTCGGAGGGGGGGCGGCGGTGCCTCCGCTGCCTTGGAGGAGGGGTGGTGGCAGCTCTGCTGCCTTGGAGGAGGCCGCGTGGCTCCGAGTGGCTCCGCTGCCTCGGAGGAGGCCACGGTTCGCCCAGGCACTGGCGATGCGATGTGGAATGGTTACCAGCTGGAATGGCAGCAGCAGCCACCACAGTAGCTGCCCAGACCTTGGAAATGCCTCAGCAAAGTCTACCTTCGAGCTCTGTGTGAAGAGCAGGCTGCAGACGATGGGATCCGCAGCCTTCAGGATGAGAATCAGCGTCTCTTTGCGCTCTCCTCAGTGGAGAGTTTCACAGGCAGTGCTGCCCTGTCGCCATCTTGCCCAGCCCCCCTCTTTTATGACTTTTATCTCTAAGAGTTGTAACAGTTTCCCAAGGTGAAGACCCAGTAAAGATTTTCTCATGGCTCTGGCATTGATAGGGAAAGAGCAATCATTGAGAAGTATACCTCAAGTCTTCTCCATAACAAAGGACTAATCTGGGGGTGGGGGAGACTACAGGAGCCTTTCCTCAACTCAGGGAAAGGAATTCCTCTTATTTGAACCTCCTCCAGCTTTCCTATCTCACCTAAGGGGGAAAAAACATAGTCAACTGGGGTACAATGTATAAATGTAATGAACAGAAAAAGTGGCAAACATGTTAGATATTGATCCTATATCAATGATCTTTTTAAATGTGAATGATCTAAATATGACAATTCAAAGGCAGATTGTTGGAATGGATAAAAAACAAGACCTAAATATATGTTGTCTATAAGAAACTCACTTTACATCTAAAGACTCAGATAAGTTAAAAGTATAGGGGTGGGGAAACATATATTAACACTAACACTAATCAAAAGAAAACTCAAGAAGCTATATGAACTTCATTCAAAGTAGACTTCAAGGAAGATTATCAGAGACAATGAGGAAAATTACTCAATTATAAAGTTGTCAATTCTCCATGAAGACATAACAATCCTCAAAGTTCTTGCACATAACAAAAGAACATGAAAATGCATGAGGCAAATGTGTAGAACTTAAAGGAGAAACAGGCAGAGCCACTATGTAGTTGAAGTCTTTAGCAGTCCTCTGTCAGTAGTTGATCAGTCAAGGAAGCAGAAAATCAGTAAGGCTATAGATAATCTGAACACCACCATTAATTAACTTAATCTAAGTGACATTTATAGAAGATTCCACTAAACAGGAGAATACATATTTTTCTCAGTCTCACATGGAACATTCACCAAGATAGATGATGTTCTATATCACGAAGTACACCTTGACAAATTTAAGAGAATAGAAATAACACAAAGTGTGCTCTCAGACAGCAGTAGAAATAAACTAGAAGTCAATAATGGAAAAATAGCTGGAAAAAATCTCCGAAATGCTTGAAAATTAAACAAAATATCTGACCCATTGACCAAAAAAGAAATCTTAGGAAAAGTTTTTGAATTAAGTAAAAAAGAGTACAAAAATATCACTTATCAAAATTTGTGAGATACAGTGAAAGCAATGCTTAGAGGAAAATTTATAGCATCAAATCATATATAATCAGACATGCTAAGGGGAAATCAACAACTTTAGATTCCATCTGTGAAAACCATAGAAAGAAGAGCAAATTAAACCTACAGCCAGCAGAATAAGCATTAACTCATTCTGAGGTCAACATGACCTTTACTCCATAAGAAGATAAAGATATTACAAGAAAACCACACATCAATATCTCATTAGCATAAGTACAAAAATCCTCAATAAAATATTAGCAAATTAAATTGAACAATGTATAAAAAAAATTATATATCATGACCAAGTGGGATTTATTCCAGGTATTCAAGTTTGGTTCAATATTCAAAAATGTAATTAATGTAAACCACCATAGTAACATGCTATCATTTAAGACACAAAATTAATTGAAGAAATTCAACATCCACTCATGATAAAAAAGAAAAAATTCAACAAACTAGGAATAAAAGAGAATTTCCTCAGCAAACATCCTACTGCTAACATAATACATAAAGGTGAGAAACCAGACACTTTCTTCCTAATGATCAGTACCAAGAAAAGAGATCCTCTTTCACTATCACTCCTATTCAACTTGGTACTGGAAATTCTAATTAGTACAATATGACAAAAGAAATACTGCAAATTTATATACAGAAAACAAACAAAAAAAGCTTTTGTTTACAGATCACATGATTGTCTATATAAAAATGCCCAAAGATTCTTTTTATAAAGGAAAAGAAAAAGAAAAACCTTATTGAAACTAATAAATAAATATAGCAAGACAGCTGAATAAAAGGTCAGTTTACAAATCAGTTGCTTCTCTGCTACAAGCAATTGGAAACTGAAAATAAAGAAACTATATCACATTCGCACCAAAAAATGAAATACTTAAGTATAATTCTAACAAAATATACACATAATCTATATGTAAAAAACTATAAAACACTGATGAAAGAAATCAGTGAAGATAGAATAAAGAGAGAAATATTCTGTTTTCATGGATTGGAAAACTCAGTATTGTTAAGATATATATTTCTTCACAACTTGATCTGTAGGTGAAATGCAATCCCAATCAACATCCCAGCAAGCTATTCTGTAAATGTTGGCAAACTACTTCTAAAATTAATATTGAAAGACAAAGACCCAGAATAGCCAATGCAATAGAAAAATAAAGTTGGAGGACTCAATTATCCAATTTCAAGACTTACTATGAAACTACAATAATCAAAACTGCATGATATTGGCCAAAGAATAGACATATATATCAATGGGACAGAATAGAGAATCCAGAAATAGAGCTACACAGATACAGTCAACTGATCTTTTTTTTAATCAAGGAATACAGGCAATTCAGTGGTGAAAGGATAGTCTCTTCAACAAATTATCCTGGAACACTTGGATATCCATATGCAAAAACAAAATGAAAAAACCCCTCTAAACACAGCATTTACAACTAATGCAAAAATTAACTCAAAATGAATCATAGATTTAAATGAAAAGTGCAAAATTATAAAACTTCTAAAAGTAAATATAGAAGAAAATCTATGTAACCTTGGATCAATGATGAGTTTTCTTTTTCCTTTTTTTTTTTTTCTGAGTTGGAGTCTCACTCGGCTGCCCAGACTGGAGTGCAGTGGCCGCTGCCGGCCACCGCAGCCTTGACCTGCTGGGCTCCGGCGATCCTTCCACCTCAGCCTTCCGAGTAGCCGGAATTACAGGCGCGCGCTACCGCGCCCGGCTGATTTTTTGATTTATTGTAGAGATGAGGTCTCGCTGCCCAGGCGGGTCTCGAACCCGTGGGCTCAGGCAATCCACTCACCTCAGCCTCCCAAAGGCGCGGGATTACAGGCTGAGCCACCGAGCCCGGCTTGAGTTTTCTTTTTTCTTTTTTGAGTTGAACTCTTACTCTGTCACCCAGACTGGAGTGCAGTGGCCGCTCCCGGCCACTGCAGCCTCAACCTGCTGGGCTCCGGTGATCCTTCTGCCTCAGCCTTCCAAGTAGCTGGAGCTACAGGTGTGCGCTACCACACCCGGCTAATTTTTTGATTTATTGTAGAGATGAGGGCTCACCAAGTTGCCCAGGCGGATCTCGAACCCATGGGCTCAGGCAATCCACTCACCTCAGCCTCCCAAAGCGCGGGATTACAGGCTGAGCCACCGAGCCGGCTCAATGATGAGTTTTCAGAAACAACACCAAAGGTATGATCCATGAAAGAAAAAAAATTGATGATTTGAACTTATTAAAATTTAAAACTTCTCTACAAAGGCACTCTTCAGAAAATGAAAAGACAAGTCACTGGCTGAGAGAAAATACATGTAAATCACATATCTGCTGAAGGATCTGTATCCTAAGTACAAAGAACTGTTAAAACTCAATAATACAAAACAAACACCCCAATATAAAAGCAGGTAAATGATCTGAACAGATATTTTGCAAAATACAATATGAGGAGGAATCCCCAAAACACTGGAATTTGTTTATAAAAAAATATGTATTTATTCTTACATGTTTAAACTTCAGTCATCTTCAAAATACTCTCCGTTTGATGCAATACACCTATCGAGATACTCTTTCTACTTCTCAAAACAGTTTTTGAACTCGTCGATTTTGATGCATTTTGTGCTTCTGCCATTTTTTGTTTTCCCTCTTCTACATCACCAAAATATTTCCCTTTGAGGAATTTTTTCAAAAGTCACTTGGGGCAAGATTAGGTGAATAGGAAGTGTAGGGTATGGGGGTCATGTCAGTTTTGTTTAAAAATTTACTGAATATTAAGCACAGTGTGGGTAGGTGTGCTTATAAATCACCTATCATGAAATGGGCAAACATGTTGAAATAATCTCCAAAAAAAGTCACTGAAGCAGAATGTAGCCTCTCACAGCAATGCTAGCTGGTACACTGATATTGATGGGTTCCTAGAATACTTACATAGTGGAGGAAGCCTTTACTACAAGAGGCCTGCCCTCCAAAAGTTTTTTTTTTGGGGGGGTTCCTCCGTGTATATAGATGAAACATTAACATATGAAAAGACACTCAAGGTCATCTGTCATCAGAGAAATACAAATTAAAGCAACAATGAGATACCATTTCACATAAATTAAAATGGCTAAAAATAAAAATAAAAAACTGATAATAGCAATTTCTTCTTCTTTTACTTAGAAATACGTATTTAATGTCTTTTTGTGACTTGATGGCTCGTTCTATTTTTTTACCCCACCATTTAAAAAAAAATCACTGAGTAGTATTCCAATGTACAAATGCACCACAGTTTGCTTAATCTAGTACCTACTGAAGATGCAGAACAAAAGGAACTCTCATTCATTGTTGGTGGGGATGCAAAATGGTACAGTTACTTTGGAGGATAGTTTGGCAGTTTCTTTACAACACTAAAGATAATCTTATCAAATGATCCAGCAATTGTGCTCTAGGTCTCCAATTGATTTGAAACACTAAAACCTACCCACAAATGATTACGGAAACTTTATTTACAATTGCCCAAACTTGAAGGAACCAATATATCCTTCAGTGGGTGACTAGATTAAGCAAACTGTGGTGCATTTGTACAATGGAATACTACTCAGTGATTTAAAAAAAGGGGGCGCTAAAAAAAAAAAAAAGAATGAGCCATCAAGCCACAAAAAGATATAAAAGGACATTAAATGCATATTTCTAAGTAAAAGAAGAAGCTAGCCTCAAAAGGCTACATACTCTATGATTCCATGTTTACAAATATGACATTCTTGAAAAAACTAAGCAGTAGAGATGATAGATCAGCGGTTTAGGGTGAGAAGAGATTTGAGTAGGGGAAACACGGAATTTAATTTTGGAAATTAATTTAATTAATTAATTTTAGGGAAAATTATTCTGGTGGACAATGACACTATGCATCTGTTAAAACGTACAGAATTTTACAGCAGAGTGGACCTTTGGTATGCAATTAATAGATAATAATTTAGTAGGTTGGGCAATCCTAGGATGGACTGCAATTGTGACCAAAGAATCTAACTACATTACAAAGGTAGGAAACAACTTCACTGAAGGGATTGAGGAAACAAGTACCGCCCTGAGTAACTTTGAAAATAGTGGAAGATGTACGACTGAGGGCAAAATGAACTGCATATATGTGCGGCACTCTAGTTCAAAAGGTGGTTCTGGAAGGTGTGGGTTAACAATTCTAAAACCACTATACATATATTCTGGAAATGAACAACGAAGAAAATACACAGCAGATAGTGGGAGCTAAATTTCTCACTATTGGGAAATAGTGGGAGGTTATACACAAGCAAGGAAAAGAGATGGGAATGATCTGTTTGTTAACACATTAGAGTTGGAAACATAGGTATGAATGCATGTTTTAATAAAATCACAGGTGGATATATATAGAAATATTTACAGATATGCACAATCACAAGTTAGCATACACATAGATATTTCCTTGCTCTGTTAGTTGAGAGGCCTAGAAGCAATGAAACCCCAGCAGCAAGGAGCACCCTTAGCACCCAAATCTTGGTGTCTAGTACCATTCACCAATAAAAGGCACCAGGGCTCCTTGGAGAAATGGCTGATCCTCAACTGGGACAGGAATTATACAAAGACCATCCTGGGGTAACTGTAGTGTCAGAAAGTAAAGTGATACTAAAAAATAAAACCTCCAGTGATAGGCAGATGTCATAAGGACTCAGAAGTCAACTGATAGAACTCCAATGGCTAAAGTTGGAACAATTTGAGCAACAAAATCAATGAAGTAGTACTGGATTAGCACCCAAAGTATCATATAAATATCCATGAGTCCATGCTAGCATAGGTAAATGATTGAATAAATAAATGAGAAGAGGCAAACTCATGCAGAGGAATTCTGAATAATTTATGTAGATACTGTGTTGTCAAGGAGGGAGAGCATGGCTCTTCACCCCTTAAGCATGGGAGTGCATCATAATTTCCAAAGAGTACACTATGGAAAGGGGGAAAATACAGCAACTTTACAGTAGAGAAACACTATGTTAGCCAGAGATCAAGGTCAACATCACAGTGATGAGCCATGTTGAGAGTATGTACACTTCATATGGTGTAATGAAAATGGCCCTTGACCTTTATGATCTTCCTCCCCAAAACACAGGTTAACCAGTTCAACCAGGAGAAAAATATCAGACAGATCCCAAGTGAGGGACTTACTACAAAATATCTGACCAGTACTCCTCAAAACAGTCAAGGTCAACTAAAACAAGGAAAGATACCAACACAGTCAAGAGGAGGCTAAGGAAACATGATGACTAGATGTAACACGGTATCCTGGTTGTGATCCTGAAACAAAAAGGACATTAGTGAAAACCTGAGGAAATCTAAGTAAACATGGACTTCAGTTATTCAATTATTAATAATGTATTAGTTCATTAATTATAACAAATGTATCAGACAAAATAAGATGTTAATATAGGGGACACAGGGTGTGGGGCATATGAGAACTCTTCATACTATCTTCAGAATGTTTCTGCATGTCTAAATCTATTCTGCAATAAAAAGTATATTTAGGCCAGGTACAGTGGCTCACAACTGTAATCCCAGCACTTTGGGAGGCTGAGGCAGGAGGATTGCTTGAGCCCAGGAGTTTGAGACCAGCAGGTAACATAGTAAGACCTCTTCTCTACAATAAATTGAAAAATAAGCAGGGTATGGTGGTGCACACCTGTAGTCTCAGCTACTTGGAAGCCTGAAGCAAAAGGATCACCTGAGTCTGTGGTGAGCTGTGATCATGCCACAGCACTCCAGCATGGACGACAAGAATGAGACTCTTGACTCAAACAAAAAATGTGTATTTACATTCCTTTTAAGTAAATAAACTATCCCTTTTCTGAAAAGACTAATCTTTGTTTACATTAAAGGTCAGCAAATAAGACAGCTTTTAATGAGCAATTGATTGCAAAGTTAAAACATAAAGACATATCTTTCATGCAAGGGGTAACAAATCATCTATCTATCTATCTATCTATCTACCTTTTTAACTTCTATTTGGAGGCTGACCCTGAGCTCAGGCACTATGATGAATAACAAATGATCCCTGCCCTCAATAAATGCAGATCTCAGCCGGGCTCAGTGGCTCAGCCTGTAATCCCGCGCTTTGGGAAACTGAGGTGAGTGAATTGCCTGAGCCCGCGGGTTCGCGACCCGCCTGGGCAACTTGGTGAGACTTCATCTCTACAATAAATCAAAAAATTAGCCGGGTGTGGTAGTGCGCTCCTGTAGTTCCAGCTACTTGGATGGCTGAGGCGGAAGGATCGCTGGAGCCCAGCAGGTCGAGGCTGCGGTGGCCGGGAGCGGCCACTGCACTCCAGTCTGGGTGACAGAGTGAGACTCCAACTCGAAAAAAAAAAAAAATGCAGATCTCCTTGACCTGCACCAGAGTTTCTACAACTCTGCGTATTCAAGGTTAAAAGGATGCATGTCCCTCTTTGCAAGACCACAGGCACATTACTCAGCTACGTGGACACACACAGCTTCTGAGTCCAGAGTTTTACGGGGTTTTTTATTTTATTTTTAATATATTGGTTGGAATTTCAAAAATTTTCCATCTGTGAGGCAAGATCAAGGAATCTCATAGGTCTTGATGTCCAACTCTCCATTGTTGCAATGGTTTCTAAAGAGCCTTTTATGAACTCTAATATGGTTTCTACTTCTCTATCGGTATTTTTTTTTCCATGTCATTGGGCCCCTTGAGATTTGTGGAGCAAGCTTGCCCATGCCAACCTCATTTTCCCATCGTGTAGTAGGTTTTCAAAATCCTCTCCTGGGTCAGCACTCCTGAAGGACCGGGGTAAAGGCTTACTTTATTGATCATTTGAGTTAGATTGTTTGAATAGTCCTTCTCTTTTTTAGGAGGAAAACTGAACCCCCGGGGAAGGGGAAAGTGTGGCTCCCAAAAGCCAATTATAGCATTTCTTCACAGCTCTGCATTCAGGGATGTCATATTGGTAACTTGAAATCAACCATGGTGGGAGCTTTACATCATGGAAATTGGCAAATTCTGTCAATCTCCCTGACACCCATCCCTCACCAGATGAAAGCCAGTTGTTGACCATTTACCAGCACACCACTACCAAATGTCCACAGCTAGCTTTACTTGAGGAAAATGTTTCTGAATTTACATGGTAATGGCCTCCATATTCTAGCCAGGGTGGACTTCTCAAAAGGTAAATTAAATCCTGTCATTTACTTGCTTAAAGCACTCTCCATTGCCCTTAGGACAGAGACCTGAAGATGACTTTTTAGGCCCCAAATGGTTTGACCCCCATGCCCTCTTTGGAGCTCATCTAGGGCAGGGTACTGCCAATTTGCCTTCTTCCTTCTCCTGAAACATTCCATACTCCTTTCTGTGATAGAGCCCTTGTGACTTTATTATGTATAAGTTTGCCTGGGATTGTCCCAGTTTTAACACACAAAGTCCCACATCCTGATAACTCTCTCTGATCCAGGACCCTACTCATGTGGAAACACTCTTCCTTGCTCAAATTCTCCAGTGATTGTCTGTCCCACCTCAACTCAAGTATCATCAAAGAAGTTTCCCTGACTTCCCACCCCTTTAACCATTGCCTTTACCCAAATGATGTGCCCCTCCCCAACTATATGCTTTGCTAACAATTCTACTTCATAGTACAATAATTATTGTAGTTTTATTATAAATTCTTTCTTGCAATTATTTGATTAACATGTCTCTCCTCCACTATACTGCATAAAAGTACTATTACCATTGCATCCTTAATGCCTAGCCCAGAGCCCAGCCTCCAACAGGTACTCGAATATTTGCTGAGTAAATCAATGAGGAAAAGACCTTCCCATTCAATGACCTTTCACTACAAGGTTACATCCCTATAAACTGGAACACAGAATGGCTCAAATGTAGGGGAGAGAAGAATGGAAAGACAGCTCTCATTTGGATGGAAAAGCAGAGGACCAGGGCTTAAAGGAAACAAAAAAAGATCACAAGAGAGTTGAGAATGTTTCAGGATCAAATCTCTGCCTTCTTTACAGTTTGCACCTGAATCAAGCCCCAAACCTGGAACAGCCCATGTAGCTCAAGGTGTCAACATACGACCATTGTGTCTGGAACTCAAAGACATGCTTTCGTTTCTGGAATGCCTATGCTGCTATTTGAGGCTTATCTTGTTGTGCTTGCTCCACCACAGTGTAACTGAAGTAAAAAAGCATCTCATTTCAGAACCACAAACCAACAATGCCACACATCATCCCTTCTACCACAGGGTTGTGGAGTGTGGAGCAGGAGCCCTGTTGCCCACGACTGTGCCTCACTGCCGTTTGAAGCCTGGAGAGACACGCCCTTATCCTGCGTTAGGCCAAGGCAAAGGCTCTGGAAAATGTAATCCTATGTACACTTCCAGTTTACTGACAACAGTAATTAATTAGTGCTGAGATGGGAGCAGCAAACGCTCTTTGAGATGTGTTTCTTCATTCATTTTCCATGTCCCCCAATTAGGCAGCACTCGTGGGTGGGAAGTCTTTTGCTTTAAGGAATTAGTGAGAAATGAAAAGGATCACTTAGCATACCACAGGGAAAAGTACCCCTCCCCCAGCCTCAACCATCACTTCATACATTCCCATTGCTGTCTGCTGGAATCACAACAGATTGTGCCAACTGGCAGCCTCGGGTGTGCATTTTTAACTCACTGGGGAGTGAAGCAAGGAAAACATTTTTGTAAGACTGTTTAAAAATTATTTGCAAGGGAAACAATTAAAAAAATGTGTGGCCATTTTCTTGATATTGAAGAAATGCTATATCCAACATCCAATTCCAGTGGGCCAATTTTCTTCTGCAAGATTTATAAAGCAAATGCTGCCAAGCAGACAGAAATCTAAATAGTAACATGTTTCACTTTAATAGAACTTTAATTTAATAAGAATAATATCCCAAATACCCAGACAGTTTTATAGCACTGTAGTCATGGTATCTAACTTTTCCTCTGGAGCCCTCGGGATGATAAATATGTTCTTGTACATCACCACCAGAAGCTGCCTGGCGACCAGCTGTCAGGATGACCCTGGCTGAGCCTTCAATCTTCCAGAATTAATTGGGAATTCCATTTCTTGACAAGCACACATATACCACACCTCTAAGTGGATAATATTGTTTCTACTCAGAAATTCCCATTTCTTGTTTGGTAATTTAAAGTTTGAGGATAGTCCCCTAGAGTCCACACCTACTGACAGTCCACGGCTCTTTTGCAAAACCTTATAGTAAAGTTGTGGGAAGGTTTTATTTTTCTTGTTTTTGGGGGGAGAGAGTATCTAAATGCAGTAGAGAACTTTTATAAATCACAGATGGGGGGTCTATATGGACATCAACTTTCTAGTGCATTATTGTCTCTGACTCTTTCTCTAAGCATGTGTGTGGTGTGTGTGTGTGTGTGTGTGTGTGTGTGTGTGTGTGTGTGTGTGTATTTCAGGAACTAGCATTTGATCTACAGAGAACACAAATCAGTGTAAGAAGGATCCCTATTATGAGGGAATTCTGCTGTAGTTTACAGTTGGGGCTGAGGAAGTCAGTGTTTTGCGTTCTATTATAACTCTGCATCAGTTCATCCTTGAGCTTTATCTACTTCAGGATAGGAATGTTTGTGGCATGCATGCTGTTCCTCCCTCCTCACAACACATCAATGACAACCAACCAATCAGAGCACCATTTCCTTCTGAGACCAAATACAATCTCGGAATCAACACAGTACTCCAGAGAGACACCACCAATCCATTAAGTGAGCTCAGCATTGAAACCTACCTATCACCTACTGGTCTATGCAGATCATTTAAGCAAAACAAATCAAATTACTCCCTAAGATAATAGGAAACTCCGTATACCTCTCCACCATCTCTGTATTTTCCCACTGTAACTTAATCTGAGCTGTCACTATTACTTATAAGCTCACATGGAAGTGGGCTGCCTTTTCTGCTTGACTGAGTTCCTTGAATTCAGGGATACCAGACCTCATCCCCAGCTCCAAGCATATGATGGGAATATTGTTGATACTAGATAGGCGCTCCTTGACTGGATCTAAGGCATTTAGATGAATCTACTCAACCACATGTCAGAGTCCCTGGAAGGGAAGCTGAATGCTTTAGGGAGTCCAGGAAGCACTTACGCCACAGGACAAAACCAGGGATGGCAGAATGTAGGAGTAGGGGTAGGCCTTCTAAGCACTTTAATTGCAGTTAGAACCAGCCAACCATGTTTCACTTGCTAACTCAAAGCTTATCTGAACCCAGAGAACGCTTTGGTCAGCAAAACTGGACAGGAAAACCTCCTGAGAACAAGCTGTCTCATAAGATTTCCGTTACCTGCTGCTTCCAGTCGGACTGAAAATACCTCCGGGGCAGCTTTTCGAATGGTGGTTTTGGCACTTCTTCCCCCAGATGGAGCCCAGAAGTGCAGGAGTGCACAGAAATCAAATGTCCTGGGAGGGGAGTGATTAAATTTTTTCAAACCTCACAAAAGGAAAAAGAAAAAATCAGTTCAGGTAGAGTTCAAGTTTTGGGGTCAATCTTCAGGGACCCCTGGGACTCTTTTGTAGTGAGGCCATTAACTTGCTTCTTGAAACCGTACCCCAGAGAGCTTATCAAGAGCAACAGTGTTCACTCCCAGCACTGCCCTTCTTTGTTTTGTGTGGTCCATTTGTCACAGAGTGAACCCAGAATCATGCTGCACTCTGTCTGCTGAGGCGAACGTGAGCCAAGTCACAGAAGAATCCAGCATTCATCCAGAGGCAGATGCCGGCTTTATTTTCCACACTTCCTTCTACTTTCCTCTTGAAATCAGAACTTCAAATGGCTGACCCTTGCACAGATCTGTTTTTTCTGTGGAGATAGTATCACTTCAAGCTGCTTTTTCACATGGAAGCCTTTAAAGGCTCTTGCTGACACCACCACCACCCTCCCAAGATGCTGATGGATGGATGAAGCTGGGAAAAAAACAGTCCAGTGTGTGTTTGAAAACTGAGCAATTCCAAGATGTGTACCTCGTTCTGAGCACTTTCCAGATGTTATCTAGTGTGGTTGACTTTAGGGATGAATTGCTATTTTTCTGAACAGGAAATCAGACTCCATTTTCAGTTGGGTGCAAGAATAATTCACGAAACAACTGACCTGCCACCTAACCCAGAGTCCTCCCTTCAGTGACCACACGTTCTTCTTTGTGATACTGTCTGCTTTTTGCTCTCTGGGAAGGAGTTGTGCATTTTTATTATCCTTTACAAAATAGACTCGCACCATCCTTTTCCTGAAGGAAAACAGAATTGCAACATTTCAGCACAGGGTCTGCAAAGGACCAGATAGTCAATATTCTAAACTTTGCAATCTCTGTCACAATCACTAAACGCTGCCATTGAGAGAGCAGTTGTGGACAAGATGCAGACAAATGGCGTGTTCCAATAAAACTTTATTCATAAAAACAGGTTGTGGGCCAGATGTGGCCCATCAACCACAGTGTGCCTATCCCTGTTTTGGTCAATTCAACTTCTGTTTGCTCACTTGATGCATAAGTTTGAGTAAGGAAAAGCAACTTTGGTGACAAATTACTTTTCCGAAAAATGTCCATGCAGTGTCTAGAAATAGGAATATTCATCTTTCTGTAGATCAAATATTTATATATTTAATTTTCATCAGGGAATAGTCATCTTAACAAGCAGGTGTTTCGGCTTGGCTATACATCCCACTGAGACCAGTCTTACTGCTTCATCACTCAGTCCAATGATCTGAGTGCTGTTTTCAAGACTTGACCTTGGAAATAAGGGGCAAACATGTAAACATTTTTCATCAGAAGCCTCGAGGGAAGTTTTAACTCGAATGGCTCACACTCTGGGATTCTTACTCTCACCCTTCCAATGAAATATAAAATTTCCTCCTCCTCTGATTCAGCTCGGTTGGGACACAGGACTCTACTACATATGCAGAACTACCCAATCTGAGCCTGGCTCAAGGACCCATACTGGCCCCACTTGGGCCCAGGGTCACGGTCCCACTAGGAAGAGCAGCAACAGAGGAGGTCAGAGAGAGGTCAGCATCCCTCCCCATTTCCTCCACATCAAAACATATGCAGAAACTATCCGATTGCACCGGTCACTTCATTAGGTTAACATGTGCACATTTAGCCAAGCAGGTGAAATTGATTTATGCCAGGCTTCAAGAGCCAGGGGCTGCCTGAGCAAATGGGCTCTGTGTGGGAAGACTGGGATTCTTCTGGGTTGAAACTTGTAAGAAATTCAATTTAAGTGCACACCCTTTTCACCCCTGAGGCAAGCCTGAGGCCACCTGAATCAAAACCAGATGGATTCTCAGGCCTAAAGACAACAAATAGCAGCTCGGAATCCTGTCGGCAGAGACCCACCAGAGCAAGGGCTGGCCAGAGAATCAGCTGGCTCCTTTCTAGAACTTTGCCATGATGCCTTTTAATGCTCACCAGGTCTGGAGCCTTGCCTTGCCCTTGTGTTACTCTCAACGCCCAAGAACATCGCATCATTGTAAACTGGTTATTTGAGATTGTTCAAGTGAAACCAGGGCTGCCTGCCCCTCCAACCTCCTCCCTTTTCAATGTGCCCCTCGTGAGGGGCCGGTTTGTTTTGGCAGGGTGAGCAGGTGCCCTCCCAGTGCTGAGATCTGAGCTCTGTCGGGAGGTCAGTGGTGACCTGAAGTCTTGGGTGGCCGCCTTCACGCTTGCACTTCCCTGTCAGCTGATCCATCTGCCACCCACACACTGGACGGTTCTGTGAGCTCAGAGATTCCTAAAGGAGGGAGCGCCGACCTCTGCTGCCCCCACCCCCCGCCAGCCTGGCCCCCTGGAAGAGCCTGGCCTGCTTGGAAACCTCAGGCTCTTTTTCATAAACACTGAAGGAGGTAAGCATTTAAACATGTGGTTTGTGAAACATTACCTTCCAACTGATCGCTGAAATGAGGCCTTGTAAACAAGGGATGACTTAAATGCCAAGGAATTTTTTATAAAATCACCTTTGAAGAGGAAAGAGGGATCAACAGGTTATTTTTCAGCAACTAGATTTGTTTGAGAACCCCAGTCACAGGGGCATCACCGAGTGGACATTTTTCTCCCTACCCTATCCTTAGATTCCTGCGCGTTGTACTGGAAGCCCAGCAGGGCCCTAAGCATCCCAGAAGTCACCAGGTAGCCATGATGTGAGAATAAAATGAGGGAAGTTCATGGGGTATGGAGGTTGGTTTCCATTTCTCTCCTCAAGGCACAAGACATTCATTCAGATTACGGAAGAAAATCCTCCTAACTGACTTGCACTTGTTTCCACAGTGTTGCCCAAACTCTGATCTTAGTCCCGCCTCTGAAAGTCTCCATGAAATTCCTGCTGACTGCAGAACGAGTGAATTCAGGGACTATAGGCACAGCGTAGTGCAGGTACTTATCTTCTTGCTACCCAAACATCCTGGGTCTCCTCCTCTCAAGAGGGTGGACACAGGTTAGAGTGGGGCGTTGTACCCTCTCCCGTCCCACTCACTGCATTGTGAGAAATGAGTAAGGGAAACAGAACACCTTGATCACCTGACCAGACAGGGTGGGTTGAGGACATCCAGAATCCTGAGGTGGAGGGAGGCATGGCCTGGAGCAGCCCCTCCCCCAAGGCAAGGCTTGCTTGGGTCATGTCCAGTACTCAGGTTTCTTTAGAGATGGAGCTGGATTAAAATGGAGGCATCTTTTCTCGAGTCTTTCTGAATCTTTCCTTTGCACAGAGCATTTAAAAGCATCACAGGAACTAAAGGTCTAGCAATTCCATTGCATGCCAATAGCCAGTAGGGGTGGGGAAATGGGGTGGGATGGACAAAGGGGCATACAAAGGATAGTTTTCTTTCTGATGAGCAGGTGAATTAAATTTCTATTAAAGAATTTGTGGGTCTCTATGGTTCATGACATTTAGTGCTTACTGCATGCAGGGCTTCTGCTGCACATTTCATGTACTTTATTTCATGCGATGCTCACAGCAACTTTTCTTATGCCTACTCACACAGGAATAACTGAGGCTCAAAGAAGGTGACTTGCCTAAGGTGGCAACCGCATCACTCAGGGGCTCATCTGAGGCAGCCAGCAACATCTCAGGTAGCCATGTATACTGATCTGTTTCTCTTTGTGATGCAATTAGGATGACTGGGGGGTTAGAGGGAGTCCAAGATGCTGATTCAGGAGGAAGCCCAACAGGAAGCCTGACAGCACCCAACCCCAGGTGCCAGGCAGAAAGTCTGGCCGGGTCACAGTTTGTGTTGAACCCAGATCTGAAGGTCTGCCAGCACAAACGTTTAAAATACCACTGCTATAGTGGCTCCCCACTTTTGCGTTATCAGTTTAAAGTTTCTCTGTAACTTGTCCTTGTAGACCTTGCGGTGCATAAGGAGCTGCAATGTGGGGTGAGGAGAGCAGTCGAAGGTAAGAATAAGCCAGTGTTCTTAATCCTAGCCACTCCTGACCACAGCTAAGGGAAATGCTCACAAATATTGAGGCCAAATTCAGGTCATTCAGGTCAGAGCCTCTTGTCACGAGCCAGGCATGGGGCAATTTTTTTTAACTTCCTATCCCATGTGATCTATTGTGCCACCAGGTTAAGCCCTACTGGACCGTGTGATTGATGGGGGTCTACAAATGATACTGCAGGTGGGAAGAAGCACTAGGATGAGCAAAAGACTGGATTCATGACACATTTAGCCAGAAAATATGATCTAGGGAACCAACCAGAAGAGATCTATTGAGTGTGTGTTGTATAGGGAGATATTTAGTTCTCTTTATCAGCTAAGATTAAGTGCACCAATTAAAACAGCTATCCCTGTTCACTTACAGGTAGGAAGCATCAGCAGAATTGGGTAACTGTCCTGCTTCAACTCCAGAGGCACCCACGGACCTACAATATAGCAGTAAGGCCAAGGATCATTCAGGTGATCTGTTACTTTTTACTTTTGAAGGGAAGAAAGGGTGAAAAGGAGGGAGGGAGAGAGAAGGAATTCCCTTCTAGAAATTTAAATTAAGATGTATCCAGAAAACGTCAAGCTTAGTGAAAATATAAGCCCCATGTGCTCTTCCCTAAAGAATCTTAAGTAGTCAAGCCTGGAAGCCTTCTAGAATCTGCAGAGAGTAGATGTTAGGTACTCTTACTGGAACAAAAAAAATGAGGTAACTTTGGAATGGATATGTTAATTTGCTTACCTGGCATTATGTTGTACATCTTTAATCTTAAATATATACAATGAAAATAAGGTTTTATTTACTTTAAAAAATCTTCTTTTTTGAGTTGAGTCTCACTCCATTGCCCAGGCTGTAGTGCAGTGGCACACTCACCACCAACCCAGCGTCAACCTGCATGGTGCAGGCGATCCTTCCACCTCAGCCTTCCAAGTAGCCGGAACTACAGGTATGTGCTACCATGCCCAGTTAATTTTTTGATTAATTGTGGAGATCAGGTCTCGCCAAGTTGCCCAGGCTGTTCCTGAACCTGTGGGCTGAGGCAATCCCCTCACCTCGGTCTCCCAAAGTGCTGGGGTTACAGGCTTGAGCCTCCACGCCTGGAGAAAATAAGGTTTTAAAAAAGAAAGAAAGTTGCTTGAGTCATGCTTTCAGCCAAGCAGGATTAAGATGCCCTGCAGGGAAGAAGGGCCCCATCTGTGAGACTGAGTGATCAGAGGAAAGATGTGTGTGCTTCAGGCTTGATAGCTAAGAAACCAAGTTTGTCTTCACATTATTTGAGACTTGCGTAGCAGGTGTTGCTTGGAGAGGTAACATCTGTCAGAAAGGGTTCTGTGTTCATTTTCTAAAAATCTGTGCTTTGCAAGATTGAAATTGCCAAACTCAGTCTGTAGTGACTGAGTCAGAGGTAGAACAGCAATTTGTAGTCCTCGCCTGTTTTCATCACCCATCAGGAAGCATTTATATTGGACTTTATATTTGCAGTGGACTTCACATTGTATTAGTTTTCTCCAAGGTTTACTATTTAAAAGATTCTGCTGGATAAAATTACAGAAGTAATTTAACAAAGCAGTCTTATGTAAGCTATTCACATTCAAAATAACAACCCCCAAAATATGTTTGCTTTTTTGTTACAGATAACAAAAATTGAAGTCCAGGAAAATCCAAGCTTTCAGCAGCATGTACATATTATTTTCTAAGCAGGACTTTGGAAACTCGGGTTCCTGGGTTTGTACTTTATCTTTTTACCCACACAGCCATTCCTTTTTCTCTTTCTCATGCACAGTAGCCTTGTTTGAAGTTTTGCTATTTTTTTTGTAGCTCTTATTTCACATTTTTATCAGTACATGGCAATTTTATATTTTTTTAAATGAGTCTTTGATGTGTCATTGATGAGAAGAAAAATTTCCATTTTGATGTCATGTTAGGATTTTAACATGTAATAAATAAATAGTAGAGATTTTGTGATTTTAATTTTTTTTTTTAATTAGGGTTTCATCCCGTTGCTCAGGCTGAGTGCCGTGGCACAATCACAGCTCACCACAACCTCAACCTCCTAGGCTCAGAAAATCCTTCCACCTCCCCAGTCTGTTGTTGAATTTCTGGACTCAAGCTATCCTCCCACTTTGGTCTCTCAAAATGCTGAGATTACAGGTGTGATCCACTGCACCCAGCCTGTAATTTCAATTTTTTAAATCTTCATTTTTTTGTTGTCCTTTTTAGTGAAGCTATTATTGTCCCTAATGTAGCTATCAATCACCTTAATTTTTTTTTATAAATAGGACATGTGTATGTGTACTCAATGTTCAGGTTGATTTCTCTGTATAATATTTCTATGAGGAGTGGGGGAAAGTTATCTTCTTGTTCTGCAAGATAGAACTGAAACCAAGATTGATTCATCAGTTACCAAGTTCACGAAGGATCTTAAGGGAAGGTGTATAGCAGTGGGACAAGGGGAACTTTCTAGTAACCAGTAAATGAGGAAGGTGATCTTGGAATTTAACCTTAAGCCTCAATATTTTCAACAGCAAAACTGAAATAATATCGGGCATGCCTAATATTCTGTTATTATGATGATCAAAAGAGATCATGGTCAGAAAATGTTTTGTAAACTTCAAACTACTACTTGTATTTATCATTACACATTATTATAAATACATTTTCCTATCTATTATAGTATATACATACATACTTAAGCAATGCTTCCTTACTAAAATTGGGGTTGAAGTCATTTCAAAAATGCAGATGCATTTTCAACTTTGGTAAAAAGTAAGCTTTTACTCCACGCCCCTTAACACAATGTAACTGCTTTTAAAATAATTTTGTAATGATATTCTCATTTAAATGAGAGCTATTTATAAAAACAAACCTCAAATACCTTCAACAAAAGGTCATTGTAAGGAAAAAACACTTGAATAGGGTTCAAATGACTACTAGCCCTTCAAAGATGTGGGATAAGATCATATTGCTGAAAAATATATTACTTCCTCTTTCAAGGAATAATATACTTTTTCCTCTTCTCCCCCACCACCTTAGCTTATACAACAGATATTGGAGGAGTTCTTTCTCTTTTAGAAGCCAAGAATTGTAAGAAGCACTAAAAGAGAAGCAGAGTGGTATGATGGGCCTGGAGCTAAGGCCCCCGGTCCCATGAGTCACCGTGAATCACGTTCTTGAGGGTGGGCTGTAAGCTGCCCAGCCCCAGCATTTCTCTGGCTTCATTTGAAGGCACGAGTGTAGTGCTGCTCTTTTGAAAGTATTTTCTATTCCTTAAACACTACTCCAAGAAAATAATCAGAATGTGGACGAGATTTACACACATGCATAGTCATCAGAGTGTTGTTTAGAATAGCAACAGCAGAAGAGTATTTCAATATATTTTTGTATGTATATGTGCAGATGTCCTGTCATTGACATGAAATTTTCAAAGAATGCTCAATATAGTAAATATTTCATACTACAATATTAGCTGAACAAAGTAAAATACAAAATCAGTAATGCAATGGTTCCAATTTTATAAATGAATATATACACAGGGGAAAAAAAGACTAAAGAAAAGTATATCCAAATAATACCCATGGCTCTCTCCAGTGACGGCTATGAGGAAATTCAGCTTCCTCTTACGCTGTGCTGAATTTTATACATTTGCTGCACTAATCATATATTGTAATTAGGAAAAAAAGTTTGTTATCTTTATCAAGAAAATCTTTTCCAAAGATGTGAGTTTTGTTCTCAGTGGCAAATCCTTGTAGAATAAGAACTGATTTTTTCAATGTTTTGGTTTATCTTTGTGCAGCCTTTGTGAGAAAATGATCCAGATCCTAGCTGCCACTTTTGCTAGACTATGCGTTGTATGGGAGACCTTCCCAGCAGCCACATCCACAGGACTCCTCTTCATAAGGGAGGCAAGCAGAGAGTCTTGAAACAATCAAGTCACTTGTTCAATAGCCCAGCAAACACTTCTTAATCTGCCGTTCTGCTGAGCACATTCAGGTATTTTACATCCAGGAAGGAGCTCAGGATGACGGCATGGAAGAAGAGATTAGGGTTACGGCTTAAGGCTTCTTTCTTCTTGGAAGCTGTATCCAACTAAACATTTCTCAAATGTGTCAGTTTTTCTCATTTGGACAGATTAGAAAAACTCTCTGAAAATGACTCTGAGTTTTGTTGTTGTTGTTGTTGTTTTGAGTTGAGGTCTCACTCTGTCACCCAGGCTGTAGTACAGTGGCACTATCATGGGTCACTGCAGCCTTGACCTCCTGGGCTCAGGTGATCCTTCCACCTCAGCCTCCTAAGTAGCTGGTACTACTGGCATATACTACCATGCCTGGCTAGTGTTTTTTTTTTCTTTGTAGAGATGAGGTCTTGCTATGTTACCCAGGCTAGTCTCAAACTCCTAGGCTCAAGTGATTCTCCCACCTCGGCCTCCCAAGGTGCTGGGTTTATTGGCATGAGCCACCACACCCCACCGACTTTGAGTTCTTCAATTCAAAAAGTATTTAATGGGTATGTTCTGTGTGTCTAACACCATGCTGGAAACTTGGATATGGAAAGGAAGTGTAATTAAGGACCCTTACCTTCAAGCGAGGCAGAAAGGTTTTTCTATTGTGCCAACTGCTCAATTTGACATTCATAAATAATTGTGTTTTTTGTGTAGGCAGGAGATAGTGATATTATTTGATTCCCCCATAGATGCTTCAAATTTTGCCATTATGAGTTTCTGCTCTACCAGTTACTTGACATTCAAGTACCCCCTTCCTAATTCTTTTGGTAAACTTTAAATGTACCCTTTAAATGTATAGTTTTCTTTCACTTACAAATCATGTGAAGACTGAAGAAAACACCCCACTGGCAGTTGTAAATAAAGCTGCATTCATTTGGTACGTATTATTATTCTGGATTTATTAACACTAGATTAATCCAGATCACCTAGGAATTAAAGTATTTATCCCAGACAATATGCAGAAGTAGTTCATGATTTTTCCTAACACTCCCACTTTTATGGACATTCCTTGAGATTCAGTCATTGATTTGGGAGTTCATAATTAATGGCCTTTATTGTATTAGAGGCAGATGACAGTTAATAAAAAAATCCCTCTTCTCTCTTTTTTTAAATTAAATTAAATTTATTTTTTAACTTTTAATTTTTTTTAATTTTAAAGATGTGGGGTACAATTCAGGACTAGGTATACAAATGCTCATTATGCAGGTGCCCTTGCTGATGAGGTGTGCCCCCACTTCCCAGGCAGATTCCCACTACTGCCAATCCTGCTTCCCTGCACCACTCCCGGCAGTTTCCCGCTACTGCCAATCTTTTTCTTATAGTATTATGATAATTGTTCAAAGTCCACTTATGAGTGAGAATATGTGATACTCAGTTCTTTGTTTCTGTGAAAGATCACCCAGTATTATAGATTCTAAGTCCATTCAGGTTGCTGTGAAGTTCATGATTTTGTTCTTCTTTATGGCTGCATAATATTCCATCTTGTATATGTACCACATTTTTTTTATCCAGTCCTCTTATGATGGGCAGCATGGTTGGTTCCATGTTCTTGCTACTGTGAGCAATGCTGCGATAAACATACATGGACAGGTATCTTTTTTATAGAGTGATTTGAGTTCTTCCGAAAATTCCTCTTCTCAATTTACTTTGAGTATAAACATATCAGTAATATCAGTAGTATTCAGTAACCTCACAAAGCTAACAGGATACATAGGGTGAATGTTGATAACAAATATAGCATTTGTCGACAAAATTTTTTTTTAAATGTTCCCTTTGTATACTAAACATTTTTCATGTACATACAACCATTACAATAGAGTTCCTCAAACTTTACCCTACACAGGAATTCCCCTGGGACCATGTTAAAATACAGATCCTACGAGATCTGGGTGGACCCTGAAAGTCTGCATTTTAAGCCAGGTGGTGCGGATGCTGCCCGTTAGTCCATGGACCACACTTGGAATGGCAGGGATCTTTAGTTATCTCTTAGAGAGACATATGAGCACTGGAGAAAAATTCTGTGCTATCAAAAATAAAGAAATCTTTTAGAGCAAGATAATCTGTGTCAGGGAGTTCTTTGAAGTGTGTGCTTGGACATTGCCCTTGGAAGCCCATACATGGTTGAGTCCCCGTTATGGCCCATGTGAGGCCAGCACATTGCACAGGGCCTTGGGGAAGGGAGTTGCAATGATGAATAAGGATGGCTTGGCAGCCCAGGGGCTGCAGGTGGGTGTGGAAGCAACGTGTCTTCAGACACACTGGCCAAGTGAGATATGAAGTGTGAAAATGCTTTGCAAAGTACATATAAATGTCAGGCAATATTATCGTCATCATTATTTTGCACTATGTGCTGGGTCCTGCAGCACAGCCTCATTGGGAAAAATAAAAGAGCACAATTTCTATTCTAGAAAGCACTGGGTAGTGTTGAGGATCTTCACTGTAGGTTTCTTGGGGCAAAAGCCTGAGCCATGGTGTAGGAAATGGGTCAGACAGGTCATGCTAACCCCTATTTCTTCCCTATTGTCTTGTCAGTTCATTCCTCCATTTACTCCAGCCTGCCTGCAACCCTGTTCCTACTGACACCCCCAACCTTGCTCCAGGACAAAGGAGATGGACTGGCAGCTGGATCTCTCTTGCTTATTTGACAAGACTCCTCTTCTTGAACCTGTCTTACTTGAATTCTCTCTGCACCTTTCATCCATCCTCATCCAATTGCTTTCTCTTCCTGCCTACTGTGGAGCACAAAGCAGTATAGTATACAGCAGATCTGCTCATCTCATTATCAGTCTCAAAAAATATAAAATAGGCTGGCTTCCCCTATTATGCTTTAGACTTTCCCTCCAACCATCTGTCTACTTGGCTGCATGTGTATGTATTTATATATATTTTTTTCTGCATTTACATTTTTTGTGAGATTGAAATTTCTCAGTCTTTGTTGCTGCATCTGGCTCAAGGTGTCATTTTATTTTATCTTATCTGTATTGTGGGTTAATCTTGGACAGTTAGCATCAATATGATACTTCCTTTGTTGGTATATGCTGATCTATCGATAATCTTGTTGACCTACTATCAATATAAACAATGTTTGCTCAAGAGTGGGGATCATTTGTTTTTATTTGTTTGAGTCTCTGATGAAACTACACATAGGATGGATTTACCTTGCTCTTGATAGCTACCTCAAACTTTATCTTATTGAGTGTATTTTGGGACCTGGAGAACAGTAATTGGATCAAAGTCCAAGTTGTTATCAGTGGACTGTCAGCTAAAATAAAAATGAACAGAAAAAAATTCCTGATCAAATGTTTAACAGCTGTTAACCATAAGAAGTGTGCACTGGTAGGTCATTCCTCATTTTACACTTTTTCAGCAACTATTTATTGACTACCTACTCTGAGCAAGACTCTTGGCTATAGTGAAACACTGTCTTGGCCCTGAAGGTACCTACAGCTTGAATGTGTGCATACCAGTAGTGTATATCTAAATAAGCATGTCTGTCCCAATGTATGTGTGTCTAAGAGTGTGTGTGTGTAGACAGGGTGGATAAATAAATAGACTTATTCAAAATTACACGACCAAGAACAGTGGAGATAAGCCCAAGTTACTAAGGAGCACCTAACCTAGTCTTGGAGGTTACAGGAATGCTTCCCACTAAAGGGACACGTAAACTGAGACTTGAAGTTTGGATAAGAATGAAACCAGGTAATGTGTAGGAGACACAAAGGTGTTTTAGTCAGAGGAAAAGGCATATCAAAGGTGAGACCATTTCCACATGAATGTAGCTTTGATTGTGGGCAGGAGGACCACTGAGAGTCAACATGGGGAAGATTCACAGAGACCAGATCACACCTCCCAGGCCCAAGTGTGAAACAGAAGCTTCATGGTTAACTGCTGTTAAACATTCGCCCTCTGCTAGAATAAAAAGCCCTAGAGTAGTCTTTGTGGTTCGTTCTCTGGTAGAACTTGAAAATCCTCCAACTCTGTCTTCACCCCACTTCTTCCTGCCCGGCATAGTCATTGTGCAAGATGCAAAAACACCCAACCATGGTAGGTGCAGGACAGAAGGAGGAGAGAGCCTGACCTCTCTTTCCACAGAAGCTACAAGCTCTTTGTGAACAAGAAGTGTCTCTACCTTCAACATCTAATATACACAAGTACTGTGAAGGCATCTGAATAAATGGTTTAATAGATAACACACTCCACTTGCCTGTGGTCATGCAAGAACACAAAAGCCTCTTTCCTGCAGCCAACAGTTTGGATTGTAGATTTAGGCAAGTTTATGTACAAGATCTGATGAGGCTGCTTGGGTGGATTTCCAAATCAGCAATTTCTCATGAACGTGGAGTATAGCATTGCAGAGACACACAGTGTGATGAAAGAAGTCCAAGACAACATCAGAAATGACCCGATAGCGGGGGGCTGGGGCAGAGGCAATCGTGTCCCAGCTTTTGCTAAATGTAACATGACTAGCCAAGTAAGAGAAGTCATTATTTAGAAAATGTGGATGTCCAGCCAAGAGTTTGGGTGATGGAAAATTAAATATAGTTGAGACATAAAATTTTACAATATAGGGATTGTGGGATGATTGGAAGTCTTTCATAGTTTAAGAATGCAGTTCAATGGACCATCTCTTCGCATTATCCTGAAAGCTTATACTTTTGATTAAAACCATAAAAATCGACCTGAGAGATCCAGGAAAGTGTGTATACCTTCAACCCAAACATTCTACCACCTGGATGACTAGTATTCTCATTTTCCTTCTATCTTTAATTTAATTAAAGCAACCAGAGCTAAGCTGGAATTCCTATGTGAACTTGGTGTGGAAATTCAAAGAAGTCAGAAATTTTTTAAAGATTATTTAAGTGTTTAAACACAGGATCATTTTCGGGGAATACAGGCCAGACCCAAACTTAGCCACAGTGCTTGGAAAAATGACCATGAATATGTGTTGGTGCTGCTTACCTGGAGGGGCTGAAGGTTGAGTGGGGACCGATGCTAATATGGCCTGTGTGAATGGTGCTATAATCGATCACGTGCTGATCTGGAGGAGGTGGTGATTGAGGAGGGACAAGGTGAGCTGAAGATAGGCTAGATTTAAGTCTTGGCTGTCGTCCTCTCCAGATGTCACTGCGTTCATTTCTACCTTGTCTGCTTCACTTACATTCACTTTCCTGACTCAGCCAGAATCACAAGTACTCATGTAATTGCACGGGGGCTAGATGATGAGAGATGCTGAGGTTTGGAATCACCAAGGCCAAGAACTGACACACTAGAGAGCACTGTGTACTGTGAACAAGAAGCCCAAAGGAATAAAAAAGTAATCAAATAATAATCCTGGTTTTGAGGTGTTTAGCAAATCCAAATTTCCATGATAGGCTAAATAATAAAAATGTTTCTCAAGAAACATCTACCCTAATAGGAAAGAATCTCATGTTCTTAATTCAGTGGAGTTCAGTTTAATGAGCATTTATTGAGAGCCTCTTATTGTTTGAGGCACTTTGAAAAATAATAAAAACAAATAAAAAGATGAGTCACACAAGACCACATTGGTGACAACTCTGTCCTCTACCTTCACTGTAAATAAAATAGCAACATGTATAAAGGCAGATTTTCTAATAAAGACAAATGAAGAGACAAAACAAGGAAAACCTCGCAATCACTTCCTTAGCATTGAACTTCAAGTTCTGACATGTATATTCTGGTTTGGCACACTTTCATCTTCTGTGACTGTTGTACTCCCATGTACTCTAAAGACAGCTGCAAGATTTAGCAGAAACAAACAAAAAAACCACACAAACAACGACAACAACAACAAAACAGAATCAAAACAAGAAATGCAGTTATGACTGGGCACGGTGGCTCACACCTATAATCCCAGCACTTTGGGAGGCTGAGGTGAGAGAATTGCCTGAGCCCATGGGTTCAAGACCAGCCTGGGCAACTTGGCGAGACCTCATCTCTACAATATATATAAAAATTAGCTGGACATGGTGGCACGTGCCTGTAGTTCCAGTTACTTGGAAGGCTGAGGCAAAGGATCACCTGAGCCCAGCAGGTCAAGGCTGTGGTGGCCATAAGCATGCCACTGCACTCCAGCCTGGGTGACAGAGTGAGATTCTGACTCAAAAAAAAAAAAATTGTTATATAAAAAACAAAGAAATGCAGTTATTTGTAGCTGAATGTCATAAATTTCATCTGGTAACCCTAAGTAGAAGTTAGCTCTGTATTTACAGAGAGGACATATAGAGCTCTGCTGGGGGTGACCACTTGGCTATCTGAGCAAACTCTCTGAAGTTCTCTCTGGACCCTTGCAGTTGCTGTCTTGCTATTTAAACTTTTGTTTTATTAATTGTTGATTTAAGCCCCAAATCTTTGTTTCTTTGAAGAATTGTATTAGCTTTTTTTTAAAATTTATACCTGTCTTTCACTGCATTTTAATTTTCCTTTGGCTTCCTAGATTAATAATCAGATCTCTGGTCCTGTCTTCTATAAACTTTTGGTACGTACATTCCATGTCAATTTACCTTAGGGGAAATTAGTGAATTTTAATCAGGTGATGCATTACACAGTACACCCTGGAGAATTATTCATCATCAACCAAATTATTTATCATCAACTCAAATTTCTCTGTTAAGGGGGAAAAAATTGACAAGAAAAATAACAGAGATTTTGTCCCACTGAGGATATGATACCAGTCAGAGCAATATTCTTTATACCAGATATGTAGTTTCAAATACATAACCTTGTCAATCAAATTCAGATTAGTTACATTCACTTATTCATTCACGGATATTTGAGTGTCTCTGTGGGAGGCACCATGGGGAACAAGAGATTGGCACCTGCCTTTGCAGGTGGGCAGTTCACAGCACGTGGTCAACCCAGTGGCCGTCAGCCACGTGTGACTACTTGAACTTAAATTTAAATTAATAAAAATCACATGAATCACTAGCTGCACTTCCAGTACTTAGTAGCCACATGAGGCTAGTGGTGACTGTATTTGACAGCACAGATTAGGAACAGTGCCCAGAGTCCTATGGGACAGTGCAGATCTATGGAAACTGATAGGGAATGATGAATTTCTCAATTTATAATTTATAGTAATTGCAATTATGTTACATCACATGAAATAGACACCCAAGAAGTTATGAAATCACATAATGGTCTCACCTTATGTGATCACATAACGTTCCATTCTTCCTCTCTGAGGAAGCCATGTATGATGTGAAATGGAAAAGATGGGTAGAAGGTAACACACAGATGACTACAGGGCAGATAACTGCCCAAGTAGAGGGACCAACATGAGCAGAGGTCCTGAAGGGGTAGGGACTAGAAGCATTTAAGGAACAGACACAGGCACAATGGAGAAAAAGGAGAGAGGCACGAGAGGAACATGGAGACGCAGGCAGGAGCCTGGAGCGCCGTGGTGAGGATCAGCGTGTTTATCTGAAGAGTGATATGCTGAAATCCAAACTGAGAATTATGGCTCTGCCTGTGGGGCAGTCAAGTGACCCCTGGGACACTAGGGGAATGCTCCCACAGGGAGCCAGGCAAGACAGAGTATGGCAGCTGAGTACACATAGCTGCTATCGTGAGTCCCATTGGCCAAAGCACCAACAGGATTGGTTCCTTCCGAGACCTCTCTCCTTGGCTTAAGATGGATGTCCTCCCCTAGTCCTCTCCTGTGTGTGAATCTGTATCCTCCTCTTCTCTTCTGATAAGGACACTAGCCAGACTGGGGTAGGGCTATACCCTAAAGACCACATTTTAATTTAGTTATCTCTTTAAAAACCCTCACTTCAAATATGCTTACATTCTGAAGTACTGGGGTTAGGACTTCAACATGAATTTGGGGTGACCGAGTTCAGCAATCTTGATCTGTAATTAGGGTCAGAGGCACCTTAGCATGAAGGTCCAGGAAGTTCATTGTATGTCACTGATTCCCACCCCTACCCAAACAGAAACCTGAGAGAGACATTTAACTAGAGACACACACACAGGACAGGAAAACACTCTCCATCTTGCAGGCTCTGACCACAACATTGTTAAAGGTGTTCGATGGAGAAGGAAAGAAGGTTCGCAGAAGTCTGTGCTTCCCAGAGCCATATGACCATGTGCAACTTGCCTAGCTGCCTGCCACAGTCTCTATGGCTCCTGAAAGGGAGACTTTTGGGGGTGGCAGATCCAGAGGGCCTTAGCCTCCAACAGTGTGGCCGTGACCTTCCGCATCTCCCTCTGGTTTGCTTCCTCTATCTCTCCGGGAATGGCCTCATCAGTCCTGTCCATCCATCCCACTGCTTGCCTCTCAGCACAAGCATTGGTTCCTCTGGGAGGCGCTGTAGTTTTGCAAGAGGGGTAAGTACTTTACTTACTCCACTTAAACTTACCCTTTTCTTTGTCTGCCTCTTCTGGAGCAGTGACCAGTATTACCCAGTTTATAGACCAACAGGAGCAGCAACATGGATCCCTTCTCCCTCATAACTTAAAAATGTCAATACAATTATCTCAGATAAATTCCAGAGTGCCATAAAACATCAACAAGGCAAACCCCAAGAATAATGGCAAAAGGAAAAAAATTATCTAAAAGTAACAAAAACTTTTTAAAACTTCAAGAGCCCAGAAAAGTCATTCAAAAAGTCTGAAATTAAAAATATACGTGTGTGTGTGTGTGTGTGTGTGTGTGTGTGTGTGTGTGTGTGTGAAACAATTCATAGAATGAGAAGCCAGGCATAATGGCACACACCTATAGTCCCAGTTACTCAGGAGACTGAGGAAGGAGGGTTACTTGAACCCAGGAGTTCGAGGCTACACTGAGCTGTGATGACACCACTGAATTCCAACTTGGCTGACAGAGGAAGACAATTTATAGAAAGCATTAGATCTAAGACTAGCTAACTTCCTAGGGAACTACCGCGCTGAGCACTTTACCTGCATCATGTCATTTAATTTTTACAGCAGCTCATGTAGCAGATATCATTATCCACAGGTGAGGAAATTGAGTACTGTAATTACTTGTCCATGTCCGTACTATCTACTGTGACCGAGCCAAGATTTAAACCAATGTTTGTGTGATTCTAAAACTCATGCTATTAAACACGGTGCTACAGATAAAAGAGAAGACATAGGAGTCATCCGGCAAGGTAAGGACTCAGAAATGACTTCACTGTCACAGTCCCCAGTCTCAGTCCCCAGCACAAGCTTGAGATTGATGGATGCACAGGGAAGCGGACCCTACCCTCTATTGCTCAAGGGTCTGTGTGTTGGTCTCTCACTTCTGGAAAAGTATGTGCATAAGAAGACCTAAACTGGGCATAGTGGCTCACACCTGTAATCCTAGCATTTGGGGATGTGGAAGAAAGAGGATTGCCTGGCCAGGGGTTCGAGACCAGTCTGGGCAACATGGTGAGATCTCGTCTCTATAATAAAATAAAAAAATTAGCTGGGTATGGTGGCACACACCTGTAGTCTCAACTACTTGGAAGGCTGAGGTGGAAGGATTGCCTGATCCCAGCATGTTGAGGTTGCAGTGGTGGTGAGCGTTTCACTGCACTTCAGCCTGAGCAACAGAGTAAGACTCCTACCCAAAAAAAAAAAAAAAAATAGAGAGAGACCTAAAAAAACCCATGACTTTTCTTCTAGGAATCTGTCCTAAAAAATAGTCAGAAACTTAGGAAATGCATTGCTTAAAACAGGGGATAGAAGAATAGAAGTAATATTAATAAATTATTATGTGATGCTATATTAAACAGTCATCAAAATGGTTATTAAAAATTAGTAGAAAATGCTTTCATGACTAAGGAAAACATTTTTAAGACTAACAATTGTATATATATATATATAGTATTATCCTAATTTTGTTATTTTAAAAGAAAATATACATATGCCTAGAAAAGAAATGATTGGAAAGAATCCACAAAAAATTAATAATAACTATTCCTGAGTCCTTTATCTACTAGTAATTTGTATTTTCTTCTTTAAATTTTTATGTTTTCCAAATTCTCTATAATAAGCATGTATTGTTTTTATAATTAAAACGTTAATGATAGATTAATTTTTAAAAGGCCAAATAATGAAGTTATGCTATGTTATGGGAATAATTCTTTGACTTTTTAACCAATAAAAGAAATAATAAGAAAAAGGGAAAAAATAGTAAGCTAAACAATGAAATAGGAAAAAATTTGAAGTAAAGGCAACAGACAAAAGTTTATTAATTGAATAGTTTATACACATACATACACCTAATCCTAACCCTAACTCTACACAATATAAATTTATTAATTGGATAGAATTTGTAACAGTCAAACACTGGAAATAATTTATATTTGCAATAATGGGGTATTATATTAATCATAATATATGCATCTATAGATGTCTCTAAACATCCCAAAAGCTAAGAATGTGAAGATCTGGGAAGTGTGTATATATCACACACATTCTATAAATATTTGACAGATAGAACAGAACATTCAAGACCTAAAATATTTGCTATCTGGCCATTTACAGAAAAAGTTGGTCAATCCTTACTATAAAATATCATATACACATTAAGTTAATGAATATAAATTCTCTGTTATTATAATTTTAAAATGTATATGTAAAGTCACATTATATGAAATATTACAAAATGAGAGAATGCATAAAGATTAGAAGAGACCAAAATAGCTGTTTTTATTTATTCATTCATCACCAAACATTTTTGGAACACTTAACTGTGTGTCAGACCGTTTCCACACATATAAAACATCGATTAATAAAACAGAAAAGAAATCCCTGTTCCATTGAGCTTAAATTCTAGCAGGAAGAGGGCAGATGGTTGACAGTGACTACTGAGGAAACCCGGAGTTCAGTGCCATGAAAAAAGGTGTGTTGACTCAGGACTGGGCTTTTACTTTTTGAGTTGGGGTCTCACTCTGTCGCCCAGGCTGGAGTGCTGTGGCACGCTCATGACCACCCCCACGTCGACTGGCTGGGCTCCTGTGATCCTTCTGCCTCAGCCTTCCAAGTAGCCGGAACTACAGGCATACGCTACCACACACAGCTAATTTTTAATTTATTGTAGAGATGAGATCTCGCCAGGTTTCCCGGGCTGGTCTCAAACCCACAGGCTCAGGCAATCTACTCGCTCGGCCTCCCAAAGTGCTGGGATTACAGGCTGAGTCACGAAGCCAGGCCTTGACTCAGGATTGTAAATAGAATAGGTGATGCACATCTCATTGGGAAGGTAAGGGGTAATCAAAACCCAGAAGGAGGTAAAGGCATTATCCATGTGGTATATGGGCAGAAGACTATTTCAGGCAGAGGCCTTGAGAGTGGAGAGTGCCCAGAACGCTGAGCAGTAGCAGGAGAGCAGCATACTAGACCTCAGTGAGACAGAGAGTCAACGAGGGTGAGGTCAGGGCTTTGAGGACCTTTTCAAGGAATGAGAAAAGGACTTGAACAGAGGAACAGAGGAGTGACATGGTGTGAGCCCATCTTCAAGGAGCCGCTATGCTGCTGTCCTAACACACTTTAAGGGCTGGGGTGGCAACCGAGATACCAGTTGGTAGTGATTCCACAAAAGAAAGCCCAAGTGGTTTGGAGGGATCATAATATGGATATATTCTGAAGGAAAAGTAGAGCCAAAATCATATCTTATGAGATTATGTGAGTTGGGAAAATTGTGAATAACACCAATGTTTTTGGCCTGATCAACTGGAAGGATGGAGTTGGCAGTTATTGTGGGTCAGCTTTTGATGTTTTAAATTGGGTATGTGTATTAGAAATTCAGGTGCAGATACTACATCTAGAAGTCTGGAGTTAGGGGAGAATCTGGGCTGGAGAGATACATTTGGGAATCGTCAGCATATAGACATCAAACCACTAAGTCATCAGATCACCCAGGGGTAAACGTAAATAGAGAAGAGGAGAGCACCAAAGACCAAGACCTAGAACACTGAAACATTTTCTCACAGGAGAGCAAGAACCTACAGAGGAAAGTGAGAAATAACAGCCAGTTAATGCAGGTAGGAATCCTGGTAGTCAAGAGCAGAAAGTGTGTCAGAGAGAAGGGAGTTTTCAATGGGTCAAAAGAGAAGTCCGTTGATAGAACAAGGAATTTGCCCTTGAATTTAGCAATGTGGACGTCATTGGTGACTTCAATGGGAAAAGGTTTACTAGAGTGATGATGTCAGAAGCCCAACTGGAGGAGCTTAAGAGAGATGAGAGGACAAGAATTGGAAACAGCAAGTGTAGACAGCATTTCTGAGACATTTTCTTGCAAAAGACAGCAGAAAAATAGAACCACTGCTGGCATGAAAATTGGAGTCCAGAGATAGGGCTTATTTCCTTTTTTGTTAGAAGAAATAACAGAATGTTTGTATGTTGATATGAATGGTCCAGTAAGGCAGGAAGATTTAATGATGTGAGAAAGCAGCTCTGTAGATGCTGGAGTGATGCCCTTGAGTAAGCAAGAGATGGTGGGATCCAAGGCCCACGAAGAGCCTGACTTTAGACAGTGACAGGGTTTAGGACATGCTACTCCAAGATGTGGCTCCTTGTCACTTGAGAAAACAGCAGGAACAGGAAGGCCACTCTCACTTCTTCCCTGAAGAAGGTCATGAAACCTAGGGAGTCACTTTCTGACCTCTCACCCTTCTTCCCTGAAGCCACTCATATGACAGGTGACCTGCCCTATACCTGGGAAAGAAATGTCACACTGGGACACCCAGAAGAATCTGAATGAAAAGGCTTATTAAGTTTCCCCCAGTTTACTACCATCAGATCATACCTTTTTGTCCTCCAATTATACTTCCGTGTGACTGCCCATAAAAATACAAATTTTTCTGTTTCTTTGGGTCTTCACTTTTTAAGGCTCCTGTGTCATACAGAACTTATGTTAAGTACATTTGTTACTCTTTTCTCTTGCTAATATGTTATAGGATCTCAACCATGAACCTTAAGATTGGGGAGGAAAATATATCATTTTTTCTCCTCTACAAGAGCACGACCAATCAGCCTGTTTTTAGTAACACTGAGTTTAGCTACATGGTAGATGGTGTTTTTATTGCAGTGTATATATATATATTTCTAATTTAATCGTTGCAACAACTTGATGAGGGAGAAACTGTTATTTCATTTTACAACTGAGAAAATGGTTGAAAGTATAAGCAATTTTGCCCAGGTGTGGTGGCTCAAGCTTATAATCCCAGCACTTTGGGAGGCCGAGGCAAGAGGATTGCCTGAGCCCAGGGGTTCAAGACCAACCTGGGGAACTTGGTGAGATCTCGTCTCTACAGCATATCAAAAAATTAGCCAGGTGTGGTAGCGTGCGCTTGTAGTTCCGGCCTACTTAGAAGGCTGAGGTGAAAGGATCGCCTGAGCCCAGTGGGTGAGACTCTGACTCAAAAAAAAAGAAAGAAAGAAAGCAAAAGCAATTTTATTAATAAAGCAATCATTCATGTCCAGGAATGACTCAATGCCCTTTCTAAATTTTGTTTTTAGCTATTGTAGTAAAATATACACATAATGTGGAATTTACCATGTTAGCCATTTTTAAGTGAACAGTTCTGTGACATTAAGTACCTCCACATGGTTATGCATTCACCATTGCCAATCTTCAGGATTCCCTCATCCTCCCAAATTGAAACACTGTCCTAATTAAACACTAATTTCCCAGTTGAATTCTTTTAAATACACAAGAGTATATTTAATAAAGCAAACAGGACTGCTGTTACTAAATGTAAATAGTTATTACATTAAAGAGAACTGATTGAGCCATTTTTGGCAATGTTGTTAAAGTAAACCAAAAAAGTCCTTAAAATTAAAAAAAAGCAAAAAAAAAAAAACAAAAAAAACGACATGCCAGGAAAACTGCTCTCAAGTCTTGAATACTGAGACAAGATAAGCGATAAGAAATTGATGTGAAAATGGGTTGCATTCCCTCCTCGGCATGCAAGGTCCTGTCTCTTTCTGGGTACCCTGGGTATTTCAAGGTCAAGACTCAGGAGTCCAGACAACACTGAGGTCACAGGGCAGGGGAGAGTGAGGCTCCTTACAGTGGGGACCTGGGCGGTCGTCCCCCTGCCTGCCCTGCCGTGCAGCTCATTCTCCAAGAGTCTGGGGAGGGGAGCATTGGCTCCGGAGTGGTCTCAGATTCACCTCAGCCCTGAGCTCACCTCAGTCCTATCTGAGAAGCAGAGTCACCTCCCTCAAGACTACAACTAGCCTCCTCCCCTCAGAAGCCAGCAGGCCACCTATATGAACCTTCAGGAAGCTCCAATTAGGGACTGGGAGTTCCTCCCAGATGATCCCAAGTTAGAAGTGGAATAGTCCGGAATCTGGAGAGCAGTGAGTTTTAGATCATTTCTAGCTTATTAGCTTTTTCAGGAGCATACTTTGAGTACCATCCTCAACCTTCCAGTGGATCGCAGCAAGCTAATTCTGGGAGAAAAAGACCATAAGACGTTTCTTAACGCACACATATAATACACGTTTTCAATATAAGGAAGGCATTTGGGGGACCATGTTTTGAATTGAAATATAAGAATACAATAACTTGAAGTGTTTTCTCACATTTCTACCCACACGGTGAGTAAATAGCCGCCTGTTGACCTTATCCTGTGCTAGACAATACATAATAAAACTTGGGATCCTTGCAGGAAGCCACACTAGACAACACGTGATGAAACTTGGGATCCAACCGGAAGAAACAAAAAGAAAAAAATCTCAATTTACATCAAGTATCATGGTAACCATCAGTTTCTCTTTTGAAAATGTTCAATTTTTAAAAACATCTGCTGATTTTTCAGTAAAGTCAGAACATAAGACCTTGAATATTATCTCCATTAATATTTCTGTACCACATGAATTAGCCAATAATAGTTAATTTATTAAGCAATAATCAACTATAGTCTCATGATCAGTTACAAATACAAGCAGCTGTACATCTTTTATATATTTATACAAATATTGTTATTATTTTATACAAGTTTAGACGTAAGGCAACTTTACAGTCTAGTCCTCAAGTAACAGTACATCCAGGTGAGATTGTTGCTGAATTTAAGGAATAATTAAATAGAGATGAATAGTGAGCCTCCATCCTCCCCTCCCACCACTCTCTGTCCCCCTTCCCTCACACCAGCTGGATAGGATTGCTTCTTTTTTTCTTTCTTTCAAGTTGGAGTCTCACTCTGTCGCCTAGATTGGAGTGCAGTAGCACGCTCACAGCCACCGCAGCCTCAACCTGCTGGGCTCAGGTGATCCTCCCACCTCAGCCTTCCAACGACTGGAACCACAGGTGCATGCTACCACACCTGGCTAATTTTTTAAAATTTCTTATAGAGACGAAGCCTCACCAAGTTGCCCAAGCTGGTCTCGAACTCCTGGGCTCTGGCAATTCTCTCACCTTGGCCTCCCAAAGTTCTGGGATTACAGGTTTGAGCCACCATGTCCAGCCTGCTTATTCTTATTTTGAAGAGAGGGCAGATACATCTTTGCTTGTTCCAAAGATTTTTGCATCTCATCAGGTGGAAGCACAGAGTTGGTTTTGACATTGTATGGAAATCCAAATGGAAGAAGGGTATGTCTGGAAGGTGAGTGGAAAAGGTGTGGAATATGCACTTGGCCATCACCAGCAACTTCCTCCTTCTATCCTCTCTCTGCGATGCTGGGAATGGGGCTTTGCAAGCCACAGCCAGCCTTCCAGTTCACTCCCTGTTAGGCTCTGCCCAGGTAATGTCCCCTCCCCCCGAGGCCTGGGTTGCAGGCCAAAGGGACCCATTCTCTGAACTCAGAGATATTAGCACCAGCCAAGTCCCACTTCCCCCTGAAAGGTCTGTTTTGACCCTATATGACCTGTTATGGGTCAAATCCTCCCTCTGCAAAATTTGTATAATGAAGTCCAACACCTCCCGCCATCCCCAGCACCTCAGAATGCAATTTTATTTGGAAATAGTGTCATAGCAGCTGTGATTAGTAAGTTAAGATGAGGGGCCATTAAAGTGGACTTGAATACAATATGAGTGGTGTCTTTGAAAAAGAAGGGAACACTTGGGCACAGAGACATACACACCGGAAGTTACCATGTGAAACTGAAAGCCAAGATCGAGACAATGAGACAAAACATTTCTGTTGTTTAAGTCAATCAATTTGTGGGACTTTGTTATGGCAGCCCTAGCAAACTAATACAGGGTCCTTCCTCCAAATTTCTACATTTAATAATTACAATCTTTGCCCTTTATTCTCCCAGTCCTGGAGATGGCAACTGCTTCCTGCAATTACCCCTCCTTGATAGCTTATTATTTTCTACTTGCCTTTTGAGCTTGCCTAGTCAACAACTTCATATTAAGCTAAATATTTTTTATTTTAATTTTTATCTGACCAGACACCGTCTGCACTTTTTTCCTGGCTCTGTTGAAGCATGGTTAAAGATAGATAAAAACTGTATACAGATAGTGCACACCTGTAGTTTCAGCTACTTGGAAGGCTGAGGCGGAAGGATTGCCTGAGCCCAACAGGTGGATGTTGGGATGGCCATGAGGAAGCCACTGCACTCCAACCTGGGAGACAGAGTGAGACTCTGCCTCAAAAAAAAAATTGTATACAGTTAAGATGTATAACTTGATGTTTTGATACACATAAACATTGTAAAATGGTTACCACAATCAACTAATTAACATATCTATCACCTCACATGTTTATGTTTGTGTGTCTGCACGGTATCTACTCTGTAAGTGCATTTTAAATAAGAAGTACATTATTATTAACTATGGTTCCCATGCTGTTAATCAGATTTCCAGAACTTATTCATCTTATAACTGAAAGTTTGTACCCTTTGACCAATCTCTCCCCACTGGCCCCACTCCCCAGTCCCTAGTAACTGCCATTCTACTGTTTCCATGAGTTCAACTTTTTAAAATTCCACATGTAGGTGAGATAATGTGGTATTTGCCTTTCTGTCCCTTGCTTATTTTGCTAAAAGTAATGTCTTCCAGGTTAATCCATGTTGCAGCAAATGGTAGGATTTCCTTCTTTTTTAAGACTAAATAATATTCCATTATATATATATATTTTTCTTCATTTTCACATTTTCTTCACCTGAATATCAATTGATGTGTACTTAAGTTGTTTCTAACTCCTGGTTATTGTGAATAATACTACAGTGAACATGGGAGTATAGATATATCTTTGATATCCTTTGAATATATGAGAGGGAACCAAAAAAATCCGGAACTTATTTATTAAAAAATTGTGTATTTATTCTTTAATGTTTAAACTTTAGTCACCTTCAAAGTACTCTCCATTTGATGCAAGACACCTAGTGATTTGCTTTTCCCACTGCTCAAAGTTGAAAGATGGACTTCATCTTTAATTAATTTTCTTGTCTTTGGAGATATTTGTATTGAACTCGTCAATTTTTTTGCCTTTTAGTACTTCTGTTGTTTTTGTTTCACCTCTTCCACATCAGCAAACATTTCCCTTTGAAGACTTTTCTTCATGCAAGGAAACAAAATAAGTCACTGGGGCAAGATCTGGTGAATAGGAAGGGTGGACCATGGGGTTCATGTCATTTTTGGCTTAAAAATTGCTGAAAACTCAACGCAGTGTGGGCAGATGCACCCATAAATCATTCATCATGAAATGAGCAAACCATTGAAACAATCTCCAAAAAAAATTCACTGAAACCAAACAAAGCCTCTGACAACAATGCTAGCTGGTAAACTGATGTCAATGGGTTCCTAGAACACTTATCTGGACTACAAGGGATCCACCTTCCAAAAAATAATTTCAGGTTTTTTTGGGGGACCCCCATCATATACTCAGAAGTGAGATTGTTGGATCATATGGTAGTTCTAGTTTTAATTTTTAGGGAACTTTTATAATGTTTTCCATAATGGCTTTACCAATTACATTCTCACTAACAGTGTATAAGAGTTATCTTTTCTCCACATTCTCATCAACACTTTTTGAAAACAGTCTTTCTAAGAGATGTGAGGTGATATCTCAATGTAGTTTTGACTAAAGAAGGCACAAAAAAATGGAAAGTTATCTCATGTTTATGAATTGGAAGTATCAATATTGTTAAAGTATCTGTACTACCCAATATGATCCACAGATTCAATGCAATCTCTATCAAAATCCCAATGACATTTTTCACAGAAGTAGAAAAATAATTCTAAAATTTCTATGATACCACAAAAGATACCAAATAGTTAAAGCACTCTTTAGCAAGAAGAACAAAGCTGGAAGCAACATACTTCCTGATTGCAAATTATATTTTAAAGCTATGGCAATCAAAACAGTATGTTACTGGCACAAAAACAGATACATAAACCAGTGGAACAAAATGAAGAATGAGAAATAAACTGACGCCTATATGGTCAACTAATCTTCAACAAAACACCAAGTATACACAGTAGGGAAAGGTAATCTCTTCAATATATGGTGTTGGGAAAACTGGATACTCACATGCAAAACAATGAAATCAGATCTTATCTTAAACAATACAAAAAAAAAACTCACAGTGAATTAAAGTTTTAAGTGTTATAACTGAAAACCATAAAATTCCTGAAGAAAACATGGGGAAAACTCTCTTTGACATTGTTCTTGGGAATGATTTTTTAATTTTTTAATTTTTAATTTTTTTTAATTTTTTGAGTTGGAGTCTCACTCTGTTGCCCAGACTGGAGTGCAGTGGCCGCTCCCAGCCACCGCAGCCTCGACCTGATGGGCTCCGGCGATCCTTCTGCCTCAGCCTTCCAAGTAGCTGGAATTATAGGCACGTGCTACCACGTTCAGCTAATTTTTAAAAAATTTATTGTAGAGATGAGGTCTCGCCGGCCCAGGCGGGTCTCGAACCCGCGGGCTCAGGCAATCCACTCACCTCATCCTCCCAAAGGTGCGGTATTACAGGCTGAGCCATCGAGCCTGGCTGGGAATGATTTTTTAAAAATATGACATCAGAAGCATAAGCAACAAAAACAAAAGTAAACAAATGGAACACCTCAAACTAAAAAGCTTCTACATAGCAAAGAAAACAATCAACAAAATGAAAAAGGAAACCTATGGAATAAGAGAAAATAGTTGTAAACCATTTATCCAATATGGGTTAATAGCCTAAATATAAGGAACTCATACAACTCAATAGAAAAAAAAAACCACCCAATTTAAAATTGGACAAAAGATCTAAATATACATTTTTCTAAAGAAGATATACAAATGGCCAACAAGTATATTGTGCTTGATATTGTGAACCAGCAGGGATTTATGCTGAGGTAAAATGTGCTCAATATCATGAATTATTAGGGAAGTGCAAACCAATACCTTGTGTGCTTTCTACCTCCTGACTTAGCCTTGACCGATACACCTAGTTTTCATATAAGGAAATCAAGCATGGAGGAATTAAACAACCCACTCAAAATCCAAAAGCTCATGAGTGACAAAACTAGGGTAGTGTGACTTTAGAAGCCATGATCTTCACCACAGCACATGATGCATCTCCACAAACTAAAAACGTGACTAAGTTAGTCACTACACATATAAGATACAAGATAGGGTAATCTTTAATTAACTTTCTTGTCTTTGGAGATGTTTTCACCCTGCTCCAGCTCAGGTTCTCCAAGAGTCAGAGAAATTCTTGCAAACTGGTGAGGGCCCTTTGGGTAAAGGTTGCCCATTGAAAGGTTCCCATTTCAGGCAGGAATGAACCAGGTTTAGGGCCTCTGGCATGTTTAGTCAATGACTGGGTATAGTTTAGGGGAAACACAGCCTCAGCATGATCGCTATGGTGGGTCCAAAAGGACTGTTATTGATTTTGAGGTTATTGATCAGCTTTTTTCAGCAGATTTTCTTGTTGGAGACATCTAAAGAATACATCACTATGACTGCCTCATGAATCCATTTCTCAATGTCCACCAGGAGAGCAACTCTCCATGCTTCCCATGGGCTATTCCTGAGAGGAGACTTAGAAGAAGGTTGTTGGGGTGTGAAGGTTAATTGTTTGCATCAACTTGACTGGGCCACAGGATGCTCAGATTAAACATTATTCCTTGGTGTGTCTATGAGACTAGCAAATACGATTCGCATTTGAATCAGTAGACTCAAAATAGATTGCCCTCCCCAGTGTGGCTGGGCCTGAATAGAACAAAAGGCAGAGAAGGAAGGAATTCATTTCTTTTTCTCCTCCCTCACTGTTTGAGGTGGTACATCCCATCTGAATTACTGTGTACCATCAGCTTTCCTGAATCTCCAATTTTTAAACAGCGGATCGTGGGACTTTTCATCCTCCATAATCATGTGAGGTAACTCCTTATAATCACTCCTTCTCTCTTTGTTCTCTCTCTTTTCCCTATTGGTTCTGTTTCTCTGGAGAACACTAACTAATATATGTGGTGAACCACACCCCCACCATTGCAGTGGGCTGCTGGCTGCTACTAATATTCATCATCCCTTCTCCTCTATCCACTCTACATTCCCTCACCTCTTGGCTACCTCTTTGGCCACTGTGGCCTTGGAGGCCAGTGGTGTGACTCCAACCTTCATTTCTAAGGTGTTTGATCCCTTGGTTATTATATCCTTTTCAGGTCAGGGTTGCTGCATATTTCTATTCCCAGGTACAACTGGGCACCTTAATGGATCTCCTGAGTTCTGCATGTATTCCTGCTACCTCCACTGTGTATGGAACAGCAGCCCTTCCTCCTGCTGCTGGGGAAACTGCTTGCATGATACAGGGATTGCTGATTTAATACCTACACTGCCTCCTGAAGAAGGGCACCCCATCCCTTCAGTATTTCCTCTGAGATGATGCTTCAGTTTTACCTTTAGAAGACCTAGTACTGTACAAGGCCAATGCTTGTGCCTTGGCACAAGGCATAGCCTTGATACAACCGGTAGCTCCCATCTGCAGCTCCTTTGCTGTAAAATGTGTTCACTGGTTGAATGTTATACTGTGTGGAATTCCATACCTTTGGATCAGGCATTTTGCAAGCACATTGGCTCTTCCAGGATGGAATATCTTGCTGCCAGGAGGCTGATTGGTAGCCTTGAGAAACAGTATATTGAGAGATCAGCAGAGTGCTCTGTTGCTGGTTGGTTGCACATTGAGAGGCAGAAGTAGCTAGACTGGACTGTTAATTGAGAATTGAGGCACTTATGCCCACTATGGCTACTCTAGTCACTTAGTCATTGTATTAGCTTCAGGGATAAAGCTTGGTCAGACTAAGCTGGTTGAGTCATGTGTCTCCTGTGGTGTATATGGTTTATAGAGGACACCAGCAAATGACACAAAAGCTGAATTCCTTGTGGTCCCACACCAGCTGCATGCTTTGACTCCAGACTTCCTTGTCTTTGATCTTGACTTCCTCTCCTTTCATGCCCCTGGCCAGTTGGTGAAGCCATTTGTCACTACACAGAAAACTGTATATTCCCACTTCAGGACACCTCTCCCTCCACATAAAGTGAATGGCCAGAAGCACCACTCACAGCTCACCCACCATGAGGTTTTTCTCTGTGTATTGTCTTCAGAGCCAATCTGAATATGCTGCAACACAGCCACCATTCATTTTTTGGCTTGTGCTCATGTTCCAAGTTGAGCTGTAACTAAGCTCCTCCTCTAGCTGGTCATAAATGATCTCCACTGGGCATAGATATAAGCTGTGGGGGCGAGGGGAGGGGGAAGCACCTGTGTGGGTAATTATGGTTGGTGACATAATGTGGAAGTTTGCAAGATTAGCAATTGTTTGGTAAGAAAATAATGCATAGATACTTGCAGATGGTAATGCCTTAACCTGCTCATATAGCTTGCTCTTCCCTCTGGTTCTGCTCAGACTCAATTCCAGTTGTACCAATGACAAGGGCCCATCCAACGTTGTGACTCTGGGTCTGATAAACTGACTCATAGTGGGCAGTTGCTCCATGGTCAACTCTGCCAGAGACTGGTAGCATGCCAGGAGCTACCCCTCACAAGGTGTGCAGGACCTTGCTGCAGATGCAACTGGCATGGCCCCACTCCAGGACCCCAGAGACATGTTCTGATTCCTCTGCTGAAATTCAACACAAATTCACACAGCATCTGATCCCACTGACACCTCTGACACCACAGGCTCTGCCAGATCATAAGGACCCTGTGGCAGGATTGAACGTTCCTTTGTCTGGACCTGTTTAAGGCCCCACTTAAAGCTGGCAGACATCCAGGGGGCCAGAGCACATCCTTGTTGTGCAGTGTTGCCTGCAGAAGTTAAAGAGGACAGTCAGGCAATGTGCCTCTTCTCTTACAGTGGGGGTGCAGGATGCAGCAGTGTAGCTGTTACTTTGGAGGAGATATCTGACCACCAGCTCCTAAACGTTTTACTCAAATGGAAGCTCCATAAATTTTCTTTTCTTTTTTTTTTTTTGAGTTGGAGTCTCACTCTGTTGCCTGGGCTGGAATGCAGTGGCACACTCACAGTCACGCCAGCATCGACCTGCTGGGCTCCAGCAATCCTTCTGCCTCAGCCTCACAAGTAGCCGGAACTATAAGCATGTGCTACCATGCCCGGCTAATTTTTTTTTTAATTGTAGCGATGAGGGCTTGTCAAGTTATCCGGGCTGGCCTCGAACCCACGGGCTCAGACAATCCACTCGCCTCGGTCTCCCAAAGTGCTGGGATTGTAGGCTGAGCCACTGAGCACAGCCGCCCCCTGAATTTTTATGTGGTCTATCTCCTATGCTCTAAAGTATAAGTATCTTACCAAGGCCTCCAACAAACTAGCCACCTCTTGACCAATCAGTATGATGCCACCAGTTTAATGAATCAATAGAATGTTTTACAAGATGCTCAGTGATCCACATTTCCTTTGAGAGAGAGCAGGAAAACTAACAAAGTTCTGGGGCAAAATTATGAATGCATATTGTTGTCTACTTAATGAGCATACAAATTGTTTCTGATACTTTTTAAAATAGAAATGGAAAACACATCCACCAAATGCATGCTATGTGCCTGAGGTTTGTGAATCTGCTCTGGCAACAATACCACATCCAGCCTCCAGCACATCAGTATTTGCAAATAGAACTCCTATTTGATTGAGCTTGAGTAGTCTACACAGATACAGAACAGACAGGAAACTCACACAAGCTCTTGTAGAAAATTGTGGGGCCTGAAATAGACACATTGTTCCTTCCAATATGATGTGGAAGTTTGCAAGTTGAGCAATTGTTTGATATGAACAACATGCCTAGTTACTTGTAGATGATAATGTCTTAACACTTCCTCCTTTCTGTCCTTGGTTGGGGGCCCACCTTATTTCTTTCCTTCCTTCCTTCCTTCCTTCCTTCCTTCCTTCCTTCCTTCCTTCCTTCCTTCCTTCCTTCCTTCCTTTCTTGATAAAGATGAGGTCTCACTATATTGTCCAGGTTGTTCTTGAACTCCTGGCCTCAAGTGATCTTCCTTCCTCAGCCTCCCAAAGCACTGGGATTACAGACTGTGAGTCACAGTGCCCTGCTCTGCCTTATTTCTTACTGAGGAGAGTTCTCCATCAGAACTTGCTACTCTGATGGTAGGGAACCAGTTTTCTCTTTGCTTTTTGAACAGAAACACTTGCCTTGCATATGTCCAGTCACAAAGTTGCCTTGATAAAAACCATATGAAAATACCACAAAGCCAAAGGGCAATAAATATTGTTACATAGAGCATGCTTTGTTGAAAACCACAGCTTTAACTTTTTAAAAAATATCTCTTGCTAAGGCTTACTCTCTCAGCACAGGCTACTTGATCCAGCCCTTTTCTTGCTGATAGTTCTAATCCAACAGTTAGTACACAGGTTCGTCATTTGATAGCAACCTTACAACTTTAAAAAGGAGAACAGAGACAAGCTTAGATCAGATGCCTTCTGGGGTCAGGTGAGCACCAACCCTGAGGCGGTTCAGAGTCAGGGGCCTCCACACTTGCAGAAAGGGCCCCTTACCTTTATCTCCCAGCTGCCTGGATGAACAAAGGCCCTGAGAGGGGTCTAGAGCTGCTTTCTATCCTCATCCTACTTTTCTCTATCACGTTTCACAAACTATCTGCCATTACCCAAATGCCCACTTCTTTCCCCTGCCAAGGGGAACATTATTACGTGCAGGCACCCTCAATAGATGCCTATTCAGTTGCACTTGAAAATGTTCATTTACTGTAACAGGCTCATTACTCTTGGAATGTAATTGGAACCCAGACTGTTATGACCTCAGGAAATAGAATGTAACACAGCTATGCAGAAATATTAACTTTGCCCCATCGCCCACCTTCCTATTCTCTCATAAACGTACAGATGGTTGGATCTTTGGGAGTTTTAGGGGACTTCTAATCAAACATTCTTAATTGGCCCACAGAGAAACTGAGGACTATCAACTTAAAGAAATAGAACTTCTGCCCTAGATAATTTTTTTCTAGTGATCACTGAAATTTTGAATAGCCAAGAACTAGCAAGAAAGACTTTGTATGTATAACATGGAAGTTGTGTGGACTTATAACCAGATGTTATGATGAGAAGTATTGAAAACATTGAAAAAGTTGAAGTATAGAGGGAGGGGTAAAAGCCAAAACTCGTATTAACGGCCCATGCAAAACAAGGCATTTGGCAAGGTGATAAGGGTCCCTCCAGCTCTGACATTCTACTTCATGGTGTCTGTCTGTTTTTAAAAATCCTTAATAAAACAGAGTTTAATGTAAATATAATGCACTGTACACCAAACAAATAGCCAGTGCTGGAACCTGGTTTGATATTAATTATTTAGACTGGAAACTGTTCAACATATGAGCTTAAAATAATTAAAAAGTTTATCCCCTTCAAGTGAGCAATGCTTAGGTTAATCTTGGACCTTATTTTTAAGCCTCAGAATAGCTGTATTCCAGAGACCTCATTTGAGTTCAGTTTCCCTTTTTGGAGTAAAGTTTTATGACCTCATGTGACTTTATAAGAAGGGCATCATTATATACGCACACACATACATATGAGCCGTGCTTGAAATTTCTAATTTCAGCCTCTGAACAAAGACTATTTTGTAGTATAATAAGACATATTTACTAGTATTAAAATGGCATACTTACTGTAAGTTTTACAACATTAAAAATGCAATGGGATTTTTTTAAAACCCAGAATAATTTATAGTGCTTAACATTTCTCAGTTGGGTTAAAAACACAAAGCCAAGATGAACAACCCAATAGAAAAGTGGGCAAAGGATGGTAATAGACAATTCACAGAAAAAGAAAAGTAATTATCTCTTAAACATAAGAAAAGATGCCTGCACTTATATAAGAGAAATACAAAGTAAAACTATACTGAGATGTCATTTTTCATAAATCAAACTGGCAAGAATCCAAAAGTTATAACTACTTCTACTGGTGAGGCTATGGGGAAACACACTTCATACATTGCTGGTGGGAGTATAAATTGCTCCAGTCTCAGTGAAAGCCAATTTGGCCACAGCTATCAAAACTACAAATGCATATTTCCCTTTAACCCAGTAATTCCCTTCTGTAACTATCCTACAGATATACTTGCACTTGTGGGAAAAAAATAAAGACATATATACAAGGTAATCCAGCACTGATTGTAAGGAGAAAAGATTGGAAACATCTCAAATTTCCATTAGTAAGGACTATTTAAATACAGTATGGTACACACAGTTATCTTTTTTAAATGAAAAAGCTCTCTATATACCGATATGGAAATACCTCTAGATATATAATTTTGTGGACAAAACAAGGTGAAAAAATTGTGTACATAGTATGCTCTTTTTGTGTAAAACTAAAATGAGAGATAAGATGTATACTTGTGTCAACTAGTATTTATATTTAGATATTCTGGAAGTTCTGGAGGAAGACTTTCTATTGAATACATTTTCCTATTTTTGCTTTATTTTGAAAACCATGTGAATTTGTTACTAATAAAAATAGATTAGGCTGGGTGCAATGGCTCGGGTCTATAATCCCAGCACTTTGGGAGGCCGAGGTGAGAGGATTGCCTGAGCCCACGGGTTTGAGACCAGTCTGGGCACCTTGGCAAGACCTCATCTCTAAAAAAAAGATTACATAATTTTTTAAATAGAGACATTAAAGAATCACTTTGCCAAAAAATTCAAAAATCCAAATGTATGCTTGATTTGGTTTGCTTTGAGTTTAAATTGCAACATGATTGCAAGTACCTACTACAAAAACCAGCACGTATATCATGGTGATTCATTTTTTTAGTATTTTAAAAATTACTTCTTATTCCTTATTTAGAATTAGAGTTGGCAGTGACAGAGGTAGTCAAGATTTCATAATAGTCCCAATAAGAATATATCTCTTGCCTAAATGTTAAACACGCTAAATTCTTATTGCAATATTATCACAACAGCCTCCTCCCCAGCTTCCACCTTTGTCTTCCTTCAGTCTGTCCTCAACTCAGCAACCAGAATCATCCCACTGAAAGTATGAATGAAATGTGTCATTCTGCTGCTCAAAGCCCTCTAATGGCTTTCCAACTTGCTCTTAGTAAAATTCCTTACAATGGTGTATGAGGTCCTATGGAACTTGCCCCCAGCACCTCTTGCACCAGGTGTCACTGGAAGCTCCAAATGCCCTCTTTTTTTGGCTGCCTGGCAATACTGGAGTCTTTTCTGGTGGTTATTCTCCAAGCATGATGCCCAGCTTTGCTAACAGGGGACAGTGCAGGAGGAAGGACTGAGATAGCTTTTCAATGCCACAGCTGCAGTAGGCAGTCAGGTAGTAGGTAGGTTAGGTCATCTCTTCCTTTCCACAACAGCCATTATCAGAGTCATTTAGGCAAAGATATTTGATAGACTTTGAAGTCACCTGTCCATGTCCTAATTCAGGTTGGGCTTTGACAGCAATCAAAAGAGAGAGTTTTGACTTTTTGCGGCAATTCTGAGGTGAGGTGTTTGCTCTCTTAGTACCCAAATATGAGTTCTTCATTGAAATCCCATCAGAAAAGAAATGATGCAGTTTGCTCTTTGCATGTGTCAGCTTTACTGGCAAATATTAATTTAGTGATCTTTTCTAGACTGTCACTGTGAACTGATTGATTTCAAACTTGCTGGTTCCTCATGTCAAAAATTCAGTCATTCTGCTTAAACAAATAAACAACAAGATCTTTCCCGGTTCCTTTCTCCTGGTACTGCTATGATACTCCGGGAGTTAACACAACAAAGTAACTCTGAAATTACATCGCCAAGGCTTTTCAATAATTTGGATGTTCATCCATTCTTGAATTAATATCTTGCTAAAATTTACAAAATAAAAATTCCAATAGATGACATCCCATAATAAAATACTAAAACATCTATAATCCTCAATTGCTTCAGGTTTCTTGAAAAAAAAAAAAGTTGAGGCTATTTTCCTGATAGGTGCATTTATAACTACGTCATCACAAACTCCAAAATACTAATTTTGCTCAAAACTTGGCTCCACCTGAAGCATCTCAGAACTACTCTATGCTTTGCTCTGGTATTTATGTACCTTAGGATAAAATGCTGTGTGCATTTATGAGTCCTCACACCTTCTAGAAAACAGTAAGGTGGAGATGAGGCTGAAAGCAGCCAGGGGCCCTCTGCCTTTTCGGATCACTGTACGCCCTGGGAAATTACATGTTCTGCAGGCTCTGTGTTGATACATGCCCACCTTGTAAGAAAATCCAGCTATTGGGGTCTAAGCCAAAGATGTGCTAATCTAAGTTATAGCAAGAGTTATGAGAAATCACTCTTTATTTCCAAATTTCCCCCATTTGTGCTTAAGGCTGGCCTTGTGCCTCTGCACAGTGTGTCAGAGCCAAGAAGTTGCTTCGAGCTCATCTGATCTGGAAAGATGGAATTACCTGTCAGACTTGGATTTTGCTGCCTTTGCAAAATGAGCATACAAGACTGAGTGGCACAGAGTGAGAGTGAACAAATAAAAAATAAATAAAAACCAAGTGACAGACTCTCAAGGGTAAGAAGTTCATTGTAGGGAGTGGCCAGGTCTAAAGATCCCTGGCCAGCAGTGTCTTTGCCACTTCTGGGAACCCACACCTAATCACCAGTGAACCCAGCATCCTGAGGTCAAATGATCATTAGCTGTGAGAGGGCTGGAGCCAGGAGATATCTTTCTCAGAAAAAGCACATTTTTTTAAGGGACAGCAAGAGAGAAAGTGGAAGGGAGAGGGCTGAGAGGAGAAGGGGAAGTAGTGAAGAAGGAAGGAAGTTCCGTGTGTGGTTAGACGATTAGCTGTGAGTCACGTGCTCTTTACATTGTTTTGTTTCATGCAGGGAGGTTCAAATATGTGCTGACAGATAACTTTTTCTAAAAGATACTGCTACCTAAACCAAAGCCATTTTCTGAGACCTGGGGAAGCGCATTATATTATAGCAGGATTGTTAGTACAATCATCATAAATTTAAAAGAATCAGGGTCTTGTCTTTCTTTGGCCTTGCTTGGTTTGTGTTTGCAGAACAGCTGTGTTGTGCTGTGAAAAAATGCTCCCAAATATGTGTGCTGTAAATGGTAGGATTGTAGAATTCACAAAGAAACATCTTTAAAATGATGAAATTTGCAATCCCCAGTAGTGATATAAGGGTTATGAATCTACACCCTACAGTACAGCACCAGTGTTTATAGAATAAAACCCACAGGAAATGCAGGAAGAAATATGCAGGAATTCATTGACAGTAGGAAACTCTGTTCATGTTAGATCAAGCACCTGTGCACACACACAAAATAAAACAGAAGACCTGAACAAGTAATTAAGTAGATCTAATAATTGTTATGTGACAGATGCTATCACCTGAAATTAGAGGATGAGTCTTTTTTCCAAATGACCTAGTAATAGTCATAAAAATTGACTGTTATCAGTCAACATAAAATCTCAATATATATTTTTCAGGTAAAGAGTAAAAAAAGTATCATAATGTAATAAAATGAGAAATTAATGATAGAATTAGAAACTAGATAACAAATGGAAATATTCTGCAAACTCCTAATTCTTATCATTCACTGAAAAATCAAAATCACAGAATATATAAAAAACAATAATAATGAAAGCAATACATATCAAAACCAATGGGGTACAATTAAAGAAGTGCTCAGGGAAAAGCAGTAGCTTCAGATATTTATATTATTAAAAAGAAGGTATGGAAGATAAGCAAATTAAGTGTACTTAATTTACTTGCGAAAAAATAACAGAATGAACCCTAGGAAAACAAAAAGAAGTAATTTATAAAGATAAAAACAGATATAAATAATTTTTTAAAGTTAGTCCTATCAATAAATAAACCCAAGTGTTAGTTTTAATAAAACTCATATTAAAAAAAAATTAGCCTGGCTCAGTGGCTCAGACTGTAATCCCCGTGCCTTGGGAGGCTGACATGAGTGAATGCCTGAGCCTGCGGGTTTGCGACCCGCCTGGGCAACTTGGTGAGACCTCATATCTACAATAAATCAAAAAATTAGCCGGGTGTGGTAGTACGCGTCTGTAGTTCCAGCTACTTGGAAGACTGAGGCGGAAGGATCGCCGGAGCCCAGCAAGTCGAGGCTGCGGTGGCCGGGAGCGGCCACTACACTCCAGTCTGGGCAACAGAGTGAGACTCCAACTCAAAAAAAAAAAAAAAAAGAAACATTAAAGGTAGGCACAGTGGCTCATGCCTGTAATCCCAGCACTTTGGGAGGCCAAAGTGGGAGTATTGTTTGAGCCCAGGAGTTTGAGACCAGCTTGGGTAACACAGAGAGACCTAGTCTCTACAAAAAATTAGCCTGCTGTGGTGGCTGGCATGAGCCTGTAATCCCAGATACTCAGGAGGCTGAGGTGGGAGGATTGCTTGAGCCCAGGAGTTCAAGGCTGCGGTAAGCCATGATTGTGCCACTCCACTCCAGTTTGGGTGACTTATTTAAAAAAAAAAAAAAGAACGAATGAGGTAAGAAATACAAGTATAAAAAATTAGAAATAATGCAAATACAGAGTACAGAGTAAATATTTTAATTGTAGGAGACTAACGGTAAAACTTCAAACAAATAAATGTGCGAAGATCTGATCCCCGAAATGCACCAGCTATGAACATTTTTCACAGATTTCCATCAAGTGTTAAGAAATAGGTAATTCCAGGGCTATTTGTTTCAGAGAATTTATATTCCTTTTATGCAAGAAGCATTACATTGGTAACAAAACTTCCTCAAAATTATCACATAAAGAAGAACTACAGGCCAATTTCATATATGAATACCCAGAGAGAAATATACACAAAGTGCAAGCCATCCCCACAGGAGCTGTGTACACGGGGACATTGAGTGAGGCAGCATTGAGGGCAGTGTGCAGTCCCTTGTCACTTGCTACTACCATGCTCTGCAGCCCTGCAGGTATTGGCAGGGTCATATGTGAGATCCAAGGGCAGGGATCCTGACTCCGGCATTAAGAGGCTTTTATGCCACATTGGTAGAGAAGATATCTTATCCCTAATGACACCTGGTGACACCTGATGACATTGGGGTCATCAGAGATAAGATGCAACACCAATATGGTGCTATGGAACCCTGGTGTCAGCTCCATCCTGCCAGCCCAAGGCCAATGGGTGGGAGAGCAGAAGCACCAGACGACCTTCAGTGAGAAAGGAATTGATCCCTTTCAACTTGAGGTTCAACCCTCGCAGCTATAGCTAATCAAGGAGCAGTGTAACTCCGCAGCGTATCATCTCAGCATTCATGTTTAGAGAAATGCCAACCACTACCCTATGCAATCAGGAGCTGGGATCCAGGACTTGCAATTGACCAGAATGGAGGCTTACACACTGTACTGTAACCAGCTTCTACACTGCTTGAAAGAGCAGCTCTCTCTAGAGGCCACACTTCAGGAGCTCAGTCTTGGACAGATCAATCCTTATCTCTCAATTAGTAAGTTAAATTCTGAAAAACACAGAGAATAATGTGCCATTCAAAGAGAGCTTATCCCAAGAATTCAAGGATGGCTCAATAATAGGAACTCTATTAATGTCATTTACTGTATTAAAATGTTAAGAGAAAAAAATGTAATCTCCATAGATAATGGGAAAAAACTGGTAAAAATCCAACATCTAAAACTATTCTTGATTTTTAAACTACTTAATACTTTAGGCAGAGGTGAATTGTTTGGTAAGATTCTCTTCAAAGTCAGAAACAAATAAAATATATCCTTTATCAGCATTATTATTTAAAGTTGTTCCATGAAAACTGAAATATCAATTAGACAAGAATAAGAAATAAAGGCACAAAAAATTGGAAAATAGAAAACAACAAAATCAATCTAAAATTATTGCAAACAATAATAGAATTCAACAAAATGACCAGGTAGAAAATGTCTATAATATGAAAGTTTTAAAAATATGATGAAAGAGCCAGGTATGATGGAACACACCTGTTGTCCCAACTACTCTGGAGACTGCAGCAGGAGGACTGCATGAGACCAGGAGTTCAAGGATGCAGCATGCCATGATGACACCTGTGAGTAGCTGCTGCTCTCCAGCCTGGGCAACATAGCAACACTCCATCATTAAAGAAAAAAAAATGATGAAAGAAAAGACTCCATCTGTGAAAGTAATTTTTGAAATACCAAGAATATAATTGATAAGAAATATGCAAGACCTAAATGCTACTGAAGGACAGAAATAAAGACTTGGACAATTTTAAAAAAGGCATTTCCCTAAATTAATTTATAAACTTGTCATGATTCCAATAAAAAACTAGTAGGACAGGTTTTACTAAATAGGTTGATTTCTAAAGATAATGTAAAGACAAACAGCATAACCACCTCAGGCCTAGGACAGATGGAGAGGAATGCTCTCCATGGAGGACACAGCCACTGTAGACTCAGAACAGGGAGGTTAGCATCCACTCTCTGTCTGCTCCCATCCATCCTCTGTTATCCCACTGGTGTTGCCCATGGACCAAACTGAGGTGGACTCCAGCCTCCCAGGACACAGAACATGCTGAGAAGGGTGGAGAATAGATCTGGACTGAGTGGCCAATAAAGAATATTCCCCCAGCCACCTTCTTCTCCTGAGACTCATCTGATCCCCACAGTGGGTGTCTTTCCTTCAAAGATTATAATGACAGAATTTCCGGAGTTCACTTTTACTCTATGTTCAGGAGGATTGATAGACTTAACTCTCTTGGCAGGCATGAACTAAAGTCACTGAAAAGCTGAAGTGTGCTATAGAGAACAGATCCGTTATTAGGTCAGAAAAATCGCTCAAAACATCTCCAAAAGTAAACAAAAATTTAAAAAGAAAGAAACAAAAACACCAGGAAGGCATTTTCTATGGGGGGTTGTTTGGACATTGCTGAAAATCAATGTTGAACAACAGGTTCACAGTAGCTAAAATGCACTCTTAGGACAGGTTCTATCATTTAAAAAATAGAATTGTTGTATCCCCTGCAGATGTCGCAGACTTAGGGTTGAAATAAAATGATGTTTGTGAAAGTATTTGCTCAGTTGTAAAAAACTAGGCAAACATGTTTATATTATTTGCTTCTAGATTCCAAAGAAATTATTTGATTTACTCTTCTATCAAACAAATATTTATTAAATACCTACTATGGTCCAGACATGAAATGTTCCAACTCTCAAATAACTTATACTCTAATAAGTGCAGAGGTCAGCAAACCATGGTCCATGGGACAAATTATGGTTTTAAATGGTGCTTTTAAAATCCAAAGAAGAATAATATATCAAGACATGTAAAAATTATATGCGATGCAAATTTTAGCATCCATAAATAAAGTTTGTTAGAATGCAGTCATGCCCATCATCTGCATATGAACGGGACCCAAAAAACCCCAGAATTATCTTTTGGAGGGCAGGCCCCTCGTAGTACACTTGGAATTTGTTCTTCTGGATCAAACAGTCAACCAAAATTTTTATCTGGAAGTTTTGAGAAGGTTGCATCACAATTTGTGGAAGAAGAATTCCAAGTTGTGGCAAACAGGTGACTGATTCTTTTTCAACATACCTGTCCACACCAGACTGAGCAGTTTTTTTTACTAAAAACAACATGTCTGTCATGCCTCCCGCTCTCTATTCACCTGATCTTGTCCTGAGTGACGTTTTTTTTGTTTCCCCAGATGAAAAAAGTCATCAAAGAGAAACATTTTGCCCATGTGAACGAGGTGAAACAAAAAACAGCCAAAGCACTAAAAGGCATCAAAATCAATGACTCTAAAAACTGTTTTGAGCAGTGTAAAATGCATCTTGATAGGTGCATTGCATCCAACGGAGAGAACTTTGAAGAACGGAGAGAACTTTGAAGGTGACTGAAGTTTAAACAAGTAAGAACAAACACACAAATTTTTTATGAATAAATTCCGGGTTTTTTGGTTCCCCCCTTGTTTTGCTATTGCTGGTTTGCACTATGACTACAGAGTAGAGTAGTTAAAAGAGACTGTGTGACCAACAAAAGCTGAAATAATTATTATTTGGTCCTTTACAGAAATATGTTGCTGCCCCAATCTAGTTGAAGACAGATCAATAAACAAACAACTGCAACTAGTATGAGTCACGTTTACATGGATAGAGTCAGGTCCACACCTGGGGAAAGATGACTTCTACCTGTAGGAGGAGAGGGTGCAGAGGGAAGGGAACCAGGAAGTAGGGTTTGGCCTTGAAGTGCACTGGCACACTGTACTATCCATACATCCCAATGAGTGCACATGCAAGCTGGACTTCATACAGTGTTTTTCCAGTGCTGATGGAGGATTTATAAGATTCAAATGTCCATTCTTTCCTCAAGTGACCAACACCCAGCACCTGTTACTGCTGGATTATTAAATGGCTGGGCATCTGACTGTGGTATAAGTGACTCCTCAGAAATTGGAGCCATGCCAACCCATACACATATTGCCAGTGGGTTGCCATCAACTGCACTAACTAGTTACAGATAGAAATGAGGAATTTAACCCAGGCATGATGATAGGTGCCTGTAGTCTCAGCTACTCAGGAGGCCAAGGTGGAAAGATTGCTTGGGCCTAGGAGTTCAAGACCAGCCTGGGAGATATAATGAGACCTTATCTCAAACAAAATGAAACAAAATGAGGACTTTGTGGTTGGAAGTTCTTCAGAGATGAAAAATAACAAAAATAATTGAGTTGAAAGTCATGGCTCATCACTAGAGAGACAGCTCCAAGACCTTCAGCAAAACCATCTCTTACTCATTGAAGGACTGAGACAAGAAGCTGAAATCCATGATCAAAGGCAGCCAAAAACAACAAGACTTGGTGAACAGCTGGCCCAGAGAGCAGGCTGCAAGGGGCATCTTGGAAAAATAACACAGCAGAACATATAGCCTCCGGTGGCAGGGCAAATACAGAAAATTTATTTCCTCTCCCCAGATTCCAATAACAAAATGAATGGACATTAGCATGAAGTTCATGCTAATGACTTGCTTGAAATGGAGTAACCATCTGGCAGGAAACATGCCTTGTGAGAGTGTTGGGTGCTGGTTGGCAGTACCTCTCTTCCTTCCCTTCCCTCCATGCGTCAGCCACACCCTCTGGCCCACCACACTCATGGTGACAGATGCTGGCTTGGGGTGTGGGAAGGATTCCCAGAGAAGACCCAAGGGAAGGCAAAGACTTGACATACAGACGGGATTCGCACTAACTTGGAGAGGGTATGAGTAGCAGCCCCCTGCACCTTTTGCAGGTTCAATCAGAAAAACTTCAAGATACTTGGAAGCCTTCCCATGTTCTACTCGAGCCCATGCCATTTGGTTACCTGGCTGGGAGCTGAGTCTCTGGCATCGAAACTGGCCAGCAATAAAGGCGTGAGCCATGCCCGCCTCCACACAGCCCCTGCCTAGGGTGGTAGGCTCCTCTTGCAACTCCCAGAACAGTATAGAGCTCAAGAAACCTGTGCTCAGAGCACAAGTTTGTTTCCCTTTTCTGGAAGATATGCTTCACTCTCATCCCTATGATCAATGTGTGTTTGTTACACTTCTCAGGACCTGTGGCACTTGCATGGGATTATAAAGGAATCTTGCTCAGGTTTGGTCCTTGCCTAAAAGGAGTCAACGGATCAGTAGCAGTGATAACTCTTCTACAGTATTTTATGGATGTACATCTTATATAGCCTCACCATAACACTGCAGGGAGGACATTTTATTCCTATTTACAGACAAGACAACCGAGATCCAGAGAGACAAAGTAACTTGTCACAGATGTAGTAGCTGGGAAGCCGTGCGCCTAGGGCAGGGTCTGCATCTTCAGAAGCAAAGTCCTCAGTGTTCTGTTATCCAAGTCTGCCTGGAGATATGCTATGAATAAAATCACTGACTGAACTCAATGCATTGCGGAAGAGTTAGTGTCAGAAGTCATTTGCTTAAGCCTATCCCCAAAAAACAAGATTAACCCTTAAAGAGTAAGGAGTAAGTAGGAAACGAATCGATTAAATATTAGTCACTCATTTGAAAGTCTCATATTTATTCATTTTCAATCTGTTGCACTATTTGGTTTTTCACTCACCATATCTGAATTGTCAATGCTACTAGCTGGAAAAATTCACCATCGTTTCCAATTTTCTCAACAGCATTCTCTAGCATCTGAGAATCAGAGAATCATAACTGTCTAAGTTGGTAAACAGTATAATTCTGTTAGCTAGGGAACTGCCTAAAGCAAGCTTGTGAGCTGTGAACAATAATTTTTTTAGAAGTATCTGTTGTTTGTTTGGGTTTTTTTTCCGTTTAAGAAGTTCCACTGGGAACTCTGGATGTTGAAGTAGGTAGGCATTGTAAAGTCTCCTTGCTTTCTAAATGCCATATGCCTGCTGAGCGTCACAGAGCAGCCCTGAAATTATTATTTAAGAGCCTCAAACGAGCAATGCTGCACACCGTTTATTGAGTGCTTGCTCTGCAGAGACACTGCCAAGCATTTCAAATAACTGAACCTCAAACAACCTCCATCTTGGCAGACGGGATGCCTGAGGACTGGAGATACTCAAGAGCTTTTGCCTAGCAAGTGGCCAAGCTGGGATCAGGCTGCTCTGCCTGACAATGACACTGTGGAGGAGGGGCTAGCTCTGTCCCACCTGTTCCCAAGGTGTGGTCGTCTCTGGCAAAGCTCCGGTCTCTCTGTTTTCTTCTTATCTTCCACATACTAAGCAGACATCCAACATTCTCTTGCTCTGTTTTCTTTTTCCAAATCCACCCAATGAAATCCCCTCTCAGAAAGGATCTGATAAACTTACTGAGGGAATGAAAATGCCCAGAGATTCTCAATGTTTTCTCCTCCTCCCTCCCTCTTTTCCTATGTCCTTCTTTCCCTATCTTCCTCCCTGCCTGCAGCCCCTCCCTCCCCCCTCTCTCTCCGCATTCTAGTTAAGGACAAAGTCCTTGTCTGGCAGACACCAAAGGCTTGGGAGGGTGTGCTAGTGGAATTTCAGTCCTCAGTGAGCCAAGGGGAAAGTATTCTGGAAGGCAGGAAGATCCAAAAGTTACACCATTTAGACAACTCCCACGCAGACTACTCAGAATTCTCCTGCAGTGTTCTTGCTACACTTAACTTGTTTCTCTCACACACCTAAAGTGTGAGGAACATAAGTGGCTTCTGTGCCACTAGCAGTAGAAGCCCTGAGTTATTTTTTAACAAATCCTTATGTCGAGTTCACCACATGCGGAACACTGTCATGAGCACTTTACAAATAGTAATTCATTTGCTTTTCATACTAATCCCATGAGGCAGGATTATTATTGTTCCCATTTTACAGATGAGGAAACAAAGCCCAGAGAAATTAAGTAACTTTTCCAATGTGAAAGGAGGTGGTGGGACAAGAATTTGAGTCCAGGCAATCTTTGAGTTTTATTCCATTTTAATATGCAAAGATTGACCCTTAGGTTTGCTAACCTGAGAGCAGAGTTTCCAGATAAATGAATGATCTGCAGACAGTCCACCAGGAGGGGAGGAGAATTCATGTTGATATCAACCCGTTGAAACTAGTGAGGGCTGTTGCAGAGAATGTGATCATCTGTTAAAGCTTCTCTTAAGTAATTTTGAAATTACAGAGCAAATTCAGAGAGCTGGAGGTAGCTTAATGATCATTTGGTCTATTCCCCCCAACTCTTGCAGTTTATAAAACCCTGAGACTAAGAAAACACTGTAAGACCATAAGATGCATTGTAATAAATATAAATATACACATAACATGATTAAAAAAAAGAATAGCCCCTGGTCCCTGTGTTCAAGGACAATAGAGTGTTAGAGAACCAAAGCAAGCCACCAAAAAATCCAAAGAACAAAAGAGAATTGAGAGGAAATAGCTCCATTGGGGGACTCCTCGGGAAGGGGACAGCCTGAGCCCTGAAAGATGGGAACATGGTGTGTGGTGAGAAGCTCCACCTCCCCATTCACCTATGGCAGGAGGGTCAGTCTCTCAGCCCATCACCTATTTTTCTTGGGTGTTGACTTTAGTTATGAGGAGTTTCTGAGGAGTAGTTGAAGAGATGGGTGCTATAAAGGTGGACCTAAAAGAAGGCTCTATAGGTTATGGCATGAGTTTTATTTACAATTTCCTGTGACACTTTTAATCCTACTGGCATTCCTTCCCTTACTCTTCAGAGAATTTTTATTCATGAAAAACAACAAATCGTTCATCCCTGAAACACATAGATGGTTTTGTGACTATGAAAGTATTATGGAAATTATAAATGATAAGGACACTCTGGGCCAAATTTAAGTTTTATGTGACTCTGCAAGAATTATAGAGGATGGGAACCTGACCCTTCGAGAGTTAAAAACATTGCTAAGATGGGGAAGACTTGATGCACTAGAGCCAAAGTGCATTAAATCATATTGGTAGTGCAATTATCTCTCAGCAAAGATCCATGGAGTTGAAGGTCAGGCCAGGGGTCCGGAGGATGGTTAGTGAAACAGGGTCCCCCTTGTTAAAATAAAGCAATTAGTTTAATATATACTGTAGGGAAAGGGGAGAAGGGAAGAGAAATTCCCCTTGTCAAATGTTGAACATTTAGAATACTGCTTAGAGCAAAAGTAATAAGGCACTCTTCATGAAAAAATTGGCCATATACCATGTCTAAGTGCAAACATGTGTGTTCTTTATGTCTCTAATTCATTTCAACTTCTGTTAACTGGGACTATTTTTATGGGCATTCTCTGCTGTTCCCTTTCTCACTCTAACAAAAATGTGTCAGGGGGCAGGAATGGTGCCCACAGTTGCAAGTACATTTAGATGCCATAAAATATTTAACGGCTCTTCTAGTATGGCTAAGTCCCACCAAACGGCTAAACCAACTTTAATTTACAGTTCACGGGTCGAAGCATCCAACGGGCTATAATATTTTGCCACTGTTAATTTATATCTCTTAGAGAGACATTAAATTTAAAATAGACCATTTAGAAGTTCCCAAGCCACATTCCTTTTTGTGAAATAAAGAGCCAAACATATCCTTACTTCTAGGAGTTTGCATTCTTTGCCACAGAGGGGAGTAACATTTCTTTGATAGTTTTAAAGGTCTTTGCTCCCTGCTGAGACTTTTTTTTGGAATCACCTTTAAAAATAAACAATTCTGATTCCACTGAGTCATATCCAGAGTTTGCTTAGTTCTTACAGAAGGAATGAATAAGTTTCTGCAATGATATATACAACATGGATGACTTTCAAAAATATTATGCAGAGTAAAAATAAATAAGATTTAACCAAAAGTGTACCTGTTGTATGACTATATTTATTAGAAGTTCAAAAACAGGCAAAATAATCTATATTGAAAAATATCAGAACGAAGTCATTTGGGTGGAAGAAGGAGGATTTACTGGGAGAGATTATAAGGAAACATTTCTGAATGGTGGCAACACTTTATATCTTGATTAAGAATTTAGGTCACGCATTGTCAAAATTCCACAAATATCCACTTAGAACGCACATTTCATTTTAATTTTATTTCAAAATAAAAAACTGTAAGCAAGTATAGAGCTCTGGTTAATGATTTAACTAAGAAAATGTGAACAGATGTCTGTAATTTACTCTGAAATGCATCCAAAAAATAAGTTAGCTTGATGGATGGACTGATCTGAGAGATAAGTGTAGTAAAGTGTTAATGGCAGAAACTAGGTAGTAGATAAACAGTTGCTCCCATGAAATTTTTTCAACTTTTTAATGGCAACATGAAATTTATCATAATAACAAGTTGGGAGAAAGGTGAAAGGCGATACTACTAGTAATTGGCCAGGAACACAGCTTTAGTTTGCAGTGTCTCAGATGAACTTGGACATAGGGCCACCCCGGCACAGGTGATCTCGAATCTTCATTTAAACCCTCCTCAAAGTCACTTTTGTGGAGCCCAGGATATGTGTTTTCTCTACATTATCTTATGCTGTGTTCAAAGTCCTCACGACCTGCACAAAAGCCATGAATCCTCCCTTCCTCCAATAGAGAAGCCCGAGAATTTGTGCAGCAAAGGGTAGATATGAGCCCAGCTCTGAGCTATGAGATGTGAACGCAGAAATCTTTTTAAAAAGGAAGGAATTGGTAGGCCTTCCCCTTTTGCCCTTTTTCAGTGTTTTGCTCCTTTTCCTTCTTTTGGCTCCCTTTTCCCCACCTGGAATACAGATGCAGTGCCTGGGAGGACAGTAGCCATCTTGCAACCATGAGGATGAAAACCCTCACACCAAGGCAGCAGAGGAGGAAGACAGCTGGAGCCTGGGTATCAGCCCCGTTCCAGCTACACTAGGATTTCTTGTTACCCGAAGCAAGAAATTTCTTACTGTTTTAACATCCTCATGTTTTTTGTGACATTCAGTCAAGCACATGCTTAACTGATATTCAGGGTATCTTAGATCAGCTCTCAAAATTTTTTTATTTTAATTCACATTAACTTGAGCACTTCGTTGCATTGAATAGGAAGGAGGAAAAGTGGAACATTACACTGCTAAACAAACAGCAGGGGTCCTGAAGACCAGGTGTGGGGAGAGGGGTGTTAAAAGCAAATCACTCTATGTCTTCCTTTCCTCCTCTACCCCCTCTGTAGAATTTTTGTACTGAATCTAGTTAAAGGAAACACAAAGGGCAGGTTGAAATGAAGGGCTCTGTCCCAGAGAGGTGATACAGCATCCTGGGAGGGGTTGTAGAGCGAACAAGGGAAATTGTTGCTAAACAGCTAGCCCTAGGGTGAGATTAATTATGTGTATGAATGCATATGTGTATGCCATTCTTCATCCCACTTCTAACAGCCTCCTTCTGTTCTCAGTAGACAGCTCTACCGTAGCCAAAGCCATAAGAGCCTTCAAATCCCTGGGGTCTGGGGTTAACTACATGAAATGCTGTGCTCAGGGACACCTTGGTGACAGTGGCCGGAGTCCCCTCTGCATTGACAGCCATGAGTCACTAGGATGCAGGAAACTGGAATGACCGAGTGGTTCTGCAGGCACCACATCTACTCTCCAGCCCCAGGTTCTTAGATGAGGTTTAAATACAATAATTCAAGCAGAGAAAATTCACACTACATGGATGCTTAGAGGAGACATACATCTGTACCTTTCTCATGTTCCCAGAAACTGCTGGCTTCCTGCCCACGGCATATGAAAAACTTTAATGTGCTAAATGTTTTTAGAGGATGATTTCACTTAGCATTGGTATGTAGGACACCGACACAGGTCTTTCAACATCCTCTGATGAAGCATCACCGCGTTGTCTTGATATTGTTAAATCCTCTGTCATCAAGCAAGGCAGCAACACTCGGTTGGCAATGCAGGCGGCAAACCACGGGAACACAGACGGAAAACTGTCAGGTGGCGGTGTCCGGGGTCCACATGGGGAATTTCACTGGACACTTCCTTATTACAGAACCTAAAAAATACTGTAAACATCTTTCAAAGCCAAACTTTGCCCCACTTCAACAACTAATGTGATGTGAGTGGCCTGTGAGCTTATAAATCTGCGAGTCACATTTGATCATGAGCAGGAAGGGAATTTGCTTTCATGGCCAAACCTGTTTTCTGCTTAAGACAGGATTTTTAAAATTGCTAGTGAAAATTGTTATGGCACAGATGGAAAATTACCCAACACTGACTGTTTCACTTTGGGATGATGGCTTTGCCCTCTTTTGTTTGTGAATTTAAAAAATAGAAAATGTTGTTTTCTTTAGCTTTTAAGTTCTTGCCTGGACTTAGTTACATGCAAGGTTTAAAACAAGTCATTTTATTTCAAGGAACGTAGCTATCTGAAAGAGGCACAAGTGAACATGCTGGTATTTATGTCTCCAATGTAATCATTCCAGCTGCTCCTGGAGTCCTGGCTCTTGTGAGTCAGCGTCACAGAGCTGGGATGCCCAGATACCTGTAAGACCTGCATGCCAGACTCAAGATGTGAGGAGTTGTGCTCAGCACAGTGCCAATCCCTGGATAGCTGGGTCTTGGTTCAGCATCCTTTGGACAAGATTTCAGTTATATATATCACCTATGTAAGCCCAGATGCTGTGCCACTCATCCTTAGCAAGGTTTAAATACAAAGAAACACTGGCTGTCACCCACAATTTTAATTGGAAAAATGATTAAAATATGTTTTATTGGAGTCTCTTAAAATGCAAAGGGGAATTATATAATTAAAAATAAAGCAAAACATATAAAGGACTCAGGAAAATATTCTTGAGTCCTTTATATGTTTTGCTTTATTTTAATTATGTAATTAATTAAAAATTAATTAGATAATTTTCCCCATTGTTCTCTTTCTTTTAATCTCCCAGTCACATGTCAACCTCCCCTAAGCCTTCTCTCCAATGTCTCTCCAAAATATGCCTTTCAAATCAGTCTACACTGATGCTGGCCCTTCTCCCTACCCATCCATCACTTTCTCTTCTCTTGTAACTTTCTGGAAATCAATCAACTCCTTCTGGATTCTCCACCTGAACCACTCTCTCATCCCTTGACCTCTGCCCAATAAAGGATCAGAAATGGAGAAGGTTAAGACAGACTCCCCCTTCCCCTTTTCCTGTCATTGGTTATACTGGTGGGGACAAAGATTCTATAGTTAAGGGAATATATAAACATTTAAAGAGTTTCTTTAGCCAGATTCCCACCTCTTGTCTAGAAATCAGAACTAATAGTAAATCCCAAGATTGACAGACTGGGATTGATAGTAAATCCCAGGACTGATGGACTAGAGTTCAGGTCCTTTACTCGCCTTGCTCTTCTGAACTGGGGATTGCTGGAAAGGAAATGGAAAAATGTTCTCAACTCCATCTACAGCTAACATAAAGCTACACAGAACTATTCTCAGTAGTCAAGAACTGTTAAACCTTCCATCAGCTTAACTAAAAGAGTTTATTTCTAGCCCCATGTATAACTCAGAAATGCAAGGACTTTTCCTGGTGATAATCCAGTGTGTGTGTGTGTGTGTGTGTGTGTGTGTGTGTGTTGACCATTGTAATATTTATAATTCATTCCCTAGTAAATAACACAGGTCATGTATTTTTTTTTTACTTTCCTGTTTTGACCTGTGCCTGAGACTGTAGAAATGCACACCAAAGAAAAAGCAATTGAGTTAGGAATACATTTGGAGCAACATATTTTTGAGCGTCTTAAGGCACAGACAGGCCGTTGTTATGCCAGTGTGGGGTGGTAGGCATTTGACATTGAGGTCCCCTCCTACAAAGTCTTGGCTGTGGGTCAACTGCCCTAAGCTGACTCCTGCACTAGTCTCATTATGTGCTGTTGAGCAGTCAGCTGGTCTCTGCTCTCCTAATCTTTCTGTCGTTAATGATTGGCCTTCATTCTGGCAGCTTTTTGGCTTGAAACTGAATACTTCTGACAAGTTCTACAAAGCTGAGAATTTAGCCAAGGGGCTCTTTTGTCAATTAAAACATGTCATCCCACAATTGCCGTCAGGGGTTTTCCAGGGCTCACGAGGTTCTGTTGCTGTCTGGACTTCAAGAATGAAGAGTACAAATGTAAGACCTTCTGAAGTCATTCCTTCAGTCACAGGAAAGGCAAATTCTTACCAACTCACATTTAAATACTTGCCCAGAAAAGAGACATACACACAAAAATGGCATTTCCCCATTTTCTCCATGAACAATTGTCTAGTGACTTGGAATTAGCTAGGCAGCCAAAGCAAATAAATCAGACCTAAGACACCACTTTGGGGTCTGAATTGTCCAAATTGACTGTCTGACCAAGCTGCTAATTCAGAATGATCTTAATTCACAGGAAAATTGTTGAAACTTCTGTGTTAGTTGTTGAAAGCTGGCCTCAAGTTTCTTAATATTGTATTACACGGTGAATGCATTGACATGTTTCCCAAGCATAATGCACTTATTGTTGTGTGGTGATGAGTATGTGACTTAAATTTAACCGCAGTCTGAAGTGGCTCTTCATGACTCTTTGCAGCCCAATTCATGATTAATTGTTTAGGATAAAACACCAGGTTTGTTCTGACGGTTATTAACAAAAAACACTTGTTTTATTCAGGTTATATTTCCTTTCTTAGATGAATTGAGAATTTTAATAAACTGTAATCTGAAAACTCTCAGGTCGTTCTTCATGTTCTTCTCGGAAGAAGACACATAGATGAACCCAGGACTGAGACTGAGTTATGTTCCCAAAATATAAAGGCCAAGAAGTCTGATCAGTCCTCAGAGGCAGATGGGCTGATTTACAGTCTCCCCCACATCCCCACAGATATGTAATCACTTCTGTTTCCACTGCCTTTGTAAATTTTGCACAACTTAAGAATGCAAATGCAGACATAGCTTAGGAAGCACCAGGATACACTCACAAATCAAGCAGCCTTACCCCAAACTCAAATTTCCGCCAAATAAACATCTCTGGATGGAGAGCAGCATTCAACTCTAGCCAGCTGGGAAAGGCATAGGCTTGCTGACCAGTTGGTTTAATTTCTTCACAGAAGTCCAGGTGTGTAAATGGAGAGGATTTAATGAAAGTTCACAGAAATCGTGAAAAGCAAGCTGAGATGACTGCATGTTGAACGCCTTAGTTTTCAAGATGTTTCAGAGCTGGAGATAGTTCAAAGTTCTCCTCAAACCTGGCATTCTCCAAAGTTGTGAGACTTCCTCCTCTGAGACAGCTCCAAAGTCAGGGCTAATTGAACAGAGATAGCCAAAATCCAGGATAATAGAAAAATTAAGAAAGGGGATAAATCACAGAGAAATCAGGAAATTATCATATGCAAAATGCACCTCTGTCTTTGTCTTCTCCTTAAAATGATGAAAAAGGAGGGAGCTAAGAGGTCTGGTTCAGTGTTTTCAAAGTTAATTTTTGTAAAATCAAATGGTATTAATGATATGACAGATCCATTGGCAGAGTGACTTTTTTTTTTTTTGAGTTGGAATCTCACTCTGTCGCCCAGACCGGAGTGCAGTGGCCACTCCCAGCCACCGCAGCCTCACCTGCTGGGCTCCGGCGATCCTTCCACCTCAGCCTTCCAAGTAGCTGGAATTACAGGCATGCGCTACCATGCCCGGCTGATTTTTTGATTAATTGTAGAGATGAGGTCTTGCTGCCCAGGCGGGTCTTGAACCTGCGGGCTCGGGCAATCCACTCACCTCAGTCTCCCAAAGGTGCGGGATTACGGCAGAGTGACTTTTTAACATAATCTTTTAGGTTTGCGCTTCCAAGCTTGTCCTTAGCATAAGCATTTTCCTATTTCTTATTTTGTTTAAATTAGAGTGACTTAGTTATGCTCAAGGACGGAGCCTACAAGTTTTCATAGGTACAACAGCCACAAAATGCCGTTAATAATTTCCTACTCAGTTAGGATTATTATTTATTCTGCCAATTCAGAAATATACAGAGAAAATACAGAAACAGTCTCTGCTTTTGTGGGGCTTACAGTCCACGGGGCAGACACTGTCTTTTAACAATCACAGAATGCAAGTGAAATCCAGAGTTCTGGAAAGGGCTTCAAAACAGAGATACAAGGAGTTCCAAGGTCCTCCAACAGGGGACTCTACCCAATGGGGAAGTCAGGATAGGACTCCACATAGCTGGGGTCTGAAGGATGAGGAGGGGAGGAGTTCATTAGGCCAAGCTAGGGAGAAATACCAATTCAGGCAGAGAGACCGGTATACAAAGGAGGCCATGTCAGAAGGTGGGCTGGGTGGGTTGCCATGGGGAGTCTGAAGCCCCTTTTTTTTTTTGAGTTGGAGTCTCACTCTGTCGCCCAGACTGGAGTGCAGTGGCCGCTCCCGGTCACCGCAGCCTCGACCTGCTGGGCTCCAGCGATCCTTCCGCCTCAGCCTTCCCAGTAGCTGGAATTACAGGCAAGCGCTACCATGCCCGGCTGATTTTTTGATTTATTGTAGAGATGAAGTCTCACTGCCCAGGCGGGTCTCGAACCTGTGGGCTCAGGTAATCCACTCACCTCAGCCTCCCAAAGGCGCGGCTGAAGCCCTTTTAAGGCCAGGAAAGAAACAGGGCTGAGATGATTCTGGAGAAGTGGGTGGGGCCACACCACACCAGGGTCCTGGAGACCCTAGAGAACCATGCCCTCCTAAGGACAGGGGAAAGGCATTGACGGTCTTTTGTGTTTTTCCCCAAGCTTTACTGAGATATAATTGACAAATCGAAATTGAATATGCTCACAGTGTGCAGTGTAATGTTTTGATATATGTATACATTGTGAAATGATTACCACAATCTATTAATGCATTTTAGGTTTCATTTTTACCAAGATCATTTTGGCTGTGGGGTGAGGACTCACGGGAACGGGCAGCAGAGGGTCTGGGCAGAGCAGAGTGAGGGCTAGTGCAGTGGCTCCAGGGAGACACCCTGATGATTGGGGCTGGGAAGGTGGTGCCAGGATGGTGATACAGTGGGTGTTGGGGTGAGGGGGAGTGAAGAGGGGAGAGAAGGGAACGAGGAGGGGTAAGGTGGGGTGAAAAAGGAATAAAGAGGGCTGAGGAGAGGTGAGCAGAAATGAGAGGTGAAAAGGGATAAAGAGGGTGAGGAGGGGTGAGGAGAGGTGAGGAGGGGTGAGGAGGGATGAGGAGGGTGAGAAAGAGTGAGGAGAGATGAAGAGGGATAGGGAGGAGAGGAGGGGTGAGAGGAGGCGAAGAGGGATGAGGAGAGGTAAGGGGGAATCGAGGAGGGTGGAGAGGGGTGAGTAGGGTGAAGAGAGGTGAAGGGGACAAGGAGAGGTGAGAAAAGGTCAGGGAGTTGAGAAGGGGAAGGTAGAGGAAGGGTAAGCAGAGGTGAGGAGGAGTGAGGTGAGGAGTGAGGAGGGGGTAAAAGGATGAGAAGGGGTGAGGATGGTGAGGAGAGGTGGGGAGAGGAGGAGGAGGGGAAGGAGGGAGCATGAGGGTGTCATTCATATTCACCCTGTAGAGCAAGCTGGGCACACATCAAGCTTCCATGGGAAGCTGGAGTTTTGTGTGGACGGGTGCCTACTGAGTCACTGTGCCTATCTCAAAGGAAACACCAAGAGGACAGTGGGACGCGCAGGCCCACGCCGCAGAGGGGAGGGCCAGGCCAGAGGCAGACATAACCTGTCAGATAACCTGTCAGAGGTGAAGCCTCTATGTAACCCCTATTCCCAGTCTCTAATATTTACAAACACAACACTGGGAGCAGGATGTAAATCATGGAAACATCTGGACCCTTCTGCTATCAATCACTCCTTAACACCACTCCTCCACACCTTCTTCCCATCTAGGCTTGACGCGTCATTACAACTCCCACAGGTCCTTCACTCTAGGTTTAAGCTCTTCTGGAAAGTCTATTTGACTCTGAATTTCACATATATTTCTTCCTTCCTAGTTGGGAACTGGGAATTAAGGTTCTTCAGTTTAGCAAAAGTCACAGAACCTTGATCTTTTGCACAGTCTGAGCTAAATTTCCCTAAGACCTTGAGCCATACTTCACTCAGCGAACTTCTCTTACCTGGGGGTAATTGGCACTGGTTGGATAAGAGAAAATGACTAAAAAAAAATACAGTCTTACCGAATAGCATAAAATCGATAAATGTTTTTCATCAAGATGACAGTTTTTTAAGCTTTTGCCTAACTCCTTCAGTTCTTCTTAACTATTCTTCCTCCCCTATGATCAATAGCTTAAATCAATGTTATGTTTTATATATTCAACACTACAGAAAAAACTTAGCCATCGGAAGGTCTGGACCCAGAGTCAGTTCCTAGTCTTCCTTCATTTGTGAACCTATAAGGTGTCCCTTATCTCTTTGGACCTCAGTGTCATCAACTATAAGACAAGTATGTTAGTAAATGGTTTGTTTAAAAACTGCATATCTATGTTTACTCACTTAGATTTGCACATGAAATCTATCATTTTATTACTATATGAATGCAAACTACTCTTATTGCTAAATCATTCAAAAAAATTTTCTGTGGCTCTCTGAATGTCTGTTTCTTCTCAAAATGATCTATCTAAAATATGATTTATTCTTAGCACTCTTGTCTAGTGGGAAGTGGTGAGAGGGCCTGAACTGTCTTCATAGCACCACGCAACTGAAACAGTGTGGAGACTGGTGCTTGCACACACACATAGCCATGTGTCCTTGACAGGCCATTGAACTTCTGGGTCAGGCTTTTCCTACAGTAACTCAATCTCAGAAGATCCAAGGAACACAGTCAAGTACGGGCATATAGCAAGCTTTCATTTGTGCTTCTGCCTTTTTCCTTCCTCCTTCTTTTCTGGGCTGAAGTCTCCCCTAGCCTAGCCATGTGAGTTGTCCCTGGGCAGGGAAGGCTGTTGCGCAATGCTGGTGGCCTGGGGGAGGGCTGCGACCCCTGGGGGTTCCTGCTCATGGGGCAACATTCCCACTGCTAACCACAGTTTCCACACTTGGAGTCACTAAGCACCCTCGGAGATTTCGCTAACCCCAAAAGACTCCCAAGGCAATTCCAGATCATGAAAACATGAAATGGTAGAGTTATATTACACAAAATAACATCTAAATGTCTCTAACTCACCAGAAACACCCCCACCCTTGCCGCCTGCCCCCTTCCCCAGCAAGGCCAGCAGACCCACAGCACCAGGGGCCACCCTCGTAATGACCAGGGCCAGGCTGGCAGCAGGGCTCGCTGACCAAGCCCAAGGTGCGCACCATGATCCTCCAATCCTACTTGCCGTTTGCTCAGTCTCTTGTTTCCTTCTTCTCCAGGAGGCTCTGTATCTTCTCCTGAAAGCCTTTTCCACATAGCAGGACAAGGAACCTCATCCACGAGGTGCCCTCTCCACAGCGTTGCTAGCTTAAATCTTGGCTTTTTGTGGCTCTGACCAAATGACCCAGTGGGCAGAATGGTTATTTTTGAAGGACACATCTATTTTGCTTTAGAGAAAACTCAGCAGGCTAAAAGTGACAAATACTTTTCCCTTTACTCAAAGATCATTTCTTTGGAGCAATTTGGCAATAACCAAATTTTCAGATTTTTTTTTTTCCAAAGGATCAGCATGTGAATCCTTATGTGGGAGCTGTGTTGGTATATTCCTACACTCCCAAGAGGGGCTGGCAAGTGGGTCAGAGTGAAGAAAATGGAAGGAAGTTGCCAGTGCACTGGGGATGTTGATTGCCCTCTGTAAAAAAGACATCATTCTGAACTCCCATCATTCTGCCTGGGCCCCCAAAGAGTCTGCTCTGATGACTGCCTTCCCACAGAGACATGACCCGAAATGGCCTTCCTCCAAGCGTACTGTCCAAGGGTAATGTTCATGCATTTCAATGTGCCACAGTGACCAGTCCTTCTCAGCAGTTTACCTGCTTTCCAACAAAAATGAAAGATGCCAATGGGAACGAAGTTTCAGTTTGGGAAGATGAAAAAGTTCTGGAGATGAATGGTAGTGATGGCTGCATAACTGTGTGAATGAATGTATTGCCTCAAAACTTAAAATAGTTAACTTATAAATGGTTAAAACAGCAAATGTTATGCTACCTGCATTAACACATCAAATTATGGTTTGTTCTTGTGCCATTAGTGTCAGAAAAGATGTTAACTAACTGTCTTTCAGATTCCCACTGATGCATTTCTGCCACATTTCCAAGCACTGTGCTCTGACCTGATGTGCTTTTTCTCTACTCTAAGTGCATCCCTCAGAATCAATCTCTCTGTTAACTTTGTATACCTAGAAACACATGCACAAGAACTTTTTCTACAGCAAACACTGGGAAGTAAGAGCAAACGAGTCATCCAGAACATGGGAGAAGTGGGAGGATAAGGACATGTATGAAGCATGAGCCAGCGGCTTGTAGACAAATTAACTAAGCTCAGTAACCCATGCTTTGCTCTTGGAGAGGGCAGACATACCACTTTCAGGTGTCTTAGAGCTTGTACGTCATTCAAATTTCTCAGGAGGCTACTTAGATTTATTATTTGCTGCTCAAAAATCCTCCAGAAACCATGAGCTTATATTAATGTAAGGCCACTAAATTCTTTCCTAATGACAGAGTCATTCAAAGTGGCTAGTTTGAGAGACATACAGCTAACTTTACACCAGGGACATTTTATGGAGAAACTAGACCTGACGATGCCTTCTTTAAGGGCCCCCCTCAACCACCCCAACAGGAGCTGTCCTGAGGGCCGTTGGGAGAGAAAGCTATACCAGTGAAAGGGAATGGCTTTCATTTTCCCTTTGCTCCAGGACTCTTAATGGCATACTCAGGACCAGCTGTCTTGCTTTTTAATTGTGGCAGCTTAAGATTGTCAATCACCTTAGACAACAATGGTAGTATATTACATTTTAAAACCACCCTTTCATCCCCAAACGCTTGGCAATCATTGACAAATTGTTTCAGTCATTCTTCCCTCACACAGTTTGAGAAATTCTTGAAGAAATAATTGCTTCCTAACAGAACAGCACCACGTGAGAAATGAACACAGGTATCATTTTTACCTGGCGGATGCTTTTGTTTATATCTTCTCAATTTAATTACACAAGTCATGAGCACAGATTTCTCCATCTGAGAGGTAAAAAACTGAGGCCCTAAAGGACTAGGGAAATAATAATAATAGAATTCCAATCCATATCTCCACCTTTTAACTCAATGCTTGATCAGATACCTGCATGGGAATATGCACCTGGAAACTTTCTTAGCCTGCAATTTCCTCAAAACATTTTGAGTTTTCCTGGGCAATGTTTGGTTCATCTTCCAAAACCCATCCAATGTGTAGGAACTGCAGACAGTGACAGGGAAGGAGGAAGAGGATTTTTCTGTTCGATCCAGAGGACATGTTAAAGAACATACTATTTCTCCCGGATGAAAGAGTAACACTCACACATTTTGTGACCACATGTATGTGTCCAGCACTGTTCCAAAGGGCTTCCCCGGCATTGTCTCCATCCATCCTCATGAGCATCTCATAAGATGGATAACATCAGAAGGTACTATGGAGACAGAAGATTGTCGTGGCTTCAAAGCACGCGAGCCATGGCTTGACTCGATGACAGCACAACACATTCAGCAGTAGCAGAGCTTCCTTCCAGGAGCTGCAGCTCCCTATTAGTCATACATTCTTGACTTGCAAGGTTTTCAACTTCCCACAGGCTTGCTGGGAAGTAATCCCATCATAAGTCCAGGAGTGTCTATATTCTTAACCACTGGTGAGCCGTGTCACTAATCAGATTGTTGTCTTACAAGTAATCAAAATCTTTCCCATCAGTGATCACAAGTGCACCTTCTATTCATCCTCCCCACCATATCCTCATTCTTTGTACAACAAAGAAGTGAGATAAGTCGCACACAAACGCACACACACACACACATCAAAGCACACACACATGCATACACTAGTGCTTTCTGCTCCTGGGAGGATAGAGGACGTGACGTACACCTGCATGCACAAAGGGTGCAAAGACCTGGCGTTCAGATCATTTTGCAGATCATTCTTTAATGGAACGACCCTGATCTAAATATAGCAGAAATAGGGACAGGCAAAGCTGTGGGGACTTTCAGAATGCTTGTTACTCATTAAAACAGTGTTGACGCTCTCGTTTCTTTGCCTGGCTAACACCAAATCATTCTTTGAGTCTCAGCCCAAATGTCCCTTCTGCTAGATAAGCTTCCAGACTTCCGAGGCCAAGTCAGCTCCCAGTCACAAGGCAATTAATAGCAGCCTACTTATGACAGAGAGTAGGGGACACCTGAGAAAGGTAGGGAGCTGCAAGTAGTTGGTCCTGTATGAGGAAGCCCTCCCAGGAGATGACAAGATCCTACACACGGGATTCTTTATCCTCTTGTCAGTTTTTGGCCAGAGTGAAGGGTAGAGATTATGCAACATCGGAGTCAGCTAGGGCCACCAGGTCCTCCAGGATTCAAATAGAATTGGCTGAGCCTCCATCCCACATCCTGTGGGAAGGCCAGTGCCCTACCCAAGATTTCTGCAAACTCCATGGGGGTAACGTTCCCATGGCCACCTCTTGTTCCAATTTCCTGACCTCTTGATCTCTTGACCTCATCCACAGCTTGCCTCCTGTGACTATTTCCTTCTCTATGCCCCATGTCACCCCAGACCTGGCCACAGATCTTTCCTTGATTTCCCCAAACTCCACTCATACAAGTCAGACTAAGGAAGATGGGGATGGGTGCACCCCACACAGCATAGCAGATGATTCAGGATGAAGAATCAGGCATCTCTCTTCCATCCTGCCCCAGGGATCCTCTCATTAGCTGACTTTCCTCCTGCTGTCTCTGGTCTCCAAACATGGAGTATACTTTCAACATTTCCTCATGTCTCTCTTTTGTGTATTGTTATTGGTGGTAGCAGTGGTGGTGGTGGTCTCCATTCACCCACAATATCCTGTTCTTTTTTAATACCAGCAGTTTCTCCACCTCTTAGCCATTTCCTGGCCCTTGTGGGCCATGCCCTCATCTTTATAAACAAACATGCCCATTAGATATATTCCTAAGCAAAATCAACTCTCTCTAAAAGAGGAATTCTGCAGTCAGTTCTTAAAGAGACACTTTCCCCCCAACGTTTCCCAGCAGAGGGATACCAGGCCTGATATAGAGGGTGGAGGATAGATGAGTAAGGGGGGCTGGAAGTAGGATGACATGTGTCCAGCAATTCAGGTTGTGGACCCAAAAATAGCCCAAATGGTGGATGACCAGTCTAGACAGAGACAAGGCTGCCATCAGTCAGTTACCATCAACCTCTTCATATGCGATGGTCTCAGATAAGCACTGTGCTTAAAATGCAACAGGAATCCAGCCCACCTCAGAGCACTGGCTGAGGTGGGCAGAGTACAGGAAGCACAGTTTTCAGTGCTGTAAGTTCTGTAAGACACCAGTGAAGCCCTGCACACTCACTGTGTTGCCAAGACTAATCGCAGAGGGTGACAAAAATGCCAGGGTCATTGGAGTTGTGGGTTTTCTTCCTTTGCCCTGGTCTCTCCTGCTGCCACTGTAGGAGACATAAGGTTAGAAGAGGTCTTAGGACTGTAGCCTCTCCACTCCCATTTGCCTCCATTTTCCATCCAGCCCTAGAGCAATCAGTCAGCATCTTACCAGTTTCTCCATATACTGGACACTGCCCATTGTCAAATCACATCCCCAAACCCCCTTTCCTTCCTTACAGAATTCTCATTTTATTCAAGTTCCCATCCCACACAAGGTGATATCATCCCCTCCCCCAATTCTATGGTCTGAACACTTGTGTCTCCCTGAAATTTGTCTGTTGGAGCCAACTCCCAAGCTTAGGCTAAATATTAAGTATTAGGAAGGGTTGCCTTTGGGAAGTGATTAGGTCATGAGGGTGGAGCCTCATGAAAGAGATTAGTGCCCTCATCAAAGAGGCTAGAGAGACCCCTCATCTCTTCAACCACATGAGGACACAGAGAGAAGACATCCTCTATGAAGGAAGTGGGACTCCACTAGACACAGAATCTGTTAACATCTTGATCTTGAACTTCCAGTCTCCAGAACTGTTAAGGGCTATGTATAAATTTCATTTGTTTAGAAGCCACCAGTCTATGGTATTTTGTTATAGCCACCCAAACAGATAAAGACACCCAGGGAAGATCCATCTTAACCAATCATATTTGCTCCATTTCCCCACAGAGGGATTGGCAAATTAAAGGAGACTGCAGAGGGGACATCTTTGAGACATACCCTTCTCCATAGGTGGCACCGATGTCTGGAAGGTATTGAACTGTGTGGCCAGCCTTCTGGAGGGTGGCAGGAAAGAGAGGAGTGGGGGAGGCGGAGTGCGAAAAAAAAAAGAGAGGAGTGGGGAACCTCATCCCCCAGTGACATTGCTGAGCTGCTGTTCTGTGCGATCATAAACTATTGGGCTGTTCAAGCCAGTTTGAGTCAGGGACTTATGCTATTTATAACTGATACAGCCAGAGCACAGGAACTGTTTCAGCAAAAGAAGGATTAAATTATATCTGTGCCTCACCAGGATCAATGAGAGGTCTTCTGGATTGTCACAATAATGACTGGGGAGATGTCCTGCGATGTATAGGACTGTTCAACAAAATCATTATCTCCATTCTGCAAAATTCTGGAATGTTCTCTTGTACAGTTATATAAGTGAGAGACTGCTTTAACATTATCTACACCTGGAATCTAACTCCCTTCCACATATAAGAACAAAGTATCTTTGCACAGGCTTAATATACAGTCACCACACAAATCTGAGGACTTTTCTTTCTTTGGCCATTGGAACAATAACAAAACTTTGGTACTTTTTTGGAAAAATCCCCTCACATCTTACAAAGTTACTTTATTTTGAGCCCCAGATGCAGGCCACGAGTGTGTGTTCTCTTGTTTACATCAACACTGTTGATTCCTGAGGGTCTCTCTACAATGCACCCATCTGATTTCTTCATGTCCACTCATTCAGAACTGAGTTGAATAGTAACTGATCAGTATGTTGATTTTTAAAATATGTTTGTAAAGGGGTCATATTACCTATCAGTTTCTTCCAAAGGGTGTTGGTACATAGTAGACCCAGAGCCAATTGTGTGCTGGGGCTGGCTCCCAATGACTTTTGAGAGATAATTATGTGCTTCTCCTCACAGCTCCACACTGAGTAGCCTTGTGTTGGTAGCTTTAAATCAACCATAGAAGGAATAGTTATGCCACAGCAAAGGCGAATGCTACAGACCAGGACTTTTGACTCCTGTAAAGCCGGTTGTCAAACATTCACCATCACACCATGGCCCAAAGCATGGCAAACACCCTCTTCACTTAGATGCGCTCAGATTTTGCAGAGAGGCATACAGGGGAGCAGACTCTTATTCTTAAATTTTCACATAAATTGTAGCTTTGTTTTGAAATTAGAATCTTCTCTATTCTGGGGATGGACACTGGGACCTTGACTTTTTCTAGGAGTAGGTAAAAGATTTCTAGATGGTTGGTGAAAAGGTAGGCTCATGAAAAGGTGGGTAGCAGGGAAGTACAAATGTTACCAAATATGTATGTAAGCACACATGTACATGATGTACATGTGTGCATGTATGTAACATGTGTGCACATGTATGCTTGTGTGTGTGAGAGAGAGAGAGAAAACTGGCTAGAAATCAAAGGTAATAAACATTGGCTCCAACTAACAGGTCTGCCGTCAATGGTATTTTTGCTGGAAGTTCATTAGTGCTCTCTTACTGAATGGGGTTTGGCAGTGGGCTTGTTTTCCATTGGCATGAGAGAGTTAAGAAAGAAACTGCCAACAAGGTTTTTGGCCAACCAGATTATAATCAGCATGCTCCACCTGAACCTGGTGCCTACACAGTCATTTCAATTAACACCTGGAAGTCTCCAGGACTTGGTGGGAAGCAGATGAAAAGATTCAGAGTTGGGGAAAACATGTTAAAGGGCCAGGCCCTGAGCTCGCAAACAGAGACTCTGATTGCTGCCACGTGAGATGAAGAAAACTCACAGGTAATGAATAGAGGGCTGTGCCCTGGGGGTCTGAGTCACACTGACAAATATAGATGCTCTATAGTCTATAGATCCTCCCAATCCAGGGAGAAGGTTTGAGAACTTTCCAGGCATCTGGGATGTGCTGTGGGTCCCAGGGACACTTCTTTGTAGCCAGCCTTAGTGATACCTCTGTGCCCTTTTCTTCTATCCCTACTGTTGGTATCTCCTCACCTCCAGGCACACATTCACCCAGTATGAATATTCCTGCCACGCACAAGATGCCTTCTTGCTCTCTCTCTCCACTCCACATTAAAACCTGCTCCCAGAAGAGCATTTAATATGAGCTGCTTCTCCCTTGCCCACCTCAAGCCCTGTCATATCTGATCAGAAAAGATGTCTAATATATCACTGTCCGGCTAAGATCTAACACTGGGTGTTACTCATCTCCTGGGGGGATCTGAATTCTCTAAAACAGCCTGCTTGAGTTTTGTTTCCTCTGCCTAGCTGTAGAGTTGACATATTGCGAGGAATTTTCTAGCTACACTGTGGATACAATTGATTGGCTCAAAATCAAGCACTCCTCTGAGTGTGATTTCTGTAAATGATGAGTTTGTTGTCTTTTTTTCTGAGTGGTTAGGGTTGGCATCAAAGGGGAGGGGGAAGCTATTGGAAAGTGTCCTTCACTCAAAAGATATTGGAGGCATTTAAAACACAGCACCACCAACAACAACAAAAATAACAGTACAATCGACAAATAGAATTTGGACTACTTTGGCTCAGAAAAATTCCTTGGGTAGAAAATTTGAGCCATTATGCTTGTGGGGATATTAGACAGTGACTCAGGGAAACAGTGGATGGATCTGCTGTTTTGATGTTAGAGAAAGTCCTTTGTGTTTGCAATCAGCCCAAAGCAGTGATGAGCATTGACAGCTGGATGGTTCTGAGCAGAGGAACTCTGCCAAGTTAAAGGGCTAGGACTTCTCTATACTTCTGCTTCCATACACACCTACTCAGGTATCTTTTAGAAAATTATTTTCATCCATATAGCTCTAGAGATGTGCTTGAAGTTATTGAATCAGGATTTTTTAAAGTTTGGAGGAGCACATAATGTTATTTGCCCTGGACCTTAGAAATAACATGTTATGGTGGGAAAAGCATAACTCCCAAACTGGCTATTGATTAGATACAAATAAAATTTCAATAAATTCCCCAAGTAGAAGCGCACAGGTCAAGTTTGATTTCTGCGTGTGTGGGGGGGGGATTTGTAAAAGTTAAAATCCTCATGACATTCCTAAAATGAACATATCAGAGATTTTGTTTACATCATTGACCAATGAGAGAACCAACTAGTAAGATATTAATTATAACCATTTCAAAACAGAATTGAGTGTACACACACATACCCACAGAGGAATTAGGAATGGTGACGTGAACTTATAAACAGAAGCAAAATTTTTCAATATCTTCAGGGAAATAATTTCATCACCATGAGACACAGTTCTCCATTTCTTTGGTCAAGAATTATTTGCATTACTATACAATGTGTTCAACATATAGACTTCTAAAATAGCTTGAAGGCAATGAAAGTCAGAGATCATCTAGGAGGGCATGCTACATAGAACATCCAGTAATCTTTTGGTTCATTTCAAACTTTCCAAAAATTGTCCAGCATGTATGTATGTAATTTTTAACTGGATTATGCATCGCTGAACAACAACTACTTATTGTTAAAATAAGAAAGAACTCAGCAATGATTCTGTTACTAATTTTTGTTGTATGCATATAAACCCAAAGAAACTCTATTCACATAAACAATTATGTGGTAAGTGAAAAACCTGTTGAAGTTATGTCACTCAATTATTTGAACTTCTTCTGAGTTATATACCAAAAATCACATCATGATCGATCATTAAAATAACGTTTCATGATCTGTTAGCTGCCAACCTAATTAAATCATCCTTCAATTTTACTAAAAGCAAAGAATTAGAATTAATCTGACTTGTTTATTTTCTCAACACCAGTATTTTGAGTTGTTTCCTATTGTCCCAAGAACATTCCCACCCTACAGCAATGTGTTGTAATAGAGGAAGACGCTTACCACCTTTCTTCTGTAAATGGGAGGAGAGTAGCTGAGAAGGAAGGAAAGAGAGCTGGCATTGCTCACACAGTGTTCTGTTGCCTTGACATCTGGTGCCTGTCACACAATAGAATTTTAAAAACATTAACCAAAAAAACCAAATGAATAATTAAATGGGTGCCCAAAGTAGATTTACTATAAGACAGACAAAGCTCATTCATTGCCTGGGCCCCACCCAAGGGCCTGGGTGGACACCACAGGAAACGTTCCACATGAGCACATATTTCTTGAGTGGAACCCTAACACCGTGCTCCTGTTCATGTGTAAGAAAATTTGTAAAAGTAGGATACTTTAACAGCAATGACTTAGGATCTTATTTCATAATTATTTCCTGTCCACACATTCTACCTCTGTAGGGTGAGTTGGGATGGCTAGCGGCCACTTGGAATCCAGTTATGGGACAGTTGAGTTGGGGGTATGACGGGCTTGGATTTAATGGAATAAATGTATATGGCTCCAGTGATAAGTGCTGGAGCATACAAGACAACTGGGGCCCTAGATAGCTTCAAGATGGGGGCTGGTTGCCTGGGAACTTACCACATGATTAGTAACTTTCAGGTCACACACACACACACACACACACACACACACACACACACACACACACACACACACATAGCCCACCCTTCTCCCTGCCCTCCTGGGAGGAAAGCAGGGCTGGGTGTTGAGTTGGTCACCAGTGACCAGTGAAACAATCAGTCATGCCTGTGTAATGAGGCTTCCATAAAAACAGGACTGAGTTCTGGGGTCTTCCAGATAGCTGAATATGTGGAGGCTCCTGGTGGATGGTTAAACTCAGAGAGGGCACAGAAGCCCGGCATCCCTTGCCTCATATCTTGCCCTCCAATTGCTTCCATTTGGCAGTTTGTCTGTATCCTTTGTAATATCCTTTATAACAAACGGGTAAACCCAAGTAAAGTGTTTCCTTGAGTTCTGTGAGTCACACTAACAAATTAATTAAACCCAAGCAGGGACTGGTAGGAACCCCAGTTTACAGACAGTTGCTCAGAAGTAGAGGCCACTACCTGCATTCGTGACTGTCGTCAGAAGTGGGGGGCAGTCTTATGGGACTGAGCCCTTAGCCTGTGGGATCTGATGCAATCTCCAGTTAGTGTCAAAAGTGAACTGAATTAGAGGACACCCAGCTGGTGTCCACTAGAGAATCATCTGCAGAATTGCTTGGTGTGTGGTCTGTGTTGTGAGCGTATAGTAGGAGAAACTGAGTTGACTTTTTCCTGTATCCCTACATATGCAAAAGTTTCTTTTGTTGATGTTAGCTCTTATTACTGTATCCTCTGTCTCTTACCTACTCTTCTATATTTTTCTATTCTTTGTCTTACAATGTTTTATTCTATTCCTTCTGACCTAAGTTCCAGCTTACTAAGTCTCTCCTCAGTTGTGACTAAACTGCCACTAAATCCATCAAGTTCTTAATTTCAATTACTGGTTTTTTTCAGTTTTGAAATTCGCCTTTTGTTTTTGTTAATATTACTTTTGCCTCCTGTGTCTGCCAAAATTATTATTTTTTTAAAAATCAGAGTCTCACTCTGTCACCTAGGTTGGAGGGGAGTGACATGATCACAGCTCACCACAGCCTTGATCTTCTGGACTCAGGTGATCATTCTGCCTTAGCCCCCTGCATAGCTGGGACTATAGGCATATGCTACCACACCTGGTTAATTTTTGGTGTGTGTGTGTTTTTTTTTTAGAGATGAGTTCTTTCTATGTCACCCATGCTGGCCTCCTGGGCTCAAGCAATCCTCTTGCCTAAGCTTCCCAAAGTGCTAAGATTACAAGCGTGAGCCACTGGGCCTGGCCCCAAAATTCTTAATATTGTCTTTTATCTTTTTGAACATGATATTTCTATTACCTTTTTATGTTTCTTTTGCTAACTTTTGTGTTTTCTATTTCTATTAAAATGTGTATATCCACTTTGCTGAGTTTTTTTGGCTCTTTTGCTATTAGTTGTTTCGGCTGATGTTTGTACATGCTTTCTCATCCCCTAAGAAGTGTGGTTACTTTTTCCTTGTATGCTAGATACTATAACCTAAAATTGCTTGTAGAAATAATTTGAGGCTCAGTTGCTAACAAGATTGTGAAGAATTACAGGGCCAGGTGAAAGAATTGAACTCAGCATTAGAGGTCCCTTATCCCCTGGAATCAATTGCCTGTTTCCAAGAGAGAATCTGAGAGGCTGGGTGAAGCCACTGAGCGTCTCATGGGGCTAGGGGACGCGTTTGGAGCTGTACAGGGGTGTCTGTGTACATAAGCATGCTTGTGCATGTTCACCTAGACACAGCTTTTCAGTGACCCAAGTCAAAGAGAGTGGAGGATTAGGATATACTTAGTTTGAATTATGTTTACAGTTTGTCACCACTTCCAGGTACAGTAAAATCATTGCTGCCATTGGTGTGGATATGGCTTCTGGGAATGCTCAGAAGGCCCATTCTTCTGAGGCACTCAGCACAGTGCCCCCAAGGTGCAGGGCCACAGCTCATCTCCCAGTCCAAACATGTGTCCTGAGCTGAGCACTAGAAATACAGGGAGGGGAAGAGAACCAACATTTGGAAAAGATGGAGTTGAAGCCAGTCTGTGGAAAGGTTTTTCCAGTCTTACAGCTTATGTAAGAAAGTTGACAGAAGTTATCCAAAATTTGACAACACTAACACTTACATGATGTTATCAATAAAGAGTTGCAACACAAAGAAATTTTGCAAACTGTCAATAAAAAACTGGTTTTGATCGATTGTGCTTAGAGAAAGACTGAATTATATTGTTATTCTTTCTATAGAAATGGCATTACACAACTGTGGTCCTAGGAAAAGGAAATACAAGAATATACAGCCAAAAATAATAAGGAAACCTGAATTACAGAGGCAGGTTGGAAGATTAAATAAGAAATATATTATTTTCTTGGATTTTAGTTGTTTGCAGTATTTTGCATGTTTTGCAGATTTGTAATTCATTGTGATTTTTTATCTTTCTATATGACATCTTTCTGAATTTTATACTTAATTTTGTATTTCTCCTTTCTGAAAGAGGACTCCCAAGTTGCAGAGGTTCAGGCTCCTCTCAGCCTGGATCTATACCAGTACACGTGTTATAAGGTTTCTTTCCATGGCTATTTGAGAAGAGGTTCCCTAGCTTCCATCATGCCACTTAAATGGACTGGATTTCATTTTAGTCATCTGTAAAATGAAGGAATTAGCCTAAAACTTCTGAGGTCTATTGTAGCTCTAAAGGCAGTGACTCTGCAATACTGTGAATCATAGCGACAAGATTTAGTGGGGATTTACTTACTGTGTGACCTTGTAAAACTACATGCCCTCATTTAACAGAAGAAGAAATGACCCAGAATGAGGAAAAGCACAAACACAACCACAGAACTTTGAAAGAGAACAACTGAGACAGAAACAGGAGGGGTAAACAAGAAAGCAGGTGGCCAGTTTGTCTACATCTCAGGGCAAGGTGCTGGAACATCTGGGTACAACCCTCAGAAGATGGTGGCCAATGTCGGTTTTGCAACTCAACCCAATATCATCTCAAGGGTCTTAAATGGTTAACACCAAAAAATAGAAGAGATAATTTCTTTGGTCAAAATTTTTGGAGTGTTATGACATGATCTTTCCCCATACCTAGAGGCCTGGAGTTAGTATTTTTGCATGGAAGTAGGCCTTTTAACTATTAAAATTAAACTATTGTGCCAATCAGAGGTTTCCTAATCTTTTCTTTTCTCTTCAACATAATGTCATTAGAGAAATCACAGGATTTATCCTAAATCTTATTCAGGATAAAGAAGAAGCCAACATAGCCAGAACTATGAAACTTGCAGGAGCAGTTATGAAAAAGCATGAATGCGCTATATGTTTGTATTAAGTTCCATCCTTAATGCTTTAAAGAAATCCCACTATCTAAAATCATTAACATCTAATAAGAGGAAGAAAATGTGTATACCAAAAATGTATGAAAAGATTTAATGACATACTATCAAAATAAAAAACACTCATAGAAATGTAATAACTTTAACTTTATGATTGTCTGCCTCATAATTATCTTCTCTCATAGGTAATTAAAAACTTTGTTATAGACCTGGGTGTGGGAACTGTGAATTAAATGCTTATTTTAACATTGCCTTAGGTGACATTTCAGCAACCAGAAGAAAAAAAAAAACCAACATGATGGTCCTATCAGTATCTCAGAACTACTTAAATTGATATGAGCCACAAACTGAGGTATAAATCCAGTCAAATCTCTTTTCTTTTGTCACATAATAAAATCAAAACATAAAATTCCAACATCACTCTCTTAAATACCCCCTTCTCGGAATTGTCCATGAATCCCAAAGATGTACTAGGTCCAAGGGTGGAGGCAGGACCTGCAACCTCCTGCAAGAGCAAGCCCAAGAGAAAACCCTAAGGCATCACTGCAATTGCTTCTGCTACCACATGGTGATGCTATTGAAGCTTGGTGCACACAACCGGACCAGAGATGGGGGCATGTCCAGGCAACCAGGGGTCCTCAAAGACAAGTCACTTCCTTAGTATTGCTTGCCAACAAAAGTCTTCTATATTTTAGCCCCAAAGTTGCAGCTCTTAAAGATATGCTCTTTCATCTCATAGAAAGCCACCTTCCAGAGCACCAGCTGGCCCAGGAATAACTGAACTTGCATCCCTCTTTCCTCCTTGTCGACTACCTTGGAAGGAATAGAGCAGATTTTCCTTTTGCATGCTTTAAACACAGAATGCTTGCTTCAGCCCCTCCCTGGACACCAAGATCTCCCTGTGGAAGAACCACCAAGTGGCCTGTCACACAGAGGGTCATCTCAGGTGACTGTCACTGAGGACTTCACTGCAGAAAGTTGCCATCCATCTGTGATATCCCCAACAGCCCAACTTTCCTCTCGCCCCAGTCCCTCTCTCTCCCATCAAAGACACAGCTCCACAGAGGACACGCCACTAAACTGTCCTCAGGTTCATCTCAAATTCTGTTCCTGGTGATGCCAAACGGCAACACTTCAGAACACTTCAGAAGTTCTGGTCCTACCAGTTGCATTCCTAGGGTTCACAATAGATAGCATGAAGGGTCAGCAGTCACTGCAAAGGAGTGTGGGAACATGCAGCCATGGTCACTGTCCTCAGCAGTGGCATGTTAACCTAGCATCCTGTCCACACCTTATAAACTGGCAGACAGCAGTGCCGCATTGCTATAAACAGCCTGTCCTGTTGTTCTGGAGTCTGTGCTTATTAAAGAGACAGCTCTAGTTATACTGTTGGCATCATTGGGTGTGGTATGTCTCTGCCTCATGTCCCTGGAGCATGGCCCATTCGCAGTTGCATCAAGTGTGAGCAGGAGCTGACTCCACAGACAGGTCTGGTTTCACATCTCTGATGAGGTGGCTGCCCAAGCCATCACAGTTAAATCGGGAAAGCGGGCAGCACTAAGGACATCCAGGCTTCTTTCTTGCCCCACCCAGCAAGACTGAGCAATAGGCAATATAGCATGGGGCTGTAGAGCAGCAGATCTTAGGGTGAAAAATTTCTAAATTTCTAAATTCCCAGGCCTTGCCCCAGACCTATTGAATCAGAGACTGGGGGTGGGGCCAGAAATCTGTGTTCTAACAAGCCCTCCTGGGGATCCTGATGTGTGTAAAAGTTTGGGAATCACTGGTTTAGAACAGGGTTTGGTGACCGTTTCTGTAAAGGGCCTGATAGTAAATATTTCTGGTTTTGTGGACCTTGTGTTCTCTGTGGGGCTCCCCCAGCACCACTGCTGCAGTGCGTGGATGGTATGCAAACAGGAGGACAGCTGTGTCCTAATAACACCTTGTTTTGGACACTGACACTTGAATTTTATATAATTTCATGATGTCATAAGTATCTTTCTTCTTTTGATTTTTGTCAGCCATTTAAAAACATAAACCAGTCTTAGCTCGCAAGCCACACAATAGGTAAAGGCCAGAGGGGGCCCAGGCTGTAGTTTCCCCTGCCCCCATGTTGCTTTTGGACTGGACTAGGCTCCTGGAGCTCCCCTAGGCAGGTGTGGGCAGCTGTGGACAAGGCACTTAGCCTGTATGCCTCAGTGTCCTCCTCAGTGTAAAATGGGGCAGTCCTGATATTTATCTCATAAGGATACATTAAATGACTGACACACTTGGCATCGCCTTGAGTAGATGATTTCCCTGATTTTTATGTCTGCATAATTTACCTCCTCCTTTTCATCAGGTGTTGGAGAGGTACAACGATCTGTCATAGGTACTTCCCAGAATGACCCTGAGGCTCTCGATGGTCTTGCTTTTCATGCTCCCCTGCAGACTGCATGAGTCTCCTGCTCCAGGAGACAAGAACCCCAGGGCTCCCACGGAAGACACTAGTAGGCAGAGCAGAGTGAGCGTTCTTGCTCAGTCAGCTCTGTGTTTATACCTTGGCCTAAAAGATGCCTCAAGCTATGTTGTAAATAGTAGGTTGGGGTGCCTGTGCATGTAAGAGAGAGAAAGAGATGGCAAGGGAAAAGTGACAAGAGCAGGAAACTGGAGATTCCCACCCTGGGAAGCCAGCCTGCCAGGACTCAATGACTCTGCCAAGGCGGAAGATGAGGCAGCAGGCAGAGAGACCGTGTGAAGGAGCTCTGCAGGCCATGGCCAGGTTTCTACCCGAAGCCAGGGCTGAGGCCTGGGCACCGGTGGCATTCACACTTGCAGTGTGTTCCCCTGTGGACCTTCTTCCACTGTGGCATCCTTCAAAGCCCAAGAAGCATGTGCCATGCTCCGCAACATTCCTCATCCTCTCCTGTCAAAATGTAAGCTTTTCCCTGCTCCAGAGCCACAGCCTACAGCCGCATGCAGCCTCACTCTCCAGGCCATAGTAACACACCCTTGCTCACTTTCGCCAAGCAGAGAGACATGAGGTTTGAGAGCTAGGTAACACTTTCTAGCTGTCCGTGGCATAAGATATTGAAAGATGCTACCAGGGAAAATGTGAAATATTTGTCTCTGGAAATTAAGAAGTTTTTTGGGGGGTTTTTTTGGTTTTGTTTTTGAGTTGGAGTCTCACTCTGTCGCCCAGACTGGAGTGCAGTGGCTGCTGCCGGCCACCGCAGCCTCGCCTGCTGGGCTCTGGCGATCCTTCCGCCTCAGCCTTCCGAGTAGCCGGAATTACAGGCGTGCGCTACCACGCCCGGCTAATTTTTTGATTTTATTGTAGAGATGAGGTCTCGCCTGCCCAGGCGGGTCTCGAACCCGCGAGCTCAGGCAATCCACTCACCTCAGCCTCCCAAAGGCACGGGATTACAGGCTGAGCCACCGAGCCCGGCTTTAGAAGTTTTGACGTAAGAGGCAGGGAGGAACAAAATGGTTTATCTGGCTCAACACTGGTTCCTATATTCCTGAACAAAAAGTCAGTGTCTGGTACAAAATGCAAAATTTAATTGTACACATTGTATCTACATATTATCTAATTTATGTATTACAGGAACTCCAAAAAATAATTAATATCTTTCCCATTCACAGATGAATCAGCAGAGGCTCAATGAGGTTAAATAATTTCTCAAGACCCTGTCCCAACTCATTCTCCAAATTCTCAATCACCTTGTAGCACTCTGTATTCTTTCAGACTCTGCAATCTGATCATCAATGTCTATCCCTAATTCGGGGAGAAATTCTACTTAGAGCTGTGCTTCCCTGGCCCATGTGTCCTCCCTTTGATATCAGGTAGCATTTGTCCATTTGGATAAGACTCATGATGTAAAAGTCCAGGACAGGTTTGCCTTGGCCGATGCTCTTTTCTCCCCGGGGGGCGCCTGGGGGGTTCATGCCAGATGGGTACCTGGAAAGCACCAGCTCCCACACAGACCTTTCCACGTACACAGAGTGTGCAAAGTGCATCCTCATAGGAGGGAATGCAGAGAGGGGATGAAATCCTGGCTGTCCCTTCCCGCCTGCTGACCCCAGAAATCAACTGCTGACTCAGCCCTGCCAAGCCTCCCCACATGTTTTGCTTCAAAGACTGCCCAAAAGACTGTGAGTAAAATCTTCCCTTCAGCATTTTCCTCAGAGCTCAGAGAGGGAGAAAGAGAAAGATGAAGCACACTTGCCCTCTGGCCCTGCCCAGAGGCCTCCACAGATGTCCCATGGGCAGCAGGATGACAGATGTCACTCCTTCCCTTGTGTGCAGGGGAGGCCACCTCTGCCTGATTCTGTCCAGTTAGCAAAACAGGGGGAGCTGCCAAGACAAACAGCCGAGGTATGAGAGTTAACAGCTAGCGATCACCGCAGTGTGAAGCAGACCCACGAAATAAGACATCAAGGATGCTGCCTGGAATAGCTTGGATGTCGAGCATTCTTTCCCAGCAGAGGGACGGAGGGAGGCCAGCGCCACAGCAGTGTGGGAGACTCTGGTTAGGGAGACATGCTGACATCCCGAGGCCGACGCTTGGGGCAGGAGGCAGTGCCCACTTCTCACCCTCCCCCCACGCCAACAATCTCTGCCACCCCTATCAAAAAAATACCATGGCTATTAATAGGTCATATCAAAAGAGCTCTTGTAGTTTATAATCATTTTCATCTGGCTTAGGGAACAGCAGCCATAAAATGTCTGTCTGGTGACCGCTGGGGCCGGGAGGCAGGTTTATATTAACTGGTGCTCAGAACGTCGAGGCAATGACAGATGAAGCAGAGGAGGGTTTATGGTCTTTAATGCCTGTGCTGACATGGAGGATCGGAACGAGATTTATTTTATGCTTGGGCCATCGCTGAACACTGAAAACCAGTCATTACAAGCCAGATGACAACTGGAATGCAGTAATCACTTGAAGGAATATTTATTTGGTTTTTAAGTTTTTGGATGAATCTGGTTTTCGGAAAATGAGGTACCGCTAGGAAGTCAGACTATGCCATTATAACATCCAAACCATTATACATCTGCTGGCCAATTATGTAATCCTATATGGGAAACATAACCAGAAAGTCGGATAAGCCCCAGGACCTGAAGACTCATTGTTACAGACCTCACCACCGAAACTTCATTTGTGGTTCCTACACACCCTAAATATTATTAATGGGCCAAAAGAATTCAATACTTGTAAAGTCTGGTCAGTATCATTCAATACACAGCCCCTGTGACAGCAAATTTGATGGAGTGGCAATATGCATTAGATCACTTCTCTTCCAACTCAGTCTACTGGATCTCAGGTGACAAAGTAGCAAAAATAGACTGGACATTTTTATTAAGCCTATTGTCAGTCTAAAGATGTGAATTAAGTTTCTATAAACACATCTTCTTTTTACACTAAAACTATCCTCTGTGTTAACAATTCTGCTCTCAAGCAAGTCATGACCTAGAATTAACCACCCTTACTCATGACACTTTTAATGGTTCTCGCTTCTTCCAGATAAGTAAAGGAGGTTGGACAGAAATGACCGATAACACCACCATTCTATAAAATATGGCAAAGTGCTTCCTGTAGAAACTTCACTTCATTCCATCCACTTAACTATCTTGTTTTTCTTTCCTTTCCAGAATTCTGTATAAGCACTTTTCTGTGGTAATTTTTCTCCTTAGAAGGATCCATCATTTTCCAAGTGCACCAGAAACAAGAAGCCAGGTCTAATTTACAGCCCACTCACCCCCATGGTAGCTCACACATCCCTCCCGCAGTGCTCGCCCAAGGGGACGCAAGGCTTCAGGCAACACCAAAGTCCAATGTCTGTCCAGATGTGTCCGCGATGTGAAAATGCATTGAGCTGTTTGCTCAGGCAGGCATATTCTTGACCCCCTAAAAAAACTCTTGTTTTAAATGTACATTATCCATGATGACATAGAGCATTCTTCCAGTGTCTTCTCCATTATTAAGTCTAAGATACATACAAAGCAAATAAAGAAAGGCCCTCCCATATGCACTGAGACTGGAGTTTGGGGTGAATCATGTCTTATTTGAGAGAAGACAGTGTGTAGCTTCAGGGAGGAGGCAGATGCTACCATCCTGTCTCCTACCCCTTAATTTGTGATTGCCGGTTCCTGACTTGATTTCAGGTTAATTTGTGATTGCTGGTTCCTGACTTGATTTCAGGTGTTGTCTCTTCACCCATTCCTTCCCCACTTTTGTTCAACAATGTCTACTTTGTCACATTATATTTTTGTCACATTTGTGTCTAACAAGCTTCAAGAAAAGAGGTTTCAAGAAGGAGAATAACCAATCTCATTGCCATTTTTCTTCCAGGGTAATCCTGTGCAAGGAACTAGTTCAGTTTCTTTCTTTCTTTCTTTCTTTCTTTCTTTCTTTCTTTTTCTTTCTTTCTTTCTTTCTTTCTTTCTTTCCTTCCTTCCTTCCTTCCTTCCTTCCTTCCTTCCTTCCTTCTTTCTTTCTTTCTTTCTTTCTTTCTTTCTAGTCAGAGTCTCACTCTGTCACCCAGGCTGGAGTGCAGTGGCACACTCACAACCACCCCAGCATTGACCTGCGGGACTCAGGCAATCCTTCTGCCTCAGCCTGCCAAACAGCTGGAACTACGTGTGAGCTACCACGCTTGGCTAATTTTTTGATTTACTGTAGAGATGAGGTCTTGCCAAATTGCCCAGGCTGTTCTCGAACCCATGGGCTCAGGCAATCCCCTCACCTCAGCCTCCCAAAGAACTGGGATTACAGGCTTGATAGTTCAGTTTCTTAACTCATCTAAGAATCTTTTTTGGCCATGTCAAAAAAGGATGCTATTGAAATTCAATGAATTGGGCAAACACATTTTGTTCTCTGGTCAAAGCTCTGGGTTTTCATAGAGCAGGGACACAGAGGGCCCAGCCAATGACTGCTTACCTTGCTGGTTCTCTGTATTCTCAAGCACAGAATGCTCAGAGTCTATATCAGCCGTTTTCCTTCTGGTTCCTGTAGATCTGCACCTGCCTGTTCCCTCACACTGCTACCCGCTCACCCCCCGCAGTGGGCTCCCCATCCCCTGACTTCCTGATGGGTTTGGCAATGGAGAAAGAGATCAAGGTATATGTTCCCCTAGAGTCTTTTCCTGAGAAGCTGATTTTCTATGCCCCCTGAGCGAAGGTGACAATTCTTCAGGTGACTTTTCCGCAGGACTCTCTCCATTCAGGTTCTTATCACTGCTCACTGTCCTTGCCCTGTCTGGCTGAGGAATTCAAGAGCCCCAACTGTTGCTGTCACCTGTCATTTCCCTGTCCTCTGTTGCCAACTTTGTCCCCTCATTAACCCCCGCCCCGAATTTACTATAATTTGTATAAACCCTACGTTTCTTGTGGAGACCCTGATTTGACATGCAGTCTAAAGAGAAGCTCTGGTCAAGCATAGAATGGAGCCACACACCATATACCGGAATGCTCAGAGACTCAGGAGGCTGTTTGTGGCTACAGAAAGAAATGATCTGTGCTGCCCTTCAATGTGGCCCATTAGGATGAGGGATTTTTCTGGAAACTTTTCGTCAAAGTCTTTGGTGGTCTATACTCCACCACCAAGCATGCTGGTAGATTGAAAAGAGGAAGGTTGGCACATGGTGAGTCCTGAGTCAATGTGGCTGAACATGCACAGCTCACAGTGAGCACCTGGAGGAATACTCAAAAAGGGAGCATGCCTATGTCAACAGCACCCAGATCAAGAAACAGACATTACCAGCATCCTCCTTGATCTCTCCTGACCCTGACCCTAGTCACCCATTGACAACAGTAGCCTTACTTTTAACACTATAGTCCCATTTGTGCTGTTTCTGAACTTTAAGTAAGTAGAATCATGTAGCACACATCTTTTTGTGTCTACCTTCTTTTGCATTACACTATGTCTGTGGCATTCATGTATGCTGTTGCATATGTTCTTTCACATTGCTGTATAGTTTTCCATTTTATGAACACATCACAATGCATTTCTCTGTTCTATTCTAGAAGAACATTTGGGTTGTCTCCATGTTGGAAGATACGAAAGAATGCTGCCATGAAGATACTTACACTTGTCTCTGAACATATTGTAAGCATTTCTGTGTGTATACATGTTGAATCTTACACAGTGCTTATGTTCACTGATGTTGCTAAACAGTTTTTTGGAGTGATTGTATTAATTTTCACTCTAGGTAGACTTACCATTTTAATCATGTCCTAAGTATATGTGTATGTTGAACCTCTCCTGTGGGGATTCTGGACCAACAAAGGCACCCTGGCTTAAGGCCCTGATGAAAAGATTTTTCCAGGACCCCAGGCAGACTGGTGAAAACTTTTGCTTTTTTTTTTTTTTTTAGTTAGAGTCTCATTCTGTCGCCCAGGCTGGAGTACAGTGACATGGTCACAGTTACTGCAGCCTAAGCCTGCTGGGCTCAGGTGATCCTTCCACCTCAGCCTCCAAGTAGCTGGGATTACAGGAACATGCCACCACACTCAGCTAATTTTCTGATTTATTTAAGAGACGAGGTCTTGCCATGTGCTGGGATTACAGGGATGAGCCACTCTGTCTGAAAACTCTTTAGCAGAATTTATGTCAAGGGGCAAATAATCAGCTCTGGGTGGCATGATTTGTAACAGCTTCTACCCATCTGCCCCTTCTAAACCATGTTCCCTCCTCTCAGCACTGTTCAGAGTAAACATTAAGAGGAAACCAGGAGTTTGGGAAGAGAAAGGGAGGTGAAGTATACAGCAAAGCTGTGGTATAGGTTTTCAGAGCATATCTGAGAACAATAAAAGAAGCAGGGGCAGAGTTAATCCAGACCTTAAAACCATCCTGCTCCTCAGGATCACAGCCTTGTGTGTGCTGGGATGGGGGTAGCAGGGATTTTCTCCATACCTCACAGAAAATGTCTCTTACTTTGCGTTGTCTGCCACAAAGGAAAATAAAGATACTCATCTTACTAGAACAGATGGAGAGGGAAATTCTTTAAAAGTCTCTTTCAAATAGGGAAAGATAAATGGCAAATACTTGTATAGTCTCCACTACTACCAATTTAAGATTCATTACATGCTACTGATAATCTAACTAGTGTTTAATCTCTATTGTTTCACTTTGTGATATAGATAACTTAATAAGAGCTGTGCACATTAATTCACAGTTCTAACCCCCAGGATTTATTTCCTAGGGCTACCATAACAAATTACCTCAAACTGGATGCCTAAAACAGTAGTGATTTATTTTCTCACAGTTCTGAGGCCAGAAGTCTAAACCCAGGTGTTGGCTGGGTTGGTTCCTTCTGGAGGCTCTGAGAGAGCATCTGTCTCATGCTGCTCTCAGCTCTGGTGATTGCTGGTAATCCTTGGCGTTCCTTGGCTTGCAGATGAATCTCTCCAGCCTCTGCCTTCATCTTACAAAGTGTTCTCTTTGTGTGTGTTTGTGCCCAAATTTCCCTTTTCTAATAAAGACACTAGTTATATTGGATTTAGAGTCCACCCTACTTCAGTAAGACCTCATCTTAACTTGATTAAATCTACAGAGACCCCGTTTCCAAATAGGGCCACATTCACAGTTTCCAGATAGACACGAATTTGGGGGTGTCACTTTTCAACCCAGTATATCCCCTACATGACCTTAAGATTAAGTATGAATTTTTATCCCATATAGATAGATGTCCAGGATCATAATCCTTGCTGTTGTGAAGGGAACTGAGATGTAGGTACTGACCTTGAGTTGGAAAGAGGATGTGAGTTAGGAGGAGAGAAGAGGCTCTTGACCCTTCTATGATACATGTAGTTCTTGTTATAGTTTAGGAGAACTGGAGGAGGAAGCTCAGAGGACAGCTTCTGCTAACATCAGCACAGTAAACTAACTCGTAAAACTTGAGTGGAGAATGTCCAAGAAAGGGAAAATGCAAACTACTTGTAACCAGGAAGAAACAGGCTTCCTGTGTTTTGGGAGCTAGTGAACACTCGCCAATGGTCCACTTCCAGAGAGCCCAGAGCACTTAACTTCTAGAGAGCAGAGCATCTGTGAGAATACACACAAACATATAGATAGAAACTGTGTGAGACTTTTGGGCTTTTATCTGTGATGCAAATTTTATGTCGTGCATTTTCTCTGTAAGTTTCTCTTTTATGTCAGCATGGCTACAGCAGGGCCTCACAAGACACAGTTGCAGGACAGCCTGTAGGTAGGAAGGAGGCGAGGCAGTCCATTTCCAAGAACAGCATTCCCAGCGATGCTGAGCAGGAACAAGCCAGGCCAAGGAGGCAGTTGGAAACCTTCTCCTGGAAACCTGAGAAGGGTACGACTAACATGAGGACTAACCACTGCCATTACTCGACCTCTGATCTCAGGTTCACCATGATTTAGTACACCAAAATTTCAAGGCTGGGTGACGTTCATGTAACTTTTGGTTAATCGAGATGCAGATGGGACTTCTGAGTCCCATGACTTGAATCCAATAAAAAGAAAATTGGACAGTCTCAACTTATTATATACATTTTTTTTGAGTTGGAGTCTCACTCTGTCGCCCAGACTGGAGTGCAGTGGCCGCTCCTGGTCACCGCAGCCTCGACCTGCTGGGCTCTGGCAATCCTTCTGCCTCAGCCTTCCAAGTAGCTGGAACTACAGGCGTGCGCTACCACACCCGGCTAATTTTTGATTTATTGTAGAGATGAGGTCTCACCAAGTTGCCCAGGCGGGTCTTGAACCTGCAGGCTCAGGCAATCCACTCACCTCAGCCTCCCAAAGGCGTGGGATTACAGGCTGAGCCACCGAGCCTATTCCACAAAAAAAGGTGACTTAGATCACTCAGTTCAAAGGAAATCCCTTATCATGTGTGCTCAGGGATGCTCAAATTCACTCCATAATTTTGAACCATCTATTTTAACATTTGGTTCATGACTAAAGAAGCTTCAAAGTTTTAAAGGCAATTAACTTCACAGCATAGCAGCTAAAGATAATGATAAAACCCACAGTTCTGGCTCAGTTCTGGACAGGGTTCAAGGCAGGGTATATTTCCATAAAATGGTTATCTTTAAAGTAAAGCTAAAAAGTGATGGTTAGTTTAGGCCTACATAATGTTTAAGTAGGATTGAGTGCCTCCTTAGAAACCCTTAATAAGGAGATCTTTGAGGTGGGGGTTGTTTCTATAAGAATTGCTCATGTAACAGAACTGAATTATTTTCTGTTTCAGAAACAGCTCTTGCCAAGTGAAGGTGATGTCCTGAATACTAAGACTGATACACACTGCTGACTCTTTTGTTCTGACTTTATAACACACTCCTCTCTTTGCCCTGGGTTTTCTCAGCTGGCAATGGGCACATGCTGAGCACAGGCTAAAGTTCAGAAAAGGATCACAGAAACATCAGGGAAGTAAACATGAGAAAGAAACCAGGAAATTCAAATTGCACTGAAATACCATCCATCTGTCATTAATTTTGAGTGGAGTTGCAGCTCACCCACAGGGTAGCTTCTACTGTCAGTCCATAAGAGGAAAATAGGGTATATCACCTTGAACAGCCTCAAAAAAGCCCCACGTGTACATCTTCAGTCATTTCCTTCATTGTTGGAAGTGTTGGCTGTTTCTTTGGTTGAACACCCAATGGAGTTGTTGACATGGGTTTAGACGCCATTTTTCTTTAAGCCCTAGACTCATACTCAGCTCATGGGGATGTTTATACTGTGAGAAATATACATGGATTCATGCTGGCTGGGGCACAGTGCATCCAGAGCCACCGCCTTGCTTCACTCTGGGACACACAGTATGTTCATGACTGGGTGTAACTGACCACAGTGTTTAAAATTTTTTCTTTTTGCTGAACTCATCAAGTTGAATTCATAGAAGTGAAATGTAATTTTGATACAACTCCACTCAATTTCAAACAGACAGTCACATATGAGTGGTGATGCATAAAGACATATACATACGATGATTTTCTGTATTTACATAGTTGCGTAATTAATAGCATTGTAGTTAGTGCAGTGATGTATGCTATGTCTGTGCATTTCATGGAAAATGAATGAGCAGACTCATTTACTGTCATTGGTTTAATAAACTTCTGAGTGGCAGAAACACATCTAGAATTAGAACTAATGAACTTAAATAAATAATTGGTTTCATGATGGCTCTAAGTCGACAACATATAAAATGATAAACTTTTTAATATATGTTTTATGAAAAATTATTTTACTGCAAGTTAAAGACAAGCAAGAACCAGATAAATAAGTGCCACTAGCCTGAAATAATGGAACTAATAAAGCATTGTAGATAATATACATATGTATATATGTGTATTTATATATATATATGCATGCACATACACAGATATCTGTTGTTACTGGATACTGGGTTATAAAATAAATGTAAATACAGTTTTAACAGACTATTTTCATACACCAAATAAATAATAAATTATGATTAGTAGAGGAAGTCTAGCAAAAGTTTCTAGCAAATAAAAATTAAAAGAATAGAAGGAGCCGGGCTCGGTGGCTCAGCCTGTAATCCTGCGCCTTTGGGAGGCTGAGGTGAGTGGATTGCCTGAGCCCGCGGGTTCGAGACCCACCTGGGCAGCGAGACCTCATCTCCACATAAATCAAAAAAATCAGCTGGGCGTGGTAGTGCATGCCTGCAATTCCGGCTACTCGGAATGCTGAGGCGGAAGGATCGCTGGAGCCCAGCAGGTCGAGGCTGCGGTGGCCGGGAGCGGCCACTGCACTCCAGTCTGGGCGACAGAGTGAGACTCCAACTCAAAAAAAAAAAAAAAGAATAGAAGGTTTAGCAATAACTGCAGGGTCATTTATTTTAAAATATTGCCATCTTAAAGCAAAATGTTATTAAATTACAGATAATTTTCACAAATTCCTCATGGAAACAGATGGAAAGCTCTGGCAAGTCTCATGATCTTCATAGAATCCTCTGCCCCCTAAAGCCATGGGAGAACTAAACCCTCGAGTGGACATTTTCCTAACTGGTTTTAGCAATTCTTGCTTCCTCTTTACCCAACAAACTCTCCCCTCATCCCTTTCTCTAATGGAGGAGATGAAACAAATCTCATTAGGACTGATGGAATATGCTCTAATACCAGTTAGAAAAGTTTGTGAGAACAAATGGACCTACACTGAGTAGAAAAACAAAACAAAACAAAATCATTTTCTTGAATCTACAATGTTGGAGCTCCATTCTGGAGAGAGAGGAAAAAAATAATGATTTACCAGAACTTTTCCCTACTTCCTCCTCTGACTGGGGCTTTTTATTCCAAGGGAGTAGCTAGAGAGACTCCCTCCCTCTATGCAGCATGGCCAGAGCAGGAGCTGTTCTGGACAGTTAGGCTAGGACCTGTCTCTGAGGCCAGCTGAAGAAGAGCCGTGTTTACTGTGAAATTTATCTACAAAGAAATGAAATGTGTTTCCCCAGGAACAGATCACGTGGGAGTAATCCCATTTGTCATTGAAACAAACTGGATAGATTGGGGCAAGGATTATTAGTTTATCAAAAAAACAACCAGCTATTCATGATCCATTTAGATCAAATAGCCACATCATGCACATACACACACATGTACACACATGCAGACTTCAAATATGTGGTCTGCTCTGCCTCCTCTCCTTGCATGGGCATGGCACTGTCTATGCTGACCCCGCCGCTCAGACCTCCCACAGCACGAATGTCTGCCTGAGCTCTGGATGGGTGGAGAGGCCTGATACAGGGTGAGAAATATAAAAACAGAATCCTAAGCCCTTCATTGACTGAATGGACCCTCTCTTGGTCAAGGGGACCCCTGAGTAACCTTGAAAACTGAGTTCTTGGCCATGATGGGATAGGAGATCAGACAACTTATTATACTCCCTCCCTCCCTACCTCCATCAGGCTTTCTTCCCTAAGGGCTAAATAGACACCAGCCCTTTTGAAAAGACTCCACCACAGATACCAACCAACTGCCTGATGCTGTCTCTCCTGTTTTGCCTGACCACCTGACCACTGACAGAGTGGCTCTGGCCAGTCTACAGAGGATGTGCAGTGAGGGTTTTCCTGTCTTCTGTTTTGCCTTTTCACATTAGAGGGCCAAAAACCCCACCCTTGGATCATGCTAATGCCATTTTTTGAACACAGGTCCCATGATGGGGCATGAAGTTCATGTGTGCACATGCAATTTCTTATTTCATAAATACTCATGGCTTGGGTACTGGAACATGTACATTTGGCCACCCTGCTCAGCATAAATTCTTGTCTTAGTCTTCTCTCCCCTCAAGTGCCTGTTTCTGGCTTCTGTCAGAGGCTGAGCTTCCTAGCCTGTCAGAAGGGTCACTGCAGGCTGCAGCCCTTTATGAGAAACAGAGCTCTCCTTTCCAAACTCATGGACCTCACCGTTCTTCAGTTGACAAGGGGAAGCTGAAACACGTGCTCCTCACACACAAAGGACGGATTTCTGGATATGATGAAATAAGGAAGGCAAGGCCGCCATCTGCCTCCCTTTGCAGCTTGGCCTCCATCCTGCCCGGGTTTTCCAGGGATTCCCTGGCTCAGCAGAATGGGTGCACCCAAGGGTCAAGTGAGCCAATGCCCATGGGCCTGAGGCAAAACTACCAGGCTTGTTTTGTCTCTGACCCACACCAGAATTTAAATTCAGGTCCCCAGAGGGGAGCGAGTGCCCAGCCATCCATATCCACTGTGACAACAGTGCCACATCCACTGCAGACAGTTCTGGGAACAGAAAAAGAAGCTCTGAGAAAACAGCCGCCAGTGACATTCCCCAAATCCAAATCAGGGCCCTATCACCAAAACGGCTCCCTGCAGGGTTACTTGTTTGTTTATTTGCATCCCTTGGTTTCCTACTTTTACCCCAAACCAGAAAAAGGCACAACAGATACTAAACGCAATGGTACATTTTTGTCATATTTCTCATTCATTCAGAACTTAGAGGCATCAGAAATCTTGTGGGAAAGGCACTTCTCAGGAGATTTCTAACTCGATTTCTTAACTACAGTGGTCTGGAGTTTTTGCCTAAATTTTAGATAAAGTCAATTCCTGGTTGCTTGGTTGCTCAAATTTCAAATTCTTCTCAGGTTCACATCAATCATTCCAAGAGACTAGCAAAACATTTCACATAACACAATGTGCTGGCTTTTAGCATATCTTTGGACTTGAATGCATAGACTTCTGTGTCTTTGAGGAAAAACACAAATCCCCCCCCCACAAAGGCCCCCTTGCTCCCTCTTACTCTTTGTCTCTCTGTTTCTCTCTGTGTGTCTTTCTTATCCTCCACCCCCTGTGTCTCTGTTTCTTTTCCCTCCCTTCCTCCTCTTCTTCTTCCCCTCTCTTCTCTTTGTGTTTGTCTCTTTTTCCTCCTCTTCTTTCCCTGTCTCTCTTTTCTCTCTCTCTCTCTGTCTCTCTTCTTTCTCTCTTCTTCCCCCTTCTTCTTCTTCTTCATATCCAAAGCTCACTCTCACCACCCCTGCAGCCCAGACTCCCAACACCGAGATGCTAACCCATGTGTGCCCTAAACACAAAGTATAAGAAAACCACAGAAATGAAGACAATTAAGGTAAATAAGATCCAGTGATCAAGTTTAGCTAATTCGTATCTGTAATGTTTGGGAGTTACACAGTCTGCTTCAATTTGAAAGATATCTTCCAGACCACACTGTTTTTTCTCCATGGGGACTGCCTTTTGCTTTTAATTATTGAACCTTAAGAATTCTTGCTATAATTTGGGATTAGATTGTAATCCTTGAAGAAGAAGAAAAAAATCTAGTCCACAAATCCTCCTGTATTCTATCACTTCCAATAACAGAGTTCTGCAGCCAAATTCACCATCAATGAGCTGTGTTTTTTAGAGGGCGTGGGTGAAGCAGGGAGAGGGCTTGGAGAAACTAAGCTCATAGCAAGCATGGCCTCAAATAGCAGTGGAGTGGATGGAAACTCCTTGGCAAAGAGCCTTGGTTAAATAAAATGTATAAGAAAGATCTTTAAAACAGAACATGTCACAAGGAAAAAGTGAATTCTAAATAGAAAGACTTCACCTTCTGATTTAAGGGATTTTGAGCACTCCTATGGTAAACGGTAGTTAGGAGCTTGGTAACATGGACCATGATTTAAGAAGGACATTCCAAGGCTACATCTTGTTATCATGCATGAAAATAATTTAAAACATTGGAGGAGGTTTAGGTTTTGTACGTAATTTGGTCTTGGGGCAGAAGGCGGGGTGTGCTCTTGGTCCCATCTAGGTGTTCAGGGTACACTGGGGATCCCTACAAGTGGTCGTTCATTCTCCAACCTGGGCCCACAGAAATGATGACAACTGAAAGAGGGGGTTACGGCCTGAGGTGTACAACTTGACACTAGATTGTTTCACACACTCACCCACCTACTCTGTCAACATACACCACCTATGAGCCAGCAGCACACTGTATTAGCCATGCCTTTATTTTCTGTACTCTGATGTTTGACATCTGGGGCCTTGCTGATCCTGGAGAAACTGTGTCCCCCACCCTCAGTTATAATTTCTGGAGACAGTAGACACCTCACTTGTAAGCATAAACCAACCAATCCAGAATCCACACTTTAACTATCTTCTTTTTAGGCTCCCATACTCTGGGCTATCATCACCTGCCCTAATCATCCCAGGGTAGGGTTCCAGACAACTAAGGACAGCCCTATGCCCCTTGCTGCCCAGCTTGCTGGGATGATTCAAACCAGCCAATCCTAAGCCTGCTTACCTTCACTTGTCTGTTCCTTCTGGCAGAAACCACAATAAAGGTTTCCCCTTCCTTCTGCCTCCAGACCAATCCCTCCCACGACACTGGCATGTCCCCTCTTCTTGGGAACTGTAATAAGCTATCTTTTCAATGTCAATCATCTCTTAATATGTTGGCCTCACTATACCTGAATAATAATAAAATCTACATTTGAAAACACAGGTATTTCCAATCAGAGGCATCAATGACCAAGGAATTCATTTCTTAGGAGGAACGCATTTATTTTCTAGCAAACCAACCATGAAAAAAACAGTAACATGAAACAAAGCATCCCCAATTTAAAAAAATAAAAGATTTATCATCTACAAAATTGGCAGTTTCACACACACACACACACACACACACACACACACACACACACTTGCAACAGCATGTTGTAGGAAAACTGGCACTCTCATCAGTTATTGTTAGTAAGAACAACTTTTCTGGAAGGCTATTTGGCAAAAGTATTTAAATCTTAAAACTGTGCATACTCTTAGACCCAGAAATTCTATTGTGAGGAGTGTATCTCAGGGAGAAAAACTAAAAGACTTAGTAATGGTTTTTCCCAAAAGTGTTTGCAATTGAAAAAGGTGGGAAGGCTCATCAACAACTAAATATCCAGTCACAGTGGACTGGTTAAGCAGTGGTGCCCACAGAACAGGGGTTCAATCCTCCCATTGCAATAATGGTGTGTGAACATAGAAAAATGTTCACAACATAATTTTAGGTTTACAAAAATATTTTACAAAGCAATCTGTATAAACTGATGCAATTTTTAAAAACTATGTCTAAATACACAGTATCCTAATTAAAGATATGAGTGTCGCCCCATGTTCTGACAAGCAGAAAAATAGATATTAACCAATGTGCTCCAAATATCTTAGGATGAAAAATCCTCACCTCCATCACCGGTGTGGATGAGGAGCAGCCTCAGCACCTTGGGGCCAGTGAAAGGTTGTGGGGCACTAGGGACAAGCAGACAGAAGGACCGAAAAGGTATGGACCAGTTTCAGTGATGGATCCTTTTGGACGATAAAATTGTGAGTGTTTTAAAATTCTCTTTGTTTTTCTTATTTGTATATCTAATTTGTCTATAATGAACATATCTCTTTTGTTTTAAGCAAATATACTTTAAAAACATTCTCCAAACAGCCATTCCTAAGGGATGGAAGAAAAAGACAACGTAAAAGAAGTATTGACTTATCTTACACAAAAGAATAACTCGTTCCATTTATAGGACTACCAGGATTCCTTCAGGTGAGTGGGTATAATTCAGACCATGAGGAGAGACAACTTGCTTTGCTGAGTGACTATATTTTCTAGGCCAAAGAACAGGACACAGTTTGATAAGTGTGCCTGCTCTTTGGAACTAAGATTGTCTCAGGGAAAGACAATCTTGTAGTTGCTGAACTAGTCTCACCTCTGAAAACATCAGAGACCCACAGCTCGAGGCTTAAGGGAAAACCAAGCTGAAGCAAAAACAAACAAGCAAACATGGTTTCTCAACACTAGAAAAATGACCCTTTATTAAACTGTCACTTGATTCATTTTAACTCAGCAACATTATAGGGGATCTGTCTGTGCCAGGTCAGGTGAAGACAGATGTGAGGGGGCACAGCCTCTGCCTGTACTGTGCAGAGCAATTTAGCATCTCCCAGGTAAGGCAGAGATCACAAAGGCCCTTGCAGGTATGAATGCAGGCAGGTCTAGACAAAACAAACATGGAGTCAAATTTCATTAAGTGATTGTGAAAATTAACCACCCTGAGCCTCAGTTTCCATATTTGCAAAATGGGAATAGATGCTTCATAGAGATGCTGTGAGACTCACACCTATGAGGTGGCGAGGTCAGTTCCTATTTCCCCATTTCTGCGAACTATGCCATGCCCTAATGAGCAAATGGCTACCCCTGTGGGAGCAATCCAACCTGCTCCTCCACAGACCCAGTATTTTCACCGTAAATTTAGAATCATTTTTCCAACCCCAACAGTTCCAAGAGAGTGCCTAGTGGAAGTTGAACATTCAGATCTGGACAGACCTCTTGACAGTCTTCATTTGATCACCTGAATTTCTTAACAGCTACTCCTGCAATGCTTTTATAAAGTAGAATTGCTTGAGCTAGCTGGAAAAAAGTGGGGGGGGCATGGTTGTTATAAATCTTAACCAATTAGATGGATCTTCACAGCTCTTTAAAAAATCAGAAATTTGAATAATTAGCAAAATAACTCTGGATTGATCCTTCTCTTGCTCCAATATCAGACAGTACTACTATTTTCCATCACATTTTTCTTGTGCATATTTAAGAAGTTTTTAATCGCCTTGCAAATGTGATGCTTCTTGGAACTCTGCAGACATTGGCCATTCATGTAGTCACTACCCACTGTGCAAGTTCGAGTGGAGGAGAGAGGGTTGGGGAAAGCCCCTGAACACCCTTGTAGCCTAAGGTCATTCCTGCTAGGTCATCGGGCAGCCCTCAAGCCAACAGTGCCCATCAGGTCTCTCAGGAAGGGGTCTGCCTCAGTACCCTGTGCCCAGTCATGGCTGGGAGCCACCCATGAGAGGCACGGCTCCTGGGATGGGTGGAAGTGAGTTATGGTTTCAGTGCCAGCAGCTGGGCCCAGGGCCCATTACATCCTTGTAGCTGAAGGTCGCAACGCAGTATCACAGTCAACACATCTGCATCAAGGGAAGCTCCTCACTCCCAAGCATTCACACACTATGACTGCACCCTCCTACACCACTAGAGTCCCCACAGATGTGGCAGAATTTGAGCAGGACTTGGTTACTTTGTGCTTTTCTTTTCTTTTTTTTTTTAAATATATAGTCAATATTTTTATTATGATATTGTGGGGTACAGTTAAGGGTTAGGTATACAAATATGCTTCATTCAGGCACCCTTGTTGATAAGAGGTGTCTCCCCATCCCCAGACAGATATTGACTACCGTTAATCCCATCTCCCTTCCCCTCCCCCGCCATAGTTTCCCCGAACTGTCAGTCATTTTCTTATAGTATTATGTTGGATGTTCAAGGTCCACTATATGAGTGAGAACATGTGATACTCAGATCTTTGTTTCTGTGAGAGATCACTCAGTATTATAGACTCTAGTTCCATCCAGGTTGCTGGATGTCTTCTTTGAGAAGTGTCTGCTCATATATTTTACCCATTTTATAATGGGGTTGTTTTTTTCTTTTCAGCATGTTTGAGGTCCTTGTAGATTCAAGATGTTAAACCTTTGTCAGACCTGGAGTTGGCAAATACTTTTTCCCAGTCTGTAGGCTGTCTCTCTGCTCTCTTGATGGTGTCTTTGGCTTTGCAGAAGCTTGGCAGTTTAATGAGGTCCCACTTGTCTATCTTATCTATCTTATCTATTATGGCCTGTGGGTTTTGGGTTTTGTTCAGGAATTGGATGCCAGTTCCGATTTCCATGAGGGTTTTTCCTTCATTTTCTAAGGTTCTTATGGTTTGAGGTTTTACATTTAGGTCTCTGATCCATTTGGAATTAACCTTTGTGCATGGGGATAGATAGGGGTCCTGTTTCAATCTTCTGCATGTGGTCAGCCAGTTTTCCCAGCACCATTTACTGAATAGGTTCTCCTCTCCCCAGTGGTAGGTGGTGGAGGCTTTGTCAAAGATGAGTTGGTTGAGAAATTGAGATTTTGCTTCTGGAATCTCAATTCTATTCCATTGGTCTATATGCCTGTTCCTGTACCAATATCAAGCTGTTTTGATTATTGTAGCTTTATAGTAAAGTTTAAAGTCTGGTAATGTGATACCACCTGCTTTGGTTTTTTTTGCTGAGGATTGTTCTGGCTATTCTTGGACGCTTGTGTTTCCATATGAATTCCTGTGTTGTTTTCTCTAGGTCTGAGAAGAATGTTGCTGGTAATTTGATGGGTATTGCATTAAATCTGTAGATTGCCTTAGGGAAGATGGACATCTTCACAATGTTGATTCTTCCAATCCATGAGCATGGGATATTTTTCCACTTGTTTGTGTCATCTTTGATTTCTTTGAACAGTGTTTTGTAGTTTTCATTGTAAAGGTCTTTCACGTTTCTGGTTAGGAAGATACCAAGGTATTTCATTTTTTTGGTGGCTATTGTGAATGGAATTGTGCTTTTTATTTGGGTTTCTGTTTGTTTATTACTGGTGTAAAGAAATGCGATTGTCTTTTGCACATTTGTTTTATATTCTGAGACTTTGCCAAAGTACTTTATCAGTGTAAGGAGGTTTTTGACAGATTCTCTTGGGTTATCAAGGTACACGATCATGTCATCTGCAAAGAGAGATAGCTTGACTTCCTCTTTTCCTATTTGAATACCCCTTATTGCCTTCTCTTCTCTGATTGCTCTAGCCAGGACTTCCAATACTATATTGAAGAGGGCATCCTTGTCTTGTCCCAGTTTTCAGGGGAAATGGTTCCAGTTTTTGTCCATTTAGGAGTATGCTGGCTGTGGGTTTCTCATAGATGGCTTTTACTATTTTGAGGTATGTTCCCTGTATGCCTACCTGTCCGAGGGTTTTTATCAAGAAGGGGTGCTGGATTTTATCAAAAGCTTTTTCTGCATCTAATGATATAATCATGTGGTTTTTGTTTTGACATCTGTTGATGTATTTAATTACATTTATGGTTTTACGAATGTTGAATCAGCCTTGCATCCCAAGGATGAAGCCCACTTGGTCATGATGGATGATTTTTGAGATGTGTTGTTGAATCCGGTTCGCTAGAATCTTGTTGAGAATTTTAGTATCTATGTTCATCAAAGATATTGGCCTGTAGTTCTCTTTCTTTGTTGGGTCTTTACCTGGCTTGGGTATCAATGTGATGTTAGCTTTGTAAAGTGATTTGGGGAGAGTTCCATCTTTCTCAATCTCCTGGAATACCTTCAGTAGGATTGGTATAAGTTCCTCCTTAAATGTCTTGTAGAATTCTGCTGGAAAGCCATCTGGTCCAGGATTTTTTTTTGTAGGTAGTTTTCTTATTACATAGTCAATTTCCTTGATTGTTAATGGTCTATTTAGGGTCTCAATTTCTTCTTGTTTCATCCTAGGCAGGTTGTGTGATGACAGAAAGTCCTCCATTTCCAAAAGGTTTTCAAGTTTGTTTCCATACAAGTGTACATAGTAGTCTCTAATGATCTTTTGTATTTCTTCAGGATCAAATGTGACTTCATCTTTTGTGTTTGTGATTGTGTTTATTTAAGCTTTTTCTCTCTTTTTCTTGGTCAGTCTAGCTAGGGGGTAATCAATCTTGCTTATCCTTTCGAAGAACCAGCTTTTTGTTTCATTGATTTTTTGTATTATCTTTTTGTCTTCTATGTCCTGGATTTGGGCTTTTATTTTGGTGATCTGAATTCTTCTGCTGAAATTAGGGTTTTTGTGGTCTTGCTTTTCCAGCTTTTTTAAGTGGCTTCTTAGGCTGTTAATTTGTGATCCTTCCATTTTCTTCATGTGCGTTTGTAGGGATATAAATTCCCCTCTTACTACAGCTTTCATGGCGTCTCAGAGATTTTGGTAAGAAGTTTCTTCATTTTCATTTGCTTCCAGGTATCTTTTAATCTCTGTTTTGATTTCATCAACAACCCAGGAGTTGTTTAGCATCATCCTGTTTAGTGTTCATGTCTTTGTGGGTTTTGGGGGGACCTTGTTGGTGTTAATGATTATTTTTATTCCACTGTGGTCTGAGAAGGTGCATGGTAAAATTTCAGTCCTTTTAAATTTGCTTATGCTTGATTTATGGCCAAGTATGTGGTCGATCTTAGAGTACGTTCCATGTGGTGATGAATATAATGTGTATTCTGTGGTCTTTGGATGGAGGGTTCTGTAGGTATCAATTAAGTCCATTTGATCAAGAGTCACATTGAGGTTTCAGATCTCATTGCTGATTTTTTGTCCTGATGATCTTTCTAGGGTTGTGAGTGGGGTATTAAAATTCCCAGCTATGATGGTATTGGATTCGATATCTTTTTTTAGTTTACCTAGGAGCTGCTTTATGAAAGTTGGTGCTCCTATGTTTGGTGCATATATGTTTAGGATGGATATTTCTTGTTGATGGATTGAACCTTTTATCTTTATGTAGTGGCCTTCTGTATCTTTTTTAATTTTTGATAGTTAAAGGGTATTTTTCTGAGATTAATATCACGACTCCGCCTTTCTTTTGTGTTCCATTTGCCTGAAAATTTGTTTCCCATTCTCTTACTCTGAGTCTGTGAGTGTCCTTTCTAGTGAGGTGAGTCTCTTGAAGGCAATAGATTGTTGCCTGGTGATATTTTATCCATTTTGCCATTCTATATCTTTTCAGTGGTGCATTCAGTCCATTCACATTCAAACTAATTATTGAAATGTGAGAGTTGATCCCTATCATAATGTTCTTACAGAGCTGTTGTTCTTCCTATTTGTGTGTTGTCTTTCTTTTGGTTTTAGAGTTGGATCATGTGTGTTTTTAATCTTTTGCCTGTACTCTTGTGAAGAACGTTGTTGTTCTTTTTTCCTTTTCTTCTATGTTCAATACTTTCTTCAGTGTTTCTTGTAGAGGTGGTCTGGTGGCAGCATAGGTTCTTAGGGATTGGATATCTGGGAAAGATTTCAATTCTCCCTCACTGATGAAGCTTAGCTTGGCTGGGTAGGTTATTCTCGGTTGAAATTCTTTATTTTTTAGAACTTTGAAGATAGGGCTCCAAGCTCTCCTAGCCTGGAGGGTTTCTGTAGATAAATCTGCTATTCTAATTGGTCTTTCCTGGTACGTAGTCTGACCTTTTTCTTTTGCGGCCTTTAGGATTTTTTCTTTTATACCTACTTTGTTTAGGCAAATTATTATGTGTCTGGGAGTTGGTCTTCTCATTTGTTGTCTTGCAGGGGTTCTCTGAATCTCTTGTGTTTGAATTTTTCATCCTTGATGAGATGAGGGAAGTTTTCTTTAATGATTTCATGAAATGTTTGTTCCAGTGTGGCCTCTGTTTCTCTCTGTGCCTCAGAAAGGCCAATGACTCTTAGGTTCAGTCTCTTGAAGTGATCATTCATCTCTTCAAGGTTTTGTTCTGTCTTTTTGAGCTTCTTTTCTATGCTTTTGACAGTTTGGGTTAGTTCTGTGTTTTGGTCTTTGAGCTCTGAGATTCTATCTTCTGCTTGGCTAATTCTGCTTTCCATGCTTATTAGTTTGTTATTTATTTCCATCACAGTATTCTTTACTGCTGTTTTTCTGACATCAGCTCCTTCCTATTTTTCTCTTGTCTCTCCTCATTTTTTAAATTCTCTCTATTAATGTCTTGATGTCTGGGTTTGTTGCATGTGACCAGTCATTCTGGGGGCTCTTCATTGTTTATGTTCCAGAATCTGTTTTCTCAGTGTTTGATCTCCTAGGGGTCTGTGTGAGACCTATATTCTTCTTTTGGTTTTTCTTCATTTGTGCAGTTTTTTTCTCCCTCCCTACTTTTTCCTTCCCTCCCCATTCCCATCTTCTTTAATTCTGTTATTCAGGGATAGAGGAATTGCTTTTACTTCTGTTTGTTCAATCTCCTATTCTTTATGTATGCCCTCTTACTTTGTTCAATTCTGGAGCTGCACTGTAGGTTGGGGGTGGTTCTTTTTGCAGTTTTGAGATTTACATAAGGGGGGAGCTATGATTCAAAATCTATCTGCAGGTCCTGGTATTTGCTGACAGGTGTATGGATAATCTGAAACCCACTTTCCACTGCCTTGGAATCTGTCCGTGCAGTGGGGCTGTAGGTTTACTCCCTGAAGTAAAATGTGGTTGGCAGAGGGAAGAGAATGGAGCAGACAGTGGGGGGAAGCGGGGGGTGGAGAGAGAGAGGAGTAAGGGGGGGAAACAGACGAGTGTACCAACAAATGGAGAGAGAGACCTAAACTGATACAGATGAAAACAATAGACCATGGCTACAAACCAACTCCCATACAAAAAAAATAATAATAAAACATACAATGATGCTAACACACAGGCTAACCAGCCACCGTATTGGTGTACTGTTCCTCTATACAAAGATATGGTTTACAGAGAGGAGAAAAGAGAAGAAAAGGAAGAAGAAAAGGAAAAAAGGGGGGAACAAAACAGTAGGAATAGAATTAAGTCATTAAACTAACAGAACCAATCGAGCACACTCTGAGGCTTTTCGTTTAAGTCCAATGTCCTTTCAGCTCTGATTTCTAGCTGTCTTTTCAAACTGGTAAATTAGTTCGCAGTTAGGGTCAGTTGCCCCTGGCCTGCTGTGAAGTACAGTTCAGATCACCCTCAGTTCACCATTCAAATCTGGCCTCTTGTCTGTTTTTCAAGCTTGTTTCTTCCGTTTCGGTGTTGTTACCTTGTATTGCCAGCAGGTGGTGCTATCTCAGCTGCTCGCCTCAGAGGGGGTGGAGCCAGACAGGAGTCAGGCAGAGGCCAGAGATGGGAGCCTGCCTCAGGGCACACAAGAGGAGACCCACGGCCGGCAGGAAGTCACGGTGGCAGTGATCCCAGCAGATCTTGCCTGCAGTGGCTTCAAGGACTGAAATCGTGGGTTGCCTCAGGCACTGGTGGCACGATGCGCTATGGCCACCACGGAGGCCAAAGTGGCACTGCGGCTGCTGTGTCTGCGGCTGCAGTGGTTGTCCAGACTGCTGCGATGCCCCAGCAGTGGTGACCACCGAGCTCCGTGTGAAGAGCAGGCTGCCCACGTTGGGGTCCACAGCTCCCGGGGAGAGAGCCAGAGAACCTCTGCGTTCTCCTTTGCAGAGGGTTTCATAGACCAGGCTGCCCCGTCGCCATCTTGCTGGAAGTCCCTCCACTTTGTGCTTTTTAATACATGCTTTCATGTTCTTCTTAACTAAATTCAGCAAAAATCAACAAAGCGCCAAGCCCTGTGCTGGTCGGTCCAAAGCACATGAAGGCTGTCTCAGGTCAGTCTGGTCCTGCTCAGTGAGGACCCCGAGGTTAGTAGGGAGGGGACACAGCCTGAGAGGGGAGAATGAGAGGGAAAGATGAAAAAGGAAAAAGTTGGAGTCATTGGAGCATGGGGCAAGAGGACACCAGGGCATGTTCACTGACATCAAAGAGAGGGAAGGTATGAGGGGTCAACTGAAGACAGAGGCAGAGAAGCCCAGGACCCTGTGTTTCTGGGACATCGATGAAACTTGGAGACTGAGCATCTTAGCGTAAGTGCATGTAGGACCAGGACTAGGGTTCAGTTCTGGGGCTCGTTGTGTGGATTTGCTGTCTGAGCATTCCTCGCCCCATTCCTTACCCTTCATTCATTCATTGCTGTTATATTCGCACTAACTCTGTGGCCTATCAGAGTCCCCTCAATTCTCTTTCATCAGCTTTCTAACCATATAAGAGGTGTGCAAAGGCCCCATCTAGCTAAATAGCCTTTGATTCCACTGGGGGGACGAGATGCAGTCACAGAAGGTGGATCATTCATGCCTAGCAAAACCCTTTCTGAACGTCCACCTGTCACACACTGAGGTGCAGGAGGAATTCCAGGAGTTAAGCAATAAGAGCTGAGGAAAAGGCTTTCTTAGGAAACCTCATGTGGTCCATGGTCAACAAGAGAAGAGAAGGCATAGGTCCTCCTGAATATCCTGACATCCCGCAGAGCAATGCAACAGACCAGGGTGAGCGGGGTGGGCAGCATGGGCCTGCTTTCCAGTGAAAGGACGTGGACCTCCCACTTCACGGGTCCCCATAGCCAGCAGTACTGCCAGTAGGGGAATAAACAGGCTGCTCAGTGCCAGACAGTCTGGGGTTAGGCTGTTTAAAGAATGAAACACCTGCTGGACAACATTAACTGCCCTGAACCTGGAAACTTTGGGCCCCTGAGCTGTGGGAAACTGTAGTCTCCCCTACAACAGGAGGAATTCCCAGTCCCAAGGGAAGCAAATTTCAGGACAGCTTCTGCAGGAAAAACAAGGAACCCTGGTACCAGAGAGTTTATCAACCAGGCAACATAGGCAGTCCCTATGATCACTTTCAGACAAACCTACTAATAGTACCACTCACTTATAGCCAAATAACTGTTTTACACAAGTGATGGGAGGCATCAAAAATAAAAACGGAAGACTGTCCAAGAAATGAAGAGAGAGATTCAGCATATGAGAGTGAGAGGCAAGGCTCTATAAAAGAGAGAGATTTGTCAAGGCCCAGAGGGGTGGGTCAGGTTTGAACACATAGCATGGTGGGCAAGGGCATTCCATACTCAGGTATAGGTTGAACCCTGATCTGAGAGCAGAGAGGATCTGGGAACATGCCTCACAGCAGAACACAGGTGGCTGTCAACACCCGAAGCACTTCACACACCTATCAGAGTTAACCAAACTTCCAGGAACTGCTTCCTCTTAAGATTTCAGAGCAAAATCAGAAATGCCACTTTAATCAGGTAGATTCTAACACTAGTGACTTATGTTCAGTGAGGGTTTGTTGGTGTTTGCACTGCCCTTTTCATATTGCTTGGTCTTTGGTTCTGCTAGAATCTAACCCCCCCCCATGTGGTTTTTTTATTATTCTAGGCCTCAAATTTTGCTGCTTCATTAGCATAGACATCCCCACACTGAAATTATTTCTTCTTCCCAAATATGCTATTCTTTTCAGCTCAATTCAGATTTTGACATTCCAAATGTTTCTTGACATATTGGGACAAGCTACCTGGTTTGGAGATATCTCAGAATAAGTAACTTCTGGAATAAAGCATCAGTTTCTAAATCCTAACAAGGAATGTCAAAAAAAGTTGTTTTTGCACAAGGGAAAGAGGAAGAGCGGGTGGCTGGGCTGAGGCTCTGGCACTCAGCTTCCTTTCCCTGCTCCATGGCTCATGGCTGCCTTTGTCATTCGAGTATTTCCAAATGACCCCAAAATGTTTTCCTCTCCTTTATATTGTTTGTCTTGGGGTAGACTAGGTGTTAAAGATAAGCCAGGTATGGAACCAGAGATGGAACCAAGTGTGACTAATCACCGCCATTCGTGCAAGGAATACTTCTCCCATGTACCAGTGCACACTCCTCCCCTCATTCTCTACACAAGTGAGTCCTGCTCACCCTCCCCCCCCCGCCATGGAAATGCCACCGGTGGACAGAAAATTCAGCGAGAGCTGTAACTCTTCTCCTAGTTCACAGAGTACCATTGCACAACCAGGACTGATCAGTGTGCATATCCATGCTGACTGCTGGTCTCTCAGGTTGTCTCAACTTTCCCTTTCCAATATATTTGCCTCTTCTTAGGATTCTACTCTAAGGTCTGCAATTATTGTAAGTCAATGGATTCTGGGCATCTGTTTCCTTATCCATAAGAAAAGGAAGTTGGCAAATATGAGGTGTGCTGTCCCTCCCCAATTCCGTGTCCACAGCAGACATCATTAATCGATCATGTCCTTGAACTCCAACATAAATTAAGAATCCTTCTCAACTCAGGTCTCCAGGCAGCCATCACCAACCAACTGCTATTGGCTTTTTTATTTAAAGTGATTTGCCATTTGGGACTAAGTTTCTTTCAGCTCTAATCGTCTATTACTGCACTAAAGGAATACAATGGCAATTCAGCATTAATAACAGTGGGATAGACCAACCGATCTAGATATATGTCTATTTTTTTAGTTAACATTAAGTGAAGGCTGATCTAATTTTTTTAAAAACCAGCACATACGTTCATTTAAAGTAAAATACCTCTAAATTCAATAATGAAACTTGGTGCTCTTTGGGTAGGATAATAGAATTTCTTTGGGGGTTATATTCTTTGAACCTATACCCAAATAAGAACTAGCTTTTAAAACAATTATTTTGTATCCCAGGTAACCGGCATCCAGTTATATTATCCAAGTTATTTTCCTTCTTCCCTGTTATAAATTTTACAAAATTTAGAGAAATCAGATAAGGACAGACAACTACTTGAAAGTCTTTTTCCGGTGAAACAAGTTAGTTGGATATAGCAGCCCATGGACATATAAGAAAGGAGAGCAGAGCCCTTGGTGCCAGAAACTGTACAGTCTAACATAGGAGCTCTAGGCTAAGGTTCTCAGAACCTCAGGAAGACAAGGCTCTCGTGCATCTGACTCATTGTGGTCTCTGTAGGTTTACATATGTCCCATCCTACATGCCTGTAAGTTCCTTGAAGAAAGAGACCCTGTTTTATTCATCTCTAAATCCCTAGAGCCTAAGATATCAACAGAAAAATCGGGGATATAAGACTTTGGAATGAATTCTCTCATGCCCAATCCTTCAAGAAGTGGACTTGAAAATGCCTGCACTTTCTCTGAAAAACATACCCATCACTGTTAGGCAGTAAAAGGTCCCAAGAATCCTTTCTTTCTTGGAGCACAGTTTCTGGAAAAGTGAGCAGGAATATTGCTTCCAGGCTTGACTACAGTTTCTATGAGACTGATCCAATCTGCAGCCTCTCCAGCGGGCGCTCGACTTCCAGAGGCAAGGAGGGGGCGCTTCTTTGAAAAATCAATATCAGATGCTGAGAGCATCCCAATCTTTGGCCTTTGGGCAAAACACAAAAACTTGAAATGACAAAACCCTCAAGAAAGTTCATTAGAACATCTGGGCACCTTATCAGGGATTTATCAAGCTTTCCAGAGTTGATCCTAGTCTTGTTTTAATGAAAATCGCCTGTTGATGAACTATTTCTGCCAAGAATTTTTTCTTCTCTTTCTCCTTCTGCTTCTCCTTCTTCTTCTCTCCATCCTTCCCTGGTTTTTGTCACTGCAAAAGTTAATTCTGAAATAGTGAACAAGCCTTGTATGTCTAAGCCTGCTATGTACACTGTTACTATCCAACATTTGTGCTTGGGTTAACCACTCTATGTCAACATAAAATAAGCATAGTGGACATCCATCATCACAGCTGGAGCTGGGGAATTGCATGAGGTTGAATTACCCTCTACTTTTGCAACTGGGTCCTTGGCCAAGACAACATAACCTTTCAGTCTTAATTTGTATAAGTAAGAAAGATCTTCATATGTTTTACTGATTTTTAAACTGGTAATTTTATACCAGTCCCATATTTCAACTAATTGTTATTCCTCTGTAATTGTGCCTTGAGATGACTTAACCCTAGAAGTTGCAATTATAAAATTAAAATAAATAACTATATTCCAACAGAGCACTGCCCATCATACAAATCAACAACCTTTGTTCATAGCCTTGGGGGAAAATAATGCTCTTTGAACAATCAAAATGCTATTACCATAACATTACTATATACTCCTTTATTTCTCTGCTTTGCCCTGACTTAGTTGGTATGTTTTGTTTTGTGATTCCTTGATTTACATGAATAAATTAGCTTACAACAGCAGTCAATGAGATAAAGAAAGAGGGTGCAGTTGCCGGTTACGTAAGGGACAACCTTAGGTCTAAAACCTTTCAGAAAATTCTCAAGGGTAAAGATGGAAATGCAAGAACCCCATGGTCTGGAAGACATAAAAGATGCCAAAGCCAGGAAAGAGAATTGAAAACTCTAGGACATGAAAAGTCAATGGGTATTATTAAACACATTTTTTAGGGGGCCACTGGTCTGAACTGAGCTCCTTCACTAGGCCCCAGTAGAGCAGACCAAACCAGAATGTAGTCACCTGTGCTAAGTGTCACATAATCAAATTCAACTTTAAAACAAGTCAGTGCCCCCTCCCCAAATAAGGAGATTCCAGTCACTCTGAGTCCAAGTAATAAGGAAGTACCTTCTGTCTTTAATCCTATAAAGTGAGTAACTTTGGAATTCCCAATCTACGTTTTGTTCTGTTTCTTCTTTCTTCAGTCTTTTTCTACCTATAAAGCCAGTCTCCCCGGCTCAGCTCATCACAGCTAGATTCTAGAATCACAAATAAAAGCCAATTTGATATTAAAATTAAATGTATGGTAATTTTGTCTTTTAATAATGGGGTTGTGGGGACAGAGGGATGACTGGGGCGGAACACAGAGGATTTTCAGCGCAGCAAAATTACTCTGTATGATACCAAAATGGTGGATACATGTCATTACACATTTGTCCAGACCCAGAGAATGTACAACTCCAAGCACGAACCCTAATGTAAACTATGGACTCTGGGTGATGATGATGTGTCAGTGCAGGTTCATCTGTTGTAACAAACGTCCCACTCTGTTGAGGAATGTTGAAAGTGGGGGAGGCTGCGTGGTGGGCAGCAGGGGGTTTATGGAAATCTCTGTACTTTCCACTCAGGTTATGAACTTAAAACTTCTCTAGAAATTAATCTGTTTTTTTAAAAACATCTAATAGTATTCCTCCTGACAGAATAAACCAAAAATATACCCCAAAAAAGTTGGTCCAAGTTTATGTAGGAGATATGACATTGTCTGTCCAATAGGAAAATTCTGCTCAGCAATATAAAACTATAGTTCATTCACTACTTCATGTCTTTATTCAAGAAATAATAAATGTTAAAAAGGCCAACCAGTTAATTAAATATAAAGTGTTCATTGAATCTAAAAGTTCATAGAATTTAAAAGAAGAGATGAAGAGTGGAGTTCAATAGACAACTAAATTTTATAAAGACCTCCAGGGTGACAAAAGTATTTCTACCCACTGAAGAAAAATAGTGAAGTTCAATCTAATCTACCCACAAGTCTGTAATGGACTCAGAGTTCAAGGACACAGGTATAGATGGACCAATATATACAGGTAGATTTTTGTTTTGTTTTAAATTGTATCTTAAATATTATGAAGTATATTTTTAATATTTTGAAAAAATCATCAGATATGGGGTTTTTCATTTCTAACTTCTGACTGAGCACCATTCACATTTAATTTTTAAAAAGGCTTGGTATGTTCCTCAGATGCAACCATGGGACCAGAACAGATTTCCCTCCTTTGGAAACCAAGCACTTGTCCTGACACCAGCAGGTCCTTGAGAGAGCACAGGTGTCCCTACATTCTCCAGCTCGGCAGCCCCCATCCCCACAGCCTCCAGTGGGCAGAGAAACCTCACTTGGGGTAGTTACTGACCAGTGGGTACAATGGGGATCCAGGTTTCCACAGCTGTGGGTTTAGTGTCTCATCATCCACATACAACAAAACAGTATTGAATCTTCCATTTGGAGATAACTTGTTCTAGAGATTAGGAATTCAAATTGAATTAGAACATCTAAATCAGGGGCTTTCTACTAGCCTTCTGTTTACATCTTCGGATATTATTCTTCATGACACACAAGTGCCATAAATGCCCAGTCATCCACTGTGAGGTCTGTGCTATTTCTCCCCCCAAATACCAAGACCCTAAGGGCAGTCTCTGAACATGGCACCGGCCATGCACTTCTTAGTAAGCCCCAAAAAACTGTATGGTAGTGTGGTGTAGTAGTTGGAAGGAGGTATTTGCAAAACTGTCTCCCAACAGAGTCCACTGAGGAGAGGGGAGGGTAGCCCCAGTCAGTTAAATGAAGCGTAGAGGCCAAGTTAGAGGTGGAAAACTTCTTAGGTTTTCCAAGAGGGCATGGAATTTCCACTATACTCTGCTAGAGGGAAAAATACATGGGGAGTCTCTCAACTTCTCACCTTTCCTCCCTCTCTTCTCCCCAGAAATGGGGACATTTGTTTGATTCATTTTGGAGACGAAAATAAGGGCAAGCAAACCTCTGCCTCTCCTGGGCTGTCCATCTTCAGACTAGGTCGGCTCTTGCTCTTTCCATGAGGGTTGGGGGTTGAGGGCTAGCACTGTGCCTGAGGTTCGGGAGGGGGGTGGGATCTGACCTTTTCAAAGGTTATTTTTAAAGACCTTATGACTGCCAGTTTCAGCTGCACTGCCCACTGGAGTTGGTCATTTTTTATCTCTATCTGAGTCTTGTAATTGCATCTAATTTCTGGTGGGTGATGGGGAAACAAGTACAAAATCACAAGCTGGGTAAGGTAGAGGGCTTAAATCCACATGCAGGAAGTGGTATGTCCGCTGGTCTGGCAAAAGGGGAGAGGGGTCATGCTCAAGGACCAAAGAATGTCCAGGTCTTTCTTCCAGCTGCTCCTCTGGCACAAGGAAGAGGTACAGCATAGAGGGAGCTTCTGGTCCTCCCCCTCCTCTGCTCAGGGCCTCTCACTGTCTCTTGCTGTATCTTACATGTACTTCCTTGTTTGTAAGCCTCATTTCTAGTACCTGCCAAGCTGTCTGATTCACCGCCTTCACTTTGTTCCCTTCTTTATTTTTAAACTGACTTTTGTATTTCACATATAATGAATAAAAATTTCAGACACTACAAAGTGAATAATCCACTTAAACTTCTCCCAACCTCTCCCGTCCCCATCTCAATACTCTCTGAGAACCACTTTCACAAACGTTCCTGAAAACCAACTTCAGTACATGAAAATTGCTCAACGCTGCTAATTATTATGAAAATGCAAATTTAAAAAGACAATGAGATACCATTCACACTCACAAGTGTGGCTATAATAAAAAGACAAACAATTAAAAAAAAAAAAGAAAAGAAAGCCAACTTCAAGGGCCTCTGCTACAATGAGGTTCACCTCCCGGAACTACCTGCCACCCCTTTCCCAAGGACTAGATTTGGCTTATTTAAACCCCAGTGTAACTAAAGATTAGCAGAAACATATTGATCCAATGCAATGCCCAAATCTTCTTTGAGACCATGATTCAAACAAACCAACGGTAGGAACACTGAAAGACATAATGTGACACTTGGAAATGTGAGCCATGACTGGGACATGAGATAACAGTAAGAATCACTGTCAATATTATTGACATGTGACAGTGTATTTTATCTTTATATTTATGAGTCTTTACCTTAATCTGAAATGTATCTGAGTGAAATTAGATGAGACCTGGAATTTCCTTCAAAATGGTATGAGGCAGGGGAAATAGGTAGAGGTAAGATTAAAAAGAGAGTGACCATGCATGGATAATTGTTGAATCTGGCTGTGGGAACTGGAGGTTTTCTTTTGCATGTACTTAGAATTTTCCATAATAAACTTTAAAAAAAAAAAAAGCCCAAAGCCCTGGCCGAGTTTCGTTGGCGTGGTCCTGGGGAACAAATTTATTCCGACCATCCACAGAACCTATTGAGTTGGGTACAGCTGGCAGAGGGAGGGCTGGCGGCAGGTTTGGGCATGGACCTGGCTCAGAAGGGGCTCCGGGAGTGGGAGTGGCCCTGACCCCATTAATGAAACTTGACTACTCCCCACAGAATGCCAAGTTCAGTCCTGGACTCAGATGGAAAACATGAATGGTATCCTTTGCAATGACCCTCGTTTTGAGGTTCCTGTCATTTCATTGCAGGACTAGGTTCCCACACCCTGACTTAATTTGAAACATTCATACACATCTCTTCCCCATTATGAAGCAGTGGAGAGATGATGGTTTTAGAAGCGTGTTGCTCTGTGATTGCACTGAGGCATTTCTGCCCTGGAATGTGGGCGTCCTGACACATGGGACACTGGAAGCAGATGTGACTCCTGAAACAAGATGAGCAACTGGGGGACAGAGCCTAGGACTCTGCCCAGGAGTGAGGAGATTATTGGAATATTTACTTTGAAAAGTAGCCTCTGTCGATGGGAAATGATTAATTCACCATGAGGAATTTTATATTCTACAGGGCGATGCCCTCAGGAAAGAAAGGAGCACTTTGAGAAGGCCAGATTGAGAAGGTCTCCCTTGGTGTCCTGGCACATCAAAGCCATTCCCAACCGCAGTCCCTTGATTGTGTGCCTTCACAGAGAAGGAAGGCAGCAAGGGGGCCAGGGAGGGAGAAGGGGATAAAAGGGGATAAAAGTCATTTTGCCTACTTTGAATCACCCAAGGCTATTACCAAGAAAGTGAAAAGATTACCTACAGAATGGGAAAAAATATTTGGAAACCACATATCTAATAAAGGTTTAATATCCAGAATATGTAAAGAACACCTACAACTCAACAATAAAGAGACAAACAACCTGATTTTTAAATGGGCAGATAATTTGAATAAGCACATGAAAAGTGGTTCAATGTCATTAGTCACTAGGGAAATCCAGATAAAACCACAAGGAGACATCACTTCACACCCACTAGGAAGGCTGTAATAAAAATTTAAAATAAAACAGAAAATAAGTATTGTCAAGGATGTGGAGAAATTAGAACTCTCACACTTCACTGGTGGGAATGTAAAATGGTGCAGTTGCTATGGGAAACAGTTTGGTGGTTCCTCAAAAAACTAAACCTAGGATTACTACATGACCCAGCAATTCTACTCTTAGAAATATACCCAAAGGAATCGAAAGCTGGGGCTTCAAGATTTACTGATAAACCAGTGTTCATACCAGTGTTATTCACAATAGCCAAAGGTGGAAGCAACCTGTGTCCATTGACAGATAAATGGGTACATAAAATGTAGTCTGTATGTACAATGGAATACAACTTAGCCATAAAAAGGAAGGAAGTTCTGACACATGCTACCACATGGATGAACCTTGAAAACATTATGCTAAGTGACATAAGCTGGTCACAAAAGGACAAATATTGTACAGTTCCACTTACGTGAAATATCTAGAATAGGCAATTCGTAAAGACCAAAAGTAGATTAGCCTTTGAGGGGTAGGTGACATTGTTAGGAAAAGGAGGAATGTGAAGTTATTGCTTAATAGCCATTAAGCAGAGTTTCTGTTTGGGATGATGCAAAAGTTTTGTAGCTAAATATAGTGACAGTGACACAACATTGTGAATCCAATTAATGCTGTTGAATTGTACAGTTGAAATTGTTTAAATGGCATATTTTATGTTACATATATTTTACCACAACCTTCAACAATTAACAATGTAATATGCTAAAAACCATTGAATTGTACACTTTGTATGGGTGACTTGTAAAGCATGTGAAGTATATCCCAATAAAGTTGGAAAAAATAAAAATGTGACTCCTCATCCATGTCCATGCTCATGTCCACCGAAGATGTGACTACCATAGGGGATGAAGCCACCACGCTTGTGTGAAGTGAGGTGGCATCACCCCTTAAAGGTGCTGCTCCTGATTACCACCAGAGCTGCACTGGTACCTCCGCATCTGTGTCAGCTGAGCTTGTCCTCCAGCTACTGATGGAGTGGGAGTTCGGCTGTAACCTGGGCTTCATGTCTTCCAGCATTCTGTGGAGAGGGCTCTACCTGCATCTTCTCGGTTCCTCTAATGAGGACGTACAGCAGCATGTAAAGAACCCTGTTTGTGACTCTCTTGGTGAATTTGAACAACTAAGCCATTCACTCATCCTGAAACAAGATGAGCAACTGGGGGACAGTAGATGCCTCCACCAAGAGGTGACTTTGGTTCCCCTCACATAGTACAGGCTAAGTGGGGGAGAAGCGAGCAGCCCCCTGAGGCGTCTGCTGTCTCACTCTGGGACCCACCGGGCCTCCCTCACCTTTTCCCTCAGCCTTCCTCTTGCCCACGCTCCAGCCTCACCACCCTAGCCGCTCCTCCCTCGCAAGCACTGTGCCCTCCCAAGCCCCCAGGGCTGTCCAGGAGTCCTTTAGGCTAGAAACAGCCTCCACTTCTCCACTGGCCAGTCCACTGCTGCCTCAACTTCACTTCACCGTTCCAGGCCCTGCAAGGTTAAGTTAGTTGGCCTTCCTCTGTACTTCTACTTTAACAGAAAATTTATATTGCCCTTGCCTATCTCTCTTTGATCTATAAAATCCCCAAGAATAAGAGCTACATGTGTGTCTCTGTATCCCCATCGCTTGGCATAGTAGCTGGCACACAATGAGCTCTCGCATGTCTATTGAATGAATGGCTGGACCCCAGGATCTAGGTGACCACACTCACATTAAGGGGTGTTATATTTTCTGGGGAAGTTGCATTCCCAGAGAACAGAAGCAGGCCCTAGAGCTGGACACCTGGCAGATGTTGAATGACTGGCCCTCTATATCCCCAAGTGGGCTCATATCCTCTTAAGATGGTACACACGGTGTGGTTCCCCAACTTTCTGACTAAGATGATCACTCATCCAAGACGCTCAAAAATGACTCTTCACTGGCCAGTCTTGGTCATGCCCATTCCTGCATCCTACTTTGTTGTTATTGTTATTGTTGTTGTTGTTATCATCGTCTAGAAATCTCTAGATTTCTTAGAGTTCAAGATAAGGTTCGAACTCCTGGCCTCAAGTCATCCTCCTGCCTTGGTCTCCCAAAGTGCTGGTATTATAGGCCCTGTTCCTGCATCTTACTTTGGAGGTTAGATTCTGTTCTCGGGAGGTCTCCAGAGAGAATCTCCTCACTCTGTGCATGTGTGTTGAGGGTGCGGGGAGACGTAACTTCTGATTCTGTTCCTTTCATTGTCACAGTAGCCTCTTCAAATTTCCTCAGTTGTGATTTCAGCCAAAACCATAAAAATAAACTATATTTTCTAATTTTCCATTTCCTGCATATTACATTTAGATGTAGATGTTCTGATTTTTTTCCCCTGAAATGTCTAGAGGTCATTTTAATAGTACATAAAATATGTATATCAAAGAGCCTTCCCACCCCAATCGAAGGGTAACAATAGTGTGCTGGCAACACAAATTCCTACTACATATTTATATTCAGACCTGAAATTTTCCACTAAGATTTCCAAATACATCTCGAGTGTTTGGTTAACTCCAGTTTGTGCCCCTTCATGCTAATATGGAAACTACAATCAACTGAACATTCACTGTTTTCTTTTTAGTAAATGAGTATGTGTTGGAGATTTTTCACTACATAATAAAACCAACACAAAATGAATTTGCTCCAGTGCTTCCTCAGTCTTCAGAATGCCATGCCTTCTCCTGCTTATGCTAGTCTTTACTTGGCATCCTGCCCAGACGTTAACTAGGTTATCAATCGGACGATGGCAGCAGCCTTGAACCTCGGCGCTTCAGTTAAACCTGGGTATCCTGCTGTCTGCCCGTTTGGGGGTCCACGTGGTACTGATGAAAACTGGGATCAGTTTGCACCCCCACAGGGGCTTGGTCACTGTGGACATTGCTTTTATAGACTCTGGTTGTTTCTGACTCTATGTTTTTTATTGCATTCCTTTGCAATTCTAGCAGCTGTTTTTGTCAAGAGTCTTAATAAAGTTTGAACTGCTAAATGAACTTTATGGAAATTGGTCACAGAAGAAGTCAATGAGGCACCTTTTAGAAAACCAGAGGCTACATTGCCCCCGGGCTACCTTTCACTATAATAGCAGTGACAAATAAACCCAGGAGTGTGGGTGAAGGATGATGGTTTGGCAAACAATTTCTAACTAGATTTTTAGACTAGATTTCTGAGAGACTACCATCCACTATAATTAGTTTCTTCAGCTCTATTTACCACAATTTATTAGAAACATTTGGCTGTGTGGCCCACATTATGAAGTTGCTTTAAGGATCTTTAAAGAGAGTCAGCTCAGGCTTGTTGTACTGCTTTGCTTTATTTTTATTTCATGTTACTTTTCAATTTTATAAACCTAAGATTCAGAATAATTAAACTTAGAGATTTAGTAGAGTTTTTAGGTCCATGAAAGAAAAATAAAGTGTCTGAGATACTCTCAGCTTATATCTCTCTTTGTTTAATTATGCTAAAATATTGCTCCATTTTGGTAAACATATTGATTTGGTCATGAAGTTTACTTGATTTGAGCCTTCTCTGTGAGCCACTAAAGAACTCTAAATTTGTTCTAGACCTCTTTGAGTATAATAGTTTAACCTTCAATTCACATACCAGTGTTATGGAAGAATAATTCACCAACAGACCAAAACTAACCATTTATCAGTTTGGGTTGTGACTTTACCCATTTCCTTGAATAAAACAGACTCTAAGAGCAATAAAACAAAATGTCTCAGCAGCCTTAGCCAGTTAGCTGCAAACCCTCCCTCCCAAGTTTTCCTACCACAATGGGTCCTTTACATAACATTTCTTTGAAAACTGATTTTGCCACCAAAACTGAGAAGTTTAAAAACAGGGTTATTAGCAACACTGCAGTTAGTTGAAATAAAATACTTATATGGAATGACTCAGTGAGTCACCTCGGACTTGTAAATGTCAAATGAAGAGGCAGGTCAGATGGTGTTTAAAAATCCTCACACCTCTAACACTAGGACTTTCTAGGACATGATGAGAATTCCAGGATTTGCCCGGACAAGAGACTGGGCAAAGTGAGGTTTCACTGGGTAGAAGTCACAGCTAACAGAATGCTAGCATGGCACTGCAGAATAAAGAGCCTCGTCCACTGTTCCAGGTGGGCTGCCACAAGAAGCAGGTGCTGCTAGGTCAAGCTCCCAGGCCAACTGAACTTAACTACGCCTGTGGTTCCAGGATCAGCACACATGTCCGGCTTCCTCCCTAGTTGATTTTCCTCCCTAGCATCTGATTTTAATTTGCCTTTGTCTGTCAGATCTATCCCAACATAAAGGAGAGGGCAAAATATAACGCTTTGTGATGACATCATAGCAATGCACTCAAGATGATTTCTCAGTTACCATCAAGAGTTTGTGGACACTTATTTATATTTTTCTTGTTATTTTTACTTTTTAAAAAAGGCCTGATTCCAGTCACTTGCTTATGGTCTGATACCCTAATGCCTGTGCTTCAAACTGCAATCGAATCTGTTTCTAATTTGAGTGAAGTCCTTTAACTGGCCCCATCCTTCTGTACTCATCACAAACGCACATGTTTTCCTTTAACAAACAGTGGAGGGCGCTGTTGTACCTGTTGTGTTTCCACATACCAGCCTCTCAGGAAATTTTTTTTCCTTTCGAAGGGAAAAAGGCTCTTTCCCATAGTAATATGAACATGATGTATGATAATGAAAATAACTACATCAACATATTTTCCCTAGGAGTTTTTTTTCAGAGTGTGAATGTAGGACTCTTAGCTATAAGATACTAAGATAAATGAATGAACTTTGGAGAAGGTACTGAAAAATACTTTCAAGATGAACATGGGCTTCCCAGACCTTGTAATTTGATGATTTTGACTACTGTATATTAGAGTTTCATTCCATGTCATCGTTCAGCAGTTTAAAGATAATATAACAGCAGTAAAATATAGCAAACAGCAAGATTAACATCTGGCCACAATCAGCCCAGTGTCATAAAATAGACTCCCTGACTACATTGCACAGAGCCTGAGCCTAGCAAGAACGAATGATAGAAAGGCACACTTTCAAATCGAGTTGCGACAGCTGAATATTACTTTCAACCCCTACACTTCAGAACTGTGGTAGGCACTTCTCCATTCCCTCCTTGAAGCCTGAGCTTCAAAGATCCCATTTAATTCTTGACTTTTCTTTCCCACAGTAAACTTCTGCTTTTAGGTTGTGATACTTTTTTGTCGTTTCTTAATCAGATACTGCTCCATACCACACAGGTAACTTAATAAATCAATTTAAAAGCACAAGCATGCTTATAGCGTGCTCAAAAGACTTCAGAGCTGCAAGTAAGGAAAGCTGGCTTTAGTTCAAGCACACTTTTCTGAACCCCTTGGAGGGCTGCCAGGTGAAATACGGAACTCACAGTTAAATATGATTTAAGATCAACAACCAATAACTTTTAAAATATAAGTATGTTACATGTGATATTTGGGACATATCTATGCTTAAAAAGTTATTTGTTGTTTATCTGAAATTGGAATTTAACTGTGGTTCCAGTAATTTTCTTTGCTGATTCTGGCAATCTTAATCCCTAGACACCAGGGACTTACTTAAATTGAAGATGACTGTAATTTGAAGTCTCTAGAGAATTTCATATTCAAAATACTGGTTTTCTATATTACATGAAGTTATAAAGAAAAGTCTGTGAATTTACATACTTTAAAAAAATGTGCCTGTTTTACAGCCTTTTGAGAAGATAGGAGAAAGATTTTCTTTCCCAGAGAGTGTTCTGCTGCTTGTCTACGGCCACCCTGAATGGCCGTATCTCCTCTGATCTCGGAAGCTAAGCAGGGTTGAGAGTATTGTGCTGCCAAAGGCCAGATGGAGATGATTTAGCTGATTTCACATTCTGTTTGCTGGAAAACTCAGCTTAGAGAGTAATGTTTTTGTGAAGCCAGGCTGACAGCTAACAACAGGATTCAACTCAAGTCACACCACGCAAGAGTCAAAGACTTAACTGCTCTTCTGCCAAACCCAGGTAGAAACCTGGGGGTCAAAACAGCCAGGCCACCCCAATGTCATCCTTGACATGACATCTGTTACTCATTAACTTGCTTCCATCTTGGTTATCTGAGCAGAATACCCAACCCTAGCTGCTTCCTGGTTTTTTCCAGAAACAGTCAAGCAGGTGTTGTGGAATGCTCATCAAATAGAAGTTCCTACACTGAAAGGATAATAAGCCAGGCTGTCCCCAGCAGCCAAGTTAGGCATTTAGAGATGTTCCCTAAGGCATCCTAAGACAATTAGGCGCCGACAAAATGCAACCTGGAATACATCACACTCCCTGAGCTGCTGGTTATCATCGCTCCCTTAGGAATCCGGCTTAATTCACAAGGATGTGGAGAGAAGGGAACCCTTGCACACTGCTAGTGGGAATGCAAATGAATATAGCCATTATGGAAAACTAAAAATAGAACTACTATGTGACCCAGCCATTCCACTACCGGGTATATATCCAAGTTAGAAGTCAGTATGTTGAAGGGATGTCTTTACCGCTACGTTCATTGCAGCTTTATTCACAATAGCCAATATATGGAATCAACCTAGTGTTCATCAATGGATGAATGGATAAAGAAAATGTTTTTGTGTTTTTATACACAATGGAATATTATTCAGTCTTTAAAAAGAAGTAAACCCTGTCATTGGCAAAACATAGATAAACCTGAAGGACATTATGCTATGTAAAATAAACCAGGCACAGAGAGACAAATATCATGTGATCCCACTTACATGTGGAATTGGAAGCAGTCAAACTCACAGAAGTAGAGAGTGGAATGGTGGCTACTAGGGACAGGACTGGGGGCAGGGGTGGATCGGGGAGATGCTGGTCAAAGGTTGAAAATTTTAGTTAGACAGGAGGAATACATTTTTGTGATCTATTGCACTAATTATGGCAATAGTTCATAATAATGTATTATATATCTCAAAATTGCTGAGAGTAAATTTCAAGTATTCTCACCTCAAAAAAAAAATAAGAACGTGAGGTAATGAATCTGTTAATTGGCTTGATTTAATCATTCTACATTGTAGACCTATATTATAGCATTTCACAAATACCCCTAAAATATATAAATTATAAATTTGCTAGTTAAAAATAAAAAATAAGTTTTTAAAAATGAATGAACCTACATAATGAACATTTGTATACCTAGTCTTAAATTGTACCCCACATCTTTAAAATTAAAAAAAAATAAAATAAAAATGAATGAAAGAAAAAGCCTTCTTAAAATTTTTAAAAAATAAAATTCACTCTAAAAAATTGTAGATTTTTCTTTAAAAACAAGAGAGAGAGAGAGACCCAACTTAATATCAGAGAGTATCCCAAGGACTGAGCAGAATAAAACCTACTGCTGCTGGCTGCCATTAGCACCAGCACAAGAGAAGTATGAATTGAAAAGATCAAAAGATCCGGTATGGAATGACAATTGATGATTCCCCGAAAATGTCATTGGTCAATTAACTGTTAATTAAGCAATGTCACGTTTATGAGCTCACCTCAGAAAGAGAGAACATTCTCTATCAGGCTCTGAGCTCACATCGTTTAAGGCAGGTCTTTCATGGCAAGGAATGATAGGGACCGGACATTCAGGACTGACAGACACAGTGAGCTGACTGTCTAGAAGTGAGTGTGGGTAAGAAAACTGTTGTGGTAATAAGCCAGCTGTTTGCCCAGGGGAGCAGATTATTTCCTCCAATATATTGATTGCAGGAATTCCCTGAAGCAAACAGTGAAATGAATTTTTGATTTACAACCTTATCTTCCCTAGGCAAAGTATCCTAGAACAAAACAACTAAATCTTGTTGACACAGATTGTCACAATTATATCCTCACGTGCAAACTTCAGTTTCAGTTTGACTTCAGTTGAGCCCTGATGGAGAATTACTGCTTCATGAGCACCTATGTACTATGTATGGGGCACTTCCTACATGTTTTCTCTTCTGAAGGTAAGTCCAGGTATCCTCACTTACAAAGAAACAAGTCTAAAACGCATTAAGTCACTTGCAAAACACTTCTGGATTAAACATTTTCTGAAAGAAAATGGTAGCACAGAAGCAAGTCTTAACTGACATAAACAGAAACAGAGGCAAGTTTAAAGGTTTCGGTCTGGAATGACTCCAGAGTAATGTTGAAAGACATGAACTTTGTTTCCCTCACCTCTGTCTAGAATCTTCCTTCTTTTGGATGCCCCTCCAGATTGAGTACATCAGAGTTCCCACTCGGGAGAAGTTCCCAATCTGATTTACTCACTGAACTGCCTCACTTCGCGTTGACTCTACCTACCTGTAAGCCGAATGCTAAGGCACCTTAAGACCCAGTGCCACAAGCCCAGCTTTGCGCTCAGAAGGTCGCCCTTCCGCAATGTGAACTTCATGTGAGGCATGAGAAACTATCATGTTACCTTCCTACGGAATTAAGTAGTCTGAGTACTGTAGCAACTTTTCTTTCCCAGTATAATCCATCAAAAACATGGCCTAAATCATGATAACACTAAGCTCCAAATTTTCAAAGTAGGACATGAAATTATATCTCAGTGACTTCCTTTGACCCAAAAGAAAAATGCAAAGCTGGCCTCACTTGGTTTATCTTCATGTTAATCATGAAGGAGGAGTGTGTTTAAAATACAGGGCAGATTAATGCCATTTTTCAGCTTTTTCCTCACAATGTTCGGTGCCTCTTGAACTACAGTATTTGTTTAAATCATCAACTCCAGTGACCTCACTCTCTATATTTATTATGCTTTGGATAAAATAATATCATAGAAGTTCCTATTTGTTAAATTCTATGCTACTATAAAATATACACTGGATTCATCACTATTTCACCAATGCGCTCATGACTTTGAAATCATAAATGGGTTTACTGCAAACCTTCCCTTTCTGAGGAAAATAAGATAAACTCTTTCTCATTTACTTTGGAAAATACCTGTTTCTTTGTTTTAAACACACAGTTCAGATTTATGTTTTCTTTTTAATAGAATTTTGTTTTCCTAATGCCTAGCCTGGACAATCCTCTTTGGAAAATAGAACTGCTTTTGGACAAATGCTGATATCACAAATTAAAAGAGGATGGAATTATTATACAGTAAAGAGAATTTGCATTTTCCTTAGCTCTTACCTCAACAATAACAGCACCAACAGTGTCTATTCAAGAAGTTTTAATCACATATTTCGGCAGACTATTTTTATAATAAAGATAACTTAATTTTTGACTGACCACAGATTAACTACCTATGATTGTATTGGGCTAAATAGTGACTAAAATAAATGGTCATTATTTCTTTTTTAAGGAAGATCATAGCAATTGTATTCATTGTAGTGAGAGTATGCCTGACTTACATAGCTAGTATACCGATGAGACATAGGTGTGATATAAATCTATAAATTATAATAACACTGAAGCTAGTTGAAATTAAAAAATTAATTTTGTCCATTAAGATGGGCAAATGCATAACAGAAACAGAAGGATTGAAACTGAAATAATAGACCTATTATTTTTACCCTGCCCAACATACAGTAGCTCTTTACTACAAAATGAAGTCTTAAATTTTGAAGCTATACTTAGTGTTACAAACAGCAAGTTATCCAAAAGGTGACCACTTTCTCAACCTTTTATCATCATCACCCACCCCCCTCAGGAGCCCTTTTAGACACTTCCCCCTAATCAATCTCCCATAAAATTCTAATACTACAAAATGCAGTGTTTATGTACTACATATATATATATCTTTGGCTTATGCATAAAAAGAGGAATTTTCATCACCTCCATTTAAGAACCATTTTTACTCCTTTAAAGACAATATTACCACATTGACTTTAACAATTTTAAAATACGGAGAAAGATGGAAGCCCCCAGATTCCTACTTGAAAAGAAGCTAGTGCTACTTTTCTTGAAACAAAGCCAAAAAAAGAAAAAGAAAAAGAAAGAGAGAGAGAGAGAATGGGCCTAAATCAGAATGAATTCAAAATTATATTTTTGGAAAGAGAAATTTTCGTTTCTAAGCTGATTTTTTTTCCTTGAAAATATGCATCGTTATCTAACAGGAATTAGTCTATTACTGACTGAAAGAAATTGTTGATCTTTGGCACTCAGCCTTATGTATGACCATAAACACTACCTCACCTATTGTCATTATCACTCACTCATTCACTACTGACTTAATGGTTCAACAAGCTCTGCCCTTACGAGTTGAAGATGCCAAGATGAATAACACTTAACTTGAAATTATTCATTCCACCAATGAAACCACCAATTTTAAAGTAGTAAAAAGTAAATAAACCTACATATTCTGAAACACCTAGAACATCTAAAGAGAGAAAATATATTACTATTTATAGAAAAGAGGCATAATATTGAAGGACAATGATTATGAATCATAGCTGGTACACTGAGTGTATAGACAATTTTCATTCTTTTGAATAGTAAGCCAACAACCTGACTTCAGCCATACACAGTGTTAACAAATCTATCTTAAAACCAATTTGCCACCGGGCTCGGTGGCTCAGCCTGTAATCCCACGCCTTTGGGAGGCTGAGGTGAGTGGATTGCCTGAGCCCGCGAGTTCGAGACCCGCCTGGGCAGCGAGACCTCATCTCTACAATAAATCAAAAAATCAGCCGGGCGAGGTAGCGCATGCCTGTAATTCCAGCTGCTTGGAAGGCAGAGGCGGAAGGATCGCCGGAGCCCAGCAGGTCGAGGCTGCGGTGGCCGGGAGCGTGCCACTGCACTCCAGTCTGGATGACAGAGTGAGACTCCAACTCAAAAAAACAAAAAAACAAAACCAATTTGCCAAATTTTAAAGTGCCCGTAAAGGAATGGTGAGATGGTGTCTTGTGGTGGTCAGCTTCCACTTTGAATTTAATTAAGTGTTTCAGCCATTTTAAGTTATAATGTCAGTTCCCAAATGGGACTAGACACAGTTAGCGTTTTCCAAACCAGTTGCCTCTTCCACGTGTTTTTGTCTCCAGTCAGCCTTAAACCTCAGGCACCCCTTGCTTTAAAAATTCACTTTAACAGCCATGATGTAGTGGGAGGACAGGCAGGTTTGGCAAGCCCATGGTTCACTGAAAAGCAACTTTGCACTAGCACACCATTTATTTCTGAAATGCTGGCAAAATTGAAAGAGGCTTTAACTCCACAAGGGGCAACATTTTTCTTCAGAAAAATTGTCAACACAGGTAAAACAGCTGTGTGCAAATTAAGAGAAATTAGCTATTGAGTCAAATTCCTGCAGTTCAGGGATGATTTCCATTGACATAAACATAGTCTAAAGTAATAAAAAGGAGTGTTTCCCAAACGAGATCCAGGGATGCTGATGATAGCATATCTGTGATCTATTGTCCATCTGAGAATGAAGGGGAAATCACATCATCTCTATTTGGCTGCTCCTACTCTTATTAATGAGGGTATGAAGGTCTAGCAATGGAGTGGTGGGAGAAAGGTCAACACAGATGGAGATGTGGGGACAAATCAGATGCATATGACCACTAGGAACGGAGCTAATGTCTGACAGTATCCCAGAGGTTGGCCTTGCCAAACTGACAGGACAGCCTCCATCTTCTCCATGATTTAATAGCTGCAAAGAGTATGAATGTTGTGAGAGACAATTTTAAGGGCATAGGCATTATAAGAAGTCTGGGAAAAAGCAATGGGAGAAGTCCCCTTTCACTAACTAAGAAGGAAAATACAGCCTGTTCAAATGTCTTACTTGTAAGTTCATATTTAAACTTGGCTACTGTCTATTAAAAAATAATAATGACTTCCTTTGTCCCAGAGATGAGAAAAAGACAGCAGAACAGATTAAAGGGCCAGAATTAAGGTGAATGTAAAAGTGTAGGTGGCTATGTAGCAAGAAAGAGAATAAAATGTAGTCAAAAGAATCAGAGTCATAGCAAGACCCCATGTCTACAAAATAGAAATAAAAATAATGAGCTAGGCACAGGGGTACGTATCTGTAGTTTGAGCTACTCAGGAGGTTGAGGTGGGAGGATAGCCTGAGCCCAGGAGTTTGAGGCTACAGCTATGATGGCGCCACTACCCTTCAGCCTTGATAGGTTGGTTTTCTAAACCCCCCCCCCCTCTCTCTCTCTCTCTCTCTCTCTCCTCTCTCTCTCTCTCGCTCTCTCTCTGTGCTCTTATAAGTACTTGCCAGTTCCCTGGGGATCTGATTCTCCAACTGAAAAGCTGGAACTTTAGTTACCTTACTCTGCTGAGGCCTTTGGCAGCTGCAGCTGCAGCCTGGACCAAGCAGTGAGAGAAATGGAGGAAAAAAATGGTAGACTCACGGTTAGCTCAAGAGTCCTTGGAGTTTCTGTTTCTTCTCAGTCCACCTTCCACCTCTTGCTCGCCATAGTACTCCTGCAGCTGCTCCATTACTTCTGCCCTAGCTCTGCAGCTACATGCTGTGGGAGAGAGAAAGATTTCTGTTGTCTTCAATGATTCCTTATAATTTATCATTTCCAGACTGCTCTTCCTCTTACTCATTTGTCCCTGGATTTTCCCAAATTTATTATTATTTCTCTTAAAGTGTGGTACCTATTATATAATATAGGACTATTACTTCTCTCAATCTCGACACTGTAAATCTATTAGCACAGTTGAAAGTGTGTTGGATTTTCTAGTAATTGCATTCATTGTTGGCTCAGAGTAACCTTTGGGAAACTCTAGCCTTTTGCATATGAATAATATCAGGTCTTTATCACAATACTGAAATTGGTGATTTTCACCCAAATGCAGGAATATAAAAACTGTCAAAATTATATTTTACCTTATTGGATCTAGTTTGCCACTCTTGCCTATTGAAGTAATATAGAATTCCAATACTATTATCTATTTGATTGGTTATCCATCTTAGCTTTATGTAGTGAAAATAGAAGCAAGTTTTATGAGGTTCTGAGGAGCCCGGTAGAGTGGAAAGACTTTCAGCAGTTAAGGTCCATCTCTGCATTTGACTTCAGTTGGTAATGTTCTCCACACAACACTTTCTGTTACCTTAGCCTGAACATACCTAACCCCAGGCTATAGACTGAGTTCAAGTTCTTATCCTTGGCATGCCTTTCCCCATGTTAAACAGAAGTTTTGTCTGAACACCTGTTTCGATGTGTTCAATATCTGAGTCGATGTTTTTTTTAAAGACCAGAGCAGATGGATATCCTACAGCAGTTGAGAGCTCTTTCCCATCTCCTCCAGAGGAGTTTGAAATTGAGAAATGGTCATAGGACAGCTTCCCCACATAAGATACAGGAAAGAGAACTGAATTGGTAGTGAGAGAAAAGAAGGAAAGAGAAGGAAGGGGAAGAAGAAACACTGAAGAAAAACAAAGAGAAGGGAAAGGGAAGGAAGAGAAGGAGGCAAAAATGGACCCAGAAGGGAGTCCACCTTGCAACAGGGCCCACCTTGTTCACTTTGGCCTGTGCCTTTGATGGACCCACAAAAGTTACACTCACCTCACAGAAGCTGGAGTAACAACACACAGACACACAGCACAATAAACACATGTGTAGATATCTTTGGAAAGAGCTCCAGGGATCCAATTGTCAGACATAGTGAACTAGACAAAACGGTGCCCTTTCTAGAAAAAAACATTTGAGGTTTGGAGGAGAATATCAACAAACCAGTGTCCAGTAAAAGAGAAAAGTGAATCATGAAGAGAATTGAGGAAGACATTTTTATGGAAAATTTCAAACATATACCAAAACAAAATAATCTAATAAAACTTCATGTGCCCAGCTTTAATAATAATTAGCTTATGCCCAAGCTAGTGTCACCTAGACCCTCACCTGCACCCCCACCTCGTCACCCCACTGGACCATTTTGAGGCAAATCCCAGACTTCATTGCATTTCCTTTCATATATACTCTAAGGGAAAATAAAACTTGAAGAAAAAAAAAGCAAAAGTAAAGCCACTGAAGAAAAATGTGAAGGGCCCAGTGGGGAGGGGAAAAGGAATTCATCCCTGGAAATTATTCTCAGATTTTGATAACATTTTGCTTTTCAAATAAGATATAAGGTTCTATTACCATTCTGTTTTACTAAAGAAACACCACAGCAGAAATCAGACAGTTCATAGGGAAACAAGACTGATATTGGGGGCAAATCTACCCACCACATATGGTTTAACATGAAAGAAGCATATTTGAGCTGCGCTGGTTCGTGGTGACAACACTTTTTAAAATATATGGGCTGTGACCATATTTTTAGAGTTTGTATTTATTTTGCTTCATTCCATGAGATGTAAACTGGGATATTCAGTTATAAAACAGCATTTTATTACTTCTGGGTAATTCCCCAAGAGAGGAAAATAAAGTTTCTTTCCCTCCCAAAAAAAGTGATAAATGTTTAATGAAACATCTAGACTTTTCCCCCTTAAAGGTTAGGCATGACTTTCTAATATTTTTATAAGCATCTGATATCTTCCACCTGAATTTAGCTGATGAATCAGAGGCCAGGTATGAGTCTGGAAAAAGGAAAAGAAATGCTTGTGGCTCCCAAAACAGGATTTACTCTTCAGTGCTGGGAATTGCGCATCCAGTGAGAGCTCCACCATTAGGAAGGTTCGTGGGTCACCTCCAAAAAATAACCCACTTACAAACTATGGAGATGGATTCAGAATGTCAGATTTCACTCTAACTGCTAGCTGCTTGAAAGAAAAGTATGAATATTTTCTCTTTTACAGATACATTCACACATAATCCGTAAAGGGTTTTTCAGCATAGGGTGACTTTAAACTAGCTTCGGAGAGGTATATGACAAACCAGCAACAAATATATGAAATGTTTTTTATAAACAAAGTTTTCCAAGCAAAAGAGGAAAAATCTTGACAAGGCACATTTAAGATTCTACCAAAGCTTAAAACTTTCTCTGTGAGTTTTAGGCCCACTGGCCCCTAATAGACAATTCTATACCCAATCACATTTAGCCACTGTTGCTGTCATATCATCTTCATGGAGGGATAAAAATTGTAGCTGTGAATGCCCACACCACAAATGGGCACTCTATACTCATGGTACAGCCTCCCCCTCTTCACCCCTTTATTTCCTGTCCTGGTGTTATTTGCTGCCTCATTTTTACACCTCTGGTTTTCATTTAATAAATGTCAGAAGTAGAAGACTGTAAATCTCTTTGTGTTCCATGAGGCTCAGGGCAGCCAGCCCTCAGCCCCTACCTGAAGACCTCTCCTGCCAAAGCCCCCTACTCCAGCCCCCGGGGAGGGAAGACTGGGCAGGAAGGCAAGGGAAGGAGACTTTCTGCCTTGGGCCTGTTAACCTGAGTGTACTTTCTCCTTCTCAGGTTTGTTTTCTCAGCTGGGGGCACATGCTCTGCTCCAGCACCACGAGGCCTAGTGGAAACCGGCTTCCTCCAAGATCTAACAGCGCATTTTAAAGAAGTGGTTTGGAGCTAAGAAGAAGAGAGCTCAGTTATAGCTCTGTGCCCAGTTTTCTCTGTTTTTCTTAGTACGTGGAAATAGGAGCTATGTAAACAGTTCATATTTCACATTCCACCTGTAGCAAAATTAGCTAAAGCAGACAAGGAAGGCTCTTTAGGCCTTCCACCACTTCAACTGTTAGTGTCTTCCAACCACTCTCTTCACGCCCTATCAACCATTTTTCTACCATACACACACATGCACACACACACACACATACACACACACATACACACACCACTTGTCCATATACCAAGGGAAACTATGTCTTTTCCTGAAATATCCCATCCTCACAATGTCTTATGACTCACTGACTCTTCTGGTCGGAACATTAGCTCTACATAGCAGTGGGAATCCTTGTAATCCATCAGCACTAAAAGGAGGGTTTTATTCCTCTTTTTTCTCTCCAATCAAACATTAGTAAAAGTTGGCCTTGAAGAATCAGTTAACAGCTCTCATTTGGGAGCTGAGGAGGAGACACTCCAAGATGTTTGGAAGGAACCCACCTCTCTTCCGCGAGTGTCCTCCCACTGGCCTCTTCCCCGTCATCTCAGCGGGAAAATGGATTGTAGAGCTTTGGTGGGCAAACTGCCCTCTGCCTGTCACAGAGCAAACCCTCAATCAAGTCCCTTGCACTGAACAAAGGAAGATCAGTACACAGGGAAATGAGTGATTAGAGATGACACAGACCAGCTCTGCAAAGCCCCCTCATGACGGAAGGGACAGAGGAACAAGTTCCACCTGCCTTCAAGGGCTCTAGCTATAACTGATATCTACAGAGGACCACAGTTTCATGGCCTTCAGGGGTATCTAGTGATGAGGTAAAACCTGCCCCCTTAAGCAGCAGCCCTGGCCTCTAGCCAAGCCCAGAGGAAATGTGCTGGGAGCCAGGAAGGCTGAATTCCTATTCCAGGTGGCCTTTTTCTGGGTTGGAAATGGGGGGGGTTGGGAGGAGGAAGCGACTTTGTGCCTTTTAGTCTCAAGTTCAGTGAAACATCTCCAGGAAAGAAACAAGAAGGAGGAAAGAGGGAACATCAGCAGGGGTGAGGAGCAAGGGAGACACCGCACTGAGGAGGAGGGGAGACCTCCCCCAGGACTGGTAGGCAGGCCCACCTTGTTGCCACAGCCCTGGCTGCTAATTTCCAGTTGTCAAGATTCATCTCCCAGAAAAGCAAAAGCTGAAAAGAATGGGTAATCTTCTTGAGAGAGACCCCACAGTATCTCCAGATGTTTTGGGTTATTCTGTGAGGAGGGGAAAAGGCCTAGGTTGAGAGAAGCAAATATGTTCGTTCCCTGAAAGGAGAAAGGTCACCAAGTGGGAACGGTTTCTACGCCTTTGGAAGTATCGCATTTCAGCAGAAGGAGCCAGAAATAAGATATCATTTGTTAACTTTGCTAATCCATTAAGTAGACGTTGGACAACTGAGCTATTATTTGGAACTCTCTGCTATGTATCCTCTAACAAGGAAACAATGTCCTGCTGAGTTTAGGTGTGGTGTGTGCTAAGACGACATAAAACTTTCAGCAGCTTTAGATGAAGTTGATTTTTATTTTGAAGAACAGCACATACAGAATCCGTAGGAGAGAAAAACCATGGCCTTCCATCTCCTCATCAGGAGATGCCTTACCAGTAAATTACTGAATGATTTAAATAGTTTATGGCAATTTTAAAAATCAAACCTACCCCAGATTATAGGGTGTATAGTGTGGGGGTGGGTAGGGTTTTCTCCCTAAATAAAATATCTCAGAATCGTGGAGAAGGAGTATTTGCATCCCAGCTTCTCATTCTACGGATAAGAATACCCAGGCTGAGGGAGGGGTTGGTGGATGCTTGAATGCATAAGTTAATGGTGGCAGAGCCAGGACTAGAAATACAAATGATATTTGACAACACCAGGTACACCCGCAGGGATAAGCACAGAAGCCGGGGTGGTGGTCCCCACTGCTCCAGTTCTTGCTCCATTGTCTACATGTCATCTTGGTTTCGGGTTTAGAACAGCAGCTCTTTCTTTTCTCCAAATATTCCTTTAATTTGTATTTGGACAAAGTTGGGGGGCAGGGGCCAGGTTCCATATGGAATAGAAAGATGTGTGAGTGGCAGATCCTGGAAACCCAACCCCTCCATGGCACTGTTCTGCATGACTTGCAAGTGACTCACACAGAACCACCAGCTGCACTGTCCTTCCTCATTCCCATGACAAAGACAGGGCATGGCAGGTAAAGACAGAGCCAGGTAAAGATAGGGAAAATTCAAAACACAGATTAAAAGGTTTCCTTTATTTGGTTCCTGTCCCCCTGACATTGACCCACCCACTAGGAAGCATGAGACTGACAGGAGGACAAGTTGATGGGTGTAGTGAATCAGACGCTAAACCACAATTAAGGAGTGGGGTGTGGCCTGGAGCTCCATGTGGTGGCCTGCTTAGAGCCCTGCCCAAGCCCTTGGTGTCACCCAGTCTCCCTCACGGAGAGCTTCTGATGGACACGTGTTGCTTTGCCTGGCCAAACTTCCTCTGCTAACACAACTCAGTTTTCCTGTGGGGGCTCACTCTACCCCAGGCTCAGTTTCCAAGGAGGTGCATGGCATAGACCGGGAGCCTTCTACCTGCCTGGTCTCAATGATCAGTTCAGAGTTGAGGTCACAAGGCTTGCTGAACCAAGAAACCTCTATCTGAGGAAGCCTGTTGGAGAGATATGTAGGGAAGCTTTCTTTCTGCTGGAACTACCAGCCATAAAAGGAATATAAGGCCGGAACTTTCAGTGGCCCACCTGGGAGCAAAGCCAACAGGTATGAAAACAAGCTGAGATATAGAGGGCAGAGAGAAGGGGACAGACCAACTCTGAATGACACCATCCCGGCAGCCCTTGGATTCAGCTGGACCCAAGGTCAAATCCAATGCTGTTCAATACCTTCCTTTTTTGCTTAAGTCAATAGTTGTACTTCTATCACTGGGTCAAACTATAACAAGCTTCATAATACCAGCACCTACACAGAGCTATGGGAAATGACAGGAAAACTCTGAAGCAGTTAAAAGTCCTGTCAAGAAAGTAAAGAACGTTAAACCACCAAGCACTGGTACAGATGGGCTTCTTCTGAAGCCCTCTGCAGCCTCGTGCTCAGGAGGCCCTCACTAAGAGGTGAAGATATGCGAAAGTGGTTGCCTCCTGTGTTCCCTGCTGTGAATCAAAACGAAATGGTGCTATGGTGCAGGCATACACAAGGTGGGAGAGAAAAGCAGAAGGAGAACACCTAACTGAGCCTGGGAGGAAAGACAGCTGTTAAAGACTGTGGGCTGGATGAGGCGAAATAAGAGAGGCATTTGGGGAGGAGGAAGAGATGAAAAGCTCAGTTTTAGAAATGTGTTTCAAGCAATCTGCAAGGCATCTGAGTGGCAGTATCCCATTGGCATGCACATATACAGTTCTTAACGTAGGGTAGATTACAGTCTGGAGATACCAGATTTGGAGTTAATGATGTTTGGGCAATGGGTGGTAGGGGGAGGGTTAGCTAAAACCCTAGGCATAGATAGATGAGACTGCCCAGAGAGAGGATAAGAGAAAGATGACACAGACAGCCCTTTTGGAACAGACCCATTTAAAAGGCAGGGCCAGGGAGAGAGAAACAGGAAGGAAAAGAAAAAGAATGGCTGAGAGCAAGAAGGAAAACAGTAGAAATATCACCGAAGCTAAACAAGGGAGCATTTCCAAAAATGAAAGCCATTGGCAAAACCAAATACCATGGAGAGGTAAAAATGGTGACCTCCTGGAAAGTAGTTTCTTCCATGTGTCCATGGCATAAGCCACACCAGGCTGTCCCTTTCCTGAAATGACTTCTGCCTCTGCCCGAGAGTTCTCGGTGTCTCTCGCTCCTCTTCCTTCCCTGTGCCCCGTAAGTGTCTTGGTCTCTCCTTTTCATACATGCCTCAGCACACTGCAGGGACATAAAATCCTTTAATACTTTTCTCTCTTATCAGACTATTAGCTCCTCCAGGCCAGGAACGCTCCTCATCTATTTCTTTTAAGCTATTGGATGTAGGCATCACTTGCATCTAGCAAAATGCACACTTCTTAAGTACACAGCTCAATTGATTTTACACATGTATCCCCTGTATGATCCTACCTAGATCAAGGCATACACATTTCAAGGACTCAGACCGCTACCCCAGTCAACACTATTCTGAGCTCTCTCCCCATAGATTAGTCTTGGCTGATTTGGAGCTTAATACAAATGGAATCCTAGAGTCTCTACTCTTTGAAGTCATCTGTTTTAAACCCAACTGTTTTAACCCAACTTTTTAAAACCCAGCTCATCTCTTTTAAACCCAAAGTGTTTCATGTAATGGTAATGTGCTCCTTTCCATTGTTCTATATTAAATGAACACATTACAATTTGTGTATCCATTCTTCTGTACCCAGATATGTGAATTGTTTCCAGGTTGTGGCTGTTAAGATTGAGGCTGCTTGATATCCACTTGGGGAAGGGGGAAGGGGGGGCACGCCTCATCAATAAGGATACTTGCACAATGAACATTTGTGTACCTAACCCTGAGTTGCACCCCACAATTTCAAAATAAAAATTAAAAAAAAGAATGATGCTACTGTGGATACTCTGATGTATGTCATTCCATGGGTGTGTTCAGAGGGATGTGCTCACAGTCCTGTCAGTCCTTTGATCTCCTCCTCAGTACTCTCTCCTCACCATATATATGGGAACAATGGATTAGCTACCTAGTAAGTACAAATTGCCCTTGAAATCATATACAATTTTCCAGTCAATCTTTTCTAGGAAGTTAGTGCCATTTAATAAGGGCTTTGTGGCATCATCAACAAATATTTTTGGTTCAATTAACAAGTAAAGGTATAAAAATCTAAAGAGTAGGTCAAACACAAAAGGCATAGAGTAGGAAGTTGAATAAAGAAATATGATCTATCTTTCTATTGCCTTCAGGAAACCCATCTCACCACAAATGACACCCAAGGGTTCAATGTAAAGGGTTGAAGAAAGATCCAGGCAAATGGAGAACAAAAAAACAGCAGGAGTAGTTATTCTTTATTAAAAAAAAACAGACATCAAGCCAATAAAAGTCAGAAAAGGACAGTGAAGGATACTACATAATGATAAAAAGGCTTAATCCACCATCAAAAAATGTCCATCTTGAATACATATATACCCAACATAGGATCACCCAGATCTATGACAATTGCTAATTAAACTAAGAGAGGACATAAACAGCCACACAATTATAGTTGGAGATTTTAATACCCCACTAACAACCTAAAATATCCATCTTGAATATATACACACCCAACATAGGCGCACCCAGATCTATAAGACAATTGCTAATTAAACTAAGAGAGGACATAAACAGACACACAATTATAGTTGGAGACTTTAATACCCCACTGACAGCCTTAGACAGATCAGCGGGGCAAAAAACTAATAAGGAAATCCAGAACTTTAACTCAATACTCAACCAATTGGATCTAAAAGACATCTAGAGAATACTTCACCCAACAACCACAGAGTATGGATTCTTCTCATCAGCATATGGAACATACTCCAACATTGATATCCCTACCTATCACCATATACCAAAATTAACTCAAAATGAATTAAGGACTTAAATGTGAAACCTCAAACTATAAGAATCTTACAAGAAACTTAGGAAACACACTCCTGGACATCAGCATAAGCAAGGAATTCAGGGCCAAGTCCTCAAAAGCAAATGCAGTCAAAGCTAAAATTCACAGATGAGATTTTATCAAACTGAAAAGTTTTTGCACAGCAAAAGCAACCACCAAGAAAGTAAAGAAACAACTCACAGAATGGGAAAAAAATATTTGCAAGCTATTCATCTGACAAATGCCTAGCAGCCACGAGCTACAAGAAACTCAGAGGAATTAATGGGAAAAAAGCAAACAATCCCATTAAAAAGTGGGCAAAGGACATTAACAGACACTTCTAAAAGGAAGGCTTTAAAGCAACCAACAAACATACCAAAAAAAATGGCCAGCCTCACTAATCATCAGAGAAATGTAACTCAAAACTACAATGAGATACTACTTCATAGTGGTCAGGATGGCTATCATTAAAAAGTCAAGAAACAACAGTTGTTGGTGAGGCTGTGGAGAAAAGAGAACACTTCTACACTGTTGATGGGAATGTAAGCTAGTTCGATCTTTGTGGAAAGCAGTGTGGCATTTTCTCAAAGAATTAAATATTGAGCTACCATACCTCCAGCAATCCCACTTCTGGGAATATACCCAGAGGAACATAAATTGCTCTATCAAAAGGACAATTGCACATGAATGTTCATTGCAGCACTATTCACAATAGTAAAAACATGGAACCAACCCAGATGCGCATCAAAAATGAACTGGGAAGAGAAAATAAGGTACATACACATGATGGAATAGTATGCAGCTATAAAGAACCAAACCATGTCTTTTGCAGCAATATGAATGCAGCTAGAGATTATCATTCTAAGTGAACTATCACAGAAACAAAAAACTAAATATGCATATTCTCACAAATAAGTGGGACCTGATCACTGGACACATGAGCAAAAAGGTGGAACAACAGACACTGGTCAGTGCTAAAGGAGGGAGGAAGAGAGGAAGGAGAAAAGGCACACAGCAACACACTGGGTACCAGGTCTACCACCAGGGGAAGAGAGGGCTTGCTGGAAGCCCAACTCTCACCTGTAAACAATTTACTCATGTAGTAAATCCTCATGTGTACCCCGCAACTCTAAAATTAAAAAAAAATTTTAGAGAAAACAATGAGAACTGCAGGGCATGTATCAGAAATAAATAAATAAATAAATAGCAGGCCAAAAGGCCAATTAGCAGAAGACATAAGAGCCTCTACTTAAAGAAGTCATAATGCAAGCTCTAATTGGCTGGAATACATGTATTTTTCAATAAAATAAGGTCAATAGCATTGAAAAAGACAGAATATGAAGAATTAGGCTTCAAGGGGCTCTCAGGAGGATCTGCAGCTTCACCAAGAGGAATAATGAGACACCACATTCTATTCTAAGTTGAAGAAGGTCTAGGTTCATGTAACTATTTTTGGGACAAAAATATATGTTTGGGCAGGAATATGGCCTCTGCAGGAGCCTCAACAAATGCCCCAGGAACAATCTCACCAATCAAGATACCAAATGTGATGTTTTTTGTGAGCCTCCAAGAAGGAGGCTTTTTCCAAGAAGGGGAAAATGACCTCTTGCCTGCCTCGCTTAAAATATCAATGCAAAATGTGTAGAAAAATGATTTAGGCAGGGGGTGCTGGTGAGGGTGAATTCAAGGCCATTTATCCTCTGTGGTTGGCAAAGGCAGATAAGAAATAGAAGACAGGTCGAAAAAAATAAATGAGCGCAAAGTGAAGATAGGCTTTTTCAAGCTGTCTGCCCCAGAGGGAGCAAACTAATGTGTCTTCCTCAACATCCAACTCTTCTCATTCAGTTGTCGGCTTAAACACAATGACATGTTCATTGCTCCATGGTCTCACATTAATAATATATGAGGATTTCAGTAGGAAACAGCCTAAAAAAAAAGACTTTCATGACAAATAATGACATCGTTTTCACTTATGGCTCAAGGATCTGTGGAACTGGCAACACTGGGGCAGATAGGGGAGCGGGTGCTCTGCTCACTGGTGTTGGAGATGACCGCTTTCTGTGATACCTGCACCTAGACAGTTCAAAAATTCCAATGGGTATCTCCAAGGAGGCACAGGGCCATAAGTCCAGGTACACCATGTACCCTGGATGCTACAAAGGGACAGAATGGTGTTAAATATCATCCCTGTGATTGTATTTCCACACTGAACATTGGCCCAGTTTCCTGAAACATCCAGGACACTGTTGAATTTTAAACTGGTAATTTAACTTTCTTGGTAAATTTACTCAGAAGTGTCAGGGTCACAACTATGATTCTGAGTTTTGAATACATATACATACACACACGTGTAGGTAGATATGCATACATAGTATAAGCAGACAGGATGGAGAGCAGGAAAGGAAGGGAGTGGTGGAAGTTATGAGGACAAATGCCATGCCCAAGAAATGCCCACCATAGAAGAATCACCACTAACACATCCCTGGAAGAACACGGCACCTTCTCTTTTGACTAATGGTTTAGTTCTTGACTAGACACTCTTAGAAGATGTTGCAGATCTAACTAAATTTAAAGTTCCCCCAAAGGCAGGCACACAACAGGACATATAGTAGCTTATGAATAAATAATTCATAATTCATAAATAAAAAATAAATAACATTTCATTTGACCTAATGATGCCCCCTTTTCCTTTCATTATCCTCAATATCCTCAGTAACATATGCTGAAGTTCTTTTTCCCAGAGAATTAATCTTATCCTCAAAGAAATAAAAATTCTAATAGCACTAAAGATATTAATCTCTTTCTTGCTGAACCTCTCTGATCCCAAGGGCAATAACGCTCCCATCTCATTGGTACATCCAACCCACTGATCCACAGTCTACACTCATGCAGTACCCTTTAAACTTACTCAACTTATATTCAACAGTGAATCAGTATAGTCACTTATTTGCATATGCCCTCAACTCCCTTGCTTATTTCTGGCTTGGTCATGCTTCCTTTACAAAAATACAGCCTCAGTGGTGTCTAACTCTCAAGAAATTTTATTCTACTTCATAAAGAAAAATCACAACACTCAGATGAGAATACCTACGTTCACACACCCCACTTAACCATCTTCCTGTATCTGCACCCATGCATTCTGCCTTCCTTATCTGGTGCAGATAAATTGTACAGTCTCCTGCTAAAGCAGAGTCCTTCATTTGAGCTATTCCTCCAGCATCCTCTGGACTACACAAGGGCATTGCTTCCATCTCCTACCTGACTACTACATGCTGATAGGAGTGATTCAGTTGAATGGAAAAAAAGTAGTCAGGGTCTTTGTATGTTTTGTTACCTGTTGTCCTCCAAACACCTAAAACAGTTCTGAATGCCATAGGTGCTCAATAATTTTTAATGCATGCATTCATTGAGCTAGATGTCTTGGACCCATTAAACCAACATTTCCTAAAGTTATGTTTGTGTGCTTGTTAAAATGCAGATCGAGTCTCATCAGAATTAAGAAAGCCGTGTATAGTGTTTTCACAAAAAGCACAAATATCAACAGTGTACACACGAGGACGATATTTCACACAGATTTTCTATCACTGATGGCAGCATCTTATGAGACTTCCTAAGTTTCTTCATTTGGAACACACACCTCCAATATACCTGATGGTAATAATCATTTATAGAGTGCAAACATTTAAAAACCATCACACTAAGTGAACTGTCATAGAAACAAAGATCTGAATATCACATGTCCTCCTCTTAAGGGGGCCTTGAACATTAGTCGCATTAGCACAAAGGTGGGATTGGCAATCGCTGGGCACTGCTAGGGGAGGGAGGGAGGCAGAAGGCTGGGGGCACATGACAGCATAAGGCATGTCTGGCCTACTACCAGGAGGACTGAGGATCAGTTAGAAGCCCAAACTTCACCTGCATACAGCCTACTTATGTAATTAATCCTTACTCGTACCCCACGTTCCTATAATAAAATAAAACTTTTAAATGTTTCTAAAAGAAAATTTTTAAATACTAGTCATTTAATTTTATGTTTTGCGCAAATTTCTAAAATGATAATACTGTACAACAGAGAATAGTTAATTACATATAGTCAGAATTTCTGTTGTTCTTCTACATTACGCCAATATTGGTAGAATTATTTACCTGAATTCAGGTCTTTTGGCTCCAATCACTGTGCTACCTAAATTAGCACTTCCCTGACCCAGTAAAACTAATCTCAGCTTGGATTTTCCATTTAATGCAGAAGTTAATTAAAGAGGTCTTGAATGAAATCTGTATGTAGCTTGGTTACATTTTAATTGATAGTTTCTATTGTCATTTTACATTGTTTAGAAAGTATGACCTGTTAGATATCTGTTACTAATTCCATAAAAATTATTAGGCCTAAAATGCTCCTGTTTAACATGCTTTTGTCTGGTATTTGAAAAGAATGCTTACCCTCTATTAACTGTTCAAAATATTGCCCATTTATTTCTATGACTAGTTAGTCAAACATTCTGTTAAAATTATTTAATAGCCAGGTGTGGTGGCTCATCCCTGTAATTCCTTGGGAGGCCAAGGCAGGAGGATTGCTTGAGCCCAGGAGTTCAAAATCAGCCTAGGAACATAGTGAGATCTCTTCTCTACAAAAAAAAAAAAAAATTTAATTAGTTGAGAGTGGTGGTGTGCACCTGTAGTCCCAGCTATTTGGGAGACTGGGGCAGAAGTATCCCCTGAGCCCAAAAGGTTGAGGCTGCCACGAACCATGATTGTGCCACTGCACTCTAACATGAGCAACAGGGTGAGACCCTAACTCAAAAAAGAAACATTATTAACACTCTTAATGTTCATTTATTTACTGTATACCAAAACATATTAAAATAGTTTTAATGCCATCTAGTATGACTGAAAAAGAAGCAAGCAAGCAGACTCACTGGGGGGGTGTAGGGGCCACAGCACTTTCAATAAGCTCCCCAGGCTAGACACCTCCTCCAGGCTGTGGATCCCTGAGGACCACATGCTAAATCTCTTGCACCTTGGGACAGTGGTTTTTAAGCTTCTTTTTACCTTTTGTACCCTTGCTTCAAATATCAAGCTACAAGTTCATAACAGATCAGACAGATAAACCCCAAAATGCCTGATGTAAGCGTAGGGGGCAAAGTCCTTAGAAACCCTGTCTCCTTGTAGTGGTTTCTGAGAGGGCAGAGCTGTTTCCCCAAAGCTTCACAGAGCAAAGGCCTCTGGGTGTAAAATGTAGCTCAAGGCCTATTTCTTTCAAGAAATGTTAATAATGTTAACCTTTTACTAACTCAGCTTCTGCTCATTAAATGAGACTCTGCTAACATTAGAATGACTCCACCATGAAGATGCTAAAGTATAAACCCATTGCAAACTCAACCTTCCTCTCTTTACTGCCCCACTCTCACCCACGCCCAGCCTAGGCATGACACCAGTCCTCCCTCTCTGCCCAGGTCTCTGCATTCTGACCATTCTGCCTTTATTCTTTAGAACCTACTATACCTCTTGCCATCAGGAACTCTGCAGCTCTGACCTGTGCTGGTTCCAGCCCTGAATCACCTGGTTATCTCTTTTTTCCATTCCTTAATTTCCCTTCCTTAATTTCCCAAATATTACTTTTTTTAAAAAATGACACATCTATGTGGGTTGGCTCCATTGCAAACTCATGTTTTTAAGTCTTGACTAGAACCATGGTCCTGCACAAAAACCCACTTGGGCATCCCTTCTCTTCCCTTCTCTTCTCTTCTCCCATGAAGGTCACATCCAACTTTACCTACTCTCTTCAAGCTGACAACTCCCTTGCATCACTTAATGGATAACATTTCCTTCTGAATCAATAGAAAAAAAAAAAGATATTATCTGACATGTACTCCTTCAATTCACCTCTACTCTTTTACTAACCTTATTAGTAACCTTTTAAGTTCTGTTTCAGAAAAGATATCCTAAATTCCTTTCAAGATAATTCTTCGTATGCCCCTTATTCCAGCTCATCTCTTCTCTCTAGAATGTCTCCTGCACCATACCATCTACCTCTTTCTTTCCATTGTTCCTACCCTTAAGCAAGAAAAAAAATACAAAAAGAAAATACAGCAAACGCCTTCATGACTCTGTGTTTCCGCTCTGCTTTCTATTCATCTCCAAACTTTATGAAAATATTCTCAGTGGCTGTCACTACATTCTTACCTCTTGTTTACTTCTCAACTAATATAACTTTTGCTCCTTGACCTTTCAAAATAATAATTTATTAAAAATAAGCAATCAGCCAGGCTCGGAGGCTCAGCCTGTAATCCCAGCCATTTGGGAGGTCAAGGCAAGTGGATTGCCTGAGCCCGTGGGTTTGAGACCAGCCCAGGAAACTTGGCGAGACCTCGTCTCTGCAATAAATAAAAAATTAGATGGGCATGGTAGCATGTGCCTGTAGTTCTGGCTACTTGGCAGACTGAGGTGGAAGGATCGCTGGAGCCCAACAGGTCGATGCTGGGGTGACCGTGAGTGTGCCACTGCACTCCAGCCTGGGCAATGGAGTGAGACTCCAACTCAAAAAAAAAAAAATAAAATAAGCAATCTTTTTTAAACTCCGACATATGAGTGAGAACATGCAATATTTGCCTTCTGTACCTGACTTGTTTCACTTAACATAATGTCTTCCAGGCTCATCCATGTTGCCACTAGTCACAGAATTTCATTCCAAGTAGCCAGAATTACAGGTATGCGCTACCACGCCCGGCTGATTTTTTGATTTATCGTAGAGATGAGGTCTCGCTGCCCAGGCGGGTCTCGAACCCGCGGGCTCAGGCAATCCACTCACCTCAGCCTCCCAAAGGCGTGGGATTACAGGCTGAGCCACTGAGCCCGGCTAGAATTTCATTCTTTTTTATGCATATGAAAAAATTGATCCCACAGCACATTTCAATTGATCCCACCCATCACAACCAGATGGACTTCATTCCCAGGATACAAGGCTGGTTCAATGTAAATCAATAAACATGTGATTCACATAAACATGTGTAAAACCAAGAACTGAATTATCTCATTAGATGCAGAAAAAACATTCAATAAAATCCAATATCCCTTCTTGTCAAAACCCTGAAACACCTAGGCATCAAAGGAACATTTCTCAGATAATAAGAACCATCTATGACAAATCTGCAGTCAATATTATACTTAATGGATAGAAGCTGGAAACATTTTCCCTTTAAGAACTGAAATAAGACAAAGATGCTCATTCATTCTCACTCCTCTTATTAAACATATTACTAGAAGTCCTAGTCAGAGCAATCAGGCAGGAGAAAAAAATCAGAGGTACCCAAATAAAAAAGGAAGATGTTAGGTTATCATTTTTTGCAGATGATATGACTCTATACCTAGAAAACCCTAGAGAGTCTGTCAAAAACCTTCTCACATTGATAAAGGACTTTAGTAAAGTCTCAGGATACAAAATCAATGCACAGAAGACATTTGTATTGTTATACACCAACAACAAGCAGGCTGATAACCAAATATAAAACACAATCCAATTTACAAAAGCCACACAAAAAAAACCACCTTGGCATCCACCTAACCAGAGAGGTGAAAGATCTTCACAATGAGAACTATAAAACACTGCTCAAAGAAATCAAGAATGACACAAACAAATGGAAAAACACCCTATGCTCATGGATTAGAAGAATCACTATCATGATGTCCATTCTACCCAAGGCAATCTACAGATTCAATGCAATTCCTGTCAAATTGCCAGCATCGTTTTTCATAGACCTAGAAAACACAATATGGAAATTCACATCAAAGCAAGAAAGAGCCCAAATAGCTAAAGCAATCCCTAGCAAAAGAAACAAAGCTGGAGGCATCACACTTTCAGACTTTAAACTTTACTACAAGGCTACAGTAGCCTAGACATCATGGTACTGGTACAAGAATAGGCACGCAGACCAATGGAATAAGACAGATGGTCTGAAAATAAAGCCATGGACCTTCAAACAACTTATCTTCAACAAAGCTGATGAAAACAAATGTTGGGGAAAGGAAACTATATTTAGCAAATAGTGCTGGGGAAATTAGCTAACCACATGCAGAAGAATGAATGTGGACCCCTACTATCGCCATATACAAAAATTAATTCAAAATGGCTCGTGGACTTAAATGTGAAACCTCAGACTATCAGAATCTTAGAAAAAAACTTAGGGAATACTCTCTTGGACATAGGAGTAGGCAATGAATTCATGGCCAAGTCCTCAAAAGCAAATGAAGCAAAAGCTAAGATTGACAGATGGGACCTTTTCAAACTATTAATAAAAAGTTCTTGCACAGCAAGAGAGTAATGAGACTACCTGTAGAATGAGGGGAAAAATACTTGCAAGCTGTGTATCCAACACAGGCCTAACATCCAGGATCTACAAGGAAAATAAACAAATCGACAGGAAAAAAAGCCCTATTAAAAAGTGAGTAAAAGACATGAACAGACACTTCTCAAAGGAAGAAGTTAAAGCAGCCAACAAACATGAAAAAATGTTCAGTCTCACTAATCAGAGAAATGCAAATCAAAACTATGAAGACATATCACCTGTCACCAGCAAGGGTGGCTATCATTAATAAGTCAAAAAATAGCAGGTGGAGAGGCTGTGGAGAAAAAGGAGTATTTCTACACTGTTGGTAGGAATATAAGCTAGTTCACCCTTTGTGGAAAGCAGTGTGGCATTTTCTCAAAGAACTAAAAATTGAACTACCATATGATCCAGCAATCCCACTTCTGGGAATATACCTAGAGGAACATAAATCACTCTACCAAAAAAACACATGCACATGTATGTTCATTGTAACACTATTCACAATAATAAAACACAGAACCAACTTAGATGCCCACTGAAAATGGACTGGGGCCGAGCACGGTGGCTCAAGCCAGTAATCCCAGCACTTTGGGAGGCCGAGGCGAGAAGATTGCCTGAGCCCAGGGGTTTGAGACCAGCTTGGGCAACTTGGTGAGACCTTGTCTCTACAATATATCAAAAAATTTTTCCGGGCATGTTAGCATGTGCCTAAAGTTCTGGCTACCTGGAAGGCTGAGGTGGAAGGATAGCCTAAGCCCAATGGATTGACACTGAGGTGGCCGTGAGCCTGCCACTATACTCCAGCCTGGGCCACAGAGTAAGACTCTGACTCAAAAAAAAAAAAAAAGAAAGTGGACTGGATAAAGAAAATGTGGTACATATACATGATGGATATTACGCAGCTATAAAGAACAAAATCATGGCCTTCTGCAGCAACATGGATGCATCTAGAGACCGTCATACTAAGTGAACTATCACAGAAAGCAAGAACTGAATAGTTCATGTTGTCACTCATAAGTGGGCCCTGGTTACTAGTCACATGAGCACAAAAGTGGGAACAACAGAAACTGAACACTTTTAAAGGAGGGAAGGAGGGAGGAGAGATAAAGGAAACACAACCACACACTGGGTATCAGGTCTACTACTGGAGGAGAGAAGGCCTGCTAGAAGCCCAAACCTTACCTGTGTGCAATTCACTTATGTAGGAAATCCTCACATGTACCCCACAACTCAAAATAAAATAAAATAAAATGAAAGTTGATACTGGCTGGGCGAAATGGTTCACCTACATGATCTCAGCTCTTTGAAAGGCTGAGGCAGGAGGATTACTTGATGTCAGAAGTTCAAGACAAGCCTAGGCAACATTCGCAAGACCCTGCCCCTATTATACAAAAATAAATAAATAATAAATAAGTGCTGATATCACACAAGCAGAGAGAATAGAATAAAATACTGGAGGCTGGGAATGGTAGCAGGGAGGGAGGTTAGAGAGAAGTTGGATAATGGTTACAAAATTACAGTTAGAGAGGAGAAATTAGCTCTAGTGTTCTATAGCACAATAAGTTGACTATAGATAACAGTAATTAATTGTATAATTCAAAACAGCTAGAATGGAGAATTTTGAATGTTCCCAACACAGAAAATTGATATGTGTTTGAGGTAATGGGTATCCCAATTATCTTGATTTAATATTTACACAGTTTATACATGTATGAAAATATCACATGTACACCATAAATAAATACAATTATTCTGTATCAATTAAAATTTTTTAAGTAAAAAAATGAGAAATCTGACTTCCACACTGAGTCCTTAACACCTAGCCCAGTGACCGTCACATAGTAGATTGGATAAATATTTGTTGAAAAACAATCCTTAATGACTTGCTAATTTTCAAATACAACTGCCTTTTGTAACTAAGCTTTGTCTCCCTGTATCCTGCAGTCCAATCTCCACACTTTAGTGTGAGAGACTTTTTTAAAACATGCATCAGGCCGGGCTCGGTGGCTCAGCCTGTAATCCCAGCACTTTGGGAGGCCGAGGTGAGTAGATTGCCTGAGCCCGCGGGTTCAAGACCCACCCAGACAAATTGGCGAGACCTTGTCTCTACAATAAATCAAAAATTAGCCGGGTGTGGAAGTGCATGCCTGTAGTTCTGGCTACTTGGAAGACTGAGGCGGAAGGATCACCAGAGCCCAGCAGGTCGAGGCTGCAGTGGCCGGGAGCATGCCACTGCACTCCAGTCTGGACAACAGAGTAAGACTCCAATACCAAAAAAAAAAAAATGCATCAAATGTGGTAGATAGACTTTAAGGTGACCTCCATGAACCTACCTTCTCGTGTTCACCCCCTTGAGTGTGAATGGAATTTGTAACTTGCTTTTAACCAACAGAACATGGCAAAGATGGTGACAGAAGACCACTCCCATGACTACATTATGTTATATAAGACTATCTTGCTGGTAGCCTCTCTCTAGAGTTTTGCTCTCCTTGTTGACTTTGAAGAAGCAGGTCACCATGAATCCTACAGGAATAAGGAAATGAACTCTGCCACCAATCTAAGGGAACTCAGAGTGGATTCTACCTCAGCTGAGCTTCCAGATGAAAATACTGCCCAGCTGACACCTTGATTGCAGTCATGAGACCCTGAACAGAGGGTCCAACTAAGCTATAACCAGCCTCCTGACCCACAGAAATAGTGAGATAAAAAGTGTGTGTGGTTTTAAGCTGCTAGGTTTGTGTAATTTGTTATGCAGCATAGAAAATGAATATATCACATTACATCAACCCATGCTCAAACCCTCCAATGGCCTCTTACATTTAGAATAAAGCCCAAAGTCCCTTCTATAGTCTGTAAACTCTACATAATCTGGCTCCTACACCTCTCTATATTAATCTTTTTCAGTTTACAGTTAATTCCACTGCAACCACTGTGGTCTTCATGTTTTTTTCCCAATACTCACATCTATTTCTGCTTCAGGGCCTTTGCACATTGTTTCCCCTACCTGTAACTCTCCACTTCCAGATCTTGACAAAATTCACCCCTTCACTTCATTCAGGATACTCAAATGTTAGCTCCTCAGAAATATATGTTTACTCATTGTCAGTTTCCTGGGTTAGACTGTAAACTCCTTGGGGGTGTTATAATCAAAGAGCGAGAAGGAGACATGCCAGCAAGCCAAGTTCGAATTATGAGCCCTTTATTAATGTGCAGGTCAAGAGTAGGCTCACACCAAGAAAGCTCTTGACACTTAAGTGAAGTTTGCAACTAGCTTTTAAAGGCAAAAACTGCAAGTGGGCCACAAAGCAGGGGGTGAGGATACAAGGAAAACAGAAGGAACAATCTCTTGGATTTCTGTTAACAAGGATACAATTACATGGAACTTGTGGCTAAGGTGTTTTCAATGGCCAGCAAGAACAGTCAGCACGATCAGCCCAGGGGAACGCAGTTATGGGTCTGTGGTCATGGGAAAGTTACCGCAATTACACGTATACAATGGGGGGGGCATTTTTAGATTGGGCAGACAACTAAGATGGAGGATTTCAACAAAATGGAGTTACTTATGTCAAACAAGTTATTGCAAATTTATTTTATTAGCTATTTCATTCCCCCGCTTAGTTGTACATGAGTCAATTCGTTGACTCATTGGTTAATGACAAAGGCAAGAGTTAAGGAATGAGTACAATGCATTTAAAAAATTAATAACAGTAACCAGTAAGTTGGTCTATTTTAAGCAGTTGAAACTTTACAGTTTAGCTGAGCGTTGGCTGGTCAGCCTGTGGTGTGGATGAAGTAGGGCAGTGGGTGAGAGGATTTTCAGTGTAAATGTTTGAGCAGAGTGGAGCAACGTTGTTTTTGTTGGTTTTCTTGACTCGTGAGTGATGAATTTAAGCTGGCACTCAGCTAACCTTGAGTGCTGTTGGGGTGGTGAGGATGACTTTGTAGGGTTCTTTCCGGGTGGGGGTTAGTTCTTCTTCTGGAACTTTTTGACATAGACCAAGTTCCCAGGCAAATGACATGGTGTGGAGGACAGAGTTGGCAAGGTGGCCTGGACATTGGTGTGGACAATATTCTGGACCTGTTGCAAAGACTGGCCATACTTTAACAGAGATTGATTAATGATTTCTTTAAGAATGGGATCCCGCAACTGGGGTAACAGAGGAGGGGGTCTTTCAAACATGATTTTATATGGAGTAAACCCACTTTATATGGGGTGCATTGGGTACGGAGAAGAGTTATAGGCAGAAGATTTACCCATTTTTCACTGGTTTCTATTATTAATTTGGTTAAAGTAGATTCTAAGGTTTGGTTTATGCATTTTACCTGTTCAGAGCTTTGTGGTCAGTAAGCACAATGTCCAGTTAATGTTGAGTGCTTTACTAACCAGCTGTACTATGGATGAGGTAAAGGCAGGACCATTGTTAGAGCCAATAGAGAGAGGGAGCCCAAACGTAGGAATGATTTTATTTAGTCAAAGACCTTTATTTATACAGAAAAAGTATTTACCAATGCCAGTAGATAATTGTACTCCGCCTGAGGGGGTTTTATTTCAGTAAAGTCTACTTTCCATTTTTCTCCAGGGGTTACTTCTTGAGCCCTGATACCATCTGAGTCCTTGTTTTGCACTGACTTGGGCACAGGCTGGGCACATAGCAGCTGCCATTGCAGCTATGCTTTTTAAGTTATTAATATGATAAAAACAGTTTAACAGCTCAGTCATTTTAGTACCTCCCAAATGGGTAGTAGAATATAGTTGCTTTACCTAGGCATGTTTCAAGGCTTCAGGCAGAATAATTTTAGAGTTCTTAATCCACCATCCAGTGGAGTGTTTGTAAGCTCCTGCTAGGTCTGCCTGTTTCTCTTTTTCCTGGGTATAGGTGGGCTGTTTGGGGAGAGAAGGAGCTGGAAGGGTTTTAGTTAGCGGGATAGTTGAGGGTTTAATCGCAAGTTCTGCTGCCTTTCGAGCTGCCTGATTCACCAGGTGGTTCCCAGTTGCTTTTGGAGTGTTAAATTTCTGGTGTCCCCTGCAACAAATGATGGCTACCACTGTGGGGAGCCATATAGCCTCTAGGAGGGCTAAGATTGCCTCCTTGTTTTTGATGGTCTAACCTGCAGTGGTAAGAAGTCCTTGTTCCTTATAGATTATGGCATAACATGAAGTGTAGCAAAAGCACACCGGCTGTCAGTGAAGATGTTTACTCGTTTTTCTGTTCCCCAGTGCAAAGTCTGAATCAAAGCAATTAGTTCCGCCTTCTGAGCTGAGGTACCTTGAGGCAACACCTGTGACCAGATTACATTGTGAGCCATGGTTACTGCTGTGCCAGCCTTGCGGATTCCCTTTATTACTAGGCTGCTACCAACTGTGAACAGGTCAGCGTCAACCTGGTTTAAGGGAGTATCCTGAAGATTGGGCTGGCTAGCCTGAGAGACGTCCAGCATGTCTTCACAGTCATGAATTGGCATTTCTGGATTGTTATCAGGCAGCAGAGTGGCTGGATTGAGGCACTGAGTAAGAGAGAAAGTTAGTCTTGGTTGGTCAAGCAAGAGACTCTGATATTGAGTGATATGAACATTTGACATTCAGCAGCCAGAGGCTCCTTGGAGCAAAATTTCATTAGCATGGGGAAGAGTCAAAGCCAGGTTTTGCCCAAAAGTTAATTTATCTGCATGGCCGTGGCTGCAATGGTCCAGAGACAAGAGGGCCAGCCAGAAGCTACTGGGTTCAGTCTTTTTGACAAGTTAGTCACTGGTCCTCTTCAGGGTTCTAAGTTCTGAGTGAGGACCCTTTTTTCAATTTCTCATTGTTCATGAATGAACAAGGGAAAAGGCTTGGCAACATCTGGGAGGGCTAAAGCTGGGGCTTGAGTGACAGCCATCTTTAACTTTTGAAACACTTGTTCCTCAGTAGCAGTCCATTGCAGGGCTGGTCCCCTGCTGTGGCAGTGTATAGAGGTTTGGCAATTTCAGCAAAACCAGGGATCCATAACCAGCAATACCCCGCTGCCCCCAGGAATTTCCATATCTGTTTTTTTGTGGTTGGCGTGGGAATTTGAAGAATGACTTTTTTCCAGGCTGAGGTCAGAGCTTGTTTACTCTTTGTTAGCTGGTATCCCAGGTAGGAGACCTCAACTGAGCAGAGCTGTGCCTTCTTCACTGAGACAAGAAGGCCAGCCAGAGGCTACTTCAAGCAGCTGAGAAATATTAATACCTGCAAAACCCTCCAGTTTCTGCAGCTTTTTTTTGAATTGTCTGGAGCCACCTGAGCCACAAATGCCAAGTTAATAGCTCAAAAGCGGTGTAGGTTAACACCCCTGTAGATTCCTCAGGTCCCTGGAGAAACTTGGTGGTTTTAGAAAGATTGATAGGTTTCTTGGCTGCCCCCTTCAAACCTGCTAATAGAACCCAATGATAGATATTTAATGCCCTGGACCCAGCTGAAGTGTTAGGGTCCCAGTCAAGACGAGAGGAGGGAAAAACCTTATTTAACATTTCCTGGGTTTTTTTCCTGAGTACCTGCAGCTGAGGCTAGAACAGACTTCCTAATGCATTCTCGCTTCTCAGAAGTAAACAAAGTTATATAGAGCTGCTGACAATCGTCCCAAGTGGGGCGATGTGTGCACATAATTAATTTCATTAAAGAAATTGAAACCTGTGGTTTTTCTGAGAATGGCAGGTTCTGAGTTTTTAATTATATAAATCAGAGGTTGAGAAAGGAATATATATCAGGAAGGGTCACTCGTCTTGATCTGCCTCCTGCAAAACTTCCCGTAGGGGAAGAAGGAGAGCCAAATTGGTCTGAGAGCAAAGACAGGTAGCCAAAAGTGGAGAAAAGACAAAGTCATCAAGGTTAATTTTTACCTAGAGCAAGCACTTTCCAGGACATTGCCTTTATTTTTTTTATCATTGTGTTAGGGTTTAAGAACAAGATAAAAAATGGCTTTTGGCTCTCGGTTTGTTCATTTTCCTATTCCTGTTTTTGGAAATATTCTTATGATCCTGGAAAATGAGGTGAAAATCAGTCTTCTGAAACTACTTCTTGTTGGAGTGAGCCATAGAGATTTTTTTAAAAATTTATTTCCAAAGGTATGAATAGGAAACAGTAAGACTTTAATCGACTATTACTTGGATTTAATCAAATGTCAAGTGAGAGCATAGATAAAATTATTTAGCAAGCAATGATAAAAAGGCTATTGCTCCAGAAACAATAATGGAAAGTGAAAGTAGTCCTGCAAAACACATGCATGACTAGCCAAAACCTTTAATTTATCAACGTAAGTTAAAGCATTTTCCTGTAAACCATTTACAGCTGTACTTTAACAAGGAAAACAGCCACCTTGACAAAGTCTGAAGAAAAATTGAAAACATTAAAGGCATGTAATTAGGTTGCAGCCCAAATTGAGAACTTAAAACAGGCAAACATTGGCAAGTAATACTTTTACAATGATTGATAAACTCAGGTTATTTTGTTATTTATCCTGTGTTGGATTAATAATCCTTTCCTAGTAGGAGATTTTAAAGTCCATAAGCAACTTGGCAGTGAAAAGCATTATAGCTGATTACAAACTACTGTCAGTAAAATTAATTTACCTGACCTGCAGGCAATTCAGAAGGGGGTGAGGTAAGTGTGATTTCTGAAGCTTGTTTCTTTCTTCCCCCTTATGTTGTTTAAAGGAGAGAATTCTTTATTATACAGTCCAGGGGACTGACAGGTTGTGAATTCTATGAACCCATATTAAATGACAAACAGACAAACAAATCCCAATGACAAGCAAGACATGTCCGGACCAAGTGGTAAGAGTCACTGATCCCTGGCATAGCCTCAGGGCAGAAAACCAGAGGACTCTATTCAGCCAACATCTTGGCCAAATGAATAGTGTCCAAAGGGTGGCCTCGTCAGTCCATGACTCCCTTAAACAGAATTGTGGCCACAAGCAAAACAGAACAGACTCTTACTGGTAAATAGAACAAACTCTTATCTCCTAGAAATATAATCAGAAGTTAAAGTGGTTCCCAAACAAAAGTCAGAAATCAAAACAGATATCAAAGATCAGAATTGCAGCCGGGCTAGGTGGCTCAGCCTGTAATCCCGTGCTTTGGGAGGCTGAGGTGAGTGGATTGCCTGAGCCAGTGGGTTCGTGACATGCCTGGGCAACTTGGTGAGACCTCATCTCTACAATAAATCAAAAAATTAGCCGGGTGTGGTAGCACACACTGTAGTTCCAGCTACTTGGAAGGCTGAGGCAGAAGGATTGCCGGAGCCCAGCAGGTGGAGGCTGCGGTGGCTGGGAGTGGCCACTGCACTCCAGTTTGGGTGACAGAGTGAGACTCCAACTCAAAAAAAAAAAAAATCAGAACTGCAACTGAGACTCCTGGTCTACCAATTTCCTGGGTCATCAACCAGAGTCTAAGGGGTGGCCTCATCAGGTTCCGACTTCCTTATCAGAGTTATGGCCATGAAACAGAAACAGAAACAGATTCTTACCTCCTGGGAGGATGCAGATAAACTCAGGTTCTTTGAGGCTGTCAGCTACCAGCAGTCATTCCAACTCCCTCCGAGTTGGATGAGAGGTTAAGGGACCTGAGAATTTCAGGAGGCACCTCCCCTGTACCTCTCTCCTCCCAGCCGGGGAGGGCTGGAGCGAAGTGACTGCTTGTGCTGGCTGATGGATTTTCTCGCTGGGACCTCCAAGAGTTATGACTAAAGTGCAAGAAGGAAACATGCCAGCACGCCAAGTCCGAATTATGAGCCCTTTTTTAACGCATGGGTCAAGAGTAGGCTCATGCCAATGACGTTCTTGACATTTAAATGAAGTTTGCAACAAGCTTTTAAAGGCAAAAACTGCTAGTGGGCTACAAAGCAGGAGGCTGGGGTATAAGGAACTAAAAACTAAAAGGAACAATCTCTTGGATTTCAGTTAACAAGGCATACAATTACACGGAACTTGTGGCTAGGCAGTTTTCAATAGCCAGCAAGAACAGTCAGCATGATCAGCTCAGGGGAATACAACTGTGGGTCTGTGGTCATGGGAACGTTACAATAATTACATGTATACAATGGGGGAGAGGGTCATTTTTAGGTCAAGCAGACAGCTAAGATGGAGGATTTCAACAAAATGGAGTTACTTATGCCAAGCAAGTTATTGCAATTATTTTACATATTTCATTAGCTATTTCAGGGGCAGGAACATATTGGTTTCATTTTAGAACAATGCCTGGCACTGAGTGAGCAATCAAGCAATATTTGTTGAATTAATGGATAATTATTCTACTGACCTACCTGAAGACTTCCAGCATTATTTATGGCATCCTTGATCCTTGAAACTTCACCATTTTAATATTATCTGAGTTCTCTTCTACTTCTCTGAATAATTAACAGTCTTCCTTGTTTACCACTTCTTTTCTCCCAAACAGTCACAGAAGTTCTGTGACAGTTCCTCAAAAAATTAAAAAATATATTACCATGTGACCCAGTAATTCCACTCTTAGGAAAATACTGTACTAAAAAGAATCAAAGGGAGGGACACAGATAGTTACACACTTGTTTCATGACAGCATTATTCACAATAGCCAAAAAGTAGAAACAACCCATGTGTCCATCAACAGACAAGTGAATAAAGAAAGCATAGTATATACATAAAATTGAATATAATTCAGCCTATACATAGAAGGAAATTCTGACACATGCAACACATAGATGAATCTTGAGAATGGAATGCTAAATGAAATGAGCCAGCCACAGAAAGAATAAATACTCTATGGTTTCATTTATTTGAGGTTCTTAGAGTAGTCAAGTTCATAGAAAAAGGAAGCAGAATGGGAGTTGTCAGGAGATGGATAGGGAAATGGGGAGTTATTGTTTAGTGGGTACAGTTTCCATTCTGGGAGATGAAAAGAGTTCTGGAGATGGATGGTGGTGATGGTTGTACAACAATGCGAATGTACTCAACGCTACTAAACTGTGAACTTAAAATGGTTAAAATTGTAAATTTTATGTTATATGTGTTTCACCACAATTAAAAATAAGTAAATGAATAAAAATCAATTATGGGTAAAAGATACATTCAAAATACAAAATATATCAATGAATTTTAGTGTACCGAAAGTTCACTGATATTGTTTCAGATTCTACATTACAATTAATCTTTTTAAATGATCATTTGCTTAGTTTTATGAAGACTCAAAGAATATTTATAATTATCCAGAAGGTTATTTAAATACACTTCTTTTTGCAGTTACATGTCTATGTGAAGCCAGATTTTCTTCAAACACTTTCACTATAAATCAACAGATTACATGCAAAGCAGATATGAAAATCCAACTGTCTTTTATTAAGTCAGACATGATAGATACTTGCAAAAAAAAAAAAAAGTAAAATAATGCCACTCTGCTTACTAAGTTTTTTGTTTTGGGAAATATAGCCAACCAAAAAGTTTGAAAACTACTGACTTAGACAACAACATTACAGAGGATAAAGAATTTAATTCTCCTTTTCTGACTCTTCTGCTGTAGAAAGATTGCAGTTTTAATTAATGGATAGAATTTAAATAATCTCTTTCTGGGGGTCAGAAGTCTGAAATTAGTGCTGTTGGGATAAAATCAAGGTGTCAGGGCTGTACTTCCTTCAGAGTGAGGGCTAAATCTGACCTTTTTTTCTCTTATCCCAATTCTGACTAAAAGGCTTGGGGAGTCATGCCCGATAAGGACTCATCTGGCAGGGTTTTATTACCCTATTACCCTATATCCTAAAGTTTGTTTTCCAGTATGACTCTGGTATAACCTCACATAACAAGTAAAAAGAAAATCAAGTTATTCTATGACCCTGAAAAACTGTCTCTTAGAGATTCCCAGACTCCAAAGAATCTTGTAAAACACTTATCTATCCTCTCTGAAGTCTACCACATATAGGACTTCATCTACATATCAACAAACCTGGAGTTCTCCCCCAACCCCCTTTATCTCACCAAAACATCTCCACTACTGATTTCCAAACTCCTTAGATAGGGACTACAAATTACCAGTGAAGAAATCTTTGAATCTTTGAATCCACCTATGACCTGCAAGCCCTCATTTGAACATGCCCCTCCTTTCTGGGTCAAACAAATGAAAATCTCACATGTATTGATTTCTGGTTTCCTGTAACTTTTGCCTTTCTAAAATGCATGAGGGGAGCCCCCCAACATAGAATTTATTTATAATAAATTGTGTATTTATTTTTACATATTTAAACTTTAGTCACCTTCAAAGCACTCTTCGTTTGATGCAATATACTGATCCAGACGTTTTCCACTGCTCAAAACAGTTCTGAACTCGGTAATTTTGATGCCTTTTAGTACTTCTGCCAGCTTTTTTTGTTTGTTTCACTTCTTTCACATTGGCAAAATGTTTCCCTCTGAGTATTTTTTTCATCTGGGAAACACAAAAAAAGTTGCTTATGGTGAGATCCGGGGAATAGAAAAGGTCATGTCGTTTTTGGTCAAAAAATGCTGAACACTCAGCACAGTGTGGACAGGTGTGCTGGTGAATTGTCCATCATGAAATGGGCAAAGGCATTGAAAGACTTTCCAGAAAAAAAATTCACAAAATCCAAATGCAGACTATTACAACAATGCTAGCTGGTACACTGATGCCAACGAATTCCCAGAACACTTATCTAGCGGGGGAAGCCCGTAGTACAAGGGACCTGTCCTCCAAAGGTAAATTCCGATTTTGTCAGGCGTTCCCTCTCATATGTAACCAAGCCGTCATTGAACCACAGTGGGCATACATTCTCAGGACCTCCTGAGGATGGGCACTGCCAGGCTTAGGTCATCAAGTCTGGTTCAAATAAACCATCTTTTACAGAGTTTAGCATCTTTTTGTCAATAAGCGCCTTTAGGGGAAAATCTGTTTCTTGCTTCTCCCAGCTCCGACAGCAGCCACATTCCTTGGCCTGTGACCACGTCCCTCCAATTTCCGCCTCCATCTTCATGTGAACTTTTTTGTGTAAAATCTCTCACTGCCTTTCTCATAAAGACACATATGATTGGGTACCATTCTTTTACTTTATAGGTTGAGGAATCCTTTTATAATTATATTAATTGAATCTTCTTTTATGAAGTCCAAACACTGTCAGTAAGAAATATTTGATTTGTTCACAATATGCTTTATGGTTGCTTTTCAGGTATTTTCTTTTTTTATTATTTATTATTATTATTACATATATTTTTTTGAGTTGGAGTCTCACTCCGTCGCCCAGGCTGAAGTGCAGTGGCACACTTACAGCCACCCCAGCGTTGACCAGCTGGGCTCCAGCGATCCTTCTGCCTCAGCCTTCCAAATAGCCAGAACTACAGGTGCACACTGCCACGTCTGGCAAATTTTTAAAATTTATTTATCGTAGAGAAGCAGTCTCACCAAGTTGCCTGGGCTAATCTTGAGCCCCCAGTCTCAGGCAATCCATTCCCAAAGTGCTGAGATTATAGGCTAAGCCACCGAGCCTGGCTTTTTCTTTATTATTTTTATTTATCTTTTATGTTTTATTTTTTGAGTCAGGACCTCACTCTATCACCCAGGGTGAGCATGCAGTTACAATCTCAGCACACTGCAACCTTGGCCTCCTGGACTCAGGCATTTCTTCCACCTCAGCCTCCTGAGTAGCTGGGACTACAGGCATGCACCACAACACCTGGCTAATTTTTTGAACTTTTTTTTTTTTAAGAGATGAGGTCTCGCTATGTTGCCCAGGCTGATCTTAAACTCCTGGACTCAAGCAATCCACCCACCTCAGTCTCCCAAAGTGCTGGAATTACAGCCGTGAGTTACCGCACCTGGTCATTAATTAATTAATTATAGTCTTATCTTCATTCATAATAAAAGGATACTGGTAAGGGTATGGGTTCTGGAACCCAACTACCTGGGTCTGAACCTTAGCTACATCAATTCTAAGTCATGTGCCCTGAGGGAAAGTTAGTTGTTCTTTTCCTTCCCTCACCGGTACAATGGAGATAATAAAATCCTGCCATTTAGAATACCAAGTTAGGATCGTTGTGAGCAGTGAATAAGACCATACTTGTAAAAAACCTACAATAGTGCCTGGTACACAGTAAGCATTATATGTTAGTTATTATTATATGAACAAGGTTCCCAAGAGGAAATTGAATACGACTTAAGGATTAGTTCATTGAAATTGGAATTGATACCACTGACATGACTGATATGCAAGAAGGATTTTAGCTATTAAAGAATTCACAAGGTACTGGGACCTTGGTACCCCACAAGATATTACTTTGCATTTTATTTTTATTTTTTATTTTTTTGAGTCGAAGTTTCACGTTTGCCCAGGCTGAAGTGCAGGGTCATGGTCACAACAATCACAGCTCATGGTAGCCCTGACCTCCTGAGCTTAGGCAATCCTCCCACCTCAGCATCCTGAGTAGCTGGGTCTACAGGCATGCACCACCATACCCAGCTAATTTTGTTTGTTTGTTTTGTTGTTGTTGTTGTTTTCAGAGATGAGGTCTCACTATGTTGCCTAGCTAGTCTTGAATTCCTGGGCTCAAGCAATCTTCCTCCCTCATGCTGGGATAACAGGCATGAGTAACAGTGCCTGGCCATCACTTTGCATTTCCACAGTAGAATTCAAACCTGTTTTTCAGAAGTTCTTGGAACCTTGCAGTTGTGTCCCAATCTGCCCAGGGCATCCTGCACACCCCGAGGCAGTTTCTCTGAACAGTCTCCAATGTCAGCCAGGTCACTGTGAAGGTTTTTTTTTTTTTTCCTTGTCCTCTTTAAGTACAGCTCTTTCTGAAAATGAATAATATATATTTACAGAGAAAAAATGACATGTTTTCTGCGAATAGCTACATCATTTTTATTCTACTTCCTGTTTCCACCATTTGGAGTATTTATAAAGTTTTCCATTTGATCCTTTTTGGGGGCAGACTGCTTGTTTGGAAAAGTGGAGGAACAACAGCTAAATAAAATGGAGCTCCGGGGAACCGAAGCTATAAACAGTCTCATCAGCACTGCCCTCCTGCCCAGGGGTGGAACGAGTCGTATCTTGGTTGGGACTCAAGGGAACAAGACTTTGAAGTGGCATAAAGAGCAGCCAGTATGCAGATCCAACACAGAGGCCTGAGCGGGGCAGAGACACAGAGCACAGGGGGATTTCTGCTCTTGCCTGGAATTCATTTGCAGTCATTACCTTGTGTGTGAGAAGAGCAAAGGCAGTTGCCCAGAAAACGGAGGATGGAAAATCAGGGTTATCACAGACTATTAAAAAGTTCTGTGGTTTCTATCCAAAGGGATCCAGAAAGGGAAGCCTCTTAAAAAGCTGTCTCCAGATAGTCTCCAAAGAGAACCTATTAGCAGAAATCAAGTCCTAAATAATATGAGCAGTGAAGTGACAAAAAGCCACAGGATAAAGGGAGAACAGTGACTGTTGGACAGCAAATTTGAGGGTGCTTGTCTCAGGGACTTTGCTGACGGCCTGTTTCTCAAAGCACAGTGGCTTTCTGTGCCTGGAACAAGTGATTCAGTGCATTTCCCAGAATGATTTTTCAAGCTGGCTTCTTTGCTGAATCTGAGACCCAGCCCGTCCGTTTATAACATGTTAATTTCAGGGCAGAGTGAAAGCCACCGATCCAAGCTAGCCCAGAACCAAAATAGAACACACTAATGCAAGATGGTTTTCAGTTTTCCTGCTCAAAGCCCCTTCTGGCTAAAAAGCACTCCCTTAGCTTATGATTCCTCAAAGGAAAATGCCTGATTTTATTGAAATCTCTGTGTGTTACATCATGAGACACAGAGCTTGGTTCCTTTCTTTGTTGCTTACATTTAATCTGACCTTTCAGAAAAAAATACCTCTGGAGTTGGCTCCCAACTCCATCACCACGGAAGAACAAGTGCTGAGGCCACTCTAGTTAAGTCACGCAATGCTGAGGCACTTGATCATCACAATTTATTTTCCTTTCAAAAATACTTCCACGGATGGGTTGCACTGAGGCGATTGGAGGTGGTCTGACCTTCCCAGACTGCTCAGAAGGAGAGTCCCTGTTAAAGGTGAACATGTCATGTGAGGTTGGAGTAACTGACAACATGAATTGCCCCAGGATAGAGGAACTGGAGGGATATGAAAATTCTCCACAACCAGCTCTCAAAAAGGATCAGAATATGCCACAAAAATCACCTTCAAAATGCATAGCTAGCAAGAATGGTGTTGGAAAGGATTTCCAAAGCCAAAAATAAACAGGTGTTTGCCTGTGCTCAGGTATTCTACTAGCAAGTACATGAAAAGCACACTAATGCTGCCCTTAAGATTTTATTCAAATGAGTAGTAAAAAGTCACAGCAAAGTATTTAGTCCTATTAAGTAATTCAGTCATTTATCACAGTAAAGGGAAGGGAATTGGGGTTAACATACTTCTAAGCATTTCATTCAAGGGAGAAAGATGAGGGAAAACACATAATATATCTTAGGAATAGTAATGTCCTGTTATTGTTAAAAACTGCTGGGACCTCATTAGAGCCTATAAAAACATCATCTGTAAGTACTGAAAGGCAATAAATCTTCAATGGCCAAAAAAGAAAGTGGGCAAAGGGAGGGAAAAGCAAGAGGGAAGAAAACGAGGGAGAGGGGAAAGAAGAAAATGGTACACAGAAGAAAATTGCCATCTATCTTTTGGTTTTCTCACCAAGTGAGGAGCCAGCAATGTCTGTGGCTGCCTGCCAACGGCTCTCAAAACCAGTGTGTGAATTCGGTGGCTTGACCGGAGCCAACCAGGTAGGAAACTAGCTTAAATATTTAAAGTAATTATCGACAATTAATGAAAATCAAGGATATCTTTTTTTCTCTCCTTTTCTCATACTATAACCTCACAGTGATCTCTGTTCCTTCCTTGGACATGGAAATTCCTTTTCATAAACTTTATCCTGTGACTAAAGTTGAGCCAATTCTACATGGTGGAGCAGATACTTTACAGTAAAGGTTCAGGTTGCTCATGTTGAACTAACTAAGCATTGAACCTCTATCCATTGCTATTGGCACAGGGCCAAGGAGCATCTTCCAGGCCAAATGCCTTTACAAGATCACAGGGACTGCACAGTTCATTTGTTCTCTTATGGGATTGAAAAATAGTCATGGATAATAAGTAATCTGGCTCTTTATGCAAAAAGAGAAGAATTACATCTTCAGCAGTGAGCTGTGTGGGAAGTGTAGACCGTCAGAACCTGCACAATAATCATGTGAACAAAAAATTGTCAGCAGAGAAAGAAATCACTTGATAAGCAGAGAGCATACTATATTCTGTGTTCCATAAATGATGATCCTTTTTGTATAAAAGAGATGAGTTGACTCCTCAATGGCCAATCTGTGTGATGATGTTCCAAATCCTTCAATATCTGAGCAGCTTTCATGTCTGGAGAGCAAAATATGCTTACCTAGTTTGTGCTTTTTTATTGTCCATGGATCATTTTTTAAACATTTAACACTTCTCTAAATATGTATACACTGCTTTCATAAACTTAACTGTTGAATAAAAAGCTAAGTTATTAAATAAAAGCTACGAATTTAGCAAATTTGATTCCAGCAAACATTTCAACATTTATAAAAATTAATAGGACTCTTCCAAACATTCAAAGGGTATCAGTCTTTTTTTTTTTTTTTTTTTTGAGTTGGAGTCTCACTCTGTCGCCCAGACTGGAGTGCAGTGGCCGCTCCCGGCCACCACAGCCTCCACATGCTGGGCTCCGGCGAACCTTCCACCTCAGCCTTCCAAGTAGCCAGAATTATAGGCATGCGCTACCACGCCCGGCTGATTTTTTGATTTATTGTAGAGATGAGGTCTCGCTGCCCAGGCGGGTCTCGAACCCACGGGTTCAGGCAATCCACTCACCTCAGCCTCCCAAAGGCGCGGGATTATAGGCTGAGCCACCGAGCCCAGCGGGTATCAGTCTTTTTATGTAAGGAAATACAATGATCACAATGAATACAAGACAGATCTGTACATTTATGCCCCAGCTGGTTCACTAGTGAATCTTTGGTTCACAAAAGATTTCATTCCATGAATTTAAATTTGCTTCTCTATTATTATTCTTATTTATATTCTAATTTATTTCTAGAAATACAAATTTCACTCATTTAGTCAAGTAAGTCAGAATTACCTTATTAGTCTAGCCATGGTTCAGATATGAGTTTGAGACTGAAGACAATATTTATGCAGCTTCCAAAGAAATTGTTGCCAAGTCACTTGTTGCAGTTGTACTTGATCCATTACTTCATCAGAAATCCTCCCGACATTGATTTGAAAAATTTGATGTATTTTGACCTTTTGTGACCTTAATCATCTTTGCGCTTATTTATCGTCTTATATTTATTGAATATCCAGTACAAGTTCATTTTTTAGTTCTTGTTCTGAGTAATACCTGGTCTGGTGTACGTACTTTCAAAATCCCTGGTTGACTTGGGTAACTGAAACATTGTAATAGTTCTTTACCATCAACCATTAAGATACATAATACTGACATAAAGATGTCAGTAAAAACCTAATAGCCAACCTTCATCTAGCTTTGCAGAAAGCTAGGATGGCACAACTCAAATGGGATCCTTTACACCTTTATGGCCCTAGGCCTGCCTGTCTCTTCTACCTTCCTCTTTACATGTAGACCTGGTTGAATAGGTACAAGATGAAAGTGAATAAGCAGAACATTTCCCAAAGAAATTGAGGAACCCAGAAAGGATCTCTTTTGGATACACTTCCTTTTAAATTTGACTTTGTGTGCATTGTTTAGATTAAAGACTAGTACCAACTAATTATTATTATGAAGCTTTGCCATCACCTGGCTTATTATTTCAGGACAGTGGTTCTCTAATCATGGTCCCCAGGCATCACCTGGGAACTTGGAAGAATTTAGAATTCCCTGGCCATGACCAAGACCAATTGAACAAGAAACTCTAAGAATAGGGCCCAACAATCTATGTCCTAAATCCCGTGTGGTCCTGACACATGCTGAAATTAGTGACCTTCAAAGCAGCATTCCCATCAAGCATCAAGTCTTTTTATTTTCTTGCACCTATAGTCAGCAGATCAGTTTCTATAAAGTTCCCCAAATTTTAAGATTACTAATCTTTGAAGATGAAATTAGCAAAGATAAATACTGGGGCAGTTTTGTCATGCTCACAAATAACCCACTCTAAAAGAGATGTTATGTATATGTGATGAAGATGGAAAGTGTCTGTTCAGTCAAGTTGCAGGACCAGGATTTAATTGAGAAAAATGACACTCTACTTGATCAAACTACAACCTACATCAAGAAGAATGAGTCTCAAAATAGAGAAATTGTGTAGGAAGCAAGGGAATGGGAGAAGAGGAGTCTATTCAACAGATGATGAATTCTGGATACCAACAAATTCAAGTCTCTTCTGTGCAGGGACCCTCAACTATTCCCTTTTTGCCCTATCCAAGCTGGCCGTGATGCTGGGGAAATCCTGCAATGGTACAGATAAGTTCCACTATGAATTTTCGATTTTCAGCCATGGTTGGGTCACAAGTGAATTCTAACATCTTCCTGCTTATCTTTAGTCTCATGGCTCCTACGTCTTCCATGGAAGCTCTTTCCTGTGGTTTTGCTGTGCCTGAAACTCATCACCCCACCACTTGGCCCTCCACACTCAAAAATGACCCTGCCCCACTTCAAAGAGCAAATAATCATCAGATCCAAAGTCCTCAAATTTCTACCACAAAACATACAGATTTAACCTGCAAACATACTCATCCTTGCTTCTTCTTCCCTGCTGAATTGAAACAGTATTAGAATAATGCTAATACTTCACCTGTGTGCTGGAGCCCACCCCTGCTGTGTCCAAAGAATTTCCCCTCTGTTTACCCCCTCTCTCCTTTTCCTTCACCATCTTCTTCTGTATAGGCTCATTTCCAATGGCATGTGAATATACTCAAATCCCTCTTACTTTAAACAAAAACCACTCTTAGTCCCATAGATTGCCCCTGCCTACTTTTATCCCTCCAACTACTTGGTATTCTGGTATGAATCCTAGGGAGTCTCTACGTTAATAGAGTCAATTCCCAAGGTTCTGCCAAGGAAATATCTTATTGTCTAGACCCCTCATTCCAATCTGTTCTATGGAATTTGTTCTTGTCCTCACCTGGAAGGAGGACTGGGCAAACACCGGGGTTGTAAGAATATTCAAGAATAGGCTGTGGTGTGTTTATTCCCATCATAATCAAAACTGAACTTGATTTAAAGCTTCTCCCCTCTCTCAGCCTTACCCTGGACACCTTGTGTTGAGTGGGGTCCATCTTCTCAGCATCTAAGCTCTGTGCTTCTATGCTGTTCCCTTCCCACAAATCCTTCTCCAGTTTCTTTTGAAGGAAAGGCAGAGCCAGAGAAGGTCTTATTTGATAGGCAGTGCCTTTCTGCTCTCTAGTCTTGGGGACATTCAAAACTGACTCTTGTCTTTAATTACATGTGTGGATTCTTCGGCCACTTTCCACATGAGTCTCTCAAAAATAGCTCCATACTCCCTTTGTTTAGCTACTTCCCAGTAACTCCTAGCTTCTGATGGGCCAGTTGACATAGACTCTCTTTCTGTGGGGGCCTCTGGCCCTACTGACTGTCCTCTTAGGTAAAGACCTCTTAAACATAACTCCAGACATTTATCTCCATCAGTATGGTGGACTAGAGTTCCTAATGGGCCCAGCCTTGATTTCAGAAAAGGAAAATAAATGAAATCTGAACAAACATGAAACAAAAGGAAATAACATTTTAATAAGTTAACATGCTGATAATAAAGTGAGGTATCTATTTACTTTGAAATGTAGAAGCGGCCCAAGTATGGTGGCTTACACCTGAAATCCCAGCACTTTGGGAAGCTGGATGGGAGGATTGTTTGAGCCCAGGAGTTCAATGCAGACTTGGGCAACATAGCAAGGCTGCATCTTTACTTAAATGTGGAAGCAGGAATTTCCAGTTTAAAAGTAAGACATTAAGCCTGGGAACCATGGAAAGTAAGATCCAAACCAGTCTTCACCTGGTTTGGAACTCTGATGACCTTTTGTTTCCATTTGAGAACTACACAGTGGCATGGGAAACAGGAAATTAAGCCCACCCAAGGTGGAGAGACTATCACATAAAGTGAAGCCAGTAACATCTATAGCCTTGGGTAAAGGGTAAATAGGGAACAACCTGGCAAAGAAAGGGACCATAAGGAACATACCTATCTTGAGAATTCTTAACTACAGTCCTATCCATATGGGTTTCCAAGCAATACACACTGTGTTTGTGTTTTGAAAAAACCGAAAATTTAACTCAAACTGGTCCCAATTTGGTCATGCCCTCAGGCAATAGGTAGAAGAAATCTCATATACAGATGCTCCCCAATTTATAATGGGGTTACATCCCAATAAACTCATTACAAATTGAAAATATCATAAGTCAAAATGCATTTAATACACCTAAGCTACCAAACGTCATAGCTTAGGCCCGCCTACGTTAAACATGCTCAGAACACTTACCCTTAGCCTGCAATTGGGCAATTGGCAACATAGTACATTGTAGCTTATTGATATTTACCTTAGACTCCTGGTCTGATTGCTTGACTGACTGGGAGCTGCAGCTGCCCAGCACTGGGAGCAAGTATCATAAGGCTTTCGAGACCTCATCTCTACAATAAATCAAAAAATTAGCCGGGCATGGTATCGCACGCCTGTAGTTCCAGCTACTTGGAAGGCTGAGGCGGAAGGATCGCCGGAGCCCAGCAGGTCGAGGCTGCGGTGGCCAGGAGCAGCCACTGCACGCCAGTCTGGGTGACACAGTGAGACACCAACTCAAAAAAAAAAAATAAGTCTTTCGACTGAATGAGTATCACTTTTCATACCGTGGTAAAGCCCCAAAATTGTAAGTCAAAGCATTCTAAGTCAAGGACCTTATGTATTCTCAAAAGGAACCCAACCTCAAGACAATCTCAAACAGTTCCAATAGATAAAGTCTGAAGAAACATAAACACAGAAGAAAACAAGGAACCATGAGCCTGAAGCAGCAGAATACAAGTACACATGCACATAGACGTTCATGCATGTTGCAATTGGGTCCTCTGGAAGCCACCACCAAGCCAGAATTTGGAATACAAGGTGTTAGTAGGATTAGCAACTGTGAAAGGGTGGGGGAGAAATCAAGATTAGGCAGAAGGAGAAGTTAAACTGTAATGCAGCTATGACAAAACCTTGCCCAACCCAGCAGCAGAGTGCACTGGTGAGAGTACTGCCCATCAGAGGTGTCCTACACCAGGCCAAAATGGCTCACCCTTGATTTTCAATATAGAAATTATCAAACAGAATGTAAAATAATTATTCATTTCAATAAATATTTTATTTCTTTAGAGTTTTGAAAATGACTGAGCATGGTTGGGCATGGTGGCTCACACCTGTACTCCCAGAACTTTGGGAGACTGAGGCAGAATTATTTGAGTCCAGGAGTTCAAGACCAGTCTGGACAACATAGCAAGACCAGTCTGGACAACATAGCAAGACAAAAAAAAAAAAAAAAAAAAATCAAAAAACTAACCAAGCAGGTTGATGCGTGCCTGCCTCTAATCTCATCTATTTGAGAGGCTGAGGTGGAAGGATCTCCTGAGCCCAGGAGGTCAAGACTGCAGTGAGGTATCAGTGAGACCTTGACTCAAAAAGGGGGAAAAAAAAAAGGAAAAGAAAAGAAAAGAATCAAGCACATTTGTAAAGACAACCAAATTTGTAAAGTAGAACCTCTATAAAAATTATAATATTCAAGTTTAAAATTGTGTTAGACATGTTAAACAGCAGATTAAGCACAACCAAAGAAAGAATTACTAAACTAGAAAATAGACCTAAGAAATCACCCAAAATGCAGCCCCAAGAAACAAAGAAATGGAGGAGAGAATGAAAAAAATGTACCATATGTTTGGAGTTCAGTAGGAGATAAAAGGGGGAACGAAGAAGGGGCAGTATTAAATAAAACAATAATTGAGAAATTTCCAAATTTGTTGAAATAGTCAAACCATCAGGATAAGGAAGTCAAATTAATTTCTTGTGGGATAAATAAAATAAATGCAAATGTAGATGTGTCACTTTTAAACAACTAAAGAACATTAAAGATAAACATTAAACTGAAGAAAATTAAAGATAAAGGGCACCCAGTAATAATTAATAAGAATATGACAACCCAATAGAAAAATGGGCAGCCAACTTGAACAGGTATTTCACACATCAGAAAATTCAAATAGGCAATGAACATATTTTTAGATGCCCAGATGTGTCAGTAATCCAGGAAATGGAAATTAAAATCACAATGAAATACTACTACACTAGATTGTCAAAAACTATTAAGTCTGATAGCACCAAATATTGACTGAGATATGAAGCAACTGGGACTTAAATACATTGCTCTTGGGAGTATGTAGATGTTATGGAAGATAAGAATAGAGGAATATCTTCAAATTGGGAGGCTTGGGATAGCTGAGATTGAAGAATGAGAAGGAATTGGTCAGACCGAGTAATTCCAAGCAGAAAACAATCTGTGGAAGAGCCTGAATGATAAATAGCTTGGCATGTAGGAACTGAAAAACAGCCAGGCTACGTGGCAGAGGAGTGAGGGGCGTGTGGCCAGAATAGCCCAGAATCAGATGAAAGAGATAGGCAGGCTACCCTAAGGACTTTGATTATTATCCAATGACTCATGGGAAGCCATTCAAGGGTTTCACAAGCAAGGTAGTAACGTTATCATATTTGCATTTCTCAAAGATTACTCTGGCCAATATTAGGAAAATGGGCTAGGTGCATGTATGTGTGAGTGTAAGACTGAACACAGGGAAATAACCTAGGAGCCTTTTGCAATAATCCAGGTGACTAATAATTGATAGCACAGTCTATGGGGCACAGATAAAGGGCTCCCACTAATAATTAATAAGAATATGACAACCCAATAGAAAAATGGGCAGCCAACTTGAACAGGCATTTCACACATCAGAAAATTCAAATAGGCAAATGGGAAGATTTGAATATTTAGGAAGTAAATCAGTAGACCTTGGTGATGGTTTAGATGTGGTGGTGAGGAAGAAGGAAAGTGTAAAGGATTACTACTGATGTCTGGGACCAGGCTTGCAAAATCAGCTACACCATGGTGCCACTCACTCAGATAGAAATTCCTGGAAGAGAACAAGACTGAGTGTGAGGCAGAGAGAGATTATTAGCTCAATTTTGCATGCATTGATTTTGAGGTGCTTAAAGGGGACATGTAAAGAATGCATTTCATGTGTAAGTTTGGATCTAGTGGTGTATGAGACCAGCTCTCACTGGTATGTATCTCTTCCTAACTCTGCATTCGGCAATAGTATGTCAGTAGCTTCCGGTTGGCCATGGTGAGAATATCTGCACCATGGAAATTGGCAAATGTGACAATTCAACATGTGGTGTTTTTTCCCTCCTTTGGAGAATTGGTTGTTAAACATTGACCAGCAAACCACTCTTTGGATCACAGAGAAGTCTGGAATTGAGATACAAGAATGGGAATAGCTGGATGGCAGCTGGAGAGTCACAGCTGTGCTGCATTAAGCATCAACTCATTTTTCACACCAAGCTGAAAGTCTTAGCAGGGAATCTGTGCATGCCATCCCCATAAAACTGCCTCTTATTGATACATAAATGGCTGCCAGGCAGGTCAGACAGGTTGGGGATAATTTTATAAGAAAAGGAGTAAAAAAGAAATGTTTGCCAAAGGAACTCATTTCTCCCATTTTTGGCCTCAGCGATGTGGCATGGAATGTGAAAAATGTGTTGCAGGTTTATGTGTATGTTCCATTAACTGCCTTTGGGACCATTTGTACTTGCTTCCTTAGGAGATCTGTGGCCTGATGCCAGCCCTGCATACACACCAGCACCAGGTGGCAGGCCTCGTGCACACCTAGCCCCACCTGACCTCACATCCAAGCATAAGCAAGAAGACATAGCAAAGAGCTCTGCCAACAGCCTTGTTTCCACCCACAGAACCATGCACTTCCAGGCCGCACATGGAAGCAAAGCTTAAGAAAACACCGTGGCTAAGGTGTCTGACAACTGGAGCAAGACGTGGAGCTATTACTGTTCAAAGAGAGGCTCTCAGGGGCTGCAAGGCAGTAGTTGTGCATGGTTCTGGGAGCAGCAGCCCTGCCCTGAGGAGGTCTTGGTACGCTTCCAGAGACAACAGCTCTAATGATGGTGATGGGAGCCCCTTCTCAGGGTTGGGACTTTACACTTTTCCAAATGTTTTCACATGCAGTTTCTCATTTGTTTTTTACAACAGCTCCATGGAATTGAAAGCACAAGTGTCATTATCTTCCTCTATTTTACAAATTAAGTAACTAAGATTCAAAAAGGATAGTTGTGACTGTACTGTTCCAGGCCCTTCAAATTAACATGGACCACCCAGCAACCCTGTGCTGGGACTGGGTAAAATTCACTCCAACTATTTCCCATTTATCTTCTGTCCAACATCTTATTGTTGGCATCTCTGGTTTCCTAACCTCCCTCCCTTCTCCACCCTTCCACCAGTTTGAATTCCAGGAAATGGTATATATATTTGCACATATAATGGAACATACAATTTTATATATAACTGTGTCTGTTAGCAACAGTATGTATTTTGCCTTCTGAAACATTTGAGTAGACAGGCTGCTTTTCTATAAGATCCTAAGTAAAATTCTAAGCAGTATCCATCATATATGGATTTTTAAAAACTTTAAAAAAAATAACTTGTATCTGGCTATCGAATTGATATGTATATTTATATTATAAAATTTGCAGGGAAAATTTCTTCTGGGCAGGTGTGATGGCTCACGCCTATAATCTCAGCACTTTGGGAGGCCAGAGTGAGAAGCTTGCTTGAGTCAAGGAGTTTGAGACCAGCCTAGGCAACATAGAAAGACCTCATCTCTTCAAAAAAAAAAATTGAAAAATTTGCCAGGCGTGGTGGTGCATGCCTGTAGGCCCAGCTATTCAGGAGGCTGAGGCAGAAGGATTGCCTGAGCCCAAGAGGTCAAGGCTGCAGTGAGCTATAATTGTGTCACTGCAATCCAGTCTAGGCAACAAAGTGATACCCGGACTCAGAACAATTTTTTCTTCTGATTATAAAATAATATATTCATTCATATTATAAAATTTGTGCAATAAATTATTATTTATAACTAATATTCATACAAAAATATTTAGTGCAATGGAAACATCATTAAAATAAATACATAGCCTACCAAAATAGTGATTATTTTGAAAGTATTCTCATTTGAGTTCAGGCATGCACCAGAGATGCTGTAGGTTTGGTTCCAGACCACCACAATAAAGTGAATATTGCAATAAAGTGAGTCACACATGTTTTTTGGTTTCCTAGTGCATATGAAAGTTATGTTTGCACTATTCAGTAGTCTATTAAGTGTGCAATAGCATCATGTCTAGAAGAATAGTGTATATACCTCAATTTTAAAATGCTCTTTTGCTAAAAAATGCTAACAATCATCTGAACCTTCAGCGAGTCCTGTTCTTTTTGCAAATTGAGAGTCTTACTCAGTGTTGATGGCTGCTGCTGACTGATCAAGATGGTGGTTGCTGAAGGTTGGGGTGGATGTGGCAATTTCTTAAAATAAGAGAAAAGTGAAGTTTGCTTCATCTATGACTCTTGCTTTCACGAAAGATTTCTCTGCAGCTTGTGATGCTGTTTGATGACATTCTATCCATAATAGAACTTCTTTCAAAATTGGAATCAGGCTAGGCATGGTAGCTCATGCCTATAATCCTATCACTTTGGGAGACCAAGAGGGGAGGGTTGCTTCAGGCCAGGAGCAGCCTAGACAACATAGCAAAACCCTTATCTCTACAAAAAATATAAAAGTTAATCGTGTATGGTGGCATGTGCCTATAGTCCCAGCTACTCAGGAGGCTGAGGCAGGAGGATCACTTACGCTCAGAACGGGGGGGGGGTTGCGGTTAGCCATGATCATGCCACTGCACTACAGCCTGGGAAACAAAGTGAGACAATGTCTCAAAGAAAAAAAAAAAAAAAACAGAGTCAATCCTCTCAAATCCTACTACTGCTTTATCAACTAAACTTATATTTTAAATCCTTTGTCATCATTTCAACAATGTTCGCAGCATCTTCACCAGTAAATTCCACCTCAAGAAGTCACTTTTTTGCTCATCCATAAGAAGCAACTTCTCATTCCTTCAAGTTTGATCATGAGAGTGCAGCAATTCAGTCACATCTTCAGGCTTTACTTCTGATTCTAGTGATCTTGCTATTTCTACCACATCTGCAGTTACTTCCTTCACTGAAGTCTTGACCCCCTCAAAGTCATCTGTGAGTACTAGAATCCTCCAAATTTCTATTAATGTTGCTATTTTGACCTCCTATGAATCACAAATGATCTTAATGGCATGTGGAATGGTGAGTCCTTTCCAGATGGTTTTCTATTTACTTTGCTCATCAGAGGGATCACAGTCTATGGCAGCTTTAGCCTTACAAAATGTATTTCTTAAATAATAAGACTTGCCAAGCACAGTGGCTCACACCTGTAATTCCAGCACTCTGGGAGGCTAAGGTGAGAGGATTGCTTGAGCCTAGGAATTTGAGACCAGCCTGGGCAACATACTGAGATCTCGTGTCTAAGAAATAAAAAATAAAATATTAAGGAATAATAAGGCTTGAATGTCAAAACACTTCTTGATCCATAGGCTGCAGAATGAATGCTGTGTTAGCAGTCATGACAACATCAATCTCCTTGTATATGTCCACCAGAACTCTTGGGTGACCACATCCATTGTCAATGAGTAGTTATATATGTAATCCCGCGCCTTTGGGAGGCTGAGGTGAGTGGATTGCCTGAGCCCGCAGGTCTGAGACCCGCCTGGGCAGGCGAGACCTCATCTCTACAATAGATCAAAAAATCAGCTGGGCATGGTAGCTCATGCCTGTAATTCCGGCTACTTGGAAGGCTGAGGCGGAAGGATCGCCGGAGCCCAGCAGGTCGAGGCTGCAGTGGCCGGGAGCAGCCACTGCACTCCAGTCTGGGCAACAGAGTGAGACTCCAACTCAAAAAAAAAAAAAAAAAAAGAATATTTTTTTCTAAGCAGTAGGTGTCAACAGCAAACAAACGTACTGCCCTCCAGGTTTTTTGAAAGAGAACAGGCAGAGTAGAGTCAGCATAATTCTTAAAGGCCCAATTTTCAGAATGGTAAATCAGCATTGGCTTCAATTTAAAATCACAAGCTAGGCCAGGCGCAGTGGCTCAAGCCTGTAATCCCAACTTTGGGAGGCCAAGATGAGAGGATTGCCTTAGTCCAGAGGTTTGAGACCAGCCTGGGTAACTTGGTGAGACCTCATTTCTACAATAAAGCAAAAAATTAGCTAGGTGTGGTGGCATGAGCCTGTAGTTCCAGCTTCTTGGAAGGTTGAGGGGGAGGATTGCCTGAGCCCAGCAAGTTGAGGCTGCGGTGGTCGTGAGCATGCCACTGCACTCCAGCCTGTGTGATAGAGTGAGACTCTGACTCAAAAAAAATTGCCATCATTCCCTGGCAAAAGAGCCCATTCTTTTTTTTCTTTTCTGTTTTTCTTTTTTTTTGAGTCAGAGTCTCACTCTGTCACTCAGACTGTAGTGCAGTGGCACACTCATGGCTACCCCAGCGTAGACTTGCTGGACTCAAGCAATGCTTCCACCTCAGCCTTCCAAGTAGCCGGAACTATAGGTGTGCACCACCATGCCCAGCTAATTTTTTGATTTATTATAGAGACGAGGTCTCATCAAGTTGCCCAGGCTGGTCTCAAACAAGATCCCATTCTTTGAAGCCAGGCGCTGACTTCTCTCTAGCTATGAAATTCATAGACGGCATCTTCTTTCAATAGAAGGTTGCTTTTTCTACACTGAAAATCTGAAGTTTATGGTAACCGCTTTCACCAATTACCTTAACTAGCTCTTTTGGATCACTTGCTGCAGCTTTTACAGTACTTGCTGTATCACCTTGTACTTTTATGGCATGGAGATGATTTCTTTCCTTAAATCTTATAAACCAACCTCAGCTAGTGCTAGCTTCAATCTTTTTTTCTGTGGTTCCCTCACCTCTCTCAGCCTGCATAGACCTGAAGAGAGTTAGGGCTTTGGCTTAAGAGAATGTAGTGGCTGATTTGATCTTCCATCCAGGCCACTCAAGCTTACTCCATACCAGCACTAAGCCTGTTTTGCTTTCTTATGATTCCACTGGAGAAGCACTTTTAATTTTCTTTGGAGTATTTCTTTTGCATTCACAACTTGACTGACAATGTGACACAAGAGGTCTAGCTTTGGGCCCATCTTGGTTTTTGAGATGCCTTCCTCACTAAGCTTAATCATTTCTATTATAACTTTGGATTTACTTCCTTTCTTTTGAACACTTGGAAATCACTGTAGAGTTATTGATTGGTCTAATTCAATATTGTTGTGTCCCAGAAATTAGGGAAGTGTGAGGAGAGAGAGAATCACAAAGGAGTAGTCGGTCAGTGGAGCAGTCAGAACACATACAACATTTATTGATTAAAGTGCCATTGTATATGGACATGGTTCGTGGTGCCCTCCAGATTACAATAATAACATCAAAGATCACTGATCATAGATCACCACAGCAGATATAATAATAATGAAAAAGTTTGAACATTGGGAGAATTATCTAAATGTGACACTGAGACACAAAGTGAGCACATGCTGTTGGGAAAATGGTGTCAATAGACTTACAATAGAGTGGGCACAGACCTTCAATATGTAAGAAATGCATTATCTGTAAAATGCAATAAAGTAAAGCACAATAAAACAAGGTATGCTGGCATATAAATAATGGTATTTACTGCAATTTCCTCCTTCCACTGAAGTCTTGACCCCTCTCAAAATCATCCATGAGTACTGAAATCTTCCACATTTCTGTTATGTTGCTATTTTGACCTCCTATGAATCACAAATGACCTTAATAGCATGCAGAATGGTGAATACTTTCCAGAAGGTTTTTTATTTACTTTACTCATCAGAGGAATCAGCTAAAGCTTTAAGGCAGCTTTAGCCTTACAAAATGTATTTCTTAAATAATAAGACTTGCCAAGCATGGTGGCTCACACCTGTAATCACAGCACTTTGGGAAGCCAGGGTGAACATGATGAATATTCATATGTATGCATGAGCATATGTATATATTTTAAGTCAGCCTCATCTTACCGATTCCCCTCAACTCCCATTTACAGTTCCAATTCTAGGACTTAGGTGGAGTCCTAAGAGGTAGCTCTGGAACGATAAGATACATGATGACTTTGGTAGCCAGTCTCTAAAATGCACCTAGTGATCCTTGTCTCCTGGTGTTCACCCTATTTTTTAGTTTCCTGTCATATTGAACAGGGCTAATCTGTGTAACTAACAGGATATTCCAGAAATGGCAATACATGGCTCCTAAGGTTAAATAATAAAAGACACTTGGTGTCTTCCTTGTTCTCTTTTGCATGACTCACTCTGAGGGAACCCAACCACCATGTTGTGAGGACGCTCAAGGAAACAGGGCCATGAAGAGAGGAAGTGAGACCTCTTGCCAAGAGCCACATGAGTGTACCATCTTGGAGTCAGATCTTCCTGCCCCAGTCAAGCCATCAGATGATGGCAGCCCCAAGTGATATGTTGACTATAACTTCATGAGAGACCTTGATCTAAAATCAGCTAAATTTCCCTTGAATTCCTGATTTACAGAAACTGTGAATTAATAAATGTTTATTGTTGCTTTAAGCTACAAAGTTTTGGAGTAATTTATTATGCAGCAATAGATAACACCCTAACTTATCTATCATTAACTAGATAAGTGAACCTTGAACACACTTCTTCTCTTATTTACAAATTCTTTAAAACAGAAATAATATTACCTACCTCAAAGCATTGCTTTAAAAAGTAAATATGATCATATAACACAGAAGTGCTTGGCACAGGGTCAGCATTCTGTGGGTGACCAGTTCATTTCAATCTGCCTAGGACTTTCTTGGTTTTAGCACTGAAGTCCAGCATCTAGGGAACCCCTCAATGCTGGAAATTAAGGAAGGTGAAAGGCATTAGTGGCAGATAGAAAAGCAAGAAAAAGCAAGAAAGTCTGGAAACACCAGGTAGACTTATTCCACATCCTATTTACCTGCATGTAGAAAGAGTTCCTGACTATCAGATTACATCCCCATATCTGTGAGACTTGAATTCCCAGGTCATAGGAATAAAATAAGGTTGCATTTCTTACATGTCCTACAATGCCCCTGAAGACTTCTGGTCTGCTGGGATCTCTGCTGCTTCTGTCACTCTGGTCTTTCAGTGGAAACTCCAGGTATACCCATGACCACTCTGGTACAACACTTGATTAACACCGTAAACAAGGCCAATCTAGAGCATCTCACCAGACAGTGCTGAAGGATTTGGGGGCAGTGGAAGGGAAATGTAGCTTCAATGGTGCTAAAATGGCTACTCTTCCACCCATACCTGGCTTCAGAGGTGCTAACCAGGCAGTGTCCCAGGCCAGCCCCCATCTGCCTCTGGGGAGGCCCTGAGTTCTCCCAGGCTCCTCAGCCCTCTACCTCTGGGGCTCACCTCCCTCTGTTCTGCCTGGAGGTGTCACCCCTAGGCCTCCTTGTACTCTGTGCATGTCCCCACCCACTCCACATTTCCAGCTCCCGCTTATCCTTCAGGCTTTGCCGAAGCAATGCCTCCTCTTAGAATGTTCCCTGTCTCCCAGGGAGCAGCTTACAGTTCATGTCTACCCTGGAGGTGCTGCATTACCAGCCATGTGACAGTTGCCTCTCTGACTGTCTGCCCCACTACTACCCACTGGCAATCTGCTTTTGAGCCATGGCTGTTCTTGTTCATCCTTTTCTCTTCAGTGCCCACCTTGGTGCCTGCCACATAATAGGTGCTCAGGAAGTAACTGTTAAATGAATAAATGCCTTTCGTTCTGCTTTGTTGGGTTTTCTAAAGACTGACATCTGGGGAGAAAGCCAACTGCTCCTTTTGCTCCTTTGCTCCTAAGAGAGCCACAGCCACCTTTAGCTGTGGTTCAGCGAAGAGAAGGCAGAGCAAGGATGGGAGGACAGCAAACGCAACACCTTAGCAGGGGAGCACCTGTCACAAGGCAAAGACAGATGGCAGTCATAACTCTTAAAGGATGCTCTGTTCTCTGTCTTCACTGCTTATTTAAGAGGTCAGTGAAGTAGTGAGACTCAAATGAGCTTTCTTTTGAAAAACAATATGCCATAGACCTGGACTGGGTCATTTGACAAACTCCAGTGCTGGTGGATAATCTCTAACAGAGAGCTTCTGCCCTCAGCTACTGAATTCCCCTCCCACAGATGCGACCACAGGTAGCAGGTAGTCCAGGCAGCCAGTTGAGGATGCTGCAGTGACTGACCTGTACTCCAAAAAGCTAAGTGAGGGCGGTTGCAGTGGGACCCTGCGGGCTCCTTCTTTATGAACCATGTGTCTCATCAGAGACGGGAGAAGAACCTCAACATCTGGTTTAGTACTCTTTCCAGCAACCCAAATAAACTGACTTGCTATTTCCAAAATCAGGGCAAAGTAAATAGAGGGGAAGGATGTTTTAACAAACACTTTTCATTGCATCTGGAAAACAGGAGAAAAAGAAAAGCAGGCAAGGCAAAGCCTTGTAAAGGGCAGCACCGAGTGGACAGCTGGCAGGACACTTGGAGTGAGGAAAACATGCTGAAATTCAGGCTCTGATACAGCTTGTCTGCTGGGATGTGAACAGGGAAAGGAAGTGACTGCATGCTCGTAAGTTATCTGCCGTGACGTGGCTGCCACTGGGAAGACAAATGTTATGCTGGGTGTGGTTCTCCAGGACAATAAAAAGTCAGGCTGAAGCCGGGCTCGGTGGCTCAGCCTGTAATCCCAGAGCTTTGGGTGGCTGAGGTGAGTGGATTGCCTGAGCCCACGGGTTCGAGACCCACCTGGGAAACTTGGTGAGACCTCATCTCTACAATAAATCAAAAAATTAGCCAGGCATGGTAGCGTGCACCTGTGGTTCCGGCTACTTGGAAGGCTGAGGCGGAAAGATCGCCGGAGCCCAGCAGGTTGAGGTTGCGGTGGCTGGGAGCAGCTGCTGCACTCCAGTCTGGGTGATGGAGTGAGACTCCAACTCAAAAAAAAAATAAATAAATAAAAAGTCAGGCTGAAAGCTGCAGCTATCCCTGAACTGAGGGAAGTACTGTGGCATTCATGGAATGCCCTTATGCTTTTATATGTATTCTTTAATGCAATCCTTGCAACAAAGCTGTAAAGAGGTATTATCATCCCTCCTTATGAATTAGACTAAGCAACTTAAACAAGTACACATTACTAGTAAATTTCAGAGTCCTGATCCTACCAGGGCACCATACCCCTCCAGGCCACGACCTCTGCATTGCAATCTAGACCACTGCCACACAAGAGTTGAAGGTTCTGCTTTCTAGCGCAATAGTGATCTCAACAGATCCATAGGCAATCCCAACAGGCTGTTGGTTAGAGCATTCTAAGCTAGCATAACCCACTAGGCCAATGCTCTGTTTCACTTTCGCAATCCTGCCTCCTACTATATTGGGATTCAGTACATTTTCCACAAGGTGGAGCATCAAGATAACTACATAAAACTCACACTCACTTATGCTTTTTTTTTTTTTTTTTTCAAATTTGAAAATCCAAATTCCCCATCTGCTCACAAAGTCTTGTCTGGAATTAACCAGACAGAGTGATATCCTTATGTTACAGAGTGGGTACAGAGTTAAGGAAGCAAATTGAATTTACAGTGGTAGCCTCTGCTTGCCAGGAAACTCATCCAACTGGGGTTGGAAAACCAATCCTCAAATCTTGGGTATTAATTAGACCTCTGGCCAAAGCAATCACTCTGTCAGCCAATTAAGGTCCTTGGAGCAAGAGCACACTGTCATTCAGAGCCAACGCAGACGGCTTAAGTCCTGGTTACAGATCATTTCTTTCCCTCTGCTGCCAAACCCACGCCTTTGCCCCTTTGTCTCCAGTGACTTGAGTTCCCTCCTTCAGTCTGCTGGCAACATTAGAGGGCTCTTAAAGCACTCCAGGATTCAGCTACCTATGAGGATTTTAAGAAAAAGTCACTGCTAGTCTGTTGAAACTTGTGGAAAGTTTGTGAATTTTCAATGAGGGGCCTGAGGAGTTTGTGTTTTTCTGGAACGAGACAAAGAGAAGTGGGAACCAAGGGGAGTGAGGGCTCTGGAGGCCAGCAGATGGGCTGGGATAGTGTGGAAGACAGGCCAGCTTCTCACCATCTTTCTTTCCAATATGAAGAGGAATACATATTCAACACCTGCATACTTTCTGTGGCTGTTTTTAGCATCATATTGACTAGCATGTTCCAATGACACTCATGTTTCCAGCGAGCATGGACCATCATTCACTGGAAAGACACTAATGGACGTTCTGGTGTCTACTGGATGTCAGTTAGAATCCAGACTCTGTCACTTTCTTGTGATAATATCCTGGGCAAGGAACTTAAACCCTCAAAGTCCATGCTGTCAACTGTGGGTTGCCAAAAGGTTTAGATGAAAACTATTTCACATGTGTAACATATAGTATGCATTCAATAAATGTTACAATTGCTATTGTTTTCTGCTGACCATTTTTCCAAATCCTCCCTGACTCAACGACTCTGCTCCTAAGAAAAAAAAGTATAAAGTTGGACATTTCTGTAAACCCCAAATCTGGATAATTATTTTCTAACTTAGATCATTGGCAGTCTTATATTAGGATGCATAGAGATCAGATTAAGCTCTCTGGATAACCTCTGCAGAATTGCAGCATGGACTCTCAGCCCCAAGTGTAAGAAGCAAAACATCTCTTGATATGTGACCAGAGAAATGGAGAATTGAGGCAATCATGAGACGACGTTGGCCAAAGAGAGTACATCACTTGAAATAGTTCTATCAGTGAGGGAAAAGTGATATCTTTTTTGTGAATTTAATCATCAGGAAAATTGCTTCAGGCTCCCAGAAGCTCCTGTAGACTAAAGTGTAGTGACTAAAGTGACTTCCTGAAGCTCACAATCTGTGTGGCAGTCCACAGATGCAGTGATAACCAGTAGACAATTGACTGGTAAGATGTTATGGGGAACATTCTTCAACAGACTTTTGTTAATTCCCAGGGCTCAATGGAGCAAGAAGTCATCGACTGACTGAGTGATGGTACCACAAGGCAGTCAGGTTTGGCTGCCTGGAGCAAAGCCAAGTATGATGTTCAAAAGCACAGGAAGATTTCATTTTGACTTTTCTGATATTCTTAACCATTATCCAAGATTTGAGATGGTTGGCTTTATCCAAGATAACTTATGGAGTAACCTTAGCATTCTTCACTTCCAAGCCAAACACGAAGACACTTATTTTTTTTAAATAATAACAGCTTTCTGTCCATTTCACCTGTATCTCTTGACTTCCTACTTCCTTCACTAAATTATCCTTTGAATTCACATTTCTTGATGTTTCCTTCTCCACACTGACCCTGACCGTGAAGCCAATAATGATGATCCAAGTGTCCATTCAAATATATATTGATTTATTAAGTTTCTACAGCATAAGTGACATGAGTGAGCACAGGGGGACTGGGCTGAGACTGCACATTAAGAAAACATGTGAGTGCTGATAAGCTTCATGTACTTGACGACAAAGCAGTGAGTTCACCATTAGGTCCAAGTAACGTGCCAGAAACTTTGAGCACCTTCACAGAAAAGATGGAAAATTCTCTTCAAGGCAAAAAGACTCACTGCAGCAGACTGAAGACTATAAAATACTCTGAAGGGCCTCACTGATGTGTCAAGCATGTCCCTGGGCTCCAGGCACTCCAACCACCCCCTGCAATTTGCAGCCTTGCTACGTGGATGCGGCCCTGCTCAAGATGGGCATCTTTCCAACCTGCTTTGTCCCATTGGGCACTTCCAGCTGAATCCTGCAGCCCTGCTACGCTGGCTCCACCCAGCGCTAGGTATAGTCTGTGTGGCTCTGTGGCTTCATACCCTGATCCCTGGGCCAAGATCTTGCTCCAGAGGACACTAATTCAGAAGGCCTAAAACTAACAACCATCACATTCAAAGACTGCAATTTTTAAAAGTATTGTATGTATGGCTGGGTGCAGTGGCTCATGCCTGTAATCCCAGTACTTTGGGAGGCTGAGATGGAAGAATCACTTGAGCCTGGGAGTTTGAGACCAACCTGGGCAACATAGCGAGACCTCAACTCTACAAAGAACACAAAAATTAACCAGGCAGAGTGGTGCATGCCTGTAGTCCCAGCTGCTAAGGAGGCTGAGGCAGAAGGATAGCTTGAGCCCAGGAGGTTGAGGCTGTGGTGAGCCACAATCACGCCACTGCACTCCAGCCTGGGTGATAGAGTGAGACCCTGTCTCAAAAAAAAAGTGTTGCATTTACAAGTTGAAAACCCATGAATTTCTTCAACAGCATAGAAATAATAGCACTAATAAAAATATTTAATGAAATAACATATCAGTTGTTTCTCAACTATGCCCATTGCTATCAACATCTACAGGTAGGACACTTGCAACACAAAGTCCAGGAGAAGGCCTGTTTGGTGCTACCTGTCCTGAGCACCAAAGGGTCAGGCTAGTGCTCTTGCATTTCTCCTGCTGAGAGCACTGTCCTGGGTCCTGGGTGCCAGAATCAAAAAGGAGGGCAAAGGGGAATGATTACCATCTTCAAAGTTACCGTTTCCAATACCAGTGCTAAGAGCTCTCCGTCTGTTTGCTCATTTAATTCCATCAACAACTCTATGGAATAGATACTTCTTTGCACATTCTACAAATGAAGATTCTGAGACTCCAAGAGGTTTGGAGCAACCTGTCCAGCTACACAGTTAATATGTTGCTAGTTTTGGGTCCTGAATCCAAATGGAGACTGTACAGTTACCAAACTTTAATGTGCATTGTGTCACTGGGACTTTCATCAAGATTCTGTAGGTTTAGGGTGAGGCCTTGGGTTCAGCATTTCTAACATGCTCCCAGGGGATGCATAGGCTACAGGTCTTAGACCACGCTTGGAGGAGGGACTTGCCACATAATACTGCCTCCTCTGTGTCCACGAAGTACCCACAAGTGAAAGAGGGAGGGATGCAAAGAAGGGAAAGTAGGAAGAGAGCCAGCTTTCCTTCCGTAGAATGCTGTCCTTTCCCCTGATGTATACTTGACAACAAAGAAGCCTACAAAGTCAATAATTTCCTTTGACAAAAGCTCTCCATCAGGAGCTAAATTCAGGTTCTGTGCATCAATGTCATGTATCTTTTCTGGAACGCTTGGGCCTTAACAGCTTGGCCCAGTTTTGCATTTTAAGCCATCAGTCTCCATGAGTAAGATCTGGTTCAATTCCTCCACCCAAGATGAAACCTGAGGACACAGCAACAGTTCAATTGGGCAAGCCCTGAAGCTCGTACACATTCCACCACACACTGGGAAAGCGAAAGCTGCCTCCCTTTAGGGACACCCCAAGGTCATCCAGGGTCATCGGAGACAGCCTGAAAAGGGCCTTTCAGCTCATGGCTCTCACCTGGGAGTGTGCCCTCTTCTCAGTGGCAACTTCCTTCCCCAGGGAGCTTTTTGGGGACACTTCATGGAAGACAAGTTTTCTTTTCGCCAAGAGTATCGGGGATGATTCTCGAGTGTGAGGTTAGGACTCTCAAGAAGATGGCGTTGGAGACCTCACTGGCAGGTGAAGCCACCACATACAGGACTGGAAGGAGCTTGGGAGCATGGCCATGTGCGAGGGCCTGGCCAGGAACCAACATGCCCCCCTGGCTGCCTCTCTTGCTTAGCTCCCTCCCTCACTGTGAGCATCCTCCCTCTTCCCAAACCCAGAGCACACCACCAGGAAGTGCCACACAGACTCTACACCCTTGTCCTTGGCAGGAGCCCATCCTTCCTGGAGAAAACGTGGTGCAGTGACTGCCACTACAGAGTATGGTGAGGACTGGGCAAGAGACATATTTTCATCCTGACTTTCCTCAGTCTATGGCTGGAAATTTTAGGGAGTGATCCTTTTATTAAACCATCACCCATTGATGGATCTATTCATTTAGCAATACTGAGTCCCTACTATTTACATGGCATTGTGTTAGACCCTGGGGGCTGCAGAACTGTGCTTAATGCCTCCCTTTAGGGATGTCCCTGGGCTTATAGAACTTAGAACCTAGTCCAGGGAGACAAACATGCAGTAAATACTGATGGCACGTGATTGTAAGTGCTTTAAAAGAGGCATGCCCAAAAATGGAAAGAAGCAAGAGAACAGAGCACCTATATTCATTAAGCACCTACTATGTGCTAGGTACTTACACACGTTCCATCAGTGCTTCCCAATCTTGTTCCCAGCACCACTCATCTGAAAAATGAGAGTAGCCTATGACACACTGAGATAAGCTCAAGATGCTACTCTCAGCTACTCTCACCTGCCCAGGCTCTAGGTCCCTGTGGGCTCAGCACATCCTAACCCACTTCAGGGATACTGCTGGGCTGTAGAGCCAGGGAGGATGTGTCACATCCTACCGTCAGAACCTCACAAGTCTACAAATGGCGGACTAAGGCTGTGTAAGTTTAAGCAACTGATTCAAAGTGTCACCAATCACAGGAGTTGAGGTTGAGAGGCATGCCCAGGTTTGTTCTGTATTCATGGGGTTTTCCCTGTTGTATTGCATTGGCCTGGCTCTGCCTGGCTCTGAGGAGGGTACCCCAGGAAAGGGATCTTGACAAGAACCTTCACTGCAGGAAAAGGAAAGAGAAAAAATTTCCAGGCTTGAGGAGCAGCAAGGGCAACACAGGGATGTGAAACAGGTTTTTCCATATTCCAAATTAAGAACCGTGTAATAATATTCATTCATACGTAACAAGAATAAAAGGAAATTAATCATCATAGCACAGTTACTTACAATTATTTCTTTCCTAATCTTGTGTGTGTGTGTGTGTGTGTGTGTGTGTGTGTGTGTGTGTGTGTGTGTTGGAGTCTCACTCCGTTGCCCAGTCTGGAGTGCAGTGGCATGCTCACTGCCACCCCAGCATCAACCTGCTGGGTTCAGGAGATCCTTCCACCTCAACCTTCCAAGTAGCTGGAACTGCAGGGGCGCACTACCATGCTCAGCTAATTTTTTTATTTATTGTAGAAATGAATCTCGCCAAGTTGCCCAGGCTCTTCTCGAACCTGTGGTCTGACAATCCCCTCACCTTGGCCTCCCAAAGTGCTGGGATTACAGGCTTGAGCTACTCACCTGGCTCTTTCCTCATCTTTTTAGTATAAAGGACACTATGCTCAAGCAGATTAGATGTCCAGGTTTTGTGTAAGTGTTGCACATACTCTATATCTTACTTGTTAATTGGGTTTAGAAATGGAGAGGAGAAGGCCTACTTCAAGTGAGATGGAGAAGTCAGGGATGGAAGGAGAAGTGAGCCAGAGGAAAGGGGAAAGGGGACAGAGAGAGCCTGAGAGGAAGAGTGGGGAAGGATCTGGAGAATACTGAGAAAGAATGGAAGAAGCCAGAAAGACTTTTTTTTTGAGTTGGAGTCTCCCTCTGTTGCCCAGACTGGAGTGCAGTGGCCGCTCCCGGCCACCGCAGCCTCGACCTGCTGGGCTCCGGCGATCCTTCTGCCTCAGCCTTCCAAGTAGCTGGAACTACAGGCGCACGCTGCCACGCCCGGCTAATTTTTGATTTATTGTAGAGATGAGGTCTCGCCAAGTTGCCCAGGCGGGTCTTGAACCCACGGGCTCAGGCAATCCACTCATCTCAGCCTCCCAAAGTGCGGGATTACAGCCTGAGCCACCGTGCCCGGCCAGAAAGACTTTTGAAGAGAGGTGTGTTAAGAAGGCTCTCCAGGATTCTTCCTATGTCTTGGGCAATCAAGAGTCCTCAGCCAAGGCCCAACAGGGCAGTCCTGGGCTTTCAGAAGTCCATGGGTGTTTCTCTGAGCCATGTTACCATGCCAAAAATGGACTCAGAAGAATTCTGTGTACATTTGATGCATAAACATCCCTCGTAGACCCGATACTGTCCAACTGCTGTGCTGAGCACCAGGAATACGACATCTGCCATCCACATCCTTCCATCATACTCAGCAGACACACAGACCAGTAGATGGGCTGAGGACAGGGGGAGGTGTTTCAGACAGCAGGGAGCCTGCATACAGAATAACTCTCAACTCCTTCTTGCTCACAATCTATATCCAATCCACCCACAAACTACTGGGTTTTTTCCTCTTCTTGGCCATTACAAATAATGCTACTAAGGACATTTGTGCACTAGTTTATTGTGGTATATGTTTTCACTTTTCTTGGGTATAAATCTAAGAGTGGAACTGCTGAGTCACATAATGACCTGTGATTAAGTATTTTCACATACTCTGTTTTAGCTATGAATCTTAATTATACCCTGTCCACTTCCTCACCTCTGCTAGAATGTAAGCTCCGTGAGGGGAAACTTAATCTGTCCTTTTCACTGTGGATTTACAGTATGTAGGTGCTCAGTAAGTATTTCTGTAATAAATGACTGAGTAAATGTGCAGAGGCCCAAGGGTGAAACATCCTTTTGTATTTGGGAAGGCACAGGTCGTTCAGGATGACTATTGTGTAGGATACAAGGGGCTTAAAGGTTCATGCTGAGGCTAGAGAGGGAGGAAACAGGTGAACTCACCAAGGAGCACAGGCCTTTCCCAAATGAAAGATTGTGACTGAGGGAGCAGCTAGATCCATGGGGACAATGTAAATTGCAAGTTACAGAATTCTAGTTCAAATTAACCTAAGAAAAAAGGAATTTCTTGATTCATATAATCTGAAATCCAAGGTAAAGGGGTCGCTTCACTCCCTGTGGAATCCAGAAATTAAGATGATCCTCTTTTTCCTTCCCTTTCTCCCCCGTCTCTTTCTCACTCCCTTTCTTCCCCCACCCCTTTTCTGAATTAGCCTTATTCCTGGTTGCGCTTTCTCTTTGCAGTAGTAAAATGACCAGTGGAAGTTTCAGGCTTTTAGTATCCCTTCAGTCAGTGTACCCAGAAAAATCAGAGACCCTGTTGTTTCTCCACATCCATGGCTGTCTCCCAAAAGGTCTCTGATGAACCCCAACAAGGTCTGAGTTCTGCTCCAATGAGCTACAGGGACACTATCCAGCCCACAGTGGATGGTCCAAGTAATTGAGGCCCCCCTGGAATTGCATGGAATTTGGTGATGACAAGGGTGTGCATGCATGTGTGTGCAAGTAGGGAACTGGGTGGGGCTATGGGGTGTGTTTATGGGATGCATATATATTTGGGGCATGTGCATGCATGTGTGGATGCTTGTGCCTGTGCACATGGAATATGTGTTTGGGCATATGGGATGAGTGTATATGTGTGCATGGGTATGTATACATGCATGGCAGTTTTGTGTAGAGGTGGGAGGCTGCAGACTGTGCATACCTGTGTACACACATGGTGTGTGAGGGGGTGTGTGTGTAGGTGTGTGCATGCATAAGTGCATGTGTATGTGTGTGCAGGTATGTTTAAGTGTGGGGTGGGTATGCCAGAAGCTTGTGTTTCGGTGTATAGATGAATGGAAGGGGTATAGGGTATGTGTGCAAGCTGTGTGTTATGTGTGTGTACATGTGTGTGCATGTGTGGGTATACGTACATATATGGAGTACGTGTAGGTGTACATGTGTATGTATGTGAGAGTGTGTGTATGCATGTGTTGTGTGACAGTGGGATGGGGAAGAGGAAAGTTTCCAAAAGGAAAGGAGGGGTCTATTAGCAGCACCATGGGGACAGGTTGCAGGGCAGGTGAAGGCCTCTGAGACCTGCTCGGGAGCCTGATCAGAGCTGGTGTGAGAAAGCACCCTGGGTAAGCAGGGAGGCAAGGAATGAAGGTCAAGGCAACTGATGGATGAAATGACAATTCGGTGAGGATGATGGCAAGGATGTGGGGGGAGCAACATTAAAGGAGAAGCATCTAGTGACAGGGGACATATGCAACATGGCCTGCATAACTCCTGGGTACTGACTGAAGACTTGATGTGGCCCTGGATCATGGACTGAAATAAAAAGAAAAGGACCACATGCAGGTTTCATTGAATGGCTTTGGATTCCTGGATTTGTTCATCTCTTAACACACATTCTGACTTGTTTCAGGATGTGCCTGAAAATTGTGATCAGTAAATGGCATTGTCAGGAGAACTACTCTAGGGCTTAGACACACAGTTCCTTTCTGTTTGAGACTTGAGCACTAATGCAGACATCATTGAAGAACTCCTCCTGAGATGGCATGGACGGGACAACCCCGTCATGCCCCCTCCTGCAGTGGGAGCTTTTCTGTCCTCAATAAATCCTGCTTTCTCAAAAAAAAAAAAAAAGAGAGAGAGAGAGAAATGGCATAGACACTAAATGAGGTTCACTTTTAATATGTATGTACGTTTTAATTTATGTAATAAATGGAGTACAGAAATCAAACACCTCAAACTGAGAATGCTTACAATTTATAATTTTTAAAATTAATAGATAAATTCTTTTTAGAGTACATGGGATAATTAAATATGTATAATTAAAGAAATGGGAATGAGTTGGCAAAAAACAGGGCTGCAGTGAGAGAATGAACATGAAGGATATTAAGATGACTGATAGGTAGGTAGATAGATAGGTTGATAGATAAATGACAGATAGACAGATTGATAGGTGACAGATAGATAAATTGATAGATAGACAAATAGATGATAAATAGATTGATAGATGATAGTTTGACAGATAGATGATAGATAGATAGATGATAGACTGCTAGAGAGAGAGATAGAGAGATAGAGAGACAGCTACACAGGCTGATTTTCTGTACCTACCATAACAGATTATCATAAACTGGGTGGCTTAAAACAACAGAAATGTATTCTCTTACCATTCTAGAGGCCAGAAGTCAGAAACCAAGGTTCCTACAGGGCCACACTCCTTCCAGAGGCTCTTGGGGAGAATCCATCCCTTACCTCTTCCAGTTTCTGGTAGCTCCAGGTGTTCCTGAGCTTGTGGTCTCCTCATGCCTCTATGGTCATGTTGCCTTTTCCTCTTCTGTATGACTCTTCTCCATATGTCTCATGGGACATTTGTCAATGGATGCAGGATCCACCCAGCTAATCCAAAATGATCCTCTCATTTTGAGATCTTAACTTGATTGCATCTGCAAAGCCCATCTCCAGATGAGATCACATTAATACATTATAGGTATCAGGATGTGGACATATCTTTTGGGGAGTTGCCATTCAACCCACTCAAGGTAGACGACAGTAGATATGCCTTCCATTTATATATTAGGTTTTATTAAATTGCACCCATGTCCAATTTTATGTTTCCCTTCTCTTAGCTTTGTAACTATTGCAACTTAAGCAACTGTGAGTCGCCTGCATTCATTTTACCAAATCATTTTGGGTCACAAGCTCACAAAAGACTACATTTTTAAAAAGATGATTGTCAAACCAGATGTAAGAACTTTGCATGAGACACCCTATAATTCAAACCACGAGCCCCTCAGGCTGTGTTTTAAGAAGGACAGTCCTATAATAAAAATATAGTGTGTATTTCCCTTTGGCCTTACTCAGGCTCAGGTGTACAAAGACCCTGGCACCTGTGAGCCAAAAAGTTCCTGAACCTGTTTGGATGGACATAGAGCAAGTACTTGCTTGAAATCTGTCTTTTTGCCAAGAAATAGTCACCATGCCCACAGCCCCAAGGATATACGGTTCTAGGGTCACAGCCTGTCACATAAGGCTATGTCTGTGGAAAATAGATTTTTAAGAGTATTCCATTTCAAATCTTCCTTGTTGCTGAAAGAACTAAAAAAAAAAAAAAGAAAAAAAAGAAAAAGGAATTTGTTTGGGTCAGTGGGGAAAGAATATTGGGATTGTTTTCTGTTTAATTTCTAAAATATAAAGAGCCAAAAGGAAACTTTTGGCTCTCTTTGCATCCCAGTTGGGGCAGAAGTTTGTTTCAATGAAAGCATCTTAAATAGTGGATCAATTGGCATAGGCAGCAAGTTCAGAAGAAAGGGAACGATGTAAAAAGCACTGGAAAAGCAAATGAAAAGTGTTAAAAAAAAAAAGTTTGCAGCAGGATAATATTCAAATATACAGAAGTTGGGTATAATAAATGTTTTTTACTGTAATTGATCAAACATCTCTCCTCTTTTGTAACATACAGTCTTTCTTCCTCTCAGTAAAAATTCTGCCTCAAGCTACAAAATAGCTAATAGGGTTTTTTTATTGTCATAAGCTAACTATACTTTCAACGATGTGCCAAAAAAACTATAAATTGTCATTTTTATTTGTAAAAAGAACTAATTTGAGCCATGTCCATCTTGCTAGCCTCGTTTGTGTGCACTCAGCACAGCTATGAAGGCAGCCTTGATGGTCTTCCTCATTCGGGAGACTTTCTCACATCTGGCTTATGTCTGTTTGGTCAGAAAAGTTCCTGTTTCATTTTATTTTTCACTTGGTGCAAATACTTTTTAGTTTTTCCAAATGTATTCTTGGTTCTTAAAAAATATGTTTATTATGGCCTCAAGTAGTTCCATATTTATTCATACACTGACTGACAAAACCAAATTACATGACGAGTTAAGGAAGTACTCCAAGTGAAAACCACATCTACCTCTCTGGGCTTTGTTTTTTCTGAATATTTCAGACAAGGAGAATTTTTTTACTCCAAGAATTCATGTAAGTGTTGCAACATTTATCTTCATTTCTTCCTTTGCATTTCTGTCAAAATCTTCTTTACCTTTAAAAAAATATATTTCAATACAGAATTCCTTTGAATAAAAATTCCATTAATAGGACAGAATTATATAGGAAATAAAGTGAGCTAGGACTAGTATTATTCACTTATACTTGCAGTTTAATACCATATTATTAAATTTTCAGTTCCTATTATTAAAATGACATTTATATCCTGTTCAACTGCTTGGATTAAAAAAAATCCATTCCTAAGAATCATGATGCCCAAATGCAGAATAAACGATGATGCTTAGAATTAATTGCTTCTATTACTCAACAAAAATACAAAGCATAGCGTAAATGGCAAAGGTTGCAGGGAACAGCTGGAAAATATTGCTCTCTTGATAGAAGTTACCTTAATTGTGAAATAATTCCCAAGTCAGGGTATCAGCTTTTAAATTTTGCTTTTCTGTCCCCTGGGCAATATTTTACTATTCTGTGTCTAACTAATAAAGTTTACCTCAGTTGTTTATTTACAGTTATTGCTGTCAGTTGCCAAACCAATAAAACACATAAACTCTATTATTTATCACAAGAAATCTGTGTGGTTTTATAGACGTATATGGTTATTTTTCTGTGCATTTTATAGGTTCTGTAACCAATACTAAGTCTCTAAACATCTAAGACAGCTTCTGCCCTGGGGGCACCGTTTCCCAGCTGTTACATTAAACATTAGTCACTACCTATTTTGTAAGATTTTTAATTTAACATGTTTTATGACTGTACTTTTCATTAGTATTCTATGCAGTCCTCCAGTTGGGTACCTACTAGGTGCCAGGTACCATGGAAGGTCTGGGGTATAAATACAATCTTACCAGTTAAGGAAGACTCATGTTTCCTGATCTTGTGGACCATGCAGACTGTCAGAAACTGAAACTTGAGAAAGGGGCAATGGCAATATACCTTTCAGCTTTTGCTCTCTGCATCATTCTATGCAGAACCTCGTTACCCAGGAATTCACAATGCCAGATGCCAAAGCTAAAAGAAAACAATAGTAAGAAGATTTGAAGAACATCATGGACAACAGCACAACTTGGTAATAGAATCAGGTTCTGTCTACAATGGACCAAGTGGATTGGAGGCAGTTAGCAGTCTTACTTGCCTGATATGCATATGTAATTACATGATTTCCACATAATCAGCGCTTCGTTAGTGCTAGTTGGATGCAGATGAGACATATGAGAATACAGGTGATTCTTGTTATTCAGGGAGCAATGAATTGGTGACTACTGAACCATTGCTCCTAAGAGAAATAACGGGGTTAGTTTCCTGTGAGCCTCCAGCCACATGTTCATCAACCAATTAACATATAGCCTTGTTGTATATGTGTTTCTGTTTAAAGCCACTTTACTTAATATATGTTGTTGGTTCACTGACGCTGAACTCACAGCCAACAGCACTGTAATTCATGCCTGGACAAGGTTTACCCAAATCACGTATTTTTCTCTGTAAAACACAACACAGCCTTCTTGCACTTAGAAACAAAGTAGACAGCATTCAGCACTATGCTTAAGAGTCATTTTAAAGAGCAAAATCACCAACAAAAATGCAAGGGAAAAAAAAGCATTAAATAAAACATAAAAGGGACACTTCTGCATAGTATGGAAGCTGAAACAAGAAGGCAGAGCAAGTTCAGCCTCAGCTGGGACCATGCACATCAAGCGACTCAAATTGTCTGCTACTCTGGTGTGTCCACGAATGACTACGAAAGTTCTGCAAGTACTGATTTTGGAGTTACAAACATATTAGAAAGCAGGCTAATTTGCAAATATAAGATAGCAAATAGTAAGGATCAACTGTATATAAGACATGAATACATTTGTAAACATTTTATCATAAAAATTTTCAAATCTACTCGAGAGAATATTTAATTTTATTTTTCTGTCTGAATCTCTCTCTCTCTCTCTTTTGTTTTTTTAACATTGTGATCTACATATCTGAGAACAAGATGAAATTTGTGCTTGCTTTTTTCAGATAATGTAAAGACTAATATAACCTGTCTGGCTATGACCTTGTATTTGCCCAGCTGAGTTATTTGAGAATCAGTAATGAGCAAAATAAGACTGGACATATTATAATGAACAAACGGGAAATAGAATGAAGAGCTGGTTAGGTACAAATACATGTAAAAGATAAGTTCTTGGCTAGACTTGGTGGCTCAGCCTATAATGCCAGCGCTTTGGGAGGCCGAGGCTTGTGGATTGCCTGAGCCCACGGGTTCAAGACCCGCCCAGGCAACTTGGCGAGACCTCATTTCTACAATAAATAAAAAATTAGCTGGGTGTGGTAGAGCACGCCTGTAGTTCCGTCTGCTTGGAAGGCTGAGATGGAAGGATAGCGGAGCCCAGCAGGGCGAGGCTGCGGTGGCCGGGAGCATGCTACTGCACTCCAGTCTGGGGGACAGAGTGAGACTCCAACTCAAAAAATAAAATAAAATAAATAAATAAAGATAAGTTCTTTATTGAGGAAAAAACAGATAATGGACAGAAAAGAGAACTTCATCAAGGATATGTAAACTCTTTTTAATGTCAATTAGTTCTACATGAGCCCAAAGTTAACAGCATCCATCAGCTGAACATATTTGAAAAGCATTTTGGTGGCCTCTAAACAAGCTAACTAATGCACTATAGAAAACTGATGAAAAAGCTGGCCTAGGTAAGCATCCTGGTGAAAATTTCAGATGTGAACTCAAATATGGTCTAGTTGGATATGAAATTAGTGCTCTGAGAAATTTTATAATTGTGAGCAAAAACCTCTGTACCCAAAAGTTCATAATGCTAACTGCCAAGCTAAAAGAAAATTAATAATAATGATAAAAACCAAATTGATGAGAAAGATAAAGAAATCCCTCTTTTTTGGACAAAGAAGTAAAATTCTTGTTCTATAAGTTTTGCATTCAACTATTTTAAAAAATTTCTTCCCATAAAATACCACAGCATAGTAAGTGTTCCTACCATAAAATCTCAGAAATAATTTCTAAGCATTTTTTTTCTATCTCACATTCCTGAAATGAATACAGAAATTGGAACATATGCTGCATGCATGTGGATTTCAGACGCTGGACACACACACCCTATTAGGCTTTCAGAAAGGAAGGCATTCCTAACTGAAGACCATTTGTATCACCTTTCTTCCAGCTTCTATTCATGCCATTCTCTATAGCAGGAAAATGGATCATGTAGCATATCATTTGCCCCAAACCAATTTTTCCAACTTCCCTTATTCCTGGAACAGAACAGTCTTGCAAGATTTGCCAGTGGTAATTCAGACTTGGGTTGCTAGTGACTTTCTGGCCAAGGCTGTCTTGACAACCAATACCTGGTTTCCCAACACGTCAATCTGTTTAATGAGATGTTGCTGCCCTGGAGTGTGAATGGATGCTTGGGAAGGATGCAAGAGAGAAGGGTTTATATGAAGCCTCAATAATTTATCCCTGACTAGTTAGGAAAGTAGGAAGTAATCGGGATAATGGTTTTTGAGGGGAGAGAAAAATGAAAAGCAGGAAACCAGGAATCAAATAGGAGACTGGCCATATGTTAAAATACATCTCTCCTCTAAGGCACCCCAGAACAGGGGAGCAGTGGGTGGATATTAGGGAGAAGTGGGCCAGGCTCAAATTAGGGTGGCTAGCTTGGTTCTTGGTCTGCACAGCACCGGCTCGCTTCCTGGACCATTCCATCTGTCTTCATTTATCTGGCAGTTGACATTTGCCTGCAACAAGGCATTCCTAAATGATATGGTCCAAGGAAGTCTTCTATTTACATTATGATATTCAACACAGCCCTTGTTTCTTAATTCATGTAAGTAAAGACATCTTAAATTTCTTATTTTATTCTGTGCCCTGATCAAAGATAGTAACTGTTGGGTTCTTTTTGCATGGTTCATGTCAATGCAATGTACTCCTTCAGAGAATCAGTCATTTCATTTCTAAACGAAATAATTCTAAGAGAGGAGCAGGCAGTGAGCCTATAACTTGAGCAAGGGACAGGTGGTCAAATTTAGAATAAATGTTTAAAGAGTATATGTGGCCACTTTATTCACCCAATTTGGTTACTTTCCTGAGGAACATTTTTGTCTTGATTTTGGAAACTGCAGAATACCTGAAGAGTGAATTTTTTATTCAAAAATTTGTTAAATCAACTTTTGCTTCAGTTTAGGGAAACTTTTTGTACCCAGATTAGATAAGCATATCTCTTTATGCATAATTACTAGATTTTGTGGATGCTGAAAAAAATGATGAAATTAAGAGGGTTTTTTTTGTTACCCGAAGAGAAACATTATCATGATATCAGCTTCCCCTCCCCACTCATCATCGCCACATTCCATATGCATCCTTTCCTAAATCATAAGTGACGTGTCCATCACACACTAATCTTACACAGAGAGAGCTGATCACCACTGTCTGACTTTGTGTTACTACATCAGTTGTGTCCCCAACTTAACTGATTCCTTAAGGTTACTCAACCATCCTATACATAGCCTTATATATGTGTGTGTGATATATACATCCCTGTATATTTTTGACATGCAACAAAATCTGGGTTTTATCTATTTGATTTGCTTGTCCTGAAGGTTAACTGGCCATAAGCTGTGTTGCCCTGCTCGGTCTTTCCCCTGCCTACAGTTATCGGGAAAGCCATTCATACCAGCTTTGGGTTTGGAGCAGGGAACAAGATAATTCCAGTTCAACAGAACACAGCCAAAGCAGACATACATTCCCCAGAGTGCAGGTGGGGCATGTGGTGAAGGGAGTTATACACAGACAGTTATGCTCTTTCTAACTTCTCTAGGCACCTTCTGGACTTTGCCTTCCCACCTTTTAATTAATAATGAGCTCTTCCTTGATGGAACTGGCCTGCCTTACTCCAGCACTGCTTCTGAAGAAGCAGGAGAGGGCAGATTTGCTCCCCTCACTCCATCATTTAGTCCTTTTATTCAAGTAGCATTACTGAGGGCCTGCCATGTGCCCGACAGAGCAGCTCCAGGAATCCCATAGTGAGCAAAACAGACGTGGACCCTGCCTTCATGACGCCCACAATGCAGTGGGGGATGTGGACACAAAACATTACAATCTGATAATTGATAAAGCAGCATTGTAGCACTAGGAAACAATGCAGTTAGTTAATATGTTACTCTCTTCCAAAAATAATAATAATAATAATCACAGTAAAAAAAAAAGATTTAAAGCGACTGTCTTCTTGTGGTCCTTCCCTGGAGCTAAATCCTAAAGCCCTCCTGGCACCTACGATGTAAAATACTCTACTATTTACTGCAGTACTGAAAATGTCATTAAGAAATTCAGCAGGAGTAAGGCCTACTTAATTTTGTTTTTGTTTTTTGAGTTGGAGTCTCACTCTGTCACCCAGACTGGAGTGCAGTGGCCGCTCCCGGCCACCACAGCCTCCACCTGCTGGTCAGTGCAAGGGCGAGTGTGAAGCAAGATAAGAATTTAATACCTAGAACCCTAGGTACTAGAAAAGACAATCCTGTAATGCCTGCTTGTCACGGGATTGTCTTTTCTAGGGTTCTAGGTATTAAATTCTTATTTTGCTTCACACTCGCCCTTGCACTGACGTGAGTGGTGATACTGCTTCACATATCTACAGTGAGTTCGAGTTTCAAAGCACACTCATCTACTGAGGCAGTCACTTTACAACTCTATTTTTTTTGGAAAGAGCAGGATATCAACTAACTCACTAATTATCCACTCAATCTTCATAGCCATCCTGTGAGACAGACAAGGTCTGGATTGTTTCCTAGTTAAGAAAATGGAAATTTCAAGGTGAGGTGAATAGCTCAAGTCTAGAAGTCAGGGCCGGGGATCTCACCATCCTACTAGTCACTTCTCTGGTGGAATCGTGTGTTGGATTTTATTAAAGTGATGTGTTTGCCTAACTTGACCACTTTTCTGCCCTTATTCTTAACGAAGTTGAGCAAGAAAAGAACAAACAAGTTAAAGCATAAACATTAAAATATAGGCTAGGCTCTGTGACTCAGCCTATAATCCCAGCACTTTGGGAGGCCGAAGCAAGTGGCTTGTCTGAGCCCGCGGGTTTGAGACTATCCTGGGCAACTTGATGAGACCTCGTCTCTACAACAAATTATAAAAAATTAACTGGCCATGGTAGCATGTGCCTGTAGGTCTGGCTACTTGGAAAGCTGAGGCGGAAGGTCGATGCTAGGGTGGCCGTGAGTGTGCCACTGCATGCCAGTCTGGACGACAGACAGAGTGAGACTCCAGTTCAAAAAAGTAAAATAAAATAAAATATAAATTTATTTTTTGCATCACATGAAATGGGGAAAATAAATACTCTGTTCCCTCATCATATCTATAACACTGTGAGTTCCTATCCATTCATTTTTCTCCATAACTCATAATGATTTAGTTGGAAGTTAGTGGCATGAAGTTGCTTTTTGTTTTGCTACAGGCAAATAAACTTGATTTTTGGTTTGTTTTGTTTTTGTTTTTGTCTTGATGCTTTTCCACAGGTTCTATACCAAACACATTTAACTTATACAGTTGTCTCAAAAGTAAGAAACCAGTCAAAGCAACAGTCCTTTGTGAGTACAAAAAGTCAGTTAAAGAATAAAATGGGCCATCAAACCCCTAGCTGGCACTGGGGTTCTACTGATGTGTCTATGGACTACAAAAGACAGCTTTTGGCATTGAGTAACTGTAGTAGGAAAAGGTATAAGTCTCACAGACATGCAAATTACATAAACAGATTTTTCCAATGCTTCTTTAACATACCATAGGTTCTAGCCTAAGTGGCTTTCATGTAAATAACTTTGTGATAGCTCACTTGTCAAATGAATTCACCATCCACCCTACCTCTGAGGGTAACTGGGGAAATTAAATTAAATGATATATTTATATTTACCATTTATTTGTTTTCATTTATCATCATCATCATCATCATTATTATCATCAACTTATTATAACAGGTCAGATAACTTCTGTAATAATACTTTTAGCACTGATCAATTAAAATATTTTATATCAACTTTTGTATGTATGCTTTGGTGATACCAATTCTTCACAAGTTGGCAAAGATTTATGGCTCATTACATTGCTGATTAGTTTGCACTTGTTTCCACAAGTCCACTAAGATCCAGGAAGCTCCTTTTATTTCTTTTTTATATCTTTGCCCATTTTCAGCACCTCCACACAACCAAAAACCATTCAGGTATATCTTCTCCAAATAGTAGATGCTCAGTAAATACTACAAGAAACAATGGACAATCTTATGTAAGTGTTTCTTGTCCCTACCGTTGTGAAGGAAAATATTTGTGAGACCATTGCCTCACAGATGATAAGAATTCCTTGGGATTATATGCATTTATTTGTTTTTTTAATTTTTGGGGGGTCAGAGTCTTACTCTGTCACCCAAGCTAGAGTGCAGGGGTATGCTCATGGCTACTGCAACCTCTATCTGCTGGGCTCAGGCGATCCTTCTGCCTCAGCCTTCCAGCCACCTGGGACTACAGGCATGTCTAACTTTTTTATTTATTATAGAGACAAGGTCTCACCAAGTTGCCCAGGCTAGTATTGAACCCGGGGGCTCAGGCAAAACTCTAGCCTTCACCTCCCAAAATGCTGGGATTACAGCTGTGAGCCACCGAGCCCAGTCCAACCATATGCACTTAAAAGGGGTCTTCCTCTTGAGGGCATTGTATAAAACCCACAGGGACAGCCGGGCTTGGTGGCTCAGCCTGTAATCTTGTGCTTTGGGAGGCTGAGGTGAGTGGATTGCTTGAGCCCCTGGGTTCGAGACCCACCTGGGTAACTTGGCGAGACCTCATCTCTACAATAAATCAAAAAATCAGCCGGGCGTGGTAGCGCATGCCTGTAATTCCGGCTACTCAGAAGGCTGAGGTGGAAGGATCACTGGAGTCCAGCAGGTCGAGGCTGTGGCGGCCGGGAGCGGCCACTGCACTCCAGTCTGGCCGACAGAGTGAGACTCCAACTCAAAAAAAAAAAAAAACCCACAGGGACAATGCTAATGTGGGATTATTGAGACCAGCTCTAGAAATAATGAATCTGGCCAGGCTCGGTGGCTCAGCCTGTAATCCTGCGCCTTTGGGAGGCTGAGGTGAGTGGATTGCCTGAGACCACAGGTTCGAGACCCACCTGGGCAACTTGGTGAGACTTCATCTCTACAATAAATCAAAAAATCAGCCGGACGTGGTAGTGCATGCCTGTAATTCCGGCTACTCAGAAGGCTGAGGTGGAAGGATCACTGGAGCCCAGCAGGTCGAGGCTGTGGCAGCCGGGAGCGGCCACTGCACTCCAGTCTGGACGACAGAGTGAGACTCCAACTCAAAAAAAAAAAAAAAAGAAAGAATGAATCTGAGGTCAAATGTGGGAAACACATATGCCAACTTCTTCTAAGTAACAGCAAAGGCTCTGAGAAGTCCCACAGCAACAAACCTGTCTGGCAGTCCTTAAAAATGGAATTGACTATAGCTCCTTCCCTCCTTCTCTTCATCCCACCCTCCCTGCCCTCTTCCCTTCCTCTTTCTCTTCCTTTCCTCCTTCCCTACTCTTGCCTTCATTCCCTCCTCCCTCCTCCCCTTCATCCCTTCATCGCTTCCTTCTCTCTTCTCTTTCCTCTTTCTTTCCTCCCTCTCTTACCCACCCCCTCCACTTTCAGAGCACCTGGAGGACTAGTTGAAGAACACTCTTTTGGGGGGTAGTTCTAATCCAACAATTACAATTTGTCAGACGGAGTAAGGAGATATTTTGGTACAGTGAAGCCTTCCTAGCATCTCTCAGAAATTCCCGTATAAAGGTTTGCTCTCTCCAGTGTGAACTAGGACAGTGCTTACCTGTGGGGTATGAGGATTCTTTGAGACAATACTTGTAAAATACTGACAGCAGCACCACACACAAAATAAGCGTTCAACAAATATACACTGTTGTCATTGTAGTATCATTAATTACAGTCATTCCTCGATATCTGCAGAGGATTTCAAGACCTCTTTGGGTTCAAAATCCAAGGATGCTCAAGTCCCTGATATAAAATGGTGCATATTTGCATATACTCTATGCACACCCTCCCAATACATTAAATCATCTCTAGATCACTTAGAATACCTAATACAATGTATATGCTATGTGAAAAAGTTGTTATACTGTATTGTTTTAATTTGTATCTTTCATTGTTGTATTTTTTTTTCTGATTATTTCCGACCCACAGTTGGTTGAATTCTCAACGGAAGAACCCACAGACTTGAAGAGCAACTAGACAAGGTCAACCATGGTCTAGTCCTGAATGAACATTCTTTGCAATGTGAACTGAGGTGTGTGTTCAGAACACTCTTCTGGTGGCAAATATTTTGAATCAACAAATGAATTGGCTGCTCCGGGGTATGCTATTTTTAACATGTCTTAAAATGACCTCTCCAGGTCTGTGGGTGGGTGGGCAGCTGCTTGCAATTACAGCCATCTATGTGGTCCGCAGGTATGCCAGGGCTGGGGAATCTGGCTCTTCGCGAGATGTTTTCACGCAACTCGCCGCCACATCGCACCCGGCAGCCAAACCACACCAAATGGAAATGTACTAAAAGAGCCGGGCAGAGGGAAGCGCTCCTGAAAAACAGAAGAGTGAGTCACCTCATAAACCTGTCGCCATGGCGACACTTCCAACACATGTCTTGGGGAGGCCTTGCTTCCACCGGTGGACGTGAGGCTGCTTACCTCTTGACTGACGTGGCCAGAAGGCAAGTTGGTGCTGAAAAGACAGACCCTCCCAGCTTTGTGTGGATGACACTCTCCTTCCTCCAACGCCACAAGCCCTGAAACACAAGCCCTGCCCAATTCGCAAAGGCAGCCAGCACTGGGTTTTGCTTTGTTCTAAAATCATGGGGTGTTGAAACCAAGTAAATAGTTACATAAAAGACTTCCAGCAGATATACCTCTTGTCATTATTGTAAAAGGCGCCAAGGCTTAGAATATAGAAACGCTGTTTGGAAAGCACTTTATTTGAAGAGTCCCCACTCTCTAAACCCACGTCCTTTCAGACTCCTTCTCCCCCCAGAGTCTTCAGCTGCATCTTTCTGAGGGACCTGATCTTCCCCATCCAGCTGTGGGTGGGTGCATCCAAGTGTGTGGTGTGTGTGCCTGCGTGTGTGTGTACATGTGCATCGGGTATATGTGGTAAAGGGTGTGTGGGGTTTACATGTGTTGGGTGTATATGCTAGGTTGTGTACGTGTGTGTGTATGTGTGTGTGCATATGTGTACATGTGTGGTGCATTGGATTTGTGTGTGCTGTGGTGTCTCTGTTGGGTATGTGTAGACATATGATGTGTGGGGTGTGTATGGTGTGTATGTGTGTTGGGTATGTGTTGAATGTGTGTGGTATGTAGAGTGTGTTGTGATGTGTATATGTGTGTTGGGTACAAGTGTGTGTTGGATGTGTATGTGCTGGGGAGTTCGTATGTATGGTGTGTTGGGTGTGTGTGGAGTGTGTGTGGTGTGATGTGTGTTGGGTATGTGTGTGTTGAGTGTGTATGTGTGGGCATATGTGTATTGACTATTGGGTACATGTGGTATGGTGTGTGTGTTGTGAGGTGTGTGGGTATGTGTTGAATGTGTGTGTGTGGTGTGTATGTGTGTTGGGTATGTGTGTGTTGGGTGCGTATGTGTGTATGCATACGTATATGTGTGGGGTATGTATTGGACATGTGTATGTATTGGACAAATGCTTCTAGCACACATAGGAAGTATTTCTACGCCAAATAGATTATAACTCATTTTTATGCCACTTCCTGTGGACACTGCCAGGCCAAAGCGCCACATTGATTCCATAGCACGGGAGAAGTGATCCACCTCCCAGTGGCACACACGTGGAGAGTAGTGAGACCTACAAGTTGACTAAACATTGCTGGCTGGTTTTCTGTATTTTATATAACACTGACCACGTTGGTAGTAGTCAAATATTAAAATCGTATATCTTTATTTTTTTACTACTTCTTTCTAACTTGTTCATAATCATCGCCTTGGCATAAAGTAAGAAGAGGCCAAGAAGAAAGGAAAAGTGGAAAACTAAGGGAGATAAGCTGGAAAGGGAGCAGATAAACACAGAACACAGAAACCCGGGAGAGGGCTCAGCTGGGCTTGTCAGCTGGCGTGGCGTGCGTGCTCGGAGGAGGAACACCCTCCAAGCACCCGGAAACTCAGAACAATCACCTGAGTGTATCTGAGGATAAATGAATTAATGACTCCAGAACTGTCGTCACCCTCTCACTAACACGTTCTCACCTGTGACATGCTGGCTGGCCCGAGTTTGCAGGTTCAAAGCTGGCTTTGTATATCCACTCCCTTGCTGTTCCCTTGAGAAACGTGTTGAATTTTCCCCACAAGCACACTTCTACATAATTGTTGCATGTTCTTGTGCTTAATGAGAATAACATGAGACTCAGGTAAAGAAGCCCCAGGTGTTCTGGAACAGTGGTCTTTCAGATAAGAACTTTGAGGGGGGAGGGGACACAAACATGGTATGCAATCCGTCAGACATGACAATCAAATTCACAGCCTTTCTTGAATCCCAGTTGTCCTTGAGATGAACCAAATCAAATCATTATTATCACCAAACAGTTGACGAGCATAAATGGCAGCAGCAAGCAGTGCAAGAGCTTTTGCAGTTGTGCTAGTTTCCCCAAACGAAGCAAACTTCCAGCCTCTTCATCTGTCTAGGGATTTTGAACATGTTCAGTAGATTCATTCACAGAATGTTTCAGCTAGAAGGGACTTAAGTGATCATCTGTACAAACACCTTGGGACCAAATGTGTAAAATGATTGTCAGGGGGCCTTAGCAGGTTGTATGGAACCAAGTCAAGAACCAAAATCATGCTGTCTGCACCCAGCTTCTACTAGCACCCATCCAGGATGTGACTGCACATGTGACAGAGCACCAGCTGGCTCAGGGCTGTTTCACTGGGGGAGAGGGGGTGATACTTTAACACAGACTTCATTTAACAAGCTACTTTCAAGTGACCCAGCTTGCAAATACCCATCCCCAGCACCTTCTCATGCTAACCCCAGGAGAGCCTGTGCTTGATTTGTCAAGAATGAGGATGCCCAAAACAATTACACAGGGTTTGCCCAAACAGATCTCATTTGTAATACAGCCCCTTTAAAATAAAACCTTGTAGTATAAGATACCCTTTCCACTCTCATTTGAGGGCATCTGTATCTAATTGACCTAGATGAGAAAAGAGGAGAAGGAATCATGAAGGAACATTCTGAGACTTGAAATCAGGCATTTTTAAACTCCTGTGAAATGTGTGCATATGAGTTTGTCTTGCCTGTAAAAAGAAATATGAGAGCAAAGTTTCCTTCTTTTGGGGGAAAGGAGAAATAGGCCAATATATTACAAGCTTAGAGCATAAAAGAGTTTGGCAAATATAGACTGATTTGTCTGCTTTATTACTTTTGAGATTTGTAGGAACAAGGTGGGTGGGAAAGTATACCTTCTTTCTGTGCTCTCTAAGCAAATGGTGTCGAATTGAATGACAATGAACCTCAAGCAATGAACTATCCCAGAGATGATATCTAGATATTTTAACATGGACCCCAGGCAAAAAAAAAAATTCCGGCAGTGCTTGCAAATCACTCAGATGTACATGATCAGTGTATCTGTAGACATCTTTATTTTTTCATAGCTCAAAAGTTTTTTATAATGTACCTGGACACATGTTCTGTATCCTGTCTGGAAATGTTCTCCTATCCTCTTGGCTTGTCTAACTTCTACACTTACTCAAGGTCTTAGCTCAAATACAATTTCTTCTAAAACACCTTTCCTGCTCCTGATTCCTCCTGGGTACCTGTCTTGTGAGATTCCATGGTATTTATCATATGTCACCTCACTTATGTAAAGCCATCCACACTGCTAGACTTACATGAGAGTGAGAGTAGGAAGTATGTTTTTCCCATTTATCTGGCAGAAGGTTTGGCACTTGGAAAATGCGCAGCAAATATTTGTTGGATGGGTAGGTAGAGGTATATCCTTTTTAGTATCAGAGGCTGTATTCAACAGACCTCTTTTCAAAGTACAGGAAGAAAACACCTTCCTTTTTTGAGCCCTCTTTTCTTGACCATATTTCTCCACTGAATTCATTTTCAAAAGAAACACAGGAGTGTGGAAGATAAGGAAAACTGGCTGCCATTTGTATAGACCACGTGAAAGTTGTTATACTGTATTTTATATTGTATCCAGATGTCCAAGAAACAGTTGACACACGGGAGCTTGGAGACACATTGCATTACCTGGAATCCAAGTCTTGAACTAAAATGAACCCCCAGATTCTAGCTCCACAGAATGTTCAGTCAGGAACTATATCTGATTTGTTTTGGGATCCCTAGTAGGTGTTCAGTAAACTTGTTAAATAATGTCCATTTTACTCCTAGAGCAAGAAAACACCTTTACATAGCATTAACGTGTAAATCAGATAAATCATAAATTAGTTTGCCTTCACCAAGAAATTGTTCCCTTTTGTCTTAGCTCATTTTGTGCAACTGCAGCACAATAGCTAAGTAATTTATAAAGAACAGAAATTTATTTCTCACAGTTCTGGATGCTAGAAGTTCAAGATCAAAGTACTGGCATATGGTGAGGGCCTTCTTGCTCCTCACATAGCTAAAGCTGGAAGGCCAAAAAGGGACAAACTCCCTCTATCAAGCCCTTTTATGAGGGCACTTAGTCACATTCTTGAGGAAGAGTCCTTGTGGACTAATCACCTCTTGAAGGTCTCATCTCTTAATACTATCACAGTGGCAGCACCTATATTTTGAAGGGGACATATTCAAATCATGATACCTCTAAATTTACATCAGTGCTAAACATTTAGCATCTGGAAGTATGAAATGGTCCAAATTACTTCAGAAACATAATCCTTTATCAGTAAACCAATTCTGAATTATTTCAGTGCCTGCAACCCAACCCACACTCCCCCCCTCAAACTGAGTACTGCCTGTTAATATCAGCGCCTGCTTCTGCACTGGGCTTTTATGAGGGCATTAGTGTCAAAAAGTATTACCTTAATTGCAATGTGTTAATAAAAGATTAGAGTTTATCCTATAAATCAGGAGTCAGCAAACTTTTTCTGTAAAGGGCCAGATAGTAAATATTTTAGACTTTGCAGACCTTTTGGGTTTTGTCACACTCACTTGTCCCATAAACAGACTTGGCTGTGTTCCAATAAAACTTTATTTACAACAACTGGTAGCAGGCAGAGTTTGACCCATAGGCCACAGCCTGCCCACCCTTGATCAAAATGATACCTTAAGCCAAGTGCTTAAGGAAACATGCCAGAGTGTTTCAGGAAAACTCCATGGGGGTTTGAATAGAGAGAAATGGTAGAAGAGCATCATTTTGCAGAAGGTGGCAAAGTGGTCATACAGAAGAAAAAGTAAACTTTATAATCAATACCATATTCACACTGAGAACAGTTATTTAGTGTAGAACCTATGTACTTACAGAATTTATAAGTAAAGGGAGTTTGTGCATAGCTTTATGGACTATACTTAAGTATTACAATGAGGATAAATTGCTTAAACACTGGGGGATTCTGCAAGCACTTTTTTTTTCTTTAAAAGAGTTTTTTCCAGAGTTTCTCGAGGTGGAGAACCACTAACCTGATGAAATGTACACTCTATTGACCCTCTTCAATCTTAGGGAAAGCTCACAAACCAAAAGCACAAACCAAAGTTTCAAGGAACAGACTTCAAATAGAGAATTAATCCCAATGTACTATGTGTGACCACAAAGACAGCTTCACAGTATGGAGTCCTTATCAGAAACTTAATTTTTGGGGGTCATGTTTGGTTTTATTTTTGTAAGTTTAGCAAAAGTTTCCTTAGATTTCAACATTTTTTTTTTTTTTTTTTTTTGAGTTGGAGTCTCACTCTGTCGCCCAGACTGGAGTGCAGTGGCCGCTCCCGGCCACCGCAGCCTCGCCTGCTGGGCTCTGGTGAACCTTCCGCCTCAGCCTTCCAAGCAGCCGGAATTATAGGCATGCACTACCATGCCTGACTGATTTTTTGATTTGTTGTAGAGATGAGGTCTCGCTGCCCAGGCGGGTCTCGAACCCGCGGGCTCAGGCAATCCACTCACCTCAGCCTCCCAAAGGTGCGGGATTACAAGCTGAGCCACTGAACCCGGCTAGATTTCAACATTTCATACAGCATTTCAATCAATGCAAGTGAGCAAACACTCAGTCTTCAGGGTCTTTTCAGACCAAAGTAACCCTGAGTTCATGAAGCCAATATATACATGAGTGTGCATGTGTGCACACAGGCATGTGCCACAATAAACAAGCTTTTGGGGACTCTGATGAATGTCCAAGTATACTTGTTTAAGGCCTTAGCTTTCCCCAGTGTTCAGTGTTTCATCATTGAAAATAATGTTTGCTGCTGTGGGTTTTTTTGTAAATATTCTTTTATCAGATTATGAATATCTTTTATTTATAGTGGGAGTTTTTAATCATGAAGGGGTGTTGAATTTTGTACAATGTTTTTCTTCATCTTCAAGATGATCATGATTCCCCTTTTTTCCTAGTTATCTAATGAATTACATTGACTGATTCTCAAAAGTTAAGCCACTCTGAATTCCCAGAATAAACCACACCTGAACATGATGTATTATTCTTTTAATATATCACTAGATTTAGTTTGCTAATATTCTATTAGGGAATTTAGCATCGTATAATTTTTCCATTTTATAATGTCCTTGTCAGGTTTTGAAACTCAGGGTAGATATTTCATAAAAAGAAAAAAATGTTCCCTTTTTTCTACATTCTGGAAAACTTTGTGTAAAATTATTGTTTCTTTCTTAAATTCTTAAAAAAAATTGACTGGCAAAACCACCTGAGCCTCATTTTATTTTATATAAAGGATCTTAGAAATCCTTACTTCATTTAGTTTGCAATAGGGCAAAAGTCTACCTAGAGATCAGATTAAGGTCTGAAGCCCTCACCCCTTTGACTACCTCCCACAGGCCCCTCCCAACACCCACCAATCCCCTCATTTCAGCACTCCAGGGGTGGCAAGGTGGGACCCACCTGACCACAGCTTCCTTGTAACTCCTCCAGTACACCGTTGAAGAGAGGCTAGTGAAACTTCTCACTAAAGTAGACCTTGACATGCACTCCTATCTGCCTCGTCCTCTAGGGATCCAATCTTGGAAGACCAAAGATCCCAAAGGCCCCTGAATCAGTCAAAATAACTATATTCTGCCAGAGTGATGGACAACCACAAGATCTCAAGAACTTCCTCCATCAAAGATTTTCACTCACCCACAGTTCTCATCCATGTCAGGTTCGCTCTGGCTTTGCTGCCCAGGCTCTGCATCCCCCAGCGAACGTGGGGGTGGCTGTGGTGAGGGAGGGGGCAGATGGGCCGCATGCTGGCTCTCAGAGCACCAGCCCCAGAGTGGCAGGTGGCACTTCCACTTCCCGTATCCATACATACTGCTTCAACCGAGCAGGTATCTGTTTGTGAACAGCAATAGACCAATCTGATTTTGAGCAACTGTTCTCAGTGTCTTCCCTGCCTCCATGCCAGTCCCTGAGCAAGCTCTAGTCTCACCTTCTAAGGGAATAAAAAATAGTATGTTTGCCACAGGGAGCTTGTGGCAATTTGCATTTAAGGTGCTGGGCACCACACAGTGGTATTCATTATTATTATCATTTCTCACATATGCAGTAATTCCTAATGGGGGCAGGTAGAAAAGGTAGGAGGGAAAGAACAGGTCGCTAGTCAGTATTCTAAAGGTTTGGGAGTTTTACGTGACACCAAAGCACTTCCCTGCATAAGTGTCCAAACACACACACACACACACACACACACACACACACACACACACATACACACACACATACACACACGGAACTTAGGATTCTACAGAATGATTCTCTGGGAAGTTTGGCGCTCCTGGATCTGTCCTAGTTCAAACTGAACAGCTGTATAGGCACAGGATTACTTTGACCCCAACTTAGCCCTGAGGCTCAAGTTGCTCATCAGAGGGGACATAGCCTGGTGGCACTGGAGTGGGAAAGCATGGCTTTCACTTCACTCTGCAGTATTTCGTTAATTGTACAAAGAAAACATCCCAAACACCCTTTGTTGAATAGTTCCCTCATAGCCCTGCTCTGCAATCAGGAGAGGAAACATCTCTTTCTCTTCCTGCTGGTATCTATACGTTCACTTTTCAGTATCTTCTTCTAGAGAGCCCTACCTCCCCTCCCCAGCTCTAGTGGTAGGCCATGATTGAATTAAATCCATCAATATGACCACACTAGGGCATGGCTTCGGAGGTCATAACTCACCTGAGGCAGTGAGGCTGGGCAGCTATCTGCTGGGACTTCTGGGAAACTAAAATGTTCTCTGCCTTTGGAGGAGCTACAGGGAAGGAATTCCTTCCTCTCTGTACAGGATATGCTGAAAACATTAACCCAGCAGCTGCCACTGTCTTTATATCCGGTCTCTCAACTGCATAATACTGACATTCGAACTGGATCATTCTTTGTTATGGGGACTGTCCTGTACATTGTATGATGCTGAGCAGCATCCCTGGCCTCTACCCACTAGATGCCAATAGCAGCACCTCTTCAGTTGTGACAACCCAGAATGTATCCAGATACTGACAAATGTTCCTCGGGGGCAGGGGTGCTCAATAAGCCCAAGTTAAGAACTCTCACTGCTTTATCTTAAAGCCAGTTCCAGAAGAGTATTCTGTCATTCACAACATATAGAAACCTATCACAGACATATGTGAATGATATCCTTTAATTGTCCCCCAGAAGTATTTAAAGTGGGGTTCTATAAATTCAAATTTCACCAGTGAGTCTCATGTGAGCTTCACGCATACTTGTTTTTCAAACATTCATCCTAAATAAAAGTTTACTTTCATTAATATACTTCTAAAACCAAGAAAAGGTTCTGGTTTGGAAGAACATTTTTGAAATGCTGATCTGGTGGAAGTATCAAATAAAGTTGGAAGTATCAAAAAAAGAGACACTAAGTTTTTTAAAATTGCTCTTAAAACATATGTTTGTAATTAAGGCACAGATTTCAAAGAAACAGTAGATCCATGCAGAAGAAAGAGCAAGATTAAGAAATGACCAGTCACTATATTCTTTATTTTCTTAGAAATGACCAAGGTCATTATTCTCTGCTCTCTTAGCAAAGAAATGAGGCCATTTGTAGAACAAAACTAAGAAGAAAAAATCAGTTCCAGTTCCCAGTAGGGAACTGTACTTTGCCTTATGCCTATCTCAAGCAACCAGCATCAGACACAGATCCCTCCCAGGAGGGGATGAAACCTTAAGTCATTTTCTTCTGCAGAATGCAATACCCAGGGGGGCTCCGCCCAGGCTGTCAGCTGCCAACACTGTGGCAGCTGAAGGCATGAGCACCTGGGTCCTGAGGGGATGGTCCCTGCAACTCAGCACAGCATCCATTCTAGAGTTTGATTACACGGTAAACACTAGATATAAACCTAACATCCCTGTGGTTATCAACTTCAGGAGGATATGTCTTTCTTATTAACATGGCATCCCTAGCACCCAGAACAGATTCTGGTTTATGATATTGATTAATAAAAAATGTGCTGATCAATCAGTGCTGAGAGAAGCAGGTATCACTTCACAAGTGCTAATGCACTGGTTACAGCAAGTCAGTTTCCACGCGGGGCTCTCAGTTGGAGTTTTCTAAATTCCATAGAGTCATCATTTCTTACAAATACTATGAAATTTTACAAATGTAGGTGGAAAGTCCATTTTAAATGATATAGAGCCACTCCTCATTTGCAGAGGCATCTCAATGCTGGTAAGAAAGAGCAGAAAGGAAAGTGAACAGAGTAATGGTACAAGGCAGGAAACACAGCTGTCCACCAAGAGGGAGAAAGGGCTCTTGGCACTCAGAGCAGCCTTCCAGCCTGGTCAGCTGGGGAGAAAGACACACACTGAGGTGGCTGGGGTTTCTCTATGGAAACAGGAGAGTGGAGGGCATTTTGGATGCCTCTTTGGAACGCTGTGAAATAAAACGTGGTTCAGAACACATGGTGTTTGATCAAGCAGAGTCTCCTCTCAAGGGCCAAGGCTTGGCTGAGGCACTCAAAACTGCGTATTATAGGCCAGAGTTTGCTTCCACATGCCTGTGCATGTTATCTCATTCTACCTGGGAAAAGAACCAAATTGCCAAGATAGAAGGGGGGTGAGTTCATGTGTGTACATGTGTGTGCTGCATGAACAAATGTGTGTGCAGGTATGTGTGCGTGAATGCTGGCATACAATATACATCCCACAAGAGAGTTCTCATTCAGAACTTCGAGTCAAAGCTTTCTTTTTCAATTTTTTTGCTTAGTTCAAGTACATTTTCTCCACAGAGCAATTGTCCTTTACAATTAGAAACCAAGATCAGGGGTCACTAAGTAATTTCTTTTTAATTCAAAAGATGATGATTTTTTCAAATGAGTCACTTTTTTTAACTTGCAAAGAGTAGACGTTATCACCAGTATATTCATTGGCTGTCAGGAGACAAGCAATGTGCTTTGCATAAATGTATAGTGTGGTGGTTGCCAGACTTTGTTTTTTAATTTTTAACTTAATTTATGTTGGAATAGTTAGTACTTGGAAACAATACACAATTCGAACGTAGAGAAAAACTGGTTTTCTCTCCTCTCCTTCTTACTCCTAACTACCCAGTTCCTTCTAGACAGGTTTTCACACACTTATTGCTACTGACCTTTTTTTCCCCTTTTTTCATACAAATGGGTACTCATACTGCTACACTGTCCCGCACCTTGTGTTTTGCTTTCCAATGCAGCTTGGGGATGCTTCATATCAGTACAGTTTCTTCATTTTTTTTAATATCTACAAGGCATCAGCATTTAAGGTATTAATTAGAATACCTTAAATATAATTAATTATTATAATTAATAACTTTGTAGATATGCTGCTTGCACATGTGCAAGTATAGCTGCAGAATACAATCCTTAAAGCAGAATTTCTGGGTCACGGTGATTATAGTTTTGACAGATAAGAACACATTGCTCCCTATGGAGCTTGTAATAGATTTACACTCCTTCCAGCAAAGTATGAGACTTTTGGTATTTTACTTTTTAATCAAGAAAGTATGTCGATTTTAAAAATATTTGTCAATTTGATAAATGGAAAATGGTATTTCTGGGGGAAGTATGGGGGGGCGGTAATAGATAAAACAAGACTGGCCAGCTACACGTCGACCAAGTCTGAAGCTGAGTGATGTTACAGGCAGAGAAGTTCTCTGCACTACTCTATTTCAGTATAAGTTTGAAAACTTCCAAAGTAAAAAGCTGGATAAAAGTCTTCTAATTTGCATTTGCTTTTTTGGGTAGTATCTATTCATATCCTTTTCTCATTTTTCTATTGTGTTGTTAAAACTGTTCTATTGGCTTATATAGAGAGCAATTTAAATATTAGGGAAATTAGCCCATTGTGAAACAATTTCTAAATATTTTTCCTACTTTGTCCTTTAGCTTTTGCCATTGCAGAATTGTTTTATATATTTGAATTCAACAATCTTCATTTTTGTGAGTTCTGAGTTTTGTATCATAACTACAGAAAGACCTTTCCCATTCTAATATTTTGTTTAAATTCTTCTATGCCCTCTTTAGTATTTTCTGGTTCCTTTTGAGTTTTTTTTTTTTTTTTACATTTGAAGCTTTAGTAGAGCTACCATTTAGATGGTGCTGGTATTTGAGACAGGGATCCAGCTTTATCCAAATGTCTGTTCTGTTGTCCCAGCATCATTTATTATATGGCCCATTTATTCTTCATCAATTTCATTTCCCTTTTATCACATACTAAGTCTCCAGTGGTGTGAGGGCCAGGGTCTCCCACAACTGTCTAGTATAGCTAACAACCATGACTTCCTTCTCTCATCTAACTACATTAGCTAGTATCGCCAGAACAATGCCAAGCAGTAGTGAGAAGCAGATATCCTTCTTCCTGACTTTAATGGAAATACTTTCTATTGGCTTGACATTTAAATAGTATATTTTCATTTTAAGGAAATATTCAACTATTGTTAATTTCTGAAACAACCCCCAAAATATCAGTGACATAAACACATAAAGGTGGTTATTGCTATTGTTGTATTGTTTTAATCACTATAATAACAGCTCAACATGGATCATGGGGGAGTGAGGACTTTCCTCCATGGTCATTCCGAGCCCTATGCTCCCTTTGTTCACTGGTGCTGTCTTTCCAGAGCTTTAGGGGCCTCCCTGGAGTCTTTACATCTGGATGGCAAATAAGGCTAGAGAGTATGCAGGGAATTGTAAGGGTGATGTTCTGTGTACCAGGCCTGGGAACTGCTGATCTCACTTTTTTCTACATTTTTTTGAAAAGAACTCTTACCTGCAAGAGAAGTTGAACAATATTGCCTATCTTGGTGCCCAGGAAGAAAAACTAAAAACAGAGCTTGGTAAATGCATTACTGTGTTCATTATTCCTATTATTTAATGTCCACTATTTGCATACTCATCCATATGTGTACTTTTACGTGTGCAAATATGCAATTCACTGCATTAGTCGGGACTGGCTAGGTTATACTGCATTAACAGACACCCTGAATGTCTCATCTTATTTATTACCAATGGTCCATAGACCCATTGCAGAGAAGTGACTCTACTCATCATTATCACTCAAGGTTCCAGACTTATGAGGAAATCATCTGATACCTGCTTCCATGATAGCCATGGCAGGTGAGCAAAAGGCTCACCACATTGCAGTGACCAAAGCAAGTCTCACGGCCATGACAACCTTGAATCCAGGAAATGCAATTCTCCCATGTGCTTGTATGTAGAGGTAAGCCAGATATAAGTTAACTGTGAAAGTACCCTCTCTACTCAGTGTATATAAAACTATAAATCTGGGTTCTAAAGCCTACCATACATCTAATCTATGTTTCTTTTTATACCCCTGGACATATATTATTGTAGTTGGAAGACACTGAAATGCACCTCATCCCAAGAATAAGATAAGGAGTTCAGACTGTTAAAAACTGTTACACCTTGGTCTACTCAGAGTTCCTTATCAATAGTAACAGCTACTAAATTTGACAGAGCCTATCTAGAAAGAGCATATTTGCATTTGTTTGTTGTAAAACTGATCAATCAGTCCTTAAATCCAACTAAACCATTTCACAAGTCTCCAACTCAGGAACTAAAACTTAACGTGGCTAAAGTTTTTATTCCAGTTGGAATATGTGAAATATCATAAAGAGGTCAAAACTAAACTCTTTGTTAGGAAAGGTCAAGATATGTGGAAATTAAATACAAAAAAATAAATCTTTTAAGTGGTTACATTTTTCAGAAGCTTTCTTCTTCAAATTTTAGAAACAAATTATCCCCTTTTTTATGGACTGTCAGGTACAAAGTATTACAAGAAAATATATATATATTCTAGGGAAATCAATCAATAAACAAGAATTAAGTTCCTACTGTGTGCACCAGCTCTTGGAATGTAATTTGTTTTTCCATTCCAATCATAATTTAAGTTTCTAACCAGAAATTTTCAGAAAGGGTCAGGATGAAGCCTGAGCTAAAATTGCAGTTTGGGATCGATTCTCTTCCAAGGTTTGCCACAAAGCAAGCCTGGTGGGGATAGCCTAAGATAATTATCACCTCTCAACAAGCATCCCTCCCTTAGTTTTGTTTCTTCGGGAGCAATATTTAGAAAGAGTGACTCTACCCTCACCAGGTATTTGAGCAAATGATCTGAAGTAAGCATCTCTTTGAAAACCCTTCTGTTAAAGAAAGAATGGGGGAGGGGCTTGAGCAACTCCCTCTAGCTCCAAACCAGAGCTCAGTTTACTCCCCTCACCTCTCTGCTGCCTTTTTCTGACCTCTGCAAGGTTCACCTGTGTCTGCCTTCTGTCGCCTCCTTTATTTGCCCTTCAAGCTGACATTTACGAGAATTGCTGTGTTCAAGATTCCTTGCCAAGTCATGGCCATGCAAAACAATCAAACATGGACCCTACTTTTGAGACTGTCATGACCCAGTGAGGAAAATAGGTATGTGAGGGAGAGTGGCAAGTAGGGATTGCCCAGCTGCTGGAGTGCTGTGAGTGCCACCTCATGCATGGGAAGTTTTCAGATGAAATTGAAGCTGCTCAAGCCTCCACTTGCAGACTGGCAGAAATTCCAGGATCCCAAACTTGCACCTTCTTGTCCTCCTGGATCATCTAGGGGTCCTGGAAGGCTCTATCATGATCTTTTTCCAAACGAGGGAAAGCCCATTTTCTCCCAGGCTGCTGCTCTTTTGCTACCCTGGTTCTCACCCCCACCCAGCCCTGTGAGTCACCTGTCGGCGCTACCCAGGGGGTCCTTCAAAAGAGAGATGCTAGACAGGTCTCTTCACTCCTCTGAACTCAATTCATTTGGGTCCCCACCTCCCAGTCTCCAGGGTTGTGACTCTCAAGACACAGTCCTTCCAGATTCCCTTGCTGCAGAGACTTCCTGGACTCTACAATGACCAACCCTCATTCCAGACCCGAGGATTCCCCCAGTGGCAAGACTGCTTTCCTTCCCAGTTCCAGGAATACAAAGACTTTATTTCTTTTCTCTTCCAGACACTGCATAGGTCTTTGAACTACCTGGCAAGCAGGAGATCCTCTTCTCGGATGTTCCAGCGGCTCATTTTGTGGTCTTGAATCAGGGCCACAGCACACAGTTGTGAAAGCCACACATTGCACAACTTCAAGAGTGGGATTGCTGGGTCAGAGGACAGACGCACGCTTAATTTCACAAAGAACCCAATGGTTTTCCAGAATGACTGTACCAGTTTGCACTCCCATTAGCAACACCCTGTTTCTCCACAACCTTGTCAAGGCTTGAGTCATCCATCACTCTAATTGTTTCCATTTGGGCAGGTATGAAGTCGTTTCCATTAATATTATTTGTAGAGCTGGACTAGTGGTGACACTGGGTTCTTGTCATTTATAGTCTGTCTTAGTCATAAACTGTTATAGTCTGAATGTTTGTGTTTCTCAAAAGTTCCTATGTTGAAATCCTAACCCCCAATATGATGATCTTAGGAAGTGGGGCCTTTGAGAGGTGATTAGGTCATGAGGGTGGAGCCCTCACAACGAGGTTAGTGGCCTTATAAGAAGAGATAGGAGACTTGCTCCCTGTCTCTCTGTCATGTGTGAGGATACAAGAAGGCAAGACATCTGTAAACCACCACAAAGAGAGCCCTCACCAGAACCCAACCATGCTGGCTCCCTGATCTTGGACTTATAGCCTCCAGAGCTACGAGAAGTAAATACTGTTATTAATATACCACTTAGTCAGTGGCAGTTTGTGCTAGCAGCTCAAACTAACTAAGATAAGGACCTGAGTGAGTAATTTGGAAATATGCTTACTCTATATGGTATACATATATATATATATATATATATTTTTTTTTCTTTTCTTTTTTGAGTTGAAGTCTCACTCTGTCACCCAGACTGGAGTGCAGTGGCCACTCCCGGCCACCGTAGCCTTGACCTGCTGGGCTCCAGCGATCCTTCCACCTCAGCCTTCTGAGTAGCCGGAATTACAGGCGCGCTACCATGCCTGGCTAATTTTTTTTTATTATTATTTATTGTAGAGATGAGGTCTCGCTGCCCAGGTGGGTCTCGAACCCACGGGCTCAGGCAATCCACTCACCTCAGCCTCCCAAAGGCGCGGATTACAGGCTGAGCCACCGAACCCGGCTTATATGGTATATTTTAAGGATAATCTTAATAATAGACCATCAACCCCTTTCACAAATATGAGTTCTTTTGAAGCAATCTAAATGCATCATCTTCTTGGGCTCCCATGGCCTCAGAGTCCACCACCTTCTGCCTGTGAGTGCGCAAGATGCGTCCGAAACAGGTACTGTGGAGGGATGGGACTTCAGGTAGCATAAGCATAAGCTTTGCACTGAATTCAGAATCAATCTCATTTCCATAAATCAGTTAAATCATCCATACTACAAACATTTTCTTCTTCCACACTTTCTTGTTAACAAATACTTAAAGAATGGCTCTATGTCCAGGGGTACAGCAGAAGACAGAGGGCCCTCAGGAACTCATCCTCTCCTGGAGGAAAATCAGACTTCACTTCAGATCATGGTCACACTACTAGAAGCTCCTGAGCATAGTCTTGGGCACCCTTGCCTACTTCCCAGGTGTCCACAGGCAAGGTTACTCAGCCTCTGTGCAGCCCTTTTTCACGTGGCAGATGGGGAGAGGAGGACTGCAATGTCTTCAGGGACTAGAAAGAGCAGAGCTGTGGGAAGCTGACAGAGGAACAAAGTAGAACTGACCAGCCTGACCCAGTGGGAGTCAGGTCTCTGAGGACATGGTAGCACCTGCTTCTTATTTTTCTGGTAGTTCTTGCCCCTGCTCTCCTTCCAAGCATGCAGCTTATCAAGAGTGACCAAGCAGGAAAAGGTGTTAGCACCTGTGCTGGCCTCGAGCACCTGTCCTTGACTCACAGATGGCATCTTCCTCCCTGTGACTTCACATGGTCTGCGTTGTATGTGTGTCTGTGTTCTCCTCTCCCCTTCCATAGGGATACCACTCAGGATGGATCAGGGCCCACTCAAATGGTCTCATTTTAACTTGGTCATCCCTTGAAGATCTTATCTCCAAATATGATCGCATATGAATTTGGGGAGAACACAATTCAGACCATAACAAGGAGATACCATATGCCCACTAAAATACATCATCAAATCAGGCTGTCAAATGAAGGTATGCAGCAGGCAATTAAAAATCATCCAAGCCAGCAGCAAGCTGGGAAAGCAGCTTGTTTGCATTTTGGTTTAGTTTCTGGGTTTTTTTGTTTTGGTTTGGATTTTGGTTTTGGTATATTTTTAAGATTTTTAATTTGTAATTGACAAATAATAATTGTACATATTCATGGGATACATGGTGATGTTGTGATGCATATAATGAATGGTGATCGGATCAGGGTAATTAGCATATCTATCTCAAACATTCATCATATCTTTATGTTGCAAACATTCAATATCCTCCTTCTAGTTATTTAAAACTATGTGATATATTGTTAATTTGTCTTCCTACAGTGCTACAGAACACTAGAAGTTTTTCCTCCTACCTAGTTGTGACTGTGTATCCCTCAACAAATCTCTTCCTGTTCCCACCCTCCACAGGTTTTGGTACCCTCTGTTTTTCTTCTTTTATTTTATTTATTTAGTTTTCTTTTTATTTTTCCAGTTGGAGTCTCACTCTGTTGCCCAGGCTGCACACTCACAGCCACCCCAGCATCAACCTGCTGGGCTCCAGCAATCCTTCTGCTTTAACCTTCCAAGTAACTGGGACTACAGGCGTGCGCTACCACGCCCGGTTAATTGTTTTTTATTTATTGTAGAGATGAGGTCTCACCAAGATGCCTGGGGTAGTCTCAAACCTGCAGGCTCAGGCAATCCACTAGCCTCGGTCTCCCAAAGTGCTGAGATTATAGACTGAGACACCAAGCCCGGTCCTTACTTTTATTTTATTTCCGTATGCAGTTATTTTTTTATCTGTTAACAGCAGGGATACGGTAGCTTAGTGGTAGTCAAGGGGTAGCCACAGCCACAGAGCAGGATGACCCAAACCACTACACCATTCACCCACAAAGCAAGTTTCAGCAACAAAGATGATCAGAGCAGGTTCTGAAGTCAGGGGAAGGCAAGGGCTCCAAATTCATAAATGAGAACTAAGTAGAACATTTTATTAAATGTTTTCCCATGTTTCATGGGAAATAACTGGAATCAGTTTTACGTACAGACCTAAAGTATAGAATTGTAAGAGTAAAAAGGAGCACAGAATGTCAATAGAAAGTTGATATTATTATTATTATTATTATTTATTTTTTTTTTTTTGAGTTGGAGTCTCACTCTGTAGCCCAGACTGGAGTGCAGTGGCCGCTCCCGGCCTCCGCAGCCTTGACCTGCTGGGCTCCGGCGATCCTTCCGCCTCAGCCTTCCAAGTAGCCGGAATTACAGGCATGCGCTACCACGCCCGGCTGATTTTTTGATTTATTGTAGAGATGAGGTCTCGCTGCCCAGGCGGATCTCGAACCCGCGGGCTCAGGCAATCCACTCACCTCAGCCTCCCAAAGGCGCGGGATTATAGGCTGAGCCACAGAGCCCGGCTGAAAATTGATATTATTAAAAGCAGTAGCTAGCCGGGCTCGGTGGCTCAGCCTGTAATCCCACGCCTTTGGGAGACTGAGGTGAGTGGATTGCCTGAGACCGCGGGTTCGAGACCCGCCTGGGCAACTTGGCGAGACCTCATCTCTACAATAAATCAAAATTAACCAGGTGTGGTAGCGCGTCTGTAGTTCCAGCTACTCAGAAGGCTGAGGCGGAAGGATTGCCGGAGCCCAGCAGGTCGAGGCTGCAGTGGCCGGGAGCAGCCACTGCACTCCAGTCTGGGTGACAAAGTGAGACTCCAACTCAAAAAAAAAAAAAAAAAAAGCAGTAGCTAATGCACCAAAACGCAAAGGCCCTCTTCCAAGACAATCTGGGGTCCTGCTTTGCAGCATGGCAGGTCCAGCGAGGAGAAAGCACCTGAGCAAAAGCAGAGGCCTAGGTGCCCAGGAGGCTGACTGTGCTGGGAGAAGGGCAATTCTAAATGAACTAGGGCAGTTGTCCCCAACCTTTTTGACATCAGGGACCAGTTTCATGGAAGATAATTTTTCCACAGACCAGGGGGATGGGAGAGATGGTTTTGGGATGATTAAGGTGCATAACATTTATTGTGCACTTTATTTCTATTATTATTTCATTGTAATATATAATGACATAATTATACTACTCACCATAAAAAGAAAAAAAGGGGCATGTATGGAAGTGGTAAATAAAATAATGGGCAGGCTACACACAGACTAATACAAGTGTCAGATTCTGACTTAAAACCTGCCACCAGATGCAGTTGTATAACTGAAGTACATTAACTCACTTGCCACTCACGGATATGGTTTTGAATGAGACTATAAGCACAATGGTCTCTGTGCAAACCTCACTGCTAATGCTAACCTATATTTGAGCCATTCCCTAGTGCCAGCATCTCCACCTCAGCTCCACCTCAGATCATCAGGCTTTAGATTCTCGTAGGAGCACACAATCTAGATCCCTCATATGCACAGTTCACAATAGGGTCTGTGCTCCTAGGAGAGTCTAATACCACTGTTGATTGGACAGAAAGGGGAGCTCAGGCAGTGATGTGAGTGATGGGGAGGAACTGTACATAACGATGAAGCTTTGCTTGCTCTCCAGCCGTTCGCCCCCTGCTGTGTGGCCCAGTTCCTAAAGGGCCACAAACCAGTCCGTGGCCTGGGGATGGGGAAACCCCTAGACTACAGGGTCCACGTTAAAGAAAAACGACAGCATATGTGGATCAAATAAAGTTAACTGTCTCTATCTTTTCTTCTTCTTCAATCTTTTCACTTCAGATGGTATTTTTTAAACTATTAATTATATAAATACCCTAGTTGGCACTATCAAGAACAGCCATAATGTACACGTGCTAAATCTTGACATTTTCTTTTCAACTTAACAGCACCATTTGATAGTTTAACTTGGAAACAAAATAAAATAAAATAAAAATGCATGTGTTTAGCAACTACAACTCAACAACAAAAAATTCAATTCACAGATATTTCTCAAAAAATATACAAATGGCCAATAAGCACATGAAAAGATGTCTACCATCATTTGTCATTATAGAAATGCAAATTAAGTCACAATGAGATACCACCTCACAGCCACTAGGATGGCTGTTATCAGAAAAAGAAGAAAAAGAAAATAAGTGTTGTTGAGGATGTGGAGAAACTGAAACCCTTGTGCATTGGTCATAGAAATGTCAAATGTAGGGCAACCTCCTCGGCTTCCCTCCTACTGTGGGAGCTTTTCTGTTCTCTTAATACATTCTGCTTTAAAATAAAAAAGAAATGTAAAATGTTGCAGCAGTTGTGAAATAAAGTTTGATGGTTCCTCAAAAAGTTAATCATAAAACTACCATATGATCCAGCAAATCCACTTCTGGATACATGCCCAAAATAATTGAAAGCAAGGACTCCAGCAGATACTTGTATACCCGTGTTGATAGCGGCATTCATCATAACAGACAAAAGGCAGAAGCTACTCAGTGTTCATTCACAGATGATTGGATAAACAAAATGTGATATATACAACAGAATACTCATTTGCCCATGAATAGAAATGATATTCTGACACATGCTACAACATGAATGAACTCTGAAAACCTTATGCTAAGAGAAATAAGCCAGACACAAAGAATAAGTGTTGTATAATCCCACTTTGCGAGGTACCTAGAGTAGTCAAATTCACAAAGATAAAAAACAGAATAGTTACCAAGGGCCAGGGGATCAGGAAGAATGGGGATTTGTTGTTTAATGGGTACAGAGTTATTGGAGGGGAGATGAAAAAGTTCTGGAGATAGATATAGTTGCACAATATTGTGAATGTAGTAATACCACTGAATTGTACAATTGAAAATGGTTATAATGGCTGGGTGCTGTGGTTCACACCTGTAATCCCAGCACTTTGGGAGGCTGAGCCAGGAGGATTGCTTGAGCCCAGGAGTTCGAGACCAGCTTGGGCAACATAGCAAGACCTTGTTTCTACCAAAAAGTGAGTCAGGCATGGTGGTGTACACTATAGTCCCAGCTGCTCAGGAGAATGAGGCAGAAGGATCCCCTGAGCCTAGGAGGTCGAGGCTGCAGTGAGTCATAATCATGCCACTGCACTCCAGCCTGGGCAACAGAGTGAGACCCTGAATCCAAAAAAAAGGTTATAATGGTAAGTTTGATGTTTTGTAAATTTTTCCACAATTTTTTAAAAAGTTACTGTGGTTGCTTTGTGGAGGAGAGGCTGGAGGACGAGAAGGCAGACATGGAAGCAGAAAGACATTTTAGAAGACAATTGTATTAATAGAGGCTTAGACTACAATAGTAGGGGTGCTGGTGAGGATTATAGGGTGGATTTGGGAGATCCCAACATTTCCTACTTAACATCATTATTTTCCTCCTTCAAATCAGACGTTCTGTGAAAAAACACTAAGAACCTATTTCCCCTTGTTTACAAATGGAGAAAAGTTATACCACATTGCAACCCATAACCCAACCAATTTCCTAAAACATAACTAACCGGGCTTGGTGGCTCAGCCTGGAATCCCGCACCTTTGGGAGGCTGAGGTGAGTGGATTGCCTGAGCCCATGGGTTCGAGACCTGTCTGGGCAACTTGGTGAGACCTCATCTCTACAATAAAATAAAAAAATCACCCAGGCATGGTCGCGCATGCCTGGAATTCTGGCTACTCGGAAGGCTGAGGTGGAAGGATCGCCGGAGCCCAGCAGGTCGAGGCTGCGGTGGCCGGGAGCGGCCACTGCACTCCAGTCTGGATGACAGAGTGAGACTCCAACTCAAAAAAAAAAAAACTTAACTACAACACAGTGAAACATCTACATATAAATAATAAACTATAATGTTAGAATGTAAAATGCCTAATGCCAAGCACAGTGGCTCATGCCTGTATTCCCAGCGCTTTAAGGAGGCCAAAGCGGGAGAATCTCTCGAGCCCAGGTTCGAGACAAGCCTGGGCAACGTAGCAAGACCTTATCTCTACAGATAATACCAAAAAAAAAAATTTTAAATTAGCCAAGTATGGTGATGTGTTCCTGTAGTTCCAGCTACTTGGGAGACTGAGGCAGGATTGCTTGAGCCCAGGATATAGGGACTGCAGTAAGCCAGGATCATGCCACTGCAACTCCAGCTTGGGCAACAGAGTAAGATTCTGTCTAAAAAAAAGAACCATAAAATGCTTAAAACATCATTTACTAATCTCCAATTAATTGTGTTGTTTTGTCTTAATTTGGTTTGTAGACAATAGCATGTACAATTTGTATGCCATAGCATAGGAATTTTATTTACAGTGGGCCATGCCAAATAACACACAGCAATGAATTCATTTGTTGGAAAAATGCAGACAAACTTTGCAATGGAAAAAGGCTATTTTCTGCAATGAACTATTACTTGCCCTCTCTGCAGCTTCCAGGGATGGGGGCGTAGACATTTTGGGGGGCCATGATTCTGCCAACTACAATGCTGAAGATGCCAGCATGAAGAATGGAGGAAACTCAAGTTCTTCATAATGGTGCTGCACTGCTGACCCCATGACTGCTGACCTCTGGCTATCTTATTATATGAAATAACAAATTTCCAAATTGTTTAAACTAAAAAAAGGCCTATATCTTAGTTTGCTTTGTGGTTTACTGACTGGTATTAGCAACATCTTCGTGCTATATAATTTTATCACCTTGACAACTTCTCCTACTAAATTTACACTCAAGAACGCCAACGTACCAAATGAAAAATTCAGGTGAATTACAGCGAAGAATCTGGATAAACAAAGGGAAAAAAGCTTGCCTATGGGCAATCTACCAAATTAGGATCACTACTTTGAAGCATCCAAAATTAATCTTTATTTTATTTATTTGAGTAGGAATCTCACTCTGTCACCCAGGCTGAAGTGCAGTGACATACGGCCACCACAGCCTTGGCTTGCTGGGCTCAGGCGAGCCTTCCACCTCAGCCTTCCAATTAGCTGAAACTACAGATGCACACCACCATGCCTGGCTTATTTTTTGATTTATTGTAGAGACAAGTCCTCACCAAGTTGCTCAAGCTGGTCTCGAACTCCTGAACTCAGGCAATCCTCTTGCCTCAGCCTCCCAAAGTGCTGGGATTACAGGCTTGAGCCACCGCACTCAGCCAAAATTAGTTTTTATTATTAAAGCACATTTTTTTAAAGGAAGAAAGAGTTCTTGTATATATCTAAAAAGGTTGAGGTAAAAATGCAGCTAGTCATACATTGGTTGACTCACATTAATTTAAAATGAAAATATAGTATGCCAGCTCTTTCTAAATTTGCTCTAGAGCAACTAGATGTCTCAGGAGTCCTTATTAATAAAACATTATGTTGCTCGAAGCAGCAGGAGCCCTGGGGAACAGTCCTTGGAAGAAGAAAATGACCAGGAAACTTCAGAGTCTGCTCTGCTCAAAAAGAAAGTTTGAAAATACCCAGAAGCAGCAAAATAAGAATTAGGAAAAAATATGTTAGCACTTTTTTCTGTAATCTCTCCACTTTTGTCTTTCTACATGACCTATCACATATCTTGCCATAATAGCCTCTCAAAAACACAGCAGAGCAGAATGAATAGTTGAAGGGAAAAACAAATGCTTGAGTAGGAGGGCTCATCATTTGGGATCATTTCTATGAAGGCTAATAAAGTATGAGGTCATATTCAGTAGCTTAGCAGTTTCAATAATTTTCCCCCTCTTCCCCAGCCAGCCACACCTCCTCTTTGTCTTCAAGCAAATCTAATGGCTGTATGCTATGCTAAAGTCTCATTGTAAACTCATCTTTTTTGTTTGTTTTATTTTTAGAGACAAGGTCTCACTATGTTACCCAGGCTGATCTTGAACTCCTGGGCTCCTCCTGCTTTGATCTCCCAGAGTGCTGGGATTACAGGCATAAGCCACATGCCTGGTTGAACTTGTTTTTTTAATGAAGACCCTAATTTTGAAATCACATGGACTCTATTGAATTATTTTGCGTCAACGCAATATATGCGTCAACGCACAATAAAACTTTTCCAATGTATAGACCCAAAGATTGTTTTAAAACGTGGTGGACCCAAAGTGGACCAATTAATGTGTGGACCAAAAAAAAGGTTTTTGTTAGTGCTACATGACAGTACCCATTCACTTAGGAAGCAATGCCCAAGCACCAACTACTTATTCAAACCTACATCCTCAACCCGACTCAGAAACACATTTTGATTCTGAGACATCTTTCTGGGCCATGCAAGGTCTCTCTTTCCCCAACAAAAGAAGATTGGGTCAGGTGGTTGGAATGCCGTCTTCCTGTTCAAAAACTCGATACTACCATTTTAGCTTGAACTAATGGGTAAAGCAGCACAAATGCCAAGCAATCCAAGAGACTTTAACCACTAAGTAAGAACCCTGGGCTATTCCCCAAGAATCTTAAAACTCAGAGTCCAAGGAGACAGAATTGCTGAAAATAAATTGTGTTGCCTTATGGATAGGAACCAAAATATGGCTTTAACCAAAATATGTGATTGGTGTGTTCATACAGACGTGCTTTTAGTTCTCTGCCCTCAACTTTCAATATTACAAGTTATTTTAAAGTCTAAAACTATAACTAATAGGCTTCTAATGTTATATTGCTCTTAGATTGTTGTTGTTTAGAGTTTTTTGTTTGTTTCATTTTAACTTGAAATTTTAAAATCTTTTCTAAGACAGACTTCCCTGTATTTGGATATTTATACTACATTTTAAGTTACATGTGTTGGGAAATGTGTGGTATTATCAATGTAAGCAGATTTCAATATTTTAGCTGAAATGCTTACATGGAGATTTCCTGAAATCAACCTCCCTCCCACTACCTCTAACCACTAATTTTTAAAGGATTTAGTTTATTACAACTGCACAAATATTGCTTATATGTATTTTTTTCCCAGAAGCAAGCATTCTTTTCAAAAACTAATTCAAAAGTAAAGTTAAATGCAGCATATTACAAAGATAGTAGCAACAACATTTGGTTCAACTAATTTGCCCAAATCAAATGTGTGATTCAAACACAGTTGCTGGGAAGCAAATGTTTGCAGTAAAAGAACAAATACAGATGTAAACATCAAAGCCTTTATGATTAAATCAACATAATGCCATGACATAGTATTCAATATCAGTAAAGAATGACTTTAAATACAATGAATTAGTAACCACACCCTTTCACTTTAATCAGTAATCTTAAGCCTCTCTGTCACCAAATACTTAATAAATGCCTCAAGCATGAAATATAATTTGTTGATGTCTCACCCTTTTCTCCTTAATTTGTTTCTACTATGTATATTTTTTGAAAATGAAAAGACAAAAAAGTGGAAACCAACAGTATTCACGAAAGTAGTTATTAGCACCGCAAAGATACATAACTTTCATTACTTTGTAAGTATGATATAAGTGGTTCATAGCTGTATTGATACATATCCACACATATCAAAAGTAAGTCACACAAAAACCACTGGCAAAAAAGAGACTGTTTTGAAATGATAGCGCTTTGCATCCCCCACTAGGTGATTTATTATTTTGACACAAATCACCTTTCTCAATTGAGTCAGTAGGTGGCAGTGTTGACTGCATACCAGAACAGCCTCAACCTGGCTGCAACTGCTCATTGTTTCAAAAAAGACTATTTCCCAAGAAATACAAATGAGTTAATCTTATCTGTGTTTTGAAACTTTAAAAGATATGATTCCCTCCTGTCAACGACTACTGTGAACTCCCTTTGTAAAGCATGGAGATACATCTATTTCTCTTGGCTCCGTGTACTGCATTCAAGAGATGGGATGTGTTTTATTTCCAAGTTTTAGTTAATCAATGGATGTACACTTTATCTGTTCCATAGCTAGAAAAGCTCCATTGTTTACTTTGCCCAGTACAAAGCTTTGAAACCACATGAGAATCTTCCTTTAAGCAGAATAAGAACAACATGTGCATGAGAGAAACCCAAGTTTGTATCTGGAGTTAGAAACATCAAGAGTGCAGGCTACTCTCAGATTCATTTACATTATAGTAATGCAGATCAGCATCATCCCACAAACTCTCTTTAAGTGTATTTTTTATTGTATTCTTATTTTATTCGTGTTTTAAAATTTTTTCTTATTTAATGGAACAATCTCTGACATTAGGACTTTGAATCACACAAACAAGATAAACTGAAGCCGGGCTCAGTGGCTCAGCTTGTAATCCCACGGTTTGGGAGGCTTAGGTGAGTGGATTGCCTGACCCTGTGGGTTCGAGACCCCCTGGGCAACTAGGTGAGACCTCATCTCTACAATAAATCAAAAAATCAGCCAGGCGTGGTAGCGCATGCCTGCAATTCCGGCTACTCGGAAGGCTGAGGAGGAAGGATCGCTGGAGCCCAGCAGGTCGAGGCTGCAGGGGCCTGGAGTGGCCACTACACTCCAGTCTGGGCGACAGAGTGAGACTTCAACTCAACTCAAAAAAAAAAAGATAAACTGAAATTGGTCATATTGTCAAAGATACATTTATAAACATAAGCTGTATTGGCTGAACAAGATTTTCTTTCTTTTCTTTTTTTTTTCATTACCGAAGTTTTCAGTGTTCCTCTACACATTCCTTCCAATGTACATTGCTGAGTTAGTTGTTCATTCCTTTCTGGTAGAGCAGAGCTGGCAAACTTTTCTTAAAGGGTCAGACAGTGAATATTTTAGGCTTTGGAGACCCAGAAGGAAAGTTGAAAATATTATGTGGGCACTTACATAACCACTTAAAAATGTACAAACCATTCTTAGCTCAAGAGCAGTACTATACCCAGAGGCAGGTCACATTTGGCCTACAGGCTGAAGTTTGCCAACTAACTTTTAGACAATACACTCTATTGTGGGATGTATGTATATTTTTCTCACAAAGTCCATAAAGATTGTAAGAAAGGCAGACTCTAGCCTTATATATTAAGTTAATTTTTTTTCTTTTTAAAATGTTTTCCTGACTGGGCACAGTGGCTCATGCCTATAATCCCAGCACTTTGGGAGGCCGAGGCAGGAAAATCACTTGAGCCCAGGAGTTTGAAGCCAGCCTGGGCAACATAGCAAGAATTCATTTCTACAAAAATACAAAACTTAGCCGGACGTGGTTATGTGCCTGTAGTCCCAGCCACTCAGGAGGCTGAGGTGGAAGGAGCAGCTGAGCCCAGGAGGTCAATGCTGTAGTGAGCCCTGATAGTGCCACTGCCCTCCAGCCTGTGTAACAGAGTGAGAATCTATCTCAAAAAAAAGAAAAAGAAAAAAAAAAGTCCTGTTTAAAACTCCATAGTAAACTTTGATACTAGCCTTTTATAGTAAAAAAAATATGGTCAAGTGTAGTGGCTCAAGCCTGTAATCCCAGCACTTTGGGTGGCAGAGGTGAGAGGATTGCCTGAGTCCACGGGTTCGACAACAGCCTGGGCAACTTGGCTAGACTTCATCTCTACAATAAATAAAAAAAAAATAGCCAGGCATGGTAGCGCGCACCTGTAGTTCTGACTACTTGGAAGGCTAAGGTGGAAGGATCACCTGAGCCCAGTAGGTCAATGCTGGGGTGGTCGTGAGTGTGCCATTGCACTCCAGCCTGGGCAATGAAGTGAGACTCCAACTCAAAAAAAAAGAAATACATATTATTATCATGAAGAAATAAGAATCATGGACCTAAGATCAGAAAATTTGACTTCAAAAGATACTTCTTTTGCTATGCAATAGACTGGGTGTGGTTGCAGAAGAGAGAGTAAACAACTTAAAAAGACCCCAAATAAAAAACCCTAGCACTGTACATAACATACAAATCATAGCAGGTACTTTTCAACGAATGTCTGAGAACAGCTTTAAGAACAGTGTTAACAACCACTTTTTTTAGTTTCAAAATTTTAAAACTTTATTTAATTGACAAACAATCACTGCACAAATTCATGGGATACATGGTGATGTTTCCATACATATAATGTATAGTGATCAGATCAGGGTAATTAACATATCCATCATCTCAAACATGTATCCTTTATGTTGAGAACATTCACTATGACCCAACATTTTAAATTTAGAATCTACTATTTTTTAGAATCATTAGCACTGTAGATCTTCAAGAAAAGATTTTTCTCCTTGCAGACTTTGGGCTATGCAGGGACCTCTCCTGAGGCCAGGACAAGGGGGTCTTGGGGTGGGTTGATATTAATGTCTCTTTTTTTTTTTCGGAGATTTGAGAGGATGAGGAAATAATCTGGAGACCTAACAAAAAATAAAATGCAAGTCTTGAGTTCACAATTTCTTTTTCTTCCTTTCTATCAACAACAGCACAGGATATTTTACAAAGTAAGATTAGCTAGTAGGAAAGGAATGACATGAAACAACAGACTCACTCAATAATTATTTATCTTTAACTCTGCAATATGGCCAAAAATATTCTCAGAAGCCTGCTTTTAAAAAATGAAGAAAAGAAATTTGGATACAGATCCCTGCATTCTGGGACTTGACTTAAAGTTGAGAAAGAACTTAAATGCCACCATCTTCTTTCTTTTCTTCTTTGGTCTTTAAGAAGTGAGCCTGAATCTCCTAGGCTGACCCTGACTCTGTAGTGAAGCCTGTCTAGAGTAGAAGAGATGGAGATTTGAGAGATCTCATGGAAGCAAGAGACACGGGGAGAAAAAGAGAATAGGGGACCATTGCGGGAATTAAGCCCACCTGGTTGTGATGGGTGATCCTTGAAATGTGCTGTTGGATACAATTTGCTGGAATCTTGTTGAGAATGTTTGCGTCTATGTTCATCAGAGTACTTGACCTGTGGCATGCCCAAGGTCACACAACAAGGAACTGGCTATGCCAAATTTATGTGTGATCAGTCTTCATAAGAGGAAAACTTCTACTTTCAGGGGTAGGGTTAAAAGCAAGTTATTCTTTCACTGAATGGATCTTTACTTAGACTCACAAGATAAGAGTAAAATACAAGATAATGGGAGTGCCTTCTAGCATTGTCCAGTAGAAACAGGAAGTAAGGGCCACAACTCTCACTATTCCAGGCAGGGCACAGTGCAAGATATGAATTTGCTCCATCGGCCTGCGGGGGCCCAGAGTCTGAATCCTGCCTTCTCTAGGTAGAGACTAGCCACTCTGTGTCTGAGGGCACAGACCCGCAGCAGGTGTCATCACCTCAGACAGACAGCCACCAGGCCCTGCCTTGTATGGAATCAAAGGAAGTCTGAGGAGAGACAGGCATCTCAAGGCTGGGCTCTCTAAAAAAAACCCAACAGACCAACACCTAAACACAGAAAGCCAAAAGCCTCTTGCACCTTTACATATAAACATATCAGACTGCTACATTCTAACCAAGTCACAGCAGCCATTGTTGTTCTTAAGAGTTAGGGCTTCAACTTTATGAGATACTCAGTGACCCATAAAATAAATTTTTATCACAAAGTAGTATTTGCTCAGGAGAGTCCAGGCTGCTAAAGTGGATTACCTAAGGGTCCCCATCAAGATACCTACATGTCTAGATTCCAGGTGACCAGAATAGCTTTCATTCTACTACCTCATGTCACCTTTAAACCCATTACCTCATTACCGTCCAACCTCTCCACTCACCGACCCATTTATTCCAGAAAGAAATAGGACTGTGACTTTTTAAATTATATATTGCTGGACTTTCCTGTGAGAGTCTCTGCAAAAGCGAGTGTCCATAAATACTCTCTGCACGAGTGGGTGTGTACCAGTGGGTGAGTGAAAGTCCTTCTGAGGGGAGACTCAGGTTCATGCACACAGGGCTTTCCTCCAGAGGGGACTACAACCCCACACCACACTGAGATTAGAGCTACCTACACACAGGATCATCTGCTGTTCTCAGGGTTCTCCTGAGAAAAGGCTGGGAAATACAGCTGATCCTCACCACCTTAGGCAAGGCCCACACCATCACGAGATAGCAGAGTGGCAGAAGCCCTGGATCTGTGGAGAGAGCAGGTCAGGGAGAGCTGGAGAGGGTCCCCACCACCAGTGAGGAACACAGACCGGAGACATTTTCTCTGTCCTAGAATCATGTGGAGACCTGCATTGTCCCGCCCAGCTCCAACCAGCCTCCAACCTGAGACCTAGAAGTTATCTCATCAAACATGGAGAGAGAGACAGATACCCTTCCCCCACACTGGAACAGGCACAGACATGTCAGATCTGAGTGGGAAACTTGACAACAGCAGCAGCAAGCTGCGTGAGTCCAGATCTGATACACTCTCCTCCCACAGTAATCCATGGAGCATCTGACCCATGCTGAGAGCAACCTATTAGCCTGTGCTGAGAGCAGAGGGGAGGGGCTGGAGACCAAAGTTGAAAGGAAGTTGAAGCTACAGGAACTGCCTCAAAGTGAATTTTGTTTGGGGGTTTTTTTTGTTTGTTTGTTTGTTCTGCTTGGTTTTATGTTTGTTTGCTTTTTGTATTAGTTTTTTTTTTCTTTTCTCTCTTTCTGTTTTTAGTTACGTTTTCGTACTTGCATTGTTTCTGTTATTTTATTGCTTTTTTTAAGAGTTTCTGTTTGAGTGTGGTTATTTTTGAAAGGAGAGTACATCAAGAGGGGAGTTTTTATTGTTTGTATGATTGTCTGTATGTTTTTATCTTTTTCTGTCTTTGTATCTCTTTTGTTAGTTGGTACACCTGTCTGTTTTCCCTCTTCTTTTCTCTCTTCACCTTCCTCTCATCCTCTTCCTTACATTTTCCATTCTTTTCCTTTTCTTAGTTCATTTTGCTTTCAGGGGGCAAACCTATACTCCCACTGCATGGACAAATTATAAGGCAGTGGGAAGTGGGCTCTGGGTGCCCACACACCTGTCAGTGGCTACTGGAATCTGCAGATAGTTTCTGAATCACAGCTCGCCCCTCAATTAAATCTCAAAACTGCAAAAAGTACAGCCTTCCACCCACAGTCCAGCTTCAGAATTGAAAAAAGTCAGAGGATATACATAAGGAAGAATAAGAGATTGAGTAAACAGAAGTAAAAGCTACTCTCCCCATCCCTGAACAACAGAATTAAGGAAGAGGTTAAAAAAAAAAGTGTGAGGAAAATCAACACAAATGAAGAAAAACCAAAGGAAGAATATGAGTCTCACACAGACTCCTGGGAGGTCAACCACTGAGAATACAGATTTTGCAATGCAAACAATGAAGAGCCCCCAGAATGACTGGTCTCAAACCACAAACCCAGATATCAAGACATTAATAGAGAAAATAAATAGAATTGAGGAAAGATAACAGGAAAGAATGAAGGAGTTGATAACTGAGATAACAGTAATAAAGAATACAGTGAATGAAATTAATACCATACTGATAATCATGGAAAGCAGAATTAACCAAGGAGGAGAAAGAATCTCAGAGCTTGAGGACCAAAAGAAGATTTAATAGACAGAACAAAGCCTCTAAGAGATGAGTGATTATTTCAAGAGGCCAAACCTAAGATTAATTAGAATCCCTGAGGAAGCTAGAGAGACAGAGACCACCCTGGAACAAACATTCCATGAAATTATCCAAGAAAATTTCCCTCATCTCATCAGTGATGCGACCATTCAAACACAAGATTCAGAGAACCCCTGTGAGACAACAAATGAGAAGACCAACTCCTAGACACATAGTAATTCACCTACACAAAGTAGGCATAAAATAAAAAATCCTAAAGGCAGCAAGAGAAAAAGGTCAGACTACCTACTGGGGAAGACCAATTAAAATGGCGGCAGACTTATCTACAGAAACACTTCAGGCTTAGGAGAACTTGGAGCCCAATCTTCAAAGTCCTCAAAGATAAACGATTTCATCCAAGAATTACCTACCCAACTAAGCTAAGCTTCATCAGTGAAGGAGAATTTTAAAACCCTTCCCAGACATTCAATCCCTAAGACCTTACACTGCCTCCAGACCAGCTCTACAAGAAACACTTAAAGTATTAAACATATGGAAGGCTGAGGTGGAAGGATCGCCGGAGCCCAGCAGGTCGAGGCTGCGGTGGCCGGGAGCAGCCACTGCACTCCAGTCTGGGTGACAGAGTGAGACTCCAACTCAAAAAAAAAAAAAAAGTATTAAACATAGAAGAAAGAAAAAAAAGAAGAAAAATACCCTTCCCAAAATGCAGGAAAAAGATTGAAAACACATATGAATCAACCCAAAAATCAAAAGAAAGACAATAAACAGCAATAAAAACAACAAACTCCATAAGAACCTCATGACAGGGATAAACTCTCACATTTCAATAATCAACCTGAATGTGAATGGACTAAATGCACTGCTGAAAAAACATAGAATGGTAAAATGGATAAAATATCATGAGACAACAATATATCATCTCCAAGAGATTCATCTCACCAGAAAGGACACTCACAGACTCAAAGTAAGAGGATGGGAAATAAAATTTCAGGTAAACAGAACACAAAAGAAAGCAGAAGTCATCATCTTAATATGAGACAAAATACCCTTTAAGCTATCAAAAATGTAAAAAGATATGGAAGGTCACTACATAATGATAAAAGGTTCAATCCATCAACAAGAAATATCCCTCCTAAACATATATGCACCCAACATAGGAGCATCAACTTTCACAAAGCAACTGCTAGGTAAAATTTAAAAAGACACTGACTCTAACACTATCACAGCTGGGGGCTTAAATACCCCACTTACAACCTTAGACAGATCATCAAAACAAAAAATAAACAAGGAGATCCAGAACCTCAATGAGACGCTTGACCAAATGGATGTAATTGATACCTACAGAACACTTTACCTAACAACCACAGAATACATCCTGCTCATCACCACATGGAACGTACTCTAAGATTGACCACATCCTTAGCCGTAAATCAAGCATAAACAAATTCCATAGATTGAAATACTGCCATGCACCTTCTCAGACAACAGTGGAATAGAAATAAATATCAACACCAATAAAATTTCCCCCAAACCCACAAAGACACTAAACAGCATGATGCTAAACAACTCCTGGGTCAGCAAGAATATCAAAACAGAGATGAAACAAATGAAAACAAAGAAACATCTTACCAAAACCGCTGGGATACTATGAAATCATTACTAAGAGGGGAGTTCATATCTCTATGAACACACAAGAATAAATGGAAAGATCACAAGTTAACAGTCTAACAAATTACCTAAGGAAGCTGGAAAAGCAAGACCATCAAAACCTTAACTTCAGCAGAAGAATCCAAATCACACACACACGCACAAAAAAGCCCAAATCCGGGACATAGAAGACAAAAAGATAATACCAAAAAAAAAAAAATAAATGTAAAAAAAAGCTGATTTTTTGAAACAATAAACAAGATTTATGTACCCCTAGCTAGACTGACCAAGAAAAAGAGAGAAAAAGCCCAAATAAATTATATATTGCTTTAAAGAATTGTTCTTCATATAAAAGACAAATGTCAAAATCATGCCAAAAGCAATTGCAACCCAGCTTCTCGAAGGCAAATACAGAAACAGTCTCCCTCCACATCCTGGTCCCCACAGGTGGTCCTCTCCCAGAGGGACGTAATCTATCTCTGTCAATCACTAGTGCCCCTAAAGTTGACTCCCACTATTTTTCATGTCTAGAAAAGTGCTTCCTTGCCTCTGGAAAATGTTCAATCAAACCACACAGCTGTAGTAGGAACAGTCTGTCCTTGTGCATCCCACTCTCTAGACATTGGTTGAGCCAATCAGAGACCAGTACAGAACTTCTTCAGCTGCAGCTGTCTGGGAAAAGCCTTTTCTTCTTTGGTTGCTAGGTCTTTAAGAAGTGAGCCTGAATCTCCTAGGCTGACCCTGACTCTGTCATGAAACCTGTCTAGAATAGAAGAGATGGAGATTTGAGAGATCTCATGGAAGCAAGAGACACGGGGAGAAAAAGAGAAGAGGGGACCATCCCAGGAATGAAGCCCACCTGGTCGTGATGGGTGAACCTTGAAATATGCTATTGGATACAATTTGCTAGAATCTTGAGAATGTTTGCATCTATGTTCATCAGAGACCTTGGCCTGTGGTTTTCTTTCCTTGTTGGATCTTTGCCATTTGGGGGTATCAGGATGATATTGGCTTGATAGAATGAGCTAGGAAGAATTCCTTCCTTCTAAATTGCCGGAAATACTTTCAGTAGGATTGGTATCAGCTCTTCCTTATATAATCAGCTGAGAAACCATCGGGCCCTGACCCAGAGCTTTTTATGGTGGGGAGGTTTCTTATTACTGAGTCTATTTCTTGAATTGCTATTCATCTGTTTAGGGTTTCAGTTTCTTTCTGTTTCAATCTTGGGAAGTTACCAGGAATTTCTCCATTTCCTCTAGATTTTCTAGTTTATTCACATACAGATGTTTGTAGTAATCTCTGATATTTTGTATTTTTTCAGGGTCAGTTGTAACATTGCCTTTTTCATTTCTCGTTGTGTATATTTGAATTTTTTGTCATTGTTGTTAACCAGGTCATGGGTCTGTCAATCTTATTTATCCTTTCAAAGAACCAGTTTTTTGTCTTGTTTATCCTTTGTATGATTTTTTTAGTCTCTATGAGAGAGGACCCCCCCAAAAAAAACCAGAATTATATTTAAGGTGTGGGACCCTTGTAGTACACTTGGAATAAGTTTCTTTGGATAAGTCATTCTAAGTTTTTATCTTTTTAAAAAATATTTTTGAGAAGGTTGTGTTGTGATTTGCAGATAAAATATCCTGAGTTATGGCAAACAGGTGATGCATCTGTCCATACCGTGCTGAGTGTTCAGCAGTTTTTGACCAAAAACAGCATGACTCCCATGCCCTCACCATCCCTATTCACTCAATCTCACCATTAACAACTTTTTTTTTGTTTTCCTGAATGAAGTCTTCAAAGGGAAATGTTTTGCTGATGTGAAGTGAAGCAAAAAATGGCAGAAGCATTAAAAGACATCAAAATTGATGAGTTCAAAAACTTTTATGAGTAGTGGAAAAAGCATCTCGATAGGCGCATTGCATCAAATGGAGAGTACTCTGAAGGTGACTGAAGTTTAAACGTGTAAGAATAAATAATTTTTTTATAAATAAATTCTAGGTTTTCATAGCTCTCCCCCTGGATTTCATTCAACTGTGATTTTATTTTAATGATTTCCATTTTTTTTTTCTAATTCTGGGACTGGATTGTACTTGTCTTTCTAGCTCCCTTAGGTAACATTAGACTGATTCTTTAAGATTCCCTCTATTTTCTTGATGTGTGCATGCATTTTATAAACTTCCCTCTCAGCACATTCATGGTATCTCAGAGATTATGGTGTGTTATGTTTTTGTTTTAGTTTGTTTCTAAGAATTTTTTTATTTCTACTTGATTCTGTGTTAACCCAAAAGGAATTCAGAAGCATGGTCTTAAAAAAAAAAGCATGTTCTTTAATTTCCATGTGTTTGTGTGTTTGGGGGTTTGGGAAGGTTCCTGTTAGTAATGATATTTATTTTTATTCCACTGTCGTCTGAGAAGATGCTTAGTATGATTTCAAACTTTTGAAATTTGTTCATGCTTGATTTATGTTTGAGTATGTGGTCAACCTTGGCGTATGTCCCATGTGCTGCTAAGAAGAATGTATATTCTGTGGATGTTGGGTGAACTGTTCTGTAGATATCTGTTAGGTCTGATTGGCCAAATGACAAGTTAAGGCTCCAGATTTCTTGTTAGTTTTTACTTCGATGATCTAAGGCTGTTAGCAGGGTATTAAAGTCTCTTAGTATAACTGGATGGCTATCTTTGTCCCTTCGTAGTTTAATTAGCAATTGTTTTATAAATCTGGGTGCCACTATATTGGGTGTGTATATATTCAAGATGAATGTATCTTGCCAATGGATTGAGCCTTTTATTGGCTTAAAGTCTGTTTTGTCTGCCATAAGAATAGATAAGAGGATTGATTGCCTGAGCCCGGAGGTTCGAGACCAACCTGGGCAAATTGGTGAGACCTCGTCTCTACAGTAAAACACAAAAACCAGCCAGGTGTGGTGGTGTGCGTCTGTAGTTCCAGTTACATGGAAGGCTGAGGAGGAAGGATCGCCTAAGCCCAGCTGGTCAAGGCTGCAGTGGCCATGAGCACACCACGGCACTCGAGCCCGGGCGATAAGAATGAGACTCCAACTCAAAGAACAAAACAAAACAAAAACAAGAATGTTAAAGGTGGGACCTCAGTCCCTTCTGGTTTACAGAGTTTCTGCGAAGTCTGATGGGTCTTCCTTGGTAGGTGATCTGTCCCTTCTCTCTAGACTGCCTCTAGGATTTTTAAATTTCATGCTTACTTTGTAGAAATGGATTATTATATGGTTTGGGGATGGTCTTCTCGTGTAATATTTCACAATTGTTCTATGAATCTCTTATATCTGCATGGCCTTCTCTCCAGCAAGATAGGGGAAATTTTATTGGGTGACGTTTTAGAAGGCTTGTTCCAGGTTGCTCTCAGTTTCCCTTTCTCTCTTCAAGGATGCCAATCTACCATAGATTTAGTCTCTTACATAATCCTACACCTCTCGTATGCTGTGCTCATTCTTCCTAAGTATTTCTTCTTGTTTTTCTTGGCATGAGTTAGTTCAATAGTTTGATCCTCAAGCCTGTGATTATTTCCTCCACCTGGTTGATTCTGCTGTTGAGGCTTGCTATTGTGTTTTGAAATTCCAGGAGAGAATTCTTCATTTCTAGAAGTTCATATTGGTTCTTTCTTGTAACGGCCAACTCAGCTTTCACTTTCTGCACTGTTTTCGTGGTCTGGATGATATGTGTCTACCTTCTTGTGGATCTCATTGAGTGTCTTTGCCATTCATAGTCTGAATTCTATGTCATCAGGGACAGGTCTTTCTGGATGGGTTCCATTGGTTGGGATTTGGGAAGCCCTTTTGTGGGTGTAAATTAGTTAAGGCTTTGGGGCTTGCCAGTGTTTTTTGTTTTTAAGTTGGAGTCTCACTCTGTCGCCCAGGCTGAATTACAGTGACACACTCACAGCCACCCCAGCGTCGACTTCCAGGGCTCTGGCAATCCTTCCGCCTCAGATATCCAAGTAACTGGAACTACAGGTGCGCACTACCACACCTGACTATTTATTTATTTATTTATTTATTTATTGTAGAAACGAAGTCTCATCAAGTTGCCTGGGCTGGTCTTGAACTGGTGGGCTCAGGCAATTCACTTGCCTCGGCCTCCCAAAGTGCTGGGATTACAGGCTGAGCCACCGAGCCCAGCCTGTCAGTGTTTTTTCACTGGTTCCTCTTCATCTGTGAGGGCAGACTCTTCTTTTTTATTATTTGTTTTGTTTTTTGGTATCTTCTGTTGGTCATGTTGGCCCTCCTCCCCAGGAAAGTTTCTTTGTCTTCTTTGTTGTTTTCAAGGCAGACACACGTGTGCAGACATGCTATTGTTGTGGGTGGCCATTTGTGAGTTTTGTTTTGTTTTTGTTTTTGTTTTGTTTGCCTTTCCTTCCTCCTCTGGTCTACCTGTGGTGGGACAGTATGTCAGAATTGGTGGTGATCTGAAGGGAAACTATCCAGAACTACTTCACCAGTGCAGTCTGGCAGAAATGAATTAAAACCTTTCACCTAGCTGGGCGCGGTGGCTCAAGCCTATAATACCAGCACTTTGGAAGACCAAGGTGAGGGGATTGCCTGAGCACATAGGTTCGAGAACAGCTTGGGCAACTTGGCGAGACCTCATCTCTACAATAAATAAAAAATTAGCCAGGTGTGGTAGTGCACGCCTGTAGTTCTGGCTACTTGGAATGCTAAGGTGGAAGGATCGCTGGAGCCCAGAAGGTCGACGTTGGGATGGCCATGAGTGTGCCACTGCTTCCAGCCTGGGTGACAGAGTGAGACCCCAACTCAAAAAAAAAAAAACTTTCATCTATTTCAGAAGCTTTCCCCTCCTTCCAGAACAGGCGACAGGAGTCCTATCTGGAGTTTCTGTGTCCTCCTCTCCAGACTGCTTGCCTCTTCAGCAGAATTGGCAGACAGCCAGGTAGGATCCTACGGCTGTACTCTGGTTGAGGTGTTCTTGGGGTTGTGGCATGGCCTTCTCCTGTTTTGTAGGGGAACCACCCCTTTTGCCCTGGGGTAGAAGGCAAGCAGTGGGGAGTTGTTATTTATTCCTCTGTTTGCAAGTGAGTGGAGCCACTGCCACTGCTGCACTGTGCAGAATTCTTAGTTCTTAGCCTCCTTAGATCCTGTTATCCATGGAAGGGATATCATAGCAATGGTGGCGCCCTGAGGGCAAGCCAAGCCTGCAGCCCTAACCTAGGGTTGCAATGGCTGCTGGCAGCAGAGAAACTTCCCCAAATTAGTTTCATTGCCTCTGCTGGGTGCTGGGGAGGGAGGGTGGGGAGCAGCGCCTGCATGGCACAGACCACCCTAGCAGGGCATTTCCTATTGAGACTCTGTGGGGGTTGGGGGATGCCCGCTGCAGGGAGAGACTTTCCAGAAACTGAGGTTCCCCAGTTCCATGTGGGACCTACTAAATCTGTCTCTATTTAGGGCAGCCCTCTGCAATAGGCCAGTGTGGGAGGGTGCAAGGGGGGGAATCTTCCTGAGATGTCTCTCCCTTGGCTGAGATGGCAGAGGCCTATGTGAGATGTGTAGAAAAGAAAAGCTGTCACTTTTATTCACCCCTTCTGTCTTAAAAGATGATCTCCTATTCTCCTGTCAGGGCCACTTCTAGGGGTGTCCAGAGCTTGGAGCTGTCCATTCTCTGCATATCAAGGTGACTGACAGACCAGCTTGATTTTTCAAGTCAACTTTCAAACCCCTAGGTCTGCTCCTCCATATAAGTTTATTTGCAGAGAGGTGTCATTGTGCGATGTCTTCCGTTGACCATCTCCCTGTCACCCCCCACCCAGGAATGTTTCTTTGTCATCTTCTTTGTTTTTGTTTTCAAGGCAGACACACGTGTGCGCACACGTGTCTATGGGATAGGATGGCTGGCTGGGCTCGGTGGCTCAGCCTGTAATCCCAGCACTTTGGGAAGCAAGTGGATTGCCTGAACCCGCAGGTTTGAGATCAGCCTGAGCAACTTGGCAAGACCTCGTCTCTACAATAAATCAAAAGTTGGCCAGGTTTGGTAGTGCACACCTGTAGTTCCAGCTACCTGGAAGACTGAGGCGAAAGGACTACAAGAGCTCAGCAGGTCGATGCTGGGGAAGCCGTGAGCGTGCCACTGCACTCTAGCCTGGGCAACAGAGTGAGACTCCAACTCAAAAAAAAAAAAAAGATGGGATGGCCTCTCTTCCATCCTAAGAGAGGGACATCCTAAAGTGTCCCTATCAGCAGGTAGTTGATTAAGGAGTAGGTCCCTTCATTGTTTGATCAGCAGGGCCACAGTTTACTTTGAATCCAGTCCTTTCAACATGCTCTGCCTCTGCCAGGTTCAAGTAAAGGGTTATTTCCCATTCTCATTTCTGTTTTGGAATTAGGTCTCCAATTTTAGCTCCACAGATAAAATGAGATAAAAGGGCTTTTGGCATATCAACACCTTCTTTAATGCTCAAATATTGTCCAAAGGTATTTTTTAGTCTATCAAGATAGAGAAGGGTTTTTAGGCTTAGATGACTCCGTAAGAGCTGGCACAGTCACTAGGAATGTAATGCTGTGTGATTCATGTCTCGGATCCCTCAATTGACAGCTGGCCACCTTCAGGCAGAAAATCAGAGGGAACACTGCCTCTGAGTCAAAGTCAAGCTCTCAAGGTACGAAATCAAGACAGAAGGAGAACCTCGTCTAGTTTTATTGGTGACCCACAGCAGAGTTTTCCCAAGTGGGTGCCCAATAGCGAGAACCGCAGGCTTACAGAACTGTGAAGTCAGGCTGGGCATAATAGCTCATGCCTATAATCCCAGCACTTTGGGAGACTGAGGTGAGAGGATCGCTTGAGCCCAGGATTCAAGACCAGCCTGGGCAACATAGTAAGACCTCGTCTCTAAAAAAAATTTTAAAAATTAGACGAGGGTGGTGGTGTGTGCCTATAGTCTCAACTACTTGAAAGGTTGAGGCAGATGGATTGCCTGAGCACAACCTAGGTGACAGAGTGAAACTCCAACTCAAAGACTCAGAATAAAAAAGAAAAAAAGAAGTGTGAGGTCAGATCAAACAAGACAGACTTATAGGTCCTCTGCCTATGTTCTGCCTTAAGATATTCCAAACAACAATTTTAGATAGCACAACACAAAACAGCAACACAAGAGTCAGCAAAAGAGGCAGGCCGATTCCACCAAGGATGACAAACAAATGGGAACCAATACCTGGTTATTCATAAAACCTGGGCACCTAACTGAGCATAACTTGTGAAGGAACATGAAGAGAATAGAGTTGAGACCTAGTACTGACTTAGTGCAAGCAGCAAGACACAAGGGGCCTCTGTGGACACTGGACCCCTTGAAGGTTAGGTTCAGGACAACAGGGAATATACAGTGTATTCAGTGGGACTGCCACTATAACTGTGGAGATAAGCCAAAGGAGAACAAGCAAAGGCTAATTATTCAGAGCGTGCCTTTGCAAGGGAGTCAGCCACTATCACTTGTGTTTTGGCAGACTTAAAGGCAGGCATAGAGGTAGGAAATGTTTATAGTAGAATTAAGGGAAGGCTTCAGGTGCGCCCTGGTTGGAGGGCATTAACACAGGGAAGCTGGAGGAAAAGGTTGAAAACAACCAAATGTTCATAATCAGGGCACAGGATAAATGAGTGAGGGTGTATCCCTATAATGAAATACCGAATGGGTGTCCCCTTATCTGTGTTCCCAAAGCCTATTGTCCATAATTAATGTCCACTCATCCCATAGTATATGTTTACATGTCCGATTCCTCTACTGTACTCTTAAGGACTCAAGGCAAAATTTAATTTCATTTATCTTTGTGTCCTCCCAATAAATATTTGTCAGTTGAGAGCGAAATACATGGTACCTGTTTCTCTCCAACCAAAAAATAGGCAATCATAAAAAGCAATGCAGACTTCAAATGTCACTAATTGAGAAATATGACTCAATAAATTAAAGCATTGTGTTTTTAAGAAATATTTATATTCTACCATAAATTTGAATGTTAAACTACATTTTTTAAAACTACATTTTAAAAAGCAATATGGCAACATGTTTAATTCAAATGAAATGAGGCTCTTGAGACATTATCTAAAATAAAAGGTCAGCACAGTTTTTTCTAAAAGGAGTCAGACAGTAAATATTTTAGGATGTGAGAGTCACATTGTATTTGTCATCTATTTTTTGCTGGTTTCTTTTTAAAAAATAAACTCTTAAAAATGTAAAGTTTTTAGCATGCACCTGTAATTCCGGCTACTCGGAAGGCTGAGGCAGAAGGATCACTGGAGCCCCAGTGGGTCGAGGCTGCGGTGGCCAGGAGCGGCCACTGCACTCCAGTCTAGGCAACGGAGTGAAACTCCAACTCAAAAAAAAAAAAAAGGAAAGTTTTCCTTGATTTAAGGACTGTATAAAATAAATCACAAGCTGGATTTGGAGTTGCAGACCCTTGTCTAACCACCACAGTTCCTTGACTTCTTTCTACTCTTAAGAGACCATGTTGGAGAAACATCCAAGTATAAATATCTAAATACATTGGAAGGGTATAAAACGAACTTTCTCAGGCAAAGTGAGAATACAGGAAAAAGAGGCTGAACTGACTACTGAAACTTTAGAGTTAGAGTCACCTGGAAGACTTGCTGAGACTCAGATTGCTATGAAACCCAAGTTCCCAAGAGACACTAGTGTTTCTTGTTTGGGACATTTGAGAACTGCTGCTGGACAAAACGGAAGCCTCCCAAATCCTTATTTGCACAATCTTTTCTTTACTATGCCACAAGAAGTCTTCTCATCACCGTGAGTAAAGCTCTTGGGAATTAATTCCCCTCCTAGCTTCCAGCGTATTAGACACTTGGTATGTGTCACATTGAAACTTCATTGACTCACCCAGCTTAGAAGACAAAAAGAGGAGAATGTTGTCAAACCAGCAATACCCCTTAAGAAGCTCTGGAACAAGAACACAGCAAGAGCCTACTAGTGTAATCCCTTTTGAACTGAGAACTTTCTGTACCCCTCCCTAAAGTAAGCACTGGTATTAAAAGCTGCTGATCTGAGTGGGCCATAATGCAATACGGCAACAGCCTATGTAACCTGTGTAACTAGTTCAGCCAATTTTCTAGGGCAATAAGCTCCAAGATGGCTTTAAGTTCAGATCCTTTCCTGGTGGATTTGGGTGCTTAGTTTGGTTCTTTAACCTTCCTTAAACCTGGTAGCCCATGCCAATTTTTATCATACACCTTAGCACACTAAATGTATATGTATTTTCTCTGGGTCAAAACTTATTTTTCCCTGTTACTACATGTTAAGCACTTAGAACAGTACCTACACTTAACTTGGGCTAAACAAGTTCAAGCAATTGCTATTATTACTCAAAGCACCTAGCATGGGGCTGGGCACTTAGTAGGAGTTCAATAAATATTTGCTTGTATTGTTTATTTATTTATTTATTGAGCTGGAGTCTCAGTCTGCTGCCCAGGCTGAAATGCAGTGGCATGATCACGGCTCACTACAGCCTCAGTCTCCTGAACTCAGGCAATCCTCCCACCTCAGCCTCTTTTTTTTTGAGTTGGAGTCTCACTCTGTCACCCAGACTGGAGTGCAGTGGCCGCTCCCAGCCACCGCAGCCTCAACCTCCTGGGCTCCAGCAATCCTTCCGCCTCAGCCTTCCTAGTAGCCGGAATTACAGGTGCGTGCTACCATGCCCAGCTAATTTTTTGATTTATTGTAGAGATGAGGTCTCACCTGCCCAGGAGGGCCTCGAACCTGTGGGCTCAGGCTATCAATTCACCTCACCCTCCCAAAGGCGTGGGATTACAGGCTGAGCCACCAAGCCCAGCCCACCTTAGCCTCTTGAGTAGCTGGGACTACAAGCTTAATCCACCATACCCAGCTAATTTTTTATTGTTTTTTTGTAATGATGGGGTCTTGCTATTTTGCCCAGGCTGGTCTCAAACTCCTGGTGTCAAGCTGTGCTCCCACCTTGGCCTCCCAAAGTGCTGAGATTATAAGCATGAGCCACCACACCCAGTCAATATTGTTAGTGAATAAATAAACAGTATAACTCATGGTTATGATCTCCTCAACAAAGATTTTTGTAGTTTACTCACTATCTTTGTAAATACTAATAATTTGGGACAATCCAGACCCTAGGTTTCTGTTTAAGTTGATGAAAAATGTTCCAGAAATAGTGTTGATGGTTGCACAACATTGTAAATGTACTTAATACTAATGAATTATATACTTAAAAATTATTCAAATAATATATTTTACATTATGTATATTTTATGGCATAAAAAAAGAATGATTATAGTCACTATAGCACAATAAATTAAAACTTATCTGTGGCTGGGTGCGGTGGCTCAAGTCTATAATCCCTGCACTTTGGGAGGCGGAGGTGAGGGGATTGCCTGAGTCCAGGGTTCGAGATCAGCCTAGGCAACTTGGCAAGACCTCATCTCTACAATAAATAAAAGAATTAGCTGGGCATGGTGGTGCACACCTGTGGTTCCAGCTACTTGGAAGGCTGAGGCAGAAGGATCACCTGAGTCCAGCAGGTTGAGGCTGCAGTGACTGTGAGTATAGCACTGCACTCCAGCCTGGGTGACAGAGTGAAACTCCAACTCAAACAAACAAACAAACAAAAACACCTCATCTGTGACAATGGGAAATGCAATATAAAGGTGAGTGCAGACACCGAGCATTTTGGTGAAGGTGTCTTCCTCGTCATAATGATGTTCACACACATAGTGATGTCCCTTCCCATGAAGGGAATAAATAGTCTTTCAGCAAGATAAAGACAGATGACTATTTCATAAAGAAGAGAGTCAATGCATATTCCATTTCACAATGGATACAAACTAATTTCTCTTATAGATTAGAAAACAAAAGTAATCCTTAAATGGCAAATTTTGTTTCAATTTAAATACCTTTGGGGAAAAAATAAGCAACAACCCTGAGTGGAAAATTCCCATAATTCTTCTCCTTTCCTGTTCCCATTGATGGGATAGGAGTTATCCAGTCAGTATTCAATTAAACCTGTACTTTATAACAGTCACATCCTCTATAGTCACATTCTCTATATCCTTGTTTATTTTTGCCTACTCGCCCAGGCAAAACATAAGCATTGTTAAAGTCCTTCACTACTACAATGGTTACAAAAATTTCTCCTTATATTTATAAGTGTTTGCTTTATTTTAGTGCAATAATACTAAATGCAGAAAGATTCATGAAAGCTGTCCCATGTGTACAGAATAATCACTTTTGTCAATTAGTTTAAAATTAATCCAGTTTCCTATATAATATTTGCCTCAAATTTGATTTTTGACCTTTTAAAATTTTATTTTCTTAGTTGACAAATAATTATACATATTCATGGAGTGCATAGTGATATGTCATGCATATACTGTATAGTGATAAGATCAAGGTGGTTAGTATAACTATTATTTCAAACATTGGTCATTTATTTCTGTTGGGATCATCCAATATTTTCCTTCCAGATATTTGAAACTATGTATTACTGTTAATTATAGTCATCCTACAGAGCACTAGAACTTATTCCTCCTGTCTAGCTCTAATATTGTATCTTTTAACAAATCTTTCCCTATCCTATTTTCCCCCTACCCTTCCCAGCCTCTGGTATCCTATGTTCTATTTTTTTCTTCTATAATATCAACTTTTTTATGTTTCTAGAACATGCAGTGTTCAGTGTGTTCTTTTCCTGGTATATTTTACTTAATGTCCTTCAGTTTCATCAATGGTGCTATGAATTACAGAATTCTATTGTTTTTTTATGGCTGAATAGTAATCCATTATATATACACACACACACACACACACACACACACACACACACACACACACACTATATTTTATGTATCCATTAATCTGTTGTTGGACACCTAAGTTGATTCTATATCTTGGCTATTATGAACAGTGCTGCAGTAAATGTGGGGTTGCAGATGTCTCTTAGATAATACTGATTTCCTTTCTCTGTAAATACCCAATAGTGGGATTGCTGGATTATTTGGTGTTCTATTTGTACTTTTGTTTTGTTTTTTAAAACAGGGTCTCACTCTTTTGCCCAGGCTGGAGTGCATTGGCACAATCTCAGCTCACTTCTTCCTTGTCCTAGACTCAAGCAATCCTCCCATCTCAGCCTACTGAGTAGCTAGGACTACAGGCACGTACCACCATGCCTGGATAATTTTTAAAAAAATTTTTGTAGAGATGAGGTCTCACTATGTTGACCAAGCTGTTCTCAAACTCTTGGGCACAAGAGAGCTTCCTGCCTTGACCTCCCAAAGTACAGGTTTATAGGTATAAACCTGTCTAGAAACGTTTTCCCTGTTCTGGTAATTTTATAGTTTCGGGTCTTATATTTAGGCCTTTAATCCATTTTAATTTGTATATAAGGTGAGAGATATTCTGTTCCACTGGTGTATGTGTCTGTTTTATGACAGTATAATAGTTTTGGTTATTACAACTTTGTGTTTTATTTTGAGGTCTGGTAGTGTGAAATCTGCAGTTTTGTTCTTTTTGCTAAAGACTGTGTTTGCTAGCTATTCAGGAGTTCATATGGTTCCATATACATTTTAGAAATTTTTCCTATTTCTGTGAAACATATCATTGGAATGCATTCATAATGCATATGAATAGCATTGAATCTATAGATTGCTTTGGGTAGTATTGACATTTTAACAATACTAATTCTTCCAATCCATAAGCATGGAATTTTTTTTCATTTGTTTGTATCTTCTTCAATTTCTTTCATCAGTGATACGTAGTTTTCCTTAAAGATGGCATTCATAGCCGGGCTCAGTGGCTCAGCCTGTAATCCTGCGCCTTTGGGAGGCTGAGGTGAGTGGATTGCCTGAGACCGCGGGTTTGAGACCCGTCTGGGCAGCGAGACCTCATCTCTACAATAATTCAAAAAATCAGCCAGGTGTGGTAGCGCATGCCTGTAATTCTGGCTGCTTGGAAGGCTGAGGCGGAAGGATAGCTGGAGCCCAGCAGGTCGAGGCTACGGTGGCCGGGAGCAGCCACTGCACTCCAGTCTGGGTGACAGAGTGAGACTCCAACTCAAAAAAAAAAAAAGATGACACTCATGTCCTTGATTAAATTTATTCCTGGGAGGCTGGGCTCAGTGGTTCACACCTGTAATCCCAGCACTTTGGGAGAAGGAAGTGAGAGGATTGCCTAAGTCCAAGAGTTCAAGGCCAGCCTAGACAACTTGGTGAGACCTCGTTTCTACAATAAATCAAAAAATAGGGTGCACACTTGTAATCCTAGTTACTTGGAAGGCTGAAGCAGAAGGATCCTCTAAGTCCAGCAGGCAAGGCTGCAGTAGCCATAATCAGCCACTGTACTCCAGCCTGGATGAGACAGTGAGACTACAACTAAAAAAAAAAACCAAAAAATTATTCTGGGTATTTTATTTATTTTGTAGTTATTGCCCTCTTGATTTATTTTTCAGCTACTGATTTTTTATATTAACTTGTATCCTGCAATTTGACTGAATTTGTTTATCAGTTCTAAGAGTTTTTAGAAAAACTCTTTAGCTGTTACTGCATATAAGGTCATGTCCTTGTTTGCAGATCATGTCATCATGTTTCAATTTTTAGAAGAAAATCTTAGGATTTCTGGCAAGATGGTGACAGAACAGGTCAGACTGTGAGAGTCTCTACAAAAGTGTATGTCCATAAAGACTCTCTGCAAGAATGGGTGTGTGCCAGTGGTTGAGTGAAAGTTCATATGAGGGGAGACCCAGATTTTTTTTTTTGATTTTTTTTTTGAGTTGGAGTCTCACTCTGTCGCCCAGACTGGAGTGCAGTGGCCACTCCTGGCCACTGCAGCCTCGACCTGCTGGGCTCCGGCTATCCTTCCGCCTCAGCCTCCCAAGTAGCCGGAATTACAGGCATGTGCTACCACGCCCGGCTAATTTTTTGATTTATTGTAGAGATGAGGTCTCGCTTGCCCAGGCGGATCTCGAACCCGTGGGTTCAGGCAATCCACTCACCTCAGCCTCCCAAAGGCGTGGGATTATAGGCTGAGCCACCGAGCCCGGCTGAGACCCAGGTTTTTACACGTGGGACTCTCTTCGGGAAGTGACTGCAACCCCCCACTGCCCTGAGATTGGAGACCCCAGCCTGCAGGATCATCTACTGTTCTTGGGGCTAGACAGAGAAGAGGCAGTGGAAAGCAGCTGATCCTCATCACCTTGTGCCCAGTCCACACCATCACCTGTGATAGCAGAGCAGCACAATCCCCAGGATCTGTGGAGAGGGCAGGGGAAAATTGGAAAGGAACCCCACCACTGGTGAGGAAACACTGACCCGTGCCATTTTCTCTGTTCCCAGACCAGGTAGAGTCCTGCATTGTCCTGCCCAGCTCCACCCAGCCTCCAACCTGGGACCTAGAGGTTATCTCCTCATCAAACTCAGAGAGACAGACGCCCATCCAATACTGGAACAGACAAAAACACATCAGATCTCAGTGGGAGACTTGACAACAATGGCAGCAAGCTGGGTGAATCCAGATCTGATTCACGCTCCTCCCACAGTAGTCCATGGGGCATCTGAACAACACTGAGAACAACCCTGTCAGACTGTGCTGAGAATGGAGGGGGGGTTGGAGTTACAGGAATGACCCCAGAATGAGTTTTTTTGTTGTTGTTTTGTTGTTGTTTGTTCTGCTTGGTTTTTTAGTTTTGTTTTTTGTTTGTTTTTAGTTTTAGTGGGAGTTTTTTTTCCTCTCTTCTCTTTTTTTCTGTTTTTGGTTATATTTTTGTACTTGCTTTGTTTCTGTTATTTTAGTGCTTTTTAAAAAGACATCTTGTTTGTTTATGGGTATTTTTGAGGGAGAGTACATCAACAGGGGGGTATTTGTTGGTTTGTGTGTTTGTATGATTGTCTGTATGTTTTTGGTTTTTTAAATATTTTCTTTCTTTGTGTGTCTTTTCATTTGTTTGTTGGTATGCCTGTCTGTTTTCTCTCTTCTTCTTCTTCTTCTCTCTCTCCACCTTCCTCTCCTCCCCCTCCTTCCATTTTCCATTATTTTCCTTTTTCTTAGCTCATTTTGCTTTCAGGGAACCTGTATCCCCACTGCATGGACAGGTTGTAAGGTAAGTGTGAAGTGGGTTTCAGGGGGCCCACACACATGTCAGTGGATACTGGAATCGGCAGATAGTTCCTAAATCACAGCTCTCTCTTCAATTAAATCTCAAAGCTGCAAAAAAAATAAAGCCCCCAACCACAGTCCACCTTCAGAATTGAAAAAAGTCAGAGAATCTACATGAGGAAGAACAGGGGATTGAGCAAACAGAAGTAAAAGCTACTCCCACAATCTCTGAACAACAGAATTAAAGAAGTTTAAAAAAGGTGGGGGAGGGGGGAGAAAATCTATACAAATGAAGAAAAACCAAAGGAAGAGTATGGGTCTCACACAGACCCCTGGGAGGTCAACCACTTTGGAACACAAACAATGAGGAGCACCCAGAATGACTGGTTTCAAACCACAAACCCAGATATCAAGATATTAATAGAGAGAAAAATAGAAATGAGAGAAAACAGGAAAGAATGAATGAGTTGATAACTGAGATAACAGCAATAAAGAATACAGTGAATGAAATTAATAACAAACTGATAAGCATGGAAAGCAGAATTAACCAAGCAGGAGAAAAATCTCAGAGCTTAAGGACCAAAATATGGAACTAACCCAAACTGTTAAAAGCATGGAAAAAGAAGCTTAAAAAGAAAGAACAAAACCTCCAAGAGATGAGCAATTATTTCAAGAGGCTGAACCTAAGATTAATTGGAATTCCTGAGGAAGATAGAGAGACAGAGACCACCCTGTAACCTGGAACAAACATACCATGAAATTATCAAAGAAAACTTCCCTCATCTCATCAGTGATGCAACCACTCAAACACAAGATTCAGAGAACCCCTGTGAGACAACAAATGAGAAGACTAACTCCTAGACACATAGTAATTCGCCTACACAAAGTAGGCTAAAAGAAAAAAATTCCAAAGGCAGCAAGAGAGAAAGGTCAGACTACTAACTGGGGAAGACCAATTAAAATAGCAGCGGACTTATCTACAGAAACACTTCAGGCTAGGAGAGTTTGGAACCCAATCTTCAAAGGTCACAAAGATAAACAATTTCAACCAAGAATTACCTAACCAGCTAAGATAGACTTCATCAGTGATGGAAAATTAAAATCCTTCCCAGACATTCAATCCCTAAGAGCTTACACTGCCTCCAGACCAGCTCTACAAGAAACACTTAAGAAAGTATTAAACAAAGAAGAAAGGAAAAAAAAAGAACAAAAACACCCTCCCCATAAACAGGAAAACAGCAGGAAAAAGATTGAAAACACACATGAATCAACTCAAAAATCAAAAGAAAGATAACAAACAGCAACAAAAACAACAAACTCCATAAGACCCTCACGACGGGGATAAACTCTCAGATTTCAATAATTAGCCTGAATGTGAATTGACTGAATGCACCACTGAAAAAACATAGAATGGCAAAATGAATAAAATATCATAAGGCAACAATATATTGTCTCCAAGAAATTCATCTCACAAGAAAGGACACCCACAAACTCAAAGTAAGAGGATGGGAAACAAAATCTCAGGTGAACAGAACACAAAAGAAAGCAGGAGTCCCAGCTACTTGGAAGGCTCATGCGGAAGGATCGCCAGAGCCCAGCAGGCGAGGCTGCGGTGGCCGGGAGCGGCCACTGCACTCCAGTCTGGGCAACCGAGTGAGACTCCAACTCAAAAAAAAAAAAAAGAAAGCAGGAGTCATCATCTTAATATCGGACAAAACATCCTTTAAGCTACCAAAAATGTGAAAAAGATACAGAAGGTTACTACATAATGATAAAATGTTCAATTCATCAGCAAGAAATATTCATACTAAACAGGTATGCACCCAATGTAGGAGCACAAACTTTCACAAAGCAACTTCTAAGTAAACTTTAAAAAGACACTGACTCTAAGACTATCATAGCTGGAGACTTAAATGCCCCACTCACAACCTTAGATCATCAAGAAAAAAATAAACAAGGAGATCCAGAACCTCAGCGTGACACTTGACCAAGTGGACTTGATACCTACAAAGTACTCCACCCAACAACCACAGAATATGCATTCTACTTGTCACCACGTGGAATGTACTCTAAGACTGATGACATCGTTGGCCATAAATCAAGCATAAATAAATTCCGTAAGACTGAAATACTGCCATGCACCCTCTCAGACCACAATGGAATAGAAAGAAATATCACCAAGAAGGTTCCCCCAAAACCCATAAAGACATGGACACTAAATAGCGTGATGCTAAACAACTCCTGGGTCAACATGGAAATCAAAACAGAGATTAAAAAATGCCTAGAAGCAAATGAAAACAAAGAAACATCTTACCAAAACCTCTGGGATGCCATGAAATCAGTACTAAGAGGGGAACTCATATCTCTATGAACAAACATGAAGAAAATGGAAAGATCACAAGTTAACAGCCTAACAAATCACCTATGGAAGATGGAAACACAAGACCACCGAAATCCCAACTTCAGCAGAAGAATCCAGATCACCAAAATAAAAGTCAAAATTTGGGACATAGAAGACAAAAATATAATATAAAAAAATCAATGAAACAAAAAGCTGGTTCTTTGAAAGGATAAACAAGATTGATGGACCCCTGGCTAGACTGACAGAGAGAAAGAGAGAAAAAACTCAAATAAACACAATCAGAAATGCAAAAGATGAAGTCACAGCTGACCCCAAAGAAATACAAAAGGTTATCAGAGATTACTATGTACACTTGTATGGAAACAAACTTTAAAGCCTAAAGGAAATGGAGGACTTTCTGAAATCACAAATCCTCTCCTGGTTGAAACAAGAAGAAATCGAAATTCTAAATGGACCCATAACAATCCAGGAAATTGACTGTGTCATAAGAAAAACTACCCACAAGAAAAAGCCTTGGATCAGTTGGCTTTCCATCAGAATTCTACAAAACATATAAGGAGGAACTGATGCCAATCCTATTGAAAGTATTCCAGGCAATTGAGAAGGATTGAACTATCACCAAATCATTCTATGAAGTTAACATCACATTGATACCCAAGCCAGGTAAAGATCCAACAAAGAAAGAGAACTTAAGGCCAATATCCTTGATGAACATGGATGCTAAAATTCTCAACAAGATCCTAGTAAACTGGATCCAACAACACATCTCAAAAAGCATCCACCACCACCAAGTATGCTTCATCCCTGGGATGTAGGGATGGTTCAACATTCACAAGACCATAAACATAATTAAATACATCAATAGATGTAAAATCAAAAACCACATGATTATATCATCAGATGCAGAAAAAGATCCATCCAGCATCCTTCTTGATAAAAAAAACCTCGAACATCTAGGCATAGATGGAACACACCTCAATATAGTAAGAGCCATCTACAGGAAACTCACAGCCAGCATACTGTTAGACAGAAACTGGAACAATATCCCCTGAAAACCAGAACGAGACAAGGATGCCCACTCTCACCCCTCCTTTTCAACATAGTTTTGGAAATCCTAGCTAGAGCAATCAGACAAGAGAAGGAAATCAGGGGTATCCAAATAGGAAAAGAGGAAGTCAAGTTATCCCCTGAAAACCCAAGAGAAACTGTCAAAACTTCTTTGCACTGATAAAGGACGTTGACAAAGTCTCAGGGTGTAAAATAATGTGCAAAAGACAGTCTCATTTCTATACACCAACAATAAACAAACAGAAACCCAAATAAAAAGCACAATCCCATTCACAATAGCCACAAAAAAATGAAATACCTTGGCATCTTCCTAATCAGAGAAGTCAAAGACCTTTACAACGAAAACTACAAAACACTGCTCAAAGAAAACAAAGAAGACACAAACAAATGGAAAAATATTCCATGCTTATGGATTGGAAGAATCAACAAGGTTAAGATGTCCATCCTACCCAAGGCAGATTTAATGCAATACCCATTCTTCTGAGACCTGGAAATGACAATACAGAAATTCAAGTGGAAACACAAATGAACACAAATAGCCAAAACAATCCTCAGCAAAAAAAACAAAAACAAAAAACAAAGTAGGAGGTTTCACACTCCCAGACTTTTAGCTTTATTGTAAAACTACAATAATCAAAACAGCCTGGTACTGGCACAAGAACAGACATATAGACCAATGGAACAGGATAGAGATTCCAGAAGCAAAATTTCAATTTCTCAACCAACTCATCTTTGACAAAGCCTCTACCACCAACCACTGGGGAGAGGAGAACCAATTCAGTAAATAGTGCTGGGAAAACTGACTGGCCACATGCAGAAGATTAAAACAAGACCCCTACCTATCACTATACACAAAAATCAACTCTAAATGGATCAAAGACCTAAACATAAAACCTCAAACTCTAAGAACCTTAGAAAATGCGGGAGATACCCTTATGAAAATTGGAACTGGCAACCAATTCCTGATCAAAACCCCAAGTGCCCAGGCCATAAAAGAAAAGATAGACAAGTGGGACCTCATCAAACTGACAAGCTTCTGCAAAGTCAAAGAAACCATCAAGAAAGCAAGGAGACAGCCCATAGGCTGGGAAAAAAATATTTGCCAACTGTATGCCTGACAAGGGCCTAATATCTAGGATCTACAAGGAACTCAAATGTGCCAAAAAGAAAAAGACAAACAGCCCTATTACAAAGTGGGTAAAATATATGAATAGATACTTCTCAAAAGAAGACAGACGAGCAGCCAACAGATACATGAAAATATGCTCAGCCTCCCCAGTCATAAAAGAAATGCAAATTAAAACCACACTGAGATACTACCTAACTCTAGTCAGGATTGCCATCATCAATAACTAAAAAAATAACAGATACTGGAGAGAATGTGGGGAAAAGGAAACACTTCCACCCTGTTGGTGGGAGTGTAAACTAGTACACCCTCTACAACAGTGTGGCGATTCCTAAAAGATCTAAAAATTGACCTCCCATATGACTCAGCAATCCCCCTACTGGGAATATACCCAGAGGAACTCAAATCACGTATAAAAAAGATACCTGCGCACCTATGGTTATTGCAGCTTTGTTTGCAATAGCAAAAACATGGAACCAACTGTGCTGGCCATTAAAAAAGGACTGGATTTTTAAAATGTGATACATATACGCAATAGAATATTACACAGCTGTAAAGAAGGAAAAAAGTATGAGCTTCACAGCAACTTGGATGAACCAAGAGTCTATAATACTGAGTGATCTATCACAGAAACAAAGAACTGAGTATCACATGTTCTCACTCATAAGAAGACCTCGAGCAATTATCATAATACCATAAGAAAAAGATTGGCAGTAGTAGGCAACTGCCAGGGAAGGGGGGAGTGGGATTGGCAATAGTGGAAAACTGCCCCCCCGGGGGGGCACACCTCATCAACAAGGACACCTGCATAATGAACAGTTGTATACCTAACCCTGAATTTTACCCTACCTCATTTTTTTTATCTGATGAGAGTTTAACATTCAAGCTTTACAAAAAAGTATACAAATCCAAGACAAAAACAAGAAAAAGATAATCATGTTGCTAAAAAATAGCCCAAGAATGAATAGTTACTTTTCCAATGATTACAAACAAATTGCCAACAGGTATAAGAAATGGCACTCAATGATACCAACAGAGGCACAATTTCAAATTGCACAATGATGAGATATTATCTTACACCTGTGAGGATGACTAATATCAACCAGAAGAGAGAGAAGTGTTGACAAAGACATGAAGAAAAAGAAGCCCTGTACAATTGTTGGTGAGTGTAAAATTGGTAGTCACCGTGAAAACCATTATGAACATCCTTTTAAATATAAGGAATAAACTATCGTCCAACATACAAATCCCTTTTTAGGGTATAAAAGCAAAGGAAATAAAATCAGCTTCTCAAAAATGTCTCTGCACCCGTATATTCATCGCAGCATTTCTCAAAATGGTCAAGCTATGAAAACAACATAAATATATGTGGACTCTGTGTTAACAAAATATAGTATATATACACAATAGCATATTATTCAACAACAAAAATAAAAAGAATCCTGTTTCTCCCCTTCATGGATGAAGCTGTAAGACATGCTAATTAAGGTGAGCCAGGCACACACCAAAAATACTGTGTGATTTCACTCATGTGTGGAATCAAAAAAGTTTGCACTCACAGAGGCAGAGAGTACAGTGGTGGTCATTAGGACCTACCTGTAGGGAACATGGGAGATAATTTCAATGGCTACAAAATTTCAATTATAATTATAAGGGATCTAATGTTTAACATGGTGACTTATGGCTAATAATGTCTTGTATGATTTAAAAATTTGTTAAAATAATAGACATTATGTGTTCTTGTTACAAAAAATAAAAATGGAAACTGTAACGTGACTGATATATTCATTAACTTAATTGTAGTCATTGTTTCACAATGTGTAAGCACATCAAATTACATTATACACAATAAATATATGGTTACATTATTATTTATGTATAAAAAATCAGATGTTAAACACATAAACACGTGTATAGGTATGTATGTGTATGTGCATATATGTAACCTGGTCCTAGCTTCATAATAAAAAAAATAATAAAATAAGAGTTATTGTAAAACAAGATAACATGGGAGTTTAATATACATTCATCAATGTTCTACGTAATATAGAATATTAAGAAATTTGGACATATAAAGTTTAAATGACTGAAAAAGAAAGATTAAAGTAAAATAACATTAGGGTGTCTTCTATCTAGAGACATACTCTGCATCCCTATAGAAATATGGAGCATGAATTTCTATAAAATCACATGGAAACCTCCCTAGGGTTAGGGTTAGCAGAAAACTTATAACATCTTCAAAGAAATCAAAGATGACACAAATAAATGGAAAAATATCCCATGCTCATGGATTAGAAGAATCAACATTGTAAAGATGTCCATTCCACCCAAGGCAATCTACAGATTTAATGCAATACCCATCAAATTACCAGCAACATTCTTCTCAGACCTGGCGGTTTGGCTAATGTGCTGTGTCTCTTCACATTCCAGGGTTCTTTCCTTTCCTCCAGACTAGTGATGAGGTCCGGCTTAGAGACAGTAAGGCCTGCAAGTTGCTCGAGCTGGTCTTGATCCCGTGGGTTCAGGCAGTTCACGACCCTTGGCCTCCCAAAGTGCTGGGATTACAGGCTAAGTCACCAAGCCTGGCACTCTGGGATTTCTTATAAGGTGAGATGATCTGGACAGGTCACACCCAGATAACAGAATTCTTCACTCTTCCAACAAAAAGTAACGGGGCGGGATCGGTGGCTCAGCCTAAGATCCCAGAACCTTAGGAGGCCGACAGGAGTAAATTGCCTGCTCCTGAGGGTTTCAGGCCAATGCCGGCAATTTGGCGAGACCACATCTCATCTCCCGGCTTCCGGGTATCCAGGTGTCCTCCCCACAGACTTCCACGACCTGCAGGTCACAAGGCGACAGAAGCTGAAGCAAAGACATGCGACATGCATGGGTCCAGTAGAGCAGATCAAAGCCGAGAACACGACCCAGTTCTGTAACCCACATCTTTAAAATACAAAATTTAAAAAAGAAGAAGAAGAAACACTTTCAGGTTTTCCCTATTCAATAAAATATTAGCTGTGGATTTGCCATTTATGGCTTTTATCATGTTGAAGAATTTTCCTTCAATATATAATTTATTGAGAGTTTTTGTTATTAAGGAAGATGTAGAATTTTATCAAATACTTTTCTTCGCCTATTCAGGTGATCATATGTTTTTTGTTCTTCATTCTTTTGATGTGATGAATGATGTTTATTGATTTGTGTATGTTGAACCATCCTTGCATTTCTGTGTTAAATCCCACTTAATCATGGTGTGTTATCTTTTTAATGTATTGCTGAATTCTGCTTGCTAGCATTTTGTTGAGGATTTTTGTGTCTATGTTAATCAGGAATATTGGCCTATAGTTTTCTTTACTTGTTCTGTTTTTTTCTGATTTTTATATCAGGGTTACGTTTTGCCTCACAGACTGAGTTAAGAATTTCCTCTGAATCACTTTTTGAAATTTTCATTTCCAATTTAGTTGATTTGAGCTTTCTTTCTTTTTTTATTACTTAGTCTGGCTAATGGTTTGTCTATTTTAGCTCTTCAAAAATCCAACTTTTTGTTTCATTGATCTTTTGTTTTTCAGTCTCAATTTGTTTATTTCCACCCTAATCTTTACTTCTAATTATGGGCTTTGTTTGTTCTTGCTTTTATAGTTCCTTGAATTACTTCATTAGCTTTTTTGAAATCTTTTTGTTTTTTGTGTTTTTATGTAGGCATTTATTGCTATACATTTTTCTTTAAATACTACTTTTTGTTGTGTCCCATAGGTTTTGATATGTTGTGCTTTCATTTTCATTTGTTTTAAGAAATTTTTAAATTTTATTTTAAATTTCAGTATCTATCCATCGGTCATGCAAAGGCATGCTATTTAATTTTAATGTATCTGTACATTTTTAAATGTTCTTCTTGTTATTGATGTCTAGCTTTATTCAATCATGGTTAGATAAGATACTTGATATACTTTTCATCTTTCAAATTTTTTGAGACTTGTTTTGTTTTCTTTCATATGGTCAATACTGGAGACTGTTCCATGTGCTGATGAAAAGAATGCATATTTCATGCTGTTGGGTGAAGTGTCATGTAACTAATGGCTAAGTTCATTTGGTCTATGGTACAGTGTAAATCTAATGTTTCATTGTTGATTTTCTGTTTAGATGATCTGTTAAATGCTGAAAATGGGGCAATGAAGTCTTCAATTATTATTATATTGTGGTCTATTGCTCTTTTTAGATCTAGTAACATTTGCTTTATTTATCTAATTGCTCCAATGTTGGATGCATATATACTTATAATTGTAATCATCTCTTGCTAAATCAATCACTTTATTGTTATATAATGTCCTTCTTTGTCTTTTTTTTTTTTTTTTTTTTGGAGTCTCACCCTGTCAACCCAGACTGGAGTGCAGTGGTTGCTCCCAGCCACTGCAGCCTCGACCTGCTGGGCTCCGGTGATCCTTCCGCCTCAGCCTTCCAAGTAGCTGGAACTATAGGTGTGCACTACCACACCCAGCTAATTTTTGATTTATTGTAGAGATGAGGTCTTGCCAAGTTGCCCAGGTGGGTCTCGAACCCGCGGGTTCAGGCAATCCACTCACCGCAGCCTCCCAAAGTGCGGAATTACAGGCTGAGCCACCAAGCCCGGCTATTCTTTGTCTATTTTTACAGATTTTTTTTGAGGGTCTCACTCTGTTGCCCAGGTTGGAGTGCAGTGTCATGCTCACAGTCACTGCAACCTCATCCTGCTTGGCTTAGGTGATCCTTCCACCTCAGCCTTCCATGTAGCTGGAACTACAGGCACACACTACCATGCCCAGCTTATTTTTTGATTTATTGTAGAGACAAGGTCTCACCAAGTTGTCCAGGCTGGTCTTGAAAACTTGGGCAGAGGCAATCTTCTTGCCTCGGCCTCCTCATGTGCTGGGATTACAGACTGAGTCACCACATTCAACACAGATTTTGACTTGTCTGTTTTGTCTGCTATAAATAAAGCTACTCCTGCTTGCTTTGGTTCCATTTGCATGGAATATTTTTTTCCATTTATTAACTTTCACACTACCTGTGCCTTTATAGATGAGGTGAGTTTCTTGGGGAAGCATATAGTTGACTCTTGTTTTTTAATTCACTCACCAGTTGATATCTTTTAAATTGAGAATTTGATCAATTTATATTCAAGATTAATAATTTAAATTCAATATTGATAAGTATTCACTCCTGTCATTTTATTGATTGTTTTCTGGTTATTTTGTATATCATTTGTTCCTACTCCCTCTTTTTTATTTATTTTTATGGTTGAGTGGTTCTCTGCAGTGATAAAGTTTGAGTCATTTTTCTTTCTCATTATATATCAGCTCTACTAGCCAGTTTTATACCTTTGCATGTTTTCTTATGGAAGTTGTTATCTTTTTACTTCCAGATGAATTCCTTTACCATTTCTTGTAAAGCTAGCTTAGTGGTGATTAATTCTTTATTTTTTGCTTGTGCAAAAGATTTTATTTCTTCTTAATTTCTGAAAGATAGCTTTACTGGGTATAATATTCTTGACTGCTAGTTCTTTTCTTCTTTCTTTCTTTCAGTACTTTGAATATATCATCACATTCTCTCCTGGTTTGTAAGGTTTGTGCCAAAAAAAAAAATTCTCTCTTAATCTTAGCTAATGGGGATTACCTTATATAAGACTTGACATTTTTCTCTTGCTGTTTTTAGAATTCTTTCTTTGTCTTTGATATTTGACAATTTGACTATAATGTGCCTAGAAGAGGCCCTGTTTTAGTTGAATCTATTTGAGATTTTTTTAGCTTCCTAAACATATATTTTCATATCTCTCCTAATTCATGGGAAATCTTCTGCTATTAGTTTATTAAATGTGCTTCCTCGCCTTTTCCTTTCCCTTTTGCTTCTGTAATGCCCATAATATAAATATCTGCTTACTGGTGTTCTATAAATCCATAGGCTTTCTTCTTCTCCTCCTCTTCCTCTTCTTCCTCCTCCTCCTCCTCCTCCTCCTTCTGTCACCTGAGTTATTTTAAAAGACCTGTCTTCAAGTTCAGAATATATTAGTTCTGCTCAGTCTGGTAAGTTGTAGCTCTGGATTGTATTTTTTTTTTTTTTAATTCCATTCATTGAATTCTTCACTTCTATGGTTTTTAATTGGGTCTTTTTTATGATAGCTATCTCTTTGTTTAATTTTTAATTCAAATCATGAATTGCTTTCCTGATTTCATTGTATTTCTGTATTATCTTGTATGTCACTGAGTTTCCTTAAGATTATTATTTTGAGTTCTTTTTCTAGCATTTCACATATTTTCTTATAATTGGAGTCTGTTACTGGAGAATTATTGTTTTCCTTTGGAAATGTCATGTTGCCTTCTTTTTTTATGTATGATATGTCCTTACATTGATTTCTATCCTTCTGATGAAAATGTTGCCTCTTCTAATTTTATGAAGTAGGTTTCATAGGGAAAGATTTATTCATATAGAGTCATTATAAGATTTATTCATATTATGGCTGGTTGTTGTATAATCCTAGCAATTTGGGAGGCTGATATAAGAGGATTGCTTAAGTCCAGGAGTTCAAAACCAGCCTTGGCAACACAGTGAGACCTCATCTCTAGAAAAAATAAGAAAAAAAAAATAGCTGCAAAAAAAAAAAAAAAAATAGGGCATGGTGGCATATGCCTGCAATCCCAGTTACTCAGAAGGTTGAGGCTGGATTATTGCTTACGCCCAGGAGTTTCAGGCTACAGTGATCCTTGATCATGCCACTGCACTCCACCTGAGCAACAGAGTGGGACCCTGAATCAAAATAATAACAACAAAAGTATAATTAATTAAGTTAAAAAAATAAATCTTATACCTGCAATATCAGCATGTTGGGAGGCCAAGGTAAGATCACTTGATGCTAGGCGTTCAATACCACCTGGGAAACATAGCAAGATACTATCTCTACAGAAAATTTAAAAATTAGCCAGGCATGGTGGTATATGTTTGCAGTCCTAGATACATGAGCGGCTATGGGAGAAGAATTGCTAGAGTCCAGGAGTTTGAAGCTGCTGTGAGCCATGATCATGCCAGTAAACTCCAGCCTGGATAATAAAGCAGGACCCTGACTCAATGAATAAATAAATACTTATTCATATGAGTGGGTCTTCGGGCATTTGGTGTGGGACATTGGCCTTTGTTCTAAGTGGATGAAGTAGTGTAGTCCCCATTTCTTCAGCTATAAGCAACACTGGTGGCATTTGTGAGTTTCTCCATGACCTAGGCTGAGTTTGTGGCAATGGTGGTACAGCATTGTAGAGGGTGAGCTCACCATTTATCACTAAGCTGTCAGGTCATGTGTATGCACACAGTGAGTCAACCAAATATAGATTTGGTTAACTGGGATTGGGGATGGAGGGTTGTTACTCTGATTGGAAACACAGACATGTGGTTGCTCAGCTAGCCTAGAGGTGTTCCTGTTTCTTAATTCAGTCCCCATTTCTTGATCTGAGCACTTTAGCTTCACCTTTGGTTGACTTTTTAGTTCTGACTGGCTTCAGGGTCATGAATTGGACACACTTGGTTCATTTAGGCAGGCTCAGATTGTGTGACTTGCAAACTGAAGGTTCATGGCAACTGAAAAAAAAATTCACCATTTTATTATACAAAGTTGAAGGAGAATAAATTGATTCTGCAGTTATGTACTTAACAAAATCTAAAATAATGTCTTCCTAGGCAATGTATAGCACTTAGAAAAATCTAATTTCATTTACCTTTTTCCTAACTTTTATATCACTGTATTAACTTTATTTTGGTTTTGCAATTGTACTAAATATTGTTATTATTATATAAAATAGGCCTGGTGCAATGGCTCAGTTTGTAATCTCAGCACTTTGGGAGGCCAAGGCGAAAGGATTGCCTGAGCCCAAGCATTTGAGACCAGCCTGGGCAACTTGGTGAGACCTCGTCTCTACAACAAATCACAGAAACTAGCCAGGCAGGTGGCGTGTGTCTGTAGTTCCAGCTACTTGGAAGGCTGAGGCAAAAGGATTGCCTAAGCCCAGCAGGTCGAGGCAGTGGTGGCTGTGAGCGTGCCACTGCACTCCAGCCTGGGGGTGACAAGATTAAGACTCCATCTCAAAAACAAACTATATATATATATCATACACATATATATCATATATATGATATATACATCTATATATATGATATATACATATACATATATGATATATACACATATATGATATATATATATACATATTATTAATTTATTTTTCATTTAAGATTATCCAGATATCACTTTCATTGGTGTTATTTTTTCTTGCACATTATCATCTTCCATTGGAATTATTTTCTTTTGCCTGAGTGTGTGTGTGTGTGTGTGTGTGTGTGTGTGTGTATTTATTTTTGTTTCTTGAGACAGTGTCTCACTGTATTGCCCCTGCCAGAATGCAGTGGTGCACAATCATAGCTCACTATAATCTCAAGCCCCTGGATTCAAGAGATCCTCCCATCTTAGCTTCCCAAGTAACTTGGACTATAGCAACACAGCCACACACCCAGTCATGAAGTATATTCATTAAAATTTTGTTTAGTGAGGTTCATCTGACAGTGAATTATCTCAGTTTTCTTTTACCTAAAAATATTTTTTTAAAGACTATCTCTGAAAAGATTTATTGTGTTGCTTACAGAGTACAAAGTTGGCAATTATTTTCTTTTAGGACATTGCCTTCTGGTTTAAACTATTGCGATTGATAAGTCTGCTTTTCACTCTGATAGTATTTTGAAAGTAATTGATTTTAAGATTTTCTAGTGTCTTTGGCTGTCATAATTTTTTTATTATTATTTGCTATTTGATTATGTTTATTTGAGGCTATATGAGGACTATTTTCTCAGTGGGGTTTTTATATTTGTGGTGTCTTTTATAAATTTTAGAAAATTCTCAGACTTCATCTCCTGAAAAATTGTTCCTCTTGGCCAGGCATGTTGGCTCATGCCTATAATCCCAGCACTTTGGAAGGCCAAGGTGATAGGGTCACTTGAGGTTGAGAATCTGACACCAGCCTGGGCAACTTATCAAGATATCATCTATACCAAAAAATGCAATAATTAGCCAGGTGTGGTGACACATGCCTATATATTCCCAGCTACTCAGGAGGCTGAGGCAGGAGGATCACTTGAGCCCAGGAGTTCGAGGTTGCAGTGAGCTATGATCATACCACTGTAGCCCCCACCTGAGTGACAAAGAAATACCCTCATCTCTAAAAATAAATAAATAAAAGTCTTGTTTTCTTTCTCTGCTTCTTTGGAACTCTAAGTAGATATATTGGAGCTCACATCACTCTATTTATTCTAACCTTTCTTTCATATTTTGCATCTTTTGTTTTCTTGATACTATATTTTAGATTATTTATTCTAACCTATTTTTCAGTTTACTAATTTTCTCTGCAGTAGAGTTGAAAAGAGCAGAATAGTTGGAGGCTAAGAGAGTGGGATAATATATTCAATGTCTAAAAAGAAAAAACTGCTAACTCAGATTACTATATTCAAAAAATTGTCCTCCAAAAATGAAAGAGAAGATGGCTGGGCATGGTAATGCATGCTTATAGTCCTAGCAACTCCTGAGGCTAAGGTGGGAGGATTCATTGAGCCCACGAGTTCAAGGCTGCATTGTGATATGATGTGCTACTGCATTCCAGCCTGGAGGACAGAGTGAAACCCCATATCTTAAAAAGAAAAAGAAGGCTAGGTGCAGTGGCTCATACCTGTAATCCCAGCACTTTGGGAGGCTGAGGTGGGAGAATCACTTGACTCCAGGAGTTCAAGATAGCCTGGACAATATAGTGAGACCTCATCTCTACCCAAAAATTCAAAATATTATCTGGGTTTGGTGGCACATACCTGTAGTTCCAGCTATTCAGGAGGCTGAAGTGGAAGGATTGCCTGAACCTAGGAGGTTGAGACTGTGCTGAGATGCAAACGTGCCACCGTACTGCTGCCTGGACAACAGAATGAGACCTCAACTCAAAATAATAATAATGATAATGATGATAATAATTTTTTAAATGAAGAATAAATTAATACTTTCCCAAATAAACAAAATATGAGGGAATTCATTACTACTAGATTTACCTTATAAGAAATGCTGAAAGAGCTAAATTTTAATATCCTTGAGTCTGGAAAAATGTACAAGTCTTTTTAAAGGAAACATGATTTACTTGCACAAAACTTATCAGTTTTGAGATATCATAAACGCCTACAGTGATTTTTGTAAGTGTGAAACAAATGGTGAGAACTTGAATCAATTTATCAAGTCATGTTCATTTATTTATTTGTTATTTATATATATTTTTTGAGTCAGAGTCTCACTCTGTTGCCCAGGCTTCAGTGCAGTGGCACACTAACAGCCACCGCAGCCTCGACCTGCTGGACTCAGGTGATCCTTCTGCCTTAGCCTTCCAAGTGGTTGGAACTACAGGCACACAGCACCATGCCCAGCTAATTTTTAAATTTATTTTAGAGATGAGGTCTCGCCAAGTTGCTCAGGCTGGTCTCGAACTCATGGGCTCAGGTAATTCTCTCATATGCTGTCTATGACTGTCAACTATATGAAAATGAACTTGCTTTAGATTTCAGGACATATGGCTCTAAATGAAATGGGTGGGAAAATATATTCCACACAGATGTTAACCAAAAGAGAGTAAGGTGACCATACATAATTGTGATATACCGCATTAGCATAACAAATTATAAAAATCACGATAATCTTCACAGAAGCAGAAAAGTATTACATTAATATTCAATACCCTTTCATTATAAAACTACTCAATAAACTAGAAATAGAAGCAAATTACCTCCACATAATAAAGTAAAAGAAAAACCCACAGCTAATACCATACTCAGTGGTAATTAGGTAAAAATCTTTTCCTCTAAGATCAAGAACAAGGCAAGGATACTCACTGACACAACTTTTATTCAACATAGTTTTGGAAGGCCTAGCTAAAGTAATTAGTCAAGGGGGGAAAAAAACCAAAAAACAATAAAAGGCATCCAAATCAGAAAGAAAGAAGTCTAATAATCTTTTCTTACTTGTAGAAATCCTAACTATTCCACACAAAAATTGTTAGAACTAATAAATGAAATCAGCAAAGTTTCAGGATAAAGTTACAAAATTCATAGTTGCAGAATCAAGAGGCAAAAATTAGTCATGTTTCTATACACTATAAAAAAAAAGACAAGCAAGAAATTAAGAAAACAGTCCCATTTACAACAGCATCAAAAATAATAAACTTAAACAAGGAAGCAAGTCTTGTACATTGAAAACTATAGAACATTGATGAAAGAAATTAATGAAGTCATAAATAAATGGAAATACGTCCATTTATTTATGCCTTTATGTACATGAATGGCACATGAAATGGAAGACTTAATATTGTTAAAATGTCCACAGTACCCAAAGTGACTTATCGGTATAATCAATGTAATTCCAATCAAAATCCCAAAGGCATTTTTGCAAAAATAGAAAAACAATCGTAGAATTCATACAAAACTGCAAAGGTTAGTCGAACAATAGCTGAACCCAAATAGCTGAAGCAATCTTGAAAAATGACAAGACTGGAGACCTCACACCTTCTGACTTCAAAACATATTACAAACCTACATTAATCAAAACAGTATGATATGATACTGACAAGCAGATAGTCTGATGGAACAGAACAGAGAACCCAGAAACCCATATACTGTTCTCAGATTTTGAGAATGGCATCAAGAAGACAAAATGGGGAAAGAATCCCCTCTTCAATAAATGCAATAAATGGTGCTGGGAAAACTGGATATCTACATACAAAATAATGAAATTGGACTTTTTCTTACACTGCACACCTGATGTCTATAGATGTAGACATCCTTGGGAAGATTTTATTTTGCTTACTATAAACTATTTAGTATGTTTGACTTTGGAACTAGTTAATATTTTGCATCATTACAGAACAAGAGATAATTTTTCTTAAAACCTACAAGTTGCAAGCAAAATATAAAAAATAAACTTAACTGAATTGTGTATCTAGTTGGAGGCATAAATGTGAGGCTAACTATTCCAAGTGACTAAAACTCATCAATATCATCACATCTCAAAAGAGATACACCTGAAAAACAGAAAAAAGGTAAACATTTTTCAGTAGTCATATTGTTGGTGGTACTTAGTACACATGGTGTGGGTCAACATCTATGCAATATTCTAATTATATTTTCCAGTATTCTTAAGAACCATGGATCATATGCAGGGAAAACAGAGATACATATGCAAACTGGGTCTAGGCACAGTGGCTCATGCCTGTAATCCCAGCACTTTGGCAAGTCAAGGTACAAAGATTGTTTGAGGTCATAAGTTCAAGACCAGCCTGGGCAGCAGAAAGACCTCATCTCTACAAAACATTTTCAAAAGAAAAAAAAAATTTTTTTTAATAGGCCAAGCGTGGTGTGTGCACCTGCAGTTCCAGTCACTCAGGAGGCTGAGGTGGAAAGATTGCTTGAGACCAGGAGTTTGAGACAACACAGTGAGACCCCATCTCTACAAAAAATTTAAAAATCAACCAGGTGTGATGGTGCATACCTGTAGTATTAGCTACTCGGGAGACTGAGGTAGGAGGATTGCTTGAGCCCAGGAGTTTGAGGTTGCAGTGAGCTATGATAGCACCACTGCACTCAAGCCTAGGCAACAGAGTAAGACTTTGTCTCTAAAAAAAAAAATAAAATAAAATAGTCAAAACAAAAAGACATTGAAAACAAGACACTGAATGAGTTGGATAGCTAACTGTCATTCTTAAGTCCAAAGAACACACTGTACAGCCCAAAATATGCAGCAATTATGGACAGATAGTCTTCTCAAAGTAATAGCGTGACTGAGAAGTAGAACTGGCAATTAAAACATTGGTTGTCGGTTGGGCTCGGTGGCTCAGCCTGTAATCCCAGCACTTCGGGAGGCCGAGGCAAGTGGATTGCCTGAGCCCAGCAGGTCGAGGCTGTGGTGGCCGGGAGCGTGCCACTGCACTCCAGTCTGGGCGATAGAGTGAGAGTCCAACTCAAAAAACCCAAAAACATTGGTTGTCTAAAACAAAGGGAGATGAAAGCATGAAGAACTGGTTTCAGAGTGTGCTCACATTCAACATGAGTGAGATTAAAGGAGTGCTCACCCCCTTGATTTTGCTCCATTTGCCTGGTGGATCTGGGGAAGAGGATTTAGGTAAGACGCTAGTATGACTATGCAATTCTTGCTAAGGAAGGAGTGTGCTGGTATAATGATCTTGCTTTTTGTCCCCCTCACATCACCTCAACTTTTGTTCCCCCTGTCTGATGTAGTGGTCACAGGATCAGGTCTGCAACTACAGGTGCTGGAATTAGAAACGGTTCCTAAGAAACCTTATGTTAGAATTTCTAAAGGCTTTAGAGGGGTAGGTCTTGCTTCAGTCCACCTGGCATAATTGTGGTTAACAGTGAACGCAGTTATATGGCTGGTGGTAAAATCAGCCCAGGAACTCTGCACCTATGTAACCTTATCCCATCTCAGTGGGAATGAACTGAGGGGGAGGTATTTCCTAGGCTAGTATTGTAGTATTGCTTCCTGCAGTTTAGGTAAGCACAGTAGCTGAACGTAACGTCCCTCCCAAAAGCAGAGAAATTTGGAAATAAATGAAGAGAAGGAAGAATAGTAGCTGAGGATAAAGGAATGAATGAATGGGTTATAAACTGAGGAACATCCAACATTACATTAATACCTCAAAAAAGGCTTGAGCAAGAGACAACGTTGTCTTTTAGTTCATTTATACCAGATCCTTGAAAGGGTGAGGCCACGTATTTTCCCAGACCGCTGCTGCTTTTGGAAACTGACAAGATTGAATGGAAACCTGCAAAACTGAGTGGCCTGATCCTGGGAAGCAGTCATACCATACAATGGACTGGACTGATTATTAATAACTGAATGAGATTCTAGTAACGTGTCAGTATCTTTTGAGTTGTATGTCTTTTTTATGTAAGAGATCCAGTTTCAAAAACCAGGAGTAGACTGTGACGTTGAAATGTCTATTTGGTCTTCATCCTGGTTTCATGGCACACAACTTCTAAAAATCTTAAAATCATCAAAGTGAAAAGTGTCTTTTTGTATGCTAATTATTTACCTATGGTTGGCAGCCCCTAGGTGGCTTCAGGATAGGACTGGAAAGACCAAGGTGGAATTAGAAGGTTGGGGTTTTCAGTCACACCCCAAGGAGGGGAGAGGGGCCGATGTTTAAGTTGATCACCAAAGGCCAATTGTTTAATAAAGCATACCTATGTAATGAAGCCTCCACAAATCCCTCAAAAAACTGGAATTCAGGGGCTTTCAAATAGCTGAAAACATGGAGGGTGGCAAGCCTGATTCCCTTTTCCCCAAACCTCACCCTATGCCCCTCTTCATCTGTATATTTTGTAATATTCTCTATAATAAACCAGTAAACATGTTTCTCTGAGTTTCTATGAGTTGCTCTAACAAACTAATTGCATCCAAGGAAGATTTATAGCCAGTTAGTCAGAAGCACAAGTAAAACAACCTGGGACTTGTGATGGCACTGGAAGTGGGGGCAGTCTTGTGGTACTGAGCCCTCAATCTGTGGGTTCTAACACTGTCACTAGATAGATAGTGTCGGAATTAAATGAAATTAGAGGATACCCAGCTGGTATCCAATACAGAACTGATTGCTTCCTTGATGTATGGGGGAAAATCTTCATTCATCTGGTCACAGGAGTCATCTGTGTTGACTGTTGTGGTGTGAAAGCAGAGGAAAAACTGTTTTTTGTTTTGTTTTGTTTTTTTCTCTTACAGGCTCTAACTCCTTCATAAGTCTTCCACCCTCATGACCTAATTACCTCTCAAAATTCCTATCTGCAAATACTATCACATTAGGAGTTAGGCTTAAACACATGAATTTGGGGAAAGAGTACGTTTGCCCAGACTACTCAACTGAATGTATATTTTACAGATGTGGCCCATATCTGGTCTTTGAGCCCAGATCTCTTACATCAAAAGAATATATACAATTCAAAACATAATGCCACGTTACTAGAATCCCATTTAGTCATTAAGTCCACATCAACTTACATTTGCTTACACAGAAAGAATAGCCAGCACCACCCCCAAAGAGAAAATTAATACATGTGTTTTGGTTACCTTGAAGTCTTCTTCAAGATAAGGGTCACCTGGCTTAAACAAACTTGAAGTTTCTTTCTCCCTCATGTAGTCCTGGGCTAGAATGGCACTCCATGGCCATCAGAGATCCAGACTTCTACTGTGTTTCTCTGTCATTCTCAACATATGGCTGCCACCTTATTGTCCAAAGTGCTGCTCAAGCTCCATATTTAGCAGGTAAGAAGAAGGGAAGGAGGAAGCAGGGCATGCCTCTCTTTTTATAACAGCAACTAGATAAATGATTCTCTGCATTAGGTACAAAGTTCTAAGACTTCATTACCCATTTACATAGGGCCTAGAGGCCTGGTATGCTGATTTCCTCTCACAAAGTGGGAGGTTTCTCACATTTCCACCTTATGGATAATATTTTCTGGTAGCAATAAAATTCTGCATTTCCTCTCCAACAGTCATTGTTCATAGGGTACCACTGACATAAGTAACTCCATCTTACAGAGATACTTACATTTTTTTTTTTGAGTTGGATTCTCACTCTGTCACCCAGGCTAGATAGAGGGCAGTTGCATGCTCACGGCCACCCCAGCGTCGACCTGCTGGGCTCAGGCAATCCTTCCGCCTCAGCCTTCCAAGTAGCCAGAACTACAGGCTGTGCTACCACACTCGGCTAATTTTTTGATTTATTGTAGAGATGAAGTCTCGCCAAGTTGCCCAGGCTGTTCTCGAACCCATGGGCTCAGGCAATCCCCTCACCTCAGTCTCCCAAAGTGCTGGGATTACAGACTTGAGTCACCATGCCTGGCCAATTTTACATTTTAAAAGGCCAACAAGGACCAGATGCTGTGCCTCATCAAAAAGGACTGCATCCAACCAGATAAAAACATAATCAGGCATATGCCCTTTCACTATTAGTCCTCACCAGAGGACTTTGCAGCCATAAAAAGACAGAACTTCAGAACTTCAACAGCTCATATGGCTGTTTTTAATGCGACACCATCTTGCTATCACTCATGGTAAGCACCTGGCATTTTCTGCTGGAGGCTCTGCCCCATCTACCGCCAGGGGCTCTACACACATCAAAAGAATCTTTCTTGCCAGAGACCAGAGGTGCTGTCCTTGCACGCTCAGGAAAACTGTTCATCTTGCTTTCTCCTCTACTGGTTCACTAACCCTTTCCTCTATCCCTTTTCTCTTAATGTTAAATGTTACCTTGTTTGCTATGGAATGTTTAATCTATAATATTTATACCTCAATTAAGTACACTATTATGCAATAGTGACTGACTTATGGGTGGCTTGAGCCTGTGTGCCTGTGCTTTTGACTACCAAGAGAATGGGGAATTGCCTCCTTGGGAACTGTAAGTAGCTCGTGGCTTTTATGACTGAGATAGCATCAATAAAAGTCTGACATTGTGGAGACACACAAGTATGTGTGGAACTGGTTATCTCTAACCTCACACAGCTCACAACACTGCTGGTATATAAGCAGAAACATACCCTGGTATTCAAATAAAGCGACTTCTGGTAGGGAAAATAGCAAGCCTTATCCCATAAAGCTTCAAAACTCATCTAAAACTGGTAGAAGTGCTCCTAAAGAATCCTAACATCATTAAAAATGAAGGGAAAATGTTAAACTTTAATTTTCAAAGGCCAAAGATATAGGACCTTTTTTTCATAGATGTCAGTAAGGATGCTTCAGTGGTACCATCTTAAGGCTGAAATAAAACAGAGTGGATGATTTTATATATGTATATATATTCATGTGTGTTTTTTTTCTGGATTCTCATCATTTTCTTGTTCCTAGAAAAAGCATACTCAACCAGAGATTCTTTTTGTAATGAGGCTATTCCAAAGGTCTCTGGTTCTATGGCACTCAATAAATCTTTTAAAATAATAAAATTGAAGGCAACATTTTTTAGCTGTCCCAAGACAATGTCCTGTCTTATAAGTATCAGGATTAGTATTCAAGGATGAGAATTTTTGGTAAAACATTGATAGAGTTCAGTGCAACGTACTTCACAACAGTGTGGAAGAGATTTCTAGCCACTCACTCCCTAGGGAGTAAAGCCAAAACATTCTAAACAGGCTGATGATTAGGTTATTAAGGATAATCTCATCCTTGATCCAGTAGTGATTCTCTACCATCAACAACTTGATGATAGGTAGGCTACAAGGAACCATAAAAAAAGAAATAAAAGGCATTCCAATCCCTTCTGGTGATGTATACCTCATTATTCCAGGCAAAAATGAGATATCCAGCTGTTAAAAGTTGTTATCTGAATTTCAGAAGGGTAATAAAATGTATGCTTATAAGAAATGGAGTATTATACCTATTTGTGGAAAATTTATTCTGTTTTGCTTTTTAGGGAGATATTAAACAAAATCATAATGTTTTCTTAAAAACTTGAATTTGTAGATTTCTAAGATTCAAGTAAACCATACTTAACTTCTGTGGAGATCCATTTAAAACCAGCACAATTTCCGCATATAATTGATATTAATGGGGTTTTTTGAATAAACATAAAAATTGACCCTTACAGTCTTAAAATTTGAAACTTACATTTGCCTTGTCTTAATTCTTTCCTCAGGAGACCAGCCTGCAAGCAAGGAACTGAAACTCACCAATAAAAGCCAGATTCCGCACTCAACATGATTGTTTCTTTTCCCCTCTCTAACTGGTGTTTTACATTCCTTCCCCGGCTATATGAATCCCCAGTTTCAATCCACCAGGGAGACAGATTTGAGACAGAATCTACCATTCTCCTCAGATGATGCTGCCTAAATAAAAACTTTCTTCTCTGGCAATACTAGTCTCAGCAATTGGCTCTCTCTGTGGCAAACAATGAGACCTGACTAAACTCCTGGCACTTTGGTAACAGATGTAGATACCCCATAGTTGGTATAAAGATTATTTTAAAGTGAAAACTTTTGAATGACAGAAGATGTAGAAAGAAACCTTATCTGAACTTCCCTTATCTGACTATAGCAGACCCTCCCAAAAATAACAGCTACCATTAACCACCCTTGGCGGAAGTTTCCTGCTAATTCAGCTGCCATGGAGACACTGTTCATTGCCATTAGCATCCAAAAGCCCAGTAGTGCTTTCCATACATTCTCTCTTGAAACCCTAAGCCCTCCTCCACCTCATTAAGTTGCTTAATAACCTTTAACTCTGGTTATTCAGTGAGTTGCTCAGTAGCTCACTGAAGTGCACATGTAAATAAACCATGTCTTTTTCTCTATGAATCTATCGTCAGTTAATCTGCAGGCCCCCAGCCATTGGAATTTAAGATGGTAGAGGTAAAAATTTCCCCTGACGCTACCTAAGCCTCTATACAAAGATATAAATTTGAGTGGGGAACTCCAGCAAAAATTGTAGACATGAAGGGATAAAATCAACTTTTTCAGGCTAAAACAGGGTAATTTCAATGGAGTAAGTTTAATAGCTATAGCTTGATGTAGAAAAAGATTATTTCATTTTCTCCTGTGCCCAGACTCAAGAATCATTCCAATCTTGCCCTGAAGTTTGCTCTAGGAGGGTCCTGAAACATGACTGGTGTTTAGGAGGATCTGTTGAATTATTTATATATTCAGCTTTTAATGAGCACCTATTTTGTAGTAAGTCTTGAGAAAGGAACTGGAAAGCCAGAGAGTAAAAGACAGTTTATGCCTATAAAGATGATAGTTCTAGAGGGGGGTGGACTACTAGCGAGTAAAAGGACATTCGAATCCAGAGTTCTAACATTATGTAGATGTGAGTCCAAGAGAGGTACAAAACACAGTTGGTCAGGATGGGAAGTGGAGTGGGAAAGGGCTTCATGCAGTGTTCAGTTGTCTTGCCTTCCACTTTCTGTCATGTGAGGACACAGCATTCTTTCACTCCAGAAAACACAACAATAAGGCACCATCCTGAAAGCAGAAAGTGTCATTCACCAGACCCTGAACCTACTGGCACCTTGATGTTCCTTGAATTTCCCAGCCTCCAGAACTATGAGAAATAAATTTCTGTTCTTTATGAATTACCTAGTCTGTGGTATTCCTTACAGCAGCACAGAACAGACTAAGATAGACCAGCTGAATCATCTGTTGAGACTTGGTAGTAGAGGATATTTGGTGGGTAGAGGAAATAGGCATTTAATGAGGGTAATTTCTATGAAAAATTATTTTTAAAAAAGACTAATGGTTGGAAATCCAATATTTCAGTTTCAAGGGCAGCCAATCAAGCATATTTCCAGATGTTGGGCTCAAAGCATCTTTTGATGGTAGAATGGTAGGCTGGCAGTTGCAATCTGATTATTTTTCTGGTTTTCAGGTCTTTGGTAATAGCACTGGGTGTTTTGGTAAATGCTGTTAGTGACCTACAGTGTAGCACACATAAATGTTGTCCATACACAGTGTGTTATAATTATTTCTTTGAAGTTTATGTAATGTCCAGTTCTAGCTTGCAGGACTTCAGGAAAAGGGCAGTTTTAGTTTTCAATGATATCAAGTCAGGAGGGTGAGAGGAAAAATCAGGAAAATGTTAGCTTGGAGAGTCATAGCCAGAAGTTGGAAGAAACTGAGGCTTCAGTTCATTTTGCAGTGAACAGAACTAGAGTCTAATAATGGGTGCACTGTAGTCTTCTACTGCAACATAATTTTACTATCCATCATTACTCCCATTTCTATCAAAGATAATCACAATAAGACTAATTTGTTCTCCAAATAGGTCTAATCTCTTAAACTTGGCCTTATTACTTACACAAGTGCAGCAACAATAGTAATTGAAAAGATGGGCTCTTTTTCAGTGTGCTTTGCTGAAACTTTAATAACAAATCTCGGATTAGACTTTTTTTGAGTTGGAGTCTCACTTCGTCGCCCAGACTGGAGTGCAATAGCACGCTCATGGCCACCCCAGAATTGACCCGCGGGGCTCAGACAATCCTTCCGTCAGAGCAAACTTTTAAAAGCCTCTTAAGGTTAGGAAGATCAAGCCAAGGATTTGATATCAAGACTTCACCTGTAACACCTATAGATTTGGGTAAATTCGTCCCTTCTCAAAGTCTTCAAGATGTCCTAAGAGTCCCGGGACTGCCGGAAAATGATACTCCTTACTCACATATAAGACCAGGTGGGTATCAGGCCAGTGTTTGGGAGTGAGGTAGGGGAGGTTAATTGGCATCATAAAGTCAATCGTAGTTTCTTAAAGTGGTCTGGTCATACCTGATTCTATGCATAGTCTCAAAGATGACATTTCAGTGAAAACCTTGATAATATAATCAATGTTTCTAATTGTGTTCTGTTACAAAGAGAATAGATTCTTATTGAACTTATATAAATAACTGTATTACAATGAAAATAAGGATTCTCACTAGTAGTTTCTGGAGGGGTTAGGTGGGGAGAAAAAGTAATTGTTTCACTTTGTTTACAAACGTATAATCTACCAAATTGCTATAAGCAATGGACAGTTTAAGAGAAAAAGTTTCCTTCAATCAGAAAAACAAAACCAGTCATGACTCAGACATGCTTCAGACAAAAAGTCATAAAAATTATCATCCTCATAAGTTAATTTAGTTCCATGTAATTAATTCTTGTTTGGCTTGATTTTGGGTTAGTAGTTTTATGAACTCAAGAGTTTCTTTATTAAAGTTCTGGAAATTCTTACTCAAGTCAAGGTATAATCTTAAAATTATTAGAAACCTGTAATTATCAGAGTTCTTTTCATGAATTTCCTTGAAGATGAAACACTTCAGATTATGTTTGCTTGCAAAAACTTTCATGAAACCCTCTAGTGAAACAATTAACTGTCTTCAAATGACATAAGAGTAAAATGGTCATGGTTAAAGATCTGATGAGTGTTCACCATAATGCAGTTGACAAGGAAATCTGGTTATTGATGTGACTGATAATATTTTAATGTAATAACCAAAGTTATGACTGATAACATTATGCTAGACATATCATTGAAAGTAGGGGTCCTGGTAAATTTCTATGAATGGCATACAATTTCTTAAAAATTATATTAGTAACATTTACCCATACACATGTAACATAAAGAAGATCAAACATCACTTTTATTGGCTGATACTGCCCACATAATTTAACATATGAAATAAGCCTATGTAGAGTCATATCTCTTTTACAAAATAAGAGACAAACTCTGAGATTTTTCAACAATGAGGGTTTTAGTCTAGGTAATGTAATATGAACTCTTTTAAGGAAAAAGAAAAGACAAAACTTGGTGGATGAACCAGGTTGGAAGGAGACGAAGGAGTGTCTTACATTAATGTGTTCAGTTTGGGAGTTTAAAGAATTCTTTTTAAGATAGTGCCCAAATTTCTCTCCAGATGCTTCTTCTTTGCTTAGTGACAAACTTCAATGGAGTTTGAAGAAAGGTGAGCAGTAGGGTGTGTTCACAAAAGGGAGAGGAATGAGACAATGAAATAACTAAGGTTTTTAGTCTACATAATAAAGAATCTGAAGTTTCCTAGACAACTTTCAGACTGAGAGACAGGACCTAGTAATCCAGAAACCTAGAACCCATGGTAGGTAAGGGTGCTGGGGAGATGAGAGTGATTGAGGAAATGAGAACAGGGAAGTCTGATATTTAGCACTTACGATCCACATTGTGTGTGTGTACTGGTTCAGGGGACAAGAAGGAAGAAAACTGTGTAGAGGGCTCCATGTCAGCTGTTTTATAATGAGGCAAGATTAACCATCTTGTCTTGAATGTTCTGTGCATTTTGCTTTACTTTGCTGTGTATATAGTGTATATAGTGGACAAACGAGTCTTAATTTTACATCTTGTGTTTCTAGATATCAATGAGGTTGCCAATATATGACAAAAGTAGAGTTCATGATCTCATGTACATTCTGTGTTATGTAGTAGACTGCTGTCTGAAAACAACTTGAGGAAGTGAAATTAAATCCATCTCTAAGCATGATACTTATACTTGCACACAGTAAATTCTAGAAGGGCTGAATAAAAAGGGAAGTGTTAAATAAAAGAGATAACTTTGTGGTTGAACATGAAAAAAAATTGCCACTTACTTGTCATTCTCCTCATTACCACTGCCCCTGTCCTCTCCACAAAAATTAAATTAAATTTAAAAAGACTTTTAGTAAATGGCAGCTCTACACGACTACCATATGTTAGTGATAGTTTGTGGAGATTTAAAACACCATCAAAACCAGAGCTATGTTCACATTGGTTGGTGAGAAGAAGGGTGGAAACAGGAGGAAAAATGATGTGAGACCGAGTTTAGCAGGAACACAGGAAACAAAGGGCAAAGACCAGGAAAATTCTTAGAAATTGAGAAATAAGAGAATGGAACTCCAACTAACTCCATTTAACATTAAGGTATAGTGTGATCTCCCTATGGCAGGGTGAACTGGAGTCATTTGAGAGCCTGGAGCTTGATTATGCTAAGTCAGGGTGTCTCTTAGAGGAGCTTGAAATTCTGAATGGATTCTCTTTTGAAGGGGCTCCTTTGCCTCACAGTGCCACCCCAGGGACCCTCCCCAGATTTACTATCACTCCCCTGTGCTCTCCTGTCAGAGGCCCTTTGCTACTAAAGCTGGCTTTGCCCTCCACTTTCATTTGGACTTTTATTGCATTGCCTATTTTTCCTTATTGATTTTATGAGGCTTTAAATTCTTTATAGGACACAAGTCCTTTGCCAAGTATACACTCTGCAAATATCTACCTCAAGTGTGTGGCTTGCCTTGTGCTCTCATTATGGCATCTTCTGAGAAACAACACTTCTTATTTTTCAAGTAGCCCAATTTTTCTATTTATCACTTTTTTCCTGTGTTTTTTTAATGAAGTCTTTCTTTGCCAACCCCAAAGTCATGAAGATATTTTCCTATGCTTTCTTCTAAAAGCTTTGTTATTTTAACTTTTTACATTTAGTTCTACAATCCTCCTTGAGTTGATTTTTGCATGGGAGAATAAGGGTTCTGGGTACATTTATAAGAAATATAAACAATCGACACAGCACCAGTTATTGAAAAGAGCATACCCACTGTACTACAGTATCACCTGTACAATAAATCAGTAGTCTGTTCCTGGATTTTCTATTCTGTTCTACTGGTTAATTTGTCTGTCTTTATATCAATACCATACTGTCTTAATTACTACCACTGTAAGTCTTTAGATCTTAATTACTACCACTGTAATATCTACAAATATTGTTCTTCAAAAATATCTTTGCTATACCTGACCCATTTGGTTCTATGTATCTTAGAATTGGCCTATTTTCTTTCTTTTTTGAGTTGGAGTCTCACTCTGTCACCCAGATGGAGTGCAGTGGCTGCTCCCGGCCACAGCAGCCTCGACCTGCTGGGCTCCGGCAATCCTTCCACTCAGCCTTCCAAGTAGCTGGAACTACAGGCGTGCGCTACCACACCTGGCTAGTTTTTGACTTATTGTAGAGATGAGGTCTCACCAAGTTGCTCAGGCAGGTCTTGAACCTGCAGGCTCAGGCAATCCACACACCTCAGCCTCCCAAAGTGCTGGGATTACAGGCTGAGCCACTGAGCCCGGCTTTTTGGCCTGTTTTCATATAAACCTCCTGGGATTTTGACTGGGACTAGATTAAATCTATCGATATAAGGAGACCTGAAATCATGACAATATTGCGTCTTCCAATTCATGAACATGATATAACCCTCCAATTACTTAGACCTACTCCAAGAGATCTTTTGTTAGATTCATTCCAAACTTTTTCACGGATTATTTATATGAACAGTATTATCTTTTTTTTTTTTTTTTTTTTAGACAGGTTTTCACTCTGTCACCCAGGGTAGAGTGCAGTGGGACGATCACAGCTCACTACAACCTTGAACTCTTGTGCTCAAGTGACCCTCCTCTCAGTCTCCCGAGTCACTGAATGTGCCACCATGCCTGGCTAAGTTTCTCTATTTTTTTTTTAAAAGACAAAGTCTCACTTGTTGCCCAGGCTAGTGTCGAACTCCTGGCCTCGAGCGATTCTCCCTCCACAGCCTCCCAAAGTGCTAGAATTATAGGCGTGAGCCACCATTTAATATTTAGAAGAATTCACAAGTGAAACCATTGAATCTGGAGATTTATTTGTATGGAGGTTTTTAATTATAGGTTTGGTTTTTAAAATAGAAGCATAAATTATTTCTACCTGTGATTATTTTGGTAAGTTATGTTTTCCTAGGGATTTCTGAATTTCACCTAAATTTTAAATGACGTAAAATTACTCATAGTATTTCTTATTATCTATTCAATATCTGTAAAACTTAAGAATATTCCATTTTCCCCTGATATTGATAATTTGTTTCCTCGCCATCTATTCATGATGTCATGCTAAAAAACCTATCAATTTCATTATTAATTTCAAATAAAACACCTTTGGTTTTGTTTATCTGTTGAACATCTGTTTTATAAATTTCTGCTCTTATATTTATTATTTTCCTCCTTTTAATACTACATTTTAATCACCATAAGAAAATTATTAAATTATTACTTTATATGGTCAATATTTATTTACATGTATTCTCATGTTATCCTTTTTCGTTTCTCTTTATTATTTTCCTATTTCCTTACTTCTATATGAGACCATTTTTCTTTTGTTTGCAGGATTCCTTTTAGTATTTCTTTCAGTTCACATTAGCTAGTAATTAATATTTTTAGTCTCCTTATATGTCCAGAAATGTCTTTAATGTTCCTTCATTTTTTAAGAATATTTTTTAATGGTATATAGTTCTAAATTGGCAGTTATTTTCTTATAGCAATTTTTTTTCTTTTTTTCTTTTTTCTTTTTTTTTTTTTGAGTAGGAGTCTTACTTTGTCACCCAGGCTGGAGTTCAGTGGCGTGATCAAGACTCCCTCAGACTTGACCTCGTGCTCAGGCGATCCTTTTGCCTTAGCCTCTTGAATAGCTGAGATTACAGATGTGTGCCACCATGCTTGGCTAATTTTTTTTTTGTAGATACAAGGTCTCAGTATGTTGCCTAGACTGGTCTTGAACTCCTAGGCTAGGCTCCAGCAATCTTCCCAAAGCTCAGGGATTACAGGTGTGAGCCACCGCACTGAGCAGCATTTTAAAAATGTATTCCAGCCAGGTGGGGTGGCTCTATAATCCCAGCATTTTGGGAGGCTAAGATGAGAGTGTTGCTTGAGCCCACAGATTTGAGAACAGCCTGGGCAACCTGGCAAGGCCTCATCTCTACAATAAATCAAAAAATTAGCCGGGGAATGGTAGCACACACCTGTAGTTCTGGCTACTTGGAAGGCTGAAGCAGAAGGATATCCTGAGTCCAGAGGGTCAACGCTGGGATGGCCGTGAGCGTTCTACTGCCCTCCAGCCTGGGTGATAGAGTGAGACTCCAACTCAAAAGAAAAAAAATGTATTCCACTGTCTTCCATGAGAAGACTTTTATAAGTGTTTTGATGCTTTTGGAGGTATAATGTCTTTTTAAAAAATATATAGTTGCTTTAAAGATTTTAATTTGTCTTTAGTTTTAACAGTTTGGCTATAATGTGCTTAGATTGTATTTTAAAAATTCTTCTTACTTTGGATTTATAGGTTTGAATCTGAGGCTTCTCTTTCATTAGTTTTAGATAATTTACAGCCATTATTTATTAAAGTATTCCCTCTGATTCATTCTTGTTCTTTTAGAGACTTTAATTTCAAGAATATATGATACTCTTTTCTATATTGCACATTTTTAAATACATAGTACTTCAGTTTATATGATTATTATTTTAGTTGGAGTCTCACTCTGTCACCCAGGCTGGAGTGCAGTGGCATGATTATGGCTCACTGCAGCCTCAAACTCCTGGACTCAGATGATCCTTTCACCTTAGTCTCCTGAGTAGCTGGAACTACTGATGCACACCACTGCACCCGGCTACTTTATTGATTTTTTGCAGAGACAAGGTCTTGCTATGTTGCTCAAGCTGGTCTTCAACTCCTGGGCTCAAGTAATCCTCCCATCTCAGACTCCCAAAATGATGGGATTATAGGCATGAGCCACCGAACTTTGGCTCAGTTTATAGATTATATATTGGACTTTCTTCTAATTCACTAATATTTTGATCTTGAATGACCAATCTGCTGTTCCAAATTTACTTACTGAGTTCTTAATTTTAGTTATTACATTTTTCAGTTCTAGTATTCCTACTTGTTTCTTTTTTAAGAATTCAAATTTTCTAGTAAAATTCTCTGTCTTTTCTCTATTATCTCAACATATTAATCACAGTTATCTTAAATTCCTTTCCTAACAATTCCAATATCTGGCTTTCTTGAGACTTTTTTATTGTCTATTTTTTTCTGTTGTTATTTTTCAGTCATAATTTATCTCATGCCAAGTAATTTTTTATTGAGTGTTGGGTGTTATATATGAAAAATGTTTAGGGATTCTAAATGATTTTACATTTCTTCAGAGTTTACTTTTTCCTTTGCTAGCCAATGAAGTGGGCAATTAGTACTTTGCTCTGGGTCAGGCACGGTGGTCTAGCTTGTAATTCCAGCACATTGGGAGGCTGAGGTGAGAGGATTGCCTGAGCCTAGGAGTTCAAGACCAGCCTAGGCAACTTGATGAGACCTTGTCTCGACAATAAATCACAAAAATTAGCCAGGCGTGGTGGCGAGTGTCTGTAGTTCTAGCTACTTGGAAAGCTGAGGTGGAAGGATCGCCTAAGCCCAGCAGGTCAAGGCTGCGGTGGCCATGAGTGTACCACTGCATTCCAGCCTGGGCAACCGAGTGAGACTCCAACTCAAAAAAACAAAACAAAAAAACTTTGCTCCAATTAGGACTGAGGTGACTACAGACTCAGTTTACTTCTTGATCGACCTATGGGGACCTTGATCTCTAATACTTCTATTCTCAACACTGAAAGGCTACCAAAACTTGTGCTTTACTTTTCAGAGATTTTTATTTGGATCCCAGCCTCCATCCCAGCACAACCTGAGAATTTAGCAAATATCTTAAGGGAAATTCAGCAAAGTATTAGTGTCAGAGCCCCACCTATCTTTTGTTATAAAAAAGCTACTTTCAGTAGGGCATGGTGGCTCACGCCTGTAATCCCAACACTTTGGGAGGTCAAGGCGAAAGGATTACCCAGGAGTTCGAGACGAGCATAGGCAACATGGCAAGACCTTGCCTCTCCAATAAATCAAAACATTAGCCAGGTATGCACGTGTAGTCCCAGCTACTTAGAAGGCTGGGGTAGAAGGATCATCTGAGCCCAACAGGTTGAGTCTTCCGTAGCCGTGATCATGCCACTACACTCCAGCCTGGGCAAGAGAGTAAGACTCTGACTCAAAGTCTCTAATTTTGAATTCTTAGTGTGGGAGTGTAAAAAGCTTTGCTGTTTTGTTGTTGCTGTTGTTGCCTCTTAATAGCAAGTCTCTCTACAATCCTTTTGCCAAAATGCTCAGTCTCTTGCTCTACACCCAGAATTCACAAACAACCTGAGGAAAAAAGTGGTTACATAATGTCAGCTCATTATTCTTTGTATAGTTCTCCTTCCTCCAGGATTTTGTCCTCTTCATTCCTATTTTCCTCAGTAGTTCTTTGATGCCTTTAAACATATTCTTGGAAGAATTATTGTTCAGTCCAAGCTATTTCATCACACCTGGAAGCTGTTTATACTTTTTGTAATAAAAAAAGATTATTATATCCTTCTACCTCTGCTTACCAAGGTAGGGACTACAGGCACACAACATCTCACCTAGCTAATTTTTTTTATTTTTCTGTAGAGATGAGATCTTGCTATCTTGTCCGGGCTGTTTCAAACTCCTAGGCTCAAGTGATCTTCCTGCCTCGGCCACCCAAAGTGCTGGGATAACAGGTGTGTGCCACTGTGCCCAGCCTAAGACTCTTAAAATTTCCAATAATTTCCTTCTCATTGCATATCTTTTAAAATCATTTTTCGCCAGATGTAGGGACTCAGGCCTATAATCTCAGCAATTTGGGAGACTGAAGCAGAAAGATCACTTGAGGCCAGGAGTTTGAAAGAAGCCTGAGCAATGCAGCAAGACCCTGGCTCCACAAAACCTCTTTTTTTTTTTTTTTGAGTTGGAGTTTCACTCTGTCGCCCAGACTGGAGTGCAGTGGCACACTCACGGCCGCCGCAGTCTCGACCCGCAGGGCTCAGGGGATCCTTCTGCCTCAGCCTCCCAAGTAGCTGAAACTACATCCACGCGCCACCACACCTGGCTAATTTTCTGATTTATTGTAGAGATGAGGTCTCACCAAGTTGCCCAGGTTGGTCTCGAACTCATGGGCTCAGGCAATCCTCTTACCTCGGCCTCCTAAAGTGCTAGGATTATAGGTGTGTGTCACCGTGCCCAGCCCATTTTTTTTTTTTTTTATTAGCCAGGCATGGTGGCATGTACCTGTAGTTCCAGCTACTTGGGAGGATTGCTTGGGCCCAGTAGTCCAGAGTTACAGTGAGCTATGATCACACTACCGCACTCCAGTCTGAGTAACAGAGCAAGAAGGACCCTGTCTCTAGCTAACTTACTAACTAAACAAACAAATAAATAAATAAAGTCATTTGGATACAACTATTTCTCGGATAAACTATTAAAAAGTGATGATAGACATTTTTTGCTTATTAATATCACAAGGTCTTATACTTAGTAAGTTAGAATGAAGGCTTTTTTCAAAGGTTTTATCACAATTTTATACCTCTATATCTCTACTATATTATCTGAGATTGCTAATTATTTTCAATTCTCTTCCCTCAGCTTGTAACAATACCCAGAGGAACTCAAATCATACTACCTCTGCTCTTCTATATGTTAAATCATATGGCAGTGAAAGAGAAGTCAAAGGTTAAATGGTAAAAATATGATTGGATGCACCCAGAAGAGGAAGCAGTAATCAGGGTAGGACCAGCTGAATGATGAGAAATGCCATTATTGTTTTGACCATGAAAGAGCACTACACTATCACTATATACAAAAATCAACTTTAGGCCGGGCTCGGTGGCTCAGCCTGTAATCCCAGTACTTTGGGAGGCCAAGGCGAGTGGATTACCTGAGCCCGTGGATTCGAGACTAGCCCGGGCAACTTGGCAAGACCTCTTCTCTACAATAAATAAAAAATTAGCTGGGTGTGGTAGTGCACACTAGTTTGCATTCCCACTAGCAGTGTAGAAGTGCACTGCTGTTATTTTGGCTACTTGGAAGGCTGAGGCAGAAAGATCGTCGGAGCAGGTTGACACTGGGGTGGCCATGAGCATCGCCAGCCTGGGCAACAGAGTGAGACTCCAACTCAAAAAAAAAAAATTAACTTTAAATGGAACAAAAACCTAGCATAAAACCTCAAACTTAGAAAACGCTGAGACATTTTTATGGGAATCGGAGTAGGCAACCAATTCCTGATCAAAACCCCAGATGTCCATGCCATAAGAGATAAGATAGATAAGCAGTGCCTCATTAAACTATAAAGCTCTGCAAAGCAAAAGACACCATCAAGAGAGCAGGGAGACAGCCCACAGAATGGGAAAAAGTATTTGCCAACTGTATATCTGACAAAGGCCTAACATCCAGGATCTACAAGGAACTCAAACATGAATAGGCACTTCTCAAAAGAAGGCATAAAGGCAGCCAACAGACACATGAAAAGTGCTCAAACTCTCTAATCACCAGAGAAACGCAAATCAAAACCACATTGAGATACCACCTAATCCCAGTAGAAATGGCCATCATTAATAAAACAAACAACAGCAGACGCTGGCAAGGATGCAGAGAAAAGGAAACACTTCTACACTGCTAGTGGGAATGCAAACTAGTTCAACCTCTGTGGAAAACAGTGTGGTGATTTCTAAAAGAACTAGAAATTGACTTTCCATATGACCCAGCAATCTCCCCTCTGGAAATATACCCAGAGGAACTCAAATCATTCTATTAAAAAAGATACCTGCACACGCATGTTTATTGCAGCACTATTCACAATAACACAAACATGGAACCAACCATGCTGTCCATCAAAACTGGACTGGATAAAAAAAAAAGTGGTACGTATACACGATGGAATATTATGTAGCCATAAAGAAGGGCAAACATATAGACTTCACAGCAACTTGGATGGAGTCTATAATACTCAGTGATCCATCACAGAAACAAAGAACTGAATGCCACATGTTCTTACTTATAAGCAGACCCTGAAAATTTACCATAATACTATAAGAAAGGGATTGGTGGACAATCCCCTCTGCACCCCCCCCCCGTGGGAGCTTTTCTGTCCTCTCAATCCTGCTTTATTTTTATTTTATTTTATTTTTGAGTTGGAGTCTCACTCCTTCACCCAGGCTGGAGTGCAGTGGTATGGCTATTTTTAAAAATTTTATTGTAGAGAAGAGGTCTCACCAAGTTGCCTGGGCTGGTCTCAAACCCGCGGGCTCAGGTAATCCACTCGCCTCAGCCTCCCAATGTGCTGGGATTACAGACTGAGTCACCGAGCCTGGCCTAAATCCTGCTAAAAGAAAAAAAAAAGGGATTGGCAGTAGCAGGACACTGCCAGGGGGAGGGGGTGTGGCACATAACATCAATAAATGTACCTGATCTCAAACTAGGAGAAGTGGGAGCCAAAGAGAGGCCTAAACTTTAACTGTACGATGATCCCTTGCATACCTAATCCTTAATTGTACCCCACATCTTTAAAATTAAAAAAAGAATATGTGGTTTATATATAGTGAAATATTATTCAGACTTAAAAAAAGGAGAGCCTATCATTTGTGATGTGAATTAATCTGGAGGACATTATGTTAACTGAAACAGGCCAGACACAGAAAGAAAACTATTGCATGATTTCATTTATATGTGGAATATGAAAGTATCAAATAAAAGCTGGGCATAGTGGCTCATGCTTATCATCCCAGCACTTTGGGAAGCTGAGGCAGGAGGAACACTGGAGCCCAGGAATTTGAGGCTGCAGTGAGCTAGCATGCCTCTGCATTCCAGCCTGGATGATAGAGCAAGACTCTGTCTCTAAAAAGAAATAAAAATAAAAATTAAAAAATAATAAAAATACAAATGTCTAATACATAGAACAGAGGACAGAGCAGTATTTTTTTTAATTTTTATTTTAAAGATGTGTGGTACAACTCAGGGTTAGGTATACAAATGTTCATTATGCAGGTACCCTTATTTATGAGGTGAACCCCGCCCCAGGGCAGTTTCCCACTACTCCCAATCCCTTTTTTATAGTATTATGATAATTGTTCAAGGTCCGCTTATGAGTGACAACATATGGTACTCTCAGAACAGTGTTTACCAAGGGCAGGGAGCTGGAGGAATGGGAAGATGTTGGTCAAAGGGTAAAAATTTAGTTATGGGCCAGTCATGGTGGCTCATGTCTATAATCCCAGCACTTTGGGAGGCAGAAGCGAGAGAATTGCCTGAGCCCAGCAGTTCAAGACCAGCGTGGGCAACTTGGCAAGATCAAGTCTCTACAAAAAGTTCAAAAATTAGCTGGGCATGGTGATGTGTACCTGTAGTTACAACTGCTTGGAAGACTGAGGTGGAAAGGATCATCTGGGTGAGTAGGTCGAGACTGTAGTAGCTGTGAGTGTGCCATTACACTCCAAACTGGGCAACAGAGTGAGACTCCAACTCAAAAAAAAGTTAGTTATGTAGGATGAATAAGTCTAAGAACCTAATGTACAGCATGATAACTATAGTTAATAATATTGTTATAGCACACTGGAAATTTGCTAAGAGAATAAGTCTGAGGAGTTCTCATGACCAAAAAAGGGGGATAATAATATGAGGATATGGATATGTTAATTAGCTTGACTATAGTAATCATTTCACTCTGTATGTATATTAAAACAATGTTGTATACTTTAAATACATAAAATTTTAAAATTGCCATCTTAATGTCCTTCTTTCTTCTCAAAATCAGACTCATTTTTCTTCCTCAAACATCTCTTAACTTTCATATTCCTTTGACTACTTAAGTAGTCTGGACTCTTGTTTTCTCATGTGAATAGAAACTATATTTTTTTCTATACAGAGTTGTTGAGAGGATAAGAAATAAACTATATAAGTCACCTACCACAATACCTGGCACATAGTTGGGGGTCAATAAATGGTTCCTGTTAATAAGTAGACTTATTCTCCTGGTAGTCTGATCATTGAAGTTCATGGCAACTGTCTCTTTAGTGTCCCTCATTTCCTATATTCAGTTAAACCAAGATTTATCAATTCAAATCGTAAAATACTCCTGGTCTTATTCTCTCAGACGGTTTCTTCTCTCACATTCTATCACACAAAAAAATGTTAAACATATAATAAAATCGAAAGAATTTTATAGCAAGGATACATGTACTCACCATCTAGGTTCTGTCATGAATGTGTTAACTACACTTGCTTTAACACGTCTTTTCACCCATCAATCTATCTTAGCTTTTTTATACTTTTTAAACTAGACTAAGACATCAGTGTATTTCCCTCTAAATACTTTGCATATACTCATTAACTAGAGCTCCATGTTTATTTAGTTTTTTCCTCTGATAAAACTTACATATAATGTAATATATAAATCTTATGTACACATTCACTGACTTTTACAAATGAACATACCATTTGAACACAAATCCTTAATAAGATATAGAAAATTACCAATACTTTTCTCATGCCCTTTCCCTGTCAATCCCTACCTTTGGTCCCCAAAAGCAAACACTGTTCCAGCTTTTTTCCACCATAGATGAGTTTTGTCAGGCCTTTTAATTCACACCAGCCTAAACTATTAAGTAGTCTTCAACTTGGCTTCCCTTCCTCAACTCGACTTCATCTTTGCCTCTCATAATTCACCCTTCATCCAGATGCTAAAATAATTTCCTAAAGCACCACTCTATCATGTTGCCACCCCATCCCACCCCACTGCATAAGCTTTCATGGCCTGTGAAGTCCAAGCTATAAATATTGAGGCCTTTCCCAACATGGCCTCAATCTATTTTTATTAACCTCTACCACACCTGCAGTATAAAACCTTGAACCTCTCTTAAGACATTATACACTACCTTGGGCTTAGTTACTTATAGAAAACTGGACTATGAGGCCAGGTGTGGTAGTTCATGCCTGCAATCCCAGAGCTTTGGGAGGCCAAGGCAGGAGAATCACTTGAGGAGAGGAGTTCAAGACAAGTCTGAGCAATATCACAAGACGCCATTTCTACAAAAAATTAGCTGGGAGTGATAATGCTTGTCTGTAGTCCTAGCTACTTGGGAGACTGAGGCAGGAGGATCTCTTGAGCCCAGGAGTTAGAAGCTGCAGTGAGCTATGATCATATCACTGCACTCCAGCCTAGGTGACAGAACAAGAATGTTGAAAGAAAAGAAAAGAAGAGAGAAGAGAAGAGAAAAGAAAAGAAAGAAAACTGGACTACAAGCACCTTGAAAACTGAAATGCTGTCCTAAGTATCTTTTATTCTCATAGTATGTGAGAATACTTCCTTGCACATAATTGGCAGCCAATAGATATTTACAATAAATTGAAGATAAGTTTTAAGAAGGGAATGAATAAGTCTTTAGCATTCTGACATTTGCACTGACATTAACTTGGATTAGGTATATTTACTCTGTCTATCTCATAAGAATGTGGTGAGGTAGCTATACAACAATTCCCCCAAAGAACCCTATAAGATTCAGGGATCAAAAAAAGAGAGACAGTTGGTGGGTGAGAACAGAAATCTTTTGAAAATTTCTGATTAAAATCCTACAGTGTGATCTTATGCCATTGATGAAGAAATTGCACTTTTGATTTTTTCAAAGTTAGTTCTTAAATTGTTGAATTAAAGACTATGGTTCTATTTCAAATATATAGCTTAGAGTAGTGTGTCTCAACCAACCTTGGCTGCATATTAGAAGCCCCTAGGGAGCTTTAAAATCTACCAGTACTCACACTCCAACCCCTGTGATTCTGATTTCATTTGTCTGGGGCTCAGCACAGGCATTGGTGTGTTTTGAAAGCTCCCCAGGTGATTCTAATGTGCAGTCACCACTGCTAGATGAATAGTTCTTTACACAGACTCAGCCTCACAAGCTATGAATACACAAGCAAATTTACGACCCCCTCTTCACCCTCCAGAGACCCAGTGGAGAAACAGAAAAGAGGAGAATTCGTTTGCTACTGCTCTTGGCAGAGTGTGACATGTATGTGTCCACCACAGAGAAAAGGGTTAGGTTTTTGCAACAGCTACAGGTTCTCAGAAAGCTGAGCCCTTACTCTTAGAGCTAGAGAAAGGGTAGGTCAGCAGCTGCCAGGTAGAAAAAGCAGCAAAAATTAGGTTCATACAAATCTTGTTGCTTCAGACTGTCCAGGAGAGGCCATCTGACTGGGCAGATTAATCACGTGGGACATGTTTAGGAGGGTAAGGGAGGAGGTTCTTGGGCAAAATAACTATTAAACCTTTTAAAGTACATAAGCTGGAGACAGTCACATGCTACTCGTGTTTTAAATGTAAAGTTGGGGCCTGCATCATGGAATGGTTGGTGTCGATATAACCACAAAGTTTCTACCTAACAATCAAAGTATGACAGGACTCTCCAGTTTTCTCTTCGTAGCAGCAGTGAAAAGAGTATAGTTTTCCATACTCTCAGTAAACTGGAGGCTATAGTTAGAGGGCATTTGTGCTGGACTTAGTGAAAAAAGAATCTTTTGGGGGGGGTATTATATAATTAAAAGAAAAATAAAGTGCTAGCCGGGCTTGGTGGCTCAGCCTGTAATCCCGCGCCTTTGGGAGGCTGAGGTGAGTGGATTGCCTGAGCCTGTGGGTTTGAGACCCGCCTGGGCAACTTGTTGAGACCTCATCTCTACAGTAAATCAAAAAAATTAGCCGGGCGTGGTAGCGCGTGCCTGTAGTTCCAGCTACTTGGAAGGCTGAGGTGGAAGGATCGCCAGAGCACAGCACGTTGAGGCTGCGGTGGCCAGGAATGGCCACTGCACTCCAGTCTGGGCGACGGAGTGAGACTCCAACTCAAAAAATAAATAAATTTAAAAAAATAAAAATAAAGTGCTAAGTATTCAGGAAAAGATTAAATACTGAATTTGTTTGAAGTTTCCAAATAAAATCTGATAAAAATTTAAATGAGAAAATTGAACTTGTTTTCCATAGCATAATTTATTTCTTACTATTTTTCTATTTTTAGAGACAGTGTGTCTTTCTGTCATCCAGGCTGGAGTGCAGTGGTGCAATTATAGCTCACTACAGCCTCAAACTCCCAGCTCAGGGAATCTATCTCAGCCTATGGAGTAGCTGGGACTACAGGTGCCACCTTGCCCAGCTGATTTTTTTGTAGAGACAAGGTTGCCCAGGTTGGTCTTGAACTCCTAGCCTCAAGTGATTCTCAAGTGATTCTCCTGTCTCAGCCTTCCAAAGAGCTGAGTTTACAGGTATGAGTCACTGCACTGGGCCTCTCTAGCATAATTATTTTTTCTGAACCCTAGTGATTTTTTTATACCCTTCAGTTATATCATTGGTCTCTGTCAGGCTCAGTGTTCCCTTATCCCACTCTCATTATCATTGTCCTGGCTCCCTCCATGAATAACTGCTCTATTCTGTTTAATATGTACTTCTTTTTTGATGTGCTCTTATAAAATGTGCATTCTTGCTTTGTATAATATACTTTAAATTTATGTAAATGGCATTGTGCTTATAACCTCATTCTGTTTTTTTACTTGTTTTCAATAAGTACTGTTTTTTAAGCACATGTATATTGTTTCATGTATTTTTCATCCACAGCTTTTCATTGCTGTATGGTGCTCCATAGAGTGCATGCACATGGATCACCTATCTAGACTTCAGCTGGTGGACCCTCAGGCTGTTTTCAATGTCTTGTCACCATAGAAGGATATTCTTTTTCTACAATTGAAGAAAATTCCTTTACTGTCCTCAACTAGAATTAATATAATTAATTCCTTTTATTAAATCACTTATTTAAATCTAATACTTAGATATACTACCTTTAAGTTCATTGCAAAATCTATTTTAAAGGCAAATGTTAAATCATGATGCAAATAGATTTCTAATTAGTCAAATTTTTTCTTTTTTTAAAGACAAAGTCTCACTACTGGGGTGTCATGGCTATTCACAAGTATAATCATAGTTCTCTGCAGCCTCAACTTCCTGTACTCAAATGATCCTCCCACCTCAGTCTTCCAAGTAGCCGGGTTTACAGGCATGTGCTACTGTGCTCAGCTAAAACCGTACTTCTTTATATCAAGTATTCCAAAATAATAACTCTTTTCCTCAAGTATACTCACTGTTATACTTGTCACTCTTGTTTTGAATAATTCCATTTAAGAATTCAAATCATAACACCACTAAACCTCTTCTGTGAACCTCATTGTATCACATTTTCAACTCACTTCAAAAGCTTAAGGTTTTGCCATGACCCCTTAAATTTTGTAAATACACAATAACACATATTTTCACACAGTCCCTACAACTTTCCTGTCCCAAGTAAAAGTCAACATATCCTTTGTAGTTGATGCCTGATGGTTGGACTTCTTTTCTCACCTACAACAGACCTGACCTGTTGTAGGTGGGAAGTCTGCCATTGAGAAAGGCAAGAGGTAGTTGGTTTCTTCTCTCCTTTTGTAGTCTGGCTTCTACCCTTCCTCCCATCTTATAGACCCCTCTTTCAGATAAGGAGTGAAGAAAAAGGGCAGGAAATTTTTGCTACTGTCAGTATTGCATTGCCCTCTTTGAGTCTGGCAAAAGTTTAAAGCTGGGGTTTTCTCCTTTGTAGTACCCTCTTTGTGGGTGATATATTCTCCCGCTCGGAATTAAGATCTGACCTCTGCCCATAATCACCTGGCAGCTCACTTGCAGCTTCTTTTTGCTGAGTGCCTTTTGTCCCTCTAGGCAGCCTCTGAGTGGGCATAAGTCAGGTTCCCTGGCTTGCCTTGCACAAGACTGCACCTGGTCCATGGGGTCCAGCATGCATGCTTTAGGCCCTACCAGAGCAGCAGAAATCTCTCCTAGACCATCACTATGGAGCAGCTGACCAGCTCAGCTCCCATCTCTCCCAGTCTCTGGTCATGGGCAGAGATCAGTCCTCTGTGTCTCCCCTACCATAAGGAGCATCTCTGCTTTGCCATTAAAGCCCCTTTCCCTGAGCTTCAGGAGAGGGTACACAATCCCACCATCTAGCATCTCCACACAAAGAGAGGGAGACTCACAAAACAGCAGAAATTCCTTCCAGAAGTTCCTCTCATACTTTACTTTGTTCTCACTGGTAGTTCCTTTATCCTCTGACTTGGATGAAGAGTCAAGACATTGCCCCACTGGCTCTCTGCCCCTCCTGTCTGCACAGCCATCATCCTCACCCTCCACTCTGGCATCATGTGGTCAGGATCCTGGGTTCTTAGTTGAAAATTCTCTTAGAAAATTCTGCTGCATGTATATAATACCACACAGGCTTAGGCAAGTAGATATCTTTTGAGAAAAGGGACAGAAAGCAACAAGAAAACAATACACGCCTATCGTGTATGACCGTGATCCGAATGGTCTGTGATTCTGCAGCTAGCATAGTCTCCACCTGGGCACTTTCTTTCAGTGGTTTACCTGCTCTCTTTGAAAATTACCTCATTAAAAATTAGGTAAATCTCAGCTTCTTTTAGTAGCCATGTATAGCTCTGTTCTAAACTTAACCCATTCTTTTTGAGGCCGATTCTATTTTTTGCCAGTTTTCCAGAAAGAAGGGCCAGGGAAAGGGTTCACTGGAGCACCAGCCTAGGGCTCCTCCAGAGCACAGGCAGAAGAGGCAAGGCATCCTGGCACACAGAACATGACTGATACACAGGAAACACCAGAAATGAATGGGCAAAGGCACGATTCCAGCAGGATCTCTGAGACCCAAAATGTCAGGAAGGAACACTGCCAGATTATTAGGGAGCTGTTACCAGAGGAAAGCACTCAAGTCAACATATTTGCAACCAAGGGCTTAACATAACTTTTTAAAAAATGAAGAATAGCAATTTAAAAATTTTTTTAAATTTGTGCTTATTATCTAGACATTAAAAATAATATATGCTTATATTTTGATCAGTTTTTTTTTTCTTTTTTTTTTGAGTTGGAGTCTCACTCTGTCGCCCAGACTGGAGTGCAGTGGTTGCTCCCGGCCACCGCAGCCTTGACCTGCTGGGCTCTGGCGATCCTTCCACCTCAGCCTTCCAAGTAGCCGGAATTACAGGCATGTGCTACCATGCCCAGCTGATTTTTTGATTTATTGTAGAGATGAGATCTTGCTGCCCAGGCGGGTCTCGAACCCGTGGGCTCAGGCAATCCACTCACCTCAGCCTCCCAAAGGCACGGGATTACAGGCTGAGCCACCGAGCCCGGCTTTTGATCAGTTTTGTACCTCTTTCTAATACTGGTCAATTATACTTCTCTAACTATTTTTTATTTGATATTATTATTGTTAATTTCGTTTCACAAAATTGCCAGCAATCTTCTTCAAAGAGGCATTTTGTGGTTACTTTCTGACTCCTCCAATTGACTTTATCTGCAGGTCACATTATTTCAAATTCAGAAAGTATACCCTCCGTGGGACCTGAGGTACCTAGTAAGCACCAAGTAAATTCTGTAAATGGTGAGTGTCTTCATTTCAACTTATTTTGGTATTGAAGTGTGCAAATATTTCAGCTCAAATATATTTCCAGGTCCTGTCTTTTGCCCCCTGCCCCTCAGCATTCATGGGGGCCTTCAGAGCAGGACAGATCTCCCCAGGCCCTTCAAGTGCTGGTTGTGACACAAGCCCAGGTCTCCCCTGGAGTCTGACCTGCATACTTCCCCATGCACCCTTTTACCTGACTTCATGCCTCACTCTTTCAAGTTCCTGGAACCTTTCCCATGTGTCTTCAAGAATAGCTCCATGCAAGGGAAAGATAATGGGAGCCATATATGTAATTTCTTCTTCTCCAATAGTCACACTGAAAAAGTTAAAAGAAGCAGGTAAAATTGGTTTCAATATATTTTTATTTGATATATCTAAAATATGATTATCTCAATATGCCACCTGTCTTAATTAGTTTAGGCTGCTGTAACAAATTACCACAAACTAAGTGGCTTAAACAACTATTAGTATTTTCTCTCAGCTCTGGAGGTTAGAAATGCACGGTCAGCATATCAGTATGATGGGGTTCTGGTGAGGGCCCTCTTCTGCGCTGCAGACTGCTGACTTCTCATTATACCCTTACATGGCAGAAAGCTGGCCAGCGAGTTCTCTGGGAAAACGCATCCCATTCATGAAGGTTCCACCTTCATGACCTAATCCCCTCCCAAAGGCCCCACCTCCTAGCAGCATCACATTAGGGTTTCAACTTATGAATCCGGGGGATATAAACCTTCTGTTCACAACATAGTCAATGTAGAAATTATTAATGAGATGTTTTATGTGTTTTTTTTGTCCTTAAAATTCAGTGTGTATTTTACAGTTATGGCACACATCAGTCCAAATGGGTCACATCTTAAGTGCTCAGTAGCCGCATGTGCAAGTGGCAACCTTCGGACTTTGGTGCTCCACAGACGAGCACTGGCAGCATTACCTAGGACCCTGTGAGAAATGCAGAGTCTCAGACTTCACCCACGATCTACTGAATCAGAGTCTGCATTTTAACAAGACCCCCAGGTGATTCTGCTATACATTAAAGCTCGAGAATCTCTAGTCTGGAAGACATAGTAAGTCCTCAGTAAACTCTTCCACATCCTCCATGTTTTTCAGAATATTCCTTTCACCTGCTTGGTCTTACAGACCTCCTTCCCCTGCAGCTCTCTCTAGTGGTACCTGTTTTCCCTGCCACACCCTCATACCAGCTGGCTTACAGGTAAGGTAGATATCCACCACATTCCGCTTTGCCCTCTGAAGCCATTCCTCTTCCTATCTCCCAAGGCCCTCGCACCTCTGAATCTCATGCCAGCAGATCATGTCATCCATTTGCTGTCACTGTTGCTGTCCTTGACTCACCTTTCCTGTCCCCTCCCTACCTCCCACCCACCTATCACTGTTCCTCATTCCTGGCTATCAGGCTCTCCAGCATGACTTGGTGATTTGGGCATTCAATGATCCATCCAATGTCCTGGCCCTCTCAGTTCCCAGCTGTCCTTGAAAAAGCTTGTCTTCTATGATTAGACCTTAGACTTCCTCATTATCAAAGACAAAAACAGAAAAACCCCAACAAAAACAAGAAAATACTCTACAGTCTTGCATAAGCTCAATTTCAAGCAACCAATCTCTGGTCACTGTTTCCTGTTTTCCTCCCCACTACTTCCAGCACTACTGTGGCCTTTCTACCAAAGCAGGTAGATAATAATGCATGAAAATTAATCCATCTACTATCTCACTGTCCCTCACCTCCCTATTTCCTCACTTCTCCACTTGTCACAGCTAATTTCATTGTTCATCCTTATAAGCACTCTCTTCTATAAACCTTCTTCCTCTCTCTTAGTAAAATCACAGTCTTCATTAAACCCAACTCTCTGCCTACCCCATGCAGTGGAACATATTCCTAGAAAAAGCCATAACTATGCTGACTGCTCTTACCTTAAATACAGGATGATTAAAAAGTGATCCCTTAGTGTGACCAGGCCATTTCCCTGGTCTGTTCTCTTTTCTGCTATCCTAGATGATTGTCACACTTGCTTTCTTTTTTATTGAGTGGGAGTCTCACTCTGTTGCCCAGACTGGAGTGCAGTGGCACACTCATAGCCACCCCACCATCAAGCTGCTGGACTCCAGCGCTCCTTCCGCCTCAGCCTTCCAAGTAGCTGGAACTACCCCAGCTTATTTATTTATTGTAGAGATGAGATCTCGCCAAGTTGCCCCAGCTGGTCTCGAACCCATGGGCTCAGGCAATCCACTTGCCTCGGCCTCCCGAAGTGCTGGGATTATTACAGGCTGAGCCACTGAGTCCGGCCTATGTCACACTTTCAACACCCCTCCCACATCCTCACTCTTGGACAATGTGAGGGTTAATTTTAGGTGTCAACTTCACTGGGCTAAGGGTTGCCTAGATAGCCAGCAAAAAATTATTTTTGAGTGTGTCCATGAGGGTGCTTCCAGAAGAGATGAGCATTTTAATCATTAGATTGGGTAAAGAAGGTCACCCTCACTAATGTGGGCAGGTATCATCAAATTTATTAAGGCCCTTAACAGTAATAAAACTCCTACCTATGTACTATAATTCCTAGATCCATTCCTAAGAGTGGTTCAGAGAATCCAGAGATTCTAGAAAAAGCCATTAGGCCTAACAATGTCTCTTGAACAAATCTTCAGAGTTGCAATAGAATGAGATGGACCTGATCTAGTTTTGTACCTTATGGGTTTTCAAGTGGGCAAAAAGGTTTCATTGTATGTTTATTATGATTGTAGAATTATAGCTAATTGCTGATTCACTAAACTATATTATGTCTTTCTTCACTAATGCTTAGTTTCATTTCACTTAATTTCATTAATTTTCATTAAGTGAAGTGAACTGGAAGGTTGGGTAACAGAATGATGACTTTGGCTTCATTTCACCCTATCAAACTTTATAATCTTTTAGTACCATCAAAGCCAGATTGCCTTGAGATTTTTGACCTTGTAATTTGTGATAAGCATGGAGGGCACTTTGAGTTTTACCTAGTTCCATTTTTTAATTTTCCTGTTGTCCCTCTGAGAGAGTTTTGTCTCGCTTCTCACAGAAGACCTGTAGTGATCCATATTATACTATTGCCTTTAGTAGCTCACTCCAGCAGCCAACCCAGCAGCAACAAGTAGTTATCACAGTGCCTGGTATGCAGTGGGCAATCATAAATATTTTCTGAGTAAAGACTCAATAAATAAAATGTTCAATCAAAATTTAAGGCTAGGTGCAGTGGCTCACATCTAATCCTAGCATTTTGGGAGGTGGAGATGAGAAGGTTGCTTGATCCCAGGGGTTCAAGACCAGCCTAGGCAACTTGGCAAGACCTTGTCTCTATAATAAATCAAAAAATTAGCCAGGTATGGTGGCACACACCAGTGGTTCCAGCATCTTGGAAGCCTGAGGTGGAAGGATCGCCTGAGTCCAGCAAGTCAAGGCTGCGGTGTGACTCCAACTAAAAAAAAAAAAAAAAAATTGAAATTTTTTGTCTTCCTTGAACTTCAACAAAAAGGAAACTGCTTAGCATTTTTCTTCAAGCCCTTGATTAGACTTGAAGAGAACACTAAAGAAGATTTTTTTCTTAACAAACTGACTTTTTAAAACTTTTAATAGGAGTGTTCGTGTTTGTTTTTTATTTTTACTGGAACTCTGGTGACCAGTCTATATTTTATACAGGGAGGAATACTGAATATAATAAGCAGGAAAAGGCTTCCAAAAACATAGATTGAAAAAGAAGGAAGAACATTCCTGACCTGGAATGTCATCATTTAAATTGATTAATTTTTAAGCTACCCCCATAAAATAGAACTAATAGTTAGAAGAACAGCATTATCTGTTTCTCATCAAGATTCAATTCAGTAAGCATTTGCTGAATATCTTTGCAATATGTTCTGGGTGTGTTCAAAGAAGTAAAACACAGTCCTGGGGTACTGGGAGCTTTGGAGATGCTCTGGTTTCTCAACAGTGTGACTTAAAATCTTTGTTTTTTGATTTATAATAACCCAAGAAGGCTTTTTTTTTTTTTTAAAGGAAACACCAATTTCTAGTGCTTACTTGCCTTAAAGCTTTGAATCAAGGGGCAGATAAATGCAGGTGGGGGCTATAAAATTTTTTAACTGACCAAGAGTTTCCATTCATCATGAATTCTCTTTCCATTTTGTTTTATTCATGTTTTTTTTCTTTCTAAATACTGTCAAAGGTTTATGCTGGATTCCAAAGGAGTTCATAGAAACTTTGCATATATAAATGCAATTCCCAGCATAGTTGAGTGGAATGTGTGCTATTATAAGTAAATGCTTTATAACTTTTTCCTTTTACTTACTCTCATTGCCATTTACATTGCATGAATTTACGCTTTATGTGGATTTTTCATTTCAGGGATTTTTTAAAAGACAGGCAACAGCTTTTTACAAGTTGCAATAACTATTCTTAGATGACATATTTTGCTAGAAACACTTACAAAATAAAAATATTTGAAATTATTCACCTTTGTATTTTAGAACAGATTTCTCTTTAGTTAATGTTATTCACTCAGTAATATTGTTTATTTGAAATCCTGTTATTTAAACACATGAACTTTTTCCCTGCAGATGAGTTGTATGGATTTTCTCAGGACTTGGAAGATATACAAAAATCATTAATAAAAGTTTCAATAACATTCTAAGTTTAGGATATAAATGAAGTGATAATATTTGGTCCTATTTCAAATTCATGCTAATTAAAATGGGAAGGGAAATGGTTTAATCTGAAGGCATCCTATACATTTTAATAATCAGATTTCAATATTAAATGGGAACAAGAAAGGTAATTTTCTCTGGCATCCTAAGACCTTTGCTCCTGGGACCAAGGCTGTGTCTAATTCTCCAGAGTTTGCCCAGTTTCTGGCATGTGTGCTCAGTAAATAGAGGGCTATAGGGGAGAGGGTAAGTGTCATCTGCCCCATTTAACTGTAAGACAATGGAGGACAAGGACGTTCCCTGAAATTACTTAACCAGCAAGGGCTATAATCTCAGATTTTCTGCATCCTCATGTGTGACATGACAAGAAATATATGTTTGTTTTCTGCCTCCAGTTCCTGTCACAGAGCTCCAATATATTTTGTAAATGCCTGAGTGATAGGGATCACTCCTATCACACATAATATTTGTTATAATATTTTGCCTTAGTCTCCAGTTTCTGGCACAAGAGCTTCTAAGACCCTTGGAATCTCCAGTGTCTTTTCTAAGATAATGAGATGACTGGGCTGGGGGTACTAGGTAGTATCGGGACAGTGGCTGGTGGCTGGAGACCAAGATATGATAAGAGGGATAGACTTCTAGGCTAATCTCCCAACCTCCAGGGAGGGAAGAGGGCCTGGAGACCGAGTCAATCATCAATAACAAATGATTTTAAAATTATAATCACATAATGAAGCCTGCAGAAAGACCATTAAATGTCTTCTTTTTCCTCCATCTCTCACTTCATCCTCCTACAATCACCAGCCACTTCCCTCTGCCACATGAGACTCCTTTCCCCTGGTTGTTAAGCCTAGCTAGTTATCTCTGGCAAGCTGGGCATGGTGGCTCATGCCTGTAATCCCAGTACTTTGGGAGAGGCAAGAAGATTGCCTGAGTCCAGGAGTTCGAGACCAGCCTAGGCAACTTGATGAGACCTTTTCTCAATAATAAATAAAAAAATTAGCCAGGCAAGGTGGCACACATCTATAGTCCTAGCTACTTGGAAGGCTGTGGTGAAAGGACCACCTGAGTCCAGCAGGTTGAGGCTGTAGTGGCCATGAGCATGCCACTGCACTACTGTACTCCAGCCTAGGAGACAGAGTGAGACTCTGACTCAGGGGGAAAAAAAGTTACCTCTGACAGCATGAATGATGTTGAAAGAGAAAGAACAGCATTTTGGTTGTCCTCCTATAGACTGTATACTGCCTTGGGTGAAAGAAGTTGGTTTATAGGAGGATGAGTCAGCAATTGAGTGACTATTTCTTAACGCCAGAGTATTCACCATGACTTCTCCTTCTCGGATGTGGGGTTTGTTTTTTTTTTCCCCACCATTAGCTTGGTACACTTTGTATGCTTAGTAAACACCTTTGACTAACTGATGGTTTCCATCAATCTCAGGTTCCACACACAGGTGAACCCGACAGGTGACTATTGGATAGTCATGGGATAGTCTTATCTACGTTTTATCCACTTTCATACATGTGTAAGAGCAAGAGCCCAGTAACAGATTAGGACTCTATGATTTGTATCTCTTATGTACTAATCCTGTGCATGAGTGGAAGCACCGACCTTTTGGGATCTGTTCATCTACATAAGCCTACCTACTTGAAGGGCCCTACCCATCTGGAAGGACCCTACCCATCTGGAAGGACCCTTCCATTGCTTTCATGCCTCCTCAAGTCACAATGTTTCCTTAATCTTTTTATTTTTTTAATGAATTAAGAAAGGTACATTTATTAAAGAGAGGATACAGGAAGGACACAACAGGCAGGACAACAGTGAGAGTATCTGCTGTCTGTGGTTCCTTAATCTTTAGTGGTGAATCTGTCCTGCTGTGTATAGGTAGCTTGTTATAAGAGTGATAGAACGAAAGGTGTTCCTGCCCCAGAGACTTTTTTTTTTTTAACATGGCTAGCCTGTTCCATTTACCACTGTGACAGTCAAAAATGTTCTCTGTAAAAAAAAAATCCTGCCTTAATATGGTAGGTCTCTGTCTAACATTAGCATGAGGTTTGTCTTAATTTACTTGGGCTGCCCTAACAAAATACTACAGGCTGGATGGCTTAAATAACAAATTTATTTTCTCACAGTTCTGGAGGCAAGAAGTCCAAGATCAAAGTGCCAGAAAATTCTGGTTTTGGTAAGGTCTTTCTTCCTAGCTTGCATGTGGTTGCTTTTTTACTGTGTGTTCACAAGGCCTTTCTTCTGCTTGTACAAAGCCTTTTATTTACTTGTGCAAAGTGTATGTTCTCCCTCTTTCCCCCTTATAAGGATAACTAGTCTTACTGGATAGGGCACCATCTGTATGACATCATTCAATTTTAGTTAGGGTCTCCTTAAAGGTCCTGTCTTCAAATACAGTCACACTGAGGTTTAGGGCTTTAATCTGGATTCGGGGGGAATCCCATTCAATCTTTAACAGGTTTATTAGGCTTCTCCCTCTCACCCCCTTATAAGGACAACTAGTCTTACTGGATAGGACACCATCCGTATGACCTCACTCAACTTTAGTTAGGGCTTCCTTAAAGACCCTATCTTCAAATACAGTCACACTGAGGGCTAGGACTTTAATCTGGATGTTGGGGGAATGCAGTTCAATCTTTAACAGGTTTATTAGGCTCCAATTCAGATATTGTGAATGTCCCCTTTCATCATGCTTCCTTGACAGTTACATTTACTTCTCCTATATCTTTCATATATATGGATCAAATAAGATTCTCCCAAAGTGTTTCAAGGAAGATAGCATCAATAATTATTTGTTTGTCTTTATCATATACAGATTATATTTTTCAAAGAGGTCTATGCCAATATTTTTACCCCATGTGCTCTTTCAGAAACTTAAGTCTCCATAAAAAACGGTGCAGTCCCCTTGAGTCCCCTCCCCTTGAGCCTGCATGGGCCATGTGGCTGTCTCAACCAATAGAGTCAATATAGCTTCTACCTAGCCCTCTTTCGGGACACTTGGCCTCAGTAACCTGCTGTTGTGCTGTAAGGATGCCTAACTTTGAACTGTGGCATCTGCCCATTAGGGGCCCATTTAGCAGCAGTGAGCACCGATTTTCCAGCTGTGTGAGTTAACCATCCTGCAAGTCAAGCCATCCAGTGGATGCTGTGTGAGGCAGTGATAAGCCTTCCCTGCAAAGCCCCGCCCAGATTGCAAGTCAGGGGCAACATATATGACCATTATTGTTTAAATCACCAAGTTTCAGGGAGGTTTAGTACGGTAATAGGTATCAGGAACAATCAAGGATAAACACTTTATTGCTTCCTTTAACTCCTCAGAACATAAGAGATTTATTCAGTCTTTTGCTAAGCTTTTAGAAGTATAACTGTTTCAAAAGGAATGACTGAATATGTAGTTACATCTTTTTATTTCAATATTATGATGAAATTAGAGGATAAGTTTCATATAAAAAAGAAACCCAGCAAATTGATTCTCACAATATATAAAATGAATTATAGACTATGATAAAGAGAAATTTATTCCACATACACAAGGCTGGTTCAACATTCAAAAGTCAATTAATGTAATCTACCACATCAACAGGCTGAAAAAAGAAAAATTATGTGACATTTCAACAGACACAGAAATAGCATGTGATAAAATACAACACCTATTCATGATAAAAATTCTCAGCAAACTAGGATAAAGGGAAACTTTCTAAAATTGATAAAGAATATATATTTTTAGCAAAACTACAGCTAACATTACACTTAACAGTAAGAAAGTAAAAGTCAGCTGGGCTCGGTGGCTCAGCCTATAATCTCGCGCCTTTGGGAGGCTGAGGTGAGTGGATTGCCTGAGCCCGCGGGTTCGAGACCTGCCTGGGCAGCGAGACCTCATCTCTACAATAAATCAAAAAATCAGCCAGGCGTGGTAGCCCATGCCTGTAATTCTGGCTACTCGGAAGGCTGAGGCGGAAGGATCGCCGGAGCCCAGCAGGTCAAGGCTGCGGTAGCTGGGAGCAGCCACTGCACTCCAGTCTGGGCGACAACTCAAAAAATAAATGAAATGAAATAAAATAAGATAAAATAAAAAACAACACCAAAGGCACAGTCCATGAAAGAGATAATTGATAAGCTGAACTTCATTAAAATTAAAAACTTCTGCTCTGTGAAAGAACTGTCAAGACAATAAAAAGAAAAGCCATAGACTGGGTGAAAATATTTGCAAAACACATATCTGACAAAAGAGTGTTATCTAAAATATGCCAATGAATCATTTTTTTCCCTTTTCTTTAATTTTTTTTTAAACAATAGAGATGAGTTCTTGCTATTTTGCCGAGGTTGGTCTCACACTCCTGGACTCAAGTGACCCTCCCATCTTGACCTCCAAAAGTGCTGGGATTATAGGCATGAACTGCCACACCTGGCTTACAAAGAATTCTTAAAACTCAACAATAATAAAAGGAACAACCCAATTAAAAATGAGCAAAAGAAGTGAACAGATATCTCACCACAGAAGATATACAGATGCCAAATAAGGGCATGAAAAGATGTTCAACATCCTATGTTATTAGGAAATTACAAATTGAAGCCTAATGAGATACAACACATCATTAGAATGGCCAAAATCCAGAACACTGACAGAAAAAATGCTGATAAGAATGCGAAGCAATAGGAATTTTCACTCGATAGTGGGGATGCACAATGGCACAGTCACTTTGGGAGGCAGCTTGAGAGTTTCTTACAAAACTAAACATTACTCTTATCATACGATCCAGCAATTGCACTTCTTAGCATTTATCCAAATATTTAAAAACTTTTGTCCACAAAAAACCTGCATAAGGATATTTATAACAGCTTTATTAATATTAGCCCAAACCATGAGCATGGAATGTTCTTACATTTGTGTCATCCTTGATTTCTTTGAGCAGTGTGTTTTGTTGTTTCTGTGGTAAAGGTCTTTTACCTCCTTGGTTACACAGATGCCGAGGTGTTTTATGTTTTTTTGTGGCTATTGTGAGTGGGATTATGTTTTTTATTTGGTTCTCAGCCTGCTTGTCGCTAATGTATAGAAATGCAAATTTTTTTGTGCATTGATTCTGTATCCTGAGACTTCATCAAAGTCATTTATCAAAGTGAGGAGGTTTTTGACAGATCCTCTAGGGTTTTTTAGGTATAGAATCATATTATCTGCAAAGAGGGATAATTTAACTTCCTGTTTTCCTATTTGGATACCTCTAATTTCTTTTTTCTGCCTGATTGCTCTGACCAGGATTTCCAGTACTATGTTAAGTAGGAGGGGCGAGAATGGACATTCTTGTCTTGTTCCAGTTCTTGGGGGAATGACTCTAGCTTCTGCCCACCTAAGTAGGATGTTTACTGCAGGTTTGTCATAGATATCTCGTATTGTTTTGAGAGATGTTCCTTCAATGCCTAGGTAGGTGTTCAATGGTTTTTGTCAAGAAGGGATGTTGGATTTTATCAAGTGATTTTTCTGCATCGAATGAAATAATCCTGTGGTTCTTGGTTTTACATCTGTTTAAGTGATGCATTATATCTATTGATTTATGTATGTTGCGTGAGCCTTGCGTTCTAGGAATGGAGCCAACCTGGTTGTGACAGATAATTCTTGAAATGTGCTGCTGGATGCCATTTGCTAGAATCTTGTTGAGAATGTTTGTATCTGTGTTCATCAGGAAAATTGGCCTGCAGTTTTCTTTCCTTGTTGGGTCTTTGGGATCTTGGGGAATTAGGATGATATTGGCTTTATAGAATGAGCTAGGGAAAATTTGTTCCTTCTTGATTGCTTGGAATACTTTCAATAGGATTGGTATCAGTTCTTCCTTGTGTGTCTTGTAGAATTCAGCTGAGAAACCATCTGGTCCAGGGATTTTTATGGTGGGGAGGTTTTTATTACTGAGTCAATTTCTTGGATTGTTATTGGTCTGTTTGGGGTTTTAGTTACTTCCTGTTTCAAGCTTGAGAGGATATGCAATGCCAGGAATTTTTCCAATTTCTACAGATTTTTTTAGTTTATTCACACACAGATGTTCATAGTAATCTCTGATAATCTTTCTTATTTCTTCAGGGTCAGTTGTAACATCACCTTTTTTCTAATTGTGTTTGTTTGAATTTTCTCTCTCTTCTTGTTTGTTAATCTGGCCAGGGTCTATCAATCTTATTTATTATTTCAAAGAACCAGCTTTTTTTCTCATTGGTCCTGTCTATGACTTTTAAAGTCTCTATTTCATTGAACTGTGACTTTATTTTAATGATTTACATTTTTCTACTAATTCTTGAATTGGATTGTTCTTGTCTTTTTATTTCCCTTAAGTGTGAAAGATGCCCAATCTACAGATCAACACAATCTCTATCAAATTACCAGCATCATTTTCCACAGACTTAGAAAAGACAACACAGGGATTCATATGGAAGCAAAAAAGAGCCCAAATAGCTAAAGTAATCCTCAGCAAAAAGAACAGAGCTGGAGGTAGCACACTTCTATACCTCAAACTTTACTACCAGGCTACAGTAACCACGACAGCATGGTACTAGTACATAAACACACAGAACAATAGAACAAGACAGAGAATCTGGGAATATAACCAACTCATCTTCAACAAAGCTGAGAAAAACAAACACTGGGAAAATGAAACCAAATCTAGCAAATGGTGCTGGGAAAACTGGCTTACCACATGCAGAAGAATGAAACTGAACTTCTACCTATCACTGTAAACAAAAATTAACTCAGAACGGATCAAGGACTTAAATGTGAAACCTCCAACTATAAGAATCTTAGAAGAAAACTTAAGGAACACTCTCCTGGACATCACAATAGGCAGGGAATTCATGGCCAAGTCCTCAAAAGCAAATGCCAGAAAATCTAAAATTGACAGATGGGATCTTACCAAGCTAAAAAGTTTTTGTACAGCAAAAGAAACCATCAAGAGACTAAAGAGACAACCCGCAGAATGGGAAAAAATATTTGGAAGGTATGCATCTGACAAAGACCTAACATCCAGGATCTACAAGGAACTCAAACAAATTGACAGGTAAAAACCAAATAAGCCCATTAAAAAATGAGTAAAGAATATGAACAGACACTTCTCAACCAACAGCATATGAAAAAATGTTCAGCTTTACTAATCATCAGAGAAGTGCAAATCAAAACTACAATGAGCTATCACCCCAACAGGTCAGGATGGCTATCATCAGTAAGTCACAAAACAACAGGTGTCGGTGAGGCTATAGATAACAGAAAACATTTCTACACTGTTGGTGGGAATGTAAGCTAGTTTAATCTCTGTGGAAAGCAGTGTGGCATTTTCTGAAAGAATTAAAAAGTGTGCTACCATATGTTTCAGCAATCCCATCTCTGGGAATATACCCAGAGGAGCACAAATCACTCTACTAAAAAGACATCTGCACAAGTATGTTCATTGTAACACTATTCACAATAGCAAAAACATGGAACCAACCCAGATGCCCACAGAATGTGAACTGGATAAAGAAAATGTGGTACATATACGTGATGGATATTGTGCAGCCATAAGGAAGAACCAAATAATGTCCTTTGCAGCAACATGGATACTGCTGGAGACTATCATTCTAAGGGAACTATCACAGAAACAAAAAATTGCAAACCCTCACTCATAAGAGGGCCCTAAACATTGGGCATGCAAGCACAAAGGTGGGAACAACAACAGTGCTGGGCACTGTTAAGGGAGGGATAAGAGGCACACAACCACCCATTGAGTACCATGTCCACTACTAGGGGGAGAGAGGTCTCGCTAGAAGCCCAGACCTCACCCACATGCAATTTATTTATGTAGCAAATCCTCATATATACTCATATGTACCATAGCAATAAAATAAAATTCCAAACTTGGAAGCAACCAAGATGTCCTTTACTAGGTGAATGAATAAATAAACTCTGGTGAATCCAGACAATGGAATATAATTCAGTGCTAAAGAGAAATATGCTATTAAGCCATGGAAAGATATGGAGGAAACTTAAATGCATGTTAGTAAGTGAAAGAAGTCAGTCTGAAAAGTCTATATCCTGTATCATTCCAACAATATGACCTCCGGGAGAGATACAACTATGAATATAGTAAAAAGGATCAGTGGTTGCCAGAATTTGGGGGTGGGGGGTGGAGGAGAGAAGGAGGGATGAATAGGTAGGGCACAGAGGATATTTATGGCAGTAAAACTGCCCTGTTTGATACTATAATGGTGGATACATGTCAATATACATTTGTCCATACCTATAACATGTATGACACTAAGAGTGAAACCTAATACAAACTATGGACTTTGGATGATAATGATGTGTCAATCTAGGTTCATTGATTCTAAAAAATTGTATTAGTCGGGGTTCTCCAGGACAGAACTACTAGGATATGTGTACGTATAAGGATATGTGTACATATAAGGGAGAATTGGCTCACAGAACCACAAAGTGAAGTCCCATGAGAGGCCATCTGCAAACTGGGCAATGAGAAAAGCTGATAATGTGGCTCAGTCCAAGTCTGAAAGACTCAAAACCGGAGAAGTCACAGTGCAGCCTCCTGTCTGAGGTGGAAGGCTCTAGAGCCCTCAGGAAGCTGCTGGGACAAGTACCAGAGTCTAAAGGCAGAAGAATCTGGAGTTTGATGTCCAAGGGCAGGAGGAAAGGAAGCAAAGCATCCCACAAGGGAAGGACAGCGAGAGTGAGGAAACTCAGCAAGCTGCTTAACCCCCTTTTTCTGCTTGCTTTGTTGTAGCTGCTGGCAGCCAATTGGATGATGCTGCCAACAAAGAGGGTGGGTCTTCCTCTCCCATTTCACTGACTCACACTTCAATCTCTGCTGGAAGCACCCTCACACATGCCTGGAACAAGACTTCACCAGTCATCTAGATTTCCCTCAGTTCTGTCAAGTTCACATCTCATATTAACCATCATACAAACATACTACTTTGGTTGGGGAAGTTGATAGTGGAAGAGGATGTGGGTGTGTTGGGGCAAAAGGTATACAGGGACTCTCCGTACCTTCTGCTCAGTTGTGTTGTAAATAAAAAACTGCTATAAAAGATAAAGTCTATTAAAATATCCATGTATACATATATAATTTTTATTATTTTGAGTTGGAGCTCACTCTATTGACCATACTAGAATACAGTGGTATGATCATGGCTACTGCAGTCTCAACCTGCTAGACTCAGGGGATCCTTTCACCTCCATCTTCCAAGTAGCTGGGACTACAGGTGCACACCACCATGCTTGGCTAATTTTTTAATTTTAAAAAAAATTATTGTAGAGATGAAGTCTTGCCATATTGCCCAGGCTGGTCTTGAACTCCTGAGTTCAAGCAGTACTCTCACCTTAGCCTCTCAAAGTGCTGGGATTATAGGCATGAGCCACTGTGCCTGATCTTATATATATAATTTTTTAAAAGTACTAGAAATCCAAAAGAGGTAGAACTAGCTTATTAGAAAAGAGAGGACTTTAGGGAAAATGTAAAGAACAGATTATTGTGAAAACCAATAGAGTAAAGAAAATTATCAAGATACAGAAATCAATGGTTTCTATATCTTGGTTTTCTATATTTTAGCAATAACCAATAAGAAATAGCAGGAAAAATAATTCCCACTCACAGCAACTTAAATGATAAAACCTGAACAGAAATCTAATAAGAGACCAGGCACAGAGTCTCATGCTACAATCCTAGCACTTCGTGAACTCATTCTAGAAAAAGTTCTACATACCTCATTGCTGAATATCACTAGGTCATCTTTGAAGTACTCCGCTTGGGAAGCTATGCACCAACGCTAGCACCTAGTCCAATTAAATTTATTGTCGAGATGAAGTCTTGCAATTTTGGAACTCTTTTTCTAGAATGGCCATCAGAGTTGTCATTGTATTACCCTTGATGTCCTGAGTATCATCAAAATCTCTTCCTTTCAATATTTTCTTTATCTTTGGGTAAAATAAAAAAGTCTTTGTAGGCCAGATCAGGTGAGTAGGGAGGGGATTCCAATACAGTTATTTTTTTGCTGGCTAAAAACTCCCTCACAGACAGTACTGTGTGAGCTGGTATATTGTCATAACACAAGAGCTCTTTCGGGATCATTTTTTGCACATACCTTTCTCATGCCAAGATTTTCTTAACTATTTCTCTATTGATGTTTATTTAGTCTGCTATGCTTCTCACGTCAGCTAACATTTTGATGTACAATTTGATTAATTTTTGCAATTTTTTCATCAGTTCTGCTTGGTACTGGCTATTCTGACCTCTCTTCATTAGTGATGCTTTCTCTTCCTTCAGAAAAACAATTAATCCATTTGTACACTGCTGTTTCCTTCATGGCATTATTCCCATAAACTTGAACTAACACGCCCTTGATTTCATTTCTACTCTTGCCAAGTTTAACAAGATATTTAAGGGTCATTGCTTTAAATCAATCTCCAACATTCTCACAATGACACGCAAAAACATGCAACAACAATAATGCACACCACTCAGCAAGACACCACCACATGTCAACACAAACATAGCTGTGAGACATTGAAGTAAGGTAATGAAACCTTACTGAGTTGTTTGTACAGTGCTTCCAATGTAAGCACACAGTGGTAAGTTCATGAAATTACTTGTCAGACCTCATAAGTAAGTTCCTAGAAACAAAGAAAAATGAAAAACAACTTAATGAGAGGACATATCTGTAACATATAAAATGACACAGTGTTGATATCTATCATATATAAAGCTTCAATCTATAAGAAGATAACCAATCCAAGAGAAAAATGGACAAAATATATGACAAGGCAATTAAAAAAAAAAAAGAAATGGTCAGATAACCATCTGAAGAGATGTTCAACTTCACTAATAATAAAATACATGCAAATTAAAGCATGATACCATTTTTTACCAATTTTGAAGAATTCCAGATTGAGCATTCAGTATTGAGAACAGTCTGAGGAATCACACTGTTTCATATACTGCAAGTGGAAACATAAACTATGATAACCTTTGTCAAAGGCAGTTTGGTGGCATCTATCCTGATACACCTTTGGGTCCAGTATCAGCATATAGTAGGCATGCGATAATTATTTGTTGACAGAGCAGGATTACTTTCAGGAACAAAAAGACTGTGGACTTTGCTGTCAGACAGAGGTGGCTTTCATTCAATAATGGCTCTCCCATTTATTTACTAAATATTATTTAAGCAGTTGACTTAACTTCCCTATTCTCCAACTTCCTTACCTAATAAAAAAAAATCAAGATACTTCCTGTCTTGCAGGGTTGTGAGGAATACTGGAACAATACATGCAATGTTTCATCCAAAGGTTATCAAGTTATTAAGTGCTCAATGAAGAAAATACTTTATTCTCTCCTACAATTTCCCTGGCAACTCAAGAGAATTTCATTTCCTCAGAAAACTCTACCGAGGTTATTTTTACATTTTCCTTCCTCCTCATTCAGTCTTCTTAGATCTGCCCTTAGGCTCTTCTCTTTTGTGCTGCCAGTATAGTTTATTAGAAAGTTCCAGTTGAGGGTGATTTTCATTACCACATCAGTGCTTTAGTAGACTTGACTGCTGTGGAGTGAATTGAGTCTTCCCAAAGATATGTTAAAGTCCTAACCTCTGGTACTCCTTATTTGGAAATAGGGTCTTTACAGATGTAATCAAGTTAAAATGAACTCATACTAGAATAGGGTAGACCCCAAATCCAATAAAATTAGTACCCTTATAAAAAGAGGGAAATTTGAACACAGACACACACACAGGGAAACACCATGTGATGACAGAGCAAATATTGTGGTGATGTGTCTGTAAGACAAGGGATGGGGAGGATGGCCAGCAACTACCAAAAGCTAGGAAGAGACAGGAAAGATCCTTCTCCAGAGTTTTCAGAGAGGGCATGATCCTGCTGACACCTTGCCTTTAGACTTCTAACCTTCAGACCGTAAATACATTTGTTTTAAGTCATCAAATTTGTGGTGCTTTGTCACAGCACTCCTGGGAGGCTAAGACAAAAAGGCATTTTACTCTAATTCTGGATTTGGTAATAATGTGTGAAACAGATGGAGATAACACCAAGTTTTGTTTATTATGATTGAATCCCCTAAAATATAATATTAGGTTTTCCTACATCAAGCTAGGCTTAGAAAAGGGGAGACTGTTTCTCTTAGTTAAGAGTGTGAATTTCCAACCAGTAAGCCCCCAAAAGCCCCAGACTTCCCTGGCAGGGTGCCAAATGCTGATATGTTCTTAGCAGCCATTAAAGTTCTTCTATTGTGGCTGCTAGGTTCCTTTCTTCTCCACTACTTGGTGGTTTGGAAGGATGTATCAATAAGAATACACTGATCAAAATTAGATAAGTTTTTTTTTTTTTTTTTTTTTGAGTCGGAATCTCACTCTGTCATCCAGTCTGGAGAGCAGTGGCATACTCACGGCCAGCCCAGCTGGACCTACTGGGCTCTGGTGATCCTTCCGCCTGACTTCCAAGTAGCTGGAACTACAGACATGTGCTACCACACCCAACTAATTTTTTTGTTTTTAAATTTATTGTAGAGACTCACCAAGTTGCCCAGGCTGGTCTTGAACCCGTGGGCTCAGGCAATCCACTCACTTCAGCTTCCCAAAGTGCTGGTATTACAGGCTGAGCCACCGAGCTGAACCAGTATGTTTTTGCTTTTTTAAAAAAAATTTTTAATTTTAAAAAAGAATGCATTGAGTTGCAAGGAACAAAATATTCAGTTAAAGTGACTTAAAAAGTAAGGAACTTACTATTTCCCATAAAAGTTTGGAGGTAAGAAGTTTCCATGTTTGTTATTACTGTAGCAGCTCAATTATGTTAGGGTTCTGAGTTGCTTCTCTACAAATTTTGACTTTCCTCTCATAGTCACAAGATGTCTGGTGCAACTCCAGGCATTGTGCCCACAGAATACTCACAACTAAAATGATCTGTCCTTGTCTCTTCAGGAAGGGAAATCCTTTCCAGAAGCTCCCAGCAGACTGTCTTTTGTGATCAGCCCTGACCTCTTAGGTCTTGAAAGATAACGGACAATGCAAGTCCCTGGCTTGCCACAGAACACAGTTTCTATGTGACTATATGACTGGCTTTAATAAAAAGTCAGTTTGATGCCTGGCTTTATTAAATAATGAACCAATATGGCATTGGTTGTTCAGTCGAAAACTGTGCCTGGAACCTGAATATGCATCTGAATGATACACTTGTGAGAGAAAATATCTGATTCTCTCCCACAATTTCCCTGGCAACCCAAGAGAATTTCATTTCCTCAGAAAACTCTACCCAGGTTATTTTCACATTTTCCTTCCTCCTCATCCAGACTTCTCAGATCTGACCTTAGGCTCTTCTCTTTTGTGCTGCCAATATGCTGGGATTACAGGCTGAGCCACCGAGCCCAACCAGTATGTTGGGTTCAAGACTAGCCTGGGCAACTTGGTGAGACCTCGTGTTTTTGAAAACACGTATGGTAATTATACTGATTTTCCAGGTTGATACATTTTAAGTAGCAATGGTCTCCACAAATGGCTTCCCCAGTAAACTGTGCCTCCTACAATTCATGCTCTAGAGTAGTCCATACCTCTTGAATCTGGGTTGGCTTGTGGCAGAAGTCACATTGCATAATTCCTGGACCTAGACCATATGAAGCCTTGCAGCTTCCACCTGGAACTGTTAGAATGTTTATTCTTGTGAAGCTAGCTACCATGTGATAAGTCCTACTACTCTGAGACTCCCACACTCTGAGAAAGCCCAGGGTAGTCACTTGGACAGGCTTCATGGACAGAGAGACAGAAATACCCAGCCATACCCTAGCATCCTAGTCATCCAAACCCAGGCATGAAAACATGTAAGAAGAAGCCATCTTGTACCTCTAGCCTAGCCAAGACTTCAGAGGATTCTAGCTCCAGGTGCCACTAGATTACAACCAGAATTGCAGTTGCAAGTGAAAATTTCCAATCTGAGCCCAGCCAACAGATAGAATCATGAGGAATAAAAAAAATTTTTGTTTAAACAACCAAATTTTGGGCCTCCAAAGGAGGGATGTGTTGGATAGATCTTAGGGTCATTAATTTCCACCTTCTGGTATTTATGCCTTCTTGAGATCCCTTCTCCTTGAGTACGGATGGGACTGTGACCTGCTTCTAGTCAACAGAATATGACAAAGGTGACAGGCTATCACTCCCTCACTTAGGTTATGTTATACAAGGCTTCATCTTAGAATACTGGATTGAGAGACTCTTCTAGCTGGCTTGATGAAGAGAGTAGCCATGTTGCGGAAACCTGTGTAGTGAGGAGTCACAGGCGGTCTTTAGGATCCCAAGCTGGTTTCTTCCAAGTTACCAAAAAGCCAGGCTTCTTAGTCATACACCAACAATTGAATAAATTTTGCCACCAACCTAACGAACTTGGAAAAAAATTATTCCCCTGTCAAGCCTCCAGATGAGAACACAACTTAGCTGACATCTTGATCACAGTTATGAGAGAAACTGAGCAGATGACCTAGCTAAGCTGTGCTGAGACTCCTCATAGAAATTGTGAGGTAATAATTGTGTATTATTTAAAGCTGCTAACTTTGTGGTAATTTGATGCAGCATAGAAAGTTAACATAAGGGGTGAGTATATTTTGCATGAGGAAGGCATGTAAATTGAGGTGGTCCAAGGATGGTCTGAGATAGTTTCCAAAGAGGGTCATTGTTCACTCTTTCCCTCTCTGTATAGTCATGCTGTTCCCTCCATTGAGAAGTAGACTCTAATTCCTCCTCTTTGAGTTTGGATTGGTCTCACTTAGTGTCTTGCTTTGACTAATAGAATGTGAAAGGGAAATGATGTTCTGAGATTTTAAGGATTAGCCATTAGGCGCCTTGCAATTTCTTCCTTGGTCTTTTAGAATCCTTACTCTTAGTAGTCCTGAACCATTGTGTAAGCTGTTTACCATGCTGAAGGGACCATATTGGGAACCTACAGAGAGGCCAGATGGAGAAAGAAGTCTGTCTTAGATCCCAGCTGAATCTGCTTCCAGTCTTCCCTGCTAAGGCACCAGACTGTGAATGAATTTTTGGACTCTCTGGACCATACTAGACACAATCATACCACCAAGTGAACCCAGTTGATATTGTAAGGAGAAGAACTGCCCAGCAGAGTCCTACCTGAATGACTGATCCACATAATTGTAAGCTGTTTGTTACACAGCAGTCAGACAAGATCTAGCTGAATCTCACACAGGAAAGGCAGAATGCCGCCAACACTAACCTGAAGAAATCTCCCATAGGAGGTGGGCAAGAGGGACTCAACAGCAGAATAATCCCATCCATCACATCTCATTGACTAGGGTTACATAAGATGTCTATTCTACTATCCTTCATTGTCAAAAATAATGGAATTATTATGATGGCTTTAGGCTATTCAGCATTCACCTCTCAGTTCTTTCACTGAACACTTGCTGAACACTCTTTGTATTGGTGGTCAAGCTGTAATGTCTGTCATAATGATTATTTGCTACCACATATCTTGCCAGGACCATAGGTGATACTGATTTCACCCCAACTACCTCCACTGCTTGTTGGTGGTTGGAGGTTCTGTCCCTACCAGTGTTTATGTTTACTACTCTTTGGTAAGGTTCCCAGAGGATGAGCTTGCTTTTTTAGGGATCACAGTTTGCTTGAGAATTTGGGACATATTATCCCAGAGTTGCTCTGAGGATTATTTAGTGGTTCTATCCACTGTCACATCAAAAGTGGGTCTTCTCATTAACGATTAGGACACAATCCAGGACAGAGACCAGACACAAATTAGCACTCTTCTATTCTATGGTGAATTCCTTAAGGCATGCCTCCCAGAGGTTGATAGAAGATCTCTCTTGCTGGGAAGGAGGGGGCCATTTAAAAAAATCATTAGGATCAAAGTTCTATTTACTGCTTTCCCAGAAGGCCTAGCAAATTCTCTAATGCATAGGATTTGTGGTGCTTGCCTTTACAATTCTTATGTTTCTCTGTTAGCTATGTAGATTAGGACCCCAGCCAAGCCCTTTACCAGGCATCAAAATACTAGAAAGAAGATTGGAAGCCATTACTAGGTGAAGTGGACTCAGCCTGGAGGAGCTTGAGATTTATGACAGCATCTTGAACACGTTTAGTTCAAAATGGTAAAGTTTCTCTGGCATCAGAGTACTTAGAGTTAAAAATGGGACAAATATCTTAGCCTTGAGGCGATTTTGACATATTATAAGGATCAGACTAGTATCCAGGAACTGGAAAGTTTCCATAGTCAGTCAAGGGTGTTTTATTATCTCATCTAATTTAAAGAACAACGTATTACTTCATCTCTAGTGTTTTATATTATTGGAGATTCACTTTTATTGAGCAGGGCTTTAAGAAATATCACAAAGGGAAGAGTGGGCATGCATATGTTTTCAAATCCTGAAAGGAAAGAAAAATGCTGAAAATAGGGCCAAGGAGGACTTAAACCTTCACTTGCTTTTCCCGACTGGGTTTCATGCCACTAATGGAAAAACAATGTTGTCTTCCTAGAGAGGTTCTAATTAGACAGTGTAGCAATGATTCCAAGGCTCTGCTCCCTGGGTTTTAGTGAATTGAGAAATTGAGATTACCAGAGTGGAAAACTTTCCCAATAAAACTTTTTCAATGAATAGTTTATCAAGCTTGAAAACCATTGGTCCAACTAAAAAAATTGGAAATTAAAAAATAAAGGAGTTAGAGACAAAATGCCTTTTGGCACACATACATGTCCTGCTAGAGACAGGGGTATGTATAGGATCCAGAATTCATACTTCTAATACTCATTTGCCTGAAGACAAAGAGCTATCTAACGGAAAATTACACAAATGAGGGCATAATAGGAATAAATGTCATCAATTATTTTAAATACTTTTCTCCCCTTTTCTAAATGCATCATCCAAAAAACTTGCCATAGTATGATTTCATTAGTAGAATAGGATGCTTCAAAGTTGAGGTGACCAATTTCAGGAAGCCTTTAGGAATTTCAGAGCTACCTTGCTGCCTTCCAATTCTGCTTCAAAAACCCTGCTGCTTCTGCTAAGAAATATTCATGCAATGTAATTTTAGTCAGGTGAAAAAACAGGGATCTAAGCTGTCTTCTGGCCAGCAAATCTTTTGTAAGATTTTATTTCAAAATTCAGTGCTTCTAAATCTGTTTATTTCTTGAACCGGAAAAGCAGGGCAATCTTGCAATAGAGGGAAGGTAAAAAGGAAGTGGTCTCTATTTCTCCCCTGTATGCTTTCTGTTTCCCCAACCCTTTGACATTTCACACACACGAAACACTCATTGGGTGTTCAGTCTTGGTTAAGTACACTGAGTCTGAAGTGTGAATATTGTCTGTTCCACTATGCCAGGCAGGGGTTAGAGCTACACACAGAAAGTGCTACAAGTATTTCAAGCAGAAAGTGTTTTAATGCAGGGAATTCTTTATTTACAGTATCCTTACAAGAAAACAATTTGGCAATAAAAAACTAATATGCAATCACGATAGGTCCCAGCAATTGTACTCTTGGGCAATAAGAAAATTTACATTCACACAAAAACCCTTACATAAATGTTCACAGCAGCTTTATTTGTAGCAGCCCCAAACTGGAAACAGTCTAGATATCCTTCAATAAGTGAATGGTTAAACAAACAATGGTACCTCCCTACCATGGAATACTAACCAACAATTAAAATAAATAAAATATCAACATACAATTTGGATAAATCTCTAGGAAACTTGAGTTAAAAAACCAATCCCCCCAAATTACAAATTTTATGATTTCGTTTACAACTTGTAATCTTTTGGGATTGGCTTTTTTGGTATGCACTTTCTGAAATGACAAAATTTTTAAATTTTAGCTTTTTGGGGGCAGATACAGGGTTTCACTATGTGCTGGGGTTGGTCTATGACTCCTAGCCTCAAGCTGTCCTCTGACCTTGGCCTTTCTAAGTGCTGAGATTACAGGTGAAAGCCACAGTGCCCAGCCAGAAATAACAAAATTTTAGAACTGGAGGACTGATTTGTGGTTTCTGGGGGTTAGAGGTATGGGTGGGAAGAAGGTGGTATCATTATAAAAGGGCATCATGTATCATCCTGTGATTTGGGAATCCTGACTGTGGTGATGGACGCATAAATGCACACACTCAATAAAACAGTTTAGAGCTAAATGTACACACACTTGTACAAATGAGTATAAAAACTGGGGAACTCTGAATAAGACTAATGAATTCTGTCAATGTTGATATCCTACTTGTGATACTGCACTATAGTTTTTGAACATGTGATCATGTCATTGTATTATTTCTTACAAATACATTCAAATCTACAATTATCAGTTGAAAAAAGTCTTATAAAGGATGGTGGAACAGAACTTGGAGGGCCCTCACTGGCTATTGATATCAGGGTATACCACCACAGACAAAGGACAGAATTTAGGGAACCACTCCTGCTCCTCCCTTGCTGCTACCACCCCAGTGGCTCTCATGCCCATGAAACTGGTGCCTAGATCCATACTTGGAATCTAGCTGCCAGAAACCCTCATGTCAGCGGGACTAGAAGCAGAACAATGGCTGTTTCACTTTCCACCTGCCACACTGAGCAGGAACACATCTGATTGGCAGAAGCTCAATTTGTTTTTTAATATGTTAGATGCAAAATGGTTTGGGAAATGTGATTTTTTAGCATTCCAATTGTTCCCAATAGATGATGGAATGGGAGTTGAAATAGTCCATCATCATATTTACCATAACTAGTCACTAGCTATGTGAGTTTGGGCAAGTTTATGAATGTTTCTGATCCTCAGTTTCTCCTCTGTAAAACAGGGATCGTTATCATACCGAGTACGGAAAAATTAAAACTATTTTTCCCCTGCTTTCACACAACCCCAATCAATAGAAAGGACTTCTGTGACCAAATGCGTAAGGGATTTCTTTCCATCAGCAAGCAGGCAATAAGGTCTGTAGGGGACAGCAGCTGGGTGTTTTCCAATTTAGTTTGGTTCTGAAACTATCTACCTGGAGTTAGCGTCAGCTCCCACAGGTTGAGGGCTCGGTCCCATAAGACTGCATTCCTCCCACCTCTGATGCTGCAGGTTGTTTCACTTGTGCCTTTGACCTACTGGCAATAAATCAGGTTATCGCAACCCCCTCCTTGGATTTGATTAATCTGCTAGAGTGGCTCACGGAGTTTAGGGAAACATCTACTTAAGATTACCACTTTATTAACAAAGGACACAGATGAAGAGATGCATAGGGCAAGGTATGGGGGGAGAAGCACAAAGCTTCCATGCCCTCACCTAGTGTGCAACCCTGTCTAGGAACCTCCACGTTTTCAGATATCTGAAAGCTCTCTGAACCCAGTTCTTTTGGGTTTTTAGGAAGGCTTTATTATGTAGGCATGACTGATTAAGCCACTGACCATTGGTGATCAATTTAACCTTCAGCCCCTTTCCCCTCCCCCATCCCACTGAGTGATGTGGCTGAAAGACCCAACTTTCTAGCCGGGCGTGGTAATGTGTGCCTGTTCTGGCTACTTGGAAGGCTGAGATGGAAGGATGGCTGGAGCCCAGCAGGTCGACGCTGGGATGACCATGAGAATGCCACTGCACTCTAACCTGGGCAACAGAGTGAGACTCCAACTCAAAAAAAAAAAAAAAAGGAAGCCCCCAACCTTCTAACCCTGTGTTGGTCTTTCTGGTGACCAGTCCCATCTTGAAGTCACTTAAGGCTGCCAGGCAACTGCCACTTCATAGCATATAAAAAGACATCACTTTGGGGATTCTAAGGATTTTAGGAGTAGTATGCCAGGGAACAGGGTCAAAGATCAAATATATATTCTACAACATTTTAAAAAACATTTTTCATTTTATTTTAAGCAGAGATTAAATATTATGAAAGTGAAAGTGCTATTAACATTACACTTTAAAAACTGTATATTCTACAACATTACACATACTTTCTAGAGTTAACTGAGATGTGACAGCACCCGGCAAATCTTATATGCTTGCTCAATCATGCTTTTCATGACCACTGTTTGTACAATATAAAGAATGGTGAAAGAAGATAAGCAAATGTTTTATGAGCAAAAAGAAAAGAAAGGGTTTTTTTTAAAAAAAAAAAAAGAAAAGAAGAAATCATTTTGAGGGGAGAATAGGGGACTGCATCATTCTTGAATAACTGGCACCTACTCAATGGCAAGAGATGGGAAATAAGGATGCAGAAAATGTTATTCAAAATATTATTGTGTAAAACGATTGACTTTTACCCAACCAGAGAACTTGAAGTTGGAGGCCTTGCCCTTGTCTCCGTACTTTATATCACAGTAAATGATTGTGAAAATGCTATGAAAGTCCTAAAATGATGCATTATCATATCACTCCTGCATGTTAGACTTTAGTTTTGGAAGATTTTTTTTTTCTCTGTTGCTGTACCTTCAGCAACTAGTCTGTTTTTGGAACTTAGCAATGTTTGTGAGTGAACATCATTAGTTAGCTACCAAATTTATTTGCTTCTTTTATAACTTACCAAGAAGTCATTTGATATTATAACCAGAGACTGGTAAGTTCAACCATATGGTTGCTATCATCTTTCACTGGTCTTTTATCACCTCTTACAGAAGGATTTCTCAGTCTTAGCACCACTGACATTTTGGGCTAGGTAATATGTAGTTGAGTTGGGCTGTCCTGTGCAATTTGCACAACTTTTGTTGTGATAACCAGAAATGTCTCCAGACATTGTCAAATGTCCTCTAGGAGGAGTGGCGGATTGGGGGTGCGAGCAGGGAGAGTTGCCCATGATTGAGAACCACTTGTCAGAGTAAAACATAAAAACACAACTGGGCCCATAAACCTCAGAGTTTTCCACTAGCCTGTAGTTTTCCTTCTAGTTAATGTAATCTTCCTATGCTGCCCAGACCCTATGCTGACGTTGTTCAATTTGCCCTAATGAGAGTTACAGCAACCCTCACTATCAACCTCTTCCCTCCCAGCCCCCAAATAGATAAAGAAAAACGTCTTTTTTCCTCTATCTGTTAGGGGTTGAATTGTATCCCTCCTTAAATTCATATGCTGACATATTAACCTCAGAAGCTCAAAATGTGACAGTATTTGGAGACAGGGTCTTTAAAGAGGTAATTAAGTTAAAATGAGGTCATTAGGGTAGGCTCTAATCAAATATAACTAGTGTCCTTATAAGAATAGGGAATTTGTACACAGATATAGAGAGTGAACGCCATGTGAACATGAAGACAGACATTTACAAGTGAAGGACACAGTCTCAGAAGAAATCAACCTTTGATCTTGACTTCTAGCTCAAGAAATGTGAGGAGATAATTTTCTTTTGTTAGTCACCCTGTCTATGGTTCTTTACTATAGCAGCCCTACCACCTGTCTCCAGGGAATTTTTCTGGAGAATAACCTTCATTTTTCAACCTTCCACAGTATATCTGATCTACCATTTCTCATTATTTCGTAAATATTGTATTTTCAGGCCCTAGCAATATTGATTTTATGTCTAGATTTCTTCTACTGTAACACTTCTTACTAGGACAGGTTTTCAGTGGTGTGATAGGAAATTGGTGTCAAGTTCCAGTGTTCAGAGGTGTGATGGGGGTTTCAAAGCTAAATATGGTTTCAAAAGATAAATATGGCATAACTCCTTTAAGTATCAATTTTGCTTGGTGGGTTTTGGGAGAATGTTAAATAATTTATTCACAAATTAGTTTAAAGCATATTTATATGAAAACAAACATAAGTTTTAAGATAATCTAGTGATTTCAAAGATATTTCTTGCTAATAGGGAGTTCCTCTAAGTGAAAGTGTTTGCTTTGTTCCAGGGCTTCTCCTGCATCCCCCAAAGGCAACTTCCGAGTGGCCCAACAGATGTCTATTTAGTCATTCTCCTTACAGAATGCAAAGAGGAGAGGTAAGGTATAAAACTAGATGAGTCTACCTACAAAGCTAAGGAATATTTCCAAGGGACTTAGGGGAGCAGGAGATTTTTAATTTAATTCTGAGCTTTTCTGATTTTGGGATTCCAGGTCTGCAATACCTCCTGTATATTATGTTGGGCACAGTCTTAGTAATTTAGTTCCTGATGTAAAGTGATGATCTCAGTTATTTATTGGGGAGAGGATTATGTATAGATGAACAGAGCAATGGAGACAGGGAAGTTTCTCTCTGCCCTGGATTCTAGCCAACTGCTTAGGCACACACACCTGATATCCTCTTGCTATCTGAGTCACCTTCAATTCTCTCCTTGACCGATGGGCAGCTGCCAAATGGAAGTCAAATTCAAGAGACATTAAGCTGGGACCCCACCTTGTGTTTGAATTACTTTCCTTGAAATTTGCCACATCAGATTCATTGACCTGTACAGTCTTTTCAACATTTCCTATGCTGCATACAAGTGGGACCAAGGACATTTTCATGCACTGTCAGTCCTCTGAACTAGAATACTTTTAACTGGATTACTTGCAACCTCCCCTCTACTTCCAAGCCCCAGGGAAATGTCAGAAGACCCAGAAAGCCAGGTTTGGGATGAGGTTATATGTTAATATCTTAACCTTCAACAGCTCAAAATGGGACAACATTTGAAGATAGGATCTTTAAAGAATTAATTGGGTTAAAATGAGGTTATTAGGGTGGGCCCTAATCAAATATAACTGGTGTTTTTATATGAATAGGGAATTTGGATACACATATAAAGGGATACATTCCCCACACCTCAGATCCCATTTAGGGGCCTTGCAACAGGTTTCCTGGGAGTGCTTACCAAAGTTGATGACTCCAGCCCTATGATACCCGGATTTGGAAATTAAGAGCTTTTTCCTAACGGAAGGTTCAGCCCATAGTTCCTCCCAGTCTCCTCGGGTGACATTAGCATTCTTCGGAGCTTCGGGAGAGCGGCGAGGAGGACATGGAGATGGCGACCAGGCCTCTCAAAGGAGGACACACCCCACCCCCACTGCCAGCCGTGCCAGGAGAGAGGCGGGGCGCGAAAACCCAACAGCCTTCCACTTCCCTGAGGGCGCGGATCTGCGCGGTGGCAGGCCCCGCCTCTCCCGAGCGGCGGCCTTCGGCAGGGGGCGTGGCGAGGAGCGGCGGCTGTCGGCGCGGGGGGCGGGGCCTGCCGCGGGAGCCGCCGCTGCGTCGCCGGCTGACGCGAATGACGCGGCGCCTGCTAGGCTGTAGCCCTGCCGCCCCGCCGCCTGGCCCGCCTCAGCCCGCTCGGCCCGCCCCCGGCCCTCCCCGCGCGGCCTCCCGTGCGCCTCTGTCAGATTGTGGCTGCCAGCCGCTCGGTGCGCTCTCCCTCCCCGCCTGCAGCCTGGCGACGCGGCTTGCGCGTGGGCACACCCCCACGGCCCTGCCGGTGCTGCAGCCCGCACTCCGCTGCGCTCCACCCTGCCCTCGGCCGCACGCCAGCCCGAGGGGACATGGCACACGCGCCGACATGCTGCCCCAGCGCCCGGGGCCCTAGGGACGGCGAGACGGGCAAGCCCAGGAAGGTGGCGCTCATCACCGGCATCACCGGCCAGGTGAGTGCGGAGCGGGAGAACCGGGCCTGCTGCGCCCGGCACGTGTGCGCTCTCCGGGCGCTGGGGCTGCGGATGTCTTCGGAACAGCCCTCTGGGCGTCCCGGAAGGTGTCTGCCGCCGGGAGGTTGGACCGACGATGTGACTGGGGGAGCGCGTGGCATGCTCCGTGCGCCGAATGCTTCTGTTCTTCCTCCCGGGCGTGAGCGTGTGTGCTGCGCGCGACGTGGTCCTCACCCCTGGGCAGGCCGCGGTCCTCGCTTGCGTGTTTCTCTGAGCCTAGGAGGGTGCACTTGGAATTTTGTCCCTTGCAGACCCTAGTGCCGGGGAAGGGAAAGGACCCTTCAGTGAGTAGGTGTGTGCAGTCGTTTTGACTGAGCTTGGCTCAGGGGTTGCTTACCTGCGGATGCTTGGGAAGGAGGAAAGGTGGTGCCTTGCTGTTTCTGTGCCCTCCTCCCCCCCATCAGATTTCCAGGTAGAAAAGGGAAAATAAGGTAGCGCTGTGGAGACAACAACTAGGAAACGTTTAGGAAAAGAAACTCACAGCACTTGGAAGTCACACGAACTTCCGAGATTCATGTTCACACATTTGGAAGCGTATCTGACCGACTGGTCTGAAAGTGGGGCGAGAGTTCCTTTTCCAAAGAGATGAGTTCCTTGAGTGAGGTAATCAGGAGGAGCTGTTTGGAATGTTGGAACTCAGGGTCTCAGGCAAGTTTGTGACAGTCATCTCTTAGAGGTGTTGCAGTCTGTAGGGCCTGACCACTGTGTCTTACCAAGCAGTGCTGTTTTGGATTCAAAGATGAAGAAGTAATCATACCCACGAGAAAACGTGATGTGTGTGTCCTTGGATATCTCCTGGTGGTGGCCTGTATAACTGAAATAAAGATGATGATAATAGCTAATACATATTATGTTTATTATGTTCAAGTCATTTGACTAATATTGACTCATTTAGTTCTCACAACAAATTCTTTGAGGGGGTACTTTTACTATGTCCAGCGACGTGTAAACTGAGGCATGGGGGTTTGATTTGCCTAAGGTTAAACAGCTAGAAGTATCCAGTTGGGATTGAAACTCTGCTCTCAAAGCTCTCTAGTGTTAGAAAAGGGGAAGTTGAAATTGGCTGGATGCATAGTCACAGAATATTAGACAATTTCAACTATTGAATACCTGATTAATTTCTGGTTATTCATGCATCTTGCTTTGCTTTTGCTTTTTGCATTTGCTTTGCTTAAGAAAAGAAAAATCCAGTTTCTTAGACTGGATGTGAAGCTCAAATGTTTACTGAGTTGACGTAGTCTCTTGAAAGTAGAGTTTTGTTTTTTTTTTAAGTATTGTCAAGAAGTTAGTTAAGATGTTAATGTGCTGTATTGGTGTGTCATATACCAATTTAAGTGACCAGTGGTATGAAGTAGTGCAGGTCAGAAATGGAACCTGGCCGGGCTCAGTGGCTCCAGCCTGTATTCCCAGCACTTGGAGGGGGCTGAGTTGGGAGGATTGTTTGAAGCCAGCAGTTTGAGACCAGTTTGTGCAACATAGTGAGACTCTGTCTCAAATAAATAAAATTTTTAAAAAGCAGAAATGGAACCTTTTTTATACCTTCAGAGCAGTAATTTGTCTGGTACTGAATGGCCAGAAAGGTGTAGAAGGGGTTCCCCACTCTAGTCTGTGGTTAGTTCTGCAGACTGCCACAGGGGAGTCTTCCTGAAGTACCACGCTCAGCAGTCCACTCCTTGACCTGAGTTTTTTGGCTCTCCATTTCATTTCCAACTTTAAACACCTGCTGGCTCTCAGGCTCTATTTAATCTCTGCCATTTACCTTACTTTCCTCCAACATCTGCCCTCTGCATTATCTCCTTACTTGTTTGGTGTTGCATTGGTTTCTGTAGCCCCTAGCACAGTGCTGAATTCTGTAGCTGGCACATAAATACTTGCTGCTGAAATTTACTGCTCTTCTATTACTTTTTATTTATCTCCTAGGACAGTGACTCCTAGCCTAAGTATCAAGGATCTCTGGAGGACTGTGATGTTAATGCCAGGGCTCTGAAAAAATCCATACTTTATTGTACTTAGTAATATTGGTTGAGACCTTATTGAGGTACTCACTCTGCTAAGCATTTTATGTATTCCTACCTACCATTTTATACCTGGCTAAGTGAGGTTGAGTATGTTCCCTGAGGTTATACACCTAATAAGTGTTGTTAGAGTTGAGATCTAAACCCAGGAGTCAGGTTCCTGAACAGTTGTTCTAAGTCATTTTGTTATTCTGCCTCTGTGGTAAACTTCATGTGAGAGATAGAGAAAAATGTTGTCTCACTCTAACAAGAGGTTTCAGATTCAAGTGGCACTGCTGTAGCACATGACAGTTGTGTCAGTATGGGCTCTTAAATGACTTGTCCAAAATTCCCACTTGAGAATAGTTCCAACAGCCAAGGTGTCCTGTCTCCTGTGGTCTCTGTCTAGTATATACTCTCAGACTTCTTATTTTAGCCTACCCCACCTATCTGTTCTTGACACAGCTGTTAAGACTCTTTTTCCAAAGTGTGAGCCTTATTATATCACCATTAGAGAAACCCAGGCTCTCTGGCTTTGCATTGCTGTCTCCAGCCTCTCTGCTAGCCACCTCCAAAGCTTACCTCCGTTGTGTAATGATGCTGTTCTTTACTACCCTTGGAAATGGTCTTTGAATACCATTGCCTTGTACCTCTTTGGAGTCATTATGTGTGGCCTCGCAAGTCTTACTCCTTTTAACTTTACTAAAAGCCTCAGTGTACTCAGACTAACTTTGCCAAATGCAGCCATTCCAGGAACTTTCTTTGTATTTATGTCTATGTAGTCACTGTTGATTTAGAAGTAATTTACATATTTTCAGTCTTTGGATTATAAACTGCTTTAAGATAGAAATCTCATTTTCTGTCTGTTATCTCCCACAGGTTTCACATAGGGAGCTTTCAAAGTGTTGACTTACTTTTTCCATTAACAGAGCACATCTTTGCTGCATGTCTGCAGTGTGTGTACAAGGCTTGTTTTGATGCAGCTAGGTATATAAAGATATGTAAGATGTCTTGGTCTGTTTGTATTGTTTATAAAAGAATACCTGAGGCTGGGTAATTTCTAAAGAAAAGAGGTTTATTTCACTTACAATTCTGCAGGCTGTACAAGAAGCATGGTGCTAAGCATCTGCTTCTGGTGAGAGCTTGATGCTACTTCTACTCCAGGTAGAAGGTGAAGGGGAGCTGGCATATGCAGAGATCACATGGTGAGAGAGGAAGCAAGAATGAGAGAGGTGCCAGGCCCTTTTAAACAACAAGTTATTGTGGGAACTAATAGGGTGAGAACTCATTATCATCCTGAGGACAGCACCAAGCCATTCATGAGGGACCCTGCTCCATGACCCAGACACCTCCCATTACGCCCACACCTCCAATCAAATTTAACATGAGATTTGGAAGGGGGTCAAACGTCTAAACTATCACATTCTGCCCCTGGCCTTCCAAATCTCATGTCCTGCTCACAGGCAGAATACAATAATTTCTTTTCGATAGTTCCCTAAAGTCTTAACTTGTTCTAGCACCAACTTAAAAGCCCAAAGTCTCATCTGAGACTCAGGTAAGTTTCTTTCAACTGTGAGCTTATAGAATCGAATCTAAGTTATTTACTTCCAGGTTGTAGTGGCCATACAGGCATTGGGTAAACATTCTCTTTTCAAAAGGGAGAAATCCACCAAAAGAAAGTAGTAACAGACCCCATGCAAGTCTGAAACCCAGCAGGGCAGTAATTAAATCGTAAAGCTCCAGAATAATCTCCTTTGACTCTATGTCCACATCCTGAGCACATTGGTGGTAGGGGTGGCCTCCCAAGGCCTCAGGCAGCCCCACCCTTCAGGGCTTTGCTGGTCTCAGCCATGCTACTGTTCTCTGGCATTGAGTTAGAGGCCAATGACTGCAGGCTTTCCAAGAGGGAACTCTGCCCCTGTGGTGGGCTTCTGCCTGGGCACTGAGGCTTCCTAGTATCATAAATCCTCTACATACGAACCTTCAAGTTGTGAACTTTCAAAGATGCCAACATGTGTTCACATGTCCAAGCATGTAAGTTAATTCACATGTCTGGTATACATTGTTACATATGTGCATCCTCTATAAGCGGTTGTGTTTTTGTGTACTTCACTGTATAGTACTGTTTAGTACACTACATAGTACCATGTAGAGTACAGTAGTACAGTATTTTTGTTGCAAGCCTAGGATGTCCAGAAGAAAGTGTAAAAGCAGCAGTGATGTAGCTGGTACTGTTAAGAAGCGCCAAGTGATAAAGCTGAAGACAAAAGTGAAAATAATTGAGAGAGAGAGTGGAGTAAGGCAAAAAGATGGTGGACGTTGCTCGTTCTTACAACATGAATGGTTCAACCATCAGCATGATTCTAAAGAATAAGGACAAGATCCTGGAACATGTGAAGTTTGCTGTGCCGATGTCAACAATAATATCCAAGAAGCATGGACAAGTGATGGAGGAGATGGAGAAACTTGTCAGTGTATGGATGCAGGATCAGCATGAGCGCTGAGTGTGGCCCAGCTTAATGCTGATTCAAGAGAAAACTAAAAGCCTTTGTGAAGACTTGAAGAAGAAATGTGACAAAGAGTCAGAGGGCACATCTTTTAATCCTTTGCACTTGGAGACATCTTGTGGATTACCTATTAGCAACTTGACTGCACTTTTTAACAAAATAGTGAAAAATGAATCACTTCATATTAAGTAGTATAGTGTTGGAACCAAGTATTTTGTTGTAATGATATTTGGCTTATAAAGTCGTGTTAGACATTGAGAAACTTATTTATGACAAAGAAATCAACATTTTATATTTTTCTAACATGTGGTAACGTGTAAAACAGTTATTGATATGCATTGCAGGTTCATTTATACATGCTGTGCAATAGTAATTTGACATCTTCCATCTGGCATTTTTCTATTGGAGAAGACAACCCAGTCATATTTTCTTCTTCCCACATTATTAATATGTAATTTTTTGTCCAGTCTGTTTTTCGAAGAAGATATGGAAGGATGCACTTAAGATTCCTGAAAACAGTTTTCAACTGATCAATCATATCTCAGTATATATTCCATTTCTTTATTTGCTTTTTCATACAATTTGAATGGAACGCTTAAAGGAAACATTCATTTTTGAAAAATTTGTGCTGACATAAGTTTGTCCTGTATAACTACCAGCAATCTCTTTATGTCTCCTGAGAGGGGACCTCGATATCCAAGTGGTTTGCTAGATTTAGGATGTCCCCTCAGAGGGGCGTATTATTTATGTCACACTTTTCATCAGGCAGTAAAGGCAAGTGAATCAAGAACAACCTTGCGACAATTTTGGACAGGATATCTGAGTGCAAAGGATTAATGCCAGCCATGACTGGTTTCATCGGTTGAAGGCTTGAGACCACCTTCACAACATAAAAGTGAGTGAGTGGCAAGACAGATAGTGCAGATATGGTAACTATCCAGGAATTTTCTAAAATGCTCAAAAAGTTATTGATGAAGGCACATATTTATCCAAGCAGATTTTTAATGTGGATGAGACAGGACTGTACTGGAAGAGGATGCCAGACCGAAGTTACATTGTTAAGAAGGAAAAGTTGATGCTAGGCTATAAAGCAGCAAAGTGTAGGCTAACTCTGTTGTTTGGTGGCAATGCATCTGGTGATATGAAGCTGAACCCTCTCTTAGTTTACCATTCAGAGAACCCAAGAGCCCTAAAAATATAGCCAAGGGCTTTCTTCCTTATGTGGAAGAGTAACCCCAAAGCCTAGGTTACACAGGTCATTTTCCAGGACTGGTCTTTCTACCACTTTATCCCAGAGGCAGAGCAAAATTGCTTGGAGAAGGATATCTCATTCAACATTCTTTTGCTGCTCGACAATATTCCAGGCTGCCCTCATTCATGGATTACTTTCATCCCAACATCAAAATAATGCATCTGCCACCAACTGTCACATTGCTTATCTAACCTGTGGGCTATGGAGTTATAGCGACCTTCAAGAAATATTATTTTTATATCACACTTTTCATCAGGCAGTAAAGGTGAGTGACGAATCAGGAACAACATTGTGACAATTTGGAAAGGACTATAACATCTACAAGGCCATAAAACACATTGACTTTGCTTGGTGTGAGGTTGTGGCTATCACCATGAATGGGGTTTGGAAGAACATTTGCCTGCGGTTTGTTCATGATTTTTGTGGAATTGAGAAGGTGTGTGAGGAGTCCAAAGAAGTCTTCAGCAACTTAGTGACCCTTAGTGAGAAGCCAGAGCTAGATCTGCAAGAGGATGACTTCATTGAACTCACTGTGCAACACAAGGAGCTTACTAATGAAGATCTAACGGAATTGGAGGCCCAGAGAAAGGATGAGGAGAGACAAGAGGAAGAAGTAACTGAAGAACTGAAGAAATGCACAGTGTGAGAAATGGCAAGGGGATTTTCTTTATTTGAGGAGGCACTCTTAGTTTTTGAGGCATAGGACTAGAGTGTAGAATGGTACACGAAGGTTGCAGCAGCCATTGAGAATACAATATAGTGCTACCATGTAATCCATGATGAGAAAAAGAGAAAAGATTCACAGATACCTCTGAATCTTTTTCAAAAGAGAGTAGATAGAACTGAACCAAAACTGTGCCATCAGCATCAGGTGTGAGTGAAATTACAGCTTGCCTTCCGTCTCCTATTGCTGATAATCCTTCAGTTCTACTATCTCTCTGCTCCATCAGTAACTCTTGCCTTTTCACTTGATGCCAGCTCCTGTATGCCAGATGTTGTACTGTACTGTTGTACTTTTCAAGGTACTATACTGCACGATTAGAGGTGTTTTCTTTATTTTTTGTGTGTTTTATGTATTATTTGTGTGAAAAGTATTCTAAATCTATTACAGCACAGTCCTGTATAGCTGATTATGTTAGTTGGGTACTTAGGCTAACTTTATTGGACTTATGAACAAATTGGACTTATGAGCGTGCTCTTGGAACTTGTATATATGGGGGACTTACTGTACATTCTCTGAAATCTAGGTGAAAGCTCCCAGACCTCTGCTGTGCATGCATTCTGGGTGCCTGCAGGCTTGACACTGTGGACTCCACCAAGGCTGATGGCTTATACCCTTTATTGTGGGAGTCAGAGCAATATTGGGCTATTTCAGCTTCCATGGCTGGAGCAGCCAGGATGTGGGGAGCAGCATTCTGCTGCGAGGTGTTCCAGTGCATGATGCCCTAGTTTTGCTCTCCCTCATCTCTTAAACAAGAGGTATCCTACCTTTTGGCTTCCCTGGGCCCCATCGAGTAAAGAGGTATTGTCTTGCGCTACACACACTATATAATATTGTTAGTGGATATTCATAATAAGGCTTCTTTTTTGTATATTTTTAATTATAAAGTTTAGAAAATAGAACAATATAAAACTAGTGGAAAATTTTACCTTGTTTTTGTAAAACTGATCTATCAATGTCTGGTTTGATGGAAGTGGTTGAAATTCTTAGTGAGTTCTCAAGGTTCTCATCAGAAATGTTCAAATTTTGCTCTTCATGAAAACAGCTGCTCACAAATGTATGTGCTGCCAAAAATCGATGTCATGAATAAGGCATGATTGTGAAGCGAGGGATATTTTTCTGTAGGAAGATAAGTCTTATAAAAGTCCAATAAAGAGACATGGTCAAAATTTTTGAATGTCTGATTGCAACGCTGCAGGTTCCATTTGAAAATTTACAGGTAAAATATTAATGTCAACTGAAAATGGTGTAGTAAATATAGCATAATAGTGATTGTTTTGCCGGAAATTTTGGAATCTGTTTTCAAATTTCAATGTCAAGACAGAAAGCAAAGCTGCTCATTTTGGCAATTCACAGGACTGTGTTTAGCCAGTATAACAAAATGTGTTAAATTATTTTCCATAATTTGAGCTTGTCATAATTTAAGTCTCATTTCAAGCACAGTATCATTTTAAAACTTCAAAAGTGAACCTATGCATGGGGTCACAAAGAAAATAAACGCTAAAAAACACATGATGTTAGAATATTTTGTGAGACTGCATTCCTAGCTGTCCTGGGCTGCATGCCACCTGCAGGCCATGGGTTTGGACATGCCTACCCTAAACCATTTTGGTCTTCTTGGTCTCAGGTCCTGTGATGGGAGGGGCAGCATGAGAGACTTCTGAAATGCCTTGGGGCCTTTTCTCATTGTTCTGACTGTTATCACCAGGCTCCCTTTCTTCTATGCTAATCTCTTAGCAAGTAATTGCTCCCCAGCACCCTTGGATTCCTTTCCTTCCTTGCTACATGCCCAGACTGTGCATTTTCCAAAATTTTCTGCTCTGTATCCCTTTTCTTTACCAGTTTCCACTCTGTTTCTATTTTCTCTATTCTACAAATAATGAACTTTGAACAGCAAACGAAACACATCATTTCAGTGATATGATGATGAAGATAATTACAATCATGGTAGATTATAATAATTTACCTGTGTTGAGCATTTACTTTGTGCCAGGCAATATTAAGTGTTCAAAATAGTACCAGGTGTGGTGGCTCACACCTGTAATCCCAGCACTTTGGGAGCTGGAGGTGAGAGGATTATTTGAGCCCAGGAGGTCGAGACTAGACAACTTGGCAACTTGACAAGACCTCGTCTCTGCAATAAATCAAAAAATTAACTGGATATGGGGGCGCATGCCTGGAGTTCCAGCTACTTGGAAGGCTGAGGTGGAAGGATTGCCTGAGCCCAGCAAGTCGAGGCTGCAATAGCCGTGATTGTGCAATTGCACTCCAGCCTGGGTGACAAAGTTGAGACTCGGACTCAAAAAAAAAAAAAAAAAGGTGTTCCAAGTAGGCCGGACACGGTGGCTTACACCTGTAATCCCAGCACTCTGAGAGGCCAAGGCGGGAGGATTGCTCGTGCCCAGAAGTTTGAGACCAGCATGGGCAGTATAGCGAGACCTAGTCTCTAAAAAAATCAGAAAAATTAACTGGGTATGGTGGTGCATGTTTTTAGTCCTAGCTACTTGGGAAACTGAGGTGAACCGATTGCTGGAGTCCAGGAAGTCAAGGCTGCAGTGAGCCGTGATCATGCCACTGCACTCTAGCCTGGGCAACACAGTGAGATCCTGACTCAAAAAGAGAGAGAGTTCAAAGTTCAAAGAGAGAGAATTGAAGCAACAGAGTGCTCCTATGAGGTGATTTTTTTTCATCATACCCCAGGAACACAGAGGTTAAGTTTATTTGCTGCTGGAAGTCCATTGTAGACATCATTTGCAAACTCAGATTTCAACTGTAAGTCTCAGTAATTTATTTTCAATTAAGTTTGTAATTGGCATCAACAAATAAAGTCTAAGGAGAAGTAAATAAATTATGTCAAATTTTAAAACCACAAGTATTTCCAAGAATCTTTTGCAGTTATGGAAAGGGGAATTATAGTAATAAATTAAGCCAGTATTAATTACTACATTATATGCCTCTATTTTTATTTTTATTTTTGCTGTGTTATTTGGATCATACTGTGGCAGAAAGGGGACTGATAGCAGTCAAAAGTATCCCTTTTGAAAGTCAATGGCAAGCTCTGAGAACCTGCCAGACCGGTTTTGTTTGAGAAAACTAAATAGCCAAAGACTGCCGGCTTTTCTGGAAATGCAAAAGAGTGACCAATTCACAAACTTACTCAAATGCTCTCTTTTTGAAGTTGTCAGTTGACAACCCCTGCTTGCCATGCATTTCCTGAAGGCCATTTGTTCTTTAAAAATCTGATTTTGCTGAGTACAACCTTGTGAATTCCAAAGAAAATGTGTAATCGCTCAACCAGAACCCCCTTCCTTACCGAAACTAAGGTATAAGACCACTCTCCTCCTTTTCTGGGTGGCTCAGCCTGAGAGCATTAGCCCACTGAGTTGCGCGCTGGTGCAAATAAATCTGCTACTTCCTAAAACAGCCTCCGTGTCATGGCCTCTCTGTGTTCCCGCTACAATACCTTTAGGCAATTCTTTGGAGTACTCATATTGATAACTACTAATCTTGGAAACTCTCTGAGAGTAGAGTGGAGGAGAATGAATTGAATTTTTAGGCCAGCTTGGGTTTGAATTACTGGTTAGCTCCTGCTTAGCTTCATGGTTTTGGGCAAGTCACTTATCTTTTCTGCCGGCCTGAAAGAGTAATTTCTGCCAAATAGGAAATAAGTCTGCCACACAGTAGTGGCCTTTGCTTCGTTACTAGAATGAACTTTCCCTTCACAGTGTTAACAGAATAGTAAAATATTTCTTGAATTCTAGTACAGGAAATTGCATGTTAGAGGTATGACTATTTGGCCTTGCTTTGCATAGGGAATCTATTATCTAGGAGCAGAAAGTTCTGTAGTATTTGGTATCAACCTTGATGGTATAAAGTACTAGGAAGCCAGCAGATTTGATGTTCAGTGAATCTTATTAGACTGAATGTGCAAAGCAGATCTTGGAGCTGGTCTTATCTTCTTATATAAGAGGATTGTGGGCAGTGACTTCCGCTCTAAATCTTCCTTGCTGGGATTTGTGGTCCTAGGATAAAGGCTTGGCATAATTGGAGATGAGAGATATGTCTTGAATACGTCTTGAATATGTCTTGAATATGTCTTTAATCCTGCTGTGATTAAAGACTGTTGTGTGGTGGGAAGGCTTACTTGTACTTAATCGAAAGAACTCTGAACTGAGAATCAGATGTTTGGTTTTGACACTAATTAATTGTATAGCCTTACACTTTTTGAGTCTGTTTTTTATAACATGAAGGAATTACCCAGTGATTCCTAAGGTCTGCTTTGAGTCTAAAGTGCTGTGACTTTAGGATTGCATGTTGAACTATAATTGAATATGTGTAAAATAAAAAAAGGTCTTTATTGAAGCTGTACAGTCACATTTGAGCCTACAGTTTGTATAGTTGAGATTTTATACATCCAGCAAATATTTTTTGAACTTTATTATGTGTTGAGCTAGGTGCAGAGGATATAGCAATGAATAAAATCAATATAATTTTTTGTCTCCAGGGAGTTGATAGTCTAGTGGGGGATAACTAGTTAGGCAGCCAATTGTACAGTATGTTAAGTGCTAGAATCATACTACATGAATTACTACATCACAAGAAGATCTGCCCCTAAATAAAAATGTTCCAGAAATCATTACTTTAACAGGTTAATTGAGCATCTGTTACCATGGAAGTTTCTGTTTATATATGGCACGTTAAAAGTGTTAGTTGTGAATCTTTTTTGTAGGAAGCTGAGCTATTTAAGTATTCTGCTTTATTTTTTTAGACATAGAAATCTTAGTCTTGTATTCAGTGAAGGCTGGTTAAGGATGTTACTGTTTTTAGTTTTATTTTCCTATCTTATAAGCTATTTTTCCTGCCCTTAACATTTATTCCAATTGGAGGCCTTACCAATTATTTGATCACTTATATTCATGTATACACAAGTGAATCTATATAGACCAAGTGGAAAAGCATTTTATGACGTATCATCTTGTTGTGATGGCTTAACTTAGAGGTCAAGTCCACTGATGGGTCAGATTTTTCTGTTTGGTCAATCACAGAAGGCCTGGCAAACCAGATAGAGGTGCTTGGATTTGATGAAGTAAGCAGTATGGAGTCAGAGACACTGTGCAACAAACAGCTTAGCCTTGGATTGGGCTGAAACCTTATCTCGACATCACAAATTATGCCCACATCACAAATTGACATGTGGATTAGTTATGATGATTACAGTAAGACCTAGCAGATACTGTGCCTGGCAAATGCTGTTTATGAACACTTCTTATTATTTATCATGTATAGTAAGTTCTCATGATGCAGAAGAATGAGAGAAGGATGGAGAAGTGTTTGGGAATGCAGTTAGGGTAGGTAATGCAAGATAATTACAAATAGTAAAAGAATGACGGCAAGAAGACCAGTTCTTGTAATTACAAGGATATGAGATTGGGGATGCAGACAAATGTAGCTGTGGAGAAGGAGAGAGAATCAAAGAGACAACAGCTCTTAGTGATCAGTAAGTAGAAGGAATGTAAGAAAGATCTCAAGGCTATTCTAATTTTGGAGTTGGGCTAGATGGTACTGCCATGGTCAAAAAATGCAATCGGTGGGAAGGAAAACCAGTTTTCTAGTGGAGGATAGTGAATTATTTTGTTCCTCTTGATTTTCAAGTGAGAGTGTTACATTCAAGTTCAAATAACGTGTAAGCTACTTAAAGTGTATACTTGGAATGCAGGTGAGAGATCACGGCCTCATTGTGTCTTATAATGACCTGGACAGTGTGATCAACATCAGAGATGACTGCTGTGATGTAGGAAAGTCCTTAGGGTGCCCATACTGCTCTGCTGTATCCTTAGCCAGTCCTCTTTGCTAGTCCCTAGAACTTTCTGTGGCTCCCATTAATCTAGCATCAATGACCTAACATTTTCCCTTTAGTTTCATGATTGAAGTTAATCAGGCTACTCCTAGTAGACTTTAGTTTTCTTTTTCCTCTTTCCCTCATTTATTTATTAGTTATATGCATTTCCTAATGCCATAGCCTTGACTAAAATACCTCCACCTTACAAATTGTTACTGTTTTCTTCCTTCTTTGAGAAATTCTGGGAATCACACATTTCCAACCCAACAGGAAATAAGGTGCTCAGTTCCACTAACCCTTCCTATATGAGGTGAATACATGTGGTATGAATGAGTGAAGCACACCTGAAAGATAATCCTGGAGGATGGAAGCTGATTATCAGTCATGTTCTTGGCAGTGGGGCACCAGTGTGCCAAACTAAGTCTTTGGCAAGCCAGTAAGTAGTTTTCTTGCCAAATCTTGTGACTTAGCATAAGTAGTAACTCAGTTGTTTATATAAATTCACTCATTGAAATGACTCAGCCTTCCAGGATATTATTTTGGCATTCAGTTATGTAGAACTGAGTTACATACAATTGAGGTTAGATGATTTTATGTGCAGTGACTTTCTTTGCTGTAGGGTATTTATTAGAAGAGGAAGAAGCTAGTGAAGTTGGGGTGGGATGAGGGAGGAAGAGAGAAAAAGACAGAGACAGAGAGAGAAACAGGAGTGCTGAGTAATATGGAATTTGAGGGAGGCCAGAGGTGTTTTTGTTGTTGTTTTGGTGGTAAAATACACATAAAATTTACCATGCGTGACATTTATTACATTTGCAATGTTGTACAACCATTATCACTATATGTAGTTCTGGAACATTTTTTATCACCCCAAAATGAAACCCCATACCTATTAAACAGTCACTTGCTATTTCCTTCTTTCCCCAGCCCCTGGCAACCACTAATCTGCGTTTTGTCTCCATGGATTTCCCTATTATGAATATTTCATATAAATAAGTCATTCAATAAATGGCCTTTTGTGTCTGGCTTCTTTCACCTAGTGTGATATTTTAAAGGTTTATCCATGTTGTAGTATGTGTCAGTACTTCATTCCTTTGTGTGGCTGAATTATATTCTGTTGCATGTATACACCACATTTTGTTTATCCATTCATTCATTGGACATTTCAGTTGTTTCCACCCTTTGGCTTATGTGAATAAGCTTACAGTTAATATGCATGTACAAGTATCTGTTTGAACACTTGTTTTTAGTTCCGTTGGTTATATATCCTGGAGTGGAATTGCAGGACAGAGTTGTGAGTAAGAGAGCTTGGTATTGCAAATGCTTCAAAGGAAGTTAGGTATGATTAGGACTGAAAGTGACCTTTTGATTTTGGCAACTAAGTGGTAATTTGGTGGCCTTCAACAGAGTAAGAAGGGAGCTGCAGTCAGACTACAGTTACTGGAATACTAGGCAGTAAGGACAGCACAGGTCAGCTTTATGTTTCTAAGGTTTGGCTGAGAAGACCTGGACAGTTTCTCATCTATTGGAAGCATCCAGGTCTAGGAAGGGTTTTTGTTTCTCATGGCAGAGGAGAAGCAGGCATCTATGAAGTCACAAGAAAAACCAGTGGAGGAAAGAAGTGCGTGGTTATGTAAGAGGCTGAGGTGGAGAAAGTGAGAGGCACCAGGAGGCCTGACATGGGTAAGAGAGGACCCAGTCCTGCACAACACTCTGGTTCTGCAGAGGTGCTGCCTCTGTCAGCTGCAGTGCTGTTCTCCTGGGAGCTGCTCCACAGTGTGGTTTTGGCTGGTGTTCTTGGTTATAAAGTCTCTCAGTCAACTTCTTCAGTCTGTACAGATTTCTTTTCTCAGTTAGTGGCAGACTGATTTCTGTATCTTGCCAGTAAAATCTCTAACTGAACCACGGTGGAAATTGGTAATATATGATGGTGGGTGGGAGGTGGACAGGGATGACAAACTGGTTTTGAAGTCCTCTAAGAAGCATGAAAGTGGGCAAGGCGCAGTGGCTTATGCCTGTAACCCCAGCACTTTGGGAGGCTAAGGCAAGAGGATTTCTTGAGTCCAGGAGACTAGTCTGGGCAACATAGTGAGATCTTGTCCCTACAAAAGTACAGTAATTAGCCAGCGTGGTGGTATGTGCCTGTAGTCCCAGCTACTCGGGAGGCTGGAGGGATTGCCTCAGCCTAGATAGTAGAGGCTGCGGTGGGCCATGATCATGTCACTACCTTTTAGCCTGGGTGATCAGATTGAGACCCCAACTCAAAAAAAAAAAAAGAAAAAACCATGAAAGTGGATGTCAGTAGATCACACCAGTGAGGCTGTGATTTGATTAGGGTGGTATAAGTAAATTTCATGGGTGATAAATGCTGAGAAGCAAAGAGTTTTGTGGTTTGATGTTTCAGAAGTGGCATTAGGAATTGAGGATAAGGTGCTTCTTGCTGCACTCCTTTTTGGGTCTGGGATAATTAGTGAGTAGGAATTCTGAATGTTAGTAGCTCCCAGATTTTTAGATTTTTGAATAGACTGTCAAAAACTTGAAATTGATATATGGTGGACAAGGTTTTATTTTGAAAGTAAGAATGTTAAGGATAGCAGATTACCGTCTGCTATCACAATCTTTTAATTTAAGAAAACATTTTATGCACTAAACTGTAAGAGGGACATACTTTCAGAGCAAAGAACACTCAACAAATCATTTACTTTTATGTGTGTGAACTACTGTTGTATCTGTTTTTTCTCATTTTTCTAAAGAACGAGTTAATGATTTGTCATGTATTGGCATTAGTCCATAGACTGCATTTGGGAATTACCATCGAATATTATTATTATTTTCAAATGCACTTGTCTGAGTCTCAGAACTCAAACATGGGATAGGGATCATGTCTGACACCTGTGGTGACCATTTTTTCTGGACTCCAAGGTGGGACACATACATGATCCCATATATAAATGACCTAGAGTGAGTTGAATATTGGAAACTAGTGTTGTCTGGAAGAATCTGGAGTTACTGTACTTTGTTATACTTCATCTTTCCTGGTATTCATTTGATATTGAGTCCCATAAAAGGTGCTTGGTAAGCATTAGTTAGTTGGTTGTTTGAGTTTTCATTTTTTACCACTTTCTTTGGCAGGCTGGGCAGATTCTTTAGGTGGTTTTCATACCTTACAAAGACTATACCAGTAAAGCTAATAGAATCAGGATCCCCAGGGAATCTTCACAGCTCTGTTTCTGCAGTTGTCCCTCTTTTCTGAGTATGTTTGGAAGGAATATTCAAATCATAGTGTTGTTTCAGCTTTAACTTGGGAACCTGAAACTGAAATCAAGTTCTGGGGAACTTCTGGGTGGTGGCAGATCTTGTTTTGGACAGGCAGTCTTTCTTGTCCTTCTCCTTTTGGTGTTAGGCATTCAGCTGGTTTTGTGAATAGGTTAACTCTTTGTGAATTAGGGAAGGGGGAGGGAATACAATGTTAAATGTATCAAATGAGTTTCTCAAGTTGGATGGGAAGATTTTGGACAGTTGTTTTTGAAGGGGAAGTGATAACATATATTTTTGCAAAGTTTTGCTTTTCTTTAACTTTATAAACCTTGGAAAGGAAAAATTGAAGATGAAGTTGACCAGGTATTGAAGTCCCTTTTTTTTGTGTGTGTGTGGACGACAGTGGTTTTTTATTTTACCCCTTATCCATTTTGCTACTTTGTCTAATTTAAGAAGTTCTGAATTATTTTAACTTATGTAGTCTTTTATTTTCATTGAGTTCTCTTTTTATCTTTCTGATGTTTGAACATACAGTTTTTAACCAATTTAGGTGTAATCAAAAGTTTATACTGTTGCCAGATTGTTGTTATGGGAATTTTGGTTTAATTGCTAAAAACAAGGGAGTGTTTTAAAAAGAATTCTTTTATCTAGACCAGGCAGAAATCTTAGATTGGGAGCCCAGTTGGAAATCTTAGAGGGTTATATAGGGCACTGTGGTTAGTGTAGGGTTTAGGACTGGGTCCAGGAAACCTGAAATTACTGCTTAGCTCTTTGAAGATTGCAGATCACTTAACCTTCATGGACTTTGGTTTTTCTTCTTTTTAAATATACAGTTCAGGAAATTGATGTAAATATACATAGGGAATAAAAGCATCTAAATTTTTAGCTTTCCTAAGTCAAAATTTGCAGTATGTATAATGGAAATTGGAATTTCTTAGAACATTGACTAATGTAGATAATGCTTATTATTTGGGTTTGGAAGTGATTTCAGAAATTAATCCTCTGAAGGAGACTGAGGAGAATGTCTGCTGTTGGTTCTACAGAGGGATCTGACGAGAAGTCTCAAGAAAGGTGTACTGGAAGAGGCAGCAGCTTTGTTCTCTTGGCATCTTGGAATGTGGCATCAGAGGCTGCTTCTCTGGGGCTCTAGGAAGGAATAAGCCTTTGAGATTTATGAGGTAGAGGCACATGTAGGCCAACAGGTTTACACTTAGTCTTCCTCAGGTAGAATAATGAAGTTTGCTTTGAAGGATTACTTTAGCTTTATAACTTGACAGATTGTGTTAATAGGAAGTCTTTTTGTTGGGGTGATTTGGGAAAATTATCCATTTCTGGTATCCAAATCTTGGCCTTGGAATTGAGAGACAACTGTAAAGGCAGAGGAGAGCCAGTGAACCTGAGTTTGGTTCCTGACCTCAATACTTACCAGGTATCATGGGCAAACTTTTGAATCTCTGTATCACTTCTATCTGTACCAGGAAATAATAAAACCTTATCTGTACCAGGAAGTAAGAAAATGCCTTTTGTAAAGGTGTTCAGGAAATGGGAGCATCATTATCCTAGAGGATCAGCTTGGTTTTTCCAAGGGACCAAGCCAGATGCAGGCAGTGCCTTATTTCCTGCAGCCGATTGGCTGATGTTCCTTGTCTTAACCCATCTGAAGTGGAGTCACAGGAGCCTCCCACCACCGGAGGTTGTGTTTCAGGGACTCTTGCTTCTCCCTCTCTTATTCCCCTCGCCTTTCCCTACTCCATTACACATAGCATTAGTGTTTGTCCCAGGAGCTAGCCCCTGGTGCTGTTGCTACCCACTTCTGTTCCCCTGTTTTCCACTGTTGTTCACTGTACTCCATTCCTCAATGTTGTGTCTGGACCCCACATGATAAAACTGTCAGCAGAGGCTGTTGGAGCTAATTCTGGAGGACAGAAAGGGAGCTCTACAAGGGAAGCTGTCAACAGAGGTGTTGGGGGTAGTTCTGGAGGACAGAAAGGGAGCTCTACAACACCGTGCAGTTGGAACTGAGAAAACCATTCTATATAGCAAGAGCACTATTCAGCATTACTCTTAACACTACATGTTATGGCTCAGTTTCTATATTTGTGTTCAACTGAATTCTCTTCCTGTGGAGAAATTGACTGTAAGTTCAGTTAGCTGATTTCCAAGTGCTTTTGGAAGGATATGTTAGAGCACATCCTTTGTTTCAGTTCATGCCCCTAGTTCCAAAGTTTACCATGCTTAGGTGGAAGTATGAAAACCGTGGGGGTGGGGGAGGGCTGCTCTCTTGATTGTACTCTGCAGTAGCATGGTTCCTTTCCCATAATAGCAGTTTTACCTTAAAAAATGGACTCAGCTAAGACATATATTTAAGGTGGGGGTGGAGAGGGGTTGGGGAGGAGTTGGAGTGGGCCATGAAGAAAAAAAGGAGAACTTTACAGGTGGAGGAGAAGGAAAGGGAGAAGGTGGAAGGCTTGAGAAATGCTGAGAAGCACAGAAGGGTGGTGTTGACTTTTTAGTCTTCACTTTCCTCTGTGAATGGATCCTTTTAGATCGGTGATGAGATGTCATGAACTTTTAATCTTGAGTGACACTTGTACCATCATAGCCTTGTTCTTTATATCCAAGAAGAGTCAAGCACATGCTGACAGGTATCCACCATTCTTGTTTTTTAGGAAAAGTTACTGAAGGTGAATTATGCCTCATCCCTTATCCCTGCTAAGAGGGGTGCCTTTTGTCCAGGTTCAGCACCGAGAGGGAGGCACAAGGAGCTGCTTGCCTGCTTTTTACCTTGTACTTCACATGTGGACCCTGCACAGGCTTGGCCGTGCACTGAGAAAAGGCTCATACCACTGTATCTTGGTTTTCACTGAGTATGGACGTATGTTGATGTCCTGTGTTGTCTGGAAATGCTGCACAGAACTGAAGGTGGAAACTGGTGGGAGTCCTGGACATTCACACACGTGTGTTGTGGGAGGGATCTGGCTCTGCCTTCCCGGTTGTGTGGCCATGGAGATTCTGCTGCCATTGTTACCCAAGGGGCCCCTGTGTGCAAAACAGCCTTTTATTCTGGAACTCCAAGGAAACATGCCATGGCCTTTCCACCCCCGTCCTTCAGCACCAACCATGATTCAGGTCTCACCTGACTCCAGTCCAATCTCAGGTATTTCCTGCTGTACTTGCTTTTCCCCTCACTCCCTAAGAATTAGGGAAATTTTCAGTGGAATCAACTGTTTATTCATATTTGGAGCTTCCCAAAGATTACTTTGCTTTTCTTTTTGGTGTTTTGACCTTTGCTTTCAATCCTTTCCAAAAATAAGAAGGTCACCTTTTGCAGCTGAAGTTGGGGTCATCTATAACGCATAGCTATTTTGGTGGTGTAGTAGGATCACTTGGGGAGATTAAAAAGTCTTGGTTCTTCCCTTATTCAGTTCAATAAGTATAGTGTAGGACTTGGACATGATAATTAATTAATTAATTATGGAGTCAGGGTCTCACTCTGTCCTCCAGGCTGGAAGTGCAGTGGCATGATGACAGCTCACCACAGCCTCAACCTTCTGGGCTCAGGTGATCCTTCCACCTCAGCCTCTTGAGTAGCTGGCACTACAGGCATGTATCACCATGCCTGAATAATTTTATTTTTTGTAGATCTGGGATCTCATTATGTTGTCCTGGCTGATCTTGAACTCCTGAGCTCAAGCCAATCTTCCGCCTCAGCCTCCCAAAGTGTTGGGATTACAGGTGTGAGCCACTGTGACTGGTCTGGACCTGTTTTTAAAATTGTTTCCAGGTGATCGACAAGTGAGGTAAAGTTGACAACTACTCATTTAAGGGGACTGTGATAATGAGAGACCCAAGAGATTAAAAAAAAAAAAAAACTCTAAGAGAACTATTACTATATGAATTCCTACCCCACGTTCACTGTATTTGTTTGCAGTGTTTGTACTTAGAATTTTGTTAAGTTTAATCTTTGTCTGTCTCATAAAATAACCGATTGCTTCCGCAACTGCTGCTAGTAATATGTGAATGTTAAGTAATAAACCCCTCCCGGACATTCCTTTGCTTAGATAACAGTAGACTGGTGGCACCAGCCACCCCCTGCCCCGTTGGTTCTGCGTTGTTTAACCTGACTGCTTGCTAAACCTAGCTTATCTGACATCCTACCCTGCCTATTTAGCAGCTCCCCGTCAATCACAGGTAGCTGAGTGGACCAGACCAATTCCAAGTGCCCCCGTACCCATTAGGAGAAATTACCCTATCATGTAAAAACAAATTTAAAGTTCTTTCCCCTCCCTCTGTAATGATGTATAAAAACTGCTTGCCATGCTGGATTGGGGCTCTTGTCCCTGAAGCTGCTGCTTAGGGCGTGAGCCCAGACTCGAGCTTGAATAAAGACCCTCGTGTGTTTGCATCGGAGCTGGCTCTTTGTGGTCTCTCTCTCTCTGATTAGAGTCTCGGGTTTAACAATAGTGACTTGAAATTTTTTTAATATGTATTTTTTCTTAACATTTTTTCCTTAACATTTATTGAAAGTATTAAGTATAATACATATATGTTCACTATAGAAAAACTGGAAAGTATAGGAGAAGGATATAAAGTGTCAGGGAAAAAAGAAACAACCAACACCTTTAATCACACCATTAAGAAGTAATCACTGTCAGCATTGTTTTTTCACTGTTTTGGCTTGTTTCTTATTCATTTCACTGCCTTTCAGCAAATGTTACAACTTAGTATTGGATCTAAAAAAGGGTCTTAGGGTGGGTCTGGAATCTTTCCTGAATGATTCTGTAGGCATCAGCAAGTACTGATTGAGCACAAGGTGTTATAGGGGACTGTGAATGCCTTTAGGGGTTCAGGGGTGAGAAAAATCTCAACTGCCGGAGATCTCATCACGTAGCCTGCTTAGTACCTCCTTGGCATCTATTACAATTGTTAGAGCTGCTTGTGTATTTTAGTTCAAATGTCATTTTTAATGGTTTTGTATTATTTTGAGTGATGTGATCTAGGGAAATAAATGCTAATAGAATTAAAATTCATTAATTTTTGACATGTTATATACTTATATACACACACTTTAACAATAAATTCTTATGATGTTTACTGAAGTTTGGAACGGTTTCTACCATAGTTATTTGTCCTTTTCTCCCACTCTTTGTTTACTCCCTCCCTCCTACTTTTTTCTTTTCACTTTTTTTCCTTTTCCATCACCCTTCCTCCGCCCCCTCCGCCTTTTTCTTCTTCTTTAGTTTTGGCCTTCAGAGATTGGAGTGGGAGCTGCTTATCATCTGGGGACAGAGTCCACCTGCCAGGAAGTGAGAGTGTCAGGAGAACTGGAAAGGCAGTTTTTTCCCTCCTGAGGTCAGGATCTGATTGCCTTGTGGGTAGTCATTATGTTCTGGGAGATTTCAGAGAGCAAACAGTGGAATCTTATTTAAATAGTTCTGGAAGGAATTAATGGCGCTTTGTTGTTCATGGTCCAGGTGGAAGCTGGCACTTTCCTGACACACCCCTTTCAGTTTACTCATGAAACATTTCCTTATTCTAGTCTATGTTAATGTGTTGCACTGACTTCCTTATTACCCTTATTGGGTAATTGAGGTACTTTTCTACTTCCTTTGTGCCGTGATATTGATCATCAGTGTTGACTGGGTCTATAGCAAACACCCAATTCGGATGCAAGCTGGAAAAACTAAGGTTTACTGAATGGTTCATCATTCACACAGAGCAATGTAGGGTCCAACAGAATGAACAGCAGAAGAGTGGTGATGTAGGAGCAGGAGAAAGTCAAGTTAGAGGTGCAATTTGGTCTGCACCTCTGTCATTAGTAAGATCAATAAGATAATGACTTTTTATTAGCCTTGGCCAACATCTAAAATTGTGTGGCCATACCTGCATTTAATTCTCTTCTCTGCCAGTTGTTAGTTCTGTGGCTTTGAAGCAATTATTCCACTTCTGTGTCTTAGTTTTCTTTTTTGTAAACTGAGAATAATGGTACTTACCCACCTCGTAGGTGGGGGTTAAAGGATACAGTACCTGGCACATAATAAATACTTACTAATGCTTTACTATTAACTGTCTTTAACATTAGTTTGCCTTGACTCAGAATTCTTTTCCTGCAGACGCACTGTAATTTTGATAGGAGTAGACAACTAACTTCTCTTTGCATGTCCAGATATGTTATTATGAAGGTACTTGGTGTTAATTAACAAATACTATACTTGGAATTTTCTTTTTCCTTCTTTAAAAATTTTGAATTGTGGTCTCACTGTTGCCCAGGCTGATATGCAGTGGCACGATCATGGTTCACTGCAGCAGCTTTGACCTCCTGGGTTCGGTTGTGATCCTTATACCTCAGCCTCCCGAGTAGCTGGGACTATAGGTGCATCACCACGCCTGACTAATTTTTAAAATTTTTTTGTAGAGGTGAGGTCTTGCTGTGTTGCCCAGGCTTGTTATGTTGCCCAGGCTTGTCTTGAATTCCTGGGCTCAAGCAGTCCTCCTGCCTCAGCCTCCCAAAGTGCTGGGATTACTGATATGGCTACTGGGCCCTGCCAAATTTTTTCTTTGTTTGAGACACAATACCAAAGTTGTGTACAACATTTTCCTCCCTTCCTTCCTCCCTCCCTTCCTCCTCCCTCCCTCCCTCCCTCCCTCCCTCCCTCCCTCCCTCCCTCCCTCCCTTCCTTCCTTCCTTCCTTCCTTCGAGACTGAGTCTCACTTTGTCATGCAGTGAAGTGGCATAATCATAGTTCACTACAGCCTCAAATTCCTGGACTCAAGGGATCTTCCAGGCCTCAGCCTCCTGAGTAGCTGGAACTATAGGCATGTGCCATTACGCCCAGCTACAAAATATTTCTGATCACTGGTCCCCTTTGCTCCTATAACTACAGACTTGTATGTAAAGTAATTAAAAACTACTCAGTATACTCTGTGTAGAATAAATATTTCTCCTGTAAGAAACATCATAGAGACTTCTTATTCAGGAAGCAATGTAGCTGCAAATTGAAGAGTTTCCAACTTTTTGGCATATTGCCAGGCTTACCAACTTTGTAACCCAACTTAAAATGCCAAGTTGTCTGATTTATGTCCAGAAGTCCACTGTTGCTTTGTCAGTGTTCATCATTAGAAATGTCTGCAACAAAAGCTGCATTAAAGATGAAGTGCAGTGATCTAGCACCTGTGTCAATATGGATGAACAATTTCTAGGGTTCCACAAAAGGCTGTCAGAAAAGCTGTCCTTATTATTTCCTAGCCTTTGTTTCACAGCCCTGTGTTCACTTCGTGATCTCTTAGGGACTATTCAACTCATTGTATTTGGTTACTCTTTCCATCATATCCAAAACCGTTATTATCTGAGATCATCAGTGACCTTTCATGACTAAACAAGTGTAACTTGGGTCCTTGTCTTGCTTGCTTTGTTGTCACTGCTGTGTACCTTCTTCTTGACCTTTCCATCTCTCCTGGTTTTCCTTCTGCCTCCCTGTAAGTGCCTTCTTCTTCTATCTTCCTTGAAGGCTCCTGCATCTTAAGATACCATTCCCAGCTCTCTTTTCTACCTTACCCACCACAGCTGTAGCTACTCCGCCCTTGTGAGTCCCAAAGCACTGTCTCCAGACTGGATTTGTTACCTAAGTTCCAGACCCTTAGTTCCAAATGCCTCCGCATCTCTATGTAAGTGTTTCATAGGCCTCGTCTACTTCACATGTCCAAGGATGAATTCCTCCTCTCACTCTCTCTTGTCATCTTTGTCTTTCTCTTTATCCTAGTTGAGAGCAGGAACACAACTCATTCGGGAGCCAAGGTGAGAAATCTTGGAGTCATTCTATCCTCCTCCTCCTCCTCCTCGTCCTCTTCTTCTTTCACCAGCAGGTTCTGTTGATTTTTCTCTACTAACATAACTTTGGTAGCTGTGTCATCTCTGGTCCTCTCCCTGCCCACATTGGTTACCTTGTCCTGCATGGCTATTGTGGTTACCTTCTATGTGGTCTTTCTGCTTCCAAGTCTTTTTTCCATTCATTTGCTGCCATTGTGTTCTAGCTGGACCGATCATTTTGTTAATGCTGATCCTCTGCTCTAACCCTTAGTGGCTGTCTCTTGTTGTGGGGATGGGTGGTGGGGGAGGGGTAGGAGGCGGTGAGTGAGTCTTGGGCTCTTGGTGACTAGCACTTTCCTGCCTTTGTACCACATGCCCCTCAACTTCTGTGTGTACTTTGTCATCCAATCATTTTGTACTGATAATTTCTTAAACTCAGTATTTCCACATTAGTCAGGGTTCTCTCGAGAAACAGAACTAGTGGGTGTGTACTTTGTCATCCAATCATTTTGTACTGATAATTTCTTTTTTTTTTTTTAGTTGGAGTCTCATTCTGTCGCCCAGATTGGAGTGCAGTGGCCGCTCCCGGCCACCGCAGCCTCGACCTGCTGGGCTCTGGTGATCCTTCCGCCTCAGCCTTCCAAGTAGCCGGAATTACAAGCATGCGCTACCACGCCTGGCTGATTTTTTGATTTATTGTAGAGATGAGGTCTTGCTGCCCAGGTGGGTCTCGAACCCGCGGGCTCAGGCAATCCGCTCACCTCAGCCTCCCAAAGGCGCGGGATTACAGGTTGAGCCACCGAGCCCAGCTTGATAATTTCTTAAACTCAGTATATCCACGTTAGTCAGGGTTCTCTCGAGAAACAGAACTAGTGGAAGAAACAGAACCAGTGGGAGATATATCTGGAGAGAGAGAGAGAGATTGATTGATTCATTGATTTATTTTAAGGAATTGGCTCATGTGATGATGGTTGTGGGGACTGTCAAGTCCGAAATCTGCAGGGGTCAGGCTGACAGACTAGAGACCCAGGGAAATGTTGATATTGCAGCTCTCATCTGAAGGCCGGGCTGCCTGGAGGCAGAATTCTTCCTGCTAGGTAAGACCTTTGAGTGGATGAAGCCCACCCACATCTTCAAAGTCTCTGATTTAAATGTTAATCATCTAAAAATTCACCTTCACAGCAACATATAGACTAATGTTTGTCCAAATATCTGGGTGTCATAGCTTAGCTAAGTTAACACTTAGCTATTGCAATATCTTCGTCAATTTTGCCAATGTTTGTATCTCTGTCCAGATCTTCCCCATACCTACTGTGGTGGCTACTTCCCTAATGGAAACCTGCCGCTCATCTTATACTCAACTGTTAGCCTGCCCTGCCCTTCCCAAGCAGCACAACATCTCCTCTTTTTCGCCCTAATTGGCTGGTAATTGCCTCTATTTCAGTATTTGTTCCCTTGCTGTGAGTACAATATTCTTAAATTGTCTGTCTTCCCTAGCAAAGTTAAAATGCCTTCAGGACCAAGCTTCTGTTCTGTTCACATTCACCAGGGCTCAAGAAGATGATGAGTGCTTAATAATTGTGTAATGAGATAGTGAATGCATGGAGAATGCATGAATCTGCTTGGTGAGAATGGAAGCGGTTGAGGAGGAAAGCAGAGTTTTTGGAGACATCTTGAAATGGAGGAATCACCATTCTGTAATTTCTGGAAGAGAACTTACACATGCCAAGGGAAAGCAGCTCTGTGGTCAGATTAGAGGATCAGAGTAAACCTCTGAGAAGCTCCAGAACTCAATCCCATCTCATACTTCTTATGGTGGGTGCTGGTCCTATGATTTCTAGAGGACTTGCAACTCTAATACCTTAGTGACAGTATGCAAAAGCTTTTACTTACCATACTTCGGTGCACTGGATGCTTCCTGCTAATCACCTCTGTGCAAGGGAGCTCTGTCAGAAACATGTCTTGTCTGTTGTTTTGTATTATCTTGGAGAATAATTTAGGTGGAATTACTGTACAACTTTTTGTATCTCTGATTTAAGAAAGATTGTTTCTTTATGGCCCTTTGATTTTCATTTCCTCCTTTTCTTCCTTCTGACCTGACTCAGGGGCAGCACTGAGTTTCCTGCTTGCCGTATTGGCAGTGACCATCAACTGGCTTCTTTTTATTCTTTTATACTGCATGGCACATTCTGAAATTTTTTTGTTTTCTTTTTGTTTTTGTTTGGAACTACTGTAATGTGAATAAGAGTTTCTAATTAATTCTTTTACTCATGTTGTAAAATTCACTACAGTCACTTTGTTAAAATAACATTCTAGGTGACATTATTTTAAACAGTGTAATTTTGTATTTAAGGGAGCCTGATGAAGATAAGATAAAATGTAATTAAAGTCAAGCAGGTGGATAAATTGTAATATTACAAATGAGAACCGAAATTTTAGGTAAAGTCAGGAATAAAACTGAAAGGTAATCTTTGTACCACAATCCTGTACATCCATTCTTAGAAGGCCTCAGTTTTGTATTTAAGTATTATTATTGTCACCGAACAGGGACAGACAACTATAGATTGAACATTTTTTGTCTGAAATGCTTGAGTCTGGAAGTGTTTTGGATTTTGATTTTTGTTGTTGATTTTGGGATATTTGTATGTATATAATGAGATATATACATGCAAATCTTGGGATGGAACTCAAGTTTAAACTTGAAATTTGTGTTTCATATGCATCTCATACATATAGTCTGAAGATAATTTTATATAATTTTTAAATAATTTTGTGCATGAAACAGTTTTTGCACATTGAACTGTCAGATAGCAAGGGTATCACTGTCTCAGCCACCTGTGTGGACAGTCTGCGGTTGTTTGGTATCACCAAAATTCCTGACTCTGAATTTATGTGCTACAGATAAGCAGGCATTTTCTTAACACGTATTCACATGTAAGTGCTTAACAATTAAAAATATGACATACAATTAATACAGTAAAAAAAAAATAATGTGTGCTGAGTAACTAAGCAACACAGTAGCATCACCAGAACACCTAGACCAACAACAGCAACCAACAGTGGCAGGCTTTCTGTCTCCTACTACAATGAGTGTTTCAATTAAAAGGTTACTAAACACTCTATTTATTTTCTGGAGGTGAGAAGAAACATCAGAAGCATTGAGGGACCAGGAATTGGGTCCTCCCGGGATGAGGAGGTGTTCTGGTAGATGGCTTTTAAAAATATTCCTCCAAAGTCATCTTCCTCATTAGAACAGTTTTTTCTTACAGATCTGACTTTGATTTTATAAACTGACAGGATTTCTTGTTCTCTTGTGAATTTGTTACGGCCTGACCGGTTCTTATGCCTGCTGCCCGGAAAAACTGAGACTGACTTAGCTGTTTTATTAAAGAAAGAGTTTATTACCATAAAGCAGCTGAGTAAGGAAGATGGGAGGTATTTCTCAAATCTGCCTCCTGGAGAATTCAGAGACTGGAAATTTTATTTTTATTTTTTATTTTTTTATTATTATTTATTGTAGAGATGAGGTCTCGCCAAGTTGCCCAGGTGGGTGTCGAACCCGCGGGCTCAGGCAATCCACTCACCTCAGCCTTCCAAAGCGTGAGATTACAGCCTCAGCCACTGAGCCCGTCTGAGACTGGGAATTTTAAAAGTGACTTGGCAGGCAGGGGTCTAAGGCCTGCTGATTGATTGGAGATAGTGTCATGATGGTGTCAGAAATTGTGCCACAGGACTGGTGGAACCAGCTTCCTGGTATGTGTTCTGGGTCTGGGTGACGTCTTGGGTCCATCAGAGTGCAAAATCTGAAAAACCTTCCAAATACCATTTTTAGATTTCGCAATAGATGATAAAGCAAGTCCCGTGACCACTGGCTACTGACCCTGGGCAGTGAGCCATGATAGGTATGTGGGAGGTGGGATCCCTGGAGACTAGAGCTGCTCCTGGCCCAAGCTTTATGATGTTATCAAGGAGATCTGTTCTACCTTACACTCATTGTTTCAGGGAAAATATGTTTATCAGCCTAGAGGCAGCTTCCCCCCTCCCCAGGGGTCAGAACATGGATGTAATCCATTTTTCTTTATTAAATGAAAGTAAACTTAGAAACAACAGGTTTATTAATTTCTAACCATAGGTGTACCATTGCAAATCTCAGGTCTCTTCTATAGTTTTTACCCTGTGGCCCTATATTAATTTTATATAGGTGGTTTCAAGTACATGCTGCTGTTATCCTTCAATAATTCATACCTTTTCACCAAGTAGTCTATAGGCATTTTTTCTGCAATGCTACCTAAATGTCATCTTCATTGTCACTGTTATGGGTTGAGTATCTCTTATCTGAAGAGTTTGGAAACAGAGGTGTTGCATTTTCCACTTGTGATGTCATGCTGGCACTCAAAAAGTTTTGGATTTTGTAGCATTTTATTTCTAGATTAGGGATATTTAACCTGTACTTGCATAATTTATAGTATTTGAAGAAAACAAAAGTAACTGAGCTGCTCAGGTGCAATATTCATGATACTGAAATCAGAGTGAAATTTTAAAAAAGTTTTCTGTTTAAAGAGGTGCCCAGAAGGTGGTGCATTTTGACTGGTATGGTCTGCACTCTATTTGTTACTGGTCTGTGACAAGGTAAGTACAGAAAATAAGAGTAAATTTAGAAGCTTTTACAGTAAGTTGACATAACAGATATCCACATTTGATGAATTTTCTAGTATTTCACCTTCAATTGTATTTTACAGAAGAACCTGTTCATGATGGATTAGAAATTTAAAATGAGAATGAAAGCAACTACTAGATATTCACTGTAGACAATTTGAGAAGCACTGGCTAGAGGATCCTGTGTAAAGTGATTACTTAATTACTTCATACAGTAAATTCCAGGCTGTCTTCTCATTTAGCATAATGTACTGTTGCCTGATGACATAATGCCAGTGTGCTATTCAGTTAAAGTAGTTATTATTTTGCTTTATTTTCAATTTTTTACATAATTTTCTGAGTACGTAATATATTCACCTAAGTTAAAATATAAAGATGCAATTAAAGGTTCAGGTGAATCTTACTCTCTCCACTTGCCTCCACCTCCATGTTTTCTTTTCTCAGAGGAGCCATTTACAGGCTGTTTTGTTTATTAGCTATATTTCAGTATCAAGGAGTGGCTATGTACTCCCTATCCTCCAGATAATCCTCTGTGAGAACTTTTTGAGCTTTGGATAAACATGAGGCAGCAGAATGGATCTGGAGTCAGGTTTTCTGTGTTTCTGATTGGGTGTAGACCACTTTCTTTTGTTCAAATAGTCATCATTTAAGTAAATTATGAGAAGAAAGAAAATACAGCTTTTACATGTTTACTGTTTTAACATTGAAGTGGACTGGGCACGGTGGCTCATTTCTGTAATCCTAGCACATTGGAAGGTGGAGGTAAGAGGATTGCCTGAGCCCAGGGATTCGAGATCAGCATGGGCAACTTGTCGAGACCTCGACTCTACAATGAATCAAAAAATTAGCTGATGTGATGGCACGTGCCTGTGGTTCCAGCTACTTGGAAGGATGAGGTGGAGGGATTGCCTGAGCCCAGCAAGTTGAGGCTGTGGTGACTGTGAGCATGCCACTGCACTCCAGCCTGGGCAACAGAGTGAGACTCTGACTCACACAAACCACTGAGGTGGAATGGTAGATTGCAAGTTGATGCTGTTGACCAGTATGATTTGCAGAGTTAAAGGGTACCTCCCCTCCAAATGGAGTTGGATTCAAGGGCAGGTCTCAGGGTCTCAGAAAGTCTGCACTACAACAAGTAGAAAAATGAATCCCAAGGACCCCAAATTAACTGTAGCTATAGTAATTTTAGACTAGAAGATTTTTGACTTAGACATGAAATAATCTTAGCAGACAACAATAGATCTTAAATGATCTAGGCAATTTAAATTCTTGTTCATCCTCCGAGATAGGTCCCAAAATATAGCCTATGTATCTGAAGGCATGGACTATAGATAGGGGAGCTAGACATTCTCTTTCAACGATTAGGTCTTTAAATGTTTAACTATGTCCTTAAATGTTCTGACGATGATGATGGTAGGTTACCAGGAAAAGTATGACTAGTGAAGCAGGTACAGAAGTATGAACAGTGGAGTGAGAAGCAGTGTGATGTGATAGAAGAGCGCTGATGTTTTTTTTCTTTTCATTTATTCATTAAAATTTTTTTTATTCCTAATCCTTAGAACCTGTGAAAAACAGTGCAGGCTTTAGGTCAAATGTTGGGACCTTGTGACCCTGAATAAACACTACACTCTGTGAATCTCAGTTTTACAACCTATAGAATGAGGATAATTAACACTTAGTTGCAGGATTGTTGACATGTGGCATAGCTCTCAATATATGGTATGGCATTTACAATCTGAAAGACTTTAAAATACACATTAAACATCACAAGTGTCTATATTGAAATATGTTGAAGAATTATCATTTGGGGAAGGTAAAAATTAAGATAATGTTAATGTCCTGTTCTTTCTGAGGTGAATTTTTTAAAGCCGAATATTTTCCATTGCAGGATATGAAAATATGATATCATATAGTATATTTGCAAAAGTGAATCACAATTTCTGGCAAAGACAGATTCAGTCCAAGAAACAATATAAAATAAAATATTTTATAATTCCTGAATGATCTGATCTAACTGGTTTGACCTCAGTTTTGACTTCCTGTGGGTAAAAGATGTTTCCATCCCTTGTTTTTCTGTGTTAAAACTGAGAGAGAATTTCTGAGGATGGGATTTGCTTTTGTTGTTCCCTGCCTTACTTTCCTTTCACCTGCCCATTTCCAGAGGCGAGTCTTGGGTTTCTTGCTGTTAAGATGAATTAATTATAACCCTCAACTTTATTTTCTTTCTTTTCTTCTGAGGTGTTCACTCCTACTCTGCAGATGTTATAAAAAGTGGGTTAAGTGAGAAAATGGCCTGTCAGACTTGGGGTGGCGGTGGGGAAGCAGTGAGAAAGGGTGGTAGGAGACGTGCATGCCCTGTATGGGCTCAGGGCACCACCACAGATGATAGGGAACACCCACTTGTCAGCTCCTTTGGAGCCTGAGAGCATTTGTTTTCAGTCAGTTTGTCCTTCTGACACAGGCAAAACAATTCCAGAATCCAAATTAACTTGGTAGAATATTATTTGACTTTTTATTTTCTGGAGCAAAGCTAATCTTGTCTTTCCTTCATTCAGAAAAATGTATAGGACTGTGTTTCTTGTTAGGCTTGGGCTCCAGCCCTGGGTGACTGTGAGGCTCTGAGAAGAGTAGGAGCCACCATGCCCATGAGGGATTCTCTACCTGTATTAAAGTGCCCTGAAGTTCAGTTACTAGCATGGAAAGCCATTAATAACGGCAGCCAAAACACATAGAGTGTGTATATGTACCAGGCCCTGTGTTTGCTGAGATCTTTGCATATTTAATCCTCACAAGGTACCTTTACTTTATAAGCCATTTGCAACATTATTATAAGCATATTTTGATGTTTACTATTTAAAATGGTTGGAAGACCTTTTTATTTCCTCATCCTTGTAAAAGGCTAAGTTCAAAAGCAAGCCAGTGAAATTATGTGTTTTTGTCTTAAACAACAAACCACAAATATAAACCTTCACCTGACATTGAAAATATTGTTATATATTATATGCCTTACTATATAAATATTATGTTGTATTATAAAAATATTATAGTGTGTTAAAAATATCCCACGGGTATATATTATAGGAGAACACATGTAACAGTAAGAGAACTCCACAACACTTGGTGTGGTGATTAAGGTGAGGAGAAATCACGTATCCAGAAAAGAGAAGTCAGAGGGAGGGGCATTTTTCCTAGTGATAGGATGAGGGTGGTTGGCATAGGAAAGAGCAGGGTAGGCCAGAAAGCAGCAGAGGGTCAGGTGGGAGGGAGTGGAGCAGGGAGGCTTGGAAGACTCTATGTTTATCACTAGGTGTCCCCGCATGGGCTTCACAGAAATTGGTACCACATGACCTCTGTCTCTAGTGATCACTGCTGATGGGCTTACCTGCTGCTTATAGCTCAGAGGCACTCCAAGATGGTGCAGAGGCTCTAGTCCACGTGCCTGGTGCTCAGACCCAGTGGACAGCTGAAGGCAGGAGTGATCTTGAGGCCCAGTGGTGGGGACTAGGAGCTGCTAGAGCATTGCCAGGTCACTGGGGGTAATGGTGGGGGCATTGGTCCCCTGGGGAGGTGTCCTGGTATAGGTTACTGCTGCGTTCCATTTCTGTGAGGGGCCTTAGAAGTTAGCTTAGAGTCCTGCCTGGCAGACCAAGAGAAGAAAGTGGGAAGCAGCCTTGGTTTCTTCAGCCAGCTTAAAGCAGTTTGGGGTGTTTGAAGCATATGTGAAATACAGTGTGAAAAGACCTGTTACAGAAAGTATGAAGAATCTTAGTGATTCCGCTTTAAAGATGTGCTTTATCCTTAGAAATAAAAAATTTTTATGTATGAGAGTTCACAATTAGGTAGGTGTCAATGAGCCAGGTTATTTTTATTTTTTAACTCTTTTGGGGTCACAGACCCATTTTTAAAGAAAAACTGTTTTTTTAGAATCAAGGTCTTGCTATGTTGTCCAAGCTGGCTTTGAATTCCTGGGCTCAAGTGATCCTCCTACCCTGACCTTCCAGGTATCTGGGACTACAGATGTGAGCCATCATACTGGCTCAGATCCCTTTTAGCTAGAGCCTGGCCATTTTCCCACAGAGAAGCATGAATGCAGTATACACATCACATGTGTTCACATGCTTGCACATACAGGCTCATGTGGACAGTCACTCATGATTACACATGCTCATTCATGCTTACATGCCCACATATGCACGCTCACACACCTCTCTGTAATCTTTGAGATTCACAGATCTCTTTCTTATTTTTAATTTATTAAAAAAATTTTTATTTTAAATATGTGGGATACAATTCAGGGTTAGGTCTACAAATGTTCATTATGTAGGTACCCTTGTTGATGAGGTGTGCCCCTCTCCCCTGGCAATTTCCCACTACTGCCAATCCCTTTCTTATAGTATTGCGATAGATGTTCAAGGTCCGCTTATGAGTGCGAACATGTGATATTCGGTTCTTTGTTTCTGTGATAGATCATTCAGTATTATAGCCTCTAAGTCCATCCAAGTTGCTGCGAAGTTCATAATTTTGTCCTTCTTTATGGCTGCCTAATATTTTATAGTGTATATGTACCACATTTTTTTATCCAGTCCTCTTTCGAGTGGCAGCATGGGGTTGGTTCTATGTTTTTGCTATTGTGAATCATGCTGCAATAAATGTGTGTGCAGATATCTTTTTCATAGATTGATTTGAGTTCCTCCAGGTATATTTCCAGTAGGGGGGTTGTAGGGTTGTATGGGAGGTCGATTTTAGATCTTTTAGGAATCGCCACACTGTTTTCCACAAAGGCTGTACCAGTTTACAATCCCACCAACAGTGTAGAAGTGTTCCCTTTTCACTGCATCCTCTCCAGCATCTCTTATTTTTTGAGTTGATGATGGCCATCCTGAGTGGAGTTCGGTGGTATCTCAATGGGTTTTAATTTGCATTTCTTTGATGAGTAGTGAGGCTGAGCATTTTTTCACGTATCTGTTGGCTGCTTGTATGTCTTCTTTTGAGAAGTATCTATTCATATCTTTGTCCACTTTTTAATGGGGCTGTTTGCTTTTTCTTTTTGGCACATTTGATTTTCTTGTAGATCCTAGATGTTAGGCCTTTGTCAGATATATAGTTAGCAAATATTTTTTCCTAGTCTATGGGCTTTCTCCCCGCGGTTTCAGTGGTTTCTTTGACTTTGCAATAGCTTGTCAGTTTGATGAGGTCTTATTTGTTCATCTTATCTCTTATGGCATGGGCACTTGGGTTTTGATTGGTAATTGGTTGCCAGTTCCAAGTTCCATAAGGGTGTTTTCTGCGTTTTCTAAGGTTCTTACAGTTTGGGGTTTTACGTTTAGGTCTTTGATCCATTTAGAGTTGATTTTTGTATATGGTGATGGGTAGGGGTCTTGTTTTAATCTTCTGCATGTGGACAGCCATTTTTCCCAGCACTATTTACTGAATAGGTTCTCCTCTCCCCAGTGGTTGATGATGGAGGCTTTGTTGAAGATGAGTTGGTTCAGAAATTGATGTTTTGCTTCTGGAATCTCTATCCTGTTCCATTGGTCTATATGCCTGCTCTGTACCAATACCAGGCTGTTTGCATTATTGTAGATTTATAATAAAGGTTAAAGTCTGGGAGTGTGATGCCTCCTGCTCCTTTTTTTTTTGCTCTAGTTTGTTTTGACTGTTCATGGTCATTAATGTTTCCATATGAGTTCCTGTGTTGTCATTTCCAGGTCTGAGAAGAATGCTGCCAGTAATTTAATGGGTATTCATTAAATCTGTAGATTGCCTTGGGTAGAATGGACATCTTAACAATGTTGATTCTTCCAATCCATAAGCATGGGATATTTTTCCATTTGTTTGTGTCATCTTTGATTTCTTTGAGCAGTGTTTTGTAGTTTTCGTTGTAAAGGTCTTTGACTTCTCTGGTTAGGAAGATGTCAAGGCATTTCATTTTTTTTTTTTTTTTTGATTCACAGATGTCTTGAAGCATATGTATGTTCCTCTGGTTGGTGTAGGGTTTGTTTCACACAAACTTTAGCCAGTGGAAATCACGTTTTTGTTAAAATGTTCAAAATAATTTATAATCTAAGAATTATGAAATTATGTGGACTGTTATTCTTTTTATAGAGCTTAATAACATGTACATATTTCTGAACCTTAAATGCTGTGTAATTAGAAAGTAAAATTACTTCATGATATGCACCTTTAAGTAGCATATATTATCTCTTTTAAAAAAACAATTAGACTGGGCTCGGTGGCTCAGCCTGTAATCCCACCACTTTGGGAGGCTGAGGTGAGTGAATTGCCTGAACCTGCAAGTTTGAGACCAGCCTGGTCAACTTGGGAAGACATCATATCTACAACAAATAAAAAATTAGCCAAGTGTGGTAGCGCGTGCCTGTAGTTGTCACTACTTGGAAGGCTGAGGCAGAAGGATTGACGGAGCCCAGCAGGTCGACGCTGGGGTGGCTGTGAGTATGCCACTGCACTCCAGCCTGGGTGTTGGAGTGAGACTCCAACTCAAAAAAAAAAAAAAATTAAATAATCCAAATTAAAAAAATTTTTATTTATATTCTATTTCCCCTACCCCAAATTCAAGGCAGCCTTATTTATTATTTTAAACTTTTTATTAAGGAAACTTTTAAATGAATACTAAAGTAGAAATTTGGCATAATGACATAACATACCCACAAATAACATACTCATATCCAACTGTAGTTATTAACTCATAGCCAACTTTATTTCATATGTAGCTCTGTGTTTCCATGATCCCTTTCCTGTTTTTGATAGTAAATTCTGAGTACCATGTTATTTCAGCTGTATTTATTATAGCATCTATCTTTAATTAGTTTTCTTAAAAAGTAATTATACTCTCATTACTGTATTTAATAAGTTAATAATAGTTTTTAATATAATCAGATACTTACCAGTGATCTGATTTTCCTGATTGTCTTATAATTGTTTTTAACAAATTTTTTGTTTGAATCAGGGTCCAAATGAGGTTCATATATTATAATTGGTTGGTATCTCTAAAGTCTTTAATGCCCTCTTTTCTCCCTTCCCTCCTTTTTCTCTCTTCTATCTTTCTTCCCCTCTCATGTCACTCTCTATTCTCTTTTCTTTCTGTCTCTCCTCCCTTTCCCTCTCTTCCTCCCCTTCCCTCCCTCTCTCTCCCCTCCCTCCTCTCCTCCCCCTTCTCTCTCCCCTCCCCCTTCTCTCTCCCTCCCCCTTTCTCTCTCCCTCCCCTTCTCTCTCCCTCCCCTTCTCTCTCCCTCCCCTTCTCTCTCCCTCCCCTTCTCTCTCCCTCCCCTTCTCTCTCCCTCCCCTTCTCTCTCCCTCCCTACCCACACCTTTCTCTCTCTCTCTCTGTCCCCCTTGTCCTCGCCCATAATCTATTTGTTGAGGACACTGGACCATTTGCTGTGTCCTGTTACCTCCATCGTCTGAATTGGACTGATTGCATTGATCTCATGTACTTGCATGTGTTGTCTTGGTTTTCTTCATGTAATATAAGCAGCTGATGAAAAACATTATCAAAATTCATTATTTCATTAAAAGTTTCAGAGTTGAGTTTCTGTAATTCTTTCTTCAATGATTAGCTGAAATACTGTTAAAAAGAGTAGCTTGTAAGTATAAGTCCCCCATTGGTGTCTGTGAGAGATTGATTTTAGGACTCCTGCAGACACCAAACTTGACAAGTTCTCAAGTTTTTGATGTAAAATGGTGTAGTATTTGCATGTAACCTATGCATAATTTCCCACATACTTTAACCTCTAGATTACTTGTAATTAGGTAATTATATTACCTAATACAATGTAAATGCTCTCAGTTGTTACACTATATTGTTTAGGGAATGATGACAAGAAAAAAGTCTGTATGTGTTGAGTACAGATGCAACCATTCATTTTTTTCCCCTGAGTATTTTTGATCTATGCTTGGTTGAATAGTTGAACGGGGAACCCTCAGTTACAGGGCCGACTGTGTTTGCTTACTCTGAGGCATAGAAAAGACAAAAAAAAAGATTAATTTTCTTTACCAGTTTTTTTTTTTTAGGTGCGAAAGCAGAATTTATTAAGAAATAGAAAAACTCCCACAGTAGGAGGGAGCCTGAGGGGGTTGCCCTCTTTATCAGTTTTTAATGACTTGGTAACAGAGAATCCTTCAACAGTGACCAATTTTGCTTTTAGTGTCATGATGAACTCATGGAATTGCATTTATTTTTGATGTGTTTCAGTTTGTTGTACCTTCTCAATGTTCCAGTTGTCCTAATTTTGTGACCAGGGAAACCTTTCTGTTTGGCCTCTGTGTCCTTTGACGTGGCCTTGGTATTCTGTGTTGCATTGTGTTCTGATATGACAAGATGATCCATGCATTTTTTCTGTTCCAAATCTGGAGTCAACCTTTTTTCTTTTTCTTTTTTTTAAAGTTTTGAAACAGTTTATTAGTGAGAAGATGAAAAGGAAAAGGAAGAGTCATGGCAGAAAGATCTGCCATGGGTAAGTTTCTCAAAAAGAAAAACCACCCACTCTTTTTTCAAAGAGCCCAAGGGCAAGTTTATTTTAATTTTGAAAACCTTTAAATTAAAAAAAAATTAGCACTGTGTATTTCATCATGATGTTTTTGCTGAAGTACTAATTTTGGTTGTTGCCTTGAAGTGTGTTGGGAGTATTATCTTGTTCATCTTTTTATTTAACAAAACTTTTATAAATAGTGGTAGTCAGTCCTTCTCCTCATGTAAGCTTGAGTTCTAGGCTTCCTCATCTGTATTCTTATAATGACCCCACTGTGCTTTCATTTGGTTTTGTTGTGTCCTTTAATGTTCTCCAATCAGTAGTCTCCTGATGTGGGTTAGTTTTTATACGGTGCTCTTCCCAGCTGCTACCACACTGGAAGGAGGCCCAGTATACTGGTCTCGGACCACCCTTGTTTTGTGTTCTGTTTTTTATTCCACATGTGACCCTTTTCCTTCCCCACCCTGTAGCAGAACTGTTTTGTATATCTTTATGTCAAAATCAGTTTGTATTTTATTTGCTCTCCTTTTTCAAAGTGAGTGCACATCAAATATTCCATTTAATTCCTACTATTGCTTTGTCAAGGCCACTGAGTCTGTATTGTTATTTTCATTTCACTAATGAAGAAAATTGAAACCCAAAGAGATTAATGGACCTGAGGTCCCACCATTAGTAAATGACAGATTAATGAGCCGCTGGAATGAGAATTTAGAGCTGTAGAGTGCTCCTCCCCCTGCCCTCCCCCTCAGGCTTCATTGTCTACTGTAAATCAGTGAACTCCTTGCTTCATATTTCAAGGCAGTCTTTAGTCAGAACAGTTTAAAAGGGCTTTCCTCAGTGATATCTGCCTCCTTTTGGTGAGCTATTGCTTTGGATTATGGTTTTATGATTCCCAATACTGGGAATAAAGATTGGCAGTGAGATCCTGGGTTCCCTTTTATTGAGTTCTAAAATATTGAGGCATAAAGAATGTACAGTAGGGGGTAGATTTGATTTCCCTGTCCCTGAGGTTCCTAAGACACTGGGAAGGGGAGTAACCTTAAGGAACAGAAGTTAAGTAAAAGAATGACCTGAGCATATGGGAAGATGTGGTAAGAAAAGGTGACATTTTTCTTTTTAAACATTTAAACTATGATTTTTAAAATAGAGTCAACTATCAGAAAATAACTGCTCTTTTTTACCTTTGAAAAGGATGACAGGTTGGGCTTGGTGGCTCAGCCTGTAATCCCAGCATTTAGGGAGACTGAGGCGAGCCGATTGCCTGAACCTGCGGGTTCAAGACCAGCCTGGGCAATTTGGCAAGACCTTGTCTCTACAATAAATACAAAAAAAATGAGCCGGGCATGGTAGTGTGTGCCTGTAATTCCGGCTACTTGGAAGACTGAGGCAGAAGGATCACTGGAGCCCAGCAGGTTGATGCTAGGGTGGCCGTAAGTGTGCCACAGCACTCTAGCCTGGCTGGCAGAGTGAGATGCCAACTCAAAAAAGATAAAAATAAAAAATAAAGAAAAGAGTGACGGTGTACGCTTATAGTCTTTAGTCAGAATTCATGTTGGGCTGCACAGTACAAAATGATTACAAGGTAATCAGTGTTTCTTTTCTTTTTTTGTTTTTCTTGAGTTGGGGTCTCACTCTGTTGCCCAGACTGGAGTGTAGTGGTACGATCATGGCTCACTTGATCTCTGGTTCAGGTGATCCTTCTGCTTGCACCTCCTGAGTAACTGGGACTACAGGTGGGCACGCACCACTACACCTGACTTATTTTTTTATTTTTTGTAGAGATGAGGTCTCGTTTTATTGCCTAAGTCTTGAACTCCTGTGTTTAAGCAATCTTCCTGCCTCAGCCTCCCAAATCACCTAGATTACAGGCATGAACCACTGTGCCCAGCGAAGTAAGCTCAGTGTTTCTAATCTACTTTTTCAAAAACTTAGTATAATTTTGGTATAACTAGAAAAGGTGATAACTAAAAGCAGGCCCTTTCTACACAGAGGCTACCAGGAATGTTTTCTCCAGTAATTACATTATTTATACTAATTTTATAGTTTTTATTACCTTGCCAACATGGGTTTGGGGCTATGTAATTTTTAGAGATTCTGGTTTATGTGTAAATTTTAAATGTATAAGGAGTGTCCTGTAACTTATGTAATTATTTAAAAATTTTTGTAATGTTCTTGAAGTTTTGTCCTTCTGATTTTCATTGTTTTTTCCTGTCGGGCAAAATTCTTTGAAAAGATAGGCCTGCAATCCTCACTGCTGAAGCAGTGTTTTGTCTAAATTTGGGTGGCTTCTAAACCATTAACATGTTTATGTGCTGGCCTACTTAAGTCTTTGAGAACAACCTTCTTGAACTTTCCCAACTTACTTACTCTTAAGGAGTGAGTTAGTTGAGTTATTTCTATTTTATAACTGAATGCTTATGTTAAAAAAAAGTCCATGTCTGAGGTAGTGTAACTTTTCTTTATCACATCACAAAATATCACATCTAGTTGTCTTTTTAATCAATTGAATTATAGAGAAGTGTAACGCAGCTTCTAAATTAAAAACAAGTAGGTACTATAACATTAAAATTCCCCATACAATTCTGCTGTGTTTACTTAATTGAATGAACTGTAATTCAAAAGGGATGGGTTAAATTATTACCAATTGTTGAAAGTTTGGTTAAGTTTTAGATGATTACACTGGGAAAAGTGATAGGAAAGTTGTATTTTTGAAATACTTATATATTATGTCTTACAAGAGTACTTAATTTTAGTTCCTACTTTGGCTTACCTAAGAGATTAGAAGTCTTAAAAAAATATTTCATGGGAATCCAGTATTCTATAGTAACTTTCTGGACTCATTTTCACTGATGCCTGTTTTCTGACTGTACAGCATAGATGATTTTAGGAATATTAACATGGAAAAAAAAGTTTTCTTTCTGACTTACATGTTCTTTGGGAGCTTAAAAATTTTTTCCTATCTTTTTTTTAGACGTAAGGCCTTACTAGAAGGGATAGTGAGACTATTTGGGCATTTTGAATAAGTCTATTTGTTTGAGTATCTTTTTGGTTTATTTTGAGCATTTTTTGATTTTAGGCTTTATTTATAAAAACATGTAGAGCAGATATCACAATTGAATTAGTATTATCTAAAGTTTAGAATGCAGGTCAGGTGCGGTGGCTCATGCCAGTAATCCCAGCACTTTGGGAGGCTGAGGTGGAAGGATTCCTTAAGCCCAGGAGTTCAAGGCCAACCTAGGCAACATAGTAAGACCTAGTCTCTACAAAAAATAATAATAATAAAAATTAGCTGGATGTTGTGGTATGCACCTGTAGCCCCAGCTGCTCGGGAAGCTGAGGTGAAAGGATTGCCTGAGTTCAGGTGGTTGAGGCTGCGGTGATCCATGGTTGTGCCGCTTGCATTCCAGCCTGGGTAACAGTGAGACCCTGACTCAAAAAAATAAAAAGATATAGTTTAAAATGCTAATTAGAGAATTATAAGAGAAAGAGTATTTGAAGGTGATATCAGGACACATCTAACATAATCATATGTCATTTGAAAAACAAATACTTTGTCAGACATTCTTGCTGTGGAATTTTAATCAATTCTACAGTGCAATGCAGTATAATATAATACAACAAAACACAACAGAATACAATACAATAGTTGATGAATACCCACTATGTTTAGGTAGACAAAAACTCTGTAGACAAGATTTCAGATATCAAATGTTTATATATGGGATATCACTCCACATCCCCAAAACACAACATTTTACCTTTTTTAGTGTGGTGGGAGAGGAAGGACAAAATAAACAAGTGAACAAACAGAGCTATTTTGGGTAGTCACCAATAGCCATGAAAGAGATGAGCCATACCTGGTGTGAGATGGCACAAGAATTCTAAATTTTTTCAGGTGCTGTACCCAGAACTGTAAGTGCTGGAGAAAGAGACTCCTCTGCCCATATTGTCTGTCTGTCTCTGTTTCTCACTGGCTAAAATGTGTGGAGCAGTTACTATGTGCCATGCTAAATGTTCTAAGTAATTTATGTACATTATTTCATTTAATCCTTTTAGCAGTGGACTAAGGTAAGTGCAGGACCCAAGATTTATGAGATGCACTTGGCTGGCCTTGCATGGTAGATATGGGATGCTCACCTGGCATTCTGATTCCAGAGCTTGCATTCTCAAAATAGGAAATGTATTTTTGAAATATTCTATACAAATAAGGTGGCTCATGCCTGTAATCCCGGCACTTTGGGAGGCTGAGGTGAGAGGATTGCCTGAGCCCATGGGTTTGAGACCAGCCTGAGCAACATGGTGAGATCTCATCTCTACAATAAAAAAAAAAAAAAATTAGCTGGGTGTGGTGGCTCACACCTGCAGTACTAGCTACTTGGAAGGCTGAAGCAGAAGGATCACTTGAGTCCAGCAGGTCGAGACTGCGGTGGCCGTGAGTGTGCCACTGCACTCTAGCCTGGGTGACAGGGTAAGACTGACTAAAAAAAATTGTTAATTATACTTTTAAAAAAAAGGCACAGGAGCTGAATTTGATAACCATTAGTAGCTAGAAAACTTATTTATATGAAGTTTCTTGATTCTCAACAGTGTGGAACAGCGATTGTTTTTTCTACTAATTACATACAGCAGAATATCTTGCCATTATATATATCAAAGCTATTTCATTTATGGGTTGTTTCACATGTATCAGCCAGGTTTTGGGTCCTGACAGGTAAGGAGCATGTGTTCCATCTTTCTGTACATAGCTGTGGTGGTAGTGCTGAGCTGGCTGCTCTCAGTGAGCCACTTGTTTTTATCTGGAACAGTGAAGAATCTGCCTTAAGCCTCATGTTAAACATTAAGGCAAATCATGTGTTAGAACCCCCAAGATATATTTTCTTCCCAATTTTAAAATTATTTTACCTTACTGTGTCCTTTTTTAGGACTACTTATTCAGTTTCTAGAGGTTTTAATAAATGCATGTTTGATAGTTAAATATAAGTCATATAAACAGGAGAAGTTTTCCTCAAATTCAGAGCTTAGAGAAAGAATTAGGGATACATTATGTGCAGGATTTGAATCATGGTTTTTATGGTTCTACTTGGCACCTGCAAACTCTCAGACAACATGTGTTGTTGGTGTCCACTGTGATTGAGGTGACTTTGTTCAGACACCTGTGTGTTGTGTGGGATTGCTCCCCCTGGAGGGAGAGGATGAGCTAGTCAGCCAGTTCAGGCCTTTGCTGTAGAGCTGAGGAAATAATGTAAAATGGATCTGGATGGTCTGTGGTTCAGAGACCCAGACTTTTTGATTTTCTTGACTAACAGCTTCCCAGCCCCCCCATACACAGTGTATACTAAATTCAGGTTTAATATGGGACCACGAATGCTTTTATTTTGTCACTGAAGAACGTTTATAATAAAAACAAAAACCACAGGTAGGCTCGGTGGCTCAGCCTGTAATCCCAGCACTTTGGGAGGCTGAGGTGCGTGGATTGTCTGAGCCTGTGGGTTCGAGACCAGCCTGGGCAACTTGGCAAGACCTCTTCTCTACAATAAATCAGAAATTAGCCAGGTGTGGTAGTGTGCATCTGTAGTTCCAGCTACTTGGAAGGCTGAGGCGGAAGGATCGCCAGAGCCCAGCAAGTCGATGCTGGGGTGGTCGTGAGCGTGCCACTGCACTCCAGCCTGGGTGACGGACTGAGATTCCAACTCAAAAAAAAAATGCACAAAAAACTCTGCCATATACTCATATTAAATGTTGCCATTATTTAAAATAAAGTGTATTTTGACACCAGAATAGTTAGGAAGTAATCTTAAAGAGTAGAAGATCTGAGAATTCTGAGTATTGAATGGTAGGCTTATCTTTTTTCATTTTGTAATGACCTGGTGAACACTTAATCATGGACCTGTGGGCTGTTAACATTTAAGGAGGGGGAGATTCAAGATGGTGATCTTGAAGTAATGGAAGAGGCTTCTAAAACCGAGCATGAGATATAGTTTAGTTTGGTAAGACCCTTGCTCTTGTCCTGGGACAGGACTGCCTTGGTCAGGTTAGTATCTGTTCCAGCAGTCAGACACATAGTTGTTACCTGTGTTACTGAAAATGTTCAATTGCCTTAATCCAAGACATTCCTCATTTATTTTATTTTATTTTATTTTATTTTTTTGAGTTGGAGTCTCACTCTGTCACCCGACCTGCTGGGCTCCGGCAATCCTTCTGCCTCAGCCTTCCAAGTAGCTGGAACTACAAGACATTCCTCATTTATAAGTAAGAATGGTGATAGTAAGTTTTCAGATAGATGTTCATAGTTTTCTTAAAATAGTCCACTGTACAGGCCTTAGAATTCACTTAGTGATAGCTATTTAGCAAAATGTGCAGATTTTACTTGAAGAAAATAGTAAAAAATTGTCTTTCTAAAATTGTAGCTTCTCAAATTACTACATCTTGGGCATGTTATTTTCTAAAGTGCATTTACTTTCCTTTGGGTATTTCAGCTGCACTGAGCTCGTCACAGTCTGGGCTGTCATAAAACTATGGGAACATTTTTTGAATAATCATGCAGACAGTTTCTTCTAAGCATGTATGATATGTGTACCCTGATCAGTACCACCTCTTTATGGCCCTGTAAAGCTGTGGGAAAATTATATGTATAGCCTCATCCAGCACTCTGTACAGTCTTGGAACTACGGAAGTATGTACTGGCATCCAGGAATGGTAGCTGCTGTCTTTAGCTTTGCTGCTGTTTTGATATTTATCCTTAGGTGGATTGTTTAGCTGGTAAGCTAAGCACACTGTTCAGCTGTGCAACAGCTGGTAACAGAACAGGTCTGAAAACGATGGATGGATTCTTTCTGATTGGGAAAGCGGGTACTTGTCGCCTTTTCTACCTCTCCTTTCCTGCCCAGGCTTTCCACATGCCTGGAAAAAGCTACTAACTTGGCAGACATATATATGCTTAGCATCCTGGTTCTCAAGATCCTGTTTTAGAGAAATGTTCTCAGTTTTTTCCTACCCAGAGGAATTTACTTGTGCAACTCCCTTTAGTCCTTAAGAAAATTGCTTGTGGCAATATTAACCTTGCAGTCTTCCCAGCAGAATCTTCAGTGGGCAGGACTGTAATCTCCAAAGCGGAAGGAGTGATCTAACGTGAGAACCATTTTTATTTTTATATAATGTTGGTATACTAATTGCTGTAAGGAAATTCATTCTTTCAACAAATATTTATTGAGCATCTGATATATGCTAGGAATATAGTGGTTTGAGGAAGTTTTGAGAAGATTGCATCATAATTTGTGGAAGCATCTGATATATGCTAGGAATATAGTGGTTTGAGGAACAATGCAGACAAGTTAATGAGCAATTTGAATCTGATAAAAATTTTGTAACTTTGACTACAATTGTAAATTCTATCATTATAAGTTCATTATTTTGCTCTCATTGTGGCATGAACAACCAGTTAGCTATTTACCATTTTTCTTTTTTTCCTTATGAACAAAATCCCCATATTATTTGGAATCAACTCTGTGCTTACTTAAAAGATGGTGTTTTCTAGCTTCTTTAGTGGTTACTGTGACTCCGTGATTGAATTCTGGCCAATGCATATAAGTGAAAATACTTTGTGGGACTTCTGAGAGACTGCTTAAAGGATGTTGAGACTTAGGAGACATGTTCCCTGTGCCTTTACCTTCATCTTTTCTGCTATCTGGTATGTGGACGTGATGTCTGAGCTCCAGCAGCATTTTTGGATGATGAGGTAAGCTTGAGCCAGAAAGATAAAAGGAGCCTAGTTCACTGATTATTGTTCATCTAGTTATCTGCAATCCTTAACTGGCCATCACCAGACCCATTTGATATGTGTTGGGTTCTAACTTATATTCAGCTGCACCAGATTCTAGCAGAGTAAGTTCATGTTTCATGGTCATCTCTGACCTTGAAGCATGATAGTGAATGCAATGGTTGAGCAGACTTTTGGGAGTGTGTTTTTAAACAGTTCGTCTGTGTGCTTATTCTCCCTTCATGACTGGGATGGCCTGCTGGAGTGATTCCACATTGCAGGTAAGGAAATTCTGTGATTAAAGCGTATCAACTGCATTATTCCTCAACAAATATACCTTTTCCTTATGAACAAAATCCCCATATTATTTGGAATCAACTCTGTGCTTACTTAAAAGATGTGTTTTCTAACTTCTTTAGTGGTTACTGTGACTCCATGATTGAATAACAGTGATTCTCAATGTGTCCTCCCCAGATCAGTAGCGCTGGACATCAACTTGGGAATTTGTTAGAAATCTTGGGATCATATCCTACACCTACTGATTCAGAACTTTGAGGGTTAGAATCCAGAAATTTGTGTTTTAATGAGTTACTTGGGTGCAGGCTAATGTTTAAGAACTTCTGCTATATGGTCTTCTGTATCGTGTCACTCATAGTGGGGTTTGCTTATTAGTTTTGCCAGGTGACAGTTGGCTGGTTGGGTTTGAAGTTGATTAAAATGACCTCTTGGACTCTGTTCAAGTTGTTTTCCCATCTTTACTGCTGAACAGACAAATAAACGTGTCAAAAACATATGAATTCATGCAAGAGATAAGTATATCTGTTGGGGGGGGTGGGCACAGATCCTCAGTGTCTCCAAGAGACACCCCTGGAATTTGACAATCACTGCAGTCCACTTGGGGTCAGAACCCAGAACCATCCAATACTTAAGGAAACAATACTTTGCTTGAATGGGAAAACTGATTTCAGATTTGGATATAGGTGCTTTTGATGATGTTCTCTATACTGCCACCAAACTCTTTAAATGAAAAATACCCAAACTGACTTACTATGAAATGGAACACACATGTAGTAGCATGTCTGTTAAGGAAATTGATAGTATTATCAAAAACTTCTGTCTCACACAGATGAAGGGTGCCCAAAAACCCCAGAATTATCTTTTGGAGAGTGAGCCTCTTTTAGTACACTCAGAATTTGTTCCTCCCTGTCAAATGGTCAATCAAAGTTTTTATCTGGAAGTTTTGAGAAGATTGCATCACAGTTTGTGGAAGAAACATCCCAAGTTTGGCAAACAGGTGACTGGTTCTTCCACCATGACAATCCACCTGTCCACGATGTTCTGAGTGTTCAGCAATTTTTGACCAAAACTAGCATGACCCCGGTGCCCCACCCTCCCTATTTACCTGATTTTGCCCCAAGAGACTTTTTTTTTTGTTTCCCTGGATGAAAAAAGTCCTTAAAGGGAAAACTTTTGCCAATGTGGAAGAGGTGAAACTAAAAAAGGGATCAAATTGATGAATTCAAAAGCTGTTTTGAACAGTGGAAAAAGCATCTCGATAGGTGTATTGCATCAAACAGAGAGTATTTTGAAGGTGACTAAAGTTTAAATATGTAAAAATAAATACACAATTTTTAATAAATTTCATTTTTTTGGGTCTCCCCTCACCATAACCCACAAAACACACACACACACACACACACACACACACACACACACACACACACACACACACCCCCATGAAGACTTAGATATAACAGTGAAAAAGAATCAGCCATGTAATATTCTGGGGGCACAAACGAATGAAGCACAGGCAGAGATACAGAGGCACCAGGATAAGAATGCCCTTGGTGAGGTCTTTGCATGTGCAAGGACCATATCATGCAGAACCTGACAGAACTTGTTAAGGTGTTTGGATGTCATTCTAATTGGAATTGGAAACAAATAGAAATGTTGAATAGAAGTGAATTATGGTCTGATTTGTGATTCATCATGCCCAATCTGGCTGCTGTGTAAAAGCTGGCATCAAGAAGCCCACTGTGGATGAAGGGAGATCAGTTAGGTTGCTGTTTGAATAGTCTAGACACAAAAAAATTGTGACTTGGGCTAGAGGACATGGTGAGAAGAGGTCAGGTTTGGGATATATTTTGGAGGATGGATGTGTGATGTGTGGGATTTACTACAGAGTTGAACTTTAGGAAATGAACTTTTCAGTCAGGGAGTTTTATATGCAACTAATGGTGAACTTAAGCAGAAGGTGAATAATAGTATTTAAAATCATAGAACTTACAGCTCTGAGTTGATTGATTCAGCTCTACCACTTATTATCAGTGTGGTTTTAGCCAAGTTATGCTGTATCTTCAAATTTGCTCATTTGTTAAGTGGTGATATTAGCATTCATCTTGGGGATTGCTGGCAGAATTAAATGAGAAGAAATATGTTAAAATGTTTAGAACAGATAGTATGTAGATCGTATGCTCAATAAATAGTAGTCATTATTGTTTTCCTTTGTAAACCTTTATGCATAAATAATTTTAATATTAGAAAAGTTATTCAAACCACATATACTATAATTGATTTTTGTTACAAAACAGATAATATTCATAGCTTTAGGCCTTATAGTAATTTTGTAGGAGATAACAGACAAATGGGCCCCAGCATAGCATGGGTTTAAAATACAGTGCTATGGTCAAGTTGTGGAGCTAAGTAGTTTGCTGTCTTTTTGCCAGTAGAATAATGTGAAAAATTGTATAATGATCCCCCATTTTCTAACCTGATCCCAAACTGTCAGTGATAAAGGTAACTTGCCCCACTAGGGGAGTGCCATCCACTAAAACTTTCCATGGCCAAGGAATGCTCTGTACTATCTAGAATAATGGTACTAGTCACATGTAGTTACTGAGTACTTGAAATGTGACTAGTTCAGTTGAATAACTGAAATTTAAATTTAAGATGCTACATATGGCTGATGTCTACAGTATTGAACAGAGAAAATGATATGAAAGCAAGGTCTATTAAAACAAAGACAACTTAGTGTGCTAGTTTTGTAGTTGCCTGGAACAAGTTTCCTTCAGAATGTAAGTCACCCAAATTAAGGAAGTTTGGAAAATCAGGTTGTTCAGAGATACCTCAATTTAGCCTCAAGAGAAATCACATTCCGCCCCCCCCACACTTAATATAGATGTTAAATGTTAATATGGTGGTCCACAGTAATCTTTATTCTTACAAAATGCCCATTTGTCTTCCTAAGAAATCCTGTGATTATTTGAAGTTTTAATTTCTTGTGCTATTGTAGAGATGTTTCCTCTACTCTTCTCCCCCCCCAGCTTCCACTCTGCCACCTTCCACCTCATGGCAGAATTTTCTATCAAAATGCAGCCACCTGTGAAGAAAACCTGGCAAAGCCAGTGGGATCAACCTAAACTACTTATACTTCTTTGGTATACTAGTTAGAATCTGTTTTAAAAGCCAATTCTTTTAGAGTTAACCACTGTCTCCAAATTATTACAGAAAATCTTATTTGAAAAGTCATTTAAAAAAGTCTTGACACATGAAACAAAAATCACAGCCTAAATGTCACACCAGTATTCACATTGGGCTTCCACAGTGGGCCCACTGTACTGTCTGAAGAAACTTGGCATTTTGTCTAAGAATAAGTCAATAACAGGAACTCAATCATAAATGCCCTGGTTTCCTGCTAATACAGGACTCTCAGCTGCCGACTTGCACTAGGCAGGAACACACAAGCTTAAATAACAGCTGGCGGCAAAGCCTGACAGGGAAGGCAGTATTTTTAAATTGGAGAAATGTTTTTCATAAATTTCTTTTCTTACATATTCTTTTTCAATTTTACCTTCATTTTTCATTTCAAAACTGAATATATGTCCTCAAAGTGACAGGAAAAACTATATTGAGTCAATAAATGTTAACTCCCCCCGTCCTCCTGGTGGCCTAAAGTAACTCCAGTACATAAGCATCAGCCTTTTATTCATTGGGCAAGCCTTCAGAAATGAGGAAAAGTAATTTCTGTTGGCAATTTGATTAACAGGCTTCCTATGAACACACATTCCTATAAAGTTAGCAAGTATAAGCCATTCAAGACACACCAAGAGAAGTTCTTAGAAGCCTTGCAAATGAAAATACAGCCAAGTATTTATGGCAAAAGGGGGTGCACAGCCCCCACTCAGGCACCTTTGTTGCTTGACTTAGAGTGACTTTCTGCAGACCCTGTCAAATATAAGGGTCCCCACAATTGATCCTCTTGGACTGTGTTCATGATCTGGGGACTGTCTTTGTTTCTGCCCCTACTTTATTCACTACAATGAGAACCAGGGGCACCGCTCATTTTTACTAGAGCAGAAGGTGTTTCAGGGCAGAAGCAACATATTCTCCCCAGGTAACCACAACAAACTTGGCACCATGTCAAATTCAGTAGCTGCTCCATGCAATGGCTCCCTTCCTTTGCCAGGATATAGGCCACAAAGTTGTCTCTGAGCCTGTGAGCTACCACGACTGTTCCCACTGTACTCAGTTTCCATTAGTTAACGCCATTCCCTTGTATCAGTCTGTTCCCTCTTCTCAAACTGAGGACACAGAGAGAATTCAGAGGTAGTGAAACAAGCTTTTGAGTTGAAACCGGACATTCAAGCATACAATGTCAGAGAAAATGCTATCTGTCAAAAAAAAAAAAAAAAAAAGGAGAAACTGAGAACTTGTCAGTCTTACATGACTGTGCTAAGTCCACATACAAGTCACTTGGAGCCATCTCCATGCAATTCGCATTTTGCTATAATGTTATTATTTATTATAAGATTGTATCAAATAACTAATAACTACAGAGATAAAATTGAAAAGCAGATACTGAATTGAGGGCAAACAAATATTACTATTTTTGTAAGTTTTTCCCCCCAAACCATTTGTTATATGTCTTAATTAATATATATTTTAAAATTTACATCTGGTTTTTATTCTCAAAATACTTAAATATTTTCTGTGCTGTGCTAATGCATATTAGTGTTGTTACCACACTGAACACCTGCACAGTGAGTTAAGCTTACATTAACGAATGCTGGGAAGAGCCTAGTCCCAACCCACAGACCACATAAAGCTGAGAGCATCTCCTGAGGAATAGTTATGTGAGAACAGGACTGCTAAATTGTTACTTCAAAAGCTAGGCAGAATATTGTGAGTGCTTGTTTACAGTTAAAAATGAAATTATTGCTGGACGCGATGACTCATGCCTGTAATCCCAGCACTTTGGGAGGCAGAGGTGAGAGGATTGCCTGAACCCAGGGGTTTGAGACCAGCCTGGCCAACATAGCGAGACCTCATCTCTACAATAAATCAAAAAGTTAGCTGGGCATGATGACGCATGCCTGTGGTTCCAGCTACTTAGAAGTCTGAGGCGGAAGTGTCACCTGAACCCAGCAAGTTGAGGGTGTGGTGGCCATAAGTATGCCACTGCACTCCAGTCTGGGTGACAGAGTGAGACTCTGACTCAAAAAAAAAAAAAAAGAAAAAAAAAAAAAGAAATTACTGTTGATAACGTGGGAGGCTTTGTATGTGTGGGTGCAGGGAATACATGTGAAATCTCTACCTTCTGTTTAATTTTGCTGTAAACCTAAAACTGCCCTAAAAATAAAGCTTATTAAAAATTTTTAAAAAAGTGATGATACCACTAACTGAGATGATTTATGTTTTTTTTTTTTACAACATATTAGTTCAAACTATCTAAACTTACCAATATTTAACCATTTTAGAATCATTAAAAATGACAGCATTGGGTTGGGCGCAGTGGTTCAAGCCTGTAATCCCAGCACTTTGGGAGACCGAGGTGAGGGGATAGCCTGAGCTCATGAGTTTGAGAAGTCTGGGCAACTTGGCGAGACCTCATATCTACAGTAAATTAAAAAATTAGCTGGGCGTGGTAGCGTATGCCTGTAGTTCTGGCTACTTGGAAGGTTGAGGTGGAAGGATTGCCTGAGCCCAGCAGGCCAATGCTGGGGTGGCTGTGAGTGTGCCGCTATACTTCGGCCTGGGTGACGGAGTGAGACTTCAACTCAAAAACAACCCAAAAAAACATGACAGCATCATGTGGCTTAAGATAAAATAATTTCAAGATTTCAGGTGGTTGCTATTGTATGTATTCATTTAGGAATTTGCCTGGCTTTAATTTGATATCCTGTGGTGGGCCATGGCTTGGCCTGCTGCTGTCCTGAGGATGAGCAAAATACCTTTAGCATAGGATGTTGGAACTGTGGAATCTTTTGGAAACCTAACACAGCAGCAGACCCCTGGGCTCTGAAGTGGCACTTTCCCAGCTTAGAATATAATAGAGTCTGTGGCTCTGTGTTTCTTCAAGTCTGAAGTTCTCAATTCAGTTGGGCTGCATAGACTGGGAAACTTCACGGGTGCCTCTGGGAGGCACTGGGGAAGCACTGAGGAGCTGTGTCCCCTCCTTCATGTATATGCTTATCTCTTATGGATTCATGCTTCTGTTTTTGTTCAATGTATTTGACAGTTGGTCATTTACGTCTTTTTGATAATTTTACCAGTTTATCTTGTGAAATGTTCCTCTTTATCCCTGGTTATATTCCTTGTTTTGAAGTTTACTTTGATATTAATTAGCCACTCAGTTATCTTATGGATAGTGTTTGCATTATGTATCTAAGAATGTTTGTTGTTGAGTGTAATAACACACTAATAGCCTGATCTGTTTATTTAGAGGTTAGATTCCTGGAAATCATAAGTTATTTGAGAAATACCTTACTAACTCACAAGAAAAAACAAAACAAAACAAAGTCTTCTAAGTGATTAATTTAAGTGCTATATGCTCCAAGCACTTAGTGCATGTCAGAGAACCCTCCCTTCTACCGTGGGGATTCTGAACTGGTCTTCCTGCTTATATGCTTACCTCCCTGGACTCTCTCCTCAGTAGAGTGACCTTTTAGGTGTAAGTCAGATTTACCACGTCCTTTTTTCCATACTATCCATGGCTTCTCATCTCATCCAGAAAAAGTAAAAGTCTTTTCTGTGGCCTGCTGAAACCCTTCAGCCATCCCTGCTCCTTCTTTGTCCTCATCACTGTCTCTAGCTGGCCTTAGCCACACTGGTCTTTTTGCTGTTCTCTGAGTACATCAAGCATGTTTCTGACTTGGGCTTTGACTTGCTGTTCCCACTGCCTAGATCATTTTACCTCAGATGTCCGTGTGGTGTTCTCTCTCCATCCTTCATGTCTGCTAAAATGTCATCTTCTTGTGAGGACCTTAAAATAGCAGCCCTCTCCCTCCTACTCCCTTACCCTGCTGTGTTTTCCTCTATAGCCCTTTTTGTCATCTGACATGTATGTCTCTTGTCTGTCTCTCTTGTCTAAAGTATGAACTTCCTCAGTGTAGGGACTTTGATAGGTTTACTGCTAGAATCCGAACTGCCTAGAATATTATCTGAAACACAATGGATGTGCAATAAATATTTGTTTAATAAATGAATAAATGTATTCTAGAGCTATTTGTACCTAGATTAAGGTTTCCAGATGTCAGTGTTCATATATATGACATACAATTCTATAATGTTTCTAATCTACTGTGGTCTGGAATAGCATTTACTGTATGGCTTGGGGTTTGTATTCTTAATCTTTTAGAAATCCTTAGATCTCAGACTTTCCAATTATTTATTTTTGACAAACACCTGGTACTATTTCTAGATACTGCTGAAAAGTAGTTAAGCACGTAAGAATTACGGTATTAAGGAGTTTATACTTGAATGGAGATGACTGAAATAAATGAAGATAATTTCAGCAAACTATAAATACCATGAAAATATTATTAGCTATAGAGATTGAACTGGGCTTGGGGCTGGGACATTGCATTAGATGGTTGGTTAAGGAGGTATTTTGAAGAGGCATCATGGGAGCTGAAATGGAGAGAAGGAGATATTGTAGGGAGTGGAAAAGATGGTGCCTAGGCCTAGAGTAGGCTGTGTATTAGGAATCCAAAGAAGGCCCAAGTGCTTTAGTACACTTATGGGGAGATGGCAGTGAATGGGGTTAGGTAGCAAAGAGTAGAATGTAGAGCCATTTGAGAGCAGAAAGTAAGTAGGGGATTGAGTTGGATTTTGTAGGCCATAGGATCAAGTTTACATTTTATTTCATTTGAAATGGGAAGCCAATTGAATGCCATCTGATTTATATTTTCTAAAGATCTCTGGTTGCTTTTGAGTTGTTGTGTCAGTTAGTTTATTTTGGGTTCCTGTTAAGGTTTAACAGAGAGATTTTAGTATGATATTTACTTTTTATTGCTATCCATAAAACTAAAATTTTTCATTAAATGAATTTTAGGAAAATCTCAATTATTGAATAAACAACACCATGTGCTGTGGACATGAAAGTTAAAAGCACACAGTAAATTAGTCTAAATATACCATTATGACCAAGAAGAAATGAGCACTATTGGCTTACAAAGATTTTTATATGATGTAGGAAGTTACATTTTTATATATTTTAGGTAAGAAAATGGAAAATGAATATATTAGAAATGAGAGATTCAGCTTTATGAATAAGGATAACTTGTGTGTCTCTATGGGGTAGCAATTGCAAAACACTTGATGTAAGGGTTGTTGGAGAAAAAGCAAAATTGCCATGCCTGAATTACTGATTTTACAAATAGTCCCTTTCTACACCTTCACATTCTAACCTAGAGTGGTCTTAAAGATAGATCAGAGTCTTCTCCATAGATAGAGTAACGTAAGGATCCTTGATTGCTACTCTTTCTATTTCAGTCACCATGCAATTCAAAATGCTTCATTTTCCTTGAACTTGATAAGAAGTCCGATGTTGCGTAGAAGTTTTGATGGTTCTAGTATTTTTCACTTCACACAGGCAATCGCAATTTTCTGATTCTGTAAAATACCTTATAGCAGTGAAATTAAAAAAAACTTATTTAGTTCTTATCTGCAGCTCTACTTTTCTTTATTGGTTAGTTCCCTTGTTTTATGTTTCTAATCCAGTGATCTCTGGAGCATGATTAAAAATTCATATAACCATGGACCTCTGGTCATTGAAGTTTCCTAGCATGGTTTCACATTTTAGAAAAGAAAAATAAACAGATTTAAAGGGGACACAAAGTACATTAGTTTATGCCAAGTTCCTCAAAGCTTCTCTTAATGTTTTGCACATATTTCATTTCCTAACAAGTATTTTTTTCGTATTATGAGGCAGGCGGTGGTGATACACCTGTTAACAAGATAGCCCCTTCTTCAAGAATTACATATATTTGTATATGTGTACATGTATATACATGTGTGTATACATATTCAGATTTCTCATCATGGCCAGGAAATTAACCCTTTACCTCTTGGTGCAAGTTCTATATTTTCTGTTATTTCTCTCATTGGCCGTTCCTGGTCTTAGCCTCTTTTTCAGTGGCTGCTTATTTTAGTAAAGTCCACACACCACTTCATTTGCTCATATTGGGAGAATGGGGTGATGTGCATTATTTCCATATCATAGGTGAGGCCAAGAATGACCACAGAGGTTACTTAGTGCAGCATGTCAGTGACAGAGCTGGGATTTGAGCCCCAGCCTTCTGACTCTAAAGTATATATCTCCCACTAGTACTCGTGTTGTTTTTCAGTAACAACTTGAAGAAATGAAAAACTGAAAGTAAAATCTCCATGAGAAGAATGGCTTCTGTGAGAAGTGTCTTCTTTTGCCATCCCCACTGTGCTGCAGGCTTCATATGAAAACTGTACCATTGTTTTTCTTACAAGGCTGGCTGTGACATGGGAGCACCTAGAACTAGGAAGTATGGAAAATTAAAGCCATTTTATCCTATTTCAAGGAAATGGGACACTTTGATTTGCACTGAGGAAAATATCAAGCCTGTGTCACTTTTTGATTTGTTCACAGCAAACCCAGAGGTTGTCTAGTGTGGTGCTCCCCTGTGAAGGCAAATGGTGCAGAGCCAGGCAGGCCCTTTTACGGGAAATGTCATCATTTTTATAGGCCTGGCCCTTGACGTAGTCAAGTTTAGCAACTTAGTTGAGACCACACACAGGCAGTGCCGTGCTAGAGGAACAGCTGGCAACAAAGCCTCCTCCTTCCATCCAAATGGTCTTTCCCTGAAACTGTCTACCTTCCTCAGGAAACTAGTCTTTTAATAGCCATCTGCCTTCGACCAAGAACCTGAGCTGGAGGAGGAATAGACACATCCTTTGAGAATCTCCTTCTCACTCAATGTTTCCACTCAGTGAGCTGGGAGACCTCAAGTCGCTGGGGTGAGTCAGGGACGTGGAGTGCCTTGGCATCCATGCTGGCATACTTCTCAATAAAGTTAGCAGTGGGGAATAGTCATTATAGTGGATGTGTCAGTTTGCTGATCACCTTCCTTTAATGCTGAGTTTATTAGTTCTTCTTACTTACTGAAACTTAGTGGGAGAAAGTTGCCTTTCCTAGGAAGGGTATGGGACTGCTGCTGGACACAAAGATTTACCTCCCCAACCCTTTTACTGTTTAAAAGGCTTAAATTGTCACTGGCTTTTTTTGCATGGATCCATTTAGAATCAACTTTTATATAGTTATCAGCACCATCACCATCAGAATTGCTGTGGCTCTGATCTAATACACTCTAGCTATTAGGCTAGTAAGTTTGAAGATACAGGTATGCTTTGGACATACTCTGTTTTTATAAAAACTCAATTTCTCCAAGACTCCCTTTGGGAATTCTTTTGGTGGGCATAATTTGATGTCAGAGAGTCAAAAAGATCAGTGCTCTGCATCTTTCCTCTTGGTGACAGAATATGCTTCTTATTTAACTTTTGTCCATGTTTTTAAGACACCATCTCTGAGCACCTCTACCACCTTGCTGTCAGTTAAGACTGTCCTTTAGATTTTAAATTTTCCCTATCCTGAACTGTCCAGAACTAAGCAAGAGGTAAATAAACCACAGGCAAGCCGTTGTGTGATCTGCAGTTTATTTTCATTTGTTTTGGATTCAACATTTAATGCAGGTGTCAAACACTTGAAAAACCATAAACAATTATAGAGACCTGCTATGGTAGATTGTCAGGAGTGTCTTCCATGCTCAACAACAGTAAACCTTTTTAACTGCTTCTGAGTGGACTCATGCCTTGGGACCCATGCTATTACTACATTTTGGTAAATGTAAATTCTTTTTGGTCTTGGCACCAAAGCAAAACATGTAGAATCCTATTCAAGGTTATAGGCATAGCACCAGGTCCATGCAGTGAGAGAAATAAACCACCAGGTGGCTCAAGTATATAGCTTCTGCATTTTTTAGTCCTTGATAATTATGCTTAAGTTTTGCAGTTGCTTTGTACTTCAGAGAGACCATTTGATATATGCCATCATAATAATTTATTTTTTCATACACTTTCAGAATATTACAGCAGAAGGTTGTTTTGAATTATCACTGACTAACATTTATAAGTTTTGGGGCACAAAACCTATGTTTTGCTTATAGTGATATAAATACTTAGATATCACTTGTCTTTTTGGTTGAAATAAGTGCCCAGTTTTCATCATGGAGGGTTATGTTAAGTTGTTTATATATTTATTTTGACATATGCTTTCCATAGCCGCATATAAAATTAATACATATTTAATTCACTTTAAAATTTAAACCATCAGTGTGGTTTATACTGTTTTATTTCTATTCTTTAGAAAATAAAGAGGGACATATATTACATAAGAAATCAACATGTGATTTTTTTTTTTTTTTTTTGAGTTGGAGTCTCACTCTGTTGCCCAGACTGGAGTGCAGTAGCCGCTCCCGGCCACCACAGCCTCGACCTGCTGGGCTCCGGTGATCCTTCCGCCTCAGCCTTCCAAGTAGCTGGAACTACAGGTGTGTGCTACCACGCCCGGCTTATTTTTTGATTTATTGTAGAGATGAGGTCTCGCCAAGTTGCCCAGGCGGGTCTCGAACCCGCGGGCTCAGGCAATCCACACACCTCTGCCTCCCAAAGGCGTGGGATTACAGGCTGAGCCACTGAGCCCGGCTCAACATGGGATTTTTATGGACTTAGTATTCTCCAAGAAGAATTTTAAAAATTTATTCCCTGAAAAGGAGGTTGCTATATACCTTCGTACTTACGTTAGGACAAAAATAATAAAATGCCAAATTCATTCTAAAGGAATAAAAGGACACAGTCTTAACTGACAGCAAGGTGATATAGGTGCTCAGAGAGGTTGTCTTAAAAACAGGGAAAAAAGTTAAATAAGCATATTCTGTCACCAAGAGGAAAGATTTGCTTTATTTTAGAATATATGTTCAATAAAATTGAAGTAAGTTATCTCACTATCTTTACCAGACCATCTTAATTTTGGTTGCAATACTTTTTATTTTTTAATCACAGAGTTCCTGGAATTACAGTTTTTTTTGATAAGCTTAAGGCATAATGGAAAGTAAAACACATTTTAAAAAATGTAATGTCCAGTTTCTTGTTTATCTATATTTTTTTCTTTTTGCTTCATAATTTTCGAACAAAGTAATTAGGCACTATCACTTCTGTTATAGAAAAGAAAAAAAGGAAAAGAAGGTGAAATACAAATCAGTATTTTTGTGTACTAATTTTGCCTAAAGCTTTTGCTGGAGAAAAGAAATAAGTTCTTAACATGTTTTAAAATCATCATAGCTTTATTTATTCTTGTTAGCTTTTACATAAGTATAGTTAACTCAGAAAGGAAGCCAAGTCTTTGTTGATATTATTTTTTAAAATGTTTTTCTTTTTAGTTAGTGAAGTAAAGGCTGATAATTCCAAAGATGGTTTAAGGAGAGGCTTGTGGCTAACAGAATATCATTTATTGAACATCACTACTATAGTTGGCCAGAGGCAGTGTTTCTGTGTCTGTAAGTCTTGATATATGTTCAGTGGACTTTTACTAATTTTCTCCCTTTATACATGATTAGCCAAATGGTAACCAGGAATCTTAAACAATTGATCTTTGTTAAGGTATTAATTTTTGTGGAGGAAAATGTGATTTTAGAGAACCATTGCTGTGTATGAACTGTGTAGCAGAAGATGTTTGTATGTTTTCTCCTCCCCCGTGACTAGGAAATAAAACCAGAAAGTATTCGTATAGCACTTTTTAACTGTAGTTATCTTTTATGTATATTGATGATTTGGTATAAAAATGGAATCTTCTTTGTCATAATGATAAAATAGAGATGTGAAATGTGTTGATTGATAAAGTAAGGAAGTAAAATTGGTAGAAAATGCTTAAGGATATAATTTACTGTTATAACACAGCTGTAGTGTTTATTAGGTCTAAATAACTACATATGTGCATATGTGTATGTTTAACTTAGATTCTGTGAGGAATTGACCTTTAATAATCATGAAGCATATTTTCCGCAACTTTCTTTACTCTTATATCTTTACAAGTTTCAGAAGTTTTTGTATTGTAAATATATAATGCCATTTCTTCCTGCTTTAAAGTTCTTTTTAATTAGTTTTACTTTGGTTCTTCAGAGATTACTATGAATTTTAAAATCAGCCTTGAATTCAAAAAGAAATCAAGTATTGAATACAAAAGCACCTTGATCAGTAGGTGCCTTTTCCTTCCCTCATGCACATCCAGTTCAAACTGCTGACGATGCTGAGATTAAGTCAGGATTTCCTGAGGCATGGGAACTACCTAATTTGACTTGCATCATGTTGAATTGAGGAAGACAGGTCATATTTATAATGCCTTTTTTTCTATAGCACTTGCACTAAGCTTCCACTATTCCAGGGGTCCATCTGGTCATTTTATGTGTTTTGCCACCATACAATCTTAAAATGAAATTCACAGATAACATTTTTAAGTATACATGCTATTTAAAAAAAAATTCATATGATGTTTTTATTACAATGAAGAAAGGAAATGAGATGAAAGCCATTTGTCAGGAGAATTTGCGTTTCAATATATAGATGTGTGGACATTTCTTCTGTAGAGCATTTGAGGAACTGCTCAGAGGCCTGTGCCTCATAGAGCATCCCTACTGTGATGGCTGCAAATGCAGACCTAGACACGTGGGTGGCAGTGACGTGCTATTAGTGTCATAATTTTTGAAATGATTAAATTTGGGAGAAAATAGTAGTAGTCTTCCTTAACATCGACTTTGTGACACATTCTTCATGCCTTTGTAAAAACTGAGTTAGATTCTATGCTCAGGCAGTTATAAGCAGTTTTTACTCACATAAATATCCTCATGTCCTACAGAACGCAGGACAATCTTTGGCTGTGTGGACTGTCCCTGGGTGTCACGGAACTTCTGGCACTCCTGGCTTCCACCCCACCTAGTGCTAGTAGTATCCCTCAGCGATGGTGATAACCAACATATCCATAAATTCCCAAAACTCTAAGGAAGGTCTTAGGGCTCTGGGTACGAAGGCTGTAAGACTCAGTGGTTAAGCCCTAGCACGTCACTCCGCCATGTTCATTCAATACCACCTCTTGGCTGGGAGTGGGGGTTCATGCCTATCCCAGCACTTTGGAAGGCTGAGGCTGGAGGAACACTTATGGCCAGGAGTTTGGGCAACATCACGAGATGTTATTTTATTTAAAAAAACAAAGAAATGAAGGAAGAAAGAAAGGAAAGGAAGGAAGGAAGAAAATAAAAAAGTAAGCATATTTTTTAATATATGTATAAAAAAAAATCTTCTTTGTGGCAGGCAGTGTTAGGTGCTGAGAGTTGAGGATGGCAACACTTGTTTCCTTTCCCGAGAGAGTATAGTCTGGTGTGTAAGAAAACACATGTGCTGTGTCAGGGAAGATTAGGTAACTTGGCCACAGGTGAGATGGTTTCGAATTTTTGCAACCCTGTGGAATCCTGGCCAAGAGGACACTGCCCCCAGGAAGCACTGGGTGAGAATTCTAATTCTGTCCCCATGAGAAGTGAGACCTTGAGCAAAAAACAGGACTTCTCTGAGCCTTGGTGTGCAAATCTCTAGAAGTGAGAATCATGAAATTACCAAAGAGTACGATAACGGAGAATTTAATAAATTTTGTTTAAAGACACCATAGTGCCTATACATAGTAAGTGTGTAAAACATTTCCTCCCCCCACCCTTTTTTTTTTTTTTAACATGAGAAAAAACAGCCAGTCAACAAATGCGGTTAGGCTTACTCTAAAACTGCATTTGTTCTTTTATTAGAAACTTTTAGAAAATAAAATTCCCATAGTTTGTAATGTCAGGTATTCATTCCACATTTGCTCTTTTTTTCCCATTTGGTTATTTTCAGAAATAAAATAAAAAATAAAAGCATTTTGTGCTTTTAATAAAAGTTGAAGTTCGAATGTTTTCCATTGGCTGAGTTGCCTGTCTGAGCTTAGTGGTCCCACCTTTGTGGGGTGGAAAAGGAAATGGGAATAATGAGAGGGCTTGGAGCGAGGACTTTGTAAAAGGCCCACATTTGATTATACATGTTATCCTGTAATCTCACTGAGTCCCATCATTTGAAACAAAAGAACTGCTTGCTGCACATCGTCATCAACCTGGTAATCCTGGAGTCATGAGTTATCTTGATCACAAAATGTTTTAGTGGAATTGATCTTAGTGTTGTAATAGTTGGTACTTGCAGACCTAAACCATCAGTTATATAATAGAATATCAAAGCCATTCCCCATAACCAGTGTAATACAGACTGAGAAGTAATTATTTTCAGATGTGGAAGTATGTTTCTAATCCTCTAGAGAGGTGTACTTGCTTCACATTCTGCAGATGCCATCAAAATGAGTGTGCTCTGGAAGTATATTCAGAACTATCAGGGCAGGAGATTATAAATTGCAAAGTGAGCAGAGCACCAAAGGGCAGGGCTCTCACCTTTGGTTTCTAAAAATTTAGATTCCTGGACCCCATCCCTGGTCTGCTTAAGATTTCTTTGGGTGGGGCCTTGGGGTGGGGTGGGAGGTCTTTGCTTTGAACAGATTCCCCATATGGATTTGGTAATCACCATTATGGATTGGAAAATTAATGCTCGAAATATAAGATTACTTTGCATTTCTGGTTGCCCATTTGATATCTCCAAATCTCTCCCTAAATCTCAAAGGTAAAATGAAACATCTACACTCCTGACCACTCTCCTCTTGTCCTACTCCTAGTTCTATTATTAGCTTGACCTATCTCCCTTTTTCTCAGGTTCAAAACACCAGTTCTCTTGAACAATTTGCTTCTTTTTCCCCTCTCAAACCAGTCAGTCACTATGTGTTCTGGCTCTTCCATTTTTTTCTGATCTATCGTGTCTCTTTCCTATTCATGTTTTTATTAACCCTCAATTGGGATTTTGCAGTCTTATTGATTTCACTGGCTTCAGTCTTTCCCACCAGTTCATATATCTGTGAGACTTGTTTTGTTAGAGCAGCCTGCTGATATTGTGAGTTAAACCCTTCAGCCCAGCATAACAATAGCCTTATTTTGTGCTTTGACCACAGTAGACAGTAAACTGTTGTTTTATCCTGCTATCCTTTTTCAAGTGCCCATATGATTGCTTCTGGGTATGGTGCCCTCCCCTATAGCCTCATGAGCTGCTCTCCCACCTTTCCTTATAACCCAGCTCAAGTTTATGCACTTGGAGAAGGCTTTCTGATCCTTCCTTTGCCATTTGTGCCCTCCCCTGCCTCTGAATCTTCTGTCATGTTACAGTCAGGCTTGTCCTTATTGGACATTAAACTCCTTAAGGATCAAGACTTGTCATCTTAATACCTTGGCACTTAGGATCCTCAACCATTGTAGATAAGGCAATAACCGTTGACTTCTTTAGAAGTGAAATTACCTGGAACATATTTAATTGCTGCAAAAAATAAGAATTAAAGTCTTCTACTTTTTCATACCTCTGTAGTGAATCCATCCATATCAAAATAGCACTTAAAATTTTTTTCTTTTTGACTCCCAAGTGGACCAGCATAATTTCAGACATCTCAGATGAGGCAGCTGGAAACACTACAAGTAGGTTGTTGATGCTGTTTTTAAAGGCAGCTTTAAATTCCCTTTGGTTTTGGAATTAAGGTATTAAATCAGAAAACTAAAATTAATTTTATGACTATTGATGTGTTTCAGCTAAATTGGACTTTGTGTCTGGGGAGAGAATTCTGAGCATTTAGGTGAAATAGCCAAATCTGTACTCCAGTTGTCTTCAGAGTAGGAGCCTCTGTGCATGCTCATTAGCCCTCCTTGGTGGGCACGGGTGTTTTGCCCCCCAATAATGCACCAATTGTCAAACTAACTTGAGAACCAGCCTGAGTGTGTGGAGAATTGATTTGTCGGTTATTAATGGATCTGGTTAAGTTACAGTGCTCATTGTTTCTATTCTAAACTAAAAGTTCTGCAAGGAGGCTGAAGGCTTAATGTTTGTACTTTCCAAGGCAAATTACTTGAGAGTATTGTTTTCTAGGGTTTTAGAGGCAAGAATTGAATAGTGATTTTGAAATGAGAGTGCTGGTTTGAATCTACAGTTTTCTATTCTATAGTTAGGGTTAGGGTTAGAGTTAGGGTTTGTTATGGGCTATGTTGAAAACTCTTTTAATAATAATCTCTTTGAATAAATAATTTCAGCTTGAAAGTGATAGTTTATTTCCTCCTAATATGGATGTCATTTTTTTTTTTTGAGTTGGAGTCTCACACTTTGTTGCCCAGGCTGGAGTGCAGTGGCATGCTCACGGCCACCCCAGCATCAATCTGCTGGACTCCAGCGATCCTTCCACCTCAGCACTCCAAGTAGCCAGAACTATAGGCGTGTGCTACCACGCCTGGCTAATTTTTTGATTTATTGTAGAGATGAGGTCTCACCATGTTGCCTAAGCTGGTCTTGAACACGTGGGCTCAGGTAATTCTCTCGCCTTGGCCTCCTAAAGTGCTAGGATTATAGGCCTGAGCCATCACACCCGGCCAGGTGTCATTTTTATATTACCTGTTACAGTGAAAGAAAGGCAGATAAAAGCCATAGCCTGGGGCTTACATCTTTACTGATTCTACTTGTTTGGTATGTCATCTTGGGCAAAGCTTTCTTGATTTTAAGCTTCAGTGTTCTCTTTGGCAAATGGGCATATAAATGGGACTGCCTTCATAGGATAGGATCTCACAGTGAATTAAATGAAATGATGAATAGCAAGCACCGTATCTCTCATGACATATGAGTGTTTTCTAAATGGAACACTGAGAGTGTGCAATTTTTGTACTTCCATTTGCATTTTGTCTGAGAGCTTAATATCATTCCAAGGAATAGCTTAGGTCAAGCTTGTGACTGTGACTAATGGGGCCACAGGTAAATCCCAAATTCAGAGAATTATGAATGCTTGTTGGGTGATAAAAGAATGAAACTTGTTTCCCAAGCATTTCACAGGTCTTGCTAGTCATTTTGACTTCATCCCAGACCAATAGGAGGTGAAGCAGAATCTGGAGACACGTTGAGGCCCCTTCTTGGCCTGAGATAGGAATGCTTTACTGGCGACCAGCCCGAGGCACCTTCTTTCTGCTTCATTGCAGAAATGACCAGCTGAGACCAGCGTACTTATCCATTTATTTTGTGAACTTGGCTAATGAATGAGGAATATCTCTTGGAGCTAAATGATGTCATTGTAAATTTATAAGATATACACAGGAGAGAGTAAGATATAAAGGATTATTGCCTAGAGACCAGGGATCATTGGGGGACGTTTTAATGATCTGGCAAAGGTTTAAATACATTGATTGTTTTTAAACATAGATTATCACTCATGTTTAATAGTAGACTTCACTTTTTGCTCAAAGTTTTAAATTTATCACATACATAATTTTATATAGAAATATATACATGTATATGCACTTATTTGTGAAATGTGGCAAAACTAAATAAAGACTTCTTTTAGGCACCCATTTGGTTTAAAATGCCAACAACTAGAGGATGTTAGTGTATACCTACTCAGAAATTTCAGTCTCTCACCGTAATTAGTCAGATCTTGATAAGTGAACTATGCAGGCGGTTGCGTGGTTTTTAGTACTTGCTTGACCGAATGGATTTTTTTTCTTTAAATTTATAAACAAACTTAAACAATGGTTTTCAGTGTGTGTGCTTGAAGGCAGCTAGAAAGGACACCAAATACAGAGATGAAGTTCTTTAGCATATTTAGCATATTGTGGAAAGCTAGCTAACACATTGTTTCTGGGGAAGTAATTGTAGGGGCTTGTTACAGATTTCTCCTCCATCTAGGTTGTTTCAGACATTGAAATGTTTTAGTGGAAATTTTTAAACAGTGCCCTTAGCCTTATTTTGGGAATCAGCTAAATTGAATAGATAGACTTATGCCAAGTTTCCTTAATTGGTACTTTTGCTGTTTTTAAAGGACAGACATAGTCCTTGATTGCAGTAACATAAACATCTGAAGTGATTTTTGAATTGCTGCACAAACAATATTCTATTAACATTGTACATTAAAACCTATGAGTTTTAAAATGAACAACTATCATTTTCCTACATTCTCTTCATGTTTCTGAACATTTGTATGCTTGGTTTTTACATGGGGAAATTCACTAGTTCCTACTGCCATTTTGGCTTCATTAAAACCACCTGGCAACTTGTTTACCAGAGCTTTGGTTACTTGAAGCCTAGTCAAGTTTGGGACTCATTGGTAAGAATATAGCACTGTAGTTAAGAAGTGAAACCTGGCATATAGTCTAGCAAATATATGTTAATTTATTCACTTCTTTGACAAATAGTTACTAAACGTCTCTAGTTTTCAGTTTTCTCATTGTAAATGGGAATAACAACAATGCGGAGTTTTTGAGGAGAATCGAATGGGTGGAAGTAGAAAGAATGTATGTCCTAGAAACTGAGGGTGCAGCCCCAGAACTGACAGTTATGTAGGTGGACCTTGTGCATTTTGAACAGAGACCTCATTTTAATCACTAGCTAATGAGACCTAACGGAAATTTGGATTGTGTATTTGATAGGTCTACCATCATCTTGGCCCTATGGTGGCAATGCTGAGGCATTGAGTACATTTTGGGAGGAATTTTGACTGTTTTAACTACTGATCTGGGATGTGCGTGAAGGGACTTGCATTTAGGGTGGAATCACGTCAGCAGGACAGACTTAGGACATGTCTTGGCAGTTTAGTTGTGGAAAGTGAGTAAAATGACTGTTACTGTGTCATGATTGTTGGCTCTAGACACTGGTTGAAGATATTTAATTCTTTTATGGTGTTGGATCCTCAAAGTTGGTATCTGGACTTGGACACCCATTTAGAAGTAATTATTTAGATAAAAATATTTGGTCATTGTATGGTATAAAGAATACACAATGAAAAGAGTGCAGCATTTCTGAGGAACAAAAATGATGGTGCACGTGAGCGTCAGAAGGAGCAAGTTGGATCAGAACCATGCCAGTTTGCTAGGGCTGGCAATAACCACAGGCGTATTTTGTAGGAAGGTATTGTTATTCTTGATATCAAATTTGAGTTAAGACACATATTCTAGCTTTTATTTCTTTCTCTCTTGCTGTCTGTGTTGCCTTCTGCATACCTTACTGCTTAGCTAAGTGCTGACCATTTTTTAGAACACAGGAAAAGCCTTGGAGTCAGACCTGAGTTCAAATGTGGCTTGGCCTTGTGGACTTGACCAGTAGCCCAGCTTTCATGGGTCTCCTGCATAGAATGTGAGCCCTGTGAGAATGGGGTCTTATCTGTTTCATTTATCGCTGCAACTCCAATGCCCAGAACAGTGGTGTTTGGTATGGATCAACATATAAATGAACAGCGATTCTAGAGTGTGCTAAGTGCTGTGAAAGGAATAAGCTTAGTGGCACTCTGGGGCAGTGTCACAGTCTGATCTGCTGACAGTTGTGCTGTTTGCAGTGGTTCCCGATGGCATAAACACAGAAAATGAGAGACTTCTATAGTGATAGAGAAATTTTTTGACCACTGATGCACTTATATTTTGTATGTTTTTAAAAATTGCATTTAAAAAATATTTTAATTGTATTTTTTATAAAAGAATAGTTCTATGATAGGTTGGGAATGAAAAACGGTGATTTTTTTTTTTTTTTTTTGAGTTGGAGTCTCACTCTGTCACCCAGACTGGAGTGCAGTGGCCACTCCTGGCCATCGCAACCTCGACTTGCTGGACTCCGGTGATCCTTCCACTTCCGCCTTCCAAGTAGCTGGAACTACAGGCGCGTGCTACCATGCCTGGCTAATTTTTTGATTTATTGTAGAGATGAGGTCTTGCCAAGTTGCCCTGGCAGGTCTCGAACCCGCGGGCTCAGGCAATCCACTCACCTCAGCCTCCCACAGTGCGGGATTACAGGCTGAGCCACCGAGCCCGGCTAACAGTGAGTTCTTCACAGATACTTTGAGAAGTGCACTGTGTTAGAGAGATACAGTGTGGTGACTCCATAGTAGCTGGTCAGGGCGGCCTCTCTGAGATAAGATTTGTACTAAAACCTAAAGATATTTGGAAACCTAAAGACTTTTCTAGGCAGAAGAAACAGAAGTACAAAGGCCTTGAGGTGACAAAAAGTCTGGTTAGTGTGTTCTAGGAACAGAAAGCAGCCAGGAGATAAGAAGTAAGAGAGTGGTAAGAGAGGTGGTGGGGAGGTAGGCAAGGGCCAGATCCTCTAGGGTGTATTGACTTGGTCATGAGGTAGGGCTTTGTTCTGAGTGCCAGTTGTTGAATTGAAGTGGTGTTATGTTATTCACAGTTTCAGAAGAACATGTTTGCTACATATGGATTTTAGGGAGTGAATGGTAGAAGAAAATGTACCAGTTAGGAGGCTGTTATAATCAGGCAAGAGATGATGGGGACTGGATAGGAATTTGGGTAGACCCATCTGTATGATACAAGCACACCTTGGCCATATTGTGGCTTTGGTTCCAGACCACTGGCAAAAAGCAAGTATTGCAATACAGTGAGTCACATGAAGTTTTTGGTTTCTCGGTGCATATGAAAGCTATGTTTACAATAAACTTTAGTCTATTAAGTATGCGATAGCATTATGTTTAAAAAAATGTATATAACTTAATTAAAAAATACCTCCTTCCGAAAAATGCTAATGATCATCTGAGCCTTCAGTGAATTGTACTCTTTTTCCTGGTGAGGGTCTTGCCTTGATGTTGATGGCTGTTGACTGGTCAGAGTTGGGTTGCTGAAGGTTAAGGTGGCTGTGGCAATTTCTTAAAATGGGATCACAATGAAGTTTGCTGCATGAATTGACTTCTCCTTTTATAAAATATTTTTCTCTAGTATGCAATGCTGTTGGATAGCATTTCACCCACAGTAGAACTCTTTTCAGAATTGGAGTCAATCCTGTTGAACTTTGCTGCTACTTTATCAACTAAATTTATGGTATATTCTAAATCTTTTGTTGTCCTTTCAACAATGTTTACAGCTTTTACACTAGAAGTGGTTTCCATCTTTAGAAACTGCTTTCTTTGCTTATCTATAAGAAGCGACTCAACCTGTGAAAGTTTTCCATAGGATTGTAGCAATCTAGTCTCATCTTCAGGCTCCGTTTTAATTCCATTTCTCTTGCTGTTTCTACTACATATGCAGTGACTTTCTCCATTGAAGTTTTGAACCCCTCATCCATGAGGATTGAAACAAACTTCTGTTTACACTGATATTTTGACTTCCTCCTATGCATCACAAATGTTCTTAATGGCATCTATAATGGTGAACCCTTTCCAGAAGGTTTTCAATTTACTTTGCCAGATCCATCAGGGGAATCACTATCTGTGGTAGCTATAGTCTTATGAGATGCATTTCTTAAATAATAATAAGATTTAAAGTCAAAATTACTCCTTGATACATGGGCTGCAGAATGGATGTTGTGTTACCAGGTGTGAAAACAACATTAATCTCCTTGTACGTCTCCATCAGAGCTCTTGAGTGACTAGATATATTGTCAATAAGGAGTAATATTCTAAAAAGAATCTCTTTTTCTCAGCAGTAGATCTCAACAGTGAGCTTTAAATATTCAATAAACCAAGCTGTAAACAGGCTTGGTTTTTTTCATATATGGAACACAGGCAAAGTATATTCAGCTTAGTTTTTAAGGGCCCTAGGATTTTCAGAATGGTAAATGAATCTTGGCTTCAACTTATGTCATCAGCTGCATTAGCAAGAGAGTCAGCCAAAGGGTAACTTTGAAGCTTTGAAGCCAGGCATTGACTTCTTTCTAGTTATTAAGGTCCTGGATGTCATCTTCATCCAATATAGGGTTGCTTCACCTATACTGAAAATTTGCTGTTTAGTGTAGCCTCCTTCATCAATGATCTTAGCTAGATCACCTGGATAACTTCCTGCAGCTTCTCTATCAGCACTTGCTGTTTCACCTTGTGCTTTTAAGGTATGGAGATAATTTCTTTCTTTAAAACTCATGAACAAATCTCTGCTAGCTTCACATTTCTTCTGCAGCTTCTTCACCTCTTTCAGCCTTTGTAGAATTGAAGAGAGTTAGTACCTTGCTCTAGAGTAGGCTTCGACTTAAGAGAATGTTGTGACTGTTTGATCTTCCATCTGGGACACTGAAACATTCTCCATATCAGCACGAAGCCTGTTTCATTTTCTTCTGTTTTAATTTTAATTTTATTGTTATTATTTTTTGTAGAGATGAAGGCTCAGTATTTTGCTCTGGAGAAGCACTTTTTTTTTTGAGTTGGAGTCTCACTCCGTTTCCCAGGCTAGAGTGCAGTGGCACATTCGTGGCCACCGCAGCCTTGACCTGCTGGGCTCAGGCGAGCCTTCTGCCTCAGCCTTCCAAGTAGCTGGAACTACAAGTGCATGCTACTATGCCTGACTAATTATTTATTTATTTATTGTAGAGATGAAGTCTGACCAAGTTGTCCAGGCTGGTCTCGAACTCCTGGGCTCAGGCAATCTTTTCGCCTTGGCCTCCCAAAGTGCTGGGATTACAGGCTTGAGCCACTGCACCAGGCCCGGAGAAGCATTTTTAATTTCCTTCAGGAACATTTCCTTTGCATTCACAGCTTGGCTAACAGTTTGGTGTAAGAGGCCTAGCTTTTGGCATATCTTGACTTTTGACATGTCTTCCTCACTAAGCTTAACTATTTCTAGCTTTTGATTTAAAAAGATGTACGATTCATCCTTTTACTTGAAAACTTAGAGGCCATTGTAGGGTTATTGATTGGTCTAATTACAATATTGTTGTGTCTCAGGGAATAGGGAAGAGGGGAAGAGAGGGCAGAAAGTTTGGTTTGTGGTGCAGTCAGAACACACATAGCATTTCTCAGTTAACTTCACCATTTAATATGAGCATGGCTTATGGTGCCCCAAAACAATTATAGTAATAACATCAAAGATCAATGATCACAGATCATCATAACACATATAATGAAACAGTTTGAAATACTGTAAGAATTATCACAGCATAACACAGAGACATGAAGTGATCACATTCTGTTAGAAAAATAGTTTTGATAGAGTTGTGCTCTGCAGGGTTGCCACAAAACTTCAACTTGTTAAAAAAAAAGCAATATTTGTGAAGTGTAGTAAAATTAGATATGCCCGTAATTTGAACTGAATAGATAGATTTTGCTGATGGATTGTATTTTGGAAGAGAAAATGAGGAGTGAGGGATGAATCCTAAGTGTCTTGATCATTTGGATGAATAGAAATGCCATTTTCTGAGTGGAAAGTAACACTTTTTGAGGAGAGAGGTGGGTGAAAATTAAGCATTGAAAGGTATTGGTTATATTCCTTATTTCTATGTACTTTTTTAATGAGTCCTTTAAAAAGTAGAATGTCATAGATCTATCTTTCTTATGTACTGTTGTTCCAAATGACTTGTAGAGGAAGTACCTAATGAAGTAGGCTTCTTGAAGTCTCCAGTTGGTTCTAATGGTTTAAAGACATTGGAAAAAGATATCTTATTTATCGAATATTTTGGAAACTTTTGGAAAAATTATTTGGAATTAATGGGAGAATTTGTTCCCATTGTGTTATTTGTTCCAAAGTGACATCTGGCTTTGTATTTATTTACTTAGGCATGATTTAAGTGCCAACTCATTGCACAAAGGAACTAGTCACTCAAGTAGTGAAGTATAGATATATTGTGGGCCTCATATAGATTTATCACAGTTGTTCTTTTCTTAAGACAGTGAGAGAAAAATGGGAAAATTTCCATTTTCATATTTACTTATAAGTCCTGAACCTTATTTTCCAAACCATTTTAATGTTGCTAATAGCTTTTGTCTTGTGAATTCAGAAGATGAAAATATCATAATTTATATTCAGATTTGGAATTACTCCTGGTCAGGAGTGAGAAAACAGATTTATTCTAGTATATACCTTTATCTGTAGCATGAGAATCTTTCCAAAGAGATCTAGGTGTCTTGTATTTGGTCTGGGATCTGTAAGGTGGGATCCTGAAATTCTTCTTGTTTTATTTCCCTAAGAGAGATGTTTTGATATTTTGAAATATGCCTTTGACTTTGCACATCCTCTGATATCTATGCTTGTGTTGGTAGCCAGCCAATTGACAACTCTCTGGCTTTCTTTAAGTTCCTTTTGCATTCCTGAGCAGTCCAGAAGTACCCAGCCACTGTCATTTATGCCACAGGCCCAGAAGAACTACTTGTTCAGTCTACCTGCAGTTAACCTGTGCTTCGTGATGGACCCTTTTCAGGATAGTGTGCAGCTACAGTGCATCGCTTTCAGCTTTAAGTATCATCAGATGGGTGTATCACTTTAAATTTCATTTCTTTTTCTAAATGATGGCTCAATTGATTTTACTTACGTCGGCAGTGTCTTAGTCCACTTGTGCTGCTATAACAAAATACTATATACTGGGTAATTTGTAAACAATAGTTTACAAAAGTTGTTTCTCATGATTCTGGAGGCTAGGAAGTCCAATCAGCATGGGTAGGATTGGGTGTCTGGTGAGAGCTGCTCTGTTTCTAAGATGGTGCTTTGTTTTATATCCTCCAGTGGGGGAACACTGTGTCCTCATGGTGGCAGAAGAATAGAAGAGTGAGTGAGAGTGGTGAACTCTCTGAAACTTTTTTTATGTGGTCATTGATTCATGCGTGAGGGTGAAGTCCTCCTGTCTTACCACTTTTCCAAAGTCTCTGCCTCTTAATACCACCGAAATTGGGAGTAAGTTTTAATACATTAATTTGAAGTGACATTCAGGCCATAGCAATTTCAAGAACCCCAAAATGATATTTTTGTTTTGCAGAACTCTTTTGTATTCTCTGTGGCCCTTGATCCTGCAACTTCTTGAAATCAAGTTTTAAGATATCTTGAACTTTTTTTCATGAAGAGCAATTGCTTTTTTCTACAAAGGAGTTATCTTGGATTTAAGTTGGATTGTTCTATAATATTTGTGTCACATTTTACTTTATCATGTTTTGTACATGTACTATGGTGGTTTGCATTTATTCTCATCCCCTGGAGTAGATAATAGTGTTCTTGAAAGCACAAAGCCTGCTTCTTCACTGTTAATATTCCACACAGAGAATTAAATTGTCTTTTGTGCAAAGTAATTATTCACTGAAAGAATGTTGAGTCCGGGCTCATTGGCTCAGCCTATAATCCTAGCACTTTTGGAGGCCGAGGTGAGTGGATTGCCTGAGCCCGCGGGTTCGAGACCAGCCTGGGAAAATTGATGAGACCTCACCTCTACAATAAATCAAAAATTATCCAGGCATGGTAGCACACGCCTGTAGTTCTGGCTACTTGGAAGGCTGAGGCAGAAGGATCTCCGGAGTAAGACAGAGTGAGATTCCAACTCAAAAAAAAAGGAAAGAATGTTGAGAGATTTCAAATTATTCTGTTCTGACAATGGCATCTCTATTTTTCTATAATTGTTTGTGGTACAGTCTATTTTTTAAAAGGAATGTTTCCAAGTATATTTTGGCATCAGAACATTATTACTTATGGGGGAAGTCATTGCTTATGGATGTTCAAAGACATTGGAAAAGAAGAATTATATGAAAATTTGATTAAATCTTGACTTACAGTGCCAGCCATGTTTTTACTCATCTCACTGTCCAGCTGTTTTTGTCTTCTTAGCTACTACCTCAAACCCGCTCCTCTCTCCTGAATTCTCCAGATTGTACCAGTGACTCATTCCTTTTAACACAATCTTTCTCCTGCTTTATTGAGATTAAGCTCATTCTTTGGCGAATTATACCTTTGTCCTTTCAAAATATCACGTGGTTTTATGGTTCCTCTCTTTTTTTAGTCTCTGAACAACAAAAAAAATGCCTCTTCCTTACCAAGGCTGGCCCTTCAGCTATATTCTTGCTACCAAGGACTTTTCTTGCTGGATTCAGTTCCACTTGTTTTGTTCCACTTGCTCCTCTTTTCTCCACCTGTCTACAAATTTTCTGGTGCCATCACTCTCCTAAAAGAAGAGATTTCTTTCTAAACTCTTCTTTCTGCTTAGGTTGCTTTCTTAATCTGCTCACCTTGATGGCCAAACCTTTTCAAGGTGTCCTCTCAGTGCCTACCCTTTCACCTGGCCCTCCCTCCCTCCTTGGACTGCACAGAGCTCTAGTGCCAAGAGACACCTTCTATAGGGAGGTAAGGGGCTTTAGAGTTGCTTCCAGCCCAACTCCCACTTTACTCCTGGGCTTGCCTGGGCTGGGTTTCTGAAGGGGAGTATTAAATGAAGGATCTCTCCTTATTCGCTGTTATCTCTCTTGCTGTCATGTGCTCTTCATGCACCCTCTTCCATACCTCAACCAACAGATCAGGGTGTCTGCACCTGGCCCTGACTGAGTTCATCTGTTTCCTGGTTTCTGTGAGCTTCCTCTGCTTTCTTACTGCTCTATTCCTGCTCAACGCCAGATTTTCTCCAAGATAAGTTATACCAGAAACTTCCTGCTTTAATCTTGCCTCACTTCATGAAGCACTGCTCATGTCACAGATGAGGTGCAGAAAAGTAGAACAATTTTGCTGAAGTAACACAGCTAGGAAGAGCCAAACCTCTGACTTCAAAGTCTGTTTTTAATTATTGTTGCATTGCTCTAAGGGCTTAGAATTCTTTCAATAATGAGATAAACATTTAAGACAAAAAATTTGGGGAAACGGCTAATATATAATTCATCAATAAACATAGTGAATCAGAATCTATCCTGTTTTGATATTATTTGTCAATTAGCAGAAATGGAATTTGCATCCTTGGTGCCTGCTGTGGGGAGGTGGTCATCCTTGGTTGTAGAAGGGGTCTGGTGACCCCAGAGTCAGAGGTTGCCAGTGTGCGTTTAGCTGTATCCATGTCCTCTGCCTTCAGCCTCTTGAGGACAAATCAAGCATGTGTTCCTCAAAGTACTTTTGTGTAACCCAGTTATGTGTACAAGCAATTTGGTGGGAACAGTACTCTTGCCTCTGTTTCCTCATCTGAAAAATGGAGGTAGAAATAGTATTACCGTATAAAATGGAGATAATAATAGTACTACAAGTTTGATAGGGTTGTTTATGTAGATTCATGTGCAAAGTGCTTAGAACATTTTTAAGGCTATGTGTTAGTGATACAAATAATTGCTACTTTTATTTTAGTTTATATTACGTTAATGTTTTTGAGTTGGAATCTCATTTTGTTGTCCAGGCTGGAGTGCAGTGGCATGCTCACAGCTATTGCAGCCTGGACTTGCTGGGCTTGGTAATCCTTCTGCCTTAGACTTCCAAGTAGCTGGAACTACAGGTATGTGTTACTATGCCACCATGCCCAGCTAATTTTATTTATTTGTTGTAGAGATGAGGTCTCGCCAAGTTGCCCAGGCTGGTCTTAAACCCCTGGGCTCAGGTACTCCTCTCCCCTCCACCTCCCAAAGTGGTGAGATTAGAGGTATGAGCCACCATGCCCAGCCCCATTATTGTTTATATAAATTGTTATTGGATATTTTATTTACGGCAACTTGAGAGAGGCAGTGTGGTATTCCTGTCTTTGCATGTGTGCTAAAACAAAAGCAAGCTCATTTCTCGGGAGTTCTGTTTTGCGAGACTTGGATAATTACAGTGCTAGAATGGTAGGAAAGTTGAATTTGAGTGTGCATAAAATGATACAATTGCTGTTTCTTTTCTTTTTTTTTTTGAAAGCTGAAATGTAGTAATTCTGCTCTTGTTTTTCTATTCACATTAATTTTCTTAGGAATATCTGCAGAATAGTAAATCTGGTGTTTCTTTTGCTTAACATTTTTTACATGGGAATCTATCTTTCTCAAGGCCAGTGTGGCAGGTCTTCCTGGAAAAGAAGCTCCTCTTTGAGTTCATTTTTTTTTTTTTTTGAGTCGGGGTCTCACTCTGTTGTCCAGACTGGAGTGCAATGGCATGATCATGACTCACTACATTCTTGACCTCATAGGCTATGTGATCCTTCTGCCTCGGCCTTCCAAGTAGCTGGGACTACAGGCGGTCACCACCACGCCTGGCTAATTTTTATTTTTATTTTTTGTAGAGATGAGGTCTTGCTATGTTGCCTAGGTTGGTCTAGAGCTCCTGGGCTCAAACAGTCCTCCCGCCTCAGCCTCCCAAAGTGCTGGGATTGATTACAGGGGTGAGCCACTGCACCTGGCTTCAAATGTATTTTTTATTTAGTTCTGCCAAATCCAGGAACCATGTTTGTTTTTGTTATTCTTAGACTGCTTAAAATGCTAAGACTTTCAAAGATTGATATTTTATCCACCTTCAACTTGCTATTGTTATACTGTGTAATGTGCTGTTCTGTTTTTGAGCCAGTGCCCCTTAAAGTTAACTTATATTATTAGTCAAAACATCTTTTTTTTTCAGGAAGCAAAAGTGTGATTATTTCATAGGTTCACAAATTTGTCTAACCATCAAGACTCCTCGGGAGGTCTTTAAAGTGATTGCTTGGTACTGTGTGTGTGAAGTTGCTAATCCCCTACCCCCACAGATGAACCATGTCCTTTGGTGGGGTCTGTGTGGCTTGCTCAGAGAGCCCTGTAGTCTCATGATGGCAGGAGACCTAGCCCCAAGTCCTGGAGGCACGTGCTCTCCCAGGTACAGGTGTTTTGCTATTTACTATATTTTGTATATGGAATTGAGCCTTTAGAAACCAGGCACCATTAAATTCTGTTCCTGTTTGTTATTGTTTTTTGATTGTCTGATGCACTCAGATGCTTAAAGATGAAAAATGAAATTAAACAAAATTTAGGATAGTCTTTATCCTTTATGTAGAATTTTCTTTATCCTGAACATGTGAGATATTCTGCAAGCATAGTTTTAAAAAAAATGAAATGGGTGAATTTGAGCATGGAGTTCTAAACTATTTGATATGGGACCTGTAGGTATCTTAACAAGGAAAAATGGTATTCACGTTAACTCTTTATGTTTTTAAAAAAGTACATTTGCAAGTGTTTACTCATTTCATCTCCCAAACCTTTTTGAAGTGGATCATGTATCTGTTTGTATTTTTGGAAATTTCAGGACTCTGAGCCTCTAGTATCTAAACATAGAACTTTGCTCACAGAAAATACCTAATAAATATTTATCAGCAGGGCATAGTGACTGATGCCTATAATCCTGGCACTTTGGGAGGCCGAAGTGGGAGGATTGCTTGATTCCAAGAGTTTGAGAACAGCCTAGACAATGTAACAAGACTCATTTCCATTCCTGCAAAAATTAAAAAAAATTAGCCTGGAGTGGTGGCATGTGCCAGCTACTTAGTATGCTGAGATGGAAGGATCACCTGAGCCCAGGAGGTTAGGCTGTGGTGAGCCATGATCTTGCCACTGCACTCCAGCCTGGACAACAGACTTAAGACTCAGACTTGAAATAAATAACTAAATAACTATTAATGAGTGAGACTGCCCAGGTTCACATGACTAGTTCCTGTTAGCTAGGAGCCTGTGATTCATTTCTATCTTGATTCTAAGCCTCATAGTTCTACTTAATAATTATAATGTATTGGGCTTGGGGGCTGGAATCTTGACTTGTACCTTTGCTGGTTATGTGGCCTTTAGGCCCACTGTGGAACTTGATTTTCTCCTAGGTAAATTGACAGTGTCAACTTGACAGTGTCAACTCCTTTTGGTTCTTAGGATATGAGGAAGTGTTATCCAGTTCCTGATGCACACAGATGCTTGAAGAACGGTAGCTATTCCTAAAACACACCCACGGAAATGTTAGCCTAAGAGGGTTTGGAAACCATTTTTTTTCTTAAGTTTTAAAACAGTTTATTAGAGAAAGAAGAAGGGAAAGATAGACATGCTAGAGTTGGCATAGGCGAGAAGAAACCACCACCATCTGTTTTATAATTTCTGAATACAGGGCTTATTTCCCTTATGAAAACTACTACTGCAGTAATTCATAAACCTAGATATTTTTCTTTACTCTTGATTATTAGAACTAAGAGCAACCTTTATAGGCAGTTGGGAATTAATTTTCTCTACAAAATTGATGTAAAATAGGGCTTCCTGTTTGCACTACCTCTCTATAACTTCAATTTGTGCCCACTCGGAATTAAAATAATTATACAGACAAGTAGACAAGTAGTCTGTATAAAATAATTATACAGACGAGTGTCCCCAGCATCTACTTTTGAACCCTTCTAAACCCATGACTTTCTCTGCATTGCTGCCCTCTTTCCCTTCATGCCCTATAAAAATATTGAAGCATCTGGTATTAGTTAATGTTATCGGTTCATCTGCTGGGTACCAAAAATTGCTTCATTCTGAAGTATGTTATCTTAAACTATAGATTTGTTTGTTTGTTTGTTTTTTGAGTTGGAGTCTTACTCTGTCACCCATGCTGAAGAGGATTGGCATGCTTATGGACACTGCTGTCTCGACCTGCTGGGCTCAGGCAATTCTTCCACCTCGGCCTTCTAAGTAGCTGGAACTACAGGCATGCACCACCATGCCTGGTTAATTTTTTGATTTATTGTACAGATGAGGTCTTGTCAAGTTGCCCAGGCTGGTTTTGAACCCGTGGACTCAGGCGATCCTCTTACCTTGGCCTCCCAAAGTGCTGGGATTATAGGCATGAGCTACCACAACCAGCCTGGATTTGTATTTTAACACCTTCAATTTCTTACTGTGAATGAAAAAAATCCCCTCCTCCCTTTTTGGAAAAAGTGTAGGTATCAGCAAGTAGGCAGAAAGATTTTTGTTTGCTTAATACTGAAAGGCTTTAAGGCTATTCATTTTCCTTGGACTATATCTGATTATATTTTCTAAGTGTTGTTAAGCAGTAGTCTCATTGTTACTAACCTGTAATTGCAGATTTCCTTGATTCATGAATTCCTTAGACTAGTATTTTGAAATTTCTAATTTTTTATTATTTAAAATTAGTAATGTTACTGCTTTGGAAATTAAGAATATGGCTTTGTGTACAGTTTATATTTATTTGGAACTTTCTGCGGTTTTCTTTAAATGTTATAAATTTTTATAAGTGGGCTGGACATTGTGGCTTATGCCTATAATCCCAGCACTTTGGGAGGCCGAGGCGGGTGGATCGCTTGAGCCCAAGGATTTCAGACCAGCTTGGGCAGCACAGCGAGACCTCGTATCTGTAAAAAGTCAAAAAATTAGCTGAGTGGGGTGGCACTAGCCTATAGTCCCAGCTACTTGGGAGGCAGAGGCAGAAGGATTGCCTGAGTCAAGAAGTTGTAGGATGTGGTGAGCCGTTATCATGCCTCTTTGATGTTATAGGAGACATGTCTAAGATTTTAGACATGTGTGGTTTGTTGTTAAAGAAAACCTGTCTTAATCATATTAGGCATATTTTGGTGGATGGGGATAGATTCAATCCTTGGCCTTTTTCTTGTCATCCTGGAGAGGACAGAGTGAATTAGTGTTGGCTGTTAAAAGTCAACCTGCTGGCTGCTTGGGGCCAAGGAGCCTGTGTGTGCTTTTGGTGCTGGCATTTTTTTTTTGTACCTGAAGCCTGCTTGCCTTGTGTGTGACCTCTAGACTAGTGTTTCTTCCACACCTGTGTTACAATGACCAGATGAGATTAAAATTCAGATTAGTAGGCCCTGCCCCAGAACTATTAAATCAGAATCTTTGGGGAGGGACAGTCTAGACTATGTAATTTAAGCAAGCACCCTAGTTGATCTTTTTACCTTGTGATCATGGAAATTGTGGAAATATCAAAGACAGTGGTATTAAGAACTCTACATATTCATCATCTATCTAGCTTCAATAATGATTGATACATGGTTAATCTTATTTCATCTGTACTCACCCTTGTTTTCTCTCTCTACTCTATTATTTTGAATCTAGTCCCAGACATAGCATTTATTTTTTTTTTGTGAATTTCACAGTATGTACCTGTAAAAGATAAGGACTCTTAAAAAAAAGAGTCCAATACAATTGATCATGCCTAAAAGTTGATCATTATTTAATCTTATGAAATAGTCAATGTCATATATTTGTTCGATTATCTCTAGCTCTGTATCACAGTTTGAATTAGGATCTGATTATGACTCACTGTAGCCCCGCAGCCTTGATCTCATGGGCTCAGGCAATCCTTCTGCCTCCACTTCCCAAACAGCTGGACTACAGGCTCATGCCACTAATTTTTTAATTTTTTTGTAGAGACAAGATCTTGCTATGTTGCCTAGGCTAGTCTCGAACTCCTGGGCTCAAGTGATCTTTCTACCAAAGCCTCCCAGAGTGATGGGATTACAGGCATGAGCCACTGTGCTCAGCTGGATTCCTTTCTTTATGTACAATTTTCTTATTCTTTCTTTTTTTGGAGTTGGAGTCTTACTCCATCGCCCAGGCTGGAGTGCAGTGGCATGCTCATGGCCACCCCAGCGTTGACCTGCTAGGCTCAGGAGATCCTTCTGCCTCAGCCTTCCAAGTAGCTGGAACTACAGGTATGTGCTATCATGTCTGGCTGATTTTTGGATTTATTGTAGAGACGAGGTCTTACCATGTTGCCCAGGCTGGTCTTGAACCCCTGGGCTCAACCTCCTAAAGTGCTGGGATTACAGGCTTGAGCCATTGCGCCCGGCCTATGTACAATTTTTCAAATTGAGGAGGTGATTTTCTAATTTATTTATCTACTAGGGCTGCCACAATAAATATCACAAACTTGTTGGCTTAAACAACAGAAATTTATTTTCTCATAGTTATGGACTCTGGAAGTTTGAGATCAAGGTGTTGGCAGAGTTGGTTCCTTCTGAGGCTTGTCTCCTTGGTTTATAGATGACTACCTTCTCCCTTTGTCTTCACATGCTTATTCCTGGGCCTGTGTGTGTCTTGTGTTCTAATCTCCTCTTCCTATAAAGATCAGACATATTAGATTACGGCCTATCTCAGTGACTTCATTGTATCTTGATTATCTCTTAAAAGGTTCTGTCTCCAAATACAGTCACATTCTGTGATACTGGGGGTTAGGACTTCAATATATTTTCAATTTTGGAGGGGAGTAGACTTCAGTTAATAACATCTAGCATCCTATAAAGGTAAACTTTTTTTTTTAAAGTGCCCTGATGAACACATTTTGTTTCAATTCAATACAGTTATCTTCAATGATGTTCAAATTTGGCCACTTGGGAGCCTATTTATTCTTGGATAGTTTTCTTGCTTCTGGATATGACAAGAGGTTCTATGCCTACCTTAATAACAGATCTGCTGCTCCAGACCTGAATCAGATATTTCTTTCAGGAGTCCTGGTTTCTTTTAGTGGAGTATGTTGCCAGATGATTTTTTAAGTGATCTAATCTTGGAAACTTCATGCCTAGGCTTTTTTTGTCACCATAATATGGGAGGCATTGTAGTACACTGGTTTAGAATGTGGACCCTGGAGATTCATATTCTCATATGCGGCCTGGCTCCATTACTTAGGAACTGTTTGACTTTGGGCAAAGTACCTATTTTTTCTGTATCTCAATTTCATCAGTATAATCTTTTCCTCATCTACTGTATAAGCTTTATGAGGGCAAAGACTTTATATTGTTTACTGCTGTATTTTTTTTTTTTTTTTTTTGAGTTGTAGTCTCACTCTGTCACCCAGACTGGAGTGCAGTGGCCACTCCCGGCCACCGCAGCCTCGACCTGCTCGGCTCTGGCGATCCTTCCGCCTCAGCCTTCCAAGTAGCCGGAATTACAGGCATGCGCTACTACGCCCAGCTGATTTTTTTGATTTATTGTAGAGATGAGGTCTCGCTGCCCAGACGGGTTTCGAACCCGCGGGCTCAGGCAACAATCCACTCACCTCAGCCTCCCAAAGGCGCGGGATTACAGGCTGAGCCACCGAACCCGGTTTACTGCTGTATTTTTTAGCACCTAAGACAGGGCCTGGCACATAATTGGTACTTGATAAATATTTGTTAATGATTGCATTTGTGAAATGACAGTAATAGTAGTATTCTCTTTATAGAATAATGAGTTATTTATGAATAATGCTTATTAAAATACTTATAACTCTCAAGAACTGTGAAAGTTCTGAGATTTTACCCTATTTACAAGCTTACAAATTTCACGTATACTGACAGAAGACACAGGACTCTTCCATTAGAGACAGAGTACTTTATTATTCATAGCAGTAGCAATACTGAAGTATCACCTTTTTTTTGCTCTCATTCCCTGAGCCCCAGTTCTCACAGGGCAATATAATGATGACAAGGTGAAATCTGTATATGCAATGGACTAGGTTATAGTAGAGGAACCCTGAATTTAGGGTACCTGAACTTTTTTATAAACAGACTTATTCCAGAGGAAGATACTTTATCTTCTGATGCCATTTACTATACAAACAGTAAATATATATATTTTAAAGAGATGGAGTCTTGCTGTGCTGCCCATGCTGGTCTCAAACTCCTGGCCTCAAGTGATCTCTTGCCTTTGCCTACCAAAGCATTAGGTGTGAGCCACTGTGCAAACATCCTTGAAAAGATAGTGTGGGACAAAAGGGCAATCAGTGCCTCTGCTTGTAAGATGTGCAGAGACATGAGAGATGCTGAAAGAATCATTTCTCAACAAATAGCATTGAGAGATGTAATCAGTAAATATTGGTCACTATAATATTGTTGATGATTTCTTTATGCTCATTTCCCAACCTAAACATAAATAAGATTTCTTCTTACCTTCTTAATCTAGCCCTTGTTTATTTATTTGTTTGTTAGGTTTTTTTTTTTTTTTTTGCGTTAGAGTCTCACTCTGTTGCCCAGGTTGGAGTGCAGTGGCATGCTTACGGCCACCACAGCCTCAACCTGCTAGGCTCAAGCAATCCTTCTGCCTCAGCCTTCCAAGGAACTGGAACTACAGGCGTGTACCATCGTGCCTGACTAATGTTTTGATTTATTGTAGAGATGAAGTCTCACCAAGTTGCCCAGGCTGGTCTCGAGCCCCTGGACTCAGGTAATCCTCTTGCCTCTGCCTCCCAAAGTGCTGGGATTACAAGCGTGAGCCACCGTGCCTAGCAGATTCTAACTCTTGTTTAATAGTTGTCTTCCCATCTTTTCTTGCAAGACTCCTGGATGTGTATTTTATGATTTGTGGCACATTCTCTAACACTTTATTTGTTAATGTTGGCTGCTTGTTTAATTTTAAGTGGTGTTATACAAATCCTAACCCTTTATCTTGCAACAATCTTCTCTGCATTATGTTTTTGGGTTCTGCAGGGTATGACTGAGCATCTCTACTTTTTTACTTTTTGTTTTTTTAAATAAAGTATTACTGGAATTTATTTGGTAGATTGATAGATTGTATTAGAAATGTTATTTTATCTTGCCATGGGGCACCATGTTTGCCATGGTCTGAATGTTTTTGTCATCCTCCCGTCCTCACCAAATTAATACATTGAAACCTAATTCCCATTGCCATGGTATTAGGTTGTGGGACCTTTGAGATGTAATTAGATCATGGAGGTGGAATCCTCTTGAATGGGATTTAGGGTCCTAATAAAAAAAAAGTCTTCAGGGAAGTGCCTTGACTCTTCCAATATGTGAAGCCAAAATGAGAAGATACCATCTATGAACCAGAAAGTGGGCTCTCACCGTACAGTAAATCAGCCAGTACTTTGACCTTGGACTTCCCAGGCCAAGATCTGGGAGCAATTAATTTCTTTTGTCTATAAGTCACCCAGTTTATGGTATTTTGTTATAGAAGCCCAAATGCACTAAGACAATGCTAAACAAAAGTTTTATTTTTCCTCCATCTTTTCTTTTTTTGTTATTCTTTTTATCCTTTGAATATATGTAAAAACACATCACTCCATTTTATTAGGCTCTTGAGACTGTTGAAACTTGTATGACAGTCTTCTATGCTTTACTACTAAGATTAAAAACACAGACTCCTGAATCACTTACCAATGTGTATTTGCAATTTTTGACACTATGATTTTGATGAACAGAAATTTAATAGTAATATTTTTGAAATCTGATAATACTTGTTTTTAGATTTTTAAATTTCAAAAAAGATAATTGGGCAAATGGGTGAAGGTTTAACATAATGATGCTCTCTTTCATTTAGTTTAAAATGTACAATAAAAAGCATAAAGGACTGAATCTGGAGGTAACAATATTTTCTTAAAATTACATGGAGAAAGTGGAATCCTCTTTTCTATTATATCATCAGATAGCATGTTCTGAACCAGTATAGGACTCAGAGCAGTTATTGGGAGTCAGAGCTTGCCAACTGATTACATGAACACATGACTGAATTTTCTCTGGATCTGTTTTTTGAATCTGTATTTGAGGATGGTGTTCTGCCGGAGGAGTTGTGTGAGTTAAAAATCTCAAATCTTGGCATGCATTTTATGAAAGCAAAGGGAAATGGAAAAAAATTTACTCTCAATGGCTTCTGTTTTTCCAGGATATTTAAAATTATATTGCTTTTTTTTTTTTTTTTGCTGCTCAGTTGCTTTAAATTGTTATGTGTAGTATTGTTGAGTGAACTGTTTGTTATGAAGATTTTTCAACTGCTTTTTATATCAACTGGACTTTTGATTAACTATTTTTATAGTAATGGTAACTTCTGCTTCACTATTCAGTTTTTCAAAGTGTCTTTCAGTTCTTGTCCCCAATTTATGTTGGGTGAATTTAAGACCGTTTCTTTTGAGATTATCCTAGATATTAAGAAAGTGTGAGAGAATTTTAGTTTTCTTTTATTCCTAGAAGTTGATTATGGAGTCTAAAATAAAATCCACAAGTTCTCTCTGAATCATAGTATATTTTATCAAGCAATCCTTCTCCCTGTGACTTGACACTTTCAGTATTAACACAATACAGTTACCATTCTATATATCATATCTTGTCAATATAATATATCCAGGTAGAACTAAAAATACCTGTTAATTTTTTCTGTTCTCTGTTGACTATAAGAACTTAGAAATATCTGAACATTGAAAGCAAACTCTTTTCCTCTAAATATTTAGCTATGGAGTCCTTTTTAATATTTTACCTGTCTACAGTGCTTGTATTGAATTCATATTTAGAAACAGAGTCCTTGCTTGGCATCTACTTAACCTTATTTTGGGAGTTTCTTTTAAAATAAGCAATTAATGTGTCCTGGTTGACATTTGAAGAATTTAACTGATTCATTCAACTTCAGAAAGTACTGCAAAGAAAAGAGAAGCATAGTAGAAATCTAAAGTTGTGGTTTATGAAGTGAAAGTATAGTTAGGACCTTTTTCTGTAGAATATCTTCTCTCTAATCAATATACAAATACAGTGTGCTAGTTATTTAATATTTATTTGTAATTCCATAGACTGACATCTAATATTCAGATTGTATAAAATTTTCTGGCTCCACATTCTGAGGCTTATATTTTGTTTGTAGTGAAGTGACCTTTTGCTTTACTCCCAATTTTTTCTACTTAGGGTCTCAGGCATTGAAATGATAGAAGTGAAGCTGTCAGGTATAAAGGTAATTTTGGTTTTGAATGCTGTTATGGTACTTTCCTCTCCCTACAGTTTGCAGACCCTCAGAGACCTAAAGGGTAGAAATAATTGGAACATGATTATTGCTAAAACATCTTTCCTTTTGAGGCAGGAGGGAAAGAACAGGTATATATAGAAAAAATAAAGATGGAAGAGGCACCCTAAAAAAGTTTGTACCTACTCAGTGAAGAGGCATAAAATGATACCCATGAACTAGAGCCATGGTATTGTGCTTCCTGCCTCAGCATTGGCTAACATTCACTTTAAAGGAATTTTTGAACTTGGTGGGACCTTATAAGTGCTGTAATCAAGGTTCCTTAGTCTTACAATTTGTTTGCTCATTTAAGAAGTATTTATTGACTGCCTGCAGTGTGAATTCAGTAATTTTGCTAGGCATTGAAGATATAAGAGAATCAAAGTCAAAATATTGTTCTCCAGGAATTGATAAATTGATGAAGAAACTGGTAATATATGCAATTTAGTGGAGCGGGATGTTTCTGAAATGTATATGTAACTTGCCATGGGAGCAGGGAGACCCAAGCAGCTAGGGGAATTCTTAGAGGATAAATGCTTGAGTCCTTCCAGGCAGACTAGTTGGGAGCAGGCATTCTAGGAAGAGGCTGCATGTAAAGATATGAAAGCACATATTACATGTGTGGGTTGGGGAGGGCGCATGGCAAGAGATTGGGTGGAATAGAAAACCTGAATAGAAAAAACAAAAACAACCTGAGTTAGGTCAAATAGAAAATCTGAATAGAACAGAAAGTCTGAGTAGAAAAAAACCTGAATAGAAAAAAAAAAAAACAACCAAAAAAAAAAAAAAAACTTGAATAGAATTCAGATTTTCTTTTAGTAAGAGGGACCTGTAAAGTAGAAGAATGGCTGACTCTGATGAGATTTGAATTTTAAAAGATCATTATGATAGTTTTTAGATCATTATGGTAGATCATGTCTTGATGACACTGAATTGGTGTGAGGAATGAGACTGCAGGTATAATAACCAGTAGGGACACTAGTATAATAGTTCAGATTTCCTAATCTGAGGAGGAGCTAGATGGAACAGTGTAGAGAAGATAAAGAAAACGGTTCTGATAAGTGTCAAGAAGACAGAAGAGTATAAAAGGAGGCAATTGGAATGCCTTTTCTCTTTTGCCTTGAGTGCATGTGAGTATTAATGCCCACAACTGCCTGGTCAACTAAATAAAATGCTGTGAAAACTTTAAGGAAGACAAGGTCTGAAAAATTGTCCATTGAATTTAATTCTAGGAAGTCATCAGTGGATTTACTGAAGTGAGAAAGCGTAATGATTCAGTCACAATTTCAAAGTGCTTGTGAGAAACAGTGGCCTCGAAGATGTCATAGGATTTCTGGACAGTTTGATGATGCAGTTTAAATTAGATCATCTTTATTTGTAGAGGCAATAGTCTGCATTGGGATTTTCTATGACCTATCTCAGCTGCCTGGGGTTAGGAACAAAGAATGTAAACAAGAGGCTGAAGAAGACATAGTGGGGTGGTAGTGTTGGGACTTTGCTCAGTGGGTGTGACAGGCTAGAAGGTATCAGGATCTTGGAGGAGCTGAAAGATCAATTAGCATTGGCCACATTTCTTACAATGGAGAAACTGAAGTCTGCTGATAAGTGATTTGCCACTGGAGAAAGAGTGTACTTTTGGAGTAAGATAGATCTAGACTTGCTACTTATTGACTTTGCAATGGGGAAAATTATTTTAAAATCTTTGTCCACATAAATCTTCTTATTCTCCAGTTCCAGATGAAGAAACTAATAGCAGATAATTGTGGGTGATTGCTAGTACTAGTATGAATAAGGTTCTAGGAATCAGAGTCAGATCTGAATTTGAATTTCAGATGTGGGACCTTATATAATTTACTTGAACTCTGAGTCTGTTTCTTTCTCAATAAAATGAAGGTATTCTCACAGGATATTTTGAAGATTAAGACTAATAGAGATAATTTAATTGTACTCTTTTTCTTTTCTTTTTTAGTAGGAATCTCACTCATGGCCACCGCAGCCTCGACCTGTTGGGCTCAGGTGATCCGTCTAAGTAGCTGGAACCACAGGCATGCACCACCATGCCTGGCTAATTTTTTGATTTATTGTAGAGACTAGGTCTCGCTAAGTTGCACATGCTGGTCTCGTATCCCTGGACTCAGGCAGTCTTCTTGCCTGTGCCTCCCAAGGTGCTGGGATTACAGGTGTGAGTCATTGTGCCTGGTTTGAAATATTTTCTTAATATAAGGACTGACAGCGTAATACCATAGAAACTGACAGCCAATTATTATTTATTTTTACTGTTAGTCACAGGGAACAGTTGGGTCTTTCTTTCCTAAGAATTTGTGTCATTTGCATTATGGAATTTCAGTAAGATATGTATAGAAATAGACTTACTCTTATTTATTCTGCCTGGTACTCAATATGCTTTTTCAGTCTGAAGACTATCTTTAGTTCTAGATAACATTGTACCAGTGTCTATGTAAATATCACATTCTCTATTTTATCACTTCATCTTGCACTGTTCTTACTGAATACTCTTCAGAGTTGTTCAGTTTGTCATCCATATTTCCTAACTTTTCTTTCATATTTTTTGTCTTTCTTTTTATGAATCATTTTGGATGATTCTTCCAACGTTTGCCTTGGCTTTTTTTTAAAACCTTTTTTAAGGTCTACTGTTGAACCCATTCCTGAGTTAATTTTAATGACTATATATTCATATCAGAAGTTTGTTTGCTTTCCAGAGGTGTCTGTTTTTATTTCATAGTGTATGATATTTGTATTATGAACTTGAGTCCTTCCTTTATTTCATGTATATATATATATTTTTTTGAGTTGGAGTCTCACTCTGTCGCTCAGACTGGAGTGCAGTGGCCGCTCCTGGCCACCGCAGCCTTGACCTGCTGGGCTCCGGTGATCCTTCAGCCTCAGCCTTCCAAGTAGCTGGAACTACAGGTGTGCGCTACCACGCCCGGCCGATTTTTGATTTATTGTAGAAATGAGGTCTCGCCAAGTTACCCAGGCGGGTCGCGAACCCGCGGGCTCAGGCAATCCACTCACCTCAGTCTCCCAAAGGCGCGGGATTACAGGCTGAGCCACCGAGCCCGGCTTCATGTATATTTTAAAGTCCTATAGAGAATATTCTGTTGTCTGTTATTTGCTACAAGAGTTAACATTATTGTATGCAGTCTGATAATCAAGCATACTTGGTAGTTTTTAATATGGGTTGTCTTCCACAGGAGTGTAGATGATTCGATAAACATATGGTGCTTTGTGATGATTTTGTTGTATGCTGACTTGACATTTGGTCAAACATTCTGGGTATGTCTGTGAGGGTGTTTTAGATGAGATTAACATTTGTATTGCTAGACTGAGTAGAACAGAGTGCCCTCCTTAATGTGGGTGAGCCCCATCCATTCGTTGAAAGCCTGAGTGGATTAAAAGGCTAAATCGGTCATGAATAAGAAGGAGCTCCTCCTGCCTGATTGCCTTGAGCTGGGACATGAGTCTTTTTCTTCTTATGATCTCAAATGGAAATATCAGCTATTCTTGAGTCTTAAACCTGACTTTCAGATGGAACCTACATCATTGGCTGTCCTGGTTCTCAGGCCTTTAGACTTAGATTGGAACTGTGCCATTGGCTGTCCTGGCTCTTTAGCTTGCTGACTGTAGATCTTGGGATTTCCAGAATTGCTTGAGACAGTTTCCTCTTCCCCACCCGCCGTGGTTCTGTCTCTCTGGCAAACCCTAACTAATGTAGATTTTGGTACTGAGAGTAGTTCTTGAGGAACATAATTTTATTTATTTTTAATTTATTGGATTTTAAAGATGTGGGGTACAATTCAGGATTAGATATACAAGTGGTCATCATACAGGTAAAGTTTGGGCCTCCCTTTGCTTTGCCTGATTTGAGATCATTAATGTTATGTGCCCTCCCTGCCCCCCCCGGCAATTTCTGGCTACTACCATCCCTTTCTTATAGTATTATAGTAAATGTACAGGGTCTGCTTGTAAGAACATGTGGTACTCAGTTTTTTGTTTCTGTGATAGATCACTGAGTATTATAGACTCTGATTCTCTCCAAGTTGTTCTGAAGTCCATAATTTTGTTCTTCTTTATGGCTGTGTAATATTCCATCATGTATATGTACCACATTTTTTTATCCAGTCCAGTTTTGATGGGCAGTACAGTTGGTTCCATGTTTTTGCTACTGTGAATAGTGCTGCAGTAAACATGCATGTGTAGGTATCTTTTTAGTAGAATGATTTGAGTTCCTCCAGGTATATTCCCAGTAGGGGGATTGCTGGTTCATATGGAAGGTCAATTTCTAGTCTTTTAGAAGTTGCCACACTGTTTTCCATAGAGGTTGAACTAGTTTGCATTTCCACTGGAAGTGTAGAAGTGTTCCCTTTCCTCTGCAGCCTCGCCAGCCTCTGTTGTTTTTGTTTCATTAATGATGGCCATTCTTATTGGAGTTAGGTGGTATCTTTTTTTTTTTTTTTTGAGTTGGAGTCTCACTCTGTCGCCCAGACTGGAGTGCAGTGGCCACTCCCGGCCACCGCAGCCTCGACCTGCTGGGCTCCGGCGATCCTTCCGCCTCAGCCTTCTGAGTAGCCGGAATTACAGGCATGCGCTACTACGCCCAGCTGATTTTTTGATTTATTGTAGAGATGAGGTCTCGCTGCCCAGGCGGGTCTCGAACCCGCGGGCTCAGGCAATCCACTCACCTCAGCCTCCCAAAGGCGCGGGATTACAGGCTGAGCCACCGAGCCCGGCTTAGGTGGTATCTTAATGTGGTTTTTATTTGCATTTCTTTGATGATTAGTGAGGCTGAGCATTTTTTCATATGTCTGTTGGCTGCTCATATGTCTTCTTTTGAGAATTGTCTATTCACATCTTTTGCCCTCTTTTTAATGGGGCTGTTTGTTTTTTTCCTTTCAGTATGTTTCAGTTCCTTGTAGATACTGGATGTTAGGCCTTTGTCAGATATACAGTTGGCAAATATTTTTTCTCATTCTGTGTGCTGTCTCCCCACTCACTTGATGGTTTCTTTTGCTTTGCAGAAACTTTTCAGTTTGATGAGGTCTCACTTGCCTATTTGATCTCTAATGGCATGGGCTTTTGAGGTTTTGACCAGGAATTGGTTGCCTCTTCCGATTTCTGTAAGGGTGTCTTCTGCATTTTCTAAGGTTCGTAAAGTTTGTGGTTTTACTGGGCGCAGTGGCTCATACCTATAATCCCAGCACTTTGGGAGGTAGAGGCAAGAGGATCATCTGAGTCCAGGGGTTTGAGACCAGCATAGGCAACTTGGCAAGACTTCATCTCTACAATAAATCAAAAAATTAGCCTTGTGTGGTGGTGCATGCCTGTGTTTTCAGCTACTTGGAAGGCTGAGGTGGAAGGATCACCTGAGCCTATCAGGTTGAGGCTGTGGTGGCTGTGAGTGTGCCAATGCACTCCAGCCTGACTGACAGAGAGAGACTCCTACTCAAAAAAAAAAAAAAAAAGTTTGGGTTTTACATTCAGGTCTTTGATCTATTTGGAGTTGATTTTTTGTGTATGATGATATGTAGGGGCCCTGATTCATTCTTCTGCATGTGGTCACCCAGTTTTCCCAGTACCATTTACTGAATATGTTCTCCTCTCTCCTGTGGTGGTTGTTGGAGGCTTTGTCAAAGATGAGTCATGGTTGAGAAATTGAGGTTTGCTTCTGGAATCTCTATCCTGTTCTGGTGGTTTATATGCCTGTTCTTATACTAACACCAGGTTGTTTTGATTATTGTAGCCTTATAATAAAGTTTAAAGTCTGGAAGTGTGATACCTCCCACTTTGTTTCTTTTGCTAAGGATTGTTTTGGCTATTCCTGATCATTTATGTTTTCATATGCATTTTTGTATTGTTTCCAGATCTGACAGGAATGCTATTGGTAGTTTAATGGGTATAGCATTGAATCTGTAGATTGCCTTTGGTAGGATGGACATCTTAACAATGTTGATTTTTTCAATCCGTGAAGCATGGAATATTTTTCCATTTGTTTGTGTCATCTTTGACTTCTTTGAGCAATGTTTTGCAGTTTTCATTGTAAAGCTATTTCACTTCTCTTTCACTTTAACTTTTCATTGTAAAGATGCCAAGGTATTTCATTTTTTGTGTGGCTGTTGTGAATGGGATTGTGCTTTTTATTTGGTTCTCTGCCTGTTTGTTGTTGGTGCATAAGAATGTAACTGTCTTTTGCACATTTATTTTGTACCCTGAGATTTTGCCAAAGTCCTTTATCAGTACAAGGAGGTTTTTGACAGAATCTTTTGGATTTTCTTTTTTCTTTTTTTTTTAATCGGAGTTTCATTCTGTTGTCCAGGCTGAAGTGCAGTGGCATGCTCAGGGCCACTGCAGCTTTGACCTGCTGGGTTCAGGTGATCCTTCTGCTTCAGCCTTCCAAGTAGCTGGAACTACAGATGTGTACCACCCTGCCCAGCTAATTTTTTTTTCATTGTAGAAATGAGATCTCCCCAAGTTGCCAGGCTGGTCTCGAACCTGTGGGCTCAGGCAATCCTCTCACCTTGGCCCTCCAAAGTGCTGAGATTGTAGGCATGACCCACAGCGCCCAGCCTTCTCTTGGATTTTTTGAGGTATAGGATCGTATTGTTAGCAAAGAGGGATAACTTCTTTTCCTATTTGGATACCCCTGATTTCCCTGATTGTTCTAGCTAGGAATTCCAACACTATGTTGAACAAGAGGAGTGAGAGTGGGCAGCTTTGTCTTGTTGAGGAACATAATTTTAAAGATGGGTTTTCTCAATTGGGTTTTGAGGTTTCTGGAATTGGGTTTCTAGGCTGATTAATCTAAAAGATTTTAGTGACTCTGTTTCCAGTAGTAAAGAGAGAACTGATAGGCCATGGCATGATCTGACAACAGATACACAATATCACCCTTGGATACTCCTAATCAACCACTTGTAAGAAGAATCAAGGATCTAGGTACCCTGTATATATATACTTTTGAACATTTTTGGCAAACTAACACATATAATGATAACACATATAATGAGATTGTCTGATTGTTCCTAATGTTTCCAAAGTGGGAAAAGAAAAGGATGCGCTCAAGGATTCAAATTCCCAGCTAAAGCACCACAGACATGACCTTAAGGCTTCTATGTGTGCCCTGAAAGAGAACTTTATCTCTTATAGCCACAGGACTGAGATTGCTGAAAATCAAACTCAGAAGTTTATCCCATGACTGGCTGAATTATAACGCAAGCTGAACTCCCAGCCTCATAGAGTGTCTCCTGTTAAAGAGAAGGCATTAATTGGGAAGGAATGGAATCCTGAAGGTTGAAATGAGGATACATGGGAAGTTGTCCCATGCAGTGTCCCCTGATGAAGCTGAGGGAATTGAACCTCCATATTCTAATAAGTCTTCTTTGCCAGGGGTTGTGGCCTCTCTACCCCCAATAGGAGTAACTTCTCCGTAATCTGAGGGCATTAACCCACTGCATTATCAGAGGGAGCTGTAATGGCCTCTTTAAGGCAATTGCTTTGCAAGATAATGCTGAGTCCACTCAGGACCCACTGCTTCCAAAGCAATTATTAAAGCAAGCTCCTAAAGGTGAGATACAAAGCATGACCCATGAGGAGGTATACTATGCCCCAAAATAACTTCTTGAGTTTTCTCACTATACATACAGAGATCTGGGGAACATGATTGGGAATGGATATTAAGAGTGTGGGATAATAAAACTGAATCGAGCCAAATTTATTGACATGGGCTCACTAAGCAAAGATGCTGCATTTAATGTTGTAGTTCAGGGTGTTAGAAAGGGCTCTAAGAGTATGTTAGTTGACTGAAACTTGGACCAAAAGGTGGCCCATAGCAAGTGAATTAGAAATGATAGACTTGTTTTGGTAGAACATAGAGAAAAGGATTCAAAGTTCTAGGAAGACTGGTACATTTGTCCAATGTGCATTTGTCATTTAAAACACACTTCTGGGCGACAGAGTGAGACTCCAACTCAAAAAAAAAACACAAAAACCAAAGAATAAAACACACTTGTCTACCTTGAGGGGATCCAGAAGACACACCTTTCACCACAACTATGAGAAATAGATTTGTGAGGGGAACCCCAGCATTCTTCAAGAGCTCTGTGATTGTTCTTCTCTGTAGGTCAGAACTTACAGCACGAATTAGAGTCACTGAATTGGGAAACCAAAATGCAATGGGAGCAATTGGGTCCTGGGGTGTCAGAGGCCAAGTGTAGTACTCAACCCATGGTGTTGGCTAGTTGATTATGGTGTTTTGGTATGGGTGGGTATTATCCAATTCATTAAAGATCTGAATAGAGCAAAAAGACTGATCCACTTACAAATAAGAGGGAACTCCTCCTGCCTGACTGCCTTTAGCTGGAACATGGGTCTTTTCCTTCCTTTGGAATTAATCTGAATCTTTGGCTCCTTTTGAGTCTCAAATATGCCAACTTTTAAAAAAAATTTTTAATTTTAAAGATGTGGGGTATGATTCATAGTTAGGTATACAAATGTTCATTATGTAGATATCCTTGTTGATGAGGTGTGCCATCTCCTCTGCTGGCAAAATCTGCCAACTTTCATACTGAAATACTATCAACTCTCCTGGGTCTTCAACTTGCGAACTGCAGATCTGGGTAGGCTTGGAAATCTGACTTTTCTTTGGTGATTCTCCTTCTACCTGAGATTCAAGGCAGATGACGTGGTTTTATGGTAGATGACAAGGCAGATGACACAGCAGATGACAAGGCAGATGACATGACATTTTCCCTGGCTTGTAGGCAAGTTTTATAGTCCCCGTTCACTGTTGTGATCTGGGTCACATACCATCATTTAGTATTATAAAACTAGCTTCTGCTGTGTGTGATGGCTCATGCCTGTAATCCCAGCATTTTAGGAGGTGGAGGGAAGGGGATTGCCTGAGACCAGCAGTTTGAGACCAGCCTGGGCAACTTGGCGAGGACTCATCTCTACAGTAAATTAAAAAATTATCCGGGTGTGGTGGTGCACGCCTGTAGTTCCAGGCTAAGGCAGAAGGATCGCCTGAAACTAGCTGGTGGAGACTGCAGTGGCCATGAGCATGCCATTGCACTTTAGCCTGGGAGACAGAGTGAGACTGCAACTCAAAAAAAAAAATTGGCTTCTTGGGGCACATATTATCAGTCTTGATTGGGCATCTCAAGAGCTTCCCCAAACTCTCTTTATGACAGTTTTACATCAGCTACACCACGATGTGCTAGGATCGATCAATGAGGAAATTAGAGAGCTGTCTAATCAGTGGACTGTCGCACCTCTAATTTATTTTTACTATTTTATTTTTATTGTCATTTACCCTGCAGCCTGTAGACTGATAGAAAGAGGTGGCCATAGGTACACAGGATGGTGGGACTGGAGTGAAATTGCAGTATCCCCAGAACTTGGAGAGCAGAAGGGAACTTAATTTCCCTGGGAAGCAGTATGGGTGGGAAGAAGTATGCATCACTGTTACTGTCTCCTCTTAACCCAGGGCCACTTAAATATCATTAGTCTCATGGATCACAATCAGGTCACTTAACAAGGTACCAAGAAGGGGTGTGGTGTGTGTGAGTGTGTGTGTGTGTGTGTGTGTGTGTGTGTGTGTGTGTGTGTGTGTGTGCCCCTGTCTGTTGGAATGTTATGAAAGCCTGATATCTTTGATCTATCATTTGAACCAGGAATAATTTTACTAGCAATAGATATGACAGTTTTAGGTGTGAATTTTAAAATTCTAACCCTGAACACATGAGACTGGAAAAAAACAAAACAAGATCTGCTCTTTTCTATTAGTAATCAATTGTTGTTGGCTTTTAGCAGACAAGTAGTTTTAAGCCCAAGAGGTATAAGAAGAAATTTATGGGAAAACTTTGGGAACAGATGTCTATTATTAGTATTTGATTTTAGTTACAGAAAACCAGTCTTAATTTGTGGAACCCTGGTATTCCACAGGAGTAGAATTTGAGAGCCACTGATCTTGTCTAGTCAGTCTCCTTTCACCAGTGCAAAATGTAGTCTACACTGTGACTTACTCAAGATTCCAAGGTCATGTAGCTCAGGGCAGAAGCATGATTAGAACTCAGGAGCTGAGAGGTGTTCTTTCCAATCCTTGTGGAAATAAGAGAAGTGGACTTCTTTTATTTCATTTTTTAAGTAGGCACTGGAATATATATCTTAGTCTTAAGGGATTTTGCCTATGAAAGCAGTGACCTTATCAGGCATAGACAATTTCCTGTGTCATTAAGATGTTCCTTGGCAGAATATTATTTTTCTTGGTGAATATATTGAAGTATAAAACATGCACAGAAAGCCAGCTCTGTTTTTCCTGAGTGAATTAACTGTATTGTAGCTTATCTGTGGCAAATCTTGCTTTTGAGTTTATTGACAGCGGCTCCTGTCATTAGTGACTTGCTTGGATGAGATCTTGGCTTTCTCTCCTTTATTTTGACTTTTTAGCAGTCTGAGTCATAGCCAGGAAGTCCTTTGAAACCAAACCCTTGTTTGTGTTTCAGCGACATTTTGGGAAATGGTAACACTGCTTAAAGAGGTGCTTTGGTTTCTTTGTTGGATCCTTTATCTTTTTCACCAGCCTCAGTGGGCTCTTGTTCTGTCTTAGAGAAGTGATCTAGGGATCATAATGGGGACCTGGGAGCTCCCCAGCTGTCTGTGGATCAGCGCTTCACAGAACAGCTTTGTTACATTATTGAAGGTGAATTTCCAGATCCTCAAGTACACCCAAATAGAAACAAAAAATGTGAAAGAAACACTTTGAAGCTTCTTGAGGGAAGCTAGCTCTCCTCTGCCTAATTCGTAAATCTTGTCCCAGTATTCACAATGTGCAGGATAGTAGATACAGCAGGTGCTCTGGCCCAAACTTTACCTGTATTATGACCACTTGTATACCTAATCCTGAATTGTACCCTTCATATTTAAAATAAAATAACAGACAAAACAAAAACTTGTGACCACTCCTGCCATTCGTTACTATTTAAGTGGTTTATTTCGGTCAATGCGCAAAACTAACGTAACACATAGAATTAAAGATTAATCATACCTTACAGTTATTCTAGCTTAACACTTTTGACAAGATTTATTAACATTTTTTTTCTAAAGAGCTTCAAGGTACAGTTTTTGTTTATTCAGGTTACATGAGTAACTAAAGGTACATATTTAGAGAAATGACATTTAGTAGAATATTAGAAATCTGTGCTGGGTTGTAAGTTGAGTTTGACCAATGATACATCAGAATCTTCATAGACTGTTAAGAATAGTGACAATCAAATGACTTTTTCTGTGATTTGAAAAATTGTCTTTTAAGAATTAATTAAAAAAATTAATAAAGTTGGAATTTGGAATCAGACCTGGGTTGATTCCTAGTTCTTTCTAGTGGAGAAATTTTTCACCTGTAAAGTGGACTTATACTAGTGTTGGCTCATTTATTAGGTCTCAGTGACGATTAAATGAAAGAAACCATGTTACATGTTTAGCACAAGGCCTGAACACTCTTCATAAATGTCAGTATCAATCATTCTTCTAATGAAGAATCACTATCCAAAATTTACTCTTCTCAGAGTGCAGATGTGATACTTTGGCTTAAAGGACAATTTAAAAACCATTGCATGTAGTAAAAATCTACTGGAAATTATAGTACTAGTTTCCTTTGATGGGGGAGAAGTTTAGGTTTACTTTCTTTAAAATATGTTAATAAGGCCAGGTGCACTGGCTCACACCTATAGTCCCAGCACTTTGGGAGGCTGGGGTGAGAGGATTGCCTGAGCCCATGGGTTCGAGACCTGCCTGCGCAACTTGGCGAGACCTCATCTCTACAATAAATTAAAAAAAAAATAGCTGGGTGACACGGTGGTATGTGCCCGTAGTTCCAACTACTTGGAAGGCTGAGGCAGAAGGATCACCTGAGCCTAGCAGGTTGAGGCTGTGGTGGCCAGGAGCATGCCATTGCCCTCCAGCCTGGGTGACAGAGTGAGACTCCAACTCAAAAAAAAAAAAAAAGTTAATATGTAGAATTAAATTGTTCATAGTTGCTTTCTAGTAACTCTAAAAGGATTGAATTATATCTGTAGCCCAAGAATTTTTTTGCTGGCTTTCTTGATCACTTATGTTCTTATGCATGGTGCTATATAATATGACTATAAAACAATATGTTTTTACATATTACAGTTGACCCTTCAACAACATGAGCTTGAACTGTACAGGTCCACTTATATGGTAGATTTTTTTCAGTAATGTATTAGAAATTTTTTTGGAAATTTGCAACAATTTGAAAAAACTCACAAATAGATTGTGTAGCATAAAAATATTGAAAAAAATCAAGAAAAAGCTATGTCATGAATGCGTAAGATATAGATGCATGTAGATAATATTCTACTTTATCATTCCCAAAAAATATACAAAATTTATTTAAAAAGTTAAAATATATGAAAACTTATTGTGCACAAATGACACGGTGCCATTTGTAGTCCAGAGAAATGTAAATAAGCATAAAGATGCAGTATTAAATCATAAATGCACAAATCTAACTAATATATACTATACTGCTGTAATAATTTCCATCTCCTGTTGCTATTGGAATGAGCTCAAATGTTACAAGTGTCTGTTTAAAACACCACATGACACTAATCGTCTCCAAGTGAACAGTTATGTTTCCAGTAAATTGCATAATGCTGTAAAAAGTAATCTCTTATAGTTCTTGTGTATTTTTCATTGTGTATAGTACAACACTATAAACCCCGAATAACACCATAGGAAAGGTCACTCGTGATGCTGGAAGTGCTCCTAAGAAGCAGAGACAAGCCATGATATTACAAGAAAAAGTTTAATTGCTTGATATGTACCATAGATTGACTGGCTACCCTCCATTTCAGACAGATGATTCATCTTGGAAACAGACAGTGGTAAACTTACAGTGTTGAGATACCTAAGAGGTGTCTTCCTTATGACTTTCTTGTAAAATTTTTTTTTGTTTAGCTTACTGTTATAAGAATATAGTATAGTATAATACATATACAAAAATACTGCATGTTAATTGACTGGTTATGTTATAAATGAGGCTTCTGCTCAATAGTAGGCTATTAGTAATGTTTTTGTTGAGTCAAAAACTATCTGTGGATTTTTTTCCTGTGAGGGGGTTGGTGCCACTAACTCCTGCATTGTTCAAGGGTCAACTATACTTATAAGATATATATATATATATTTTTTTTTTTTGAGTTGGAGTCTTACTCCATTGCCCAGGCTGGAGTACAGTGGCATCCTCACAGCCACCTTAGCGTCAATCTGCTGGGCTCTGGTGATCCTTCCGCCTCAGCTTTCCAAGTAACCGAAACTACAGGAGCGTGCTACCATGCCCAGCTAATTTTTTTTTTTTAATTGTAGAGGTGAAGTCTCACTAGTTGCCCAGGTTTGTCTTGAACCTGTGGGCTTGGGCTTAGGCAATCCTCTCACATCGGCCTCTCAAAGTGCTGGGATTTATAGGCTTGAGCCACTGCACCTGGCCACAAGGAATTTTTAAAAATAACTTTTTTGGCCTAAATTTAGTACGTATCCTCAAAGTTGGATTTAGTTTAATTTAATATGTGCTATTAACACTTTGGTTGAATTTCACAATGTGTCAAAATTCCTTAAAATTAAGGAAAAATACACCTCATATTTTTTTCCCTCCCTCCCTCTTTCCTTCCCTCCCTCTTTCCTTCCCTCCCTCTTTCCTTCCCTCCCTCTTTCCTTCCCTCCCTCTTTCCTTCCCTTCCTCTTTCCTTCCTTCCTTCCTTCCTTCCTCCCTCCCTCCCTCCCTCCCTCCCTTCCTTCCTTCCTTCCACAGAGTTTTGTTCTGTTGCCCAGGATGGAATGCAGTGGTGCAATCATAGTACACTGTAGCTTTGACCTCCTGGGTTTAAGCAAACGTCCCACCTCAGCCTCCCAAGTAGCTAGGACTATAGGCATGTACCATAACGCCTGGCTAATTTTTAAAATATTTTATAGAGACGGTGGGGGGGGTACTCCAGATGTTCCCCAGACTAGTCTTAAACACTTGGGCTCAAGTGATCCTCCTGCTTTGGCCTCCTAGAGTGCTTAGATTACAGATGTGAGCAGACCGCACCCAGCCTGCAATCCATATTTTTTAATATGGCTGAGTTATTATTTGGTATTTCTTACCCAGAGCACATAATTACTGATTCTCCTTTGATCCTATCACCTCACTCTTACTTTCAATAATTTCTTTTCCTGTAACAATTAAGTTACACAATTCTGGATATAAGCAGCTATATTTGTCAAAATAGCTAAGGACTTGGCTCATCCCACTACTACTGGCAGTGTTAGGAATGAATTATGATGGACACTCTATGGGGTGGAAGCACCACTGATACCAATGGGAAAAGGAAGAGCCATAGTCAACATGTCTGGGAGTACGACACTTAGAGTGAAGGTTAGAAGGATAGTCAGAAGGGATGTGTTAAGACCCTATCCTGCCTTTCTCTTCTGTCTTCTAGTACTGAACAGAAGTCAGACCATTTATCTTAGTAGACAAAAGATGGCCAGGAGATAGCCAAAGGAGTTTCTACTAGGGAGTGAGCAGTTTTGATTCTTACTGAGGTTGGAAGTTCCTACGTTGAGGTCCTCTGAAACAGTATCAGGTCCATTTAACTGATGGAAAATGCCATTTTATTTTGGCATCTAGATGGTATCTATTTAAGATTGATTTGATTGGAAATTTTGCTTCAGTTCTTGTCATTTTTCAGAAAAAAAGCAATTGTCATAGGACATATTTATGTTTTACTTTTGTGTTGTATTCTCACCATACTTTAGAAAGTGTTTTCTTATTATAAATTAAGGAATCTCTCCAAGAGGAGTTATTTGAATGTCAACTGAGATAGCCTTTGAATTCTGTTTTCATTATGTATACTTATAACCTTTTTTTTTTTTTAACATTTCTAGAAACTATGAAGGGGAAATAAAAGTTAGAACCAGCAAGGTGATGAAAAGGCCACTGTGGGAGTTGAACATGAAAGAATGGTGCTTTTATGAGGTGAAAGGCATTGATGTGGTTTTGGGGGCTGAGGTTTGTTTTTATTTCAGCTACCATCTTAGAGACAATAGTGAATTAGAACTGTATCAAGCAGGCAGATTTTAATGCCCATTTCCAAACAGAGATGTCTCTCTTAGATACACAGGGGAAAGGCTAACATAGACCGTCTATATTTGTTCTGCTTCTCATTTTACTCTTGCGGAATGAAGGAATTCTACTGAACATTGCCAGCATTAGTTTAGGCTGAAACACATAATTGTATTGGGTAATAAAGGAATTTAAAAATTTCTGTTTTTTCCTGTGGCTCCCTTTCACAAAACAGGAGAATGGTGAAATACTTTGCAAGTGTTCCCATTCATCTCTGACTGATGCAAGATGCCTACTGCCTTGCGGTTTCCTAATTATTGAAGCCCTAATTTCTTTGGCAAATCTCTCCTATGTCTGCAGATTTCCTTTTGGCAGCAAAAATGTTTACTCACGTGACAAGATGAGTGCTGGCATCTCTGGTCTGGTTGAAGCAACATCTGGATGCTGAGATTAGCTAGAGGATGGGTGATCTTTTGTATTTGGTTTAGCAGATTTACTATCATTGGTCAGAGGACTGAGAGATTTAACACTTTGCTTGTTTCCTGGCTCACTTAAAATGAATCTGAGACAGCAGCTTGTATTCCACCACAAAAGTTAGCAATCATAATGGCCACACTCAGAAGACAAAGAATTTGAATTCACTTGAGCAACTATCTTAGGGGAGGTCTCTAGACTCTTGTTGCCCAAAATAGGGTTTACAAATAAATGGCATCCCCTGAGAGTCTATGAGACATGTGGAATCTTTAGCTCAGCCAGCCTCACTGAATTAGAACTTACATTTGAATAAGATGTGGAGTAATTTGGATGAATTGTAAAGTTTGAGAAGCTCTGCGCTAGAACATGTTAGTCTATAAAGACAATCTGTGTTGTACTGGAGTTACAAATGGAGTTTTTAGTGGGTTTGTTATTCATTGCAGTGGTTTTTATGAAAGCGAAATTGTTCTGGAATAAGAAGGAATAAAAATTTATTATATGCATAACTAAATAAAAATTTGAATTAGTTTTCCTGTAATAATAATTTGGTGATAGTTTTATGTTTAATTCTGCAAGTTTAGCAATATGTGCAGAGAACGTGACATTTTCCTCTCATTTAAAATCCCAAGTGTTTTTTGCTTTCTTCTCATTTTTTTCAGGACACTGAAGAAAGTATGGGTTGGCATTTGGTGTTTGTAAAGAAAATAGAAGTATATTCAGAATAAGAATTAAAAAGCTCTAATGTACGAGGATAAAAATAACATTTACCCCCAAGCGTATTTATCTTTAAAAATAGTAACATTTTGTATTATTGTCTCAGTTTTTACCTGACTTCAGGGTAAAAAGAAAGTAAGTTGCTTTATTGGGCATATTATGAAATTTTAATATTTTAATTAAAAAAACAAAATATCACTACGGTCTTATTTTAATACTTATGAATGAAATGTTTTGACTGTATTTCTTAAAATAAAAAGTGACTTTTAAATTTGTTGTGAAAGTTGGTATTTGGTTGCCTGATTCTCCTTTGTTTGCTCATTAATCTCACCATTTGCTTATTGATTGTATACTATTTGCTGATATTTTCCAAGGCAGGTCTTTGTTATGTGGTGGGTAGATATATGTAAAACTATTCCTAAAGTCTGAGGAAGCTGAGAGGCTGAAGAAAGAGGCTGACATATTCTCCCTCCCTCCCTCCCTCCCTCCCAGGCTCACCCCAGCCTCTATCTCTTGGGCTCAAGCGATCCTTCTGTCTTAGCCTCCCAAGTAGCTGGTATTACAGGTGTGCTAACACACCCAGCTAATTTTTTCATTTTTTGTAAAGACGAGGTCTTGCTACATTGCTCAGGCTGGTTTGAAACTCCTGGGCTCCAGCAATCCTCCTACCTCAGCCTCCCAAAGTGCTGGGGTTGTAAGTGTGAACCACTGCCCCTGGCCTGGGTTTTTTAGGAAGAAACATTTAATAGGGACTTAACTAATAGAAGCCATGTATGTGTCTTGGGTGGTAAGACACATGGCAGATCCCTGCACCACTACCCCCTAGACCCAGGGCTTATATGGGGGAAACCCCCCCAAAACCCAGAATTTATTAACTTCAAAGTACTCTCTGTTTGATGCAGTACACCTACTGAGACACTTTTCCTACTGCTCAAAACAATTTGTGAATTTGTTAATTTTGATGCCTTTTAGAACTTTTGCTGTTTTTGTTTCACCTCTTCCACATCAGCAAATGTTTCCTTTTGAGAACTTTTTTCATCAGGGAAATAACAATAACGAAAAAAATCTCAAGGGGTGAGATTGGGCGAATAGGGAGGGTGGGGCACGACCGTCATGTCATTTTTGGTCAAAAACTGCTGAACATGCAATGTGGTTTGAGTAGGTGGGTTGTCACGGTGAAAGAGCCAGTCACCTGTTTGCCACAATTCTGGAAGTTTCTTCTGCAAATTCTGATGCAGCTTTCTCAAAACTTTCAGGTAAAAACTCTGGTTGACTGTTCATTCCGGAGGAACAAAGTCTACATGTTCTATGAGGGCCTGCCCTCCATATTTCTGGAGGTTTTTTTGGGGGGATCCCTTGCATACCATGGGGAAAAGGTGACTCTGAAGAGGTGTGTAGGACAATTGAAGGACAATGGATAACATGGAGGTTGTTTTGACCTAAGGGCAGGATTTATGGTAAGTACCTGCTCTTACACAAGGAACAATAGATAGTGGGAAATCTTAGAGGCCTTCCCAGAATTGGGGTTAATCAGAAGTCAACATGGTGGATTAGCATCCAAGATGGGTGCTTTAGTCTCTGTAGTTTTCATTAGATTTATCGTTTTAAATGTATTTCTTTTTAGTAAAGACATTTTAAAAAAATGTAAAGTAATGGTGACATAGATACGTGCATTACCACAGGAATGTTTTCTGAATGAGTGAAAATTTCTCTGACTCTAGTCCTTCTCTTTGTCACTTCTGCCTTAAAATTATAACACACAACTTATGAATATGGGTGAACCAGCTTTTAAGGTACTATGTAATATATTTAATTTCCTAAGCACAGAGTCAGAAAGTGGTATCAGCTGAAAAGATTTAAAGCAAGAAAACACTATACCATAAATCTATTTCAATTTATCCTGACATTTAACAAAACTTGTATTTTTCCTTCCATGAATCATTAAAAAAACACCTAACCCTATGTGTCTAATAAATGCCAACAATGAGCAATTCAAATTTTCGTTTGTTGTTAGTTTATTTCTTTATACTTCAGTTTCATTTTGTATGTAGGTTAGCTAAAAATATATTTTTTAAAATTATAGCCTTTATACCTGGTTTTATTTACATGATTTTGAACTCACATTTGTGAAATCTTCACAGCCTAATTAAAAAATACCTTTCAACAAAGATACTGATTCTTACCTTTTATTACAAGAAATAACAAACAACTTGATGGAGCTGTTGCTTAAGATGAAAGTTTTGTCTTCTTGGATGTCATTTTTCTTAAGGAGTTCTCCATTAATAGGGAACTCCTGTGAACATGGTGCTTAGATTTGAAAAATTTAAGACAATTATGTTCTTACTGTCTGCTGCTTGGGACACACTAATCTCCGGTCAGTCAGATGCAATTAGGTTGATATGTTGAGCTGTCATATATTGGTAGTAAGGAAGTAAAATGCTTCCTTTTAATTGGGGGAACCATTTTGGACATTTGGTTACAGGATCCAGTCACAAAAGACATCCACCTAAGTGGTAATTACCTTTCATTTAAGGCTGTGAATCTACTTTATTTCTGGAACTGTCTTGCTTTTTGGGTTTAAAAGTTAATTGCTGGGGAGATAAATCATTGTCTTTTTTGCAATTTCTCGGTTTCTTTTGGGTTTTGTCTGTTTAATGTGATTACTAGGAAATAGTAAAGATAAACTTGGTTGTAGATCATCTTTTAATTGGTAAAAACAAACAGCCATATGATTTGATATCATGTACACTATATCTTATTGAGCATATAAAGCCACATTTAAAGGAGTTAGTTTGTTTGCTTTTTTAAAGTTGCCAACATTTATCAAGTATTTGTGTCAGTGGTATAGAAGGTATGACACAAAGTGTCCTCAAGGAAGAGCCTTAACTCTAGTTGAGGAAATGTGTTTTAAAAATAAAGTATGGTAACATATATTGAGTTGAAAAACAGATAAATGTTATGAAACAATTGCTTGCTCATCCTTGTTAAGGATTATGTTTAACCATATGAAACAGGTAAAAAACTGTAGGTAAACTGTTCAATTTGGCAATTTTATCGGGATCAACTTTTTATATTACTCTTTTGGAATAGACTGGTTAGACTATCTTTCTTTTTTTAACTAGCTCCTGAATAAGAAGCTTTTATTGAACTTGCCTTTAGGCAGATAAAATTCAACACACTCTTGGCTCTGGCTAGAAGTTCAGGTTCAGTGATAAATAGTTTGAAAAATCTAGCTTTTACTCTGATCATTCATATAATTGCATTTTTGTGCATACATTTATTGGTGTGTTATAATGATTATTAATACTATAAATCTTAGAGTTAGTCAAGAGAACAAGTTTTAGGTGGCATCAGACAATGAATATCTGGAATCGAGAGGGCTGAGTATAGGTTGAAAAAATATTTTACTGATTTTGAATTGGAAAAGAGTTGGCGCATAGTTGTGGTCACTGCCTTTCTTTCCTATTTTATACGCCAACATCCAAATTATAGATCCTAACCTCTTCCCAGGATCTTAATTTAATTTTCAATATGAGTGCTTTTTAAATATTATTTTTATGTATTAATGTAATACACAAATTACAAATTAATGTAAATTATTAACAGCAATCTTTACAGAAAAGAAAATTTATTTAAGCTGTTACTTTGATGTTGGATGGAATTTCTGAAATAGAGGTAAAAGCATTCCCAAATACCTTTTTGTATGTATTCAGAAACCATTTTTCTTTTAAGCTCAGAAAAATGTGGTCTGGGCCAACAGCTCAAGAAGAAATACTAAATATACTTCATAGTTTTTTTTTTTCCCACTTTTGTGTCTAAAATCTATCATGAAATATTAAAATTTTTCATTTAAATTTTTAATAAATGTGATTGGAACTTGGAGTTGTGTGTGTCATTGGAAATTATAGTTAGGGAATGCTAACTATAAAAACATAAAAAACAACCTTAATATATCCTTTCTTACTTTTTATATAAAAGTATTACATGGATAGGCCATTGTTTTTGTTAAGCACTGGCAAGGCCGTGTGTTCATTGAGTTATGGCTGCCTTGTTTTCCTAAGTTTTAGCCCCCTACCCCACCTTGGGGAGGTGAATTTCCCCCCACTCCAATTTATTTTCTAAATAAACTGTATTTTCCAATCTTAAAGTATTATATGGACAAGACAAAACAAAAAACAAACAAAAAGTCTCACTCTCATCACTTTTATCTCTAGTGCTCTATCTTCTCAGAGTTTTTGATGTCTTGTTCAGAAATATTTTTATGTACATACCAGTACAAGTATATAACTTTTAATAATTTATTTAAATGTTGTGTTCTGCATTCAATTCTTCCCCTATCTAGAATGAACATTCTTGTCATGTGCATATATGTATTTTGCCATACATTTTTGAATATATCCTTAGTGTGAAATTCTTGGCATTGGAATTGCTGGGTCAAAGGGTGTGTGAACCTCCAAGTCATTCTCTGCAAGTATCTGTACCAATAGCATATGGAAACAGCTTGTAATAGTGGGGTTTATAGAACTGTCAATTTAATAATTGAAAAGTATGGTATTTCATTTTTATTTATACTGATTTTATTTTGAGATGGGGTCAGTATCTTTGCATGTATATTTATTTGAGTCCATTTATGTATAATTTTTCTGTTAATTGCCTGTTCATCATTGCCATTTTTTTCCTATTTGTTTAATTTTTGTGTTGTGCACAGTCTATATCTATATGAGCATCAGTTCTTTTTGTCATATGGAGATAATCCTTTCCTCTTCCAGTTTATCATTTACTTTTAAATTATTTGGTTTCATTGGCCCTATAGAAGTTTTTTGTTTACTTGTAGTCAGTCAAATTATCAGTCTTTTCCTTTATGATCTCTGCATTTTGTGTCCTGCTTAAAATATTTTCTGCTCTAGGATTATAAATACATTTATCTTTGCTTTTTATAGTATTGCATGATTTCATTTTTCACCTTTGTGGTATCTAAAATTTACTTTGGTGTAAAGAATGAAGTGGGGCTACTGTAGCTTTACCTGTTTTCTAAACTGCTATTTCTCAGCATCATTTATAGAATAACCCACTTTTTCTCCATTGGTTGACTGATGTTATCATTATCTTTTACTACAGTCTTGTATGTATTTGGGACTGTGTCTCGATTTTGATTGTATCATTAATGTCTCTCTAGTATAGTTATTATATTTTCATAATACACAATTTTTTATGACTAACACGATTTCATTCCTCCTATTAGTCTTTTTCAGAATTTCCAATGTTATTCTTGCATGTTTATGTGACTTTAGCATATAATTTTGTCACCTTCTGTCCATATCTCTGTAAACCTGTGGTTAAATCAATTTTAAGGTTTATGAGAGTATAGTGGATTTTTAATAATGTTGAATCTTTTTTTTTCTTAAACAGCTTTAATTGAAATATAATTCACATAATATAAAATTCACCCATTTAAAGTTTACAATTCAATGTTGAATCTTCTAATCCCGAAGCAAGGATTATTTTTCAGTATTTAAAAATGCCTTCTATTTATACATTTTAGAAGGGCTTAAAGTTTTCTTTGTATGATTCTTATTAATATCTTGATAACCTTATTTTTAGGTATTCAAAATTTGTTGTTAATGTAAATAGGATATTTTTCCCACTATAATTTTCTTAACTGTTATTATTTTTTAAATGGAAAACTCTTGATTTTGAATAATTTTATAACAAATTAATGTAATAAATTCTTGTGTTTTTAGGTATACAGTTACATCATCAACAAAATAATAATTTTTGTCCTCTCCTTATTTGATTGCACTGGCCATTAGCAGCAAACAATTCTAAGTCTTTTAAATACTTTCAAATTGGCCAATAAAGTGTCTTGAGTTAATTAAATTTGATTTTAAACAGCCTTTTAAGGAAGGTACTGTTGCAAGTTTCTGTTTAATAAATAATTTTATTTTTATATTTAAACAAAAAAATTTTTTTGAGTCGAGGCCTCATTCTGTTTCCTAGGTTAGAGTGCAGTGGCGTGATCATGGCTCACTGCAGCCTTGACCTTCTGGGCTCAGGCAGTCTTTCTGCCTCAGCCTCCTGAGCAGATGGGACTGCAGGCATGTGCCGCCATGCCTAGCCTATTTTTTGTTAAGATGAGATCTTGCTGTTTTGCCAAGGCTGGTCTCATACTTCTGGCCTCAAGCGATCCTCCCGCCTTGGCCTCCCAGGAAGGATTACTTGAGCTGAGATTACAGGCATGAGCCACTGTGCCTGGCCTAATAAAGAACTTTAAATACAATTCTTAAAGAAATAAAGTCAGTTTATAAGGAAATTAAAAATATGGGCTTAGATGCTCGTGTGGTGGCTCACAACTGTAATCCTAGCACTTTCTGAGGTGGGAGGATCATTTGAGGCTAGGGATTCAAGACCAACTTGGGCAATATAGCAAGACCCTGTTTCCACACAAAAAATTTTAAAAAATTGGCAGACTTGGTGGCATGTGCCTGTAGTCCTGGCTATTCTGGAGACTGAGGCAGGAGGATTGCTTGAGTGTAGTTCAAAGTCATGGTAAGCTGTGATTGCACCACTGCACTCTAACCTGCTGAACAGAGTGAGACTCTGTTTTATTTAGTTTTCCTTTAAAAAAAAGAAAAAAAGAACATAGGCATTTGTTTACTACATTAATATTTTCAAATTGGAGAATTATCTGTGTTTATAACATTGGCCTGGCAACTTGTGTTTGGCCTTCAATTATGGTGGACTATCTACCAGAAGATGTGAACTGTAATTAAAAAACCTAGTATAGATAGCAAATGCCCATTCAGATCAGTGTTTCTCAAAACTGTTGGTTAGATATGAGGTATTTCAAGGGATACATTTTAAATTAGTAGTTATGTATTTATTTTAATTTATCCTAGGAAAAAATTCTCCTCTCCTCTCCTCTTCTCTCCTCTTCTCTCCTCTCCTCTCCTCTCCTCTCCTCTCCTCTCTCTTCTCTTCTCTTCTCTTCTCTTCTCTTCTCTTCTCTTCTCTTCTCTTCTCTTCTCTTCTCTTCTCTTCTCTTCACATGAAGTCTTGCTAGAGACATGCTGGGTGACAGACTGGAGTGTAGTGGTGCAATCATACCTAACTGTAGTCTCCAACTCCTGGGCAAGCGATCTTCCTGCCTCAGTCTCCCAAGTAGTTAGGACTGCAGACACGAGCCACCATACCCTGCTTGTAAATCCATTTCTAACTTGTGTTTTCATGGTTGACATTTGCTTAGAGATTAAGTAAAGACAAATTGCACTGATTTAATGAAAAATGTAAAAACAATACACAAACGTCTTAAAACTCTTAAAGAGTATGAGAAATTGATCAAAATGTGGAAAATCCAGTTGAATATTAATGTACATAAATTTTCAGAGATCAATTGCAGCTTTTTGTGTTTATTGCCAATAGCAATGTGTAGTAAATAGTAATATTGATGATAATGCTAAAGATTGTTATGAGGTTACACTGAGAGTTTTAAAGTTATTTTTTATACAGATTGTAAGAGTCTGTCTTCCTAGTGTTTTAAGTCTCAAATAAATAAGCAGTTTACTTGCACTAGATCACATAGCTGTGCTATCTTGCACATTTATTATAAATTTTATCTACTCAGAATTTACTTTGATTTATTTATATTTATGTGAAAGAATTATTTTTGAAAGTTATACTTGCTTTTAGGGACTATTAGGGGAAATAAAATTAAATAATTTAAAGCTAACTTTATTGACAGATATATAAAAATACACTGTCTCAGTATATCTAGGCATATCATTAATAGATCAGGCATTTCTAAGGAACATTTGCCAGTGAAAAAGCAGTGCAATCATATTTACATTCAAGATTTCCAAATATTCAAACTAGTTAGAAGCTGTGAACTTTAACTGTGGTCTGTGTACATTTTTGTGAAATAGAGATAGCTTGTATTAGGTAACACATGATTAAAGATAGAAGTGTTAATAGCACTTAGAAATATTAGTCAACCAAAGCACCTTTAAATTGACTAAGTGATTAGAACTTAATTTATGGCCAGTATCTACAAAGTTTGTAGAAACATCTAGTCTTTTGAATATTCTTTAGTCTCAATTATTGTGGAGTCTTAATTAGAAATAATTCCAAAGATAATTTTTAGGTTTTCAAGCCCTAATTTTATAGATGAAAAACCGAGACCAAAAGAAGTCTATGATTTTCCCACAGGACAGTGTTATAAATGGCTAAGCCAATATGATTTAGAGTCCGTTTCCCTAGAATTCCATAGCAATAGTGGGAGAAGTAGACTTTTGAGCCAGAGACATCCCACTTAGTGAAATTTTTATTTTACTTTGATCAGAGGTTGCTCATTCCATTGTTATCCTGACCAGTTCCCAATCCTACTGATCTGTACAGGCCTATTCTAAACGTAAACTCTATGACAGGTATGTATCTTCCCTCATAATATATACCAAGGGGAATTAATGTCTTTTGACAGAAGTATTATACGTATAGTCTTTAAGAATACTGTGTCATGACAGTGTTTGCTTGAGCATATTGTTAATATAATAAAATATCTCAGGGCTCACCCTAAACAGCAAACCAAGAGAGAAGATCTTCTAAGTATTTCTCATTAATTTCAGGATGTAAGGTTATTTTAAGACACGTGAAGGTGAAGAAAAGAAAGAAACAGAAAACTCCCAAATCAAAAAGCCTTGGGACTTAGTTAATGCACGCAGCTCTGGTTGGAATCTGCCGTGTGTACTCAGTCTCTCCACAGCTTGTAAAGTCAGTTAAATATAGTCACAGTTGGGTTCTGTGGACCAGCAAATAGGAAAAGAAGGGAAAGCTGGAGGCGTGTTGTAGAAGTACACTTCAAAGTAATTTATTTTGACGCTTTTTAAAGGCTTCTTTGTAAATGTTCTTTTAAATAGTAGTTCTGTTTCCTTGAATCCACACAAGAGCGTAAAATAGACTGGATTCAGGAGAACTGGCATGGGAATATTTTCAGCTCTGCTGCTGCTTGTGTTGGGACAGTTGCTCTGCTCTGCACAATTTCTTTTAATGACCTTAAATTCAGGTGGCTGAAAAAGCCAGTCTGTGGTAGACACCTTGCATAATCCTTATATACATGTTTATTGCGTGTGCCTGTTCATTGGAGTTTTGTGGTGGTTAAATTGTCAACCTATTGGGTTTCTAAACAGAAGGAAACACATATAAATGATGCAGTATTTACTAGCAGTTTGATTAAAAAATAAAAAAGCATCATGCTTTGTTCTCCTTACATTCATTTAAATGGAATTGACTAAACTGATTATCTCTTCAAACAAAACTACTGGCCCTTTAATGATTTTTCTAATTAATAAGAAAATAATTGTCTATCTTTTCCCCTATTAGTTAATTATTCTAAGATGAAACCCTTAATTACTTTAAATGTTGGATGAGCAAAGAAGAGTTGTGCAGTTTTTAAATTTCTGTTTTATATCTTCAAGGTCTTGATTTCTTTATTGGTGAAGTAATTAGATTTAATTGATCCCTAGGGCCCTCTCCAAGTCTAATCTGATGATTCATAACAATGCTGGGAAAGCTGTTTATCAGTAGTACCTTATGTGTTGTGTCCAAGGTGTGGGGACACTCGTGTTCCAGTGTAAACCAGATAGAACTCTTTCATCTTCTTTTCTACACTATTTCTACATATCCATGAGTGGTGCGCCCATGAACTTATTCAGATCTGGAGTTTCCATGAAGCACAGCCCCCTAAACTTCTCCTCTTTCACAAAGTTGATGCAACACATAAGGGTGTGATAACAAGTCTTTGAGAACCTTCTGTCAAGAGTACTTACTACCTTCTTAGATGTGAGCACAGACTCAGAAATCAGAGGATGCTTTTAAGTCTCATATTTATACTTTGCTGCCCTACTTAGGACTTCGAAGTGCTTGTTGAATCACTGAATGGATCTATTAACTGGAGGTTTTCACACTGCATATCAGAATTTACCACATTCAACTTAGTCACACCAGCATTTCATTTATTTTGGACCAGCCTCTCTAGCAAGGAACTTAAGATTTTACTACCTAAAAATGCTTTTGAAAAGTTATTTATTCTGTTGCTCACTCAACATCTGACAAAAATGTGAAAGTACTTCCAGGAATAGTAAAAATGTGTTTCAAAACACTGAACTGAAACGGAATTTAATTCCATGGCATGGGTGCCTGCTTTGAGAATTTCTAATATACAACAACCTTTATAAAGGCTCTTACCCAGGATTCTTATAAATAGGGAATACTCCCAGCATATTTCAAATGTGAGTCAATATATAAATATTTTGTTAAGAATTTGTCAGCAACACATCTATTTCATTATGCATAAGATGTAACTACTTTTCATTTCTAAGTTGCTGAATTATCCAGGGAATTGCTCTAAATTTAGAGCATTTACTAGACTTGGATACATCTTTATGTTGTTTTGAGAAACTTGAAGAGTAAATTCTATGTTTTGTAGCACAATCTGCTTTGTAAACATCTCATTATGAAATGAATCCCTGTGAAAATTGCAAGCTTGTTGCTGTTCTCACTTGATGGATGTTGGTGGCATGTATGTGGGGAGGGGAGGGAATCAACTGATAAATGTAGGAGATTCAGAGTAACAGTCTGGGAATGATGCAGAGGTTTCCAGTGTCTCACACCAAACTAGAGATAATTAATGCTAAGCTTTCAGCAGTATAAGAGTCTTCTGTCTAGGCCTTTCCTCCCCCAGTTGGAATTTTATCAAAATATCCTTTTGACCCAAGTCACTGGAAATTTAAGGTTCAGAGTCTCATGTATTTCTTCTGGTCTGGCAACCAATGTCAGGTACCACTGAAATTAGGGACTCTCGATGTGTGTGTGAGTGGAAGCAAGCTGGTATTGGTTTTCTCCTCTTGGCAGAGTCTGCTGTGTCAAAGGTTTAAATGATTACTATTTTTGATCATCTTCATGATTTGTTTCAGTTATCACTCTTGCATTTTGGCTAACTAGTAACTTTTTTTAAAGGTTTCATCAAAACCAAACCATTTTTGAATAGTGCTGTTTTTCTCTTTATTCCAAAATACTGCTTTTGACTCTAAGATATCATAAGAAAGTATACATTTAAGAGTCAGGTGCAGTGACTCATGCCTATAGACCTAGCACTGTGGGAGGCTGAGGAGGGAGGATTGCTTGAGCCCAGGAGTTTAAGGCTGCATTGAGCTATGATTGTGCCACTGTTCTCCAACCTGGGCAACAGAATGAGGCTTTATCTCAAAAAAAAAAAAAAAAAAAAAAAAGAAAGTGTATTTTAATTTTAAGTATAAGAATCACCCAGGTAAATTTATGTCAAATGAGACTGTTATTTTCAATGTCAGTTAACAATGTACCAGATGTATTGGTGATTTCCTTTTCCAGTCTTCAAACCCTTTGGATACACCATTCCCTCTAACAAAATTATCTCTTTCTTCTTCTCTGCTAATTAATTTCCATTATCTCTCCATAAGGTTGGCTGAAAATTTATCTTTGGGAAGACTTGATAGTTAACTGCTCCATTTGGGGGAAGGGGGTGAGAATGGACTAGTGCTGTATGACCAACACTGTATAGAAGGCAGTTTGAGGAAAGAGGGTTAACACGTTTTTATAACCTTACAGGAACCTATTGTGTAGTTGAAGAACCAAGAAAAAAATTAACATCCATACTATAAAGATATTTTGGGAAAGGCTATTGTTAAAAGGCATGCTTGAGTGTTTGAGAATGTGAAGAGTGGAAGAAGTTAATTGTAGTAGAATACTTGAAGGAGCCATGGAGCTTGGCCATTTCTGATGCTATTATAGAATCACGGAACTTTGGAGCACAGGGTCCTTTAGTGGTTATGTAATTTAATAAAATCCTATCTTAAATGACCATAGGCTGCCTACTGGACACGTTCATTGGAGTATTTTCTTAATGCCTGAGACCCAAAATGCCCCAAACTAAATACCACCTTTTTCTCACCAAACCAACCCACCCAGTTTTTATCATTTTTCAATTACTGGGCTCTTTTCTTCTTCTTGCCTTGTAACTGTTGACTCTGCTTATCTTTTATGTGTTCCTATCACCACACTTATTTAGTAACTTAACCATGTTGCCAGGGTATATCCTACATCTTCGGGTATGAGCATCTTCAATGTTGGAAAATAATTGACTGTTATCTTGTAAAGTGGTTTTGCCAATTCACAGCCCCACCAGCAGTGTACAAAACATGTCTTCTTACTAACATCTTTGTTAATACAAAGGGGAACCCCGAAGAAACTGTTAACCCCTTGTAGTATAGGCTTTCTCTGCTAGGTTAATATTCTGGGAACCCATTGGCATCAGTTTACCACCTAGCGTTGTTGTGAAAGACTGCATTTGGCTTTACTGAATCTTTTTTTGGGGGGTGGGAAGGGAGTAACGTTTATTTTATTTGTTTCTTAGTAATGGTATCATTGTGGGGAAGAACAGAAGGGGGTCCTGAGAGTCAAATCCTTCTTGGGGGTGGCTCCAGCTTTCCAAAACCACTTGTTCCTCCTACTTTGGGCACTTAATGGTGGGGTTGGGGAAGCAGGGAGGCAGGGCATGATTGATAAAGCTAAGAGTAGACAGAAGGCACTGGTGGGCCGGGCCTGAGGGAGGGAGGGTGTGGGCCGGGCCTCAAGTAAAGCCAGGGGCTTCTCCACATCCTGGCCTGGCCTCTAGTTCTTTCCTTTCCCTTTCTTGGCTTTGGCTGTGGCTTTGGTCTTGGGGGTGCAGAGTTTGGTCACATGGATGGTCTCCTGGCACTGGGTGTTGTACCATGCTTTCTTGAGGTGTCCTGGCAGACCTTGGTGTCTGTGCCCCCATCACATGCTCCCCAGTTCTCGAACTTGTACTTGCAGTTGACTCCAAACTCCTTCTTCCAGTTGCAGGGTACCCTGCACCGGATGTGCTGGACCTGGGCCCTACAGGTACCCTCACAGAAACTCATGCCACAGTCCTTGCTGCTGGGGGTACAGGGCCCCCACGTCCACTCTGTGCACTCACTGCCCGGGCAGTCCTTCTTCACCTTGTCTCTCTTTTTGGCCACTGTGGAAGTGAGTGCCAGCAGGGTGGGGAGGGCGAGAAGGAGGAAGCCTTGGTGCTGCATCTCGCTTGCTGCCCGAGCTGCTCTGCTCCCTCCATTGCCAGGCCTGTCCTGCTCAAGCCACTGCTGCCCTTTTTGTCTCCAGAACCCAGTGAATCTTTTTTTGGAGATTCTTTCAATGCGTTTGCCCATTTCATGATGGGTGATGTCTGAGTACATCTGACCACACTGCATAGAGTGCTGAGTGTTTAACACTTTTTGACCAAAAATAGCATGTCCTCCATGCCCCACCCTCCCTATTCACCTGATCTTACCTTGAGTGACTTTTTTTGTTGGTGTTGTTTCTCCGGATGAAAAAAGTTCTCAAAAGGAAACATTTTGCCTATGTGGGAGAGGTGAAACAAAAAACGGCAGAAGCACTAAAAGACATCAAAATTGACAAGTTCAAAAACTGTTTTGAGCAGTGGAAAAGTGTCTTGGTAGCTGTATTGCATCAAACGGAGAGTACTTTCAAGACGACTAAAGTTTAAATATGTAAGAATAAATGCACAATTTTTTATATAGAAATTCTGTTTTTTTTGGGGGTTCCCCCTCGTTATTTGTTTTGACAGGTTTTTAAATTTAGCTAATCTAGTGGGTATAAAATGTTATCTCGTGGTTTAAAATTCCTTTGTCCTGATTTCTAATGAATTAGCATCTTTTGTGTGATTACTGGCAATTTGTGTTTCATCTTCTATAACATGCCTGTTCATGCAATTGCCGGTACACTTGTCCTTTGGTACCTCTGGGTCCTTGGTTCCAGGAACTTGTATGGATGCTCAAGTCCCAAATAAATGCTATAGTACTTGCATATAACCTACGAACTGTATACTTTACTTATTTATTTATGTAGAGATTGGGTCTCACTATGTTGCCCAGGCTGGCCTTGAACTCTTGGGCTCAAGTAATCCTCTTACCTCAACATCCCAAGTAGCTAGGACTACAGTCCTCTCTTACACTTTAAATCATGTCTAGATTACTTACACAGTTACTTATGCAATGTAAATATTATATAAATAGTTTTTACACTGTAGTTATTAATTGTATTGTTTGGTTTTTTCCTCCCTCTAATATTTTCCATCTGAAGTTGGTTGGATCTAGATGCAGAGATGGACTGTATTTCCATTGGGTTGTCTCTTGAATTCGTATTTAGGACTTCTTGATATATTCTGGGTTCTAAATGTTTCTATTATGTGTATGCTGAGGTTATCTTAGTATTTAATAAACCCTTGAGAAACTGAGCTAAAATGCAGATCTATTCATGCTGTCGTAATATACCTAATTGAAAATTGGGGATTCCTGCCCTGCCTTTGATCCTCTGGCCCTCATCTCCATTCTCATCTTCTGTACTTCCCATGACCCTGATTCTGGTGACATTGGGACACTGCAACTGACTGCACTGCCCAGGTTGTCTTTTCAATGGTCAGTCCCTTTGCCTGGAAAGCTCTTTTTCCATCCTTATCCTCTTGCAGTTTCTACTATTTTTTTTCCTTTTTATTTGCTTGCCTCAAATGCTGCCCTTTTCCTAACCTTCCAAATGCCCTGTGTCTTCTGCTCAGCTTCGCTGTGTGGGTTTGCTGCACTGGGGATGCAGCAGGCACAGTGCTTGAAGGTTTGAAGTCAGCTAGTCTGGTGTGTTAGGTTTTTTATTTTCTTCCACATTGTGATATTTTGACATCTTAGAAACCTTTCAGGCTGGGAGAGACTGCCCCTCTTGGGGCTAGTCAATTCTTACAGATAGCCGGGGCCAGACCAGGAGCATGCTTTTGATATGCAGACTAACCAGTCTTGAGCTACACCTGTACTTCTGGTCCCAGTACCCCAAGGGTCTGTGTTCCTCTGCCCTAATCTTCCCAAGACCAGGAACCGGGCAACTAGAGACCACCTCCACAGTCCACAACCCACTGAAATGATTCAAACTAGCCAGTCTTAAACTGTTCACCCTACCCTGTCTTGCCTTTCCTGGAAACTCCAGTATAGGCTTTGGCCTCAACTCTCCCCTTGCTCCTGTCCTTCTGCCTCTTACCACCTCCTGTGGCCCTGCACAGCGTGTGCGCCTGCTGTCTCTAGGACCTGTGAGGAAATGAAACCTCTCCTGTGTCTTCTCTTGTGATCACATTGGACTGACACCTAAAGGAACACAGAACATCTTTTTTTATAACTTTTTTTTTTTTGGATTTGGAGTCTCACGCTATCACCTAGGCAGGAGTGCAGTGGTAGACTCATGGCTTACCTCAGCCTTGACCTCCCGGGCTCAGATTATCCTTCCATCTCAATCCTCGCGAGTAACTAGGACTACAGGTGTGTATCACCATGCTTGACTAACTTTTTATTCCTTTTTTTTTTCTTGCTGTGTTACCTAGACTGGTCTTAAACACCTGGGCTCAAGAGACCCTCTGGTCTTGGACTTCCAAAGTGCTGGGATTACATGTGTGAGCCACTGAGCTCAGCCAGAACACTTGGTTTCTAATAATTGCTTTGATTCTTTCAGTGTGGCCTGAACTCACCTCCATAAGACTCTGTTTCCTTATCCTTAAAGTTAAGATCATTACAGGAATCTACCTATAGGGTTGTTCAGAAGGCTAATGCTTATATAGAATACTTACATCAATGCTGCCTGTGTTAGATATTGCCTGTTATTTTTATTATTACTACTGCTATTATTACATATATTGTTGGACACAACTCTCATCTACTGCATTGCCATTTCTTGAAGGGTAAGACTTGCCTCTATAACCCTAGGAAACTTGCTAGAACATCAACAGTTGTCTGATGAATGAATGAATGAATGAATGAATGAGGGAGTGGATAAATACGATAGGGAACCAGGATATGAAATGCTCACATAAGGAAATTTGTTTTCATTTGGTTAGGTTTCTGGGAATGGAGGTGATAGTTAAGTGGAGGGCCTTGACTAAAAGTTTAGATTTAATCAGAGGAGCCTGTGGTTTCCAAACTGCTGTGAAGAGCCCTTGGTTGCGTGGAGATGCCTTGAGGTTAGCTAAGGGGTGGGGCAGGAGGGTGACACAGGGAGTGGGAGGCCATTGCATGGGAGGAGCCTTGTCTCTCCCACATCTTTTCATAGCTCCCCCACCCCGAAACCAGACAGTTCTGTGGTAATCCCTTGCATAGTTTGGATTTCTGGTTTTTTAAAAAAGAAATCTTTGGGATAGACAGTGGGAATGGGCTTGATTTTAAGTAAGGAGTAGCATAGCCAGACTTCCCTGGTGTGCTGGATGTATTGCTTCCTAGATGTGGGGACAGGAAGACCAAGGGCATTGCACAGATGATATGGATGGGATGAATGGCAGTGGTGAGTTTGAGAAGTGTGTAGGGGAAGGGAGAGCCTCCATGGTTCTGCAGAGGAATGGCCAGTAGTGGCTTTTGGCTGACAGTGTGGGAGACTGGAGCCCACGGGCATGCCATGTCTGAAGACAGAGGGACCAACTGAGGACAAAGAGGATAGTTTTGATATGTATGTTTCAGACATCTTCAGGGCATTGGCATGTCTCCTGGAACCCTGTGACCTGTGAAATTAGAAACCCAGCAAAGCTGAATTTTAATCTATGAGCAAATATGTATTCCACACCAACCACTCAATGGCAGTGTGCTCATGGTGAGCAGAGCAGTTGTATTTCTGTCCTCGTGGATCCTACAGAGTCTGTTGTCACTACTAAAGACAAGGACATGAGGAGCTGCCATGATGGTGATTAAGAGGGAAGAGAACGGTGGGCTCAGGGTGTTTCTAACAGCGGGGTCTGAGGTAGGCTTGAGGAATCAGGAGGGACTTTCTGAGGAAGTGATGGTTGAACTGGCATCTAATATTAGGGGATTTACATTGAACGAGTATGTGAGGGACAGGGTGGATGGGAGAGCAATGGATGATGGAGCCCAAAGGAGGCCAGTGTGGTGGGCTTGAAGAGTATTGGGGTTCCTGACAGCTGCAGGAAAGCATTCTTCCAGACTTTCCCACCAGCCCTACCTGCCCTTTTGGTTGCTTCTTTCTTGATTCTTTTGGGTTCAGTGTTGGTCTCCTAGGGCTGCCATAACAAAGTACCATGGATTGGGTGATTCAAATAATGTAAATTTATTGGCTCTCAGCTCTGTAGGCTGGAAGTCTGAGATCAAGGTATCAGCAGGGTTGGCTTCCTTTTTGATGGCTGTGAGGGAGGGATCTGGCTCAGGTCTCTCACCTAGTTTCTAGCAGCTTGCTGGCAATATGTGGTGTTTCTTGGCTTGTTTAAACACCACTGCAGTCTCTGCATTCATCTTTACCTGGCATTCACCCCATGTATGTTTCTGTGTCCAAATTTCCCCCTTTCATAAGGATACCAGTAATATTGGATTAAGGGCCACTCTATTCCAGTGTGACCTCATCTTAACTAATTACGTGTGCAACGACTCTATTTTCACATAGGTCACATTCTGAGATACTGGAGGTCAAGGCTTCAATGTATGAATTTTGGGGGGGGGACACAGTTCAACCTATAATAAATACTGTTTTTAGCCTGCTGCTGCTGTTATTGTTGTTGTTTTTTTAATAGCCCCTTCTAATATGAACATGAATGTATTTTCCTTTGTGTTAAGACCTAGGGACAAAAGTGTAAAATTGAAACTGGTGTGTAGTAAACGTGCAGCAAAACTTAGATAATAAGATCTTTGTTCAAGTGCCATAATTTACCTCCCCCGTATAAGAAAATACAAGTGAGTATTGTTGTGTATTAACCTGTTAGACAGTTGCTGCCAAATGGATGGGGGGGTGGGGGTGGGGAGAGAGAGAGAGAGAGAGAGAGAGAGAGAGAGAGAGAGAGAGAGAGAGAGAGAGAGAGAGAAACATGAGAAAGCACACGCAACCAAAACTAAACCCAGACTTCCTGGCAAGTCATTAGGGTTTCAGAAGTGCCAAGCCAGCAGCCTTGGAGGCAGTGGTGCCACAGTGTGTGGTGGCTGGCTCTTTGTGGTCAAATATCCAGTATTTAGAAAGTGACTTCTAGCCTACCTGGTCACCTTTTCTTTCCATCCTGTGGCTTTCCAAGCTGGGGGACCTACTGTCAATTAAAATAAACAGTTTAAATGGTAGTAATTTCCCCTCTTCCCTCTGTGTCCCTGCATGCTCAGAGTCTATATTCAACTATAGATCAGTGTTCACAGTTTCATGAAGGCTGGAATGCAGCAAGTGGTCACCCACCTGTAGGCACACAAGCATCAGCCATCCTGCTGAGTTAGAGCCTGTACTATGCAGGTTATTAAATATTTTTAATTTCGCACCTAGTTTAACACAGTGTTTTTAAAACTCAATTTTTATTTCAACTCTGCTTGTGGGTTTGACAAACAGGTCTGTGGCCTTTCAAGGCATAGAGTCTTAGAGCTGAGGAGTCTGATTGGTTTTGGGGGCCAGCTTCCTGCTCAGCATGGATATTTTCCTCCTACAGCAGTCTAACAACTTGTTTTCCAGTCTCCACAAGAAGATCATTACTGACAAGGAGCTTCTTAATGCTGTGCCCCTTCCTGTTGGCCTCACTCACTCCCCTTGGTGGTTTCGTTTTTTGCTTTTATTGAATCCTTTGTAGTTTATTTTTTTCTGTTATATTTTAGCCCTTCACTTACTGTTATTTTGTTTCTCCCTTGAATATTATTGTTCTCTGGATGACACTTCTTTCATTTTTTGTGTCATTTCTCACTTGTCACCCTGTGAAACCACTTGAGTTTTTCAGTGTTCCTCATAACAGGAAACACTTCCCAGAGGAGGAGGTTTCATCAGGGCAGAATCAGTATTGTCGACTGGGATGGCTCACTCAGCAGCTTGTATGTTCTCTGCCCAAATCAGTGCATTCTGCCACTTTGAAGCCAGAGGCACTGTATCCTGGATTTCCTCATCCCAGATGGTTGACTTCTTGCAACATTTCTAAAAAAAACTTCAGTGGTTCTGCATAGTTGCTTGCATAAAGTTCAGACTTCTCTGCCTGAATTACATGGCTTCTAGAGTGTGTCTTGGATCTAGATTTCCCAAACTATGTTAAAGGAATATTAGGTATGACGAATGTTAACGGGTGCTTGCTTTCACCACCAGCTTTCCCCCTTGCGGGGTGGGATTCTCCTATTAAATAAATTGGGAAGCACTGCTTGTTAGAGTCACATCTTGCTGATTAGTAAGGTACCTTTCATACTAAAGATTTGAGAGTTCCTACAGTGATTGTATTATTTTCCTATGACTGCTGTAACATCACAAACTGGGTGGCTTAAAAATAACATTCATCTTCTCACAGTTTTAGAAGTCCAGAATCAAGGTGTAGAGAAAAACTGTGCTCCCTTCAGATTCTTCAAGGGGAGAATTAATTCCTTCCCTGTTCCAGCTTTTGGTGGCTGCTGGTCTCCTTGACTTGTGGTCACATGACTCTAATCTCTGCTTATGTGGTACATGGCCTTCTCTTCTGTCTGTGTGAAAACTCCCTCTGCTTCCCTCTTGTATAGACACTTGTGCTTGCACATACTGCCCACTCAGAATCCAGGATAATCTCTTCCAGTGCAGAATCCTTAACTTCATCGCTTCTACAAAGACTATTTTCCCATATAAGGTACAGTCACAGATTTCAGTGATTAGGACATGGTCATATCTCTAGGGGCCATATTTTAGCCTGCAGTAGTAACTAAATAGCTTATCACCTTTGTTGGTGACTAAGGCACTTGCTTACACTTTTCCACACTCACTCTTCCCTGCATCTAACTGCTTGTCGTGTTTAGCTCTTCATCTATCCAACTCAAGTCTTTTCTCCCACTTTACAATGTCTTTCTGTGGGTCTCATCTTCCTTTAATTGCAAAGTGGCATGGTTTATATTTTTCTAACACGCACTGCATCTTTTGCCTCATCTTTCATTAAACTCTGTGCCATTGTTGAACTTTAGACATTGTATAGTAGTGGGTAAGTCTCTCTGGAGTTAGACTCCCTGGGTTGAAATCCCAGTTCTCTAGTAATGGCTATGTGACTTTGGGTAAATCACTTCACTGCTTCTGCTTAAGTTCCATTATCTGTCATATGGGGATAATTTAAGAGTAAATACTTCAGGGAGCTGTGAGAATTACATAAATTAATAAGTGCAAACTGCTGAAGACAGCCTCTCATCGCCTGGTCCAGAATGATAGATAGCCATAAGGATAGTTGCTATTGGACAAACACACCTGAGGAGCTAAATTTATAAGAAGGAAATAATTCAAAATATATATCTGTTAAACACAACTTTGTTATTTTGGTAGGCCTACATTAATGTACATAAATATACCACCAGTCTTGTTAGTGTCAACTAATTTATTTGCTTTGAATAATTTTTTTCTGTGCTCTGAAATAAGAAAAATTTCAAGTACTTTTCTCTTGCTTTAGATAAGGTATGCAATAAATAATTCACATCTAATTAATTCTTTAGATACCCTTTATCTCAAAAGACATAACATTTGATAAAGAAGTGTTGTAAATTTTTGGCATATTTTTGAATATTTTACTTATGTCAGAGAAAGAATTTCAGATGAATATGAAGTTCTGCATTTATTGGAATTTTAAAACAAGGGGCTGGCTTTTCTCTAATTTCTTCATTCCACTATATTTTGAAGCTGGACAAAGTATAAAAGATACAGTAGTTAACTTTGCAAAAGGTATCATAGATATAGTAGTTAAAATTGTTCAGCCTGTATATGTAAATTCAGGCATCACTGTTAGTTTATAGCCCTACTGAAAGACAGAGAAGACCATGAAGGCAACAGCCTATGATCTTTACTGGTGCTCATTGGTAGAGTCACAGATGAGTTTTACAAAGATTTTTGTAGTATTTACTCCACCATAAGATTTTCTTCTTTTTTTTTTGTAAACAAAGGAACACTTGAATTTGAATAATTCAAATTATTTAGGACTTTAAAAGATACTATGGCAGTGTGGTTCACATCTTTTTACTCACATCACACTGCTTTTGAATGAGCTAAAATTGAAGCTCCAAGGAAAGGAAAAGCTAATTTGTGACCTATCTAGACAGGTGTGGGAATTTATGTTGAAATTGAAGGTTTTCATAATACAAGTGAATAATAATAATTTTACATATTTTTTCTAACATAAATCAATATAAAAAGATTTTACTTATAGAAATCATCACATAAACTAATTACAAGAATGAGAAATAATTTAAAGAGCACTTTGTAAGTATTGATAAATTTAGAGTTGATTTCCAATTTATGCAAATACTCCCTTGAATTTAATATTAATACTGATTTGACACAAGAGTTAGTGAGTTTATTAGACTTGAACAGATGTGAATTTGAAACTGATATGCTTTTACTTCAAAGTCAAATCAGTTATTCAAAACAAAAGTGAATCAGTTTTGTCAATGTGTATATGAAGACTATAGGAAAATAATTTTTTTGGTACTCAATTTAGTTATGGGAAACTTTTAAGTATATTTGGTACAAGTTGAATATGCGGATCTACTTCAATTGTTATTTTTTTGAAATCTAAATACAGATCAAGTATTTCTAATGAAAATTACATTTGAATTGAGATACGCAGTGAGTATAAAATACAGTCATGTGCCATGTAACAAGGTTTAGGTCAATTCCTGTTGCCTAGTGATTTGTGTTGCAGTTGCTTACAGTATTCAGTACAGTAATAAGGTGTACAGGTTTACTATAGCTTATGAGCAACAGACTATACCATGTAGCCTTGGTGTTTAGTAGGCTATACCATCTAGGTTTCACTCTGATGTTCATAGATGCACAGTGACAATCACTGAACAACTCTATGATGTTTGCACAATGATGAAATGACCTAATGATGCATTTCTCAGAATGTATCCCTATTATTATGTGATGCATGACTGTGTTGAATTTTGAAGGCTTTAATATAAAAAAATCTCAGTTTTTCATTAACATGTTGATGTGATAACATTCTAGATATATTGGGTTAAATATATTATCAAAATTATCTTTTACCTGTTTCTTTTTAAAATTTGGCTACTTTTTGTGAATTATAGCTGGTTTTTTTTTTTTTTTTTTTTTTTTTTTTTGAGTTGGAGTCTCACTATGTCACCCCGACTGGAGTGCAGTGGCCGCTCCCAGCCACTGTAGCCTCGACCTGTTGGGCTCTGGTGATCCTTCTGCCTCAGCCTTCCAAGTAGCTGGAACTACAGGCACGTGCTACCACGCCTGGCTCATTTTGATTTATTGAGAGATGAGGTCTCGCCAAGTTGCCCAGGCGGGGCTCGAACCCGCGGGCTCAGGCAATCCACTCACCTCAGCCTCCCAAAGGCACGGGATTACAGGCTGAGCCACCGAGCCCAGCTTAAAATTTGGCTACTTTTAAAAATTTAAAGTTACAGATGTGACTCCCATTGTATTTCTGTTGGCCAGCACTGGTCTCATATATTACAAGTATATAGTGAATGAATGTTAGCATTAATGTTATTGCTAATGTGATGAGGATAATGATGATGTATTGTTTCCTTGTCTGACCACTAGATTATAAAGGGTAGGAAATACTTCTTAGCCTTATTTTTATTTACCACGTCACATTGCGTAGTACTTATTTTTTTTTTTAGAGATAGGGTCTTGCTCTGTTGCTAGGCTAGAGTGTAGTCACATAACCAGAGCTCACTGCGGCCTCAAACTTCTGGGCTCAGGCAGTCCTCCTTGGTCTCCCAAAGTGCTGGGGTTATAGCCACAGTCACCATGCCCAGCCTTGTATAGTACTTTAGATAAGAATAGATAGTTATCAATTGATTGATTGCTCTAGGATCTGCTTTTAACATTCAAAATACAGCCCTCACTTTTTTTTTTTTTCCAAATCCCGGGATAGAGGTATAGAAATCCCTTTGAATGAGCTCACATAGGCATTCATGTACACATTGATAAATATGTGTATACACACACACACACGCGCGCGCACGCGCATTTTGTTTAGTATACTTGAAGGCAGGATTAATTTAAGCAGTTTTTTTTGGTTTTGTTTTGAGTTGGACTCTCACTCTGTCACACAGCTATAGTGCAGTGGCACACATCACCAATGCAACCTCAATCTGCTGGGCTCAGGCCATCTTTCTGCTTCAGCCTTCAAAGTAGCTGGAACTACAGGTGTGTGCCACCATGTCCAGCTAATTATTTATTCATTTATTGTAGAGATGAGGTCTTGCCTAGTTGCTCAGCCTGGTCTCCAACCCTTGGACTCAGGCCGTCCTCTTGCCTCAACCTCCCAGTGCTGGGATAACAGGCGTGAGCCACTGTGACCTGCCAAGCGGTGTTTTTTAATAGTGGATTATTGCAAGGATAACTGAAGATACTTAAATTTAGAAGCTTATCTTGCACTAAACTTTATGAGTTTATATACATTTATTGGTTAATTGAAGAGCTTTAGAAAACTGCTATAGCATCTTATTTTGGTTGCAACATTTTTATTTAGGAGGGAGATGTATTGTGGAAATAACGCTGTAGTTAGGATCAGACAAATTGGTGTCATAGTCTTCCAATTTCTCTAACTAGCTCTGTCACCTTGAGGAAGGGATTTAAACTTTCTTCAGTTTTCTAATTCGGAAAGTGGGGATAACATCAACCAGGATGTTGTGAGATATAAATAGGAACAATATCTTAGAGTGTTTAGCAACTATAAGGAATTATAGAAATGTAAGATATTACTTTGTTAGAAACAATAATGAATACTTAAAGAACATATATGCTGCAGTGTAAGGTTTAGTTAATAACCATGTCTATAAAAAGGTGATAACTGTATGACTCAAAATGTACAAGATGTAGTTAACTGTCCCAAATATAAATATTAGAAGAGAATAGCTGGTTAGACGTTTAAATATTGTAAGATCAGTTCAAAAGGTGCATGTGTTTAGGTTAGACTGAATTGGGGACATCTGCTTTTCAACTTCTACACTGAAGTTAAGGCTCATCCCTTCCTCAGCTTAAGGCCCTGGCCAGGTTGGGAATTTAAAGTTTGATGCTACTGAGACAAAGATGGGCAATGGCGTCAATCTCTAGGATAGATAGTTTTTTTGTTGTTGTTGTTTTGTTTAACCTAGAGAACTCCACTTTCTTATATGCCTCTGGGTTTTTTTTTCAGTGGAATATTGAGAATGTTGATAATTCCATTGAGTCAGGATATTTTAAAGTGTGTGGTTGGATAAAAAGAGGTGAGTCCTGCTTCTTTTGGTAAAAGAAAGCAAAACAACAAAACAATAAACCCAAAAGCATTAGCCTACACGGGTTCTAACTGTAATCATGGTTTCCCACTGACAGTTTATTTTGTTCCCCTTTGTTTCTCTGTTGGAATTGAGCTCACACCTGGATTGTACAACCTACAAGGCAGTGACTGGAGGACAGAACTGCGAGGATGGTGGAGGCACAGACTTTTAGACTTTTAAATATGTGGCCCTTCTCCCCCTCAAATGGTTTTGGATACCTTCTCTGTGTGGCAGAACTCTAATATACAATATACGACAACCTAGCAAATAAATGCAGAGATTTACTAGCCAACAAAATTGAGTTTTACCAGATGAACCTATCCCCAGACATCACACCCAGGTGAAATCAACATTCGTTGTACTCACTAGAAGCTCTGCTTGTCTTCATTTTTATACTCAGTTTGTCCTTGGGTCCTGAATATTAGCCCAGTTAGTTTAATGATCTGCAGTTGTGTGTGTAAATTCTTACAAATGTATGCATTTACAGTCTTGGAGTGATTTTAAGTTACCAGACCACAGTTCTTAATTTGTATCTTTCTTCACTGATACAATGTTTCCTGCATGGAGGGGTTGCTATAGTTGCTGAGCAGAACTGAAATGCATCAGGGAGCAGATAAGTGACATTTCTATCATGACAAATGCATATTTTATGAAAAATCTTAACTGGATTATACTGATTAATTATGTTCTTAAAAGAAAAATTGAGTAAAGAAGAGTAAGAATATATGTAAATAAATTAGCAACCTGTTAAATCAATGAACGTATGGTGAAATGGGGAAGTATACAGTCATCAATATTTGCATATCCTTTTGTTCTGATGACCTTTTTAAAACCATAAACAAAAGGACATTTGTTTTGCCTTCCTGCCTTAGCCAGGACAGAAACTATAAAAAGAAATGCACAAGGAAACATTAATAAATCAAGTAAATACTAAAATTTCATAATTCTTCTCTTTTTACTGAAAATTTTTTCTTCCAAATTTAAAGTTTTTCATTAAGCATGACCTTGCACACTGGACAAAGTGCAGCTCTGTTTTAGAGTGCCTGCAAAACATTATTTCCTTTATAAATTACTCAAGAGATTAGAACTACATAAGCATGGACTTTGCAAAGAAACAACCTCTAATTGTATGTACTGTCACTTTGAGAGATAGCGAGAAAGGGGAAAGGAAAGAGAGGTAACTCTATTTTCAAAATTTGTACAGTTTTAATTTTTATATATATGTATAGTTACTGCAGCGAGGTTATTATTTAAGCATGAAGTTTACTGGTAATTTATTATTAACTTCCCAACAAACCCATACAAATCTTTATCAATGTATTTGAATCCTGAAGCTATAAAACTTTCATCTTGTTTGTTGTTCTAAACTTGAAAGGAGTTATTCACATCAGCACTGAACTGGCCAGTTAGGCAGAGCTTTAAAAGGATTTTGACAGGGATATGCTTCTTGTATTTCCTCTGTTTTATCCCAACCTTGATTTCATGCTCAAGTGTGGTGATTTATTTCTCCAGGGCACTGTGCCATCCAGTATAGAAGAGATCAGTGTGGTAGTATTTCAGAGCTTTCCTTTCATCCACAAAACCTTGCCACCTTCTGTCCATGACTCATGCATCTGCTGGTATTCTGCAGAACATTTTGATTAGCTGTATGGGTAACCTGGTTATTACTCTCATCCTGTACACGTGTGAGTGTGCTGATGTGTGTGAAATCTAGAGGTCCTAGCCAATGTTGAAGAATAATCCTATCTAGGCCAGGAAATGCCTGCCTTCCCAGATACTTCTGAGAGCAATAGGGCAGGAACTAAATCTCTTGTTTCTTTCCTGTCCTTCTCCATTCTATAACACCTATGGCCTAAGTAGGTGCTTGATGGCCACTAATCTGGTTTACTTTCCATTGTTAATAAATTTCATAAAGACCAATTTTATTTTTAAAAATCTCTAGGCTCATCATTATGGAGTGAGTTGTTCCTATTAATCAAGCAAATTGCAATACAGATAATTCTTTACCAATATACATAGTTTAATTCCTTGCTCTACCTACTATCAGAATTTGAGCAGGTTACTTAGTCTCAATTTGCCTTAGTTTCCTTATTTATAAAATGGACATAACAGTACCAACTACAGAGTTGTCATGAGGATTTAAAAAGTTAATGAATGCAGAGTAAGTACTTAGAGAATGCCTGGCATATACTAAGTGCCATCCATGTGCTTAGTATTGTTGCGGTTGCTACCACCATCATAATTTGTAGTAATAGTAAGTCACATTGGGATTTTTTTTTTCTTCTCTGAAGGATAGAAACTTTGGCATGAGAGGCAAGAATGGAGAGAGAGTGAGAAGAATGGAGAAAATAGTAGTTCAAACTAAAGGAACTTACATTTAAAAAAAGAAAGAAAGCTGGTGGGATACAGTATTCCTTGGGCATACTTTTAATTATGTGGCAATGAGCAGGTAACTCATTCTTGATGTATCTACATATTATATAGCACCCAGCACACATATAGGATGTTGAGAAGGGCCTTTGGATTTACAGATGCTTTTCAACTTACAATTGGATTATATCCTGATAAACTCTTTGTAGGCTGAACATGTCAAAAGTCTAGGTCAGGCTTGGTGTTGAAATGTTAAAAGTATAGGCTGGGAGCAGTGGCTTGTGTCTGGTGTCTGTAATCTCAGTGTTCTAAGAGGCCAAGCCAGGAGGATTGCTTGAGCCTAGAAGTTCGAGACCAGCCTGGGCAACATAGTGAAACCCCATATCTCTACAGAAAACAAACAAATAAGCAAAAGAAAAAAATAATTAGCCTGGTTTGATGGTACACACCTGTAGTTGCAACTGCTTAGGAGGCTTAGGTGTAAGGATTACTTGAGACCAGGTGTTCAGGCTGCAGTGAGCTGTGATTGCACCACTGCACTCCAGCCTGGGGTAAAGAGTGAGACCCTGTCACTTTAAAAAGTAAAATAAGGCTGGGTGAGGTGGCTCACACCTATAATCCCAACACTTTGGGAGACCAAGGTGAGAAGATTGCTTATGGGTTGAGACCAGCCTGGGCAACTTGGCAAGACCTCATCTCTACAATAAATAAAAAAATTAGCTGTGTATGGTGATGCGTGCCTGTAGTTCTAGCTACTTCTAAGACTGAGAGTGGAAGGATCACCTGAGCCCAGAAGGTCAAGACTGCTGCAGCGGTGAGCGTGCCACTGTACTCCAGCCTAGGCAACAGAGTGAGACTCCAACTCAAAAAAAACAAACAAAAAAGGTAAAGTAAGGAAAAGGTAAAGGAAAAAGTAAAGTAAAATAAAAATAAAATCGTATGAAGTACGTCCTCCCTCCTTCCTTCCCTCCCTCCTTTGTCCCTTCTTCCCTCCCTTTCCACTTATTTTGTATTTTAGTCCCATTTTCCTTATAGTGTCTGCTTAAATTACAGAAATTAATTTAGTACGTTGTAATTATGTTATACAAATGCTGGGTTGTACAAATATGCCCATAATTCAAATTGTGGTAGTTCCATTCTTCGTTCCTCATTATACTATGGGTTTACAATAATCATTTACAGTGTAAAAGAAACTGAAATTCTACTAGTCCACTTCAAAATACTGGGTTTTGAGTGGCTCTTATTGGTGATGAAAATTAGTCAATTTTGTATGCGTTCTAGATACATATAAGAACAAACCAAGTGGCAAAACACAATCTACTAGAAAAATAGGTAAAGTGTATATTTCCTGAAAAAATAATATATAAGTTCACAGACACCAAAAACTTTTTGCTCTTAATACTAATCAAAAAATGAAAACCAAAATTATACCATTTTAGAAAAAAACCTATCACATTGAGAAGAATGTTTTTTAAAATTAATCTTTTAAGTCATTTCTTCCTTCATTGATTTTTTTTCTTTATATGTGATTTTTTTTTTCTTTTTACACTGACCGTGAATATAGAACTTAACAATTGTAACCCTTTGAAACTGAATATGTTTTGGGGGAGAGAATTCTGTGTCATAGTAGACCGGTGGGTAGGATGATTGAAAGTATCTGGCCTCTTTCTAAATATTGATACCTGTATTAGCTTTAGATTTATCTCCCTTTCCTGGAAGGCTTGTGTCTGGTTGCAAAAACTTTCTCCCTTTTTTTTTTCTTTTGAGTCAGATTCTCACTCTATTGCCCAGACTGGAGTGTAGTGGCACACTCACAGCTTCTGCAGCCTTGGCTTGCTGGGCTCAGGTGATCCTTCCAACTCAACCTTCCAAGTAACTGGAACTACAGGTGCATGTCACCACATCCATCTAATTTTTTGACTTATTTAGAGATGAGGTCTTGCCAAGTTGCCCAGGCTGGTCTGAAGCCCCTGGGCTCAGGCAGTCCTCTCACCTCCACTTTCCAAAGTGCTGGGATTACAGGCGTGAACTATAATACCCATCCACTCTCACTTCTGGATGTGTATGAAGTGTATGTGCGACCACTGAACAACTGCTTGAAGTATTCTTTCCCTCCATAAGAGGGAAGAGGTGGTTACATAAAAAGCATTTTAGCTTCTGGACAAAGTCAACTCTTTATTATTCACAGGTTATTGATCACATTTCTGTATTGCTAATGCTCTTCTCTACCAACAGGTAAATCAAAGGAAGTGAAAGTCAGGTCTTAGGTGACAGCATTATTTATGGGAAAATAATTTTCAACTTTAAAGACTATAGGAGATGGGAGTTACCTGTATGTTTTAAATATATATAATGTCCCCATTTTCTCTCTATCAATCAATTATCATTGTATTGATACTTATGGCTCTGTTATTGACTCTGATAGTGCATTTGTGTGTTTTACTTGCTTCTCAACTGTAGTCATTAGTTTCTTCATGTTAGATGTTTACTCAGTATTTTTTAGTGCAAAATTCTGAGGTCTTGGAGTCCAGAGACCTTGCTTTCATTTTTGTTTTTTTTTGTGCAGGTTCTGCTACTTCCTAACTATGTGACTGTACACTAAACATTTACCTGTTTAGAATATCAATTTCCTGATCTATAAAATGAGAGAGTTGGATTAATTAATCCCTGTGGTCTTTTGAATTCTGTGAGTCTGACAGAGATTTTATCCAATAATTTGTGTTACAAACATGAGCCAGGTATAAATGGCTTTCAAATATATTGTACCTCTGGATTCTTCACAATGCAGTGGCTAAATCATTGGAAATTCTCATTCTGATTCCAGACAGTGTCCTCTGTTAAACACTGAGGTGTTTGTATTTTTCATATTGGAGGTATCAATTGATTACCTTGATATTGTAATTACAATTAGCTAGAAAGATGCCTTTTTATAGAATAATTAGATTACATAGAGTTAAAGAGCTTAAAAGCAGTGCAAATGAGCTCCTTCTCTTTTTGTAGGAGTATTCTTTTTCCTGATGCTTGAGATGATTCAAACAAAGATTCATTTTGTTAGTGACATGGCTTCCTTAGCCTAATACTACTTACCTTATCCTGTTCAAAGAAGCTGCCAAAGGGTGCTGAAGCAGAAATATATGATGTGTTTTTGCATGAAACTCAGAAGAGCCAGGTTCTCAGATTGCACATAGGAAAGCTCCTTTTTCATTTGTCTGCCTGGGCTATACATTCATCCATACTGGAAGAGAGAAAAGAAATACTAGTCTCTTGCTGCTGTAGGAAGGAGACCTGCCCAGCACATATGTGTCACCACATTGATTTACTATGGGGGTCGAGGGCAGGTGAGTCTGGTGGATGTAAGGGTCAGTCAGTCTTTTTCCAGCCATCTATGGCCACTAGGAGAAGGGAGAAACTTTCTATGTTTCCTTCAGCTTTTTATTGTCATGTAATTTTAGGGTAGTTGTCATGCTATAGTAAAAATATGATTCTACTGATTTCTGGAATTGTTAATTTTTATGTGACTCTGTCTGGAACATTTCTGAGTGATCCATGAAAAGTGAGAGCCCAACCCCTCTATAGAACAGGATAGGTATTGGGAACACCAGAACCTAGCCCTTCTGCCCTTTCTGCCCCAGAACCAAGCACACAACCACTGGCAATCCAAGTCTACCTTCTAATAATACTGAACTCTTTCATGAGCAGAGCAAATGCTCAAAGCTCAGGCCTGGGAAATCTCAGGCGCTGTCCTTTCTCCTTTGAGCTCTGGAGTATTCTAAAATTACATGGCTTTTCTGCATTTGGGTCACTTGATTAAAACTGGAAGCACTGTTTAATCCATAAAGCACCCTGTAATGGAAAATGACTAGATCACTTTGGTTTGAAAATTAATATTTTATGATCTTTTATTATTTTCTTGGGTTTTGAAATGTGTTGGTAGGTCCCAGGTAGAGAAGGATGAGGATGAGGTTATTCCCTAGTTCAAAAGAGTGGAAAACTTGGGTTCTAGTCCTGGCTTTATCTGTAACTAGTGCGATATTAGGCAAGCTGGTTAGCTGCAGTTACCCAAGATGCCAAATAGCTGCTTACCTTTCTAGCTGAGCTCTTGTGAGAGTAGGATAGAAAATATTTCTATGTCTTGAAAATGTTAAAGCCATGGCAATTGCTTGAAACTATATGGCATTTAATATGAAATAGGTACCCTTAATAATCATGTATAAAATTAAGTTTAAAAGTTTAAAAGGGTCACATTGGGACATTATTTGTCTAATTTTTGAATGAGCATGGTGGTTCAAGACTGTAATCCCAGCACCTTGGGAGGCCAAGGTAGGAGGATATTTTGAAGCCAGGAGTTCAGGACCAGCCTGGATAACAAAGTGAAACCCTATCTCTATTAAAAAAAAAAAAAGTTTAAACAATGAAGGTTTCTGTAACAAGGATTGAACCCAGGCAAGAATTTATACCAGATTAATTATGTTCATAGCGAACTAGTTGGAGACTTCGTCTCCTCATTCCTTTGTTTCAGAGGAGTCAAGTATCAAAACGTAATGTTAGCTGCAGGTTCTCAGTTGCTATGACATTTCAGTCATTAGTCTGATTGGAACATTCTCTGTCAGCCCTGTGCTTCAGGAGGAGGTGGAAATGACTTCTCTGCTGGCTTGGCAGACATCTGCCTGCTCAGATACTGTGTCTCCCTGGGAGTCCCTCAGGGCCCTGGAGTGAGGACAAAGGGGAGACCAGGAGCCCTCTCTCAGCTCATTTCCCACTCATTGTGCAGCCAGGCCCTATCACTGAGAGGTCTGGCAAGGAAGTGAGGAGGAAGCCAGTGCCACTGTTGGTTCAGAATGTTCCAGTGTGGTTGGAAAGTTTGAGAAGTGGCCTGGGTGAGAAGAACAAGACCTTATTGACAGGGTTCAATCCTGGCCAGGTCTGTTTCACATCAGTTTTCTAAATAATGGCAGCTTTCCCCACCCCAGGGAACTCTAGCACATTCACCTCCACTTTTTTTTTTTTTTGGTAAAAAAACACTTTATGCAACTATGGTTAAACACAAAGCATTTTAAACATTTTATTTCAAGAGAATATAAAACATACAAAGTATAGTAATGCTTGCTTCAAAACACTGCCACCAAAATAACATGAAAACTTCACACTTTCCAGGGTTTTCCAGCCTACTGTCAAATGATTATTCTTTTTGCAAATATTTCTCTATTAAGTGGTTTTCTCATTGATTGACTTATAGGGCTACTGATTATTTTAATGTTTCCAGTGTCTGTGTAGGCCAACCTGGTTTGTCCTGGTCTGAATTGGTCAGCCTCATTATCTGATTTAGTTTGTATATTAGATATGTAAAAACCATGAAAATTATACGAATGTGATGAATAGGAATATGCCAAAAAATTTATCTTCTTCTCCACATGAATCTATAAACCAGAATATTTATGTCAAGAAGTCAGAATAAAATCTGCTGGAGGTTTAATGAACCACAGAATGTGTCCCTTGTATGCCTTGCCTTGCCATTCTGCCTGAATTTATGCATGACTTCTGCATTAATGTAGTAAACACTGGCTTGGCAACCCTGTCATTTCCAGGACCCATAGGGTGTCTCCAATTCCAGCTTTCAGTTAAGTAATGATAATAATAAGGCTTCCTTCATTTCTTTTTTCTGGAATACAAAGTAGAAACTTTTGAAGCTCAAAGGGATATTTTAAGCTTATTAAAATAGAAAAACTGCAGAAAACCCAAACATCCTCAGCTCATTTTGAGGACACAAATTTCTGGTAGTGCCTCCCATTTTTAAGTCTGGATAAGATAGAGGGGATCCCCCACTTGGGCTGAACGTAGATGAGCAATTACATGAATGACTGCAAAATGTCTACTCAATTCATTTTCTGGGAGAGGCTTGTGACTATAGTACCTCTTGAATGGTGATTTCTCAACTTTTGACCTCTTAATAGTTTAAATGTCTTTTCTTTCTCTAAAAGTGACAATAAAATATTTTAGTTTAAATAAAGACCCCACCCAGAATATTTTAAAAGAATTGTTAAAAACCAGTTAAGACCCTCATTTCTATTTATTTATTAGTTGTGGGATACATGTGAGAATTTGCTACATAAGTAAATTGTGTGCAGGTGAGTTATGGGCATCCAGTGAGCTCTCCCGGTAGTTCACTTGGTGCCCAGTGGGTTGTTGTGTTCCTCTTCTTCCTCCTTCCTTCCCTCTTTGAGCAGGGGGTGGTGCCTATTGTTCCCACCTCTGTGCTTGCATACCTAATGTTTAGGGCCTGCTTATGAGTGAGAACATGAATATTCAGTTTTTTGTTTCTGTAATACTTCATTTAGAATTATGGTCTTCAGGTGCATCCATGTTGCCACAGAGGACATGATTTTATTCTTCTTTATGGCTGAGTAGTAGTCTATCATGTATATATACCACATAGTCTGTATCCACACACTGTCCATTGGCATCTGGATTGGTTCCATATTTTTGCAATTGTGAATAGTGCTACAGTGAACATACTTGTGCAGGTGTCTTTTTGGTAGAGCAATTTATATTCCCTGGGTATATTCTCCGAAGTGGGATTCCTGGATTGTATGGTAGCTCAAGTTTTAGTTCTTTAAGAAAATGCCATACTGCTTTCCACAAAGACTGAAATAGCTTACATTCCCACTAACAGTGTAGAAGCATTCCCACTCCCCCCCAACAAAACAGTTGTTGTTTTTTGAATCCTTAATGATAGTCATCCTGATTGCCTGAGGTGGTATCTCATTGTAGTTTTGATTTACATTTCTCTGATGATTAATGAGGCTAAGCATTTTTTCATGTTTTTTGGCTGCTTGAATGTCTTCCTTTGGAAAGTCTGCTCATGTCTTTTGACCACTTTTTAATGGTGGTGTTTTTTTTCCTGTCAATTTGAGTTCCTTATAGATTCTGGATGTTAGGCATTTGCCAGATGCATAGCTTACAGTTTTTGCCCCCATTCTGTGGGTTGTGTCTTTATTCTCTTGGTGATTTCTTTTACTGTACAAAAACTTTTAAGTTTGATAAGGCCCCACCTGTCAATTTTAGATTTCAGATACCTTCATTTTAAGGTAGGCATTAACTACATGATTTAAGATTACTACAAATGAAATACTTTTTAAAAAATAAAAAATGAGTACCTTTTTAAGAAATTTTGTATGTGTATGTGCATGCATATGCAGTGATAATAGTATAAATTTGATCATCACACCATACCCCCCCATTTAAGCCCTTTAAAGCCTTTGGTGACTTTCCTGAACCTTTGGGTTAGGAGCCAGCTCCTGCCAGTGCCTGGAAGAACACCCCTGCCTTCCTCTACGGTCCCCGGCCTTCTCTTTTTCAGTCATGCTAGCACCTCCTCCTCACTCTCACCCTTCCCTGTCCCCAAGCCTCCCTAGTTCCCATCTCTTTCCAATTTCATTTTTACAACTTCCAGAATTAGGAATATTTCTGTTTTATGTTCCTATAGCACCCAGGTCTTTTGCTTTGCCCACATATTTTGCATGTTTCAAACAGCTAGGCCCAAATCTACACTGATACTGGAGCTCCAGTGTTCTCTCTGCTGCTCCATATTATTTCTGGATTTCAGTTTCTTCTTCTGTGGAGCTCAAATGAAATACTGTTAGTGAACATACTTTGTGTATATTGGAATGCCATGGATGTCTATCAGCATTATTGGTGTTATTCTTATTTTTCATTGCTATAATCTTAATTTAAGTTCACATAGTCTTTTAAATACTTTTCTCAAAACTCTTAGTTTAGGCCATTTTTCTAAACCAGCCATGATAGGACTGACGTTTTCTACTTTTTCTGTCTTCCCAGGATGGTTCGTACCTGGCTGAGTTCCTGCTGGAGAAAGGCTATGAGGTGGGTGACTCAGTGGGCAAGCAGGCACAAGCTGCTGGAATCGCTAGGACACAGTGGTCAGCACTTCCTTTGCTGCTGTCCTCCTGTGTGTTTTTTCCACTGGAACTCTGATAACAAATCAGAACCCAGGGAAGAATGTACCTCCTGGCTTATGATCCTGCCAGCTCATTGTGCTGTTATCTACTGGTGAGCTCTGGTGGTTATCCTGCATCTTGTTGTTGAACTGCTCTGTATGCGTCCCACATTCTCCCATAGAGCTGTAACCTGTGCAGGAACATAATTAAGTTTAATTGATGATGTCTTTTGTTACCTAAAAAAGTTCCACACACTTCAGAAATTGCACAGAGCAATAAAAACCAAGCTGATCTTTGCCTAGCGTGAATGCAAAATTTACATCTGGAGGTTTTGTGTTTTAATAGGCAGCCATATATTTTATGGCTGAAACTTTTAAGTGTGTGCTGCTGCTGCTGCTGCTGTTGTCAGCTTCAACGTCCCTTTTCCTTACAGGCAGTCTTGTATATTAATTTTGATTTAGCTCAGTATGAACACCTTAATTTTTTAAAGAACATTTTTCTTTAAAAATGGCAAAAAATGCATACACATTTCAAGAGATGTTCATCTTAATCAGAAGTCTCTGGATGCTGATGGTAACCACTTTGAGCACCTCTTGTAATTGCAGAAGTCAAACGTTACTTGTATTCATCTTTTGTTATCAGTACATATTACATACTACAGTTTTAATACAGCTTTTTTCTTTCTTAAAATGGGTGTACACATTTTTGGCACCCTCTATATGCACGTATAGAAATTCATGCTATACAAAGAACAAATACCTTCACAGTGACCCATATGCTCTGACCTGCTTCGTGAATGTTTATATTAATGATTTTTGATTGTCTGTTTAATTGTACATACATTGTTTTAAAAATGTACAGTTGGAGCAAATGGAAAGACAGCAAGGAATTTGGCACTTAAATGCCAACAGCATTTGAAGGAAAGGAAGTTAATTTTCTTTTAACTCAATAATCTTTTCTGCGAACTTGACTTTTAGACTTTAAGAAGTAGTAGCAGATATGTTTAGCACATATCTAATAGCTAATGCTATGTCAAAATAAGACATGTAGTTACGAAAAGATACATGTACACATATGTCCATATGCATATGTTGTTATTAGTAATCAAGAGACAAATACATATTCTATAGAACATAGGGTTTTAGAGTAGCTTATATGTAGTACAAAGAGTTAGTTTTAGGGAAGGCTTGGTCTTTAGGTTAGATTAGCCTAATGCCTTAATAAATATTAAAAGGAAAGATTTGGCAGAGAGATATCTGTACTGTATTTCAGATGTTTGAGACCAGCTGAAAGATGTTTGGTGGCTAGAGAGGGGTTAGTGATATGTTGTGTATCAGGTGAACAAAGTAAAGAAGCTAGCTGAGCAGTAGTCACTGAGTTGTGAAGAGCAAGGTGGCATGTCAGAGGGATGTTCAAGCTGTGTGGGTGTTGAGATCCACTTCTACTGGGACATGGACTGAGAGTGGAGATGAGGGTGATAGCAACAGGCAGTATTTGTATCTAGTCCAGAGGATGAGGGAGCACAGCCATGATAGTGGGTGGACCAGTGACAGGGCTAGTTTGTATGTGTAGATGTTAACCATTCTTAGGCAGGTGGTGTGGTTAGTGTTACTGAAAGAGCCTAGGAAGAAGAAATGCATGGAGAAACAAATCTCTATTTTGGTGTGTTTCATTAAGGAGCTAGTAGATTTCAGAAGACAGGTGGGATGAGAGATTTGGAAGTAGATATAATGAGAACCCAGGACTGCCTGGGGAACCTCAAGTGTTTTCATGTTTAAAATTATAAGAGCAGACTTGATTCTGATACAAAAAGCCAATGAAGGCCTACTTGGCAAATCACAGTTAATGGGAGGAACTTATCACAGAAACAATGATTGACAAGTAGACAGGTATAGGAATGAGTTCTGTAAAGTGATAGAAGGAAATGTGATGGAGTCACAAAGTATGGGCAGAAGTGAATCCTCGTCATAGTACAGGGGAAATGTGAGCTATCTCCACATTGTGGGAATGAAAGTGTGTTTATTCTTACTGTATTCAATTTTACTAGGCTGTTATCCTCAATTTTAAGATATTGATATAATTGGAGAATAAGCCATTAAGAGGAATCCGATGTTGGTGTAGGCTTTATCTTTTTATGCTTAGATAAAAGTGAATGTTAGAGTCATTTTTTAAATTGGTTGCTTTGGGAAATTTCCAGAATTACTAACTATAGTCCCGTGGTTACTCAAGACCATGGATACGAGCAGGGTTAATAGATTACATGAAGTAGGATGAGAGAGGGATACAACTTTTCACTTGTGAACCTAGAGGGTGAGCATCAGCAATTTTGGACGAGTACAGACTTCTAACTCAGCAGGTTTTCCACCTTTAATGTACATCAGAATCACTGGGAGGCCCTGGTAAGACACAGAAGGCTGGTCCAGAGGAATTGTCCTTTCTAATACTCCTTGCCTGGGTACTACAGATAGAGAACTGCAACTGAAGGCTCCAATAAGATCAGGTGACTGATTTACTCATATGATGAAAGTGAACAAGGTACCTTAAGATATTTTAAATTTATGAGGCCTTGCTTCTCTAAGCTATCATATTATTTTGAGTATAATCTTTTGTATCAAGTATGTCACCAAGGTCAGAAATAACTAGAAGCAATATACTTTGGGGAAGCAAAATGCCAGCCAGGAACAAATAAGCACTGTGAAGAAGGGGTTTAATGCTGAGACTGAGCTGTTCCTCCTAGAAAAGAAAGAGGCACACTTTGATTGCCTAGTAATGGCAAAGTAAGCTTTTCATTATGAAGCTGTGAAGCATGGAATATATGGAAAAACAGCAGTCAGTCCGAGAGAATTGAGCAGGGCCAGGTTGGTGGGGTGATGGTGATGGGGCAGCACCAGCATAAACAAAGCCTGTGTGTAGAATTAGTGCAGCATAATACAGGCACCCTTGTTTACTTTTTCTCTAGTAAAAAGAAGAAAAATTACAAAACGCTTGTCTAACCTTGAAGCAAAAGCAGACACTTGCGATGACTTGAAAAGGAATGGCATATATTTACAGACTGAGTAGTTATGGTTAATTACCTTGGATGACCTTACATGCATTCAATTCCTGGAGCCAAGTTGCTGGCATCGGACGTGGCCACTGAAATCTGCACATCTGATCTTGCTCTGAATGAACGCTTTAAAGTGAGAAGTGAAGGATTGCTTTATCCTTGCTCCAGTTATCTCGTTGAGAAGAGACTTAATTTAAAGGCTTACAGTGATAGAGTTTTTTTTGTTTTTGTGTTTTTGAATCGAGGTCTCATTTTGTCATCCATGCTGGAGTACAGTGGCACAGTCCTTGCACCTTAGCTTCCTGAGTAGCTGGGACTACAGGTGCGTGCCACCATGCCCACCTAATTTTTTGATTTTTTTTTGGTTAGAGATGGGTTCTTGCTATGTTGTCCAGGCTGGTCTTAAACTCCTGGACTCAAGCAGTCCTCCTCCCTTGGCCTTCCAAAGTGCTGGGATTATATTCTTGAGCCAACATAATTGGCCTAAAATGGTAAGTTTTTAATGTTGCTTGTTTCTTGGATTTTGCTCAGGATAGACATTAAAGCCTAATGAGAATAGATCTAATGTTCATTCATTATTTATTGAGTCCTTAGAGATACCATCTCACAATGAAGAAAACTAGGAATTGTTGGATTTTGTGGAAAAATCAACTTTTAGATACTCTATATGCTTAATTCTACACATTGCTGCAGTGCCAAGAATAGTTTTCCTTTCTATCCTGTTGACCAGTACAAAGCAAAGAGGGGGTGAACAAGGAACGTTTGGGTTCAGAACTGGACAGCCTGTGTCTTATACCTTCTCTGCCCCTTGCTGGCTCTGTGACTTGGGCAAGTCATTGGATCTCTCTTAGACTTAGTTTCCTCCTCTGTAAATGGGGATGATAAGCACAGCTATCTCCTGAGATTGTCATGAAGATTAGATAAGATAGGACATGGAAAAGAGACCAGCAGAGCTCTGTGGGACTCAAGGGGCCTATTGATACAGGAGTGGCAGAGTGACTCAGGGTCTAATGTGGACAGGGCAGTGGACACAGATCGTATAGAAAGCTCCTTCGTTGGATCATTAATTAGTATTACTGAACAGCAGGCATGTTCTGTTGCCTAGGATGCTGGAGCTGTGCACATTCCTTCCTGTCATAAGGGAAAGGGGAAAATTGACAGAAGTGAAACTTTTTGGGAAAGCACATTCTAGTTTCAAGGGCCTCCCTAGCACCAGTGTAAGCAGATAAGGCAGCAACATACTTTCGTGTCCATTTTTCACAGAGTGCGGAGGAAAATCAGAGAAATAAAAGATAGTGGAACCATTTAAAACTACAGTCTGTGACTATATGAAAAATCTATATTAAATAGCTTGGTAACAACTATAGCATATCAGAATTCAAGATAAAGAATAGGTAAATTGTGGGTTTTCTGTCCCATAAAGGAAGTGTAACCACCAGCTCTGACATGAAGTATCACAATAGCAATTAAATGCGATATAAGGATTGTTTGATTGTTATCTTTGAGAAATTATTTGTTAGAACATGGAGTTCCTATACTTCCTTTCTTAACCTATGAGAATCCTTGAAATATTTTTTTCTGAATCGTTTACTATCCCAGGCTTGTTGCTTTGATTTGAAAAATGGCAAAACTTTTTATAGATTTCATTCTGAAACTACACTGAGTGTTGGCAGGTTTGACCATCTCTATCTTTTTTTTTTTTTTTTTTTTTTTTTAGTTGGAGTTTCACTCTGTTGCCCAGACTGGAGTGCAGTGGCCACTCCCTGCCACCGCAGCCTCAACCCACTGGGCTCCGGTGATCCTTCCACCTCAGCCTTCCGAGTAGCCAGAATTACAGGTGTGCACTACCACACCTGGCTAATTTTTGATTTATTGTGGAGATGAGGTCTTGCCAAGTTGCCCAGATGGGTCTCGAACCCGCAGGCTCAGGCAATCCACTCACCTCAGCCTCCCAAAGGCGCGGGATTACAGGCTGAGCCACCGAGCCAGGCTTGCAATATTATTCTTAATGTCAACATAATCAGTTACTGTAGTTTCTATTTCTCTTTTTCTTTTTTTTGAGTTGAAGTCTCACTCTGTCACCCAGACTGGAGTGCAGTGGCCACTCCCAGCCACCGCAGCCTCAACCTGCTGGGCTCTGGCGATCCTTCCACTTCAGCCTTCCAAGTAGCTGAACCTACAGGCGCGCGCTACCATGCCCCGCTAGTTTTTGATTTATTGTAGAGATGAGGTCTCGCCAAGTTGTCCAGGCGGGTCTCGAACCTGCGGGCTCAGGCAATCCACTCACCTCAGCCTCCCAAAGGCACGGGATTACAGGCTGAGCCTCCGAGCCCGGTCCATCTCTGTCTTTTAACACTACCACTTGCTGGCTATGTTATCTCAGGCACTGTCCTCATCAGTAGAATGGGAACAATAATAGTAAGGTTATTGTGAAGATTAAGTGATTTAATAGACACAAAGAACAATGGTACATGGTCACTGCTGTGTAAATGTTAGCTATTGATATTACCTAGGTAATCCATACTTTTCAAAAGGTTAGTGGCATTAACCCTCCCTGGGAGGCATTCTTGCCTCCAAGGTAAGTCTAGACGCTAAGGAATTTGAAATCCAGTAGTAATAGTTTTCCATTTTTGGATTATGATAAGCTAGTAAAGCATTTTTCTGTTATATTGCCTAATCTGACTCTAGATTTTTATGTAAAACCAACTTGTTTTGACATTGAGAGAACCTAAAATTTTCCTTTTCAGGAAAATGGGGCATGTTTGTCAAAAACCCCACTTCCATGTATTTTAAGACCTGAGTTTTTCAGAATTATACTTTGTTTTTGAACTACTATAACTTAATAATAATTTTGATTAAGTTTCTGTAAAGTCAAATTCAGCTCATTTATCTTTTCAGTTAGGTTTCCTAACCCCTCATCTTTTTTTCTTCCAAAATCCTTATAAAAACAAACAAAAAAGTCCTACTTACATCCCTGTGTAAAAAGAAAGCTGCTAATCTCAAATTCTTAACTAGATCATGCAGTTTGCACACATTTTGGCTTGTCTTAAAGTTATATTTCACCTGTCTCAGAAGTGACAGACTCAGCTTTCATTAGTTCTTAGAATAATACCTGCTGTCATGGATTAAGCATTTGGCAGATCTTTCTTTCCCTGTATACACATATCAAAAGTTGAAAGTTAGGAGAATTTAAAATACTTTTGAACAAAATTTTTAGAAAAAGCAACTAGTGCGTAATGCTTTTGATTTTAAGTGTGATAGTAGGGACCTGTGTTACTGATTGGTTGTGATTTTGTGTCTGCTTTTCACACTGAGTTAATCAAGATCATTTAATATTTTTGTCAAAGCCTTTTATGTTTATGTATAACTTATATGTGTATGGCACTTCTCTCTGTTTTGGGCTGTTGGAATACCCAGAACCCAACAATCAAGAGAAGGTAGCCTAAATTATAGTATTATTATTTTTATTGTCAAAGTTAAGTGATCTGTTTTTAGAACACAGAAATTCTTTTTTGTTCATTGAAATAAAACACACCTGAGGAATTCATATTTCAGAAATAACTTTGGTAGTAAACACCAGTTTACTACTAGGTGTAAGTATATATGTGAAATAGCTTTTGTTAAACAAAATTAAGTTTGTAGAACAGTTCAACTTTTCAATTAATTAACAGCTTGAAAAATTAGAGATTGTGGAGGGGGACAAATTCTAAGCTTACTATTAGTGTTGTTTTTTTACTACTTCTAAATTTAAAAATGGATATGTATAGTCAGATCTCTGTGTTTCCAAGATTTTAATGTTTGTCTCTTAAAATGTCAACCAAATTTGCGATGTTCCCTTCTTAAAATAATTTCATATATACCAATACTTCTTGGGTTTCGCTCTTTTGGAAAATAGTGTTGATGAGTGCTTTTCTCTTTGGCTAAAGCAACTAACTAACTGAATTATTAATTGTGGGTGTGTTGTATCCTTTACAGAAGTCAGTTTGTCATGTATGCCATATAAAATGACGATGACATTTCTTTCTATTTGAAAGAAAGTCTTATGTTCCTATAATTTCCCCTTGCATTTGGAATATTTGAGTCATGCCAAGGATTAATTTTGGTTTGAAATAGACAGAAAACGATTGAGTTAAAATATAGAAGTGTATTCAGCTGCAAATGAACCTATCCAACATTAGAAGGAACACTTCTAAAATAAGTCAAGGATTAAAACTGCCACCAGTAGAACTGGATCTTAGGCAGCTGGTGACATAAGCGCGTGTTAGCATTGGCAGCACAAAGGGAGCAATCTTGACACAAAAAGGAAGTAGGGCCAGGTCTGGAACAATTTCTCTTATGTATTAGACACAAATAGTCTTTTCTTCAATATCAGGCAGGTATGCATTCCTGTTCCAACAACTTTTTCCCCCTTCACACTTATGGTTAAGTCAAGATAAAAATTTAAAAAAAAATAATCTTCATTTGAGTTCTCAACATGTCTTAAATCAAGTAGTACATAAATCTTATCTTTAATCCATGCCATTTAACTTTCTGACTCTTCCATTTAGCTGCATAATAGCAATTGCTAACTCACTATATTTGTGATTCCAGGAATATACATAATAGATGTAAAATTCACTAGCTCTAAGGACACTGGGAAAATGTGATGGCCTCATGTTCTATGTTAAACAGCCACAAAACTGTTTTACTGATATGGCCTTCTATGGTCTGTCTTCAGTTTCAAATGGAAGAGATATTTTTGTCAGCAGTTAGGCTGTAAGTGTGTGTGTGTTTGGAAAAGGAGACATTTGAGTATCTACAAGTAAGCAAGAAGGCACATGATTATCTAATTACTTTTGTTGAGATTGGCAGTAAAATCACTGGAGAGAGTTGGTGGTAGGATGCTGGTGGGTAGTGGTTAGGGAGAAAGTAAGCAGTAGAACTATGTCTAATAATTTAAAATAATATTTATTTATTTTTCATAAAACTAAACATTAGTTAAAGAAGTTCTGAGTGATTATTAATCCAAACTGCACATTTATAATTTACTTTTATCTTTCCATACTCAGGTCCATGGAATTGTACGGAGATCCAGTTCATTTAATACGGGTCGAATTGAACATCTGTATAAGAATCCTCAGGCTCATATTGAAGGAAGTAAGTGCTTTTTGCCCCCAAAACCTCTTTCTATAACTTCATATCTTCAGATAAGTTATTTTCAAATGTCATTTTTCTCAAAGTCCACAAGTCACAGTTATTTACTCATGAATTACTGCAGGGTGTATGAAAACCTTTGTTGCGTGTTGCCCTTGGTCATAATATCATCTTGGTTTGGCTGTTAGAAGGATATAGGGTAGGTGTCTCAGACAGACCATAACCAAGGGGAGGCATGCATGCCTTTGATCACCCCTCTGCCGATGTCCCTGTCTCCCCTCAAGTAACAGCAGTTCCATCCTGACAGCATTCCTTTGCTTTCTACATTTGCTCAAATTTAATCAAGTCAAACAATCTTTGTACATTTAATTAATTTTTCAAGTAATTTGTGAAGACAGGTCAAAAAGAGAGAACAATCAAAACTATATTTCATTGTCAGTATTTGCAATTGTTTTGTTATTTTTATGAATAAATGTGTGGGTATGTAGCTGTATAGTTTACATAGCATAAGCACCATGTTTTCTCATTTGATCTTTATAGTAACTCCTGAGGTTGTTAGAGAGTTTATTTTATAGATGAGGAAATGGAGACAGAAAGGTTATCACTTTATCAAAGTTACATACCGTGAAGAAGGCAGAGCCAGGATTGGGACATAGGGCTTTTAAACTCCAAGTTCAGTTTGCATTACATGGCCAGTTTTTTCAAATAGCAAAGACACTATAGTCAGCTTGTAAACCATCTGTGATTTTGTATTTACATCTCAGCTCCTGAATATTTGAATATTTGTGTTACTTGTATAAGTTGTGATATCATCAGGAAGATGACCTCTGGAAGATGACCTAGTTGTCCACAGAAAAGGCTTTCTACCTTAATGTTTAGGTTACTCAGTGCTGTCCTTGAAAATTATTATTGTCTTTGTGCAAAGTGCAGACTGGTACTATCATTGGATCTAAATATAGATCAGTATTATGTAAAAATAGTGGAAAAATTAAATTGGCAAACCACCCATCCACACGTGTCAAATTCTTATACTAATGAAGTCAGTTTAAGAAACTACTTAGATTTAGGAGTTGGAATAGGCTAGTTAGCCTTTAATCAATTATGTCACTACATTAGCATTTCATGAATGGCTTAAAGATTGATGTTATGGTACTTAAAAATTGCTAGAAAAGTTTCTGAAGTAATACACAGCTATCTTCACCGTCGTCAATGTGAAGGTTTTTTATGTTGTCTGAATCTCACTCTTATATAACACATCTTGCAATCACCTGGAGGCCTAAGATATTTCAATTGTATAAACTGTCATGCTATTATTATTTTTTAAGTTCATCTGAGTTTACAACTACAAAATCCTTTACAAGCATAGGTAACATATGTAAATATCTTTCTAATGTTTAGGCTATTTAAAGATGATAGTTATACTCTGCTATTCTAGAACCATCAGATATAACATTTCCATTTTGACTGTGATTTTCAGGCTTTTGAAATATGCATTTCAATGTATATCTTTTAAAAAAATTGAGCTTATGTTGTTTTTTTCTATCTAATGGTATGTTTTTGACTCCTGAAGACATGAAATTGCACTATGGTGATCTCACCGACAGTACCTGCCTTGTAAAGATTATTAATGAAGTAAAACCTACAGAAATCTACAACCTTGGAGCCCAAAGCCATGTCAAAGTAAGTATTTTCATTATCTTGATTTCTCTGACTGTGTTCCTGCAATCTTATTTATTTTACTTGTGTCTCTTGCTTCTCAATACAATAACATAACTGCTGGTCCTAGTCTTCAAGTTTAATCACCAATATTAGTTTGAGTATAAATCCTAATGGATATACTAAGTGATTTTTAAAAAAGTGTATTCTCTGTGATTGAACAATATAATAAAATTCTACTGTTGACTTTGAAATAACAGTATTTGTTTGTTTTGGTTTGTTCCTTATGTTCATGAGCTCCACTTGGGTGTATTTTCTGCCTTTTCAAATCAGATTGTGAATTGGGTGTTTGTTGAAATATTGGAAGATATAACTCAGTAAAACCTTTATTCTAATATTAATTTTTGGTAGTGACTAAATTACTGGCTGAGAGTCCCAATAATATGTTTTTTGAGTCCCAATAATATGTTAAAGTTAACTGAATTAACTTTTTATTGCGAGCAGTAAAAGTCACGGGAGGAAAAGCTCTTTTTAGCTTCTTTCCGTCTCAGATACTGCTTTCCCCCTTTATTCAGATTCTCTGGTAAGCTGTCCAACTCCCTTGGGGTTCTCTTTCTAGAACAAATCACAGTAAACCTGAGAAGGTTATCCACAGGGTTCTTGGGGCTCTGCTTAATTAAAGTTTTGTAGCTGTGTCCTACTGTTCATTTTAGTGAGTGAAATTGGAAGCCATGGATGATATGATTTTTTTTTTAGATACTTATTCAGTCAGGATGGCTAGTAGAACATAGAAATAAAAGCAAATAACTCTAAGTTTAAAAAAAGCAAAAAAAAAAAAAGAAAACCTATGAGTATTTTTTTGCTATTTAATGAACAAATACAGGAGTCTTATTTTATTTTATTTTGAATTGGTGTTTTGCTCTGTCATCTAGGCTGAGGGCAGTGGCATGCTCCCAGCCACTACAGCCTTGACCTGCTGGACTCAGACGATCTTTCTGCCTCAGCCCTCCAAGTAGCAGGAACTATAGGCATATACTACCATGCCCAGCTAAGTTTTTGATTTATTGTGGAGATGAGGTCTTGCCAAGTTGCCCAGGCTGGTCCCAAACCTGCAGGCTCAGGCAATCTTCTCACCTTGGCTTCCCAAAGTTCTGTGATTATAGGCGTAAGCCACCGGGCCTGCCTGGCCTAGGAGTCTTATTTTTGAAAGTGTTTTAGGTGATTTGCTGTTTCTCCATAATCCTAACTTTGCATAGAATGGAAGCTATATGACTTTTTTTTAGTGCTTTGCTAGATTAAGGAAGAAATAATCAACTAGATCAAATGAAACCAGGTAGATAACATAGTAAGAGAAATGTAACATAAGCCCAGTCTTGTAACTGATGGCAAATTTAAATATTGAGTATCAATCCTCATAATACACTTTTCTCTAAAATGTTAAACCTTGAAGGATGACTACGTATTGATCACCAAAAGTATCTCACATCTACCTGTGCTGACTAGGAAAAAAACATTTTTTTTCTTTCTTAATCTGTGATGATTCTGTTCTATAGCCAGGCTTAAAGTTTGGTCTGTGAAATTTATCAAGGTATTTGGGTTAGAGCAGATCTGGTTTTCTAAACGATTCTCCATGTGTTTTTCTATTTTAAAAGGATCTCTTATGCATATTATGCCTGAGAGATTACATCCCTCTTTCTTTTAGAGAAATAGTGACTCTCTTTATCATTCCAGGAATGAAGACTTTATTTTTCCCTAATTGGGGCAGTGTATCTTTCACATTATAATTCATCTGGCCACTTCTCGACCTTCCTGACCAGCCATGAGAGTATCTTCCAGACAAAACAGAATGCTTTGGAATGAACACTCTTTTATTCAATTTCCTCTAGATTAAGAAGTTTCCTTAGTGATTGTGGATAGTTTATCACCTTTAGAAGCTATAACCTGGCATGGTGGAAAGATGCAGGACATTTTATAAAGGTTTACTTATATAAGACCTTCCACTTGTTATTTTAGTATGAAATGAGCCAGTCCCTTCCTTTCTTCAAAATGTGTTTGTAGTTCAAAAATATGTTATATTTTTCTTAGTTGCAGAATAGTGTTTGGAGCATAATAGTGTTTGAACATCATTCTGGCATGGTTGTACTATAAGTAATAAAAAGCATAGGAGATTGAGCTGATTTCTTCTAAGTAGCTGTGTTTATGAAGTTTATCTATTTTTATTGTATTTTGACTGCTTCTCCTAAAGGTCAGGTAATTGACAGGAGCTGTACTTCATTAAATAAGAATTTTGGTTTGTAAGGTCATTTAATCCTTCAATAAATGTTTGTTGAATGAATATCTCATGCAAGTATCATGCATGATACAGTTGAGAACAAAACGATGTGTCACATCTTCTGCTGTGGGGGGTTTCAACTTTAATGGGGTAATTTGCACAAATGCCTTTGAATCTTTAGAGGAGAGAGAGAGAGAAATTCTAGCTGAAAGGATTATAAATGCTTTTTATTTTATTGTATTGCATTTTTATTTTAAAGATGTGGGGTATTATATGGAGGGGTTGGCACTTTTAGTATTGAAGTACAGAGATAACATTTAAAGACATAGTGTAAAGCTTATAGTTGAAATGGAGGTGATAATGTAAAGCAAAGAGTTAGAAATGAGAAAACTTGGGACGGGTTTGCAGTATGAGAAGCATTCCAGATTAGATGAGCAGAAAGAATATCAGGAGAAATGTGAGGTAAGGCTAGGTATGAAGGAGGGCTGCATCTGGGCAATGTCTCCATGTTTTGAATAGGGAGGAAATATATTCAGTGATGACTTTGTGAGGTCTAAAAGTCTAGAAGTGGGCTTAAGGAGAGATAGGAAACTGTTGGATGAGGATGTAGCACTAGAAATAGGGTGCAGGGGAATGAAACAGGATTCCTGGTAGAGCTGACTCTTCTGTGCACTGATGTGGTGACCAGGGAAGAAGGAAAGTTGAGGCTCCAGTTCCCAGGGAATAGTAACCAATACTAGAAGCAGGCACTCAAGGAGGGACTGTTGGAGTGGTATAGGAGAAATGAGAAGTGCCCTTTTGGAGATATTTTACTGGTAGTACTTGAAAGACATTTGGATAAAGCAGGTCATTGGATAGTTTAAAATATGTTGTGAGTTTCGAGAGAAATTTGGGGTACAGAGGTATAAATTCAACTCTCAGAGTCTTTAAGATGCCAAAGAGCAGCTGGAGAAACAGGGGTAGAAGACTGAAGATTAGACTTTTGGCACATGCATATAGTGTGAGGATGGGAGGAGGATAGGTAGGGCTGATTACACGAGCAGGGGAATGGAGAGACAGAGGATGGGATTGTATCATAGAAATCGAGAAATTAGGTCACTGCAAGCAGGAGGGGATGAGGCTAGCAGAGTGAGTCCCAGGAAGAGGTCACTGGCTTTGGCAATTAGGCTAGAGAGGATTTGTGATTTTTAAAAGAGTATTTTAGTGATGTGAGAGAATAAATGCAAGGACTTTAGAAGTTGAGGGGTTATAAGAGAAAAGTAAATTGAGTGCATTCTTTCTAGAAATTTCCTGGTGGAAGGACGTGAAAAAAAATGATAGCTACACCCTGCATTAGTATCACCTGTAGATTATCAGACCCCTCTTCAGAATCTCTGATTCCCTAGGTCTAGGATGGGGTCGAGAGAACTTGTGTTTCTAAGATGTATCCAGATGATGCTGACCCTGATCTGAGGACCATACTGTGACAACTCTTGCTCTAGTGTTTCAGGTTTCTTGGTTTATTCATATAGAATATGTGCTTTAAATGGCATTATTCTTAGACCTTTTCCTTTAAAGCATCAGTTTTTGATTTGGTAAGAAATGACCCTGTCGCTCGCCTGTTAATGACTGAGCTTTTAAAGCCGGAAATTGCATCTACATTTAGGAATGGCAAGAATGGAACAAGCCTGAAGAGAATCTAATACATATTCATACCAAAGTTCTTCACGTTCAGGAGTCTCTTTTTCCGAGCAGTGTGTAGTCCATGAGAATGCGTACTTCTTGAGTACTTCTAGTATTTTAGAGAAATTGTGTGAGTACAAGTCCCTGTTAGGATGTCCTTTAAAATTCCTTGTTCCAAACCACTGTTTGTGCTTTGACTAAGGGTGGATTGATGTTTAGTCATGGACAGAGTGGTTGTGGGGAAGGGACTGTGGTGATGATGGTACTAGTGATCGCAGACTGTTCACCTGCCATGTTCCCAGGGGCATGCTGCTCTGTTTTCTGATCTCTCCAAGCCTCTGAAAATTGGGTTTCAGTTGTCTGCTTATTTTCCTAATAACTTGTTGGGGTACTAGGATATAAAATGAATTATAATTAATTTCTCTGTTTTAATCATCTTTATAGAATTTATTATATTCATAGGCGATAGATTAAAAAAAAAAATAGAAGCAGGGCCTTGGTCTGTCACCCAGCCAGGAGTGCAGTGGTGAGATCATAACTCACTGCAGCCTTGAACTCTTGGGTTCAAGTGGTCCTCCCGCCTTAGCCTCCCAAGTATCTGGGGCTACAGGCATGTTACCACACCCTGCTAATTTTTTATTTTTTGTAGAGATGACAGCATCTCACTATACTTCCCAAGCTCATCTTGAACTCTTGGCGTCAAACAGTCCTCTCACCTTGACCTCCCAAAGTGCTGGGATTACAGGCATTAGCCACCTTGCCTAGCCCATAAATAATAGATTTTTTAAACAAAAAAGTTATTTCTGATAGTGCAATGCATGGAATAAGATAATTAAAATAAACTTCTTATTACTTGGTTTGGTGTTCTTTTGAAAAAAGTTTTTAATAGCACAATTTATATTTAATTTTGAATTTGTGACTTCTAGCCTAGGTATTGTTTATGTTGGCTTCTATTTGTGTAGAATAAAGTCTATCACTCTCACTTCCAGTTAATTTGATGTGGGCTATGGTATGCTAAAAGTAAGGAAAATAAAATAATAGGAAGTTAGTCTGGTTTCCTGTAGGAAACCAGTGAAGATGAAATTGGTTCTTGGAATAAACCCATAGCAGTCTGGGAAATACTGACTGAAGACATTTTTCTGAATCATAAACAGAAAAATTATGACTCATGAAATAGGTCATTGAAGGGCTGATTTGATCTTATGTGGGAGAAAGTGAGAGATGACTGAAATGTACTGGTTATTAAAAGCAGTTAAACCTAGCATGATGACATCATGTAAGTAGGAACAAATTGCCCAATGTGTACTTCTGCCCATTTTGGTGGAGAAAATGCTTTAGGAAACTGCTTTTTTGTTGTTATTGTGTGTGGGGTTTTTTTTTTCTTTGCAAATAATAGTGTTTTTTAACTGTGTAGCTTTCATTACTATCATGTTTTAGATTTGCCTTTCATTTCTTGCAGCTTCTTTGATAATCTTAACATCATTTTTGAAGTTATAGTGTTGGCTGAGATCTTTCTACAATGAACATAGACCAATATTTCTTCTTTTGTCTCATAATACCATGTTGGAATTGCCTTGAGTTTTTCCCCAAAGAAATGAAAATTATTCAATTATGAACTGTTAGAGCTGAAAGGAACTTTAATGCGATTAGAATACTTTAATATGATTTTCCTTTTTACAAATGAAGTTCTCTGCTCAAAGTCATACACCTGGTTACTGGCCAGTCCAGGATTAGAAATCAGATCTTCACATTCTATAATTTATTTTAAAGACCATCCAAGAAAAAGATTATCTCTACTACTAATAATTCTGATGTAAGGTTGTCCTCACCTTAAGTGCTGCCTTCCCTCATGTATCTAAGTTTCTTCTTGAGCTCATTTTTCCCCTGTGTCTTTAGTGGAGTCAGAAACTCGCTTACTCTTCTCTTTTTAATTTTGGGAAGGATTTACAAATTTCTTCTCAGTGTTAAAGACCATTATTATTTCATTCTTTAATTTTGTCTTATTCAAATTGATCATCTCCATACTTTCCACTTCTTTTCTAATCTTTTAATTATTTCTTCCCTTTTCATGTATCTGTATGTTATCTGTTTAATTTTGTTTCAGGACAGCTAGGAGGCATGAGTGTCTGGGAGGTAAACTGGGGCATGACCACGTGGGCGGTAGTTATTTCCTCACAGTTGTGTGGGACTGGTTAACAGCTTCTGAATTTGGAATCCCAGAGGGGCCAAGTTTTCCCAGTCTCCCTCACTGGACTTCAAGATCAGGATGCCAGTCAAGAAGGAGAGTTGATTGTGAGCTAAGGATCTAGTATAGGAATGGCCATGTTCCAAGTTAGAATCAGGGAGGGCAAGACAGAAAAACCAGTTCAGGGAATGGAGTTGGGAAACAAACAGGATGGGAATTAAACCTGTGATCCTTGGGAAAGGTCCTGAGCAATTTAATTACCTGAGTTAAAGAATTGTCTACTTCAGTGACTTTTTCATGGTGGTTCTGAAAGTTGAAATTTATAGCTTGATAACCAAACCCCATATTCATCCCCTGGAAGCCTTGACCTCTTGGGGCTGCTTTGACTGAGAAGAGAGAAAGGGTGACTAAATGCATTGGGAGAACTGCATTATGATGAAGAAGGGTGGGTGGCTGTGGTTGAACATCTGTTTAGTGCCTGACTAACCCAATTACAGAACAAAATAAAAGTGCAAAAAATGTGGTCTTTTGTGTAATTATAGCAAGAGTAGGGGTGGCCTATTAAAAACTCAGCAAAATCGGCAGAAAAGGGATTGTTCTTCTGTGTTCTCACTCATTCATTTATTTATTTTGGACTCTGGGGAGCCTGACAGGGAGGTATGAGTAGAGCAAGAAAATGAGGAGTAGGCGGGGAACACAGGTATTGCTATTAGAAGGAAGGGAAGCCATCAGAACATCCTTAAATGTAGTGAGCACCTGACCCCATGGTCCACACAGTACTTGTTGGAATCCATTAAGTCAGTGTGTGAATATGGCCATTTGCCCATCTGTTATGGTTGCTGCCTTATGTCAGGCCCTGTGCCTACAGGATGAGATGGGAAGATGTGACTGGTATTGAAATAGACAGCCACCATGGGACAGAATGGAGCAATGTTTTTATGAAAAACTGTAGTACACACAAGGGTTCTCATATCAGGGGTGCATAGCACAATTCCTGATACACATTCTAAAACTTTATATCCAGGTCCATCCTTTATATCCAGGTCCATCCCAGGCTCTGGTCCTTGAGTTTTTCCTGGCTTCAAATCCTGGTCACATCACATTCTAGCTATGTGATGTGGGCAGGGCACTCAGCCTTTTTATGCATCCATTTTCTTGTCTATACAGTAAACCCTTACCTTGCGTTTATTTGCAACGTGATTCTACCTTTGGGCCTCTGCACTCGCTCTTGACTATGACTCTTTTCCCCTAGATATTTACCTGTCTCATTGCATTAACTACGCCTAGACTTTACTCAGATTTCAGCCTCTCAGCAAGGCCCTCCTAACTGTCCTTGGGTCCATCCCGTTGTGTCATGTCGTGTCGTGTCCGTCTGTCGTCCCCCCCGCCTCGCTTGAGGGAGTAGACCAGCCATGAATGCAGTAGGCTGAGAGGAAAGGAAATGCAAATTGCCCTACCTGCCTCCTCTAATCCCAGTGTGCTCTCTGCTCACAGTTTAGGTTAACTTGAGGCAAATGGATGGGCTAAGGTTACACAGTCTGCATGCCAGTGCCAGCCTTTGCTGCTTCTGCCTGGGACATAGGCCCATCGTTTGCCTTAGCTGCTGTTTGAAATGATACACAAGAATGTTTTCCTCATTCAGATACCTGTAATTCCTGCCACTGAAATGGTAACTTGTTATGACATATTCTAAAGAGGAAAATTATGTTTTGGATCCTTTGTTTTTGTATTACATGGGCCTTAGAATTCTGAGATAGCAGAGATCTTGGCAACAAGCCAGTTCAAACCTTTATCTCACAAGTGCCTGCCTGGAACTGAGTTGATAAGCAACTAGATCTAGCCTAGGACTCAATTTTCTTATCATACTACTAAACTGAGAGGACCAAGGTGGGGGAATTGTCATTGAACGATGAGAGGAAGATACCACAGGACTCTGATGCTTGATATTTGACCCCTCTTGTCATTCCCTACCATTTACCACAGTGAAACCAAATTTCAGTGCAATAGGTTTGAGTTAAAAACATTGTTTTTTTTTCCTTGCTAGAGGGAACTGGTTATAATTAATACCATACCATAGTGTTTGCATAGTTAGGAAGATCTGCAAATACAGCAGTGGATGGTGCAGTGTTAGCACACATGTGATACTAAGATAAAATTAATATATAGGGAAAATAGAAATCCACAATACTAAATCATCAGGAATAATAACCATCTTTTTGGTCAGGATAGTACAATTCAGTGTAAAATTTTTAATGTGGAATACTTATATTGTCATGGCAAGTTAATTTCCTTAAAAGCTTTGGGAGGTTGGTAATATTTGCTAATCATGAATTCAGTAAAAATTATTTGGACGAGAGTTTGTTTCTATTTGTGTCATTATTTTTTAAAGAAATTGCCAAGTCAGTTATAGGTATGATGTGAATTAACTTATTTTCTAAGATTTTAAAGTAAATATTTCTGCTTTAATACTCCATATACATTTTGACCATGTATATTAGTGTATACAAACTATAACTCTATATTGAATCCCCCAAGATAACTTATTTTGCTTAGTAGAGATATAAATTTATATAACCTTCTATTTTATATGGGTTTTGCAATTATTTGTAATATTGCCATGTAATTTTTAGATATGTTCAGAGCAACATAAAATCACTCTGATTTATTAGCAAATTATGAATGTTCAAATAATAAAGATTGATACTTGATAAAGAGCAGAATGCTTTACTTGATAAAGAGCAGTGAGTACAACTTTGAGAGCTGAGGATGCATTTGGACCTAATATCCACGCATACTATAGTATTTTTTTTTTAATACTTAACTCCCTTATAGGCAAAGTGAGTAGGTGAATGGAACAGAGACTGGATGCTTTTAATCTCTGTAGACAGATGGTGTGGGTGGAGCAAACCTCTATGCCCAAGGAAAGTTGTATTTGTTTGTTTGTTTGTTTGTTTTGTTCTGCAAGCCTCCATTTCTTTCTGACTGGTTCTGTTGTCCCTTCACTTGTGCGGGCACGGTCTCCATGATATTTATTACTGTTGGTAACCATTTCTGTTTGTTACGTGGCAAAATTGCAATATAAAACCTGTTTCGTTTTATAATTTATGTTTATGTTTATAGTGCATAAATTCCGCTCATGTAAATACGGCTAGGCAGTCCCATGGTTCTTAGGAAGAAGTTTAGTATTCATGAGACTAGGCAGGAGTGTACATGTTGGTGGGTCTCTGTTTGTCATCTGGCTCAAATTCTTCTTGGAAGTCTGTTAGAGATTTGTGCAATTGAAGTCAAATCTAAAACCACTTAAAAAGTCCTTTATAGTCCATTAAGAATTTATATGAGAAAAAATACTCTATGAAAAGTCCTCCTCTCCCTGTTCAAACAGATTGGTCTGTTTTATTTGAGCTAGGTGGTATTGTAATTTTGATAACAGCTAATAATGATTGGAATTTTACTTATAATTAATTAGTGGACCACACAAAAGTATGTTTGTTGGGTTTAGTACCCTTAATCTGTTTACAAATAGTGGCTTTTTAAATAAATAAAATCCAAAGTAGTGGTATCTTAGTTTTACAACAATTATTTTATATATATTATGCTAAAATTAATGAAATAACTAAATGAACATTATCTTAACACCCTCGTGACTGGCAAATTTTTTACTTACCTGATACTGAGAGCAGGTGAAAATAAGAAAAATCTGAAGCTGGTTCCCACAAACTTCTGTTGTTAAGCACAAGTGAAATGGTCTTTTCTAAATTGTCACCTTTTTCACAATATGACTGAAAGTTGCAGACATATCCAGTATTTGCCTCAGACACCACTCTGACTAGCATTCCTTACTTTGTATTTTTATTCGAATTATAAACCCCAAAATACAGTCTTCCAGAATGATGAGGTATCATGGATTCATCCAAGGAAAGTTCTTGTTCAGGTTTGTACACGGTGCTGAACATTTTTAAAACATAATTTATTATAGGTTCAATTTTGCATAATCTTCTTGAATTTGACTGCATTTCTGCATTATTGAAAAGATGCAAAAACTGCAAAATTTGTAGGAATCTATTTCATGTCATTATTTTTTAAAAGAAAGGTGTCAAAATTGACAGGCATGTTGACCAATAATCATGTATTGTGGTTTTCTTCACTTGTCCCATCAGAAAATTTAATGTTAGAAATTTTTCATCTTGGACACTGTAGTATTGCTCTACTTTTTTTATTTCTTTGGACATTTATATCTGTGGTGCATCTGATCATAACCTGTTTGTTTCAGTTGTGATCATTTCTATAAAATCAACTCCATAAATAGTCTGACAACTTCACTTTTACTTTGAGGATCATTTGGAAATAACTTGACACCTGGATTATCAATAAACACGTCTAAGTTTCTTTTTGGGTCATATTTTGTCCACTCAATGTCTAATTTATTCTCACCAGTACTGGATTCACTGTCATAGATTATCTGCATTATATTTCTTTGTTTACATTGCATCATTATATCACTATTTGTTTTGTTATCACTAATAAGTTCACTGGATTCACCTTTGACCTCGGAAATCTCATCAGCATATATTTCTTCATTTTCTTAATTATAGTAAGTTATTTTTGTTCGTTTTGGAGTCAGAGTCTCACTCTGTCATCCAGTGACATGTTCATGGCCACCGCAACCTCAACCTGCTAGGCTCAGGTGATCCTTCCTCCTCAGTTGTTCAAGTAGCTGGAACTACAGGCGTGTGCCACCATGCCCAGCTGATTTTTAAAATTTTTTATAGAGATGAAGTCTCGCCAAGTTGCCTAGGCTGGTCTCGAACCTGTGGGCTCAGGCAATCCTCTTACCTTGGCCTCTGAAAGTCCTGGGATTATAGACACGAGCCACCATGCCCAGCCTGGTAAATTATTTTTAATGTTGAAGTATGACAGCCCTGAAATATCAAAATACAAGTATATAACACTAATCACAGCAAAGTTAATGACCAACTTACAATTTTTACCAACTATGTAAAACAATAACAATGTTGTGCAGTCTATATCAGAAAATTATCGCAATTAACTTTCTCCTTGCCTAACTATTCATTTTCAAGCAAAATATAATAACACATGCATATGACAATATTGCAGCATTCACAAATAGAATTTGCAAAGACATTAATTCATGTTAGTGGCAACTAGGAACAGAATTTGGAATGATGTAAATTCATGTCTGTGGTCACAAATAAGTTAACATTTTTTAGAAGTATTTATAGACAGTGAACAAATAGTACATTAGTAAATGTATGTGTGTGAAACTTTTTGTTTTGGACTTAAAAATTAATTAATTTATATTGTAGACGAGGTCTTGCTATGTTGCCAAGGCTAGTCTCAAACTCCTGGGCTCAAGCAATGCTCCTGCCTCGGCCTCCTAAAGTGCTGGAATTACAGGCTTGAGCCACTGAGCCCGTCCTCGTTTTGGACTTTTAATGGTGATTGGAAACTTTTTAGAATTCTTAATTAGGTTACAATGTGTAATTTGTATAAATTAAGGTGTAGACATAAATAATAACTTATTTAATACCATAGTTAGATATATGCTCCCATGGTCCAAAGTTGTCTGTAAATTTAAGAAATTAAACTTCTCTTTTAAAATACTTAATGTGTCTTTTTATTAAATATGATTCCTACTTTAACTTTTTAGTATATGTGGAGTTTCCAAAACTTGATTTGTTGAAGTTGGATCCTTAAGATTGGTATAGAAAGATGAAATGAAACCTCTTCTAGTTCAAAATGTAATAATTTTTTTAACTTCTACTGTAAACCATTAATTGACTGCCTTACCAGTACCAGCAAGAAATAAATTGTAAGAAAATTGTTTTAATATATGAGATTTATTTTTTTGAAAAATGTTTAACATCAAAGATTAGTAGGTATCATTTTTACTCTTGTTAAAAAATAATTATGTAATGTGTTCGTAGTTTGGGAATATTAATTTTTAAAATAATCCAGAATGCATTTAAATTTGCTTTATTTATAAGTCAGTATGCATAAAGCCTTGGTTGGCATGTTAATACTATGTCAAGTTCAACATTAGAATAACTTAGACCAAGAATTTCTTAGAAAATGTTGCATTCTGAAAGATTAGCTGAACTTGTATATGGTTGTAGTGTTGATAATTAAAATGAAGTGTTTACCAGAGTTGAACAGTATTGTGTTGATAGCAATTACGCACTTATTGTAAGCACCAGTGAGTAGAAAGAAGACAGTTCGAGCTTCTTTTTTGTTTGATATATCAAGGTTAAGCCTCCTGTGTCTCCTTTCTTTTCTTTTCTTACTTTTTTGTTTTGTTTTTCTTTGCAAATCGTGATAAAACCTCAAAACTTCCAGCCCATGTCTCCTTTTTAACTCTCATCCCTGTATATTTTATTGATGTCAGTTTTTTTCACAGTAAAAAAAAGTCTTTTAGAAATTAGTGGTATTGACAAAATACACCTTTAGGCATGTTCTTTAGGACTACTAATTACCATCATTAGTTCTGATTGTAAATAATCAATCTTTACCTTTACTGTGTGGATTAATTGTTAAATGTCTAGAGGAAAGGTTTTGTTTAATGTTCCCATATGGCTCACACTGGAATGTTTTTCTTTTTGTTTGTTCTTTTGACACTGACATTTGTTAAGACAATTCAAAGCCAGTATAGCCAGTGCTAATGGGGAGGGTGAGAACCTCTCTAGTGTGATCTCTACCTTCCCTAGAGAAAAAATGTATCTCTAGTGTGATAGATTTCTCTACCTTCCCTAGAGAAAAAATGTTTGACAGTGGTTAGTTGACTATTACATTGCAGTATTTGAGTTACTGATTGTTTAAATAATGTGAGTAATTAATATTTTATCTATTTGCTTTGCATTTACTTTATACTAAATATTAGAAAAGTGTTTTGGCTTACTGATTATTTCATTCTACCATTTGGCAAGATTTGGATCGTAGTTTAGCAAAAATTAATTTTATTGTAATTAAATTACTTTAGTGACTTACCATTTCAATATTTCTTGTTATCTTTTCTTTTTTAATCCTAACTCCATCAAATTTGCCGTATTAACTAAAATTTATCCATAGCAATAATGTGAAAACTATTGATTATATTGAAATATGTTAAATAATGTATTTTCTGTAGTTTTTCAGTTTTATAAACTTTCTCCACAGAGAAAGAAATGGAAGTTTTTTATAAACTTTTGTATTTGGGTAGGGAAGCAAATTTTTCCTAAAGCTTTCTTTTTCATCTGTGTAAATCAGAGTCATTCTTTTTGGAGTGGAGGAAATTTCTGGTGAGTATGAGTGTTGTACTCTTTTATACACATAGATGGCAGCAAAGTGTTACAGTCAAGGGAAGTGAACCTTGAAGTTGTAATGAAAGATGAGTGACAGTACAAACTGACTTCATCAGCGTAGCTGCCTGTGTCCCATAGCTAAACATAAAATAAGAAAGAAAGTTACCACTGATAACATGAGAGTATAGGAGAATGAAGAAGGCCATAAGAAGCTATAATACATTGACTTTCTGGACAAATCCCAGGTTGGACGAATCCCAGGTGGGAAAGCTTAATCTTTTAAGGTATGTCATCTACTCCTGTAAGATGATTGAAATCAGCTAAGATAATATGCATGTCAAAATAAAGAGACTGTGAGGGACTGAAGGGCGGTAGGGCAAGAGGGAAGCAAAAGAGAAACCATGCACAAGCTGCAGCGGCAAGTAATGGCCTGCTGCCTGCGGGCACTGTAGCATTTGGCTTGCATGTCTCCTTTTTAGTTAAGCAAGTTACAAAGAGGAAATGTCAGTCCACGAATCAGGCAAACATTCCATGGGAACATTTGCTCAAATGTCAGCATTTTAGAAAATAGAATTGCAGTCTATTGTGATCCAGTCTCCATACTGAATTTGCTTTTAAATGGACAAGTACAAAGACAGTATATTTCTTTAGAATGTATTTGCAATTAACGAGTCATTTTATGTCTTAATTAGCATTCCTCAATAATGACATAATCACTATAAAAGATGACAGTCATCATTATAGCGAACATATAATTTGTATCTGCTTCCGGGGACCTGTCTATGGCTTCTCACAAACTTCCAAGGTAATTTTCAAGTTTCAGAATTAAATCTGGTGAAATCACGGACATGAAAATATAATGAAGTAGAACCGTATTTTTTAGAAACTGAGATATGGAAGTGAGTTATCAAAAAGCAATTTGTAACATATCCTGAGCAATCCCATCACCCCACTCAGTATCTGATTACTTATAAACATAATAAGGGCTTCTCAGTACCACGAAAGTAATGCTAACATTGTTCAGGAAAGCATTTCCCCTACCCTTCAGTTTTTTTCCGATCTACTCTCAGGCAGTTTAGTACCATAAACTAATCTCTGTGTCAAAAAATTGATTCTAAAGGTGTGTATAACAACGTGCTTAAAAGAAATATCTGGCAAGTCTCTTTGTGACAGCAACTTATTTCTCACATAACTATTTTCTTAGTAAATTTGATATCTTAACAACCCCTTCCCTCATTTTTGAGTTCAAAAAATAGCACTTAATATAATTTATTTCTCATACTTAATAAAGGCTTACTTGAGAGTATATTGCCATTCACCCTCTGGTTGCTCCCACCAACTGAGGTTAGCAGGGAATGTGGTTTGCAAGGATGTAAGGTGGTTTCCAGCATCATTTGCTGTATACTGTAATGGGCCTCAGTGTTGTTTTAATGAAGTGTTAAACATATTCTGGCTGCTGCTTGTTATTTATTAATGATTAACTGGTTTTACTCTGTCATATATCAGTAGGAAAAGATGATATATATGTGTAGTTTTTCTGTTTGAAACAATCTATTGTATTAACTTTAATTTGTATGCACAGACATGTCTGTTTTACTCTGATTTTAGTAGTATGGGCTATGCAAACACAACAACCAAGAAAAACTTGATCTCTAAACATATAATTATTTTTTGATTTTGTGGGTTTTAAATTTAATAAATTAAATGGAATTTTGTAAGTTGAACTTTATCATACATTTTTAAAACCTAAGTATAAGGTGTTTGAATTAGTCACAATTAAATATACATTTCTTTATAAGTCATTATTGAAATATCAGATGTATTTTAAAGGGCTTTAAATTAACATACACTGTTTGAAAACAACTTTTAATCAGAATATATGTTCTGCAGGTGACTGCATACTTTTTCTTTTACACTTTTTGTCCCTTTTTTGCAGTCATTAGATTTAGACTGTGTGCTGTTTCTTAATGGGATAGCATCATGCAGATTATTATGTTACCTTTTCATTGCCAGTTTTCATAAAAAGGACAATACTGTAACACCACTTCCTCTAATTGCTTGGTTTCAAAGGATCATGGCTCAGATAGGCCAATCTAAGTGATTTCTATGGCTTCCTAACTGGAGAACTTTATTTTAAAACTTTTTTTAAACCGATATAATTTCCTTATATTAGCACTGACACTTTTATTTTCTTAGATAATATTTTATAAATATTTTTCATAAATAAATAAATGTTGAATAATTAATAAAAATTTTCTAATTTACTTATGACCTTTTAAATGGGCTTTTAAAATAGATATACTTTATAAAGAATTTTTGATTTCCTTTTTAAACTAGAAAAACAGATTTTGTGTGAGTTATAGAAGACGTTAATGTTTTATCGGTATCTTGTCACCAATTTTAATTTATGATGGTTTTATATTTGTTTACATGATCAAATCTTACAAAACCTTAGATATTTGAAAATTTTTCATTATAATACCTGTTTAAGCAATGCTTGCCTTATTTGTCTTTCTCAATTATGTTAACTGTTATATAGTTAATTAAGTAGCAATGCAGTTGAATAACAAAATAAGAGTGCATTCTAATGTTTGGAATTATATTACCGAAGCCTCTGTGCTTATAATTCTTAGCATTTCCTTTCTATGTCCAAATTGTGCTTTCTTTTATCTGATATAAAATATTTAAACATGTATATATTTTAAGAATTACTTAAATTGATAGGTAATGGAGACTGTAATTGCTGAGTATATTTTCTTATGTAGCCATTGTTTTCCTGAAGTAGTAATAATCAGCGGAAAAAATTAATTTAGTATGAATGCCTAAAGTTTAATTTTGATCCTAAATTTAATTGCTTTTTTATCTAGAAGTTTCATCTTTACTTTAGATAAATGCTTAAGTTCATAAATATATTGCTCATAATTTGTATTTCTTGAGAGATGATTTCACATAGATTTGATGTGCCCTCTCTTTCTTGGAAATTTCTTTTCTCTTTTTGCTCTCATGCTCCACCTCTCTACTTGCCCCTTTTTGTGTCAGTTTTTAAATTGGAGATTCCACTTATCAAGTTCGAACTAACTTATATGATGATGAGTTGTGGTGATGTAACTTTATTGGCACAGGATCCAGAGACTAATCCAGAAAAAAGTTACAAAGTTTCCAAAGTGTGAAATATTAGCTTGTCCTTTTTTCTTGTAATTTTCTTCCGACAATCTTCTCTGAAACTTCATATTCATTCTTTCTCTTCCCCCTTTCTCACTCTCTCTCTTTCTCTCTTGTTTTATACCATAACTAACAACAGAAACATTATGGTTAAACACTTGTCTGGTCACAAATTTTTAGAAACCAGTAAAAATTTATTATTTATAATTGAACCATAACATACAGAATTACTACTTTCAATAAAACTTTTTAGTAGGATTTTGACACTTAATGCTGTCACTTTTTAAGAAAATAAATCTCAATATTGTCAGCTCATATGATAATGAAATATTTAATAGAAACATTGCAGATTAATTTTATCTTCTTTCATAATAAAATAGAAATAGACAACGAGTTTTGACTAATCTTATTTTCCTGAATTTTTACAGAAAATACTAATATAATTGAAAACTTATAGTGAATTCAGTTCTCTGTATAAAAATTAAACTTCTATGTGTAAAACAAAAACTATAAAAATAGTGCTAAGATTTAATGATTGCCTTTACTTTTTGGGGATGTTTCATTTTCATTTCTAGTAATTTCAATTCCAGATGTTAACATATGACATTTTGTGTAGTGCTCCTATCACATGTTTGTTTGAGTTTTTTTTTTAACATTAGCTCTATGATCTGATGCTGTGTGCAGTATCTGAATTTCTCAGTGATACAGATTTTGTAGCTGTCATTTACATTTATGCACAGTCCTCCAAGTAAACTTAAAGACATATGTTTGTTGCCACATATCGAATCCCTTACTGAATAATCTGTAGTTTATTTAAGTTGTTATTGTGACTTAGGACCTTTACTAATAGTTTCATAAAATTAAATAAAATAGTTGGTTGCATATATAGATATCTTATTGAAACATCAGTATAATGATTAAAATATTAATTGTCACATTTAGGACATTGGAAGAATATAGATGTGGCTAGCTTCTGAAAATTCACATTATGTATCTCTTAGGAATTTGTAATAAATCTGAACAAGAACTATAAGATTCACACATGAACTAAATTTCACTATATTGACAATTTATTTAAATATATTTACCACAGTTTTAATTATATAATTATTCTGTGATTTAAGACTCACTGAATTATATCTGTGATCAATATATTGAAATATAAAACCTTTTAATTAAGTACTGGATGTTTTTTTCTCTTCTTTGTGATGAGAAATGACAGGAATTAGACTTGTCAGAGACTTTATAGTCATGTAAAGCAAAACTTCTGAACAAAATACATAACCTCTCTGGGTCTCAGTTTCCTTATCTGCAAAATGGGATGTGAGGTTTGGGGAATAGGGAAGAGTTATGTTATATGCTTTCCAAGATCTCTTTCAACCCTAAAATTCTATGATTATATGATTTGTTTTTGAAGCTATATAAATTATGTTTCCTGGCTAATGTAAACATTAGTGTTAGTAAAACCTAAGGATGAAAAGTTCAGTCTTTTAAAAATCATACTTTTGGGGGAATAAATGTCAAATTTTAGTATATAATGGTTTTCTCAAGAAATATTTAAAATCCTTATTTAAAGTTGACATGTACCTTTTAAAAACTGTAATGCACAATCATGGAAACTCTGGGACGGAAAAAGTGTTATGTTCTATTTTGCCCAAAAGTGCAAATTAAAGTCGAGTACTGTAGAAGTCATTGGTTGCACTGTTACTATGGGAATATCTTATTTAGAGAAAATTAGTTTGTGAATATTTTCTACAAAATAGAAATCTGCACAAATAATTTGATTTTCTGAATAATACATGCTGATTTTTCTTACGGGTAAGTAAATATATGTGTATTTCCATAAATCGATTCTGAAGCCTGTAAATTAATTAGGTACCAGTGTTATTTGGTTTCTACAGTTAGCTTTAGTAGTTTAATATTTATTTCTTAAAATTTACAGACAATTGCAATAGAATCTGTTGTGCCCCAAAATTGCGTATCATAGAAAAAGACAAATCTATATTTATGCCCTAAATAAGCTGAATATACAGGTTGTGATTATGGAAACTAAGCTTCTAAATATTGTAAGTAACTCTCATTCAGGTACAAGTTTCCAGAAGTTTCTCTTCAATGAATCGATGTTTTTCTTGAGGAGAGGGAGGCTGTTTATTTGGAGAAGCAGTTAGATTTAAAATATATATTGACATGTAGAATGATAGACCAGTATTGACAGCTCTACTAAATGTATATTAAATGAGAGTTTGTTACTTGAAATATAGTGGTTAAATGGAGATTATTTTAGAGAACAAAAAGTGCAAGTTTTAAAAATGTATCTTTAAAAGAGAGTGTTGTAGTTTCCCATGCACAGCACAAATTCATCATCTGGCAGAAAAAAAGTAAGTAAAAGTTTTAATTTTTGAGATTTTTTACCTTTTATTATTTTTTTATTTGAATAAGGAATTGCCATTTATTCCTAGAGTTTACAAAAGTCAAAGAAAGCTACTTCATGCTAATAAAAAATGTATTTTCCTCTTAGCTATCATTGTATATAAAGTTTGTATTCCCAAGTGTCAGATTCCAACATTTATAACTAGCATAGATTCAGTTATTTTTAAGCCATCCGGATTCCATTTTCAGTTTAGTGGCATTTCATGCAAAGTGGCAAACTTGTTCCTAAGTTAGTTTTTAAAGCTTATTATCATTTGTATTTTTACCCCAATTAAGACATTCCTAAGATATTTACTCTGAGCTTTTATAAGTTTCCTTATATGTCTTGTGGAAATTTTAAAGTTTTGTGCAGGGTTTGTTGTAAGTGTATTTCAAATAAGCATGTAAAATTTGACTCTTCTCACCTTTCTTCTATGAAATTGCCATAAAGATTCAAGAATTTGTTTCTAAATAGTTATAAATTACATACAAATTCGTAGATTGATTTTTATCCTTTGCTATCTTCAAAAATATCTTCAAAAGCAAAAATAATTTCAAATAAGTTATTTTCTTTGTGACTAAATTTCCGTTGAAGAACAATTATCAAAATAACTTATGTATAATTTTCTTAATATTCTAGTTTAGATTTTTTTACTAGTATAAGGCATATTTAATTAACTTTATATTTTGGTTTTTTTTTATGCTTTTGGTAGCTTGAATTTAAGTTTTTTCTTTTTTTTAAACTGTGGTACTAAATTTAGAAAGTAACAAAATTAATTTTCAACTGTAATTAATGGTGATTACTCATTTATTTGACATATTTCTTTTGTTGTTGTTGTCCTAACCACATAGACTGGTGCCAACCTTGGTATAACTGGAAGATCTTAGTCTATTTTATTCATTTTATATATTAAATAACTGAATTTCAAAGACATCAAGTCCCATACCTTGTCAAACAGCTAGATTATGGGGCAGAACTGGGGATAGAATAAAGGCTCTCTTTTTAACTCTTTACTTAGAACTAAATCTCTTCTACCCATGGCCTCTCATTTGCTTTGTCAAAGTATGACATGGATGGATTGCTTGGAATTCCTTCAAAGCCTTTCCTGTGTAATAATGATGGCAAAGATTTCAAGCATTTGTCAGGGGCCACTAATACATGTTGTGACAGCAGTTTAAGAGGGAAAAAGGTGGATTTATTACTAATTAAACACTAAACCCTTATATTTAAAGCCAAACATAATTTACATTTAATTTCATCCCTCACTGCTTTACCTGTCCATTTTTTGATTTAAGCTGCACCCTCTTTCTCTTCCTAGAAGACTTCATCCTGCTCCTGACCGTCCCCCCCCCCTCACTGCTTGCCCCCTCCCCCCACTGCCACCTCCTTCCCTAGATAAGTGGTAATGTGGAGTGGCTGAAGGGCTTTGACTGGAACCAGCTGTTCTACTCTTTCTCAAGAACAATAGACCAGGCATTATTCTGTGAGAGCTTGGGTATATGATTATCTATAATAATAACATATAAAAATACAGAGATTTCAGATTCCAAAAGTCCAATGATCTATAGCATCCTCTTTTGGACTTCTGGGTATTCTTGCAATTATTTTGTTCATTTATTACCTGGGACTGGCGAACTTGTATGGTTTATTTTTCTTTTTCCTTTCAAATAGCACTGTTTTCTTTATATTTTTGTACAGCATAGTATTATTTAAATGATGTCTGTTAAACTTACATTGTCTTAATATGTATACACAGTATGTATTTGTCTTTAGCAGCTATCTTTTTTTAAATAATAGTTTTTGCAAACAACTTATTCTTTGACTCTTAAATATATAGGCATTTTTAAATACAAAATTTGCAATCACTATCTTAAGTAGTCTCTGGATGTATCTGTGAAAATACACACAACTAAAATATAAATTCGATGTTGGTTTTTGTATCATGTGCTCATTGTGTCTTGTTTAGGATTTTAGTGAGAAAATTGTATGTTAGAACTTTTGTGTGTTTGAACTGAGAACATCTCTGTTTGGCACAGGCCAAATAGGTTTTCACTCTTCTTAGGCTAGTGAGAATTGTTTTTTCCCTTTGCTTTTGGTTAGTCCTAGATTCTTCAAGTAATATGTGAACTTCACAGCTACAGAAACTACTTATATATTTTTTAGAACTATGCATTGCTCTTAATGATTTTGAGTTACATTTGATCTACTAACAGCTGTTACTCAACTTGCCATTTTCCTTAAAATGTCAAACCATTGGTACAGTGATTTCCACTACATCAGTTAATATTAAGTCTCTTATTTCTGAAACAGACACAGTGAATATTCCTCTCACTGTGTTGTTCTTAAACACAGCTCAAGTTTGTAAATGTGTTTTCTTAAAAACAAAGCCTGTTATAGTGCTCTTGCATGTAATCTCAGCACTTTCGGAGGCAGAGACAGGAGGATCGTTTGAGTCTAGAATTTTGGAACCAGCCTGGACAAAATAGTGAGAGTTCATCTTTACCAAAAAAAAAAAAAAAAAAAAAATTAGCTGAGCATGAGGGCATATGCCTGTAGTACTAGCTGCTTGGGAGGCTGAAGTGGGAAGATCCCTGAGCCCAGGAATTTGAGGCTGCAGTGAACTATGGTTGTGTGCCACTGCATTTAAGCCCAGGCAACAGAGGAGACCCTGACTCTGAAAGGAAACAAACAACAAAGAAGTAAACAAACAAATTCTAGTAATCAAAGAAAAATGAATTAAATATATTTTTATTTGGAAATTATTAAATATACTTTATTTCTCTGTATAGGTATCATCCTACTTTATCCACTACATGTGCTAAAACCTTAATTTAGAAACCACAAATATTTTCATTTATTTCAGGGTTCTTTGTAATAAGTTTTTTGTACCATGTTATTAAATGTTAAGATCTATCCGTTTACTCTAAACTGGAGGCAAGTTATATAATGTTATAGCTCTGATAAATAATAGGCTTGAACTCACTTTATTAGGTATTCTGGTATTCCTTTCTGTAAAATGTCTTTTTCTATTTCTGCTAATTTGTAGAAATTTTAATTAATCTTTTATCAGTTATATATGTTCAAACACATTCTTCTATTTGTTATGTCTGTGCTTTCTTTGTGGTGTTCTTCACAGAACATAAATGTTAAATTTCACTGAGGTAAAAATCCTTCTCCTTTTTTTTTTTTCTTTTGTGATGCTATATGTGATTTGTTTGAGAAATCCTTTTATTGATAGTATAGTCTTTTCAACTGCTGGGAACTTTTCAGCTTCTCTAAAAGTATAGAAAGTACAGAAAGTGCTCTATACTAGCACATTAGGTATATCATTGAAAGGATTCATATACTAGATTGAGTTGGTCCAAATGAGTGCCAAGATTTCTTCCAACTCTATGATTCTAATATTCCTTTGTGTTATGATTGATTAAAAATAAGGTACTGTGATGTACAAAATATCATATTTGCAAGAAGCATGCTGTATTTTACTGATACTATGACACTACTGATTTTCAGATGCATCATTATTTTATATACCATTAGGAAAGGACAAACTCTTCTGATTAAACTATGACACAATTCTTTCTTACCACTTAGATTCTTTTATACCCATTCATTTAGATTTTTGAGACATAAACTTGTATCATATTTTACTCTTGTATACATGTCAAAAACAAAATGTCAGCAAAATGAACTTGTTACTTTGCAAGAAAATATGGAAAATTTCTCCAGTGGCACATATTTCTTTAAGTTAATACCAAATTGTACCCTGTTGTGTAGTTTAGTTTCTATGTATGATAACTTTTTGTTTTAATACTGAGTGATAGTGTCATCAAATTCAAGATGTGTAGTACCTGCAAGGTGCACTATTTACTCAACGTCAGAACAGCATGAACCACAACAATCAGGTGTATATGTTGTATGTGGTCCGGCAATGATGACTGCAGTGCAGCCACTACCTAACTGACTATGATTGGCAACCTGATTTCAGAGAATGTGAGAAAATGCCTTGTGTAGAAAGTTGAGCATTCTGTGCTATGTTGTAAAGCTAGGTGTAAATGTTGAGTGCTTTGCGGGGGAGGTGTGCCAACTACTCTATGGTTTACGGATTACTGGAGGAAATAACCATTTGTCTAATTCTTAATGAGAAAATTCTGTATAGAATTCTCTTTCATTTTCAGTTGGTTTGACAATTCAGGAAATCTAGCAGCTGTAAGAAATTTTACAGGTAGTCTATTCTTGGTTTTTATATCATGCACAAGTCTTTTCTATTCCTTCTCTGATTTCATATAAGCATTAATTTGTGCTTCTGTCTGAACGCTCACCTGCAGGAATGAAACTGATTGTCTTTGCTAGCAGCCTGATCAGCATTTGGACTGCCTTCTCGTCAGAACCCAAATCTGCTTTTTTCCAATGTTCATACCACTAGTTCTGGATCTCCCCAACCCCCAAACTACACCAAATATGTGTACCCTCCTCCTTATATAATTTCTACTTAAAACTTTGAATGTAAGCTTAAGTCGCTCCTTTTTCTACTTGACTTAGTCTTTAATGTCCTTTTTAGAAATGGTACTGAGCATAGCATATGGCAGTACTTTCTTCTCTTAGCAGCTGTGTAGGGTCACATTTGCTTTATTGGCAGTGATGCTGTGATGTTGAGTGACAAAATGCCCAAGTCTTCCTTGTATATTTGGCCAATTAACTATATTCCCCTTTGCCCCACTTTTACAGTTAATATTTGGAAATAGTGGGAGACTTCAGATATACTTTTGTTAAGTTGCCATCTTGTACATGTAAGTGAAAATTTTCTAGGCTATAGTAATTAAACACAAAAACCTCAGTCTGTACATGGCATCTAGTATTATTGTAATCATTTCTGGCATTATTATTTTTCTAATATGTACTGCATGTTTTCTAAGCATGTGTCTGCCTCACTGACGTGTATTGTATAGGATAGACATGAAGAGAGAGCCCTTCTTGTGTCCATAGAAACTTGTTGACAATTAGTCTTCAGCTCCCTTTGGGAATGGTCATTTAGCCAGTTTTAAATGTTCCTGTTTCCTTACAAGGGCCTGCATTTCATTATTCTGTCGGCAAGAAGATCATGAAGAACTTTATCATGGCTTCAAGATTGCTGGGAAATTATCACAGGATTGTTTCTGGAGAAATCTGTTGCTTACTGTAAGCATTGTTTTCCCATTACACTAGGTCCTTCTAAAATTCAAATGAAATTTTGTTTTAAATTTGAAGAGTAACATTATATTAGAGCAAATTTAGAAAACTAAAAAAGGATACCTAAAATCTTAATGCTGGAATCTATGTTTTGCTGTTTTCTTGCTGCTTTTCTTTCTAGTCTGTTATCAAATACTTTTGACATATACAGAATCATGATATACATTCTATTGTGTATCTTTTTTAGAATTAAATTTTTATAAAACAAACTTTTTTTGTAATAAGCAACATTTCAATGGCTGTATAATTATGCATGAGTCTTTCACCTTGAGGAATAATGATATTTTTTACCTTTACATTTATATTGAGCATTATAGTTAACATATTTTCTCATGCATTTTTCTTATTTATTTGGATCCTATCCCTATCTAGTAGGTACTATTACATTCATTAATGATTACTACTAGTTTTAGGGGATTAGGCTGACCATATGAAGTGCCCTGGATGTTTATCTTTGAGACAAATTCACATTTTTGTTTTCTCATTTTTTAATTTGTAAATACCTAATATAAAAACAACAACAAAAAAGGTTTTTGGCTTGTTTTTTTCCATTTTTTGGTGTTTTCTCTCTCCTTGTTTTTTTTTCTTCAGCATAATAAAGTATAAAGCAGTCTGTCTTTTTAATATAATAAATAATGTTTCATGATCTTGTCAACTTATTTTTCTTGAAAAGTAGAGGTTTCTAAAAGTCCAACAGGAATGGCATAAGCTAAATATATTTGGACTTAATTCTCAGTCCATTTAGTTGCATATGGAAAAACAGGTCACACTGGAAATATTTGACTTGGTGGTGAGACCATAGGTTTCCTGCTTTGTCTTACTTTTATAGTTTTGGCATATTTCAAATGGCAAGTTCAAAATAGAGCCCCAAAAAAGAGGATAATGAATAATTTCTGTTTTGTAAATTTGTAATCTGATGACGGTTGGCTTAACACATATACTTCTCCTGACAACCTCCCATTATCTTTCATTATCCATCAAACATTCTGTTTTATTTAGAATATCATGTATATGCTATTCAGTTAAAAGTTGTTCTTTTTCTCTGAATGTGTAAAATGCCCAACTTATACCTATGGAGTTTCTAGATGAGTTTTTTGTTTTTACTGTGGAGAGAAATGCACTAAATTCTGAGTCTTTCTATTTTCATTTAAGGGTACATTTATAGTACATTTTTAGGGTATCAATGATGAACATCTGTGTTCACTGCTAAAATGCCTTAAACATGTCTCTGCATTTTCTAGTACCATTGAATCTCAATGTCTTAAAAAGTTCTCTAGTCTGACTCTGCATCTAATATTTAAATATTCATTTAAAAATATATCTTCTACCTATAATATGACAGTTTCTAAAACTATACCAGGCACTATGTTGGTCCAGGAATATAATTACTATAGATCCTATCTTCTGTTATCACACTTTAGTGTAAGTAAATATTTTAATAGAAGAACACAAAAATTGCTGCATAATCTAGATTAAGGGAATGATTAATTATAAGGATGGGAAGGGTTTGGGGGAAAGGGTGGTGTCAGGAAAAATTGCAGAAAGGGCTACATTTGAGCTAGAATGAATGAAGTTATCATTTGCAATGTGATCAAAGAAGGGGCCTAGTTCAGAGGGAACAAACAGCATGATTGTATAATGGTGTGTGGAGACTTAGTAAAGACTAACAAGTATATCCCTGAAGTTGTTTCACTAGTCCACTACTACTAACTGGTCATGGCAGTCTATTCCATCCTCAAACCACTCTAGTTGGAAATCTCCCTCCCTGTAACTTATTTTGCACCCATTGTTATTATGTTTTCCTGTGGGAATCTATGTAAATTCCAATTATTTTGTTATATTTATCTTTCCCAAGTATTTGTAAGAGCTTATTCCCACGAAAACCCCCATGCTCCCAATCCTGGCCAGACCTTCTGTGCTCAAGGTCCTATACCCCTATTTACTGTAGTTGTTCTTCCCATTATATGGATTCCTTGTCCTGTAAATCTCCTGCTCTTATCCACTCAACACATCCTGTCTGTCTTTATTTTTCTTAAAGTGTAATGCTCAAAATTAAACACTTTAATTGGTTTATGATGTTTAAGATCACACTAGGTGTGGCCTGACTTGTGTGGGAAGAAATAAGACTGCTATTTTCTTTTTTCTAGTGACTAAACTTCTGTTTTTCAGACTAAGAGTATGAAATCCTGTTTTGGTGACCATACCAAACTCTCCCATTGTCCAGTCACATGAATTGTACTTAAGCTCTCCTTGTAGTTCATTATTACTTGACATTTATTGAGATCCTGATTGTCCAAAGAAAACTGGATAAAATATGAGAAATGGAAAAATGCTAGTTCCAAGTTCATTTCCTCTGAAGAGTTTTAATGTGTTTTGATCGGTTGAGGTTGTTAAATGTATGACTCTATGTATTATACAGCTAATGGTATTTTGGATCTCCTTTTGATATGTGTTGGTTTCACATCCATCCAAACATCTGGTGAGGATATTTCAGACCACATTGGGTTTTCTATCAGCATACTTTAAAAGTAAGCAATTCCAGCTAAACATTATGAAGTCTTCTATACTATAAACCAAGAAGCAATTTAGTTGGCAACTCAAAAGTGGAATGTAGAATAAAAATGAAATGAGATAAATTCCCCCCCAGAGGCAGTCCGCATTGTACAGCCTAAAGGAATGAATGCTGATATTGTACATAAAGTGTGCTTTTATAAAAGCTTGGAATTTCTAAATATTTATAATGGCAGTATTTTATACTTAAATCATATAATGGATATAGTGTCATTTTTCCTTTTAGTTCTGTTATGTTGATAGTTTGAACTAATAAGTGATGAGACCTTGAAACTTCAGCTAAATTCTTTTTTGAAGAGTATATTCCACTTCACTTATAGAAGAGTTGTTCAAATTATTTTAAGCCATCATAAACATCATAAGAGTTCAAATACTTTAAAATATTTATTTTAATTTGAACTAATATCGTATAAATCATTCCAAAAATTTTTGGTTCTTATGCCACTAAAATTAAGATTGAGAAACAAGATTTTTTGTTTTTGTTATTTTAACTTGTGATTGAAATTCTAGAAAGCAATGCAAAACAGGTCATGTTATAAACTTAAGAGTGTAAAAAATCTATTCCTGTTTATTCAGGTTGGATATTGCTTTGAAAATTTAAGAGTTTTAAAAAACTTTAGACTGTACATTATTAGAGATGATTTTCTATGTATTTGTTGATTACTGACTTAATAAAGCAGTTTTTAGTGCCAAATAACTTTGTTTATAATTATCATATGCTCATCTCAGTTTTGAAAATACTTATTTTTTTTTTCTAAACATGAGTATTTCTTATATTTGTTTTTTGCTCACTGTCAGCAGATTTGGGACCAGATATTTCCTTAGTTGACCACAATCCTTTCTATGTATATCAACTTGAATTTATTGTTTTGTTACATATCTAGTAATATTTTAGGCTAGATTATTTGGATCAAATCTTCTCTTGAAAACAACTAAACTAAAATGCAGAATATAAAATCCTTTAAGACTGCCTGATAATAATTGAAGAACTGACAAGATAGCCATTATCAGGCAAATATTTAAGGGGAATAGGGAAGGTAAGCCACACACTCAGACTATTAATCTTGAAGGCATTTGCTCATTTGCCAAACTGGAACTTCATTTTGACAGTCTAACATGATGAGAGGGACAGAAATCATAGGGCTATATCCTTAGGTTTATGGTGAATTAGATATAAACCCTGTCTCCACCTCCAGGATGTTCCACAGGAAAACTGATTTGGTGTTAAACAGAGAAAGGGTAGAGGGGAATTCCTAAGAAGGTGTAACCACAAGTAGGCCCTCAAGCATATTATTATCCAAATGCCTGTTGCTTTGGGTAGTCCAGAAAATTTTAATTTCAGGATTTAGTTTTGGGAGTTCAGGAACTTGTAGAACCTTTAAGTTCCCGAGAGAGGCTAACAAAATTCCTCTCTGGAGAAAGTTGCCACAAATAAGACCCAAGAATAAGCTTTCTGTTGAGGTTTTTTTTTTTGTTTTTGGTGGGGGGGTTGGAGTTACACTCTTGTTGCCCAGGCTGGAGTGCAGTGGCACGTTTATGGCCACCGCAGCCTTGGCCTGCTGGACTTAGGTGTTCCTTCCGCCTCAGTCTTTCAAGTAGTTGGAATTACAGGCACACATCTCCATGCCCAGCTAGTTTTTGTGATTTATTATAGAGATGAGGGCTCACCAAATTGCCCAGGCTGGTTTCGAACCCCCAGGCTCAGGCAGTCCTCTTGCCTCGGCCTCCCAAAGTGCTGGGATTACAGGCTGAGCCACCGTGCCTGGCCAGAACAAGCTTTCAAAAGCAGTATATAGTAGAAAAATAACCAGGCATTCAAGGAACAAATAGCTTCTAATGAGAGGTCTCTTCTCACATCTTCCCTTTTTTGTTTCTACTTTGTGTGTTGTTTCTCTTTTTCCATCTCCTTCTTTTTTCTTTCATTCTTAATAATTTACTTTCCTTTCTTCAGTTTTGTAGCTTTGGTATATTTTCACTGAAAATCATCCTCTGCTTTGTAGATGCTCAAAGCATTTGTTTTTCGTTCTCATTTCTATTCTTTGGTTAAGTCCTTCCTCATCATCTCACAGCTGGGCTATTTTTAGACCTTTCTTGTCTTTAATTTTATTTTTTATTTCCAAATTCAATAGTAAATCAGGTTCAGGCTAATAAAGTTCCTTCTCAAAATTCTTCAGTAGCTTCTGTGTGAACATTCCTAAGCATGACATTTGATTTCCTTCAGATCTGGTCCCACCTAAAAGGGCTAAAGTCCTGAAAGTTGGGGAAATGGTCTAGAACCATTTATTCATATGATTCATCCCCTACTATTTATTCACATAAATATATTCCCAGTATATATACTATATTGGACATATATGAGCTATATCCAGGTCACTCTAGTCTCAAACTTCTGGCCTCAAGTGATCCTCTTGCCTCAGGTTCCCGAGTAGATGGGGTTACAGGCATGAGTCATTGTGCGCAGCAGATTACTATATTTTAAACTAATCTACAAGCTGTTTGAGGAATTAGGATTCTTTTGTTTTATCTTAATATCACCATTAGCTTTTCATCTAGTGGTTTATACACGATAGCTGTACAATAAATGTTCACTGAATGAATTAATGACTACAAGAAAGCAGATAACTTTTCAGTAAGTTGCCTCTCTTGGCACACATTACCCCTATCAAGGATAAAGTGAGAAGGGCCTGCTCTGGGCTGCCTGTTGTCACACTGTGGATTGTCCTTTGGCCTTTACATTTATCATTGTGTCACCAGTGCCCTTAGAATTATATATCTTATCAGCATTCTCGGTGTCAGCTTTGCTGGCGATGGGATAAAGGCAAACAGTGGTGCCAATGCAAGCCATGCTTAGGGAATGGCACAAAGCCTAGATTTTCTTCTCTTGCCAGGTGGAGTGTTTCATCTCTAGGGTCAAGTTTGTGATCAGAAATGACCAGTTTTCTTTACACATAATTGTCAGAACCAGTAACAATATTCTTCATTTTAAGTAAATCATAGATAGAAAATTCCAGTCTTGCAAAAAAGAGAAGTCAGGGAACTCTTTGTTTTCTACTACCCAAAGACTTTAACTTAAAGAATTTTAAGGCTGGAGGAATGTATGAGTTATTAGGTAGGATAACTTTCATAGGAGGAACCTGCATTCACTGGTATGCTGTGGTTTGCAGAACATTTTCCCGTGTGGTACCCTTTCTCATCTTTACACCAGTCCTACCACATAGGCAAAGCAGATTCCTACTCTTACCATTTTACAGGCAAGTTAACATCTAGCTAAGCTTTCTGTCTGAAAATAAGTCCCTTAGATAATTTCCAGAAGTATTAACTGAACAGCTTTCTCACCCCCCACACTCTGCTGTTGACTTCATTTTTTTCCTGATACTTGCTATTATCACTAATTTAGCCTTGTAATTTCAGCAAGTCAGTGATTATTTTCTTCCATAACGTTCTCATTTGTAAAATCTATACTTAATATTAGTGTTTGATTTTGATTGTTTGCATCTCATTTTGATCTTCTTTCTAGCCACCTCTCTTTCCTTTGCTTCAGTGTAAAAGTGGAATTAACTGTTAAGTCAAGAACTCCTCTTTTTCAGTCCTTTGGGGTTAGGAAAAATAAAGACCCTAATTGTATAAGCAAAATATCAATAGATTATATATAATAATGCTCATAAAAATTTGAGGACATAAAACTTGGGTAATGCAGACAGTCTGCTTTGATTATAGAGACATCATTTAATCTAAAATTTTGACAAATTAAACAATTCTTTATGTTGATAATATTTAAGAACAAATAGGCACATTGTGTTAGGTCTTGGGATAATTAAAAGTCCCAGATTTATCTTTCAGTTCCATAGGAGAGACAGTGACACTCGGAATGCTAAAATTGCATGTGGATTAGTGCTAATTCACATAGTTCAATTAGCACAACATTTATTGAATGCCTACTATTTCTAGGTACTGAGGATAAACACAGTAATCTGTCCTTACGTTTGAAAAGTGAAGATGAAATCATGGAGCCAAATGCAAATTCAACCTTTTGTGTTGAGTTCAGAGAAATTCTCAAATATCCAAAGATTATTTATAAGTGTTAGGCTTTCTCCTCTGTAGATTATTAGTAGTACTGGCAACTTATAACATTTGTGAGGCCAAATTTTTCAACTCAAAGAAATAGGTTTACAATTAGAATGAAAGGAAGAAAGAAAAAGTACCTACATTTTTCATATACAAAAGAAATAATTTTCATATACAAAAGAAATAATTTTAATTAATTTAAATAGACTTGCAAGGTCTGGCTATTGGTTTATTTTTTATTTTTATTTTATTTTTATTTATTTTTATTTTTTTAAACACATTTTTTATTATAAAATTGTGGGGTACAGTTAAGGGTTAGGTATACAAATGTGTATCGTTCAAGCACCCTTGTTAATAAGGGGTGTCTCCCCATTCCCAGACAGATACTGACTACCATTAGTCCCACCTCCCTACCCCTCCCTAGCCCCCCCCATAGTTTTCCACCACTGTCAGTCCTTTTCTTATAGTATTATGATAGATGTTCGAGGTCCACTATATGAGTGAGAACATGTGATACTCAGATCTTTGTTTCTGTGAGAGATCACTCAGTATTATAGACTCTAGTTCCATCCAGGTTGCTGCGAAATTCATGATTTTGTTCTTTTTTATGACTGCATAGTATTACTCGGGGATTGAATCATAGTGTCTTTCCTTGTCATACTGATCTGTCCTGTTAGAACTTTTGAGGATTCCCCAGACCAGTTTGTTCTGGTTGACGGCATCTGTGTTTTGTGAAGAGCAATACTAAACATGTGCCTGTAGTGGGAATGGAAAAGCCTTTATGAGGCAAAGGCACTCAGATTGTCATAAATTACATTTGTGGTAGTAATTCTTTAGTATTTTAGCTCAACATTTCAACAAGTTTTTTATGTTAATATTTTATTTGGAGCAATATTGTGATTTTCCAAGTGATTTCCCTTATGGAAACTCTTGGGTCTATGAAGGACACAGACAAATATTTTAGAGCTTTTTTATTGCTCCAGACAGCAGCAAACACATGGCAACAATAATGTATTAAAAGAAAAACTATTATAATTGGCCTTACCATTCTTCGTCAAAGCCCTTCTTTCATAATCTTGGCTATAAAGGGCCTGAAAATGCACACTACCACCTCTTCATTGTGTTACACTCTGCCAGCACACAGCCCACACATGTAACTGATGTGCACAGGCAGAATAAAGTCTATCAGCAATTTTCTGTAAAATGTCTATTATATGAATTGAGAAGTATGTAAATGCTGGGAAGCAGCCTTCTTCACTGCTGAAGAGGTTTAGAAGTTCCTGAGGTTGCTGAAAACAGCAGGTTTGGGGAGGAATAGCAACACGCTGGTTACCTGTGGTTGGTTAGTCTCTCCTAACTTTAAGGGAGACACTACTAAACCCATAGTGCCAGTGTGCTTTGCAAGGTCTGGATCTTAATAAAGTGTTGTATTCAGCCGGGCGTGGTAGCGCACGCCTTTAATTCCAGCTACTCGGAAGGCTGAGGCGGAAGGATCGCTGGAGCTCGGCTGGTCGAGGCTGTGGTGGCTGGGAGTGGCCACTGCACTCCAGTCTAGGCGACAGAGAGACTCCAACTCAAAAAAAAAACAAAACAAAAACAACAGCAGCAAAAAAAAAGTGTTGTATTGTATTTGAATTATGGGAACCCAAGATATGTGGGCCATCATTTTCTATTGTGTAAGATCATATACTTCTTAGAGTTGTGTCTTCGAACAAAAGTGTCGATTCTAGTACGATGAAAAGAGTAAAGGGAGCTTACGTGAGTCATTTATAGACTCTGCCAGTGGATAGAGGTCAGTGCACATAAAGAGTGAATGCCTCAAGGTGCATCATTGCTGGGTAAATGGTACTGCAGAGATTTTTTTAGACTCTTTGTTGGTGGATTGTTCTTCTAGGTGTCATCTCTGGAAGTAATAAAGTAAGTCTTTGGACAGTATTTGTTTACACATGGGGGAACGAACCAAAGTTAGTGGAGTCAGAGCAGCCCCAGTGTAACCACTGATCCCTTTATCTGTGTTATATTCTATGTTGAGTTGTGTGCATACATTTTTAAATAATTTCACTTAATCTGCATTATAGTCTTCATTTTACTGATGAGAAGATAAGCTCAATTCTGTGTCTTAAGGCCACAAAATTAATGAATGAAGGTAGAGCCTGGATTTGAATACTGGTATGTCTGACTCTAATAATTTGTGTTATGGTAGATTTTTCCTCTTCTGATGAGACTGACATGTAAAAAAATAAGAGAAGTTAGCAGTAAGAGCTAAAGACTGATAAAAATGTAAGGTTAGGTAAATAGGCAGTTAATTGAAAAATCCGGTTCTTAATTCAAGATAAAGTGTTGTAATCAGAATTATTTACTTAGTGACAAAACAAGCTTGATTAATATGCTAGGCTAGAAAGCTACAGATGATTCAGGAAAAATAAACTGAGGAAATAATGAAAATACTATGATCTATGTCATAGTTACCTGGGGAAAGAGAGAAAGATTGCTTCATGGGAGTGGGCCTGGGGTTGTCACAAAGATTTCTAAGTTGAGAAAAATAAATTTTACTTCTTCAAGGAAGAGAGATTACTTCAAAAACTTAAGGATTCCGTAACACTAGTTAAACATGGTTGTAGAAGAGTCAACATTTCAAAATATGAACATGCTCTATGCTTCCTTTGCTTTGCCTAGTAAAAACTGGTGTAACCTTGAAAAATGATAAAGTCGCTAAATTTTCTACTGAATCCCGAATTTGTTTGTGGTTTTATATGACTAGTTGCAAGGCTAGTTCTTTTACTTTACTAGTGTTAGAAAGTTTCTGATGAAGGGGATAGCTTTCTCTGGTTTGCACAAATGATTTGTGAACCCAACTTCTTCCATGTAAGAACCTGAAATCAAGAGTTTTATTTAGAATATTATATTAGATTCATTTGCTGTGAAATGAAGGGTAATTGACTAATCTAGGATCTGGGAACTATTTTAGAGATTGGAAAATTGGATGTCCATCTGCCACTTGAACAAATAAGCAGCTTTTCAAATGTGAGCCCAGCAATTTGATGCAAAAGGGTATGTTTATGAAGCTGCCTCTTGATCATTTGTTTATTAAAGTCTATATGATTTAGAAAACCTCTCTCCTCTTTCAAACCTCCCAAGTCCAGAAATGCAGATTCCTCTATGTTATAGGTGTAGATACTTGGAAACACATAAGTGCATATGAAAAGTATCTGTGAGGGTGAAGGAAAAGGTTAATATCACATGATCAAGCTTAACTTTTATTTTGAAGATGTGGGATATGGTTCAGGGTTAGGTTTCCAAATGTAACTGTAACTTTTATTATCTGACCTGAGACTTCAGCTAGGAGAATAAGTTATCTGTATTTGCCTAAAATATGGAGTCTAGCACAGTGTTTTGCATATATAGGGCATTTAATGAAATATTTGTTAATTTGATTTTCTCTTCCCAGTACTGTTCTTGAGACATACAATTTTGACTGACTGACTTATGATTTATTATATTTTGAATATTATTTGTTTTAGCTTCAGCTGTTTTTTTTCTATTCAAGTTGAAATAATTTCTGTTATTTTGGGATTTTTGATTACCTACATCCAATTAACTAGAATATTTTGTTAAAAAAAGACCTCCACTTGAGCATATCTGTCATGAATCAGTAACAAATGATAAATATATTGTGACTTTAAAATTACTAGATTATGGTCTTGCCCAATAAACTATAGTAAGAACCCTTAAATAGCATGAAGACTTATGAGAAGTCAGAGACTTTATTGTAAAATCAAGATGAAATTAGCTTTCTGAGGGTATAGGTATGACCTTAAACTTCTAGTAGTCTAGAAGAAGTTTGGGCCAGTTTTCAAAGCAGTTAGAATTTTTGGTTAATTCTAACTGCTTTGAAAAACTGTTCATTACTGTATGATTAATACTCTGAAGTTAGAATGAATTTGATCCGATTCTTCCTTTCTACATAGTTTTGAATCTTTTTTTATGCCTATTTTATTTAGTTTTATAATCTATTGGCATAATTTAGGATGTTTCTATGGTTTTTGTGTTTTCTTAGGGCTGCCATAGATACTTGAAGAATTACAGATTACTTAATAATCTCATGTTAGGGCAGTTATCTTAGATGGGAGATTTTTTTTTTGTCTTGGGTGAATGTGGCTATCTGGGATTAAGCTATATGGATGCAAAAGTAAAGGAGGTATGATTAAGAAGATACTATTATGATACACCTGATATTGTGCTGAAGTGTATTAAAGGTTTGTAATCTTATATCAATTAAAAGCCATAGTACCTGGTTTCTAACTCCACTGTCTGATTTTATACTTGGAGCCCAGATTTGCCAAGTGATTTGTAGAAATTGTTTAAATTATTTATGCTTTATTCTCTGAAAATATTTGTGAATAATGATTAAGTTTAGTGAGACTTCTTAAAAAAGAATTGCGACAATGGGATTGTATGTTTATTATTTTTTTAAAAACATCTTCTTACCGCATGCCTGTAATTCCAGCTACTTGGAAGGCTGAGGTGGAAGGATTGCCAGAGCCCAGCAGATGAGGCTGCGGTGGCCGGGAGCGGCCACTGCACTCCAGTCTGGGTGACCGAGTGAGACTCCAACTCAAAAAAAAACAAAAAACAAAGTCATTTTCTAAATTAATTTTGTAACTCACCATCATCACTTTCAGTTTGAAAGACACTAGGTTAGATGGTCTCAGATGACCCCTTCAATCTTAGGATTTAAAATTGAGATTCGGGATTTAATTTTACTATTTTTGACCATAAAAAAGCAAGTTGAGTTAGTTTAGCAATGCCGAGTTGTATGGAACTCATCATAGTGTGGAGGGGATGTGATTTTGTGAGGAGAACTACAGAATCCCTAATACCAGGAACGGGTAAGTGAGAGACCCCTAGTGGATCACATTCCCACCAGGGATTCCTATAATCCTAGCTACAGGAGAGCTTCTTGACCCTCATGGTTACTGAAATTAACCTAAGGAGCCTCCTGGAAATTGTGGGGTAGCACTGCTCCAAGGGAGGAAGCTTGTGCTGGGTCCTACGTAATCCTTGAGACCTAAGGAGCTACAAGGTTCCGTGTTAGAGCCCTCCCCCCAACAAACTGTGTAGCATTCAGGAGCTCAGTAGTACCAGGGCTGAGGCACAAGAGATGTACAGACTGTTGCCCCCATGGCTGAGGGATCAGTGAGGCATGGACTACTGCTTTCGGGGTTGAGGTGTGACCAAGGCATGGGCTACTACAGCATGGGTTGATGTGCTAGGGGCTTTTGCGTTTTCCGCCCATCAGCAGCCCTGCCTTCCCTGGTGTCAGCTCAGCATCATAGCCACTGCCAACCCTTACAAGAGCATTCCTGATGTGTCTTGGGGATCATCTCACTCCTGCCTACCACAGCTGGTGCCTGCGTACACCATCTGGGGGCCTGAGGACAGTACTGCCTAGCCTACCTTCTTACCCTTTCTGGGTCAGAGCATGCAATCTGGGTGCCAAGGGAATACCTACCCAGTTCACCATTGGTACCTAAACATTCTTCCCCAGGGTCTGAGCTTGGGCCTCCCTACCAGGCTGCTACTCTGTAAGCTGGCTGGCACCAACCTGCAAGTGCCACCTACAGTGCTGCTGGCTGGCCCACCCAGTCTATTGTATCCACTTCTTGGGACCCAGAGGGTTGTCCTGCCACTGCCATAGCCTGCACTACACCCAATGCCCAGGTGCCAGAGAGCCCACCCACCCGCCTGACCCACTGCTGCCACTGTTGGCATCCAGTGAAACCACATTAGGGCCCAAGAATTAGCCTGCCTGAACCTGCTAACACTGGCACCTGTGTATGTTGCCCTGGGGCCCAAGGACAGGCATGTTCAGCTCTCTGCTTCCATCATGAGGGCCTGAAGACTGCCCTACCTGGCTTCCCTGTCACCAGCAAAACTTTACCACAGCCTCAACTAATAACTGTACCCTAAGTCACTGAGGATATTACAGATACCACTAGTGCTGTTTACATATGCCACTAATGCTGTTTATGAATACATTACTGCATATACCTAGGTTCAAAGCCGAGGTGCCCTACCCAACCAACATGATAGATACATGTTCAGGAAAAACTGCTCCCTCATGAAAGAAAATTCAAAAAATTGGAAGAACTGATACACCAGATGCACAGGCATCACTGTAGGGCAATAGAAACATAAAATCCAGGAAATTTGACACTTGCAGAGGAACACAATAATTCTCCAACAAGAGATTCTCATAAAAAAGAAATTCATGAAATCCTGGGAAGTTATTGGTTCTGCAGAATCCCAGTGAGATGCAGGAGAGTTCTAGGAAAAAAGAATATATATATATATTCTTCTATATTATATATACATATATATATGAATATATATTTAAAAAGGCAGTATGAGTGAGAAATTTACTAAAGAAATAGCATAAAAAAAGAACCAAAACAGAAATTCTGGAACTGAACTATTCATTTAATGAAATGTAAAATATACTCAAAAGCTTCAACAATAGACTGGATTAAGCAGAAGAAAGGATATCAGAACTTGAAGACAGGTCTTTTGAAATAACCCAGTCAAAATTAACCATCAGTAACATATATATATATATATTTAAAAGAAGCAAAGCCTTTGTGACATTTAGGAAACCAAAAAGTAATCAGGGTCTAGAAAGTGAAGGAGAAAAAAAAGAGTTAGAAAACCTACTAATAAAATAATGGTTGAAAACCTCCCAAGTCTAGCAAGAGATTTAGACATCCACATTCTAACTGTGACCCCTAAACAGATAGCAATGTATATAAAGTTCTTCTCCATGGCACCTTATTGGCAGTCTGTCTAAAATTAGACAGAGAATTCTAAAGAAACAGCAAGAACAAAAAACCATCTAGTCACCTATAAAGGAATTCCTGTCAGACTAACAGTGGATTTCTCAGCAGAAATTCCATAGGCAAGGCGAGAGTATTCAAAGAGTTGAAAAAAAATTTGTCAGCCAAGGATACTATATCGAGTGAAAATATTCTTCATAAGTGAAAGAGAAATAAAGTATTTCCCAGACAACCAAAAGCTGAAGGAATAAATCACTAGGCTAGTTCTATCAGAGATGCTCAAGGGAGTCCTATCCTGGGAGCAGAAAGTTGACATTTACCATTATGAAAATACATGAAACTGTAAAACTCACTGATAAAGCAATCACACAAAGGAGGAAGAGAAAAGCCTCAAATGGCACCACTATAGAAAACCACCAAACCATAATGACAAACTGTAAGAGAAAAAGAAAGGAACACAAAATATACAAATCAACTAGTAAACAGTTAATATGACAAGAAAAATACCCCACATATTAATAAATGTGTTTAAATTTAAACATTATTCACTTAAGATATAGACTGTATGGATTTTAAAGCAAACATTTAACTATATGTTGCCTAGAAGAAATGTATTTACTTATAAAGACACACATAGACTGAAAGTAAAAGGATGGAAAAAGATACTCCACTTAAATGGAGAGCAAGAGCAATCAAAAGTAGCTATACTTATATCAGACAAAATAGAATTTAAGTGAAAAACAGTAAAAGGAGGAGGTGGGGGATTAAATTAAACTAAAAACCTTCAGCAGAGCAATGGAAACAGTCAACAGAGTGAAGAAATAGCCTGTTGAATGTGAGAAAATATTTGCAAATGGTTCATCTGACAAGAAACTAATATCCAGAATATACAGGGAACTGAAACAACTAAAAACAAAACAAAAAAACTGAATAATCTTATCAAGAAGTGACTAAAAGGATATGAATGGACAATTCTCAAAAAAGGCCAGGTATATGAAAAAAATGCTCAACATCTCTAACCATCAGGGAAATGCCTAACAAAACCACAATGAGATGTCCACTTACTCCAGTTAGAATGGCTATCATTAAAAACACAAAAAAACCCACTGGGTGGGTGCAGTGTCTTACTCCTGTAATCCTAGCACTTTGGGAGGCTGAGGCAAGAGAGACTCTTGAGGCCAGGAGGTTGAGGCCAGCCTGGGTAGCATAGCAAGACCCCACCTCTACAAAGAATAAAAATTATCCTGATGTGGTGGTGTGCCCCTACAGTTTCAGCTACTTGGCAGGCTGAGATGGGAGGATCTCTTTGAGTCTAGGATTTCAAGGCTATTGTGAGCTATGGTCATGCCACTCTACTACAGACTGGATGACAGAACAAGACCCTGTCAGAAAAAAAGGAAAAAAAGTGAAAGAAAGAAAGAAAGACAAAAATAACATGCTGCTGAGGATGTGAGGAAAAGGGAACTCTGTAGGTGAGAATGTGTATTAATACAACCTCTATGGAAAACAGTATGGAAATTTCTCAAGTAAATGAAAGTAGAATTTCCATACTATGCAGCATTCCTATTGTTGGGTATTTATCCAAAGGAAAATAAAGTATTATATCAAAGGAATACCTGCCCTTGCATGTTTATTGCAACATTATTCACAATAGGAAATATATGGAATCAACCTAAGTGTCCATCGGTAGATGAATTGATAAAGAAAATGTGTTATATATATAGAAAATGGACATAAGAAATAATGAAATCATGTCATTTGCGGCAACATGGATGGAACTGGAAGTCATTATGTTCAGTGAAATAAACCAGGCACAGAAAGACAACTTTGGCATGTTTTCACTCATATGTGGGAGCTAAAAAGCTATTGTGGAGATAGAGGATAGAATGGTGGATATCAGAGTCTGGGAATGCTGTGTGAGCAGGAGGCAGAATGAAGAAAAGTTGATGAATGGTTATAATTATATGAAACCCAGAATTGTTCTTTATATACACTTGGAATTTGTTCCTCTGAATCAAACAGTAACCAAAGATTTTATCTGGAAGTGTTAAGAAGGCTGTGTCATGATTTTTGGAAGAAACATCCTGAGTTGTGGCAAATGGATGACTGGTTCTTCCACCATGACAACATACCTGCCCACACCATGCTGAGTGTTCAGCAGTTTTCGACCAAAAACGATATGGCTGCCGTGCCCCACCCTCTCTGTTTACCGGAGCTTGCCCCGAGCAACTGTTTTTATTTTTCTAAATGAAAAAAGTCCTCAAAGAAACGTTTTGCTGATGTGGAACAGGTGAAACAAAAAAACAACAGAAGCACAAGAAGTCAACAAAATTGATGAGTTGAAAATCTGTTTTGAGCAGTGGAAAAAGCATCTCAATAGGAGTATTGCATCAAGTGGAGAGTACTTTGAAAGTGTCTGAAGTTTAAATGTGTAAGAATAAACACACACTTTTTACTAAATTGTTTTTGAGGGTTCCCCCTTGTATAGTTAGATAGAAGAAATAAGTTCTAATGTTTCATAGCAGAATAGGGCAACTATAGTTGACAACAATGTATTGTATATTTCAAAGTAGCTAGAAGAGTGTACTTGAATGTTCCCAACACAAATGATTTTAAATACTCAGGTGATGGATACCCCAAGTACCCTAATTTCATCATTACACATTCTAGGCATGTAACAAAATATCACATGTTCTCCATAAATGTGTAAAATATTATGTGTCAGAAACAAATCTTTAAAAAAAATTTATTTTATTTTAAAAATTGTGGGGTACAATTCAGGGTTAGGTATACAAATATTCATTGTGCAAGTACCCTTGTTGATGAGATGTGCCCCCGCCTTCCTCAGGTAGATTCCCACTACTGTTCCCAATTCCACCTCCCTACCCCCCCCGTGCCCCCATAGTTTCCTGCTATCAATCCTTTTCTTATAGTACTACTATAGTTGTTCAAGGACCACTCAGAGAGAGAACATGTGATACTCAGTTCTTTGCTTCTATGAAGAACACTCAGTATTATAGACTCTAAGTCCATCCATGTTGCTGCGAAGTTCATGATTTTGTTCTTCTTTATGGCTGCATAATATTCCATTGTGTATATGTACTGCATTTAAAAAATCCAGTCCTCTTTTGATGGGCAGCATGGTTGGTTCTATGTTCTTGCTATTGTGAACAATGCTGCGATAAACATACCTGTGCAGCATCTTTTTTATAGAGTGATTTGAGTACTTCCGGGTATATTCCCAGTAGGGGGATTGTGGGGTCATATGGAAGGTCGGTTTTTAGAATGTGTAGAAATCGCCACACTGATTTCCACAGAGGCTGTACTAGTTTACACTCCTACCAACAGTGTAGAAGTGTTCCCTTTTGGCCACATCCTCTCCAGCATCTTTTATTTTTTGAGTTATTGATGATGGCCATTCTGACTGGAGTTAGGTGGTATCTCAGTGTAGTGTTAAATTGCATTTCTTTGATGACTAGAGAGGCTGAACATTTTTTTCATGTAACTGTTGGCTGCTTGTATGTCTTCTTTTGAGAAATGTCTATTCATATCTTTTAGCCACTTTGTAATGGGGCTGTTTGTTTTTTTCTTTTCAGCATGTTTGAGTTCCTGGTAAATCCTAGATGTTAGGCCTTTGTCAGACATAGGGTTGGCAAAAATTTTTTCCCAGTCTGTGGCCTGTTTCCCTGATCTCTTGATGGTTTCTTTGGCTTTGCAGAAACTTGTCAGTTTGATGAGGTCCCACTTGTCTATCTTATCTCTTATGGCATGGGCACTTGGGGTTTTGATCAGGAATTGGTTGCCACATTCAATTTCTATAAGATTGTCTCCTGCATTTTCTAAGGTTCTTATAGTTTGAGGCTTTACTTTAGGTCTCTGATCCATTTAGAGTTAATTTTTGTGTTTGGCGATAGATAGGGGTCCTGTCAGAATATTCTGCATGTGATCAGCCAGTCTTCCCAGCAACATTTACTGAATAGGCTCTCATCTCCCCGGTGGTGGATGGTGGAGGCTTTGTCAAAGATGAGTTGGTTCAGAAATTAAGGTTTTGCTTCTGGAATCTCAATTCTATTCCATTGGTCTATATGCCTGTTCTTGTACCAATACCAGGCTGTTTTGATTATTGTAGCTTTATAGTAAAGTTTATAGTGTGATATCTCCTGCTTTATTTTTTATTTTTTTTTTGCTGAGGATTGTTCTGGCTATTCTTGGTCGCTTATGTTTCCATAAGAATTCCTGTATTGTTTTTTCTAGATCTGGGAAGAATGTTGCTGGTAATTTGATGGGTATTGCATTAAATCTGTAGATTACCTTAGGTAAGATGGACATCTTCACAATGGTGATTCTTCCAATCCATGAACATGGGATATTTTTCCACTTGTTTGTGTCATCTTTGATTTCTTTGAGCAGTGTTTTGTAGTTTTCATTGTAACGTTCTTTCGTGTCTCTGGTTAGGAAGATGCCAAGGTATTTCATTTTTGTGTGTGGCTATTGTGAATGGAATTGTGCTTTTTATTTGTGTTTTGTTTGTTTATTATCAGTGTATAGAAATGCGATTTTCTTTTGCACATTTATTTTATACCCTGAGACTTTGCCAAAGTCCTTTATTAGTGCAAGGAGGTTTCTGACAGATTCTCTTTGGTTTTTGGGGTAAAGAATCATGTCATTTACAAAGAGGGATAACTCATTTCCTCTTTTTCTACTTGGATATCCCTGATTGTCTTCTCTTCTCTGATTGCTCTAGCTAGAACTTCCAAAACTATGTTGAACAGGAGGGGTGAGTGTGGTCATTCTTGTCTTGTTCCAGTTTTCAGGGGAAATGGTTCCAATTTCTGTCTGTTTAGCAGCATGCTGGCTGTGGGTTTCTTGTACATGGCTCTTACTATTTTGAGGTATGTTCCATCTGTGCCTAGATGTTCAGGGGTTTTTATCAAGAAGGGATGCTGGATTTTATCAAAAGCTTTTTCTGCATCTAATGATATGATCATGTGGTTTTTGTTTTTACCTCTATTGATGCGTTTAATTATGTTTATGGTCTTAGGAATGTTGAACCAGCCTTGCATCCCAAGGATGAAGCCTTCTTGGTCATGGTGGATGACTTTTGGTATGTGTTATCGAATCTGGTTTGCTAGGATCTTGTTGAGAATTTTAACATCTGTGTTCATCAAGGATATTGGCCTGTAGTTCTCTTTCATTGTTAGATCTTTACCTGGCTTGGGTATCAATGTAATGTTAGCTTCATAAAATGATTTGGAGAGAGATGCATCTTTCTCAGTTGCCTGGGATACTGGATTGGTATCAGTTCCTCCTTGTATGTTTTGTAGAATTTTGCTGGTAAGCCATCTGGTCCAGGGCTTTTTTTTGTAATAGTTTTCTTATGACACAGTCAATTTCCTAGATTGTTATTGGTCTATTTAGGGTCTCAACTTCTTGTTTCAACCAGGGTAGACTGTGTGATGTCATAGAGTCCTCAATTTCCTTTAGGTTTTCAAGTTTGTTTCCATACAAGTGTACATAGTAGTCTCTGATAAGCTTTTGTATTCCTTCAGGGTCAGATGTGACTTCATCTTTTGTGTTTCTGATTGTGTTTGTTTGGGCTTTTTCTCTCTTTTTCTTGGTCAGTATAGCTAGGGGACCATCAGTCTTGTTTATCCTTTCAAAGAACCAGCTTTTTATTTCATTGGTTTTTTTTTGTATTATCTTTTTTTCTTTTCTGTTCTGGATTTGGGCTTTTATTTTGGTTATCTGAATTCTTCTGCTGAAGTTAGGATTTTGGTGGTCTTACTTTTCCAGCTTCCTTAGGTGTCTTGTTAGTCTGTTAATTTGTGATCTTTCCATTTTCTTCATGTGTGTTTGTAGAGATATGAATTCCCCTCTTTCTTCTGCTTTCATGGCATTCCAGCAGTTTTGGTAAGATGTTTCTTCATTTTCATTTGTTTCCAGGTATCTTTTAATCTCTGATTTGATTTCTGAGTTGACCCAGGAGTTGCTTAGCATCATGCTGTTTTGTGTCCATGTCTTTTTGGATTTGGGGGGAACTTTGTTGGTGTTGATATTTATTTTTATTCCAGTGTGGTCTGAGAAGGTGCATGGCAAAACTTCAGTCTTATGAAATTTGTTTATGCTTGATTTATGGCCAAGGATGTGGTTAATCTTAGAGTATGTTCTATGTGGTGATGAGTAGAATGTATATTCTGTGGCCATTGGGTGGAGTGTTCTGTAGGTATCAATTAAGTCCATTTGGTCAAGAGCCACATTGAGGTCCCAGATCTCCTTGCTGATTTTTTGTCTTGATGATCTGTCTAGGGTTGTGAGTGGGGTATTAAAGTCCCCAGCTATGGTAGTGTTAGAGTCAATATCTTTTCTAAGTTTGCTTAGAAGCTGCTTTATGAAAGTTGGTGCTCCTATGTTGGGTGCATGTATTTTTAGGATGAATATTTCTTGTTGATGGGTTGAGCCTTTTATCATTGTATAGTGACCTTCTGTATCTTTTTAAATTTTTGATAGCTTAAAGGGTATTTTGTCTGAGATTAAGATCACAACTCCTGCTTTCTTTTGTGTTACCTGAAATTTTGCTTCCCATCCTCTTACCTTGAGTCTGTGAGTATCCTTTCTGGTAAGATGAGTTTCATGGAGACAATATATTGTTGCCACATGATATTTTATCTATTTTGCCATTCTGTGTCTTTTCAGTGGTGCATTTAGTCCGTTGATATTCCAGCTAATTATTGAAATGTAAGAGTTGATCCCTGTCATGAGGTTCTTATAGAGTTGTTGTTCTTGTTTGTTTGTTGTGTTTCTTTTGATTTTTGGGTTGATTCATGTGTGTTTTCAGTCTTTTTCCTGCACTCTTGTGGAGAATGTTTGTCATTCTTTTTTCCCTTTCTTCTATGTTTAATACTTTTTTTTAAGTGTTTCTTATAGAGCTGGTCTAGAAGCAGCGTAAATTCTTAGGGATTGAATGTCTGGGAAAGATTTTAATTCTCCCTCACTGATGATGCTTAGCTTAGCTGGGTAGGTTGTTCGTGATTGAAATTGTTTGTCTTTGAGAACTTTGGAGATTGGGCTTCAAGCTCTCCTAGCCTGAAGTGTTTCTGTAGATAAATCTGCTGCTATTCTAATTGGTCTTCTCTGGTAGGTAGTTTGACCTTTTTCTCTTGCTGCCTTTAGGATTTTTTCTTTTATACCTACTTTGTTTAGGTGAATTACCATGAGTTTAGGAGTTGGTCTTCTCATTTGTTGCCTTGCAGGGGTTCTCTGAATCTCTTGTGTTTGAATGGTTGCATCACTGATGAGACGAGGAACGTTTTCTTTAATAATTTCATGGAATGTTTGTTCCAGGATGGTCTCTGACTTTCCTTCTGCCTCAGGAAGTCCAATTCCTCTTAGGTTCGGCCTCTTGAAATAATCGCTCATTTCTTGAAGGCTTCGTTCTGTCTTTTTAAGCTTCTCTTCTATGTTTTTGACAGTTTGAGTTAGTTATTTATTTTGGTCCTCAAGCTCTGAGATTCTTTCTTCTGCTTGACTAATTCTGCTTTCAATGCTTATCAGTATATTATTCATTTCATACATAGTATTCTTTACTGCTATTATCTCCGTTATCAACTCCTTCCTATTTTCCTCTTGTCTCTCCTCAATTCTTTTTTTTCCCTCTCTATTAATGTCTTGATATCTGGGTTTGTAGTTTGAGCCCAGTCATTCTGGGGGCTGATCATTGTTTGTGTTCTGAAGTCTGTTTTCTCAGTGTCTCACCTTCCAGGGGTCTGTGTGAGATCCATATTCTTTTTTTGGTTTTTCTTCGTGTGTGTAGATTTTCCTCCCTTCTTAATTCTGTTGTTCAGGGATGGCGGTGTTGCTTTTATCTCTATTTGCTTAGTCTCCTATTCTTCCTTATGTGGATCATCTAGCTTTGTTCAATTCTGAAGCTGGACTGTGGGTTGGGGGCTGTACTTTTTGCAGTTTTGAGATTTAATTGAAGGGGAAGGTGTGATTCAAAATCGATCTGCATATCCCAGTATCCACTGACAGGTATATGGGTACCCTGGAACCCACTTCCCTCTGCCTTACAATCTGTCTATGCAGTGGGGGTTATAGATTTCGTCCCTGGAAGCAGAAAAAGGAAATTAATGGAAAAAGGAAGGAGTGGAGGCAAGAGGAAGGTGGAGAGAGAGAGAAACATAAGAGGAAAAACAGACAGACGTACTAACAAATGAAAAGAGACACAGAGACAGAAAAGTGTAAAAAAAGAACTAAAACATACAAATAATCATACAAACACACAGTCCAACAAAAACCTGCCTATTAATGTACTCTTCCCAAACTCCATAAATATGTAAAATATTGTGTCAAAAAGAAGTCTTGAAGCAGCTTTATAAGTAGAGTATTATCTTATGAATACTAAGTATATTTCTTTCTCATGTGTCCGAGTGACTTCTTCCCGTCCTTCAGATTGTTGCTCTGCCCTTCCAGGATGCCATGATGATGAAGAGTAACTAGATATGTTTAGAAGAGGTATCTCCCCCAGGCCCACAGCTATTCCTGAGGCGCATTGGAGCATTCAGCATAGGAGAGGTGTGGGCAGAAGTTAACATGAGTTGCAGCAGGTGGGGGTTGTATTAATTTTCCCTGTGCAATGACTGTCTAATCTAAACATTCCAATGTTGAAAACAAAACTGTTAGTTGATATTTCTAGGGAAGGGTCATTGAGGCTCAGATGGATAAAAAGAATATTTGCAAAAATAAAACAGTATATTAATGCAGAATATCTACACCCAAGATAGAGAAAGGTGACATACTCATCTAGTTTAAGGAGGCAGAAACTCACAGATGTATTTGTGATTTTACTAGCTATAACAATTTCCGATTTGGAATAGTAAGGTAGGGGTTCAGATCAGAGCACAGTGAATAACAAAGTGAAAATGTTGTTATTCTTGCAGCTTAAAGATATCTTGTTGTGTTTGCCTTTGTTAAATCCTGGTGAAATGATCTTGAAAGAGCAATGCCTGTTGTTCCTGGCTTTATTGATTTTATTCCACGCTGTGTGAAGGACCTATTGCTTGTCCAAAAATGATGAAATTGAAAGAAGATTGATTTTGGATGATTTCCAGTATCTTTCCTTAAACTTTAGTTTGCAGAAGTTGGTCACTCAAAAACAAATGAACTCTTCCAGTCCACTCCCTACTGGTATGAAACCAAAACGTACATATTTTGGAGCAATAATACTTCTATACTTGATCTGTTCTGCTAAGAAAATTGTTTAGGCAACCTACTTTTAGACATTCTAAAGCTTTGTTGATATCTTACTGTTCTGTATAAAGACAAACTCTCGGAACCTTAAAAATTATGGTATTGTGGGTTTTGGGTAAAGGTGTGTTGTCCCTCTGTTATTTTAGATTTTGAACATTTTATGGAACTAAATTGTAGAAGTAAAATAAGTTGCTTTTAAAATAAATTAATAGTGACTTTGTAATATGGAATCAGTGTTCTACTGTGTTAAGGAAAAGCTAAAGGTCTAAAACATAAAACGTATTCATGACCAGTCACACACACAGATGTATGTACACAGACATGCACACACAGACATGCATGCATATGCCCTCCTGCCTGACATGAACCCTCTGACTCACATATTGATTTCTTCGTTAATACAGAATTATTCTACCAATTGAATGGATACTTTGCTATCAATTCTGCTTTATATGCTTGTTTGTTTTTCCTTTGTGGTTTTAATGTAAATATTTACATTGTAGAGATGAAGAAAGAGAGGCCTGGGTGTCTGGTGTGAACTGCAAGATAACATTAAATGTCAGAAACATTGGCATAAGCAGCTTGAGTTGGGGCCAGCTTTAGGTTGGTATTCAATGTATCACTTGCTGTTTTGCTATCTCAGAACTTTCAAATGTGGCACTGCAGATAGCTGAATGGAGGGTTGGGATTTGTGTGTTAAGAATTTTAGTTCTTTTCTAATGTAAAGCATTCCATATGCCATTTTATTTTGTATCCTTTCCTCACTTTAACATATTCTCTGGCCCATTGTTAGTATATTTACTTTGTTATTCTTTACTCATTCAACATTTATTGAACTCCTGTAAGGTAAGGTAGCCATATTGTATATACAATGTTATTTTTGTTCTCAAGAAATTCATTATCTGTTGGGGTAGGTGGGTTCAGGGAAAAGGATAATGGAGTGCCTCACTAAGGTTAGGCTCTTGTCACCCTCATGTTAATGGAAAAAAGGGATCCTTGTGATTTCTTAATTAAGTTACACTTGCCTGGATAAGAAACGGAAAAGGTTTGTAGGGGGCAAAAAAAGATAACTGGTATTACCTGTGTGCTTTATCTTAGAAATTTATAATTTGGATATTATAGGCAGTTGAATGAGAAATTTAGAATTTGAGGTTTATAATTCTGGTTTTGACCCAGTTAACATCTGGGATGTGGGATTGATGGAGCACATTCACTGGGAAACTCAGATTCTTGAGTAGCTGACCTTGGGTGGACGGTGGACAGAGTGATCCATTGGAAAAATACAGGGCTCTTTGCTTCTTGACGAGAATCTGTTCAGTTACTTTGGGGGTGAGGGAGGTATCTCTAAAGGAAGGGCATGGCTTCTGTGGGTAGGCAAGAGGGAGGAAACTTCTACTCCGTAAGAGTGACAGTGGTGCATGGTAGTGGCAGATGAATACCAGGAGAGCCTGTCAAGAATTTCCCAAGCAGTGTTTCACAAGCTACTGCTCTATGATGCAGATTGTGAGAAAGATCCTTTTGACATGTCTGTGTTCAGAAATTGGAATAACTGCAGAAGGAGCAGAGAAGGATGAGTGGGAAAGGTAGGGGAAGATGCAGGAAAGTCTTAGGAGGCAAGTTTGAAAAAGTCCTGAGTTCCAGGAGTGCCAATGAGGTCAAGAGGATTGGGACTGAATAAAGCCTCTGGGTTAGGGGTCTTTAGAACCTTCTTTTGAGATCATTTGACTTTTGTCATATGGTGGTCTTAGTATTGAAAAAGCCTATAAAAATATCATCTTTTCAGTTTGTATATTTCATTACCTTTCCAACCTCAGCTCTGTAACTTCATCAAATTGCTGTATCTTAAAAGACATATATCACTATATCGTACATTTGCTTTTCAAAATATTTTGATAATGGTTTTTGCAAAATAATTTATTCACAATGTTACATCATTTACTTTGTATCTTTAAAAGCATTATTCTGAGAAAGGGTCCACAGGCTTCCTAGATTACCAGAGAGTTACACGGCATAAAACTGGTGTAAAACTCTGCCTTGAGGACTGCATTTCTGAGTCTCTAGGACAGTGGCTATATTTAGGTACTGAATTGATACTGTTGAATGACTTAGAAATGACATATGAACAAATTCACAGAGCTTCCCTCTTCCCCCACCATGAAAGCTATAGTACCACTGATTAAGTCTAAACTCTCTTATTTACAATCATATTTTGACAATATCTAGAGAATCTGAGCTTGGGTCTACCAGCATCTCCCTCAATAGGCTCTTTTTGTCATCAAACGTCTGTATAGGGAAGGGTTAACAGCTTGACTTTCAAGCCAGGATTCCTGGATTCAAAGCTGAACTCTGTTACTTCCTAGTTAAGTGTGCTTGTATTTTTCTTTTTCATAAAGTAGAATAGTAATAGGAAAGGATTGTAAACATTTTAGACAACTTATGATTATGTTTATATGCTTGTGAAAAAAATAGCTAGAATAAATACGATGCTTCTAGTAGTTAAGAATATGTACTAATGTTTTTTTCTTTTCATTTTATATCTCTTTATACATTTTGTAGCATTTAAAATATATAAAATTTAAAAGACTGTGTGTTACTGAATTGTTGGTAATGGAGTTAAAGCCATAATTTTCATGGGTTAACTTGCTAAAATAGGAGTTTGCTTTGAAGAAGTTTAAGATGGTAGCCTAGGAAGAGTTGTTTGCCACCTGTTGAGATACAGATTTTTATAATAATCTTTTTCAGAGATTATGTAATAGAATAGGACTTTATGTATAATCTTGCTTTTCTAGTTCAAGCTGTATCTCAATGTTATTAGTGCCTCTATAGATGTATTGTTTTGAGTACCTGTAACAGTTTGTTTGAAATGTGATTATAGTACATTTGATTGTTTTCCAATTGTGTATTCAGAATATAATGCAAATATGTAGAATGAATGAACACATCCAGAGATCTAATGTGCAATGTGAGAACTATAGTAAATAGTATTTGGAATTGTATTTGGGATTTTTGTTGAGAGTAGATTTTAGGTGCTCTTACCACACACACAAGATGAGACGGTAACTGTGTGAAATGATGACTATGTCAATTTGCTTGACGATAGCAACCATTTCACTATGTATGTATATATCAAAACATCTTGTACATCTAAACATATAATAATAATAATAAAATAAATAGAATGTGCACTTCCTGATATAGTTAAATTGAGTAGATACATTTTTTTAACTCACAGACAATCCTACAGTGCCTGGTAGTAGTGGGTATTTGTTAAGTTTTAAGTGAATTATTTTTGTCTACAATGTCATAATATATTTCCAGTTAATAGGCTTTCTTCTTTGCATGCAGCCTTTGATATTATTAGCTGTTTCTTATTTTGTAAAGAATTTTTACATGTGTTAAACTTGGGGGTACCTGGGACACTTATTTTTAGGCTTAATTCTGAAGTAACACAACATTGTTTTTCTTCTTTTAAAATATTTGAAGCGCATCTCTGAAATCTTTACTCTTCTGGTACACAAATACACCTCCTTCCTTCATCTGTTTCAGTGTCAGTGTCAGTGTCCCATACTCTCCTCTCCTAAAGTGCTCCTCTTGCATCCTGCTGTGTTGCTGTGTGTCTGCTCAGCCATGGTGGGTTCTGGGCACCCAACAATGCAAATACCTCCCTTAATCTTGAAAGTATTCCTATACTTGTGTGGCCTGACATCTTTTTAGCTTTTTTTAATCCCTATGCCATCCAGGAATAATGCATTTTCAGCTTGGGGACAACTAAGTTTCTTTGGTTTTTATCAAATTAACTGCTATCAAACCATGTGTCCACTTTTTTACATTTGGAGACCTGTGTAACTGTGACTGTGGATATTATATTTCCCCTTCCTTGGTTTGATTCAAAAGCCACTTAAAATTATTTGATTGATTGATTAGTTTCCCTGTCTACTCTAAAACCCACAGAGGTAAAACAATATCACAGGCACCTTTTCTTCCAGAGTCTGGATTTGTTGTGAATTTATCATATCATTTTAAAGTGTTTTGCTTTCCTCATAATCTATTTATTATGAGATATGTATCAATCTGTAGTCAAATAAATATTGTAAAAATTCTAATAGAGAATTGCTTGTACCCAAATTTTTTTGTTATGTTTTCTTACTTGCTTCTGGACTCTAAGCAGGATTTTAGAGAAGAGAGTCTCAAGGCAAATAGGATGCAGTGGTTTGGACATGGGTAGTGGGGCTAGATGGCCTGAACTCAAGTGCTGTTCCTGCCACCTGCTGCCTTTTATGACCTTGGACAAGCCACTTTCTGTGGCCCAGCTTCTTTATGTATAACACAGAGATAATAATGGTGTCTATTTCACTGGGCTATTGTGAAGTTTGTAGGAATATGCATAAGTTAATGCCTAGAATTCCCCTTCTAATCCCCCCAAAAGCACTCTATATGTGGAATATTGTGGCATTCCTAAAGAATCAACTAGTATGAAATCAGTCTAGCTTTTCTGAAAAAGCTAGACTGGGCTTCCTTGAGGCAGGCTTCCTTTTTGTTCCCCATGCTAGCTACATTGACCAACCTGGCTGCCCTCACCTCAATATCAGGACTTGAGTCGTAAGGTTTAACTATGGGCAGCAGGACATTAGGAACCTGAGCGACTTGGTAGGAATGGGATAATACAGCTGGAAGAAATTGTTTGCAGGGAATGAAGGGCAAGAGGTGCCTTGGGATCCTGGGTAGGGAAAAAACAGGTTTTTCCTTCACATGGATAGCATGTCTCTGTCAGCCAGCCCTGGGGATAAAAATAATGGGAAAGCATTCGGCAAAAAAAGAATTTGCTTCAAGTGTGTAAGTATGGTTGGTTAAAATATACATTTTTTGTTTATCTCCCTCAATTCTTCCACATCTTCCACTTAGGTTTATCTTAAACCTTCTCAGCCTTATTATTTCTTATCCTCATTTCCAAAATAGTTTTACTAAATTTTGAAAACTGAAAAATACAGTAATTATATGTATAAATGGTGATTATTAACTAAGTTTAATTTTTTTAATATCTAGGATACTGAAGTGTTTCTCTAAGCTTGAATTACCTTTTGGTATCAGTTTGATATATGAAAACACTTTATGACAGTGTCTACTTTTCAGGTGTTGGAAAATATGAGATCTACCTTTCTATTTTGAAAGCCATTTCATTGGGTGTCTTTTGTTAATGTTTTAAATTGTGAGATATCTTTTCCACATGGTCTGTAATTAATTATTCATTCTTGATGTCTTTATTTGTAGATCACCTATTTATATAACTCAATTTGTCCATCACCTGGGCATGTTGCTATACTTGTAACATTTGTTAATTCATAACTATTTTTGCCCAGCAGTGCTAGTGGCATTAACAAGTTTTATTTATTACTTGTTCTTTTAAACTGCTCTGAGTACTTCAAACCTTCAAACAGCTTTTCCCAGCGTGTTCTTTTAGCACATTTGACACACAACAAAAGTGACTTTTGTCTTGTTATGGAAGTGGGCCAAATTGTTTGACATAATGACAGGTGGGATATTATTTAGGGCTGCTGAGACCTTGGGCTCCACAAGTGCTTTGTTCCCTCTAGATTGTGTTTTGACTTGCATGTTTCTGACAGCCATTGTGCCATCAACCTCCTTTATTGCATCTGGAACATGCCTGAAAGAGCTAGCCTTATAAAAGCTTCAACTGCAGTGTTAACAGTTTCTTAAATGTTTCATATATTTGTATTTATTATAGTTGGGTTTTAGTATTAGTATTATACTTAGTATTTATTATGGTTTTCTTTTGTTTGTTTTTATATAATTTCCCATTAGGAGAAATGCAACCACTCTGTTTATGGTTGTGAATATTTGTGCTTTTTGATTCCTCGGCCTTTTAGTTCTCAAGTATGGAATGTCTTGACATGTAGTTACTTGCAAAAAATACAACAAATCTTTACTTCAAGTAAATGAACTCCTTAAGAAATTAAAACTCTTCCTTTTTCTTATTAGATATTTTGAATATCAGAAATATCAGAATATCAGAGTGTACTATTACAGCGGGAAGTAATGCAAAAAAGGCTGATCCCAAGTTTGAGGTTTATTAAGATATTTTACAGGGAGAGTGATTTATCTTTTTTCCTTCCTTCCAATAAAAATATATTTATTCAGTACCTTTGAAATTCCATGCATGGAGAAGGTAACAGTGAAACAGAATTCCTGTCCTTCTGGGTTTGTTTGCCATAGCTTGTATTCATAGCTCCTCAGGGCAAATGCCACATTTAAAGACTCTTATCACAAACAACTTCTAATGGAAATTGGTAGTAGTAATACTGTAGCTACTATTTATTGGGTGCTAGGTGCTTTGGTGCTTTGTGCATGACATCTCTAACCCTCACAAGTGATATATTAGTATTCTTATTTTATAGATAAGTGAACTAAGCCTCAGAAAAATGGATTAATTTGTTGCAAATCACAGAGCTAGTGCTGGGAATTTAAAAACTTAAGTATCTTGATTTTTGTTTTCTTAAATGAATGAAGAAGATTGGCCTTAAAATTTTACCAGCCACATATTTTTAATACAGTTAATGAGTATATTCACTAAGGCAAGAGGTTTTTCCTTTTTTCTTCTTATTTTAGTGCATAGCTGTAATATATTTGTTATAGTTCTTCTTGGGATCGTCACAGATATCCATGTCAGCCTCACTGATCCTCAGGGTATGGAATTTTCTTTGCATTTTTTGTCGTAAGTAGCAAATGTTCCAGGACAACAATGCAAAACAATAACCAATATATTTTAAATTTCAATTTTGAATTGGACCAGTTCTATGAGATTTTATATAAACATATTTATTGAAGAGGGTCAGTGACCCAGAAGAGTTCACTGCTGGACATGACCATGCAGCCTTTCACATGCCCCCCTCCAGCGCCTCAGGTAGATGCTCCTAGGAGGCTTCTCCCTCCTATGACTGCACAAAAGAAAATTGCTTCAGGGCCAGCTGTAGAGAATATTGCTGGCAGGGTGCTTTCTCTGGTTTCATGTGCTGATCTAGGCATAATTGTGGTCAAGAAAATATTGAGTGAATGATTAACATATAGTTCTCGATTTTATCCAGCTGCCAAACTCATAGCATTAGGAAATAATCCAGGCCAACTACCTTACTGTGGTTTAGGATTTCAGGTTTTAAAGTCAAAATTCATAGCTGTAAAAACACTTGGAAGCTTTTAACATATTGTAAAGATAAATAACTAATGAGATAAAATTTAAATCAACGTGCATTTCTTCCTCTACCCTTTTGTCTCCAGTTGTTTTATTTGGGGCTGTGATGAGCATCATAATCATAAGTAGTAATAATCATCCCAACAGAGGTGGTTTCAAGTAATGTGGGTTGGTAAACACTTAAGATCTTTAATACTGATCAAAATGTAGTGTTATTTTCACTCTCCAGAGTAACATACTACACCTGAGGATAGATTTGGGGAACCTGCCAATACATGGAAAAACGTGTTCCTCAGTTTCCAAAATACCAGAATGACTTACTTGATTGCATTTCGTCTCAGAGGTGTGAAGTTCAGGATTCAGGGAGTGAGTGAGTTGAGTGGGTGGTGAAGGCAGTGAATGGACAGTTGGTCATTTCTACAGTGGTCTCCAGGGCCTGACTCCACTCTCATTTCTTGCCTCCTCTTCCTCTACCCCCGGATTCAAGGTGTCCTTGCCAACCCTGGGACACACCAGCAATGCTCCTACCTCAGGGCCTTCTGCTCCTAGATGCCTTCAAGGCTTACTTCCTTGGTTTGGATCTTTCTCCAAGGTCACCTTCTCTGTAAGGTGTTCCCTCATCCTGTTTTATGCGCAGTCTGCTCATACCGTGCCCTCTTCTCTGCTTTTATTTTTCTGTAGAGCACTTATCGCTATCTAACATGTTCTCTATAGTTTACTTTTTACTATTGTTTAGTCTTTTCTCACTAAAATGTAAGATCCATGAAGGCAGAGGTTTTTTCTCTGTAGCATATATGAATGGATAAAATAGAATGGTGTCTTGAATGGTGACAATGTGTGGTAGGTGTCCAATAAATACTTTTTGAATAAATGGAAGATTTTCTGTATAATCATAGAACTCAGAACCTAGTTTCATGTTGTTTTGCTGTGTTCACCTGTGTTTATCAAAAACCTCAAAATAAAATATGAATATTTAAGTTGTGCTTCCTGGGTATCTGAGGGGGAAAAGTGAGCATTTTGGAGACTTCTTCCATAGCATTCCTGGAGAGTCAGAGCAGTGAGACAGTTGTCATGAATGCTGAGGAGCAGAGTGGCTAGAAGTGCAGGGAACTGCCAGGCAGGACACCAAGGGCCACCCACCCTCGTTCAGGGAGGCTAGTTGAGTGACCTCAGTCCATTTTTTGCCTGTAAGATGTGAATGTTTATGTCACTGATGTCCCTTCTATGGCTTAGTGACTAGAGAGAACAGTTGAGGGGGAAAAACAAACAAGCAAACAATCAAAGCTTAGTCTAGTGAAAAAATGAGGCTCATATTTGCTTATATAAAATTTTGCTTTATTTTGAAAATGTGGTTATATTATTTGTTGTCATTTCAACTGAATTTCAACTGTAAAGAAATTCAAAAGCCAGACTCTAATATCAGTGTGAAAAATGGGGTAGTTCTACCTTAATTTAAAACAAAATTATATTTATTACTGTATAGATTTTTTTCAGGCCAACGTCTCTCTGCTTTGCCTCAGTAAACTTATTTATTACATATTTAAAGTTGGTAAATTTTAAAAGTATTTATGGATAAAATATTTATTTTTCTTAGAACTTGGACAGTAGTACATTTTTAAGTCTTACTAGACAAATAATTTTCTAGAATATCACTTAAGGGGTTGATAATGAGCACTGTAAAAAAAAGTTAATAATATTCTAATCAGAAATGTTTAATAATATTCTAATCAGATTTTCTGATTCAAAGGATCTGATTTAAAGAAAATCATAGTTCTAATAAATTACATATTTTCACTATTTCAATGCGTATTTTCAAATATAGCCCTCTATTGGGTTCACAAGGAAGCACTGGGCATGATGACATGTTAAATGGATGCCGTTGCTAGCAGCTTGAACTGAAATTCAGGATCTTTAAAACAACCTCAAAATAAATGCGTGGTGAGTGCCTCTGTTCTGGTGGGAAGAATGAGTCGAGGGTTGGAGCATCTGGATCTGCTTCCCAGATGCACTTCTTATTTGCATAACAGTATTAGGAAAACCAGATTCTTCTCTCTTGCCTCTTGATCTCTGCTGGACTTTCAAGCTCCCAATCCATTTACAAGGATCCTGATATGTTCAAGAATATCTTTGGTGATATGGAACTCACGTGTCTCAAGATATTCCTTTCTACCTTCAGATAGTTCTAGTTGAAAGCTTTTCCTATGTTCATAATAGTTCTACCTACCTTTTTTTTTTTTTTAAACTTTTACCTCAGGAACAGGAAAAAATTAAATCTCTCTTCAGCCTGGCATTTTCCCAGATGTATAAGGATAGGTATATTCCAAGTTAAATCCTCGGCCCTTTTCTGTAGTCCTCCCCAGGCATGATTTTGAGTCCATAAGTACCATCCTGGTCCTTCTCCAGGATACCTACTTCAGTTGGACCAGACTTGCTTTTGGTGTGACTAATCCACAAACTAGGTGTAGTTCACCAACCTGGGGAGGGTGGAGTGGCCATCTTCTCTCATTTTGGAAATTGTCTAGCTATATATAGCCATGATATCATTAGCTTCTTTGGGTAGTCAGTGTCATTCTGTTGACATGCTGAGCTTCAGTTAATTAAAATCAGTTTTTTTTTCTTGCTTGCATACCAATTAATCCACATCATCATCCTTTATTCATGAGACTTTTCATGTTTGTTTTTGGGATTTCATCTTTTAGGCTCTTCATAATCAGTGCCATTAAATGTGCTAGATGTAGACTTTGTTACTAGCACTTTGATATCTTTTTTAGGGACATTATTTCTTCTGACATATAACCTCTCTTTCCAGCTTTTTACCACTGAAATTGATATAAGGTGTTAATGTTAAGACTGAGTAGGATGAAGCTGTGGTGTACTCTAGTATACCTCTAGACCTGCAGTGCCCAAAATGGTAGCTATGAATGAGACGATTCGCATTTAAATTTTCATTTATTAAAATAAAATGAAATTAGAAATTTTTCTCCCAAACTACACCAGTCACATTTTTAGTACTCACTAGCTATGTGTGGCTATTGGGTAGCATTGTATCTTCACAGAATATTCTACTGGACATTGTGACCCTACTCTGATATTTACCCCTTAGTTAGCACTTTGAAACACAAAAAGAATGCTGTGAATTATTTTTTCATATTTCATAATTTTCATATTTCATATTTTGTTACTAAAGTGACATTTTATTTGCGAGAATCTAGCAGTTTAAAATAGAATAAATAGAATCTAGCAGTTTTAATTTGTGTTTTAAAGGATGGGCATTTTGAGAATAGATATTGGTGGAATTGTTTATATCTTGGGAAAACTGGATAATACGGAAAGACATGAGTAATTCAACATCACTGAGGATTAAGATGTGTGAGGTTTTGTTACAGGTCTACCTGGAAAAATATGTTGGGAACCATTATTAAGTTCTATCAAAATATATATATATGTCATTATATGTTGTATTTATGTATACTCATATTAAACACTAGGCATGAACTAGAGGAGGACTTGGTTCATTCACTCAGCACTTATTTGTTGAGTGTCTAGTTTGCCCTGCCTCTCTATATAAAAGAAACCATAGTGGGGTCTCTTCCTGGAGTCACTTAGCAGTCACTAGGGGAGACACACACAGAAACACGTCACTGCAATTTGGTGTGTGCTATTGGTTGAGATTGGGATGTCTGTAGGAATTAAGGCCACTGGTGTGAGAAAACGTTATCAAGCTGGCAGTTTCGGTGTTTTTCATGGAAGTAGGCATTTGATAACAACACTGTTTCTTTCAAAAGCATTTTGTTTCATTTTTCCCATCACCCTATGAATTGCTGTGTTTTGTTAATTTCACCATGTATTAAATATTGGGTAGTAGTGCTTCATTTATGCAAAAACAGAAATTTCCTTTCTCAGCAATCACAAATATACAAATAAGATTTTTATTTAAAAATATAATGAGGCTAAATTAAGATCATATTAATATCAGAATATTTTGGTTGGTGTACAGTGAACGTTTTAAAAAATCGGGTGTGAGTTACTGGTGGTAAGAGTAATGGGAGTGTACTGGTGGAAAAAGTTAAATGCTAATCAAAAACAAGGTTGATTGGGCAAGTTACTTAACTTTGTGGACCTCAGTTTCTTTATCTGAACAGTGGGGGCAATAGTATCTATCTTGTAGAACTTAATTTGTGAGGATCAAAGTAGTTAGTATATGTGATTTTTTCTAATTGATTCTAAGATGTACTTCTTACCACCTCTGAAATCAGGAGATGACATACAAGCAATAGAATATTCTGATTTACTTGGCAACATTATTTGTATGGCACATACAATAAAGGATTTATTTATTGAATGAAATGCCAATAATTAGATTTATTAATTTGTTTTAATAAAGTGGAATGCCTTGGTTTCTTCTTTCAACTTAATAATTATGATGATGACTATAACTTCAAGCAATTATAGGACAATATATGCCAGTGACAGTGCTAACATTTAATCTTGACAACAGTACTAATAGTAGGTATTTTTTGAATGATTTTGAGACAGCTAGAAAATCACAGAACTAAGATTTAAACATGTTTTACTCCAATACCCAACCCAGTGACCACTATACTATACTGACTATGCAAATATATAATCTACAAGTCTATGCCTAATCTTCAGAGTTGGTTAGTTCTTTTAAGTAATGTGGCAAGAAACATAAACAGAGGGAAAACCAATTCAGTGTTCCCTATCCATCAGCCACTCAACCCTATATACTAACTAGATTCCCTTTGTGATTTGACATCTTTAAAACAATACTGTGTATGGTACAGATATGAGAGGCATCATACCCAGATATGACAGTATGTAGAATGACTGTGACTGTCATCTAGAAAGCAGTGGATCAAGCAACAGTTAGGTAATTGTCTTTATTGTTGATTGTCAGTTGTCTGACTGGCACGCCAACATGCAGTTTGTATTTATCCTTTTTGGGATTTGCTGACCTTCATGAATCTGTAAACTTATAACTTTCTCATCATTATTTTTTATTTTTATTTTTTTTCCCTTTTCTTTCTGGGAGTCCAATTACGGGAATGTTTTAATATATCCCTGCAGCTCCCTAAGGTCTCTTCATTTTGCTTGATATTTTTTTCTCTCCATTCCTCAGATTCAGTAGTTTCTATTGCTGTATTTTCAACTTTATTTATTTTCAACTTTATTTATTTTCAACTTTACTGATTCACAAGTCTGCTGCTAAGCCCATGACCTACTTAACAACTCCTATTTTATTTCAATATGATGTTTAGTTTTAATATCTTTATGTTTTTAATAATACTTTTTTTAGTTTTTTATTTATCATGCCCATAGACTTCTCGGTATATCCTTGATCAAAGTTATAGTAGCTGCTTGAAATTCTCATCTACTAATTTCAATATCTGTACATCTCTCAGGGTCAGTCTTTATTGATTGTCTTCTGTTTTGAAAATGGATCATGTTTTCTTGACTCTGTTGCTTTTTTAAAAATAATAATAAATTTAGAAGACTCAAGTTGTAAACTTGGGCTCTTTGGTGGTAATTCAAATCATACTTCAGTCCTTTTACAGATCAACCAGAGACTTGGGCAGAGTTTATACACAGAATGTATGCTTCATCTTCCCTGTCTTTCTCTTTACTGGGTTTCTCTGTTATTGCTAACCTCACTTTCAGCGGCTGTGTTTGCCCTAAACTCTTTCCTTTGGTTGTCAAGTCAGTAAGACAGTATTTGTTATTTGTTTTTAGATGTCTTTCATGGATTATAGTTATTCCACGTGGGCAGTTCAAAAACTAGGCATTTAAAAAATTCCTTTGGAAAAGTGTTCTTCTGGACTGCTTACTTTTTAATACCTGCAAATGTTTTTTGTGAAGGAGACGTGTAAAGGATATATTTTGGGCTGAAAGGACAATAAAACTATATCCTCAAATAGAATCTCTGTAGGACCATTGCATTTTAAAGAATTCAGAATGGTTATATATTTTTATGATTATGTTTTAAAACTTAATTTTCTGAATTTTTGGACTTTTATGTAATACACACATCAATGTAGTGGGAAAAAGTAAAAAACATTTTTTGTATAGATTATTCAATTTTAGAAATTATGCTTCAGTATTCTATTATCATTTAAAACTGGGAATTAAAAAAAATAAAAGAAATGGTATAAATGGATGCATCAGCTTCAAGGAGCAGAAAACCCAACTAAAGGCTTTCTAAAAAATGAGATGTTTATATAAGCTTGTATAGCAGAAAGTTTAGGCACAAGGGCCAAGTCAGCAGTGTCTGTGCAGACAGAGTCTCCCTCTTTTCTTTTGACCTGACAGCCCTATTGTATTTTGTTGTGCCTAAAACGGCTGGTACCCTCATTGTCACAGAGTGGTTACTACAGCTCCAGACATCTGTATTTTCTTCTGTGAATGTCATGTTATTCGGGGAGAGAACCTTTTCCTGATGTTTCTCTTCCTGTCTCTTTGGCCAGGGAAGTAGTATGATGATATTTGTCTTGGATTGGTAATCATTTGCCCTCTTGGTCTAGATCATGTGATTCCTGATTGCCTGGGAGAGTGAATACCAGAACAAAATTAGGACTCTGTTATCCAGGAAGGAGTGTTGACTGGAGACTGTTGTTCTTACACACAGATTTAGATACCAGAGATTTTTCAGTTCTTTGAAAGAGCCATGTTCTCTCTTGCTTCCAGGACCTTGCCATTGCTATATGGACATTTTTTTCCCCCTCTCTTTCTCATCCTGAGCTTAGATGTAACTTCTTTTGGAAAGCCTTCTAAATATCAGAAAATACAGGGACTTAAAAGAAAAAAGTACTATTACAGGTAGAGAAGGATATTTTGTAATAATAAAGGTTCAGTTCTCAGGAAGAGATAACTTTAAATTTGTCTACACTGATTTAGACAAACTCCACATTAAGTCTGCCTTGTACAACCAAAGTTCTCTCTTGGACTCCAGCAATCACACTTTCTTTCTACCTCACCAGTTCATTGTTTGGCAAAGCTTCATTGATTAATCCAGTTTACAAGGATACTGCCAGAGTTGTCTGCTCGCAACTCTTATAACTCAAACCATGCAGGACAGTCTAGAGAGACTTGTCAAAAGATTTGTGTTCTAATAGATTATATAAAATGCCAGTTACAATAAGACTATAATCTAGGGTATGAATTGGGGTATTGGTTTTAGTATATATTCAGGCTGCTTCTGATTTTTCAGTGTCTGGAATTCTTCCAAACCAAACTAAAAAGTGAAATTTGTACTCAATATAGTCAGAATTTCTAGCAATTCCTATGTGTGTTTGAGCATGCTTATGTACTGTACAAATTCATGAGTATACACAAGTAGTAAAAACAATTTTGTTTGAATGTAGAACCAGTTTCTCAAACCACTATTTAATGCTAAGAATATGATAGATTTGGGAGATGCTTTTAGTCTTTCAGTCACTGCCCATGTTTCTTTATTATTCTCACCCAACAAGTATGAAAAATGTGTTAGAAAGTGAGCAGACTAGTGCTTCTTTATTCAAATATACACATAGAGGAAACCTGGACATTCACTTAGCCTCTCAACAAAAGTGATGTGCAAATTCAAGAAACATTGTAGAAGGAAGTTTTAGCCTATACAATTAAGACAGCAATCTGTAAATGTGTTGCCTTTTAGATTTGATTAATTGATATTTTCCTTGATGATTTAGTTATTCCAGATGAAGATCAGAATGAAAATTGTGCTAAACAAATGTACTTTCAGAAATCTGTCAGCTCTTAAGCATTTAAACTATATACATTTTTCAAAATAAAAAGATTGGTTTGTCTAGTTGTCTTGGGTTTACAATTTTAAAAAGAAACTTGTCTTGACATATAAATATTTATTGTCTTAAATGAACCACAGTTTTCATCCATGTCTAGTGGTGTTATAGTGAGTGCTTACAAAATGGAGGTGTTGAAATGGAACTCACAATAACACATATTTTACTTGAAATTTTTGACTGGCTCTTCTTTATTTCAGAGTCTAGTTTATAACTGTATCATTATGATATTATATATTTAAGACTACTCTAGGAAAGGTTGATAATCCTTCTCTTCCCCTCACATCACCACTGCCACCATGCAGTCCCACTTTTTACAGAAAACCCCCAAATTATAGTGAAACACAAAAAAACAAGATCATGGCTTTTAACCTTTTGAATGAAAAAGAGAAATAGAGCTGGGTTCGGTGGCTCAACCTGTAATCCCAGCACTTTGGGAGGCTGAGGCGAGTGAATTGCCTGAGCCCGCGGGCTGGAGACCCGCCTGGGCAACTTGGCGAAACCTCGTCTCTACAATAAATCAAAAAAATTAGCTGGTAGTGTGGTAGTGCATGCCAGTAGTTCCGGCTACTTGGAAGGCTGAGGCGGAAGGATCGCCGGAGCCCAGCAGGTTGAGGCTGCAGTGACTGGGAACGTGCCACTGCACTCCAGTCTGGGCCACAGAGTGAGACCCCAACTCAAAAATAAATACATAAATAAATAAAAAATAAAGTTATCATTAAAAAAAGAAAGAAAGAAATCAGAGCAACCCTGAATTATACCCCATATATATATATTTTAAAGATGAGTTGGCTGAGAGATTGTGTTTTTGCTTTTGGAATCTCTGTCTTTTCCTCTTGTTCCATGTGTCTATTCTGTACCAATACCAGGATGATTTTGTTACTGTAGTTTTTTACAATTCAGTTTAAAGTCTGGAAGTGATACCTTCTGCTTTGTTTCTTTTGCTGAGGATTGTTTTGGCTATTCGTGCTCTTTTTTGTTTGTATGTGAATTTTTGTATTGTTTCCAGGGCTCTGAAAAATGATGTTGGTAATTTGATGGGTATTGCATTGGATTTGTAGATTGCCTTGGGTAGGATGGCCATCTTGACAATATTGATTCTTCCAATCCATGAGCATGGACTGTTTTTCCATTTGTTTGTGTCATCCTGATTTCTTTGAGCAGCATTTTGTAGTTCTCATTGTAAAGATGTTTCACTTCTCTGGTTAGGTGGATGCCAAAATATTTCATTTTTTTGTGGCTACAGTGAATGGGATTGTGCTTTTTATTTGGTTCTCTGCCTGCTTGTTGCTGGTGTATAGAATTACAACTGTCTTTTGCTTGTTAATTTTATAACCTGAGACTTTACCAAAGCCATTTATGAGTGCGAAGAGACTTTTACACACTCCCTGTGGTTTTCAAGGTAAAGAATCATATCATCTTTAAACAAAGAGAGATAGCTTAACTTCCTCCTTTCTTATTTTGATACCCCTGATTTCCTTCTCTTGCCTTATTGCTGTGGCTAGGACTTCAAGCACTCTGTTGAATAGGAGAAATGAGAGTGAGCATCCTTGTCTTGTTCCTGCCCATTGAGCAAAATGTTGGCTGTGGGTTTATCATAGAAGACTTACTGTTTTGAGAAATGTTCCTTCTATGCCTTGTTGCTCTAGGGTTTTTATCAAGAGGGGATGCTGGATTTTATCAAATGCCTTTTCTTTATCTTAGAATGTAATCATGTGATTTCTGGTTTTATATCTGTTAATGTGCTGAATTATGTTTATGGTCTTGGGAATGTTGAACCAGCTCTGCATCCCAGAAATGAAGCCAACCTGATCATTGTAGATGATCCCTGAGGTGTGTTATTGGATCCTGTTTGCTAGAATCTTGTTGAGAATTTTTGTGTCTGTGTTCGTCAAAGAGATTGACCTATAATTCTCTTCCTTGTTGGGTCTTTGCCAGGTTTGGATATCAGTATGATGTTAGCTTCATAAAGTGAGTTAGAGAGAATTCCAAAATTTTCAATTTCCTGAAATACTTTTAATAAGATTAGTATCAACTCCTTCTTGTCTGCCTTGTTGAATTCAGCTGGGAAACCTTCTAGTCTGGGGGTTTTTTTGGCGGGGAGATTTCTTATGATTGAGGTGATTTCCTGAGTTGTTATTGATCTGTTTAGAGTATCAATTTCTTCTTACTTCAACCTTGGGAAGTTGTGTGATTTCAGAAAGTCCTCCATTTCCTTTAGATTTTCTAGTTTATTTGCATATAGGTGTTCATAGTAGTTGCTGATAACCTTTTGAATTTCTTCAGGGTCATCTGTAACTTTGCCTTTTGCGTCTCTAATTATGTTTATTTGGACTTTCTCTATTTTTTAAAGTCAGTTTGGAGAGCGGTTTGTCAATTTACTGATCCTTTCAAAGAACTAAGTTTTTGTCTTGATCCTTTTTATGATATTGTTGTCTTTTATACCCTGAAATTATGATTTTTCTCTTGGTGATCTAGATTCTTCTGCTGAAGTTAGGATTTAGGTGTCTTGTCTTTCCAGCTCCTTTAAGTATGATGTTAGGCTGTCTACCTGTGATCTTTCTGTTTTCTTGATGTGTGTATGCAGGTTTGAAGGTTTCCCAGCTGAATGCTATGAATTTTCCTGTTAATACTGATTTCATCTCATCCTGGATATTCTGATGTGTCTTTGTTTCCAGGAATCTGTTTATTTCTGCCTTGATTTCTTTGTTGGCCCAGACATTGTCAGTAGCATATTGTTCAGAGTACATGTCTTTTTGTGTTTTGGGAGATCTTGTTGGTGGCAACAATTGTTTTCATTCCACTGTTTTCTGAAAAGATGCATGGTATTATTTTGATCTTTAGAAATTTGTGCATGCTTGATTTATGTCCTAGAATGTGATTGATCTTGGAATATATTCCATATGCTGCTGAGTAGAATGTATACTCTGTTGATGTTGGGCAGAGTATTCTGTAGATGTCTATTAAATCCATTTGATTGAGCATTGACTTACAGTTTCCAGATTGCCTTGTTGGTTTTTTCCTTGATCTATCTAAAGCTGTTACCGAGGTGTTTAGTTCTCTAACTATGATTGTGTGAGAGTTAGTGTCTTTTCTTAGTTTTCTTAGTAGTTGTTTTATAAAACTGATGCTCCTCTGTTGAATGCATATATGTTTAAAATGGATATTTCTTGCTGGTGGATTGAGCCTTTTATCATTATGTAGTGTCCATCTATGTCCTTTTTAACTTTTGATGGTTTGAAGTCTGCTTTGTTTGATATTAGAATAGCTATACCTGCTCTCTTCTACTTTTCATTTGCCTGAAATTATTTTCCAGCCTCCAACTTTGAGTCTTTGGCTGTTCTTTGCAGTGATTTGAGTTTCCTGGAGGCAGAAGACTATTGGATCATGCTTCTTTATCCATTTTGCCCCTCTTTGTCTCTTCAGTGACACATTTGGTCCGTTCACATTGAAATTGATTATTGAAATTTAAGTGTTTATTTCTGTCATTGGGCTTTTAGGGGGTTGCTTTGTTTCCTTTTTCCTGCTGTATTTATATATGAGTGTATTTTCGGTTTTGTGAGTGCTCTGAAGTCAGCATTAACTCTGTGCCTGATGGTTTTGACTATTTTTTTTCTGTATTCAGCACCTTTTTAAGTGTCTCCTGAAGGTCTGGTCTGGAGGCGGCATATTCTCTTAGGAATTGAATCTCTGGGAAGGATTTTAATTCTCCATGGCTGATGAAGCTTAGCTTGGCAGGGCAGGATATACTTAGCTGAAATTGCTTATCTTTAAGAATGTTAAAAATTGTACCCCAGTACCTTCTGGCTTATAGTGTTTCTGCAGATAATTCTGAAGAGATTCTGATGGGTCTTTACTGGTAGGTAGTTTGATCTTTCTTTCTTGTTGCCTTTAAGGTTTTTTCTTTCATGCTTACTATGTGTGTTGGGATGGTATTTTCATCTGGTTACTATGTGTCTTAGGATGGCATTTTCATTTGATACCTTGTAAGAGTTCTCAGAATCTTTTGTACTTGAATGTTTACCTCCTTAGTGAGATGTGGAAAATTTTCTTGTATGGCCTTATGGAATGCTTGTTCCATGGTGTTCTCAGTTTCCCTTTCTGCTGCAGGGATACCGATCAGGCATAGATTTGGCTTCTTGACATAGTCACACATCTTGGAAACTTTGCTCCTTCTTTTTGAGTTTTTTTCTATGTTTTTGATAGACTGGATTAATTCCATATTTTGGTCTTCAAGCTCTGAGATTCTTTCCTCTGCTTTTTTTATCTTGCTTCCTATGCTTGTTACTTTGTTTTTGATTTCCAGGATAGAGTTCTTCATTTCCATTATTTCAGAATAGGCTTTTTCTGAAATTGACCAACTCTGCTTCTACTTCCTGTGTGACTTGAGTGAGTTTCTCTTCTAGTTTTTCTTGGTTCTGTCTGTTCATTTTAGCCATCCAATCTTTGATTTATGTGACTGTCATCAGGGGCAGGTTGTTCTGGAGAGTTTATTGTTTGTAGTCTGGTAAGCGCTTTTGCAGGTGCTGTCTTAAGGACTGTGAAGATTGCCTATGTTTTTACAATGATTTTTTTTTCTTATTTATGTCAGGTCCTCTTTTCCCCCTCTATAATTCCTTGTTATTTTTGTTGTTCTGAAGAAAGTAAATAACCATCTGCTCTAGGACCCTTTCTGTAGTTCAATATAGATTACTCAGTGAAAGAGGGAGGGGCATTCACTTGTGCTCCTTGCTCCACCCAGTGTCAGGTTACTCTCTTGTAGATTTTCTTTCCCATTGTTATTCTAGTTGTGTTAGTTTTCAGCTCCTGCTGCTAGCACTCTGTGGAGAGCCACTGGGAGTATCCCATCCCCCATCTGTGGTTTAGAGCCCACCAAGAAATCCTTTAGGTATCTTTCATGTCGCTTCCTCTTTGTTCAAGTCTGCACTCTGCTCTTGTAAGTTTGCAGGGCTTGGAGGTGATTCTTTCTGATCTGACTATGAAGATGGTTATTAGTTGTTGGCAGCAGGGGCCAGCAGGGTTCACTCTGCAGGTGGGCTTTCCCTGTGTGGCAACCTGCTGCCAGGCTCCTCTGGTGGAAGCCATGCTCTCGTGGTTGACGCATATATTTTGGTCTCCATTCTACTTGGGCTCCTGTTGCCTGCAGCTTTGCCCTGCCCAGGACTCTTCCCACCTGGGACTGATGACTCACGCAAGGCTGGGAGGTGATGAGCCAACCCAAAACATCTTAAATTCACTCACCGCTCTCCTTCATGGGCAGGACTTCAGTTCATTTAGGAGCCTGGTACATGACTGTGAATGGGTCACCTGGATCTCCATGTCTGTCATTGCTTTCTGGTCTGTAGTTGTTCAAAAAGATCTTTGCTTAGTGCAGGGTGCTTCACCTATCCAAAAGTGTTCAGGGTGTCGCCATCTATTGTTGACTGGATTCCTATTCGCTGCCTTGCTTGGTGAGAAAAGCGCTGGTCTGCTGCTTCATGGTGGCTATCTTGGATCTCTAATGAAAATTTTTTTTAAATGTAAGACTTTTTAATATAATATGAATATAAGATATGGAAATGTTAGAGAAATGAATTTTATAGAAAAATATAAATAGATAAAATTGGTTCAAGAAAATAAAAATAGGCTAGTGTCCGCAGAAGTAATAATTGTAAAACATTAGTAACAATTGTATATATATTTTAAAAAAAAGTCTCCAAAGGCTCTTTTTAGGTGATTTTGTAAACCTTTAATGAATGGATGATTCTCTTGTTTTTAAACTGTTTTGGAGCTTCTGAAAAGGTGAGATGGTTCCTAGTTGAATTATAAAAGTAGTTAAAGCCCAGTGAAAACACAAACAAGGAAAAAAATATAAGCTAAAATATTTCAAACATAAATTAAAAAATATTCTATCTGAAACTATCAACTGATGTATTTAACCATGAAACATCTAAAGCATCCTCCCTAAAAATGACCTTTCCTGTATTTACTTTGACATTGTGCTGTCCTTAAAACAGGTTTATTTTTTAATCTCATAGATACGAGTATAAGCTTGCACTGTCCCAAAGAAATATTATGTAAGTAGCAATGTAATTTTGAATTTTGTGAGTCACAATAAAAATTTAAAAAGTGGTAAAATTAGTGTTAGTGGTATCTTTTATTAAATCCAAATTATTAAAAATATTGTTCAACTTGTGACAGCAGCCTCATTCCTAGTGTTCCTTTGCTACCTGTGTTAGGGACTGCCTTGTGGAAAGTCAGGCGTGGGCTGTGGAGACTGTGCCATGGTGCCTGTTTGCAGTCTGCTGTGGCTCTGAGTGCTCCGGCTCAGCTTTTCAGCTTTATTCAGCTATCGGCATGTAAAGATCACTGAGATGAAATCGGGAAAGGAATTAGGCTTTCATGAGGCGTACTGGGGTACTTTTTCCGTAAGATTGCATAAGCCCTGTTAAGGCACAGAAAAACAAAGGATTTTTGGACAGTAGTGGAGCCTTGCCTTGGATGGAGAGAAGATCTGACTGATACCAGGTAAGCCAGTGCCAGAGGACTGCTGTACTTGCAGGCAAAGCTGTCTCAGCCTCCTTGGTATAAGGTGCTGAATGACAGCAGTAACCTGTGCTTGACACAATACCTCTTGTTTTCTGGTCACTCTTTTCATCTCATGAGACTTGATCAAACCCCAGAGAACTAAAAAAAGCCATCCCAGCCCTAATGCTCTGTTTATTAGTACTTTAGCAAACAAAAGAGACAGAAAGTGTCGTAAGGGGTGATTGATTTAGCAAAGTGTTGGCTGATTATGATATGAATATTTTGGGGTGGGAGTATGTGAATCACATCATAATTTGTATAGTATCTTCTTGTAAGGAAAAGAGTCCAAGTACAATTACAGTCATCAGCAGGCTTGATTAGTTACCTCTGGCTCTTTTAAAAATATTAAATTCCCTTTGTGATTTTTTAATTTTTAAAAAATTTTAAAAAGTGAGAATGCAGGATTTATTGAGAGGACAGAAAAGCTCCCACAGTAGGAGGGGACCCAAGGGAGTTACCGGTGATTTGTTTTAAAATGATGATGGATTTGAATCTGATAATCAGCACTTTTAAAACAAGGTTCTGATGACCACCTACCTCAGAATCATCTGGGCCCATATTCAAAATTCATGTTCCTAGATTTTAAACCAGACTTTACAAATGAGAGTCTAAATTGATGAGCCCCATAAATGCGTCTTGTAATAATTTTACCATGCAATTCTCATGTTGTAAGCTGTACAGAGAGGCATCCAAACTGTGAAGATGACCCTGGCTACAGTGTGGTGGGTGGAGGGGTCTGGGAGCAAGGGTGCAGCTTGATAGGGAGAAGGAAGTGGATGTGAGAGATATTGGGAAAGCAGAGCATGGAGGACCTGGTGATAAGTTGATTATTGGGCATTAGGAAAGGAAAGGAGTCTAGGGTGTTCCGTATCCATTGTGGACAATTTCTAACATTGTTTTATATATATTTTATTTTATTTTATTTTATTTTTTGGGTTGGAGCCTCACTCTGTCGCCTAGATTGGAGTGCAGTGGCTGCTCCTGGCCACGCAGCCTCGACCTGCTGGGCTCTGGCGATCCTTCCGCCTCAGCCTTTCAAGTAGCTGGAACTACAGGCGTGTGCTACCACACCCGGCTAATTTTTTTGATTTATTGTAGAGATGAGGTCTTGCCAAGTTGCCCAGGCAGGTCTCAAACCCACGGGCTCAGGCAATCCACTCACCTCAACCTCCCAAAGCGCGGGATTACAGGCTGAGCCACCGAGCCCAGCTTTATTTTATTTATTTTTAACTGTTTAATACTTTATGTACTGTTAAAGTTCAGACCCTGAATATTTACCATAGTACCATAAGAAAGGGATTGGCAGTAGCAGGATACTGCTGGGGAGACAGACACACACACACACACACACACACACACACACACACACACACATCACACACACACACACACACAACATCAATAAGGGTACTTGATCTCAAACCAGGCAAAGTGGGGACCAAAGGGAGGCTCAAACTTTACCTGTACAACGACCACTTGTATACCTAATCCTGTACTGTAACTTGCATCTTTAAAAAATAAAAAAGGAAATACTTGTTAAAGTAGAACAGATGGGAACCCTTATAATGCAAACTCATGTAGCATTCAAACAAGCTTTTAAAGTTTTCCTTTACTATCTCTTTTTAAAATTATGCATCATTTTGTCCTGATTCTCCACAGTTATCTCAAGTTATCTCCTTCAGAAAAACATCTTGCTGATCAAGGTGTTAAACCCCATTAGTAAATGATATTCCTTCCCTTAAAGTGATTTACTTGAGTGAGGTGGGACATTGTGCAGTGCATGTGCCGTGTGGGAAAATGGTCACATTTGTGGGTAACATCACCTATATGTTTGGACATGTCTTTTCTTTTTAAAAAAGTATTCTTTACTTTCCAAATCTTCACTTCTGTTCACAATGCTGTTGTAGCACACTTTCTATCACTATTAGCTGAAACTTTTCTAGTAGTTTCCAAATTTATATATTTTTATAAAGTCATATTGATGTAAAATTGATGACTTAAAAATTTACCAAGCAATATGTTCAGCAGACACCCCTGAACCCTACTGGGGAGAACTTAGCAAGTCCTGTTTGTTCAGATTCCTCTTTGGCCTTGCTGTCTTCAGGGAGAAGTATGTTCCTTTCCTCTGGGTATAAGGAGGGCACCTCTGGAATGAAGGTTTTATGACCTGCTTTAGGGGAGAAGGGTGAGGGAAAGGTGTTTCTGCTGTTTTCGCAAATGCCAAGTTGCTGTATTTTGGGGGGTAATGCCACCTATTACCTTTTATTTAACTTCATAGAGCGTACTTTAGCTTTTATAAGCTGATATCTTTTGCTTTAAAAATTAATGTACATTTCTGCTTTGAAAGGAACATATGAATAATGAATACAAAAATAATATTAATTTGTTTGCTATAAAGAGCAGTCCTTTCCAATAGCAAGTAAGCCAAGTAGATCATATAATTGTTTCTTAACACTTATTCTGAATAGCCACCGGTCTCTAATTTCACACCCTCACTCATCCTGCCTCTAAAATATATGCTCATAAAATTGTTTCAATAAGCAGGATTTTAGCCAGATGTATGGTATGGACTTGACTTAGTACAGATTAATGTTGATGAATGTTTGCATTGACCCAGCGTTGGTCACTGTTGAGCCCCTGCCTTAAGTGCTTCTGTGGATATGGCGGCCTGCAGGCCCTCTCCCACTCCCCCTTCTTTATAGAGAGATGCAAGTGTGGTCTGGTGTACCCTTTCACTTAGGTAGTGAGGAACCATTGTGCTCAGAGAAAGCATAGGCATGTGCCACATGACCACATTTTGGTCAATGCAGGACTGCATATGATGGTGGTCGTGTAAGATTACAGTGGCACTGAAAACTGTCTATGGTCTACCGATGTTACAGACATCAAAACATCGTAGCTCAATATATTATTACTCCTGTGTTTGTGATGTTGCTGGTATAAACAAACCTACTGTGCTACCCTTTGTATAAGTCTAGCACATACAATTGTGTATGGTACATAATAGTTGGTAATAATAATAAACAATTATGTAACTGGTTTATATATTTGCTGTACTGTACTTTTTATCATTATTTTAGAATGTACTTCTGCTTATTAAAAAAAAATGTTAACTGTAAAACAGCTTAGGCAGGGCCTTCAAGTATTCTAGAAGAAGGCTTTGTTATCCTAGGAGGTGACAGCTCCATGGGTGTTATTGCCTCTGAAGACAAGATGTGGAGGTGGAAGATATTGATGGTCCTGACCCTGTGTAGGCCTAGGCTAAGCTGTTTATTTGTGTCTTTGTTTTTAACAAAAGAGTTTAAAAAGTATAAGAAAAACATTTTAATAGAAAAAAGCTTATGGAATAAGGATATAAAGATAAAAATATTTTTGTACAGCTATACAATGTTTTTGTGTTTTAAGCAACATGTTACTTCAAAAGAGTAAAAAGTTAAAATATTAAAAAGTAAAAACATTATAGTAAGCTAAGGTTTAATTATTATTGAAGAAAGAGTTTTTAAAAATAAATTTAGTGTAGTCTAAGAGTGCAATGTTTATAGAGTTTACAGTGGTGTACAGTAATGGCTGGGCCTTCACATTCACTCACCACTCACTCCCTGACTCACCCAGAGTAACTTCCAGTCCTGCAAGCTCTATTCATGGTAAGTGCCTATAAAGTCATATCATTCTTATATTTTTCATGCTGTATTTTTACTGTATTTTTTCTATGTTTATATACACAAAAACCATTGTGTTCTAATTGCCTACAGTGTTCAGTACTGTCACATGTTGTGTAGATTTGTAGTATAGGAGCAATGGCTCTACTATGTAGCATAGGTATGTGGTAGGCTGCATCATCTAGGTTTGTGTAAGTCACTCTGTGATGTTCACACAGTGACAGACTTGCCTAACGATGCACTTCTCAGAACATATTCCCATCATTAAGTGATGCATGACTGTATGTTAGTGGAATTCAAGCCCCTCAGTCCACAAATCAAAATGAGGGATGCATTTTCAAAGAAAAACATTCGTTAAGGTTAGTGTGTATTCACATTGCCCCTGCCCTCTGCGTTTAATTAGCAACTGTATGTCCAGCAGTGCTTAGTAGCTGAAACTCCAAATTAATCACATATTTTTAAACTACAGATTTCATTTTGTTAATAAAAGTTGGAGAAAAATTTATGTCCCTGTATTACCCAACAGTCACTGATCCAAAGGGCATATTTCAGGGGGAGTGTTTTCTTTATCGCTTTACTTCTTGTAGGAGTTTGAATTGGGAAGAAGATTTTGAGAAAGCTCCTCAGTTCACAAATCAAAATGAGGGATGCGTTTTCAAAGAAAAACTTTTCTTGCAGTTTTAAAAAATATGTATTTGTTTTCCTGTATGAACAGGATATTGCTTTGACATATCAAAAAATTAGTTTTGCAGCCAGTTGAAAGAAGGCTGACGCATATGGGTTCAGTGGAGGGGACCAGGAGTGAAAGCTAGAGTTGATGATGTGAAAGTACAGGCTCCCCCAGACAAGCCTGCATTCATTCCTGAGAGCACTCTTCTGGCAGTTTCTCCAACTTTTGCTAGTGTAGCTTGCTTATCAAAGCACTTTATCGGTAGGGAAGGGATGTGGGTTAACCACTTCACTTAGCTTTGCTTCCCAGCTCACAGTCTGTCAGCAAACAGCTGCTTTTCAACATGCACGCTCTGTACTGTGCAGCTGATGCAAGACTGGGACAGAACCGGCTTTGTGTCTGGAGGCGGGGACAGGAGGGGAGTTGATCTTCCATGAAAAGGGACTGAACCCAACTTCAGGCTTTAATTTATAGTTACTCTCTGGTGAGCTAAGTTCGTTCGTTCGTTCGTTCGTTCGTTCTTCTTCTCTCTCTCTCTCTCAACTTTGAACCTGTGGCAAGGAATGGTTAAAACACTTCTTTTTGGAAACCACTGTTGTACTGCCTATGATACTTTTTCCTCTACTTCTTTTCTCCTTTCCCTGCACTCTTCATTTATTCGTCTGTCTGTCTTCATTTTAGAAAACTTTAGGAATAATGTGCAAGTTACCAGCAACTTTTAGATTTTATTGGTAAGGAAAGCCAGCTTCAGTGTTTATAAACACTAGAGAGCAGCAGACCCAAATCCCAAGCAGTTGGTATCTCCTTTTCACAAAGTTGTCACAATTTAATTTATAGAATTAAAAAAAAATTAGTTGAGCCATTTTATAGACATTGATGCTGTCGTGGATATTCAGATTTTCTTGTTCTGGGCACAATATAGGATTGCACCTTTTTGTCTATTTGAACTTGGACTTCTAAAGCTAGAATTTTCTTTCTTGCTAACCTCCTCCCACCCCCATTTTTATGGATGTATATGCCTCTGCTCTGTCTCTGAATCTAGGATAAGCAGGACCCTGGGCCCAACTTACTGGGAGGAATGTGAAATGCGACCCAGAATATTTTAGTGGGAATGCTTTATTTGAAGGCCCTAGATATGGCAGCATACTGTAGCTTTTTGACTGATTCCACAGAGTAGGAAATTAATTTGATTTGCCTCCCTTTTAGACCATCTGTAGTTCTCTGCTAGGATTTTCATCTTTCATCTACCTTCGTTTCTTTTTACAAGAAGCAGTGCTCAGAGGTATGTGCTGCCAGGATTGAGAAGTGAGGGTGAAGTTGAAAAATCAACTCATGGGAGAGCGCCAAGTGTATTTGGTGTTGGTAACCAGACTGTTTGACTGATTATGCCATTTCTCCAGCTCCCCAGGTGGAGTTACATCTGTTAGAGATATATCATTGATAATCATGATGTTACTGAGGTTTCTCTCCTTTTATTTCACAAGTTCATGTTGTTTTTATCTCACTGTGCTTCCAGAAGATAATTCCAGGTAGAACAGAAGTAGAAATTGGGTTATTTATTATTTGTTTAAAACCTTACTTAATAAAGTATATTTTTTGGCTTGAGATACCACACAGTATTTGGGGAATGCTACTTACCTTGCAATTTTTTCACAGTATATATTAGTGTGCCAAAGACTCTGAAGTCTTTCTATAAAACAACCTATTTTACTTTGTTCATTTTTTCTATAGAATATTCATGAGGATAACTGCTTATCCTCAGTATATCCAATATTTATATCCTGACATATATAGAAAGAGAATCATCATTAATCTAATATATAGGTCCTATTGTTTAACACTCTCTTGGCATTTTGCCTGGAGCTCTGCTTATTTGGAATAGACAAATACTGTTAAGAATAACACCAGTAATATCTATATGTCTAGTATAGATAGCTAAAGACCACAACAGTCTATGTTCTAAGTAATCCTGAGACAGATCTTCCCGTGGGGGCCATAGGTTAGATTTCTAGTTTCCAATCAGCAATAAGGGTCTGAAAATCAGTGTTTTTGTTTCTAGTTAACAACATATTAAGGACTCAATAAGCTAATTTATTCCTGGGATGTGCATTTATGAGAGACAACTTCATAATCTGTTATACTGATGTATTTAGATCTTTATCCAGGCAAGATCTAATTTATCAACACCTTGTTATCTTAAATACTTTAACAGAAGGGTCATAAATCCTTTTAAAAGGGCTTTATTTCACCCTTTAATTAAGTCTCCCTGATTTCCTTCATTGAGTTTAAAAGGGAGTTTAGGGTTGAGCTGACTTTCATTAGGCACACAAATTCTTACATTAAATTAAAGTTGGGTGAAAGGAGAATACTGTCACCTAACTGAGTCGTACAATAAATTGAAGGCTGAAACAGTCCCCCAGGCCAACCTGACCCATGACATGAGATTACTTGTTGCAAGAGAATTTTTAAGTAATCTTTTATTTCATCATTCTTTGGTGTTTTCTGTTTCCTAAATAACTTGATTATGGGTAGTAATATTGATAATTGACATACATTTGAGTTTTTATTTATTGCAGTATCCTTTGGTAAGCATGGTGGGGGATACAGAAGTAGATTATAGGACACAGAAATGAATAAAACATAAAATAAATGTCATTTGAGGCACAGATATATAAGAGAAGTGTAGTTTGTGCCTCCTTGGGAAATAAAGGAAGACATATTCTAAGGAAGTGACTTATTAATTGAGTTGGCCTTGAAGAATGGATAAGCGTTGAACTTTGGAAGATGGAGATAAGGACATCCATGTAGTCAAACAAAGCTTTCAAAAGCAGCACCAAGGAGAGAAAACTTGGCACATGAGGGGAGAGCAATTAATTTGACCTCTTTGCTGATTTATGGTATTTCACAATGAGGCCTGTCCTCCACATCATGTAACTTGTATGAGGCTATCTGAGACTAGACAGTGGTCAAGGGGAATGTTCTATTTATGAATTGTGGAGTGATATTATGCTGTGTATGTGAAGACTTGTATTCAGCTACAAGTTACAGAATCCTTCATAGCCTGAGTCAATTATTTTTTCTCATGTAGTAGAAAGTCTAGAGAAGGTAGACTGGGGATGATACATATTCCACAATGCTAGCAGGGTGGCCACTTCTCTTCCCCCCAACCAGACTTTGCCTGGACTTTCCTATTAATGGTCTCTAGGTAGTTGCTTCACCTTGGGCACGACATTTTCCTAGGCAGGAAAAATGACTGACCAGATTCTTGCATCTGCATCTGCATTTGGTCTATTTAATGCTATATATTAGGTCGGATCTGCTGAAATTCATTGTGTATGCATGAGACTATAAGACCAAAAAAGACAAATGGTGTCTTAGTATATTGTGATGATAATTTTGACTCTCCAGCCCCCCAAAAGTGTCTTGGGTACAGATCTCACACCACACTTGTGAGAACTGTTGTTCTAAATCACTGGTTGGTAGACTAGGTCCTATAGGCCAAATTTAGCCTAGAGGTAGGAATGGATGCGTCACATTCTTAATAATAACAACTTTATTGACAATTTAATTCATATATCGTACAATTCACCCATTTAGAGTGTAAAATTCAATTGTTTTTCACAGAGTTGTATAACCATCACCACAATGAATTTTAGGACATTGTCATCACCTTAAAAGGAAAACTTTTACCCATTAGCACTCACTCCTACCCTCAGCTCCTAGCTACCACTGATATACTTTCTGTTTCTGTAGTTTTGCTTATTCTGAACATTTCACATAAATGGAGCCATATAATATGTAAGCTTTTATTACTGGTAGTTTTTACATTTTTTACAGGATTATAAAAAACAACAACAAAAAATAATATAAACAGAGATGGTATATGACCTAGAAAACTTAAAATAATTTACTGTCTGTTCTTAACAGATAAAATTTTGTAATCCCTGTTACAGAAGATCATGGCACATTTTGATTAGAAATATATTTTAGAGCATGGATCCTTTATATACCTACATATGTATATACATATATTTGTAATTGATTATCTTTAATCCTGCACCAATATATTTTGTGTTATAAATCATTCAGTTCAAAATTTGAAATGGATAACAATCAATATAAAGTTTTAATTTTTTTTGTATCCATATGGACCATTTTATATGCCTATTAAGGGATGCACATTCTGCTTTGGTTCAGTGATTCCAAAACATTTGTTTACTGGAAACATTTTGACATTTGTCAAAAATATAATTTCTAGGTTTCCTTCTTAGAGCTACTAAAACACCCTTTCTAAAAGTTTAACTCACAAATCTGCATTTTAGTAAATATTCCAGTGATTTTTTTTGTACACCCTGGTTTACAAATGACTCCTGTGTGCCTTTAGGATCCAAGACATCATCACACCATGAGTAAATGGTACCCTACAAGAAAGACAGTGAACAGCTGATAGTTTAACCCCTTAAGTAACTAATTTCCAGAAGCCTTCTTATATCCTGAAAGCGTTCCTTGAAGAATAAATTTATTGTTATGAATCAAACGTTGCCACTTTTTCCTTAGGAAGTACTCTACAAAAGTTTACAGAAAAGAGAAGACTGGTTCAAGCTAAAGTGCAGGGGTTTTTCCATGACTGACCAGTTTCAGTGTACATCTTTTTCAAACAGTCTGGGACGATTTCCTTGGGCCCTAGGACAAAAATAGTTGAGACCCTCCCCATCAAATCATGTAACTTTTGAGAAAAATGTTGTTACCAATTTATGAACAATAGAACATGATATTTTGGCAACTTCTTGCTGAATTCTTTATTCTGAACCACATGATTGGATTTGTGATGTCTTCCAGCAGTTATTATTCATTGATTAATGCATCATTGCATTGTTTTTTTGTTTTTGTCGCGTGTGTGTGTGTGTGTGTGTGTGTGTGTGTGTGTGTGTGTCTCACTCTGTTGCCCAGGTTTGAGTGCAAGTGGCACAATCATGGCTACTGCTGCCTTGACCTACTGGGCTCAGGCGATTTTTCCACCTCAACCTTTCAAGTAGCTAGGACTAGAGGCATGTGCTACCATGCCCAGCTAATTTTTTGATTTACTGGCCATGTTGCCCAGACTGGTCTCAAACTCCTGGGCTCAGGTAGTCTTCTTGCCTCTGCCTCCCAAAGTGTGTTGGGAATATTGGAGTGAGCCTCCATGCTTAGCTTGTATTGTTGATTCAATGATCATGCGTTTGTTATTCCATTGGTTATATATATGGTTTGGCTCAAATTGTATATGATGAAAATGTCAACTTAAAGTAATTCGGGAATAGAAACTACTTGAATTACAAAGACCTCATTCTTCTGGATGACTATTCATTCGGTTGCCTACATAATTTAATATACTTTTCTCTTTGCATAAATATAAACTTAGTTTAACTACATATTACTTGAGTTTTATTTTATTTGCATTTTTATGACTTTTCATTTAGAATTTCTTAAGCTGAAATTTGGGAAGTTCCAAATTGTTTAAAATTTTCTTTGTACCCTCTCCCTAGAGGATTCAGGGAGTTATATAGCAAATCAATAAGAGGAACTATAATATATCTGTCAACATGGGTTGTATTCCAAATGCTACACTTATACTGGACCTTTGTGGAAGACATTTCAGCTAGCTGTGAATGATCAGTTTTAGCATTAGATGAGTGGAGATACTACTACTACCAATTATGTTGTTGGTTAACTGAGACTTCTTATAAGCAAGTTACCTTTTTCTTCTTTACCTCTCTCTATTTTTATTTTAATGAGCTTTCTAAGGGCAGGAATCTTTGTTTTGTTCTCCGATATACACCCAAGCACCTAAGACAATACCTATCACATAGTAGCCACTCAATAAACATTTAATGAATGAATGGATTTCAGACCTCGTTTTGAAAAGGATTAAAGAAGACTTGAGGGCTGGCTCGGTGGCTCAGCCTGTAATCCCGCGCCTTTGGGAGGCTGAGGTGAGTGGATTGCCTGAGCCCGCGGGTTTGAGACCTGCCTGGGCAGCGAGACCTCATCTCTACAATAAATCAAAAAATCAACCGGGCGTGGTAGCGCATGCCTGTAATTCCGGCTACTCGGAAGGCTGAGGCAGAAGGATCACCGGAGCCCAGCAGGCAAGGCTGTGGTGGCCAGAAGCGGCCACTGCACTCTAGTCTGGGTGACCAAGTGAGACTCCAACTCAAAAAAAAAAGAAGGCTTGAGGATTTTGAGGATAAATACAATGTGCCAAGACAAAATAAAATGTAATATTGGTAAGGAAAAAAATGAGACAATAGAAAAGTATAAGTAAGGAGCAAAGCAGGATGGTACCAAGAATGAGATTAGTATACATACAGATCATATACATGAAACTCTATAGATTTCCTGAGAAGGGTTGCAGATTTGACCCTGAGATTTCCAGCTGTTCAGGATTCTGTGTCAAGAAGATAAAAAGTAAATTAGATTTGCTGTCTCTTAACTCATCCTTGACCTGGGCTGCTTTCTTTTCAAATGCTTGATGTTGATTATGGAGAGACTGAGGAATAGCTGCATGTCTCCAGTTCAGTCCTGTAGCCAGCACCAGAAATACAGCTCACAATATATGTCTTCCACATGATGAACCAATGGCAGCTAAGTCATAGATGAAGGACAACTGAATATTATCTTTCGTTGGGATTTTATTTTACTCTGATCATCGAGAGATCCTAACTTCTGCACTTGTTTTTTGTAGATCTTTGTGTGTGGCCATTTTCAATAATAAGTTCTGATTATACAATTGTATATTTTCAATATAGTTTAAGAGTTAGAAGGAATTACACAGTGATTAAAAATGACTAATAATGTTTTCATAGAGCATTTCACTGAAATGTTAGTTGTATTTTCACACTCTTCAAACTATAGAGACCAGAAAGCGTTGACCATGGGCCTAATATTTTCCAAAGTTAAGAGTTAGTGGTTAGCATTTAGAAGTCTGAAGAGAGCGTAGGAAGTATGCAGGATCTGCAGTGTCCCCCCAGTGTTTCCAAGCTCAGTCTTGCTCCTCAGCCACCCTGCCTACTCAGTGCCAGTCCAGTTGCACACATCAGGACTGCTCTGAACCCTGGGTTAGGTACCTCTGCTTAGTTCTTCCCTGCATGTCCTTTCTTCTCATTTACTTTAAGGAACATAAATGTCATATTCTCAGTGAGACCATCTCTGGTCACCCTGTCTAAAACTGTACCCCCACCCCAATACACACACTGTCTCTCTCTCACTTGATTTTTTTCCCCCTAAGCACTACCCCTAGTATGTTCATTTTACTTAGTTATTTTATTGGGTATCTCACTCCTCTTGTTATCAAGTGAGCTTTAGGGTGCATGCATTTTTGTTTGGTTCACTACTGTACTTTCAGTGTCTGGAATACCTGAAATACCGGCAAGGTTGGGAAATTGGTTGAATGAATGAATTTCCAGCTTTTGATATAAGGCCTCCTGTGTGGAGGCCATTAACCCAGGCCAAGTAACAGGAAAGGAAAAGATACTTCTAGTTCTTACTTATATGAGGAACTTGTTTGAAATGCAAAATCTTGGGCTCCCCTCAGGACTACTGCATCAATATATAGGGTGACTTCTGTATGTACATTAAAGATTGAGAAGCAGTTGTGTGAGATGACCACAGCCCATACTGGGCCTGCTTTGCTTATTTATATTACATGCCTGCCATGTAGTCATTTGAATTTGTGACCCTGTTATGGAAAGTAGCATGATCATTTTTATATGGGAGAGAGTTGACACTAATAATTGACTTGTTTATAATAAAGGAATTGGAGACAATTGCTGTATTGATGTTGAGTCACAAGGATAATACTCATGTTCTAGACTTTTCATGTTTTCGTGAAATGTGGGCTATATATCATTGTGTCTCCTAGCAATATATTTTGACCTACAGTGTATTCACATTTTAGTGAAACACTTTATAACAGTTTTACTGTGTTTGTTTAACGGACACAGCCTTGTTTGGAACCAATAAGTATTTTGGCAAGTATACTACGTTTTAAAAAAATATTTTACCTTTACCACCAGAAAATAATAGTTCCAAGGGAACTGTTATAGTGAGTCTTATAAATTTTTCTCAGCATACATGTCATTCATCCCCAGAGTATAGTTAGAGCCCCGAGACTTATTGTGGTCAAGTCTGGTACAAACTGCTTGCTGCAAATCCCTAGGAAATTTTAGGTAAGAAAGCATTTTATATAGGGAGCAGGGTCCATGCAAAGCAGAAGTTGGGGCAGCATTTGAAGTTGTGTGCCCTCACTTAACCTCTCCCCAAAATCCTCAGGAGTTGAAAACAGAACAGTAAAATATCCTTCAGGTGCTTTACAAGCACCAGATTATGGTTTGCCTCAGCTATCCTTTTCTTGGCTTTTCAACTTCACATATTTGACATGTATTTCCATTCACCATCTCCACACACGCTTAAGAAATGGTGGGTATATATCTATCCTTGCTGTCTTTCTATTTTGAAGTGATCTTGTAAAGAAGTCTAGACCAAAGGCCCAAACTCTTATGGAGGAGACGGACAGTAGCTAATAATGATTGGGACTGTCCCATGAGCAGAGCGTGCTGCAGGAGCCCCATGGCTATGTCTTGATCTCCATGTGGGCACCCGCTTCCCTCCTCTCCAACCTGTCCACTGGTCTAGACTGTCCTTACTGCACCAGGTGAAAGTTCGGCAGTTGGATAAAATGCATGTAATCTGTTTTATTGTAGAGCTTTGACTAGAGCCAGAGAAAAATTCTTAGGAGGTCCTAAGCACAGAAAATTGTATTCTGTGCTGCCCCTCCACAACCCAATATGTAATTCAGAATGAAACAAAATTTAAATTAATACTTAAAGTAGCTTCTTTGAAATATTTTTTTGTCAAAATTCTAGATAAATTTGCTACAGATAAGCTTTTCTTTTTGGGGGTGAAACACGAAACCTTAAGCACGTACTTACTTAGTATGTTGCATGATCTGTTGGGAGTTGGCTCCAGATCCTCCCTTCAGAACACCATCATAACAGAAGCCATGTTTGACATAAGTCTTGTAGAATGAGCAAAGTGTTTTCCAGGCTTGTAAATTTTACCACTTATCTTGGGAGATGCTGGGCTGGACTATTGGTGCAGTTTGTAAAACTGTCTTCCTTTATCATAAAGGCAATTTTTGGAAATACCAATATCCTGGACAATTTGTAGTTTTTGCTAGTTAGGTAATTTATTTGCCTTAGCATATCTCCTAGTTGAGGTGTGAAGAAACAGCAAAATGTCCCAAGGATTATTGATAGGTGGTGAGAAGGAATTTGAGGGAAGTCAGAGGCAAGGCAGTTTGACAAACTGGACAGTCATCTGCTGAATACTTAAGTTAGGGTTATGATTTATTTTAATGTAGTTGGTAAATGCCTGATTAGGGTGTATGTTTACATATGTGTGTGTGACTGAGAGTGACAGACAGATGAAAGAAGCAAAAAAGATAATGGCCAAAATTAAATTTAAATAAATGTTAGGATATTTACTGGATTTATTTTCTGTCTTGAAAAACATCAAACTTTAACAAAATTTTTATAGTTCTTAAACATGTACAATAAACTATTTTTTAAAAATTTGGAAAGATCTTAAGAAATCTTTGCTTTCTTATTCCCTCTGGTTAAAAAAAAAAAATCGTACAGTAGAGCCATCTATCTTGTATAATTATCCTCATAAACCCTTAAAATATGCTTTACTCCCAAAACATTATTGGCGTTGATCCTGTGTACACTCATCACACCAGTAATTACAGCTCTTAACTGGAATATAGTCGTCAGTATTTACTAGCCTCTATTATGAACACATAAATCATTTTATAAAATAGTGAGTGGACACATTACTTGTCATTTTGTTTATGTTAGACATTCTCTGCAGGTATTCTACATGAAAGTTAAAACCGTCTGAGACTCTTTTTGTAGACTGTGCTTATCATTAATAGAAAGCAGCATGTGTGCATCCTGCAAGCCCATTTCCTTATTTAAAGTGGGCATCCTTCCTCTACTGAGATGTGCTTCCTCTTTTATTACAGGATTGAAGACCAAGCCTTTGTAAACCCTTAAAGGCACATCCCTTCCAAATGACCTTTTGTCCTCAGCGACTAAGATGTATTGTTTAGTCCACTCAGAATTACATGGGGTGTCCTAGGAATTTTTGTTTTGGTTAATTAATTTTGGAAATGTGTCATTTTTTCCTATTATAAAGTGTAAATGAACATCCAGTCAAATTGATTTTAGAGTTCTGGTAGATGAGATAATTACAGAGGATAAATGATTTAGGTTTTAAAAATATGTTTACCTTTTTTCCACTCAAACTTAAAACATTTAACTTCAGTTAAGTGATCTTCTTGTCTGTGCTTCTTTTTCTCTTATAGATGTGTTTACATCCATGTCATATGTTAAGCAATCTTATCTTTACTAATTATACTAAATTGAATGAGATACTATTTGCTTGAATGAAGGTATTCTTTTTACATGTAAAGATGTTGTTAAAAGAAGCTAAAATAGAGATCTAAAGCAGAATTTATTGAAATATGTTTCATATTATTTTATAAGAGAGTCTTTTTAAGCTAGGCCCTTTCATAGTGGCTGTCTTTAAGGGAACTCTTTTCCCAAAAATTATTTGTTTTTGTTTAAAGAGTTGAAACTTTTTAAAACCTTTGTTAAAGAACTATAGACACTAGAATTTTTTTTTTTTTAGTTTAAATGTAGAAGAAAATTTTTGCTTATTCCATAATTTCTGTGGGATTTTTTGATATTTTTGTTTGACCATATTATTATCTTATTTGGTATATGATCTGTATGATTTGTTGTATGATCTGTATGCATCCTTCTTTGGGAAAATGTATTTACCTCATTTCCCATTCCTTTATAACGTTTTAGAATTGGTACAGAGGCTTTAATACAGGCAATATTCAATAAACTAATGATGCTGTAACATTTACGTTACAAAGTAGCTAATTTAGACTTGAAGAATATACACTAATACCTTGATTCTCTGCTGGTTAGGCTGCTGACCACTTCATCCACAGGTTTCTGCAAAGTTCACTTGGTTGCTTATTCATAGACATTTTCCAAACCTGCCACTGGGAGGAATTCCTAGGAAGTACTGAGAGTGGCCACCAGCAGTTTAGGGAATGTTAATACTAAAATTAAACATTTTGCTGATAATATGTACAAATCATACAAAGGATAAAACTGAGATTCACAACAAATTTACACCTATAGTCATTGATGTGGAAAATATAAATGTTAACTCAAATGCTGGTGGTTTTGAATGCCATGCAAAGAAAAGTGATCTATGCATCATACTTTTTTATATCTTATGTATAAATTACAAAGGTCTTTTTGCGTGATTTTGTGTTTGAAAAAGACCTTATATCCTTATTTTCCACTTCATTAAGCCAGTGATGCCTACTAAAGATATTTGTATGAGCATTGGCAAAGCAGAACAAATGGAGCCTAGTGTATGGGGAGGGAAGGTGTGTGCTTGGGAACCAAGGCTGAATAGAGCCTTTTGAGTCTGAAGTGAGAAATTGGGAGGCTTTCCCACACTTTGAGATAAAGAGAGCGCCACATGGCCAGAAAGCCCAGGGTGTTCTCTAGCCCAGGACCAGGTGGTGGCTCTTTGACCTCCCTTAGCCTTTTGAGTATTGCTTTTGGTGGACATCTGTTGAAATAAAATAGCTGTATTGAAGGTTAAAGCTTTTACATTAAAAAATAGTAAAACTTGAGTATTTGAGTAAAATGTACTAAATGATCTTAAATCTAATTTAAAAAGTTATTTTGTCATGTCCCCCAAATTCTAAGAACTGTGTGACAATGTAGCAGTTAAACTGTTTCTTATTAAAAAATGTAACATCTTGTAGTAAGGGACACTTGATAATTTAACATGTGACTGGTAAAGTCATCCAATATATGGAATTGGTTATTTATTCAAGAAAACATCATTTCCTATGTAGGTTTTTTAGGATTAAGAAAGAACTTGCCCCTCATTCCCCCTTGTTCATTTTGTGCTCTCCAAAAACTGATGTTAGCTTGAAGCATGTATTCATATTGCCAGCGATGATCTTGACTTAGAAGCTGGCTACATGGTATGTGTTAATTAATCTAGATCTAAAGGTTAGGGTACAAGCAATAGAAAGTACTTTCTCTTTGTTATTCATGTAGTATGTTAGTTTAATTTACTTAGATAATAAGAGCATGTATAAAGTTAAGTGAATGCTTGATTTGATTTTTTTTGTCAAGTATGCAAAGAAATCCTCATTTCTCCAAACACACACACTAACGGTTCTACGTATTTATTTTCAATAAACTCTGAGCTATTAACATGGCAGTTTTATCCTGACCATTTAATAGGTGCTTATTAAATATTTATCAAAACATGTACACATCATTATCATTATTATTATCATCGTCATCATTATCAAGTTTAGAGAACTAACAATTTAGTTTTTAAAAATTCTTTCAGTATCTTTTTTTTATCTTAAAGATGTGGGGTGCAATTCAGGGTTAGGTGCATAAGTGGTCTTTCAGTATCTTTGTATGTCAGTCTTTAATTTATGATATTGCCAACATGTGGCTATAAATAGAAATACATCGATTTCTTTTCAAAATAAAAATTATTTTTAATATGTTCTATGGTCTTTGAGTTATTTTGTTCTGTTTCTTCTTCCATTAATATTAAGCCCATTTATTTTAGTATCTTTTTCTAAATGTGTTGGAGACTATAATATTTTCACTAAGTAGTAAAATCTCTGTCATTGTGGATTTACCTATTTCTCCTTATTGTATCATTATTGTACTTTGGTGGTGAATGGTTTTACCAGTGTGTGGTATACTTTTTTATTCTTGTTAATACTAGAATTTAAAGGAAAGCAAATTATTAATATTGCTAAATCAGTTTTCTTTTTGTAACTAGTTGCTTGTGATTTCTTTTTCTATTACTAATGTTTTTAACCATTCCATATCCCTTTGCTTTCAGTGTATATTTATAAGCAATAATTTGGTATTTATTTTTTAACTTTAATTTTATTATCTTTCACTTTTTAAATTTTAAAGATGTGGGGTACAATTCAGAGTTAGGTATGCAAATGTTCATTTTGCAGGTACCCTTGTTAATAAGGTATGCCCCTCCCTCCCCTGGCAGTTTCCCTCAACTCCCAATCCCATCCCCCCTCCCCTGGCATTTTCCACTACTGCCAATCTCTTTCTTATAGTATTATGATAATTGTTCACTTATGAGTGAGAACATGATGGTACTCTGTTCTTTGTTTCTGTGTTAGATCACGGAGTATGATAGACTCTAAATCCATCCAAGTTGCTGCGAAGTCCATATGTTTGTCCTTCTTTATGGCTGCATAATATTCCATTGTGTATATGTACCACATTTTTTTAATCCAGTTTAGCTTCGATGGGCAGCAAGGTTGGTTCCTTGTTTTTACTATTGTGAATAGAACTGCAACTATATTTCACTTTTATAGGAAATTAATGCATTTACATTTATTGTTATTATTGATGATATAGGGACTTATTTCTATCTTGTTAATTTGGATTTTGTTCTTTTTCTTCTTTCTTTTCTTGCCTGTGATTAGCTTGATTGAATTTTCTTAATCTTTTCCCCTCAACTATTGGTTCAGAATTTATATTTTCTCTTTGTATTTTTTTTGTTGTTCTGCTGAATTCTCACATGTATAATTTGGAAGTCCAAATCTAATTAATAGTTCTCACTGCCTACTGAGAACACTGTGTTTCAATTTATTGTGCCTCAGTAATTTAAGTCTTCTCTCTCTCTCTCTCTGTCTCTCTCTCTCTCTCTCTCTGTGTGTGTGTGTGTGTGTGTGTGTGTGTGTGTGTGTGTGTGTGTGTGTATGTATGTATGTGTGTAGGGGTCTCACTCTTAGGCTGGAGTGCAATGATTGTTCACTGCAGCCTCAAACTCCTGGAAACAAGCAATCCTCCTACCTTAGCCTCCTGAGTAGTTGGGACTGCAGGGGTGTGTCACCACACACCATATCTCTTTTGTAGAAATGAGGTCTTGTTATGTTACCTAGGATGGTCTCAAACTCCTAGGCTCAAGTGTTCCTCCTACCTTGACCTCCCAAAGTGCTGGAAAAAGTGTGTGAGCCCTGCTTCTGGCTTTGAGTCTATTTGTTTGCCTGTCTTTCAAATTAATCATTGTTTTTTTGTTGCTTAATATAGGGCTGATAATTGTTTAGCTGTGTCCACTTGTTCACTAGTTTCTTTACTCATCATTACTTCTTCCATCCTGTTCCTGCTTTCTGAGTCCAACTTCCTTCTTGTTAAAGTACGTGCTTTGGTGATTGCTCCAGTGAAGATGTGTGAGTTGTAAACTTTCTGCCTTTATCTGAAAATATTTTCACTCTTGAATGGTAATTTGACTCATTATTACAAAATTCTAAGTTGGTAGTAATATTCTCTTAGCAATATGAAGATGTTCCAATCTTCTTGCTATTTATTTTTGCTATTGGTACAATTGTTGTTCCTTTATAAGTATTCTCTCCTCTCCTCCTGTGACTTTTTTTTTCCTTGACGTCTATATTTCTCAGATTATTACAGTAGATCTGGAAGTAGATTAATCTAGGGTGGAGCTCAGTGTCTTCCTTTAATCTTAGCATTTGTGGTTTTCTTTGGTTCTGGGTATTTGTCAGCCATTTTCTCCTTGCCTCACTCAAATTTTATCTACTTCTATCCTCTGTAACTTCTATTAGGCACATTTTGCAGAATCTTAGCCACCCTTCCATATTTTTAAGATTCTCTTTCTTCTGTTATTAACTTTTTGGTTTTTATGTTCCATTTTGGATGATATTCTCATCTCTGCCTTTTAGATCATCATTCAGTTCTCTGTTGGGATTTGTCTTGTCTCCTATCCAACCTATCCATTGATGTTTTTTAATATCATTTTAGTAACGATATAACATTTCTCTCCTTCAGATCCTCCTTATCTTACCTTTTGTTTTTATTTCTTTTGTATCTTTGAATATTGAGAATACACTTATTCTAGTGTGTCCTTTATATTCTTCTACTTTCAGGTCTCAGAGTGCACATCCTTTTGTGTGTTGTGTCTTTGCCCTCTGGAATGCCTGTCTAACATGTGCTGCAGAAGGTCCCCTGAAGAGGGGATTTCCTTTTTCATCTGTCCTGGGTCTTTAGATTTTGGCAGTTTCAAACAAGTTTTTAATGTTTTGCATTCTAAAACCCGTGGCACAAGCCAGTTTATCCAATAAGTAGTTACTATGAGAAAGGGACAGAAGTCCTGTCTTCTTGTAGCTTGTGGCCATCCACATTAATGACACATTTAAAAGAGGTTCAAGCATATATAAAGATGGCAGCAGAAACTTTATTCTAAAGTATAAATAACAGTAAGTTTAATTTGACATCATAAATACATATTTAGGTGGTTACTATTTTAAATGTCGGTATAATTTGCATGTGAATTTGAATATAGTTTTATTATAGTGTAAAATGAAATTCAAGTCAGCTATTTGAAAAAATGCTCAATACACCTCTGGGAATATAGTTTGACAATCATTTACCTAGATTCCAGGACCTTTATCAATATTGCCTGACATTATTTGCCAGGGAAGCCCAAGATCTGTATTTATAGAAATAAATTATAGCATTCAATTATAAATAATTTTTAAAATCCTCTAATTACATGAGTCTACACAATTACATGAGTCTACACAATTCTTAAAAGACAAGTGCCTAAACTGTTTTATTATTCCTCAAACAAGTCTTGTTAGAATTTTGGGGGTTCTTTTTTGTGTGCTGAAACTTCACTGTTATTTGACTTGGGTGCTTTCTAAATCACTGGTTTCCAAATTTTTTGCATTTTTTTTTTTTTTTTACTCTATGTAAAATCTTACCTCTCTTTGGAATGTTGTTCTCCTGTTTAGTCAAATACACAGTCAACAGAATGAAATTTAAAAATACAGATTTTAAAGTTTTTCTATGCACCATAACCTCGTGTATGTAATGACTAATCTTGTATAGCTAGGAAGTTCCATTTTTTACTATAATAATTGTGGTGGCGGTTTTTATTTTATCATACATGTTATTACTAGCAGATTTAACAAGTGATCTCACTTGTAATACTCCCCTCATTCCTTTTAAAATTTAACTTTTAAAAATTATCAAAGCCTAGTACTCAATATCATGTAGCAGCACTATGCTGCTTTTTCATCTTTTGAATCTCACAAGTGCAAAAGAATAATGGAAAAAATGCCACAAAATTGTCACTTAGCATTCAGAGTATGAGTTGATGCCAGTTAAGTGTTAAGAGTTACTGCTTCTGTGCATGTGTCACATATCCATCCATTTATGTTTAGTACCATGACTATTTGCCCCTTCGTACTCTGGCTGATGATTTTCTTTAAATGTTTCTTCAACCACGCGTTAGCTCTTCTTTATATTTTGCTCCACTTTGCTTTTTGTAGACCCTGTTCCCTGGCTTTCTGGCATCATATCTTCTGCTTTTGGTATAGCTTACATGGGTTGTCTGTGCTATCTTTCCATACTCTGTTGCCTTGCTGGGCTTAGAGAGCCCGTCAGGCTATAAAACTCAGGTTTCAATGAAAAGCTTTCTCTCATCCTCCAGTCTAGCTTTTCTCATCCTTTGATATAATAGGATTACACAAAGGCCATTTGATGTTGGGCCTGCAGTGTTGGCAATTTAATGATGGTTAGAAAGAGACAGTCGCTAAGTCTTAATGAGACTGCCATTTCACAACTTCTAAATCGAGACCATCCAGCTGAAGAATTCTGGCTTCTTGCCACCCCACCAATTGGGTGGTACATGCATTATTAGTATCACTTTACAGAATGACTGGAGCTCGGCAGTACAGGGTGTGTGGTGTTCTGGAAGTCCTTTCTGTGGATGGACGGAGATGGAGACTTACTTGAAATGCTGTTATTAGTGGATATAAATGCTATGTTTTACCTGTCCAAGATGCTGGCAACTTCAATGTTCTATCTAGGATTAGAATTTTAGGAATTAAGGTTGAGACCAAACCTGAAGACTGATGTATTTTCCTTATTATATTAATTTTTGACTCTTTTTCATTTTGTATCTTTAATTCTGAATTTACTATTTATAGTGATTGAGTCCTCAAACTTTTGGACTAAACCTGTAAAATATTCATTTCATGTCTCCTGATTATTAGGAAAAAGTCACCTAGATCTCTTAGTGTGTTAATTTTATATTTTAATGGACTTAAGACCACTGCAACTAGTGTCTCAGCTATTGATTGTTACTGCTTCTATTTCACAATTAGGTGACTATCTATTATTTTTTTTGTTGCATTTCTAAATTTTAGGTTCAGTAAATAAAGAGGATCAGCATTTGGCTTCTTAGAACAGCCGGTTATATGGCTTGTTATAAATAGACTGGAAAATAGCAACAAGCTGGGCTGCTGTTTAACTAATGGCCCTTTTCAAATACTTGAAAGCAAATGATTCATCAAATAGAATCACTACAAGCAGAAAGCTGCCAGTTTGTAGAATCTGACTCCTCCTAATCAGAGTAAGGCAACAGGATGTTGAGTTCCTGCTCTGCACCTGATTAAAGCCAAATGCAGGAGGAGTAGCTGGAAGGAGGAAGCTCAAGACCATCTCAGCTGAGGGTAGAACAGCTACAGGAAAATAATTTTTAAAAAATCCTTCTACATTTGTTTTATTATCCAGTTATGCTTAATAGATAAACACATATTTCGCCTCAGGTTTTAATTTTTTTAAAGTAACACTCCATGTACTATGTAAGGAAGACAATAAATCTATTGGTATCTATCTTCAGCAAAATTTCTTTCTTATGTCAGTAGATGTGTTTTTTTAGATCATTCTATTTCATCATAATTTTACCTATCTCATTATGCATTTATTGTAACTATTAAAAACAATTACTCTCATATTAAATATTAATAATTTTCCCCACTGAATTTCTATTTTATTAATCATTTTTTGCCATAAAAGGGCTCTGGTTTTGATTTTTTAAAATATATGTTTGGATTCATTATAGTGTTTTCTTATGCTGTATTAAAGCATCATTGCAAATATATTATCTTTAGTTATTTATATAGTTTTACAAAGTTATCTAAAACCATTTTTTCTGAAAATTTGAAAACATTCTGCCTCCCCTAATTAAAATAGATCTGAGACCATATTAATAAATTCAAGACTACTTTTATTTTACTTTCTAAATTTTGCTGCTTAAAATTCTGTATGTGATCTCTCATAATTCATATGTATATTGCTTCTAATTATACCTAGATTATAAACTTTAAGCATACATATTGAAATGACATTTAAATAAGACCTCACAAATAATTTTTATGTATACTTACATTATTTTTAAGGACAACCTGCTTAAAATATCATTTTTGAGGGATGAATATCATGACTGCATGTGGCATCAGTCATACATACAAACTCCTAAGACTCAGCAGTTTTCTGGAATCTTGCTAATTTAAGATTTTAGGATGAACATATAATTTCGGATACAAAGAACCAGAGAAAGCTAACACAAGAAAACTATATACTAGTATCTCTTCTAAATAGATGCAAAAATTCTAAACAAAATATTAACAGACTGAATCAAGCAGCACATAAAAAGGATTATGCACCATGACCAAGTGGGATTTATTTCAAGAATGCAAGGTAGGATTCACACTCAAAATTTGACTAATATTATACAGTATATCAATAGAATAAAGGACAAAAACCATATAATCCTCTCAATAGATATGGAAAACAATTGACATTTGAAAAAATCAAATACTTTTTAATAATAATACTCTACAAACTGGGAATAAAATGCAACTTTCTCAACCTGAAAAAGAACTTCTCCAAAAAACCCATAGCTAACATCATACTTAGTAGTGAAAAACTGAATGCTTTCCCTCTAGGATGAGGAACAAGGGAAGTTTGTGGGTGCTCTTCACTTCTATTCAACATTGCAGGGTAACTAGGCAAGAAAAAGAAATAGAAGCTATTCACAATTGGAAAGGAAGAAGTAAAACTATCTTTATTTGAGATGAAATGATCTTGTATTGTGTATAGATGATTCTAAGGAATGCACTAAAAATTATTGCAGCTAATAAGTGAGCTCATCAAAGATTCAAGATAGAAGATCAATATGCAAAAATTATCTTTATTTCTTATATATTAACAGTGGCCAATAGGTACATGAAAACGTTATTAACCATCAGAGAAATGCAAATCAAAAACACAGTGAGATGCTACTTCACTTCTACTAGGACTTCTGTAGCCAAGACAGATAGCACCAAATTTTGGTGAGACTGTGGGGACATTAGAACTCTGATACACTGCTGGTGTGAATGTAAAGTGGTGTAGCTACTTTAGAAAATAGACAGGCAGCTCCTAAAAAAGGTTAAATGTGGAGTTACTATTTGACCCAGCAATTCCATCCCAAGATATAATTTATATACACACAAACACTTATACATGAATACTCATAGCAGCATCATTCACAGTAGCCAAAAGATGGAAACAACTCACATGTTCATCTACTGATGAATGGATAAATCAAATGTGATCTGTTTAAGCAGTAAAATATTATTCAGCCATAAAAAGAGAGTGAAGTACTTATTTGTGCTACAACATGGATGAACCTTGAAAACATTAAGTAAAAAAAGACCACATATTATATGATTCTGTTTATGGAAAGTGTTTAGAACAAGCAAATCTATAGAAACAGAAAGCTGACTACTGGTTGTTTAGGCCTATAGGAGCTTGGGAGAAATAGCTACTCACTGCTAACAAGGGCATAGAGTTTCTTTTGGGAGTGTTAAAAATGTTCTAAAATTGACTGTGTTTATGGTTGCTCACTTCTGTGTATACTAAATGTATTGAAACTTGCTTTTGGCCCACTTCTTAGGCTGTCTTATTACCTGAGCATTTTGAAATGAATGTACAATCTTCTGTTTTTAGACATGGTGTTCATTAAATGTCCATTAGTTCAAGTTATTTGATAGTATTCATTTCTCAATGATTTCCTGTCCCTTGTTTTAAGAATTACTAAGAAAACAGTGTTGAAGTATCCAACAATGATTTTATGAATTTGACTATTTTTCTTTTATTTGTGGCAGTTTTAGAGACATATGTTTTCTAGTTCTATCATTAGGTGCATATACATTTAGGATTGTCAATGCTGTCTTCATTAATTGACTTTTTTTATTGTGATAGATTTCTCATTATCCCTGGAAATAATTCTTGATTATTCTTTGCTTATTTCCTGGATTAATGTCTGCTATTAATATATACATTCAGCTTCTTCTTTTTATGACTAATAGACTTGATCTTTTATAACAGCTTTAGGTTTACGGCAAAACTAAGTAGACAGTACAAAATTCTCATATACATTTTCCAGTAGTTTCTTCTATTATTAATATTAGTGTTGTCTACTTGTTACAATTAAGGAACTGATATTAATGCATTATTATTATTATTATTATTTTTGAGTTGGAGTCTCACTCTGTCACCCAGACTGGAGTGCAGTGGCTGCTCCCAGCCACCGCAGCCTCGACCTGCTAGGCTCCGGCGATCCTTCCGCCTCAGCCTTCCAAGTAGCTGGAACTACAGGTGTGCGCTACCACGCCTGGCTAGTTTTTTGATTTATTGTAGAGATGAGTTCTCGCCAAGTTGCCCACGTGGGTCTCGAACCCTTCGGGCTCAGGCAATCCACTCACCTCAGCCTCCCAAAGCATGGGATTACAGGCTGAGCCACCAAGCCCGACTTAATGCATTATTATTAACTAAAGAACATATTTTACATTAGGGATCACTCTTGGTATTGTACATTCTGTGGGTTTTGACAAACGCATAATGTCAGATAGCTATCATTATAGTGTCATATAGAATAGCTTTACTAGCTTAAAAGTACCCTGTGCTTTATCTATTTATAATTTCTCTCTCCTCCCCTCCAGCCCTTGAGACCACTCTTTTTACTGTCTCTATTTGTTTTTTTCCAGAATGTCATATATTATGAATCATACATGTAGCCTTCTCAAACTGGCTTCTTTTACCAAGCAATATGCATCAATGTACAAAAATTGGTAATATTCCTGTATACCAACAACACCCAAGCCAGGAACCAAATCCAGAGCTCAAGCCCATTCATACTAGTCACAAAAAAAATGAAAATATCTAGGAATACACATAACTAGGGAACCGAAAGATCTCTACAAAGAGAAATACAAAACACTGATGAAAGAAATCACAGATGACATAGACAAATAGAAAAACATTCCATGTTCACAGATTGGAAGAATCAATATTGCTAAAATGACAGTACTGCCCAAATTAATCCACATTCAGTGCAATTTCTATTAAAATACCAACCTCGTTCTTCAGAACTAGAAAAGACAATCCTAAAGTTTATATGGAATCAAAACAGCCTAATAGCCAAAGCAGTTCTAATCAAAAAGAATAGTTGCAAAGGTATCACTCTGCTTGACTTCAAATTATACTATAAGGCTATAGTAACTGAAACAGCATGGTACTGGTACAAGAATAGACAGACTGACCAGTGGAACAGAGTGAGAATCCAGAAATAAAACCATATTCCTACAACCACCTGATCTTTGGCAAATCCAACCGAAATAAACAATGAATAAAGGCCACGTTATTCAATAAATGGTTTTGGGAAAATTGGTTAGCTATATGCAGAAGAATGAAACTGGATCCCTATATTTCATCATATATAAAAATTAACTAAAGAGGGATCGAAGCCTTAAATGTTAGTCCTGAAATGATAAAAAAATCTAAAAGAAAAACCTAGAAAATACTCTGCTGGCCATTGGCCTAGGGAAAGAATTTATGACAAAGACCCCAAATGCAATTGCAGCAAAAACTAAAATAGAAAGATAGAACTTAATTAAACTAAAAGCCTCTGCACAGCGAAAGAAATAGTCAACACAGTAAACAGAAAACCAGCTGAATGGGAGAAAATATTTGCAAATTACGCCTCAGACAAAGGGCTAATATCCAGAATCTACAGGGGACTCACACACACACACACACACACACACACACACACACAAAACCCCATCAAAAAGTGGGCAAAGGACACAAATAGACAATTCTCAGACACACAAGTGGCCAACAAATGTATGAAAAAAATGCTCAACACCACTAATCATCAGTGAAATCCAAATTTAAGCCACAATGAGATATCACTTTACACCTGTCAGAATGGCTATCATTAGAAAGTCAAAGAACAACTAATGTTGGAGCTGTTGCAGAAAAAGGAGAATGCTCATCCACTGTTGGTAGGATTGTAAACTAGTTCAGTCTCTGTGGAAAACAGTATGGTGATTTTTCAAATAACTAAAAATTGAATTACCATTTGCTCCAGCAGTCCCATTACTAGGGATCTACACAAATGCAAAGTCAATATATTGAGAAATTCCTGTCCTTATATGTTTATTGCAGCACTATTCACATTAGCAAAATGATGAACCAACCTAAATACCTACCAGCAATTGACTGGATAAAGAAAATGAGGTATATATTCACCATGGAATACTATGCAGCCATAAAAAATAATGAAATCATATCCTTTGCAGCAGCATGGATGGAGCTGGACATCACATCCTAACTGAACTGACTCTGAAACAGAAAACCAAAAACTGCATGGTCTCACTCATATGTGGGAGCTAAATAGTCACAAAGATAGAAATAACAGACACTGGGGACACCAATAAGGGAGGAGGTGGAGAAGGGGGCTAGGGTTCCCAAATTACCTATGGGGTACAGTGTTCACTATCTGTGTAGTGGGCCAACTGAGACTCAATCCTCACCACTATGCAGTATGTCCATATAAAAAACATGCATGTGTACTCCTTGAATAAAAGATTTTTTAAAAAGTTTCCTCTTTTTGTGGTTTGATAGCCCATTGTGTTTTTTTGTTTGTTTGTTTTTGTTTTTTGAGTTGGAGTCTCACTCTGTCGCCCAGACTGGAGTGCAGTGGCCGCTCTCGGCCACTGCAGCCTCGACCTGCTGGGCTCCGGTGATCCTTCCACCTCCGCCTTCCAAGTAGCTGGAACTACAGGCGCGCGCTACCACGCCTGGCTGATTTTTTTGATTTATTGTAGAGGTGAAGTCTCGCTGCCCAGGCGGGTCTCGAACCCGCGGGCTCAGGCAATCCACTCACCTCAGCCTCCCAAAGGCGCGGGATTACAGGCTGATCCACTGAGCCTGGCTGCCCATTGCATTTTATTGCTGAATAATCTTCCATTGTGATGTATCACTGTTTATTCATTCACCTATAGAAGAACATCTTTGATGCTTCAAGTTTTTGGTGATTACGAATATAGTTTCTATAAATATTTACATGTAGGTTTTTGTGTGAACATAAATTTTGTAATCCATTGGGAAGGATCTAGGAGTACAACTGCTGGATTGCATGAAAAGGCTAGATTTAGCTTTTTAAGAAACTGCCAGCCATTTCTCCTTGTGATGTCTTTATCTTGTGTTGGTATTAGGTTAATGCTGGCCTTAGAGTGAGTAAGGAAGTGTTCCTCTGTGTTTGTTTCCTGGAAGAGATTGTTGAGAATTATTATTTTTTTTCCTTAAAAGTTTAGTAGAATATGCTAGTGAAGTTATTTGGGGCTTGTGCTCTCTTTTGGAAGGTTACTGATTTAATTTCTTGTGTATATATAGGTCTATTTAGATATCTATTCCTCCTCACCTGAGCTCTGGTAGCTTGCATAGAGGGAATTTGTCCATGTCATAAAAGTTACCAAATTTATGAGCATAGGACTGTTCATAATAGTCCCTTCTTGCCTTTTAAAAGTCCAGTAGGATCAGTAGTGTTGCCCCCTCTTTCATTTATAATATTTGTAATTTGAGTCTTCTTTCTGTTATTCTTGGTTAAGTTGAATGGATACTTACTGATTTTATCGATCTTTTCAAAGAACTGACTCCTAGTTTGATTTTCTGTTTTCAATTTCATTTGTTTCTCTTCTATTTTTGTTATAGTAGTTTTCCTTATCTATAATTTCACATTTATTGGTTCGTTCAAGGTCTGAAAATATTAAATGGAAAGTTCCACAATAAATAAAGTATATTTTAAATTGTGTGCTGTTCTAAGTGACGTGATGAACTATTCAACTCTCCTGTTCCATCTCTTTGTCCAGTCTCCACAACATAGGCTCTACTGCTTGTTAATCACTTAGTAGCCACTTAGTAGCCCTCTTGGTTATCAGAACTGATATTACAGTGCTTGTGTTCAAGTAACCCATAATGTACTTAATAATGTTTCCAAATTATAAAAAATTGTAATGTTGGCAATTTGGATATACCAAAGAGAAGCCATAACGTGCTTCCTATAATTGAAAAGGTGAAAGTTCTCAAAGAACAGAAAACAATCTTAAGCTGGGATTGCTAAGATCTATGGTTAAGACTGAATTGTCTATCTTCAAAATTATAAAGAAGGAAAAAGAAATCCAGGCCAGGCAGGTCTCTTGATAAATCACATTCCCTTGGTTTTGTTTGTCTGAAAATATCTTTAATTTTCTTTGTGAGAGGTAATTTTGCTGTATATAGACTTTTAGGTTTTTGAGTTTTTTTTCCTTTCAACACTTTAAATGTTTCACTTATTTCTTCTATTGCTTACTTGTTTTCTGACAAGAAATTTCTTTCAAGATTTTTTCTTTGTTTTTGGTTTTCTGCAGTTGGATTATGATATGCCTGGGTATAGATTTTTGGTATTTATCCTCCCTGATGTTCTCTGAGCTTCCTTAAGTTGTGGTTTGGTATTTGTTGTTAGTTTTGGAAAATCCTCAGTCATTAATGCTTCAAATAGTTCTTGCTCTCTTTCTTTTCTTCTTTTCTTTCTGGTATTCCCATTGTATGTAGGTTATGCCTTTTATAGTAGTCTTTCAGTTCTTGGAAGTTCTGTTCTAGTTTGTTCATTCTCTTTCCTGTTTGAATTTCAGCTTGTTATGCTTCTATTGATGCATCTCCCAGCTCACTGACACTATGGTTGCGTCAAAGGCATTCCTCCTTTCTGTCATAGTGTTTTGATTTCTAGTATCTCTTTTTGATTCTTTTGTCCATCTCTTTGCTTGCATTACCCATCTGTTCTTGAGTGTTGTCTATTTTTCCACTAAGGGCTCTTAATATATTAATTATAGTTACTTTATTTTATTTATTTTTAATTTATTTTGATAGCTTTATGGGGTACAAATAGTATTTGGTTACATGAATGCATTGTAAAGTGGAAGAAGTCTGGGCTTTAAGTATATCCACCCCCACTTGTGCATCTTGTATCTGATAGGTGATTTTTCATCATAGTTATTTTAACTTTCCTGTCTGATAATTCAGAAATCTGTTTCTCATGTAGATTTCTCATGTGAAATTTCTTTTTTTAAAAAATGGGGCTGGATTCTTAGCCTACCCACTTCTCATGTGGATCCACATGAGAAACAGATTTCTAACACTGGCTTTGTTTCTTTGGATGGTGCTTTTTCATGCTTTTTTTCATACCTTGTCATATTTTGTTGAAAGCTGGGCATAACATGTCAAGTAAAAGGAACTGACATAATAGACTATTGTTGTGAGGTTTTATCCAAGTATGAGCTGGGCTGTATTTAGTATTTGTTGTAGCTATAGGTGGCACAGGCTTTAGATTCCTCTAATTTGCTAGTGACGTTATCCCCCTCCCCACTGTCTTGGGAATCCCCTGAGAACTTTTCCATGGAGTGTATGGCTTACTGCTGTCTCAGTTGTAACTCCCTTTAATATGGAAGTCCTGTTGGTCTGTTGATAAGGTGTATGGAAGGGTAGCTTTCTGTGCTCCTTTTCTGAAATTTCTTTTTTTAAAAAATGGGGCTGGATTCCTAGCCTATGACTTCAGAAATATTTCTTAGCAATTGTTTCTTCCTTCTCTTACATGGTAGACAGGAAAGATGAATGGGGATGGAATTGACTATCTGTTCCTCTCTTTGATCAGAGAAGGCTCTGTTGAAGTGTTTTACCTGAAAAGACAAGTTTTTGTTTTGTGGAAACCAGAACACTGTTGGTGTATTTCACATGGTTGCCAATTCCCTCCCACTAATTGAAACAGGAGAGAGTTTTCTCTGATCTTTACATGAGAAACTTGCGGAGTTCCTGGAAGTAAAATTCTTGAAATTATGGGGACCCTTTCAAGACGAGACTCCTAAGACTTCTTAATTTCCAAGCTAGTTCACATTCAGCCACCAACAATTTGCCAAAGTCACCATTTAAGTTTTCCTGCTAGTTTATGCCTCCTAGTGTTTCTGTTTCACATAAGCCAATCTCAACTGTGATTATCTGCATTCATCTGTCTCTTTAGATTTTAGGGTGGTTGTTTGCCCTGTGACCCAGATTTTCTTATGGACCTAAGAAAAGTCATTGGTTTTTCATTTCTTCAGCTTTTTTCTTGTGAGAATGAGAATGATGACTTCAAGCTCTTTACATGTTGTAGCTGAAACTATCCAGCTTTCTTTTGATTAGTGTTTGCATGATAAAACTCTCCATCTTTTTACTTTTAACTAGTCTATATCTTTATACTTCAGATATGTTTCACATAAAATGTTTTGTAGAATTCTGCTGGAAAGCCATCCGATCCAGGGCTTTTTTTTTTTTGTAGGTAGTTTTTGTATGACAGAGTCAATTTCCTGGGTTGTTATTGGTCTATTCAGTGTCTCAATGTCTTCTTGTTTCAAGTTTGGGAGTTTGTGCCGGTCACCAGCTCCAGCTGGGTTAAGGGTACCCCAAAGGTGGAGATGGCTTCAGTGATTGGGGGGAAGAAGAGAGAGGGGGGGGGGGAGAGAGAGAGAGAGAGAGAGAGAGAGAGAGAGAGAGAGAGAGAGAGAGAGAGAGAGAGAGAGAGACTGGACTCTGGTCTAATGCAGAAGCGATGTGTGTTATTGGGAATTACAAAACGGGTCTTTTATACATAAAGTCAGATGTGGGAGGGGCGTCCCCCACCCACCAGAAACCTTAATCCATGAAAACTTAATAAATGATTGCCTTTAAACCCTTTTCATATGATAATCTTAAAATCCCATAACAAAGGATAACCTAATCTGTGACTGACATATTCTATAAACCTTTTTCATCCTAAGTTGATTGATTTATGCCAAGTTAAACAATTCTATAGAAGCTTAAGTATTTACTTTACAAACGAAAGTGGCCCATCCCAGAATGTTTGGAATGTGGCCCAGTCCAAAGTTCACAGTGGGCTACCTGCAAGTAACCCAGCCGCATTCTTTCAACAAAATGACTGTCTTCTAAAGTTGTATTCTACAATTTACACCTTCAATAAATCCTAAGATCATGACCCAGAAGCCTGTGACCAATACTCAGGCTCTTAGATGTGACACGAGTTTGAATTATAAGTTGTGTGAAAGCCAAAACTGCAGTTTGTGGAAGAATGGGAGCAGTGAGCTTCTAAAGTTAGCTTGTGTTCGTCCCAGTCTCAGAGTTTTTATGTTTTGAGCTCACAGGAGCTTAATCTGGTTAGTGCTGAGTAGAAGGGGGGAGGAAATGGGGTCAATAGCTCCCTAATGCATCCTAGTGGTCTCGGGGTCAACGGCCCTTCCTGATCCCTAATGCTCAGTGGGCCTCCATGGCCGGCTCCCAACAAATTTGTGTGATGTCAGAAAGTCCTTTATTTCCTCTAGGTTATCAAGTTTTTTTCCCTATAGGTGTACAAAGTAATCTCTGATAATCTTCTACATTTCTTCAGGGTCAATTGTGATTTGATCTTTTGTATTTCTGATTGTGCTTATTTGGGCTTTTCCTCTCTTTTTCTTGGTCATCCTGGCTAGGGTGGTCCATCAATCTTGTTAATTCTTTCAAAGAACCAGCTTTTTGTTTTGTTGATATTTTCTATGATATTTTTGTCTTCTGTGTCTCATATTTGGGTGATTTTGGTTCTTCTGTTAATTTTGGGATTTTGGTGGTCTTCTCTTTCCAGCTCCCTTAGGTGATTTGTTAGGCTCTCCACTTGTGATCTTTCCATTTTCTAGATGTGTGCTCATAGAGGTATAAATTCCCCTTTTAGAACTGTTTTCATGGCATCCCAGAGGTTTTGGTAAGATGTTTCTTCATTTTCATTTTTTTACAGGAATCTTTTAATTTCTGCTTTGATTTCAGTGTTGACCCAGTAGTTGTTCAGCATCATGCTGTTTAGTGTCCATGTCTTTGTTGACTTTGGGGAAATGTTGTTGGGGTTGATATTTATTTGTATTGGTGGTCTGAGAGTATGCATGGCAAGATTTCAACCTTATGGAATTTGTTTATGCTTGGTTTATGGCCAAGGATGTGATTGATCTTGAAGACCGTTCCATGTGGTGATGAGTAAAATAGCCTATTCTGTGGTTGTTAGGTGGAATAATCTGTAGGAATCTATTAAGTTCATTTGGTCTAGTGTCAATTTTAGGTTCTGGATCTCCTTGTTGATTTTTTGCCTTGATGATCTATCTAGGGTTGTCTAGTGGGGTATTAAAGTTCTCTGCTATAATAGTGTTAGAGTCAATATCTTTTTTTAGTTTACTTAGTAGTTGCTTTATAAATGCTAGTGCTCCTGTGTTGGATGCATATATGTTTAGGATGGATATTTTTTTGTTGATGGATTGAACTTTTTATCATTATATAGTGTCCTTTTGCACCTTTTAAAATTTTTGATATTGTAAAGGTTGTTTTGTCTGATATTAAGATTGTAATTCCTGCCTTCTTTTGTGCTCTATTTGCCTGGAAACTTGTTTTCCATTCTTTAACTTTGAGTGTGTGTGTCCCTTATAGTGATGAGTCTGCTGGATTCAGCAAATAATTGGGTCATGGTTTCTTATCTAGTTTGCCATTCTGTGTCTTTTCAGTGGTGCATTTAGTCCATTCACATTCAGGCTGATTATTGAAATGTGATTATTTATTGCTGTCGTGAGGTTCTTATAAAGTTTTTTCCTTGCTTGTTTTCTTTTGACTTTGGGATTAATGTATGTGTGAGTTTTCAAATTTCTTGTTGCACTGTATTCTCTGTTGATTCTGTGCTCTGCTGTTCTCTTGGGAAGTATGCGATCATTCTTTTTTTTTTCTTTCTTCTGTACTTAATACCTTTTTAAGTGTCTCCTGCAGAGCTGGTCTGGAAGCTGCATAATCTCTTAGGGATTGAATTCTCCATCATGAAACCAAGCTTGGCTGGGTGGGAAATTCTTGGTTGAAATTGTTTATCTTTGAGGACTTTGAATATAGGGCTCCATTCCCTTCTTGCTTGTAGTGTTTCTGCTGATAGGTCTGTTGCTATTCTGATTGGTTTTCCCTGGTAGGTCGTCTGACCTTTCTCTCTTGCTTCCTTTAGGATTTTTTCTTTTGAGCCTACTTTGTGTCAGTGAATTACTATGTGTCTAGGGATTGGTCTTCTCATTTGATGAATTGTGGGGTTTTCTATATCTCTTGTGCTTGGTTGGTCACATCTCTGGTGAGGTGGAGACATTCTCTTGGATTACAATTTGGAATACTTGCTCCAAGTTGTTCTCCATTTCCCTTTCTTCTTCTGGGATACCAATCAGGCATAGGTTCAGTCTCTAGATATAATTGCACATCTCTTGAAGCTTTGTTCTTTCTTTCTGAGTATTCTTTCTATGTTTTTTACAGATCAGGTTAATTCCACGTTCTGATCTTCAAGTTCTGAGATTCTTTCTTCAGCTAGATTAATTCTGCTTTCCATGTTTGTCATCTTGTTATTTATTTCCTGAATGAAATTTTTTATTGCCAGAATCTCTGTTACAAGTTCTTTCAGTGTTGCATCTTGTCTTTTTTGAGTTTTATTTACTCTTTCTATCCATTCCCTAATCCCTGTTGTATTTTGGGGCCATTCATTGGTGACCATTGTTTGGGCACCAAGGTCTGATTTTTCAGGAGTTTTGTCTTTGGTACACTAGAAATTGCCTGAGGTCTTCCCTTGGGTTTTTCCTCATTTGTGATGAATCTCTTGTTTTTCTCTTTAGTTATGTTATTCAGTGTCAGTGGGAGAGGCTTTCATTCTGATGTTTGCTCAGTCCTCTATTCTTCCCTGATCCAGTCTCTGGATTTTTTTTTCCCCCCAATAATTTGGTCGATGGGAAGCTTTGCTGTCTCCTGTAGTTTTTGAAATTCAAATAAAGTAGGAGATGGAGTTCTAGGATTCAAAAAAACAACTTGCAAATTACAGTGTTCACTTATTGTGGTATGTGTTCCCAGAGACCTACTCCCCACCACCACTCTATATGACGATACAAAGCAGAAACCTATGCAACAAACAATTGAACCACACACACACACACACACACACACACACACACACACCCCAAAACAAACTGGAATAACAACAAAATGAAACAAAACAAACAAGAAAAAACCAAGAAAACTAAATACATACATACACACCTAGCACAAAGTGAATAGAGAAGAAAAAAGAAAGACTGGAGAGAGGGAAAAAATGGAATTCAGATTGAACCCTCACACATATATTGACACACACCTTAAACTATAAAAAATGAAAATAAAAAAACCCCAGAAGAACAAAAGAGCAAAAACAAACCAACAACAACAACAAAATTGAAAGACGAACATTCATTCACATACACACGTAAATAGAAAACAACAAATAAAAAAAGAAAGAAATAGAAAAAGAAAAGAAAAAATATTGGTGGGGAGCAGATCAAACCCTCACTTACACATTCATGCACAAAGAAAAAATATTTAAAAATTAAATGAACAAACAGAAAATTAAAAAAAGATTTTTTTAAATTGAAAGCTAAAAAAAAAAAAAGCCAACCTTACCCTCTTATGGCAGGCTCTGTAATTGTTCCTCTAATCAGGTCTCTCTTGCAGAGCCACCTCTTTCACTCTCTCAGTGTCTAAAGCAGGGAAGGAGGAGGGGCAGTGGAGGTGGGTGGGGCTGCAGTCCTCCCCTCCCACTCTCGTATGGTCAGGGACATCTCCTCTGGTAGGGAGGTACAGGATTGTCTCTTCCTCAGGTATGTACTCATGGGGTGGGGATGGGGGAGCATGGTGGCCCAGCCAAGCGTATCCTGAAATGGAGTTCTTCCTTTGTGACTGACGTCCAAGCTCTGCCTGGGTTTGTCCCTCTCAGTCGTGGCCCAGTTGTGTGGGTCTGGCGTTTAGAGGATTGCTGGGGAGAGGGGGGGTTTGGGTCAGTCCCAAACTCACCACTGATCTCTTTGGAGTTCTTCCTCATCCTTTTCTGGCCACACTCTTTGTCCCACAGCTGGATCAGGGTAGAGAGTGGGGCGCCCGGGAACTCAGCACTCATCAGGTCCTCTGAAGTTTGTGCTTTCAGGATATTCCCTCTGGGTCACGATCAGTCCCTGAGTAGTTGATCTGCCAGTCACAGAGATTGGGTCTGTTGCTCCATGGTGAGCAAACTGGAGTACTTTCCTGCCCTGTCTTTAAGATGGCGGTGGGGTACCTCTCTTGTCCTCTTCTGTGGGACCTTGCCTCTGGACTCCCTCTGCAGCCCCTGTTGCCAGTGCCCTGCCAGGCGCTGAAGTGGTGAGGCAAAGCCAGGAGCAGGCATTCTCTCTCCTGCTGCACCAGTGAGGGAGAGCCTGGGGCAATATTTTCTCCTCACGCTTTTGTCCATTAAAAAAAAGAATAATGGCTCTCGGGCTTCTGGGACCTGGGAAGAGCCAGGGAACAAGCAGAGAAGCTGCAACTTCAGCTGTTGTACCAGGGGCCTGGCCACTTGCTCACGAGCCCCCACTTATACAGTCTCTCCCAGCATTTTATTCCCAGGGAGGGTTTGTTGATTAAAGAAAAAAAGAAAAAGGAAATGGTGCTTGGCTTCTGTGTCCCAGGAATTACTAGGGTCCAAGCCCAGCAGCTGTGGTACCAGCTGCTGTACCAGGAGAACCCTGGCCACCAGCTCCCTAGCCCTCACTCAGTCAGCCACTCACATGCCCACTTGCTCACCAGCACATACTCAAAATTTTCGATGCACTCACTCACTCACACGGGGACCCGCATAGTCCGATTGGCTCGTCTGTCATCTTCCCTGATAGGCCTAATTTTTTTAAATGATTGTCCTTGATTGCATAATGTGCACTGTTATCTTATCATTCTCTACTTATAGACAATGTTATACCACTTCTCATATCATGTAAGTTGTTGACAGCAGTATACTTTCATTTCCTCATTTGGTCTTTCTGCTTTTATTTTCATGTATGTTTTCAACTTTACAGCATTTTAAAAAATTACTTTTGCTTACTAGGTTGGTAGGTCAAGCCTGTAATCCCAGAACTTCAGGAGGCTGAGGTGAGGGGATTGTCTGAGCCCACAGATTTGAGAACAACCTGGGCAACTTGGCAAGATTTCATCACTACAATAAATCAAAAGATTGACCGGGCATGGTAGAACATGCGTGTAGTTCTGGCTACTTGGAAGGCTGAGTAGGAAGGATTGCCTGAGCCTAACAAGTCGAATAGGGTGGCCATGGGCATGCACTCTAGTCTGGGCGACAGAGTGAGACTCCACCTCAAAAAAAAAAAAAAAATTGCTTTTGTTTTAAACAATTAAAAAAATTTTTTGAGTAAAAAATTCTTATTTATTCACATTTAAGTCACTATTGACATTCATTCTTTGCATAGAAATAAGTTTCCTTTTGATATACTTTTTATTTAGCCTGAACATTTATATTTCATGTAGGTTCTGTCAACTCTGGGTGAATTTTCTCAGCTCTTGTTTGTTTAACCAAAATCTTTATTTCACTTTTTTTTTTTTTTTTTGAGTTGGAGTCTCACTCTGTCACCCAGACTGGAGTGCAGTGGCCGCTCCCGGCCACCGCAGCCTCGACCTGCTGGGCTCTGGCGATCCTTCCGCCTCAGCCTTCCAAGTAGCCGGAATTACAGGCATGCGCTACCACGCCCAGCTGATTTTTTGATTTATTGTAGAGATGAGGTCTCCCTGCCCAGGCGGGTCTCGAACCCGTGGGCTCAGGCAATCCACTCACCTCAGCCTCCCAAAGGCGCAGGATTACAGGCTGAGCCACTGAGCCCGGCTTATTTCACTTTTTTTTGAAAGTTTTTCAGTGAACATGGAATGCTAGTGACTTTTAGCACTTTAAAAATCTTTTTCTATTATTTCTGTTTTATATAATTTCTGACATATAACCTCCAGTCATTCTTGTCTTTGATTCCCTATATAGGTTTTTTCCGCTCTGTTTTTAGCATTTTTTCTCTATCACTAGTTTACAGTCATTTTATTTTGATGTGCTGTGTGGTTTTTTTTGGTGTTTATCCTCTGCTTAGGATTCATTAGGTTTCTTGGATCAGAAGGATTATAGTGTTTGTTAATTTATGACAATTTTCCGTCATTAATCTTCAAGTACTTTTTTTGTATTTCAAAGCATGTATGTTAGACTAGTTAACATTTTGTCACTGGCCACTAAGGCAGTGTTTAAAATAAATGTAAGGATATTTCTTCTGGAGAGTACAATAGCATGTATTTTTTGATACTGTGTAGACTTTTACTGATAGAGATGAAGACCACATTCTTAATTGACCTTAGCAGCTCTTATCACATTCTAATAGTTATTTCCCTTTCCACTTTTAGTATATTTTCTTTATATATGTTTATCTCCTTCATTTTTGATTCTGTGGGTTCAGATTAAATCTCTGCTGTTGAATTTATTGCTTTCTTAGACCTCTCTGTGCTGCTGAACACTCCAGTGCCTTTTATAAAAACTTGACTGTTCCAAGATTCCCGGGCTTAATTTAAGATTCTCTTTAAATCCTGATGTATTATTCTTCACCCCTCCAACTCCCCACTTCTTTTTCCTGCTTTTCTTTCTTCTTTGAGTTTCTTGGTTCATATATGCCATCTCTATTAGAAGAGGAGAGACTTCAGGTAGATTTTGCTTTAAACAATTAAAAACTCAGGTAGAGTTTCTTTTCTTTTTTTTTTTCCTGCCATTCAAAGTCCATTTTAGGGCCTATCTCCTTCATTAATTTTTTTTCAAGAGTATAAATATTAGAATTCTTTTTGTAATATTAGAGCCAGAAAGTCCTGAATTTTCCATAGGTGTTATTTGTCCTTTTTCTTGAAATGTGGAAGGCAGAAAAATAACTTCTTTTATGGTTTTGTTTTAAGAGACACAGTTTCCCATACTCAATGACAGAGATCCTTCTTTCCAGTTGGATATCTGTGTGATATTTATTTGGAAATGAGCTAGTAATTACTCTGATTTGAAATGTTCTGCTCATGATTTTCTTTTGCTGCAGGCCCTGATTAATATATACGTTTCCCTTCACTTCATCTTTTAATAGTGGTACAAATGCCCCTGATATCTTTCTTATTATCATTCAGAATATTTTGGAAGAACCCACTGAGGTGACACCATCCTTGGGAGCCTGGTGATTACTTTCTTGTCTTTAATTGCGATGTTCAACTGGGCTCAGTGGTTCAGCCTGTAATCCCAGCACTTTGGGAGGCTGAGGTGAGTGGATTGCTTGAGCCCATGGGTTTGAGACCAGCCTGGGCAATTTGGTGAGACCTCATCTCTATTAAAAAAAAAAAAAAGAATTAGCTGGGCGTGGTAGCTTGCATCTGTAGTTCCGGCTACTTGAAAGACTGGGACAGAAGGACAGCCAGAGCCCAGCAGGTCGACACTGGGTGGTGGTGAGCATGTCCCCTGCACTCCAGCCTCGGTGACAGTGTGAGACTACAACTAAAAAAAAAAAAAAAGAAAAAAATTGTTATGTTCAGTGTTTATGAAACTGCCAGTTTCTGCAGCAGAGATTATCTTAAAGTCACCATGAACAATAGAATGAAATAGTTTTTTTAATTAAAAAAAAGATGAGTTGTGAAAATTGAGACAATTGAGGGGGAAAATGCTATTTATTATCTAATTTATTTATTTTTCTTGCCCAGCTTTTATATGATTAATCAACTCTCTCAGCTATCACCACAGTGAATTATGGGGTACTGTTTTAAAATGGATATTACAGACAGGATTGAAAGGTTTTCTGTACTCAGATCCAATATTTGTGAAACAGATTTTTCTGCCTTTTAAAAAGTATATCTTTGTGGCATTTTGAAAACCTACCAGGGTTTCATATTGGGAGTCCTGGGTTCTAGTCTGGCTTTGCCAGCAATTAATTACAGAACCTAAGATTTCTAAAGTGTAGTTTTCTAAATCATTAGTTACCAAGTCTGGCCATACATCTAAAGGTAGTATTCTTAGGCCCCATTCTTCAAGTGTCTGATTTCATAGGTGTAGTGTGGGGCTTGGAGGCTATATACATAATAAGTCTCCTAAGTAGACTCTGTTTCACTGCTGAGAGTTAGCTAATCATTTCTTCTCCATGCTTTCACTGAATTTCAATAAGGAAAGACAGTGTGTAGCATCCTCAGGATGTTTGAATGTGCATATCAATGTTTAGTTTAGGAATAAAAACCCAAAATGTGTTCCCAAATGTGACTCATCAGTTAAAAAAGTGGAAATAAATATGAATTTAGCCACTTACCACCTTTAAATTAGAATAAAAATACCCACTTCGCTGCATTGTACTAAAGATTAAATAAAATGTTGAATATAACATAATGATAGTAATAACACATCTTGCTTCCTCGCTTTGGTTTTAAAAACTTGATTACCAATCTAGCAACTTGCTTTCCATACAATAATTGATGAAGTAGATAAGGTAGAAAGCAAAAGCCAAACCACAAAATCAAAAAATGAGTGGCCTGTTAGGCACCTAACAATGTAATGTGAGTGCCCTGACGCATGTTCCTACATGAACCTGGGAGCAAAAGAACTTCAAGCAGGGCTTAGAGGAGGAGTATGAGGCACTAGTTGATCTCTGGCATTCATGAAATACTGTGGTCATTTTTCTCAATGAGTCATTTTCTACAATCCTGGCTAATAGATATGGCTTGAGGAAAATGTAAGATAATCTGTTATCTATAAGAATCTTTCTGTTTTTGCCCAGCAAAATAGAATATTACTATTTCCATCACTCAGCAACTAGCTCAATGGTAAACTGGCAGCTGCTCAGATCAAGGGTAGAAAAGTTGAGTAGTATCTGAAAGGGGTACCCTACTAGCTCAGCCAGTCCCACAGTGTATTCTATAGCATATTAACTCCACAGTAAGGAAAGATGCACCATAATTATATAAAGTATGACAAGTATTGGTTTAAGTATCTGCAAACCAAAATTGTATTTTTTTGTTTATAATCAGGAATCAGTAGAATAAACAACCTCAATAAATCATTTTATATTCATTAAAGTGATATTAGAAATAGTTTCCTACTTAAATTTAGTGTCAAGAAAATATTTGTCTTACAAAGTGTTAATAGCATCCTCTTAATCAAATGATAAAAAATATGATATGATTTCTAATGTAGTTCTCATATTTTATTTCTAAAGTATTTTAGATATAATAGAGTACAAGTTACAATCTTAAAATAAATATTTTAGAAATAAATGGAGTAGAAATTATAAATTTTAAAATATTCTAAAAGTAAACAAAATAATAAAATAAGGTCATAGTATATTTTCTTTGTAATACTTGATGATAAGCATTTAAGTTTTAGTATTTAATTTATAGATAACCCAGAAACCGCATACCCAGGAAATGAGAATATACCCATTGGCATAGCAGAATTAACTGCTATGCTGCAAATTCTTCCATTATTTGAGCATTTCTCTTTCTAGATGTTGCACTATATAATATCATTCACTCAGTTATGAAGAGCTAGAAGATTGTTTTTGAGGACTAAACTCTAGCTTTTTTCTTCTCTTGTCCTAACTAAGGAATCTGGGCAATCATGCCCTACAAACCATAAAGTCTCATGAGATGACTTTTTATTAATGCGACTTACTTTTCATCTCGACTCTGGCATAACATTACATAACAGCTAAAGAAGGAAATAAAAAATGTTTTATGACCCTGTCACGCCATCTTTTGGGTAAATTTGCACCTGCGTAGAATCTCCTTCCTGAGGATTCCTGGACTCTAGTCGCCTCTTAAAATACCATTCTGAAGCCTGCTAATTTAAAGCCTTTATCTATATATGAGGAACCTTGACTTTCTGAAATCCATTTATCTTAAGTAAGCATTTCTACTATTGATATTGAATTCTTCAGACAAAGCTTACCTCTTTCTAATGGCCGATTTGAATCTACTTATGACCTACAATCCCCTACTTGGAGATATCTTGAATTCCTGAGGCCAACCAATGTAAACCTCACATGTATTGACTTATGTTTTGCCTGTAACTTCTGTCTACCTAAAAATGTATAAAACCAAGTTGTAATTCAGCCATTTGGGACACATGTTCTCAGGACTTCTTGGGAGTGTACCACAGGCCTAGGTCATCCACATTTGGCTCAGAGTAAAACTTGACATTTTTTCATCAACACTGCAAAGGGCCCTGAACTTCAGAAACCAGGAAGTGAAAACATCAGGTTCTTTCATGAGAAAACCAAGTAAATTTGAGAACATAATGAGGAAATGGTATCAAGCTATGTAATATTCTTGAATGTTAAAGAAAAACTAGATATAGCAAGAGGAAATAAATTATCCTAAAGACTAAATTTCTTATAGAATTTTTCATTATAAATAACTAGAGTTAATGTTCTTGAGATACTAACAGAATTATGAAAGAATTTTTTTTAATTAGAGGAAGCTTGTGTTATAATGGTATTATTTGCTTTTGGTCCTGTTGTTCATTTGATAATACATTTTGTATTCCTCTCAAAACAAAACCACAGTGAAAGTTCTTAAGGGTGTGGTTTCATAAGAATTGCGTGCTGAGGGAATCTGAGATACTTCTCTGCGTTGCATGTCTTGAAGTTATCAAATGGTGAGTTTTTTTGCACAATTATTCTACCCTATCAAAACCTGCGCAAGTCAGCTGTTTTTCTATTGTATTTACAAGAGTACCCTATATGAGACTTTCTTTTATCTTACATAACTCTTTCTTTATCCCTAGGAATAAGATAGGAAATTATAGAGCGGATTGCTGTTTTTCTTCTATATAAAACATTTACTAAGCGTATTGCTCAGAACACTCCTACACTTGAGGGCGAAGTATTTTCAGCATGCCCTGAGCAAACTCTACTAACTGCTTAGAACACTATGATAGCAAAACTTCATTCTCTTTGTATTCATGTAAATTAATTTAAAGTTCAGAATGTTGTAAATTTTATGATAATTGATTTATTTAAGGGCCTGGTAAATACCTTGCGAGCTTTATGATTACAGAATGAAAAAGGTGGTGGAAATTGTAGATTAGGAGACACCAGAAACTTAAATTGAAAAGTATGTTTTCAATTAATATAGAATATACCACAAATAAAACAGAATACAAAAATGTATTAAAACATTTACTTTTCATTTACCTTCAATAAATAATTCTATTTTGTGGCAATTGCTAAGAAATGACATTTTAACTATAAGCAGAGATCTAGAATCTAGATCTTTCTTCTTCACCTCTAAAACGAGTGGTTTTGATGATTTCTACATTTCTGCTGGTGCAACTGGGTCAGTGGTAATGAGGGTACTCAGGAGGGTGGGAATTGGACATGCTTGTCTAGAGTTTATAAGATGGCTGAATTAGAGATGAGGTTTTGGAGGTCATCAATGTATTAAGTCGTAGCTGAATTTGAAGAAATCCATCTGTTACGGTAAGTTATTTTGGGGAGAAAAGCTTTAGGGACCCCATGTGATGGGGTATCTTGGGTGAAAGAGACTAATTAGGAGTGGTCAGAGATGAAGGAGTACAGTGGAATTGTGCTGTACAGAGACCAAGAGAAGAGCATGTATTTTAAGAAACATGGTATAACCTCCTTGGATCAAATGCTGTCAAGAGTGCCTGGTGGTGTTGAGGGTCCAACTGAGGCTGGCAGCCAGATATTTGAGTGTGTGCCCGTTGGCAGACCTTTGGTTTTCTCTGTGAGGTCAAACACACTGGGTTTAGCAATGGAAAAGAGAAATGGCTAGTTATATTGGATTAATGGAAGATTAGGAAGGTGAGGTATTGGTCCTAACCGAGTCAGTAAAGTGACAGACTACGGGATTTAGACTTTCCTTGGTTGTACCAAGATTTCTGACAGAAAATAAGCCAACAAAAGCTAAAATTGTTAAACTAGATTTCACATGTCAAAATACCAGTTGATTTAGGATGTAACTTCAGTTTCTGTCCATTCTAGGTCACATGATTTGTCTCTACTTTTTCTCTTAACAGAGTTGAAATCATAAAGAGGCAGTTATTTCCTGACAGGTAAATGGCCATTGTGGGCTGTTTCTGACTGGGGTTTTCTTACCTCTACCTTGGACCATACAGTTGAACTTCCTGAATCCTGATGCTTAACATCTTGCATGAGGCCTTGTATTATGAGATAATTTAAAACCTTATTAATCCAGGCCCCACTGAGTCAGGACTTGAGCTGTTCCAGACATAAACCTTATTAAAACTCACCATGGCAGTCTCTAAAAAGAGTTGCCACTAAGCAAGCTAATAGTGCAAACAAGATTTTAGCAATAATGTTCAAACTACTTAAAACAGGACTTTGTTTATAAGCACTCTTAAGTACTTCTTAAATACTTGAGAAGCGCTCACTTATAAATGATCTTTACACTCATTGCAAGTCACCCTTATCTAATTATTAAATCTATGAATTGATAGTGTGTATGTTTTTTTTTTGCTGTATTTTATAGACTGTTTTCAGTGGCTATGTCAAACATTAGCTCAAATAATTTTCTAAAGAGCAATATTAAATCCAAACATCAGAAACCCATTTAAAACTTGCTTAAAATTGGCCTCTGCCTTTGTACTCCCTGGTACTTTATCCCAGAATCCTTGTTTCCATCACTTCTATTTTCTCTCTACACAATTTTAAGGCATGTCAGTGGATGAAGTGTTCAGGATTTTGTTCTTTTTGCTAGACGGACAGTACCAGAAGTCTAGAATTTTGACAATCAGCCAGGAGGCCTAATGATAGTTCAGAAGGCCTCAGTCAATAAGAGTATCAGACCAAGCCCAGAGGGTGGAATATTTGTGTCAAGCAGCTCATGAGTTGTCAGACTTTCCTAGTATAATATCTGGTGTCTACTTGAAGGATTTAACATGCCAAAAACGTTTATTTTTTAAATTAATTAATATTATAGTAAATTATTGAGTGAATCATAAAATTTGGGGGAAAAAAGGCTAAATTTTGTTCTCAAATTTTGAGCTATTTTGAAGTGGTAGCAGATAGCTATTTTATGGTGAGGGATAATCAGTTGTGACCTTATGGCGACCTCCATAGCTCACGATTTCTACTGAGTTCTATACCCAGAAAAACTGCTCTGGAGACTTTACTGCTTTAAACTACATCTGCCCTTTTAGGGAGCAGGTGTTGTATGACTAGTAAATACTCTCTAAATTGTTGGTCTAATGAGAGGGGCTTGCCCTATAGTCTTTTAGCAATGAGCATACTCTAAAAGCTTTAATAAATAATTTTTAATATAGACCTATATGGCTGATAACTTTTTATTTCAGTGACCTCTGAATACTTTGTACTGTTTCATAGAGAAGAGTTTCTTTGTCACAAGCTGATCATAACATTGTGTCTTAATTTAACATATGGTAGACGTCTAATGCCAAAATATAATTGCCTACATTGGATCTTTACTAGAAGTTTAGGGCAAAATAACCTTCTTGGGCACACAAAGCATTGGGAAATGGTCAAAATGAATAGAATTTTGGTACAATAGCAGTTTAAAATAATGGGCTCTGGCCCTAGCTCAGGGCAGTACTTTCACTGACCTTTGAAAGGTACTGATTTATTCCTGAGATGATTTTATCCCTCCCGCTTGCAAGTCAGGTTGTTTCAAAATTCAAGAACCTGCTAAATTCTGTTATACTCTAATCTGACTGTTTTGAAGTTATAAGGCAAATCTTTTATGATTAAGAAAAATGACTCTAACCCCCCCAAAAAAAGGAAAAATAATAGGTCCTGTGCAATTCCTCATTCTTAACAAGTATTACTCTAAGTGTGCTGTTAAAATTTGCTGCTGTTATCTATCCAAAAGAACAGAGATCATTATATTTAAAAGACACCTGTCCCACAGGTTTATGGCAGCACAATTTACAATTGCAAAGATGCGGAATCAACCTAAATGTCTATCAACTGATTAGTGGATAATTAAAATGTGATATATACACTATGGAATACTATTCAGCTACCAAAAGAATGAAATAATGTGTTTTGCAACAACTTGGATGGAATTGGAGAACAACATCCTAAGTAAACTTACTCAGGAACAGAAAAGCAAACGCCACTTGTTCTCACTTCTAAGTGGGAGCTAAACTAAGGATCTGCGAAGGCATAGAGAATGAAATTGGAGACTTGGAAGTGGGTGGGGAAAGAAGCAGAAGGTTGAAAAAAAATCACCTTTTGGGTACAATGTGCACAGGTGAGGTTGGTGAATACATTTAAAGTCTAGACTTTTTTTATAGTGATACAATGCAAGCATGTAATGATAAACTGTACCCCCTAGAGCTATTAGAATAGTAAAGAAAAAATTTTTTTAATGAAATTCTAATATAACAAAGTCAATTCACAGAAACAAAATATGTCCTTCAATGATATTTATTTATATACTTGCTTGTTAATTACATAAATAATAAAGGCATTAATAAATATCTTAAATTATTCTACCACTTGGAAATTCCTTTTTAAATTTTTGTCAAGATTTCTTTGAGGGAGTGAATAGGGCATAAATGACAAGTGCTTTTTAAATTTATAGTTTAATGAACAGAATTCTTATACTGGTTTTTTAACTTGGCAGTGCTGTGATTCATTGGAATTTTAACTAAATTATTTTGCTTATGGTATACCAATGTGCAAAACTGAAATGTATATTTTCTCCTTACTCAGAGGGATATAAAGGATATTAATAAGTCAACATCTGAAACCTCAGTGAGATTTTGATGCCACAGAAGTATATGGTATCATCATCTATTAGCAACATTATCATCATGGTTTTCTCTGTATCTAGATTAATTATGACTAAGAAATAAATCATTCCATTTATGAACTCTGACTTTCACTCTGACACTCTAGAAGTATGTGAGCTTAGGAAGCACGTAATTTATTACCATGTACTCCATTATGGAGCATGGTCTTGTGCTAGCCAAGATTCTACGTGTTCATACAGGGACTCTTCATGTTAAATGTATACTATTTTTTTTCTGACTTTCAGTAGTTAGAAAATAGATTCAGAAAAATTCCAACTTTTCAAAATAACCTGTCCACCAATAACTTTTCCACACCCAGATGAGAGTAATAGATTTTTCTGGCATTATTTTAGGGTACCATCTAATTTGTGAAACTAAGACTACTCTATTGAGTTTGGGATCTTTTTAGGTGCAATAGTGTTAGACACACAACGAGTAGATGTTGAATTTAGTTTTATTATCTAAGTGTAGTATTTGTGATTTCTGTGATAGTATTTTTAAAAATATGTCTAATGTTTGGATTTTTGACTCAGAAATCTATGGTGTTTTTCTCTGATACAGTCTGAAATTATTATGGAATAGAGATGTATAACCTAGAAATTTCTTCAACATTTAACTCCTTGAAATTAGTATAGGGTAGGATTTTAGAACAATATATTTTCAATTTAAAGAGTAAGTAATTGTAACACTGAAAGAACATTGATAGGTCAGTGCCTTTCATTATAGTCAATGTTAGTTTCATTATATTCAGGATTAATGCCATTCAGATTTATGCCTTTTCATTATATTCAGTGTTAATTCCTAAGAAATGATCTATGGTATAGAGGAAAACAAAAAGATTATGAAAATAAAGAAGTTGAGCCGGGTTCGGTGGCTCAGCCTGTAATCCCGCACCTTTGGGAGGCTGAGGTGAGTGGATTGCCTGAGTCCGCGGGTTCGAGACCCACCTGGGCAGCAAGACCTCATCTCTACAATAAATCAAAAAATCAGCTGGGCGTGGTAGCGCGTGCCTGTAATTCCGGCTACAAGGAAGGCTGAGGCGGAAGGATCTCTGGAGCCCAGTATGTTTCCATTTTTAATTTAGTCTCTATATCCCATATCCATCCTGCTTTATCTCTGTAATGTTTGTCACCCAACTGTTACATAATTTTTGTTGATTGTTTATGTCCTTAGAATAGAATAGAAAAGCCATGAAGACAGGGACAGTGTCTTTTCCCCCCACTGCTGTCTAACATGATAGGATTCAACAGTATTTGGTAAATGAATGAAACAATAAACCTTGGTTCCAGGAGATGGTGGAACAAAGAAAGTGTGATTCCAGAATGTTGTATGAATCCACTTTTCCTTTACAGACCATATTAAAACAAATTTTTAAAAACAAATTATAAACTGTGGTTGTTTAGCACTTATGTACTTTCTTGGAAACCTTTTGAGAATGTACTTTAGCCAGCAAATTAATGAAGCAAAATAAAATTGGAATGGTAAAACAACAGCAAAAAGGAATTGGTTGTAAATAGTGAATCTATTTACAAACAAAGACTTCTACATGTAGGTCCTTACCCATTTTTGTTTGAATTTTGTATGTGGTATGAGGTAAGGATCCAACTTTATTCTTTGGCATGTAGTTTTCCGATTGTTCCTGCCATTTATTGAAAAGATTATTATTTTCCCATTGAATGATCTTGGCACTCTTGTCAAATACCACTTGATCCCAGATACAGAGATTTATTTCTGGACTCACAGTTCCAGTCTATTCTATTGATTTATATATCTAGTCATATACTAGTATTTTCTTGATTCCTGTTGCTTGTATAGTAAATTTATAATTTGGGCCCTGTGAGTCCTCCAACTTTGTTCTTTTTCTGGCTTTTCTGAAACTTTTGCACTTGCATATGGATTTTAGAATCAATGTGTCATGTTAGCTCTAAGAGCTAAAACTATTATATTCTTAAATGAAAACATAGGGGTAAATCTTCATAATCTCCATCTTATCAATGGTATTTTAGATATGATACAAAAACACAAACTACCAAATAAAAAAATTGATAAATTGGACTTCACAAAATTTAAAAACTTTTGTGCTTCCACAAATGCCATGAAGTAAGTGAGTGACAACCTACAGAATAGAGGAAACAATTTGCAAATCACATATCTGATAATATCTATATATTTAGAATATATAAAAACTCTTGCAACTCAATAATAAGCACATAACCCAATTAAAAAGTGGGTAAAGGATCTGAGTAGGTAGTTATTGAAAAAAGATATACAAATGGCCAAAAATCATGTGAAAAAAAAGATACTTGAAATTATTAGTCATTAGGGAAATGCAGACCAAAACCACGTTGGGATACCACTTCATGTCTATTAGGATGAGTAGAATTCAAGTGTTGGCAAAGAAATTAGAAAATTGAAGCCCTGTACACTACTGGTGAGAATGTAACATGGTGCAGCCACTTTTGGAAACAATCTGTGGTTCTTCAAATGGTTCAACATAGAGCTACCCTGTGGTTCAGCATTTCCACTCTTACATGTGAACCCAAGAGAAGTGAAAGTATATATTCACACAAAAACTTGTACAATAATGTTTGAATGACAAAGTGAGACCCTGTTTCTCTCTTTAAAAATAAAAAATAAAAAAGGACATCATATACAAGTGATATGGAAAAGAATTAACAAGAAAGAAATGGAATGAAGTACTAATACATGCTACCATATGATGGACCTCAAAAACATTATACGAATTGAAAGAGGGTAGTGACAAAAAACATGTTTACAAGAAATACCCCAAATAGGAAATAGAGACATAAGGTAGATTAGCAATTGCTTAGGGTAGGGAGAGGGATGGGAGTGGATGCAAAGAGGAGTGACTGCTAATAGATAACAGAGTATCTTTTGGAATGATTAAAATATTCTGATATTGTGGTGATGGTTGTAAAAATCTGTCGATACGCAGAACCATTGAATTGTATACTTTAAATAGGTAATTGCAAATTATGTTTCAAGAGGTGAACATTTGAGTTATGCCCAATAAAGTTGATATTTTAAAATGAGTAAGGCTGAACAACTGTGAACTGTGGCTTCAGATAAGAACGTTGGTGTAAACTATGTAAAAAATGGGGGACTGATATCTTCTAACAGAATTGGGAGAAGATATTTCCTTATATTTTATAGCATAGAACCCATGACCTTTAAGTTCATAAATGAGCTGACGCTTGGCTGCATTTGCCTTCTATCTCTTTAGTCACATTAGCTTTGTTGATCCTGGCTTCACCAAAGCCTCTGAATTTCTATAACTTCCTTGTGAAACAGTCTTCTCCTCAGAAGACCTGTATGGCCTGTTTTCACACACATTTAGATCTTCTAAGAGGACTTCTGTAACCACCTTGTCTACTTGTCACTGTCTTTTCTCCTGTGCTTAGAGTTAGTGTTGTGTTTTAAAGATTAGCACAACTTCAGAGCCAGGCTGCCTGAGTTTGACTGGTGGACCTACTACTCCTTAGGTGTGTGCTTTGGATAAGCACCCTAACCTCTCTGTGTCACAGTTTCTTTGCTGTAAAATTGGGGCAATAATTTTATTTTTTTTATAGAGTTGTTATGAAGATGAAATGAGTTGATATAGGCACAGCTTTAAGAGTGATTCCTGGCATATGGTCATTGCTCTCTTAAGTGTTATTTATGACTCTTATTGCCTAACATATTGTACATTTGGATATTGTCCACTCTCCCTACTTGAGTATAAAAACTCCATGAGGGCAGGGACTTCAAATGTTTTGTTAATTTACAGTATTCCCATGCCTAGACTAGTGAATAGCACATAGTGGCTATACAATAAAAACCTGCTAAATAAATGAATTTTGTTTGCACATTTTCTCTTTGAACTCTTATTATTGACTCCATGTTCTTAGTAGGAAACACTTGTTAAAGAAAAAATTATTCTGACCCTTGTTAAAATGGTAAGGAAGAGTTAGTTCAAGACTCTTGTAATAGGGGCATAGGAATAGGGGAGATTGATTGGTCTCAACTCTGAATACAACAAGGACAAATGGAGATTTATAGCCAGCAAGCATAGGGGGGTGAGGGTCAGTGGGTGGAAAATGAAGAAGACATCAAGGGTAGCCAGGTCTTGGCTTTTCAGGGCTTCCTGCTGCTGTTTTGCTTCCCTTAGCCACCCCATTCTCTGCACTGCTTTCAGAGGTGTATGTCAGAGACATCTAGGTATACCCTTCCCTCCCTGGGGTAAATCTATTCTACCTTGCTTATCATTCGAGGCTCCAGCCAACCTTCTACCCAGGGTGTCTTTATTCTTGACTTGCCAGATGCACTTGTGTCCAGATCCTGCCTACTCTTCCATGATTGGGTGTCTGAGGCTTGCTTTTCTTCTTGCCTTTTGCTGCCCAGTTTAATGCAGGCAGAGCATTAGTATACCATCCAGAGTCAGGAAGTAGAGCCTGAGTCAGGCCCTCTGCAATCCTGATGCCCTTCCCTTCCCAGGCTTTCTCTTTCCTCCCTTCCTTCACACCTTCCTTCCTTTGTTAACTTTTAGCTACTTAAATCTTTCAAATTCTAAGATTTACGTAAAAATTCTCCAAGTAAAATTGTATTTGTCTATTCTGCTTGAATTATTTTCACTTTTTATATTTGGAAGCTATTATGTTGCTGTGTTTATAATGTTTTATCTTTTTTTTAAGTCTACATTTTAAAATTTATAAAATATCTTTTTTCCTGAGTGTGAATTTTTTGAATTGTACTTTTTTGATGTCAGTGTTACACTTTTTCCTTTTTATTAGAATTTATCTATCCCCTTGTTTTTATGCCTTCTATTTTGTGTTGTTTTGGGCATGTATCTTGAAAATAGCATTTAATTAAGTTTTTTTTTTTTTACTCAAAACCTTTTTGTGTCTTTTATTTTTCTTTTTTTAGTTGAGGGTCTTATTCTGTCATCCAGCCTGGAATGCAGTGGCAAGATCATGGTTCACTGCAGCCACAAATTCCTGAACTCAAGTGATCCTCCTACCTCAGCCTGGGTAGGAGGCTTACTTTAATTGGGAGTTTAGGCACACTCCACCATGACCTTTTTAATTTTTTGATTTTGTATGTGTGTGTGTGTGTGTGTGAACTGAGGTCTCTCTATGTTGCCCAGGCTGGTTGATAACTCTTGGACTCAAGCAACCCTCACACCTCGGTCTCCCAAAGCGCTGGGAATACAAGCATAAGCCCTCGCATCCAGCCCTTTTGTGTCTTAATAAAAGAATTTGAGGCATTTATATCTATTTTGATTATGAGTCTATATGCCTTAATTACTGTCATTGCTTTTTTTATTTTTAAAATTTAATCTGATCTCTCTTATTAATTTAATTTTCTTTCAGTCATATAATACCTCCAGTTGTTTTAAAGTTCTGCATTCCAACTGTATTTTGTTGGTTGTTTCTCATAAGAATATTTAAACCTACAAATTCCAAGAATTTATCAGTGCCTCATCCCACTGACTCCCTGCCAAAGATAAAAGGAAATCTTGTGCAAGCTTTTAAGGTAGTCTGTCATCTTCAACTTGAATTCTAAGTTATAAAAAATAATTTATATTTTATACTAGATCAGATTGTTTTTACAGTATGCTTTTTCTCTTTTAATATCTTTTTGAACAATTGCAGTTAATTCCTGAGCTGTATTATTAACATGGTTTGGGCCAATTATAATTTTTAGTGTCTTTGTTATTCACCTTATTGCATATCTTATTTATTTGGAATTATTTTGGCTGAAGTACTTTTCCAGTAATATTTTGCATGGATGTATAATTTTCAAGTGTTATTGTTTTTTTAAAAGATGGGTTTCCTTTATGTTCACATTTGTTTTGTGGTGTCTGTGTGGAGTTGGTTCCAGGCCCCTTTTCAGATACCAAAATCCACAGATGCTTAAGTCCCTTGTGTAAAATGGTGTTGTAATTGCGTATAACCTGTATACATCTTCCCATATATTTAAATAATCTCTAGATTTATTATAATACCTACTACAATGTAAATTCTATGTAAATAGCTATTATAATGTATTTTTAAAATTTATTAATACTTTTTATTCCTGTCATTTTTTTCCTGAATTATTTTTTATTCATGGTTGGGTGACTCTGCAGATGTGGAACCCACAGAAACTAAGGGACGACTGTTGTATATTTTGTTTCGACTGGAGTTACAATCCTTTCCCTCATGTTTGTGTGATGATTACTCTACTGTTTTTAGCATTTAGAATTGTCTTTCTTCTCCTTTTCCTCCTCTGCATACCTTTCCTTCCCTTTATTCTCTTTCCTCCCTTTCTTTCCCTTTCTTATTTCTTATTAGGGGGCTCCTGGTGATTTTCTCTTTATATTTAGAAATTCTACCAGTTGTTTGAGTGTACATGATCAGTCATTGTTTCTTTCTGATGTCTCATGGCTGTTTATCCCCAAGGAAGTTTTCCACTTGGTTGATTATTCCTTCTCTTTCTTCCATTCAGTTTCAAAGCCATGGGATCTTCTGGTTGTGGCATTTATATCTCTCTTTTGTTGTCTCATTCTAGGAGATTACTTTCAGTTGGTCTTCCAAATTAAGAGCTCCATCTTCTCAATGTTCTCCAGTGAGTATCTAACCTAAGTTTTACTTTTCTGGAGCTGTTTCTTGGTCCTCAGTTGCTCTCCCTTCGCAGTTACTTTGTCCTGCCTCCGAGAGGCTGTAACTTCACATCCGCGAATGCGGGGGAAGGGCCATTTCCCCTGTTTGCTCAGCTTGGCTTCCACTCCCATTTTTGTATGCTATTCTTCCACCAGTGTCCAGGTACTCCTCCTGGCCTGCTCCTTTATATGAAGGGAGGTGTAAGCTGACCAGTGCTGGAAGTTGACAGGTGCTCCCCTCACTGCGGTTGTGGAAGTCTCTGTTTCCTCGCTCCCCACAGGGACTCTGCCCACCAAATGGTCAGTGGGGATGAACTTCATAGGGGTTCACAGGCTAAAAGGTGAACTTTCCTTCCAGGTGTATCTCCTGGGAATAGATGAGAAGGTCGTGACTCCTCTAGGCATACATCGTAGGATGTTGAGAGGAACATTTTCTGTTGCCCACTGGTGATTTATGTTCAAAGCTAAGGTCCTGTATTACTTCCTCGGTACTTACGAGGCAGCATCAGAACCAGCTCTGCTATCTCTATCACTTTCTCTCTTCATCCCATACTCTCCTCTCTCCATCTGTCAGTGCAGATAGAGTATGAAGGAGAAAGAGGGGGACTGGGGTTTGCTGTGGCTGTTCCCTTCTCTCACCAAGCTAAGTGGGGTTAGGCAACAAAAGTCTTACTTGCAAATATTGGTAGTGCTCTAAGAAAAAGACTGGCATATTATTCCTTGGTTGAAATCTATTTAGGTAGTAAGGCAAAAGCTGTTGGTTGTCCCCGAATTTCTGTATTCCTCTTCTGAGTAATGAAATTCTCAATTTTTGTCTGAGTACGTGTTTTTTTTATGTGTTCTAGCTCTCCTTATAGCTCAGTATGGATATGCGATTAGAGTCTAAGAAACTGTGTTGAAGTAGAAGTAGTGTGTGCAGCTGCTTGGATGAATCTATAAAAGGGAAGGGAAGGAATCCTTTTGATGGAAAGGTAGGTGTGGTGGCAGAAATTCTGGCAGCCATTTTGGGCCAAGGTTTAGAAGCCACATGGTATAGATAATGTAGAAATAGAAAAAATAAGATAGCTAATAATAAGATCATACTATACTAGCCCTTTCTGTTCATTTTTATTTTAGAGTTGTGGGATACAAGTGAGGACTTACTACAAAAGTTAGTTGCCTACAGATGAAGTTTGGGCTTCTAGTGAGCCTTCTCTCCCCAGTTAGTGGACCTGGTACCCAGAATGTTGCCATGTGGCCCCCATCCTCTTCCCTCTCTCCTTCTTTCCCTTAGCCAGTACACATGTGGTGTTTAGTTTTTTGTTTCTCTGATAGTTCACTCAATATGATAGTTCACTCAATATGGTAGTTTCCAGTTAGTCCGCCTCTCACCAAGCTTTTGATGGAAAGATGTATCTGTGTTGCTGCATAGACCATGATTTTGTTTTTCTTTGATTGCATAGTATTCCGTCTTGTATATGTACCACATTTTCTTTATCCGGTCCACTTTCCATGGACACCTGGGTTGGTTCCATGTTTTCACTACTGTGAATAGTGCTACAATGAACATACTTGTGCAGGTGTCTTTTTGATAGAGTGATTTATGGTCCTCTGGGTATATTCTCAGAACAGGGATTACTGGATTGTATGGAAGCTTAATTTTTAGTTCTTTAAGAAATCACCACACTACATCCACAAAGGTGGAACCAGCTTACATTCCTACCAACAGTGTGGAAGTGATCTCTTTTCTTTGCAACCTTGCCATCACCTGTTGTTTTTGACTTTTTAATGATTGCCATCCTTGCTGGTATGGGGTGGTACCTTACTGTAGTTATGATTTCCATTTATTTGATGATTATTGAGGCTGAGCATTTTTTCACGTATTTGTTGGCTGTTTGTATGTCTTCCTTTGAAAAGTATCTTCTCATGTCTTTTACCTACTTTTTTAATGGAGTTGTTTGTTTTCTTCCTGTCAATTCATTTGTGTTCCTTATAGATCCTGGATATTGGGCCTTTGTTGAGTACGTAGATTGCAAATATTTTTTTCCCATTCCAGGGGTTGTCTCTTTATTCTCTGGTTTCTTTTGCTGTGCAAAAACTTTTCAATTCGATGAGATACCACCTTTCTATCTTAGCTTTTGCTGCATTTGCTGTTGAGGACTTGACCATGAGTTTCTTGTCTACTCTGATGTCCAGGAGTATATTCCCTACATTTTCTTCTAAGATTCTTATAGTTTGAGTTTTTACATTTAAGTCTTTGGTCCATTTTGAGTAAATTTTTGTATATGGTGATAGATAAGGGGTCCAGTTTCATTCTTCTGCATGTGACAGTTTTCGCAGTACCATTTGGTAAATGTTGTTTTCTTTCCCCAATGATTGTTTTTATCAGCTTTGTCAAAGATGAGTTATAGAAGGTCCATAGTTTTATTTCTATATTTTCTGTCCATTCCATTGATCTTTGTATGTGTTTCTGTACCAGTACCATTCTGTCTTGGTTACTGTAGTCTTGTAATAAAGCTTAAAGACTGAAAGTGTGATGCCTCAGCTTTGTTCTTTTTGCTGACAATTTATTTAGCTATTCATGTTCTCTTTTTTGCTTCCATATGAATGTCTGTTTTGTCTTTTGAAGGTCTGTGAAAAATGATGTTGGCAATGTGATAGGGACTGAAATCTGTAGATTGTATTAGGTAGGATGGACATCTTGATAACAATGATTTTTTCCAGCTTATGTGCTTTTTTTGGTATCATCACTGATTTCTTTTGAGCAGTGTTTTAAAGTTTCTATTTTAAAGGTCTTTCACTTCTTTGGTTAAGTGGATACCAAGGTATTTTATTTTTTTGTAGCTATTATAAATTTTATTTGGTTCTCAGTCTGCTTGTTGTTGCTATATAGCAGTGCAACTGTCTCTTGCACATTGATTTTGTATCCTGAAACTTTGCTGAGGTTGTTTATTGGTGTGAGGAGGTTTGTGACAAACTGTCTAGGATTTTCTAGATATAGAATCATGTCATCCTCAAAGAGGAATAACTTCCTCTTTTTCTTTTTGAATACTCCTACCTGATTTCTCTGGCTAGGACTTCTAGTACTATGTTGACAAGAGTGGGCATTCTTGTCTTGTTCCAGTTCTTAGGGAGAATTTTTCCAGCATCTGCTCATTAAGAATGATATTGGTTACAGGTTTGTCATACATGGTTCTTGTTGTTTTGGGGAATGTCCATTGGATGCCTAGGTGTTCAAGGGTTTTTATCAGGAAAGGATGCTGGATTTTATTAAATGCAGTTTCTGCATCTAATGAGATAATCATGTCATTTTTGGTTTTACACCTGTTTATATGATGGATTATGTTTAAAGATTTACCTACGTTGAACCAGTCCTGCATCCCAAGAATGAAGCTCATCTGGTCATAAAGGATGATCCTTGAAATATGTTGTTGGACATGATTTGCTCGAATCTTGTTGAGAATTTTTGCATCTATGTTAATCAGGGAAAATAGCTTGTAGTTTCCTTTCCTTGTTGGGTCTTTGCCATTTTTGAATATCAGGATCACATTTGCTTCATAAAATGAGCTAGGGAGAATCCCTTCCTTCTCGATTGCCTGGAATCTTTCAATAAGATTGGTATCAGCTCTTCCTTATATTTCTCGTAGAATTCAGCTGAGGAACCATCTGGCCCAGAGCTTTCGTTTTGGCAGGGAGGTTTCTTATAATAGTTGAGTTGATTTCTTGGACTTTTATTGGTTTGTTTAGGGTTTCAATTTTTCCTATTTCAAACTTGGGAGACTATGTGATATCAGGAATTCCTCCATTTCCTCTAGATTTTCTAGTTTATTTATTTCCAGATGTTTGTATTAATTGCTGATAATCATTTGAATTTCTTCAGGGTCAGTTGTGACATCATCTTTTTCATTTTTAATTGTGTCTATTCAGACTTTCTCTCTCTCTCTTTTTTGGATCAATCTGGCCACAGGGTCTGACAATCTTATCTATCCTTTCAAAGAACCAGCTTTTTGTCTTGTTGAGCCTTTATATTCTCTTCTTAAAGATTCAATTTCATTCAACTGTGACTTTATTTTAGTAACTTGTATTTTTTTTTTTTTTTTGAGTTGGAGTCTCACTCGGTCACCCAGACTGGAGTGCAGTGGCTGCTCCTGGCCACCGCAGCCTCAACCTGCTGGGCTCCGGCGATCCTTCTGCCTCAGCCTTCTGAGTAGCTGGAATTACAGGCATGTGCTACCACGCCCAGCTAATTTTTTGATTTATTGTAGAGATGAGGTATCGCCTGCCCAGGCGGGTCTCGAACCCACGGCTCAGGCAATCCACTCACCTCAGCCTCCCAAAGGCGTGGGATTACAGGTTGAGCCACCAAGCCCGGCTTAATTTGTATTTTTTCTATTAAATCTGTGATTGAATTTTTCTTGCCTTTCCAGCTCCCTTAGGTATAATGTTAGACTGTTTACTTGTGATTCTTCTATTTTCTGTATATGTGAGTGTAATACTATAAACTTCCCTTTCAGCATTGTTTTCATGATATCCCAGCAGTTTTGATATGTTGTGTCTTTGTTTTCAGGAATCTTTTTATTTCTGCCCTGATTTCTGTGTTAACTCCAAAGTTATTCAGAAGCATGCTGTTTAATTTCCATGTTTCCATGTATTTGTGTGTTTTGGAGTGTTCCTGTTGGTGATAATACTTATTTTTATTCCACTGTGGTCTGAGATGATGCTTGGTATTATTTCAGCCTTTTGAAATCCGTTTATGTTTGATTTATGCCCAACAATATGATCAATCTTGGAGTATGTTCCATGCACTGATGAGTAGAATGTTATTCTGTGGTTGTTGGATGTTCTGTAGAAGTCTGTTAGGTCCAGTTGATCGAGTGTTGAGTTAAGGTTCTAGATTTCCTTGTTAGTTTTTTACCTCGATGACCTGTCTAGGGCTATTGGCAGGGCATTAAAATTCAGTAGTTTGATCTCAAGCTCCGAGATTCTTTTCTCTGCCTGGTCAATTCTACTACCTAGGTCTGTCATTGTGCTTTGAAATTCCAGTAAGGAATTCTTCATTTCTAGAATTTCACATTGGACCTTTCTTTTTTTCTTTTTTTTTTTGAGTTGGAGTCTCACTCTGTCACCCAGACTGGAGTGCAGTGGCTGCTCCCGGCCACCGCAGCCTCGACCTGCTGGGCTCCGGCGATCCTTCTGCTCAGCCTTCCAAGTAGCTGGAATTACAGGCATGCCCTACCACGTCCGGCTGATTTTTTGATTTATTGTAGAGATGAGATCTCGCTGCCCAGGCGGGTCTCGAATCTGCGGGCTCAGGCAATCCACTCACCTCAGCCTCCCAAAGGCGCGGGATTACAGGCTGAGCCACTGAGCCCGGCTGGACCTTTCTTATATTGACCAGCTCAACTTTTATTTCCTGCACTGTTTTTGTTGCCTGTGTGGTGTGTGACTTTATCTTCTCATAGTCTTCCTGCACTGTTTTTGCCATTTATAGTCTGAATTCTATGCCTGTCATTTGGGAAAGGTTGTCCTGGATCGTTTCCATTGCTTGGAATGTGAGAGGACTTTTTTGTGGGTGATGCCTTATTAAGGCTTTGGGGATTGCCAGAGTTTTTTTCATAGGTTATTTCTCATCTGAGGACTAACTCTTCAATTTTTATTTATTTTTTTTGTTTTGTTGTTTTTTAGTTAGATACGGTTGCTTCTGTTGGGATGACCTTTTGTGATATTTATTTTTTTATTTTCATCTCACAGGGTGCTCCTCTGTTGTCTATGGACTTATGCAAGTGAAAGAGAAATAAACTTTTATTTAAGCTTCTTTTTTTCATGCGTTTTTGTCACTCTTACATGAGCTCAGTCCTAACTAACAGAGGCAGTCTACTGAAGCAGAGAAGAAGAGAATGGTAGAAAAATGGCAGGACAGAGAGAAAGGACAGAGTTGGAATAACCACCTTCCTACTGGTACACAAGTCAAGAAGATGGACCTTCAATGAGGGAACCCCAGCAGTGGGACACTGTAGTAGATGCTTCTGTGCTGAAGGCAGTTGTTGAGGGAAGGGAGTATGTCAGAAGAGGCTGCCCCAAAGCCATATTTCTCTTTCTGGGAACTGTGCAGTGGTTCAGCTCTCCTCATCCTAGGTTCCCTGCAGAGCCACCTCCAGCAAACCATACCTGAGCCAACATGTGTCAACTTGCCACTGGTCTTTGTTCAATACAGAAGCAGACATCACTAGAAGGCAATGATGAATTGTAATCCCAAGCAGTTAAACAGGACTGGAAAAAGATATTCCTTGAACTAGGTCCTTCTTCCCTTCCCAGACAAAGGTGCTAGATTCAGAGGGAAACTTTGAGCAGAGCATGGCCTTTGCCATGCTATGCACCCTGAGCCATAAGTCTGACCTGCATTGGAGGAAGAGTTAGAAAACTGGAGTGATGATATCAGAAAGTAACCAGGATGTTCTAGGATCTAACCACATATGATTGAGGGTTCTCCTTAGGAAGAATGGTATTTGACGTGGTACAGCTGGGAGCAGTGGTGGAAAAATAATAGTTTCTTGCGTTTCTCCAGATGCGGAATCTCCATTAGACCAGTTATGCAGGTACCTATAGAAATGTTGGTGGGAGTGGGAGTTGATTTTGTTGTTGTTGTTCTCTCTAAGACCAGACTGGAGTGAAGCACTATGGCCACTTTGAGACCCTGTATTTGGGATCTCAAAGCTGTAACCAGTGGGGATGTAGGCTGGGAGGTGTGTGGATTTGGGGTATAGTAAGTATCTCCCCACTCCCTCTTCACCATTGTGGTCTCATGTCCCCCATCATAAATTGTGTCACAACCTCTCTACACCCCTCCCTCCAGTTATGTGATGAGCTGACCTTGTGTCCTCTCCAGGCATTGCAATGGTGGCCCCTTGGTGTCTGGTGCCCCATTACTCCCCAGCTGCTATGTAAAACCAGGGTGATGCTTTCATGGCTTGTAGGTATCTAAGGCTTTATGGGGCTACATCTTATAAGACTGTCTCTCACTATGTTGTGTAGATCCTATATCAACAAAGGTTAGTTTTGCCTGATCAATCTGCTTATATAGTGTTTAAAAATACTTTAGTGTTGGTTGTATGTGCCCATCTCTGTTTTCTAGGACGGCTATCAATATTTTCTTAATTTATGTTGCTTTGGTGATTTTGGTGACTATTTAGTAGGAGAACTAAGTGAAAAGGATCACTTTTTTCTGTGATGTGGAAGACTCTCTGCCTTTGTGGGCTCTGTTTGGTCCGTGTACCCTTTTTCCAGCTTGTCCCACTAAGACCCACCATCTACCATGGTTCAGTGTGAACCCCTCCTGGAAGCTGCCGATTCCACAGGGCAGTGACTTGCTCAGTGCCTTCTTCTGTGCTTATAATTTGCCCAAACTCCTCACTGAGCCTTAAATTGATTTTAATATTATGATTTATTTGCATATACGTGTCCCAGGTATGTTATAGATTCCTTAATAACAATATCTGTGATTCCTTATCTTTCTATTCCCAAAATCAACACAGTTCCCAGCCTGAGTAAATATCCTACAAATGTTTGTTGAAGAGTTATTTATGGCTTGCTTCTTGATGTTTTGTGAAAATTAAAAGCTTACAGATTATGGAATATAGCATACCATTTCCCTCATGGGAAAACTGAAACATCAAGAATTATTTTTAGAAGTTATGTTAATATCACCTAAGAGTATAGTTTTCTACTTTTATATACTGATTTTATTTTATGATTGTATCCATATTTGTTTTGGTTGAGGAGAGAGAGTTGGAAAGGAGGGTGTCCGTGTTTGGGGTATGATCATGAGACGTTTTTTGTATACAAGAAGAACAAGAAAGTAAAATAGACAATGTGAGTCTGTGTGTCTCAAATTGAGCCAAAGAATATGTGTACGAGTGAAAGGAACAAGAAAATTATTCAACTTCTTAACTGTTCTGTGTACTTACAAATCTAGTTATTACATTCTTCCTCTGCGTGTTTCCCTGTACATCGCTACAGCAGAGCGGTTACTGTAGTGAAGCATGTCAAAGATTATTATCTTACCTTTCTTCAAGCACTGAAAAACTGTGGTGAGAGAGGTAGTAGGTAAGTACAGGTAGGCAGAGCTCCACGGAGTGGTGAGTCTTCTCATCACAGTCCCATTGGCCCTGGGAGTATATAGGACATTGGGAGCTGGAGATAGCCTTTTTAGAAAAGAATCCACTCAAATTCTAGACATGACTAATGATAAGTCTTTGTCTGGATTTTAAAACAAAAGTTTTAACAAACCTCTTTACCCTTTTTGTCCTTGAGAAGCCACCACTGATGATTGAAGTCAGGAGAATAAATGAAAAGAAATGCTCTAATGTTAGCTTTAACTTCAAACTAAAAACATATATCAAGCAGAGTTTCTGATAATATTTGAGAATGAAGAAGAAAGAAATAATGAAATATGTTTCTGAAGAGGTGGATACGAAAAGCTTCCATCAGTGTATTTTTGTGTCTTTCTTGATGCTGATCCTTTATGTTTTATGGTAAGAATCGTTTTTAATTTTAGAAGCTGCTCACAGCAGAGGTTCACTGTGTACAGGCTTCTTCTGAGATGCTGCCCATACCCACATGGAAAAACTGCAGGCCTTGCCTTGGGGGCGTCCATGGATCAGAACGGAAGATCTTATGCTAAAGCTGATAGTATAATATAAAAAGTGATAGAGGAGGAAGAAGGATGAGTTAGATAGGAATTCACCATGTAAATAAGGTGACAGTGAAACAAAACATCACACTGTGAGGTGTCCTAGAAATTAGAATACCCATTGTGCCTTTGAAAAAGGAGTAGTAGTTTGGTGGACTAATTGTGTGGTGCAGCTGGGACTGGATGTGGCTGCATGAGGGGTCACAGTGCCATCCAGGTGACAAAGGGTGGTGAGTGGCCCACATCCTAGAAGAGAATCTAGTCTTCATTCTGTAGGACAAGCTGCTGGACAGTCTGCTTTTGTCAGTGGTGCTGCTTTATTTTTCTGTTAATAGTTCATTCTTTTTATTTGTGAAATATTTCAAATAAAGACCTGAGAAGTCTTTACTTTTGGGTGACATAGGGTATGTGCTGGTTGGGACAGAGCTAGTGTCTGGCATGCCATGAGAAGCCTGAAAATCTGCTGTAGGTCAGTGTATTTGACAGACACTTGTAGAGCACCTTCTCTGTGCAGGCACTGCTCGAGTTGTTTGTGACTAGATAAGACCTGGTAAATATGTTCCTGAGGGAAGACAGTGATACTGAGTAAAGAAGCCAGCAAGTTGGTGGGTTATACGTTCTTTTAGAAGGCAATAAATCCTACAGGCTAAATGGATCAAGAGCACTGGGGTGGTGGTACAGGGGCATGAGAGACAGGGGCCTCATTTCAGCAAAAAAGTTGAGTAAAGTGAAGGGTGTTAGCTTGCAGATTAACATGCAGTCATCCAGGTGGGAGGAGTAGAGTAGGAGAGAAAAGACCAGAAGTGCATGCTCATGTAGGGCAGCCATAAGGATGTACCACACACTATGTGGCATAAACAAAAGACATTTATCGTCTCACCATTCTGGGGGCCAAAAATCCAAGCTCAAGGTGGCAGCAGAGCCATGCCCCTATTGAAACCTGTAGGGGAATTCTTGCCACATCCTAGCTTCTGGGGTATGCCAGCAGTCTTTGGCATTCCTGACCTTGCAGCTGCATACCTTCAATCTCTGTGTTCATCACCACATGGTATTCTTCCTGTATCTTGAAGTCTGTTCTTCTCATAGGGACATGAGTCATAGTGGCCTAGGGGTCCGCCCCATGCCAGTATGACTTTGGCAAATGCCCTAATTAGAAATAAGATCACATCCTAAGGTACTGGTGGTCAAGACTTACATGTATCCTTTTGGAGGATGCTGTTCATCCCCTTATACTAGACAGTGCAAAAGAAGAGCCTGAAGACCAAGAAGAAGTGCTAGTGGAGAAAATGGAGAAAGAACAGTCATAGAGGTCAGAGAAGAATGGGCAAAACAGAGTCATACAAATCCTGGGAAGAGAGTGAGGTTGATACCCAGGGAAGTCAGGAGCACATAGTCCAAGGATGGATATTGAACTTGGCAGTTATGACTGTCTTTGGTGACCTTCCTAAGAGCTAGGTCATAGTTACTGGGGGTAAAGAATGTAAACAGTGACCCAGACTGTTCTTTTTGAGGCATTTGATAGTGAAGTGAAGAGGGATGCGTGGTGTAGTGAGGAGTATGCTAGTTGGAGGGAAGGCAGTGGGTTTTTTTATTTTTTAGGGTGGGCACTTGAGCACATCTATGAGGTGAGAGGAAGAGGTTGAAAGCAGCGGAGCTGTTGAAGAGCCTGGAATTCTTGGAGTAGGGGGTTAGGAAAGGAATAGGGACACCTGTCCTACTACGAGGCAGAAAGGATGGAAGACTAGTAGAGTTGTCTGAGTAAAACATTTGAGAAAGGTTACGCCCCAATGACTTCTCTGTTTTCTGGGTGAGATAGTAAATAAGAGAAAGAGGAATGGCTAGGAATGCTGAGAGAAGCAGGTTGGGAACTCAAAAGGAAGCTAGTTAAAAGGATGTCACATGGCTAAATACTACATTGAATGCTTTACTAACATTGACGTCTATGTGTTTATAATGCCCACTTAAGCCCATTCTTTGGCAGCCAAGGAATTAAAGTAGAAGATAAAACAAAAACAGTTGATAAGTGGTTGGGATTTGTCAGGGTTGTGTACCAGTACTAGTAAGAATATAGGTTAACTAGTTGACCACCAGGGAACTAGATTACTCAAAGGAAGTAGAGATAGCATCTGAGCAAAAGGTTAAATCAGTGGGGAATTTTCTTCACCCTGGAATGTGGCATACAGAGGTTCCAACGGGAAGCCAGAAGGGATGGAGACTTATCGGAATACAATAATGATGGTGGTGGCTAACAGGCGGTCTTCACAGTTGCCTTATAGGGTAGGCAATATTAATATCCCTCTTTTACAGATGAGGAAACCGAGGCACAAAAGATTCAGGAAAATGTCCAAAATTGCACTACTGATAAGAAGCAGAGCTGGGTCTGAACCCAAAGGTTCATCTTCAACCCTCCACATCGGATACTTTCCAGACTAGGGAGGGCAGGCTGGTCTGGATAGGTGTCAGAGAGGGCAGCTGACCAGAAGTATGTGCCCAGGTAGTGATTATAAATCACAAGACAAGGGGGTGGAAGGGCTAGGATTAGAGAGGAATGACTGGAAGGAATGTGCCAGGCCTGCTTTCATTTCTCCTGTGGTGTGGGGAAAAGCAGCTCTGCTGGTTGCTAGCTTCCAGCCTGGCATGTCCCTGGTCTTATGGCCTTGGGTAGTCTCTCTGGCCACATTGGTAGATATGAATTTTACACTTCCCAGCTTAGGATATTGTAAATTGTAGGGGGAAGGATCTCTCTTAAAGTCAAGAATGTGTTGGAAATATGATTTTCTTCATGCTAGTTTTGACTAGGAACCAGAAAAATGCTGCCACTCATTTCTTCCGGTTTCCAGATAATAAGAAAGGCACTTTTATATGTGCACTCCTGCCATTCCCGAACTAGTATCAGAACCCCTTTGACCTCTTGTCTGTGAGGCCTGGTCTCAACACTTAACAGGTAAGAGTAGACAGGTGGAGTGGAGCCAGATAACAGAAGACCTTGACAGCTAGACTGAACAACTTAAGAGTTACCTTGAAATCCGTATGAAAGTACTAGTAGCTTCTGAACAAAAACAGAGTCTTAGCCATCATTTGTGGGTAGTGTGCATTTTAAGTTGGAAAGGGAAGAAATTGGGGCAGAAGGGAAATTTCGGAGGCATTTGCATTTACTGGCTTTAAGGTCCCTAATTTCAGAAGACAGCAGTCTAGGAGGAAGGGCCTGCTAAAAACTCAGGTTGTGTTCTGGTACCCTCCCTGCAAGTATCACTTCATATTCTCTGAGGTTAGATATGTATGATAAAAGACTTATTGTCATTTGTATTGTACATTATATAAAAGAATCACACATACTTAAGTAGTTTAGCTCTGATATAGGTTCATAGGACAGAAAAATGTGGTTCATCTTGTTTTATAGCAGGAAAAGTATACATGGAGGTGTGAAGTCAGGGAAAAAGAGCCTTATTGTACCCAGCCCCGGCTCCAGTGCTGCATACTACATTGAGCTCCTTCATTTATACTCTTTAGTTGTATTAGATGTGTTTGGATTCATTTATTCTTCTGTTAGCTTACACTGCCCCACTTGTAACCACAGGACATTTTGTGGAGCATTGTTTTGGAGGAAGGCAGGAGAGTGTGCCACACGAATGCAACTCCTCCACTGAGTGCAAAGAAAGCTCTTCAAACCTGTGTTGTTGTCAGGCTCTGAGCATCCTTTTCCCTGCTAATGTAGAACCACGTGCATGTAGAAATTCCAAGCATTGCACTGCATTAGAAAAACTTGACTTCCAAATATCTAAGCCATGGTGCCTTGAATTTGGTCCTGTTGTAATCCTACTGCCTGCACCTTCATTGACATGCATGACCATGCCCATGGCTCTACATTCAAGCCCTTTTTAACCTTTTGAAATTTATGCATTTTTTTCTAGAGGGTATGCTATTTTAAAAATATTCAGGTCTTTAAGGCTTTTAAAGAAAAAGTTGATTTGTATATATTAGAAGAATGAAGAATAATCTCAAAGAAGAAAATATGTAAACAATAAAAAAAATATCTGAAATTAACTATTTTTATAGGGTGTTGATTGGTCTCTTTGGCATTTTCTGCCGCTTTGGGTTTAAGACTAAACTAATTAATGAAAAGAGAGTATACAAGCATGTACAATGTACATGTACAGTTTAATTTTTGTCTGCTCTGTGTTCGTCTTAAAAAAAGAAAGGAAACTACTTTAGCTCTACATGTTAGGTTTTTAAAGTTTCTGGTTTTGCCAGGTGAAGCAACATAAGCAAGGCAGAGTTAGTCTTGAATCCACAGCGTTACTCTTCACAAGCTTCAGCTTGGGAGCATCCTTAATTTTTTTTTGTTGTTGTGGTTCCTCTTCTGTGGTATTTTTTCTTTTCAATACCATTTTTCTGTGTCCTATCTCTCTCTCAAAGCTAGATAACAAACATTCAAAACATTTTGAAATTTATTTCTCATTTTAAAACATTGCTTTGTTTGGTTTTTAAAGATTGACAACATTTAACCTATCAACATGATCATTATGCTCTGACTGCATATTCCTGTAGTACAAAATTATTCTTTCTTGTAAGATACATAGCATGTGGCATTATTGCAGATGGTATGAATGTTTCAAAATCCATATGGAAGGGTGTTCTACCTGGGAAGAGCATGCTTTTGGAGTGAGGTGGACAGGGGGCCCATATTGGAGCACACTCTGTGCCTTATGCTTAGATCCCTCTGTGAGGGAGTGGTCAGGAAGCTCTTTCATCCTGAGGGGAAGAGATGAAGGTGAGAATAGACTGGAGAAGGGGGGTGATGCATTTGCAGGGAGGAAGTGTTACTGCATTCTCTCCGTTAAAATTCTGTGTATTTAGTTGCATTCTACTGAAATAGGCTTATGTGAAAGCTAATGTACAATATTGCATCTATGAGAAAATATGCTCTGGATTATGAAAAACCATACATGCTTATAAAGCCAACCTATAAATCACAGCCACCCTGTCTTTAGAAAAAGTGAAGCACCATCTTGGTTTTAACTTGCGCCGAACAATTAGGCCACCAGTTGTGTGACTAGCTTTAGTAAAGAATGCATATGAGATGTGTGTGTGCATGTGTGAGCATGTATGTATTTTGGTAGTGGTTTGGTTGTTTCCTTTATATTATTATTTTTTCACTAGTGTTAATTCCAACTCCAATACTTATTAACTGTGACCATAAACAAACGCCTTAATTGATCTGAGCTTTAATTTTTCCCGATGTAAAATATAAGAGTAGTCCCTGACTCAAAGACTCGTCATGATACTTAAATGGTGGAATGCCTGGCATATGACAGATTTCAAGCACTTAAATTTAAATTGCTATAATTTCTATTATAGCTGCGTCTTCAGTGCTGACCACATTTCTGCTATTCTGTTTAATTCTTTTGCTCAGTAAAGCCTAACCTTATTTAAAAGTACAACCCAGCATCCCCCAATTCCACTCTCTGCTTTTTTTTACACTGCTTTTCATCATTCAATTACTATATATTTTACTTTCTTATGTATTGACTATTTTCTTCTCCTCTCACTAGAATGTAAGCTCTTAAGGACAGAGGTTTTTGCTTGTTCCCTTCATTATTGTGTCTGGGTGCCTAAACAGTTCCAGGGCCTTAGGAGATGCTCAATAAATGTTTGTTGCAAAGATTGGGACAGTGTACCTGAAGCAAAAAGTGGAAGTAAAATAAATTGAGAGAAAATTCCATACCAGTTAAAAAGATAATATAACTTTCAGTGGGTTTCCGTTTTTTTTTTTTTTTTTTTGTATATTTTAAGTGCATTTATATAAATATAAAAGAACAAAAAAAAAAGGTGAAAAAATGTTTTAAAAATTCCTTTCCTATATTTAGTCTCAGTTTCTTTTCCCTAGACACAAGTAAGGAAAAAAAACAAATGGGCTATCCTTTTATGTCTTCGTACTAATCTCTGGTGATTTCTCAAGTCTCTTTCCGCTCTTAACTTCTGTGAAGCAGGGTAGCTCCTAGCCCAGCTAAGCAAATTCACAGAGCAGCACCACTGTGTCACTCATCTTGGAGAGTATGCCATTGCCTCAAACAGCCAAACCTTTTCCACCTCAGCTACTGTTTTTTGTTTTTGTTTTTGTTTTTGGTCCAAAATAAAGATAATATTGTTTAAAATATCTCCTTTGAAAAATATGTATATTGCTTCTTAGCTTATTCACCCTCCTAACCCCCCTCCGCTCAGATTTGATGTTTAAAGCTAAAAAAAAAGTTTTAAATAATGGGTTGAAGATTATCCTGAAAGACAAATTGCTTTTACCAAATATCTCTGACAGCTCTCGAGACCGTTAAATTAATAGCAAAGAATGGAGAGATAAGCAAAGCTAATGGAAAGCTTAAAGTTTTGTGCAGAGGTGAGGGTCATCACAATTCTTGGGTCTCTTGAGGTCATGTCTACACCCTCCTTTAATTTTTATATTGTAGTGTTTGTTTATGTAAAACCTGCCTTCATAGAGAGTTGTGAAGATACACTATTAATGTTACTTTCTGATTATGTAACACCACATTCTTAGGAACTTAAGGCAGCTTTCTTAGTTATTTAGCTCTTATTATATTTTCTGCTCTCTTTAATGTAGTGAAATTCTAGGCTTCATAGGGTAAGCAAAAACAGATGGTTGAAACTTTTCACAAATGCAAGTCTGGGTCATTGTGGCAAGTTTAGATGCCTTCTCAGTTTTTTTCTCTGCTAGTACATAGCATGTTCATGGCTACCATTGATGGAAGTATACTGATTTCATATTATGTTTACCTGTCCAAACTGTGCTGGTGCTTCCCTGGGTTGTTCATCTAAAAAAACCAAGAGTAATTTGAGGTAGGGAAAGCAGGTAACAACATCTTATTCGACTTTAGAAAACTCCCAGGGAAAGTCATTTTCTCAGTTGTTTTTAAGAATACTGTGATTCAAGACCTTGTGATAAATCTTAAAGGAAACTGATGTTCTTTTGAATAAAAGAAATGTTGAAATGTGAAATTATGAGCGCTCATTAGTTTTCTAGATCATCTGTTTTTCTTTTTTAAAAAATATATTATTTTTAAATTATGGGGTACAATTCAGGGTTAGGTATACAAACATTCATTGTGCAGGTACTCTTGTTGGTGAGGTGTGCCTCCCTTCCTCAGGCAGTTTCCCACTACTGCCAATCCCACCTCCCCAGCCCCCCAAACCCCTGCAGTTTCCTGCTATTATAATTCCTTTTCTTATGGTATTACAATAGTTGTTTAAGGTCCACTTATGTGTGAGAACATGTAATACTCAGTTCTCTGTTTCTATGAAAGATCACTCAGTATTATAGACTGTAAGTCCATCCAGGTTGCTGTGAAGTTCATGATTTTGTTCTTCTTTATGGCTGCGTAATATTCCATTGTGTATATGTCCCACTTTTTTTTATACAGACCTCTTTTGATCGGTAGCATGGTTGGTTCCATGTTCTTGCTATTGTGAACAATGTTACGATAAACAGACGTGTGCAGGTACCTTTTTTATAGAGTGATTTGAGTTCTTCCGGGTATATTCCCAGTAGGGAGATTGCGGAGTCATATGGAAGGTTGATTTTTAGAACTTGTAGGAATCACCACACTGTTTTCCACAGACGCTGTACTAGCTTCCACTCCCACCAACAGTGTAGAAGTGTTCCCTTTTTGCCACATCCTCTCTAGCATCTGTTATTTTTTGAGTTATTGATGATGGCCATTCTGACTGGAGTTAGGTGGTATCTCAGTGTAGTTTTAAATTGCATTTCTTTGATGACTAGTGAGGCTGAACATTTTTTTTCATGTAACTGTTGGCTACTCATATGTCTTCTTTTGAGAAGTGTATTCATATCTTTTGCCGACTTTGTAATGGGACTATTTGGTTTTTTCTTTTCAGCTCGTTTGAGTTCCTTATAAATCGTAGATATTAGGCCTTTGTCACATATACAGTTTGCAAATATTTTTTCTCAGTCTGGGATGGGCTGTCTCCCTACTCTCTTGATGATTTCCTGGCTTTGCAGAAGATTGTCCATTTGACAAGGTCCCAGTTGTCTATCATATCTCTTATGGCATGGGCATTTGGGGTTTTGATCAGGAATTGGCTGCCAGTTCCAATTTCTATAAGAGTGTCTCCTACATTTTCTAGGGTTCTTATAGTTTGAGGTTTTACGTTTAAGTCTCTGATCCATTTAGAACTGATTTTTGTGTATGGGGATACTAGGGGTCCTGTTTCAATCTTCTGCATGTGATCAGCCAGTTTTCCCAGCACCATTTACTGAATAGGTTCTCCTCTCCCCAGTGGTTGGTGGTGGAGGGTATTTTGAAATGAGTTGGTTGAGAAATTGAGGTTTTGCTTCTGGAATCTCATTTCTATACATTGGTCTATATGCCTGTTCTTTACTGATACTGGGCTGTTTTGTTGCTTTAAATAAAGTTTAAAGTTTGGGAGTGCGATACCTCCTGATTGTTTTTTTTTTTTTTGCTGAGGATTGTTTTGGCTATTTGTGGTCATTTATGTTTCTGTATGAATTCCATTATTGTTGCTTCTAGGTCTGAGAAGAATGTTGCTGGTAATTTGATGGGTATTGCGTTAAATCTATAGATTGCCTTAGGTAGAATGGACATCTTAGCAATGTTGATTCTTCCAATCCATGAGCATGGAATATTTTTCCACTTGTTCGTGACATCTTTGATTTCTTTGAGCAGTGTTTTGTAGTTTTCATTGTAACGGTCTTTCACATGTCGGTTAGGAAGATGACAAGGTATTTCATTTTTTTTTGTGGCTATTATAAATGAAATTGTGCTTTTTATTTGGGTTTTGTTTGTTTATTATCGGTGTTTAGAAATGCAATTTTTTTTGCACATTTATTTTGTATCCTGAGACTTTGCCAAAGTCCTTTATTAGTGCAAGGAAGTTTTTGACAGATTCTCTTTGGTTTTAGGTATAGAATCATGTCATCTGCAAAGAGGGATAACTTGATTTCCCTCTTGGACACTCCTGATCGCCTTCTCTTCTCTGATTGCTCTAGCTAGAACTTCCAAAACTATGTTGAACAGGAGGGGTGAGTGCAGGCATCTTTGCCTTGTTCCAGGTTTCAGGGGAAATGGTTCCAATTTCTGTCTGTTTAGCAGCATGCTGGCTGTGGGTTTCTTGTAGATGGCTCTTACTATTTTGAGGTATGTTCCATCTGTGCCTAGATGTTCAGGGGTTTTTATCAAGAAGGGATACTGGATTTTATCAAAAGCCTTTTCTGCATCTAATGATATAATCATGTGGTTTTTGTTTTTACCTCTCTTGATACATTTAATTAAGTTTATGGTCTTACAATGTTGAACCAGCCTTGCATCCTAGGGATGAAGCCTACTTGGTCATGGTGGATAATTTTTAATATGTGTTGTCAAATCCAGTTTGCTAGAATCTTGTTGAGAATTTTAGCATCTTTGTTTCTCAAGGATATTGGTCTGTAGTTCTTTCTTTTTTGGATCTTTACCTGGCTTGGGTTTCAGTGTGATGTTAGTTTCATAAAATGACTTGGGGAGAGTTCCATCTTTCTCAATCACCTGGAATACTTTCAACTGTATTGGTATCAGTTCCTCCTTGTATGTTTTGTAGAATTTTGCTAGAAAGCCATCTGGTCCAGGGCTTTTTCTGTAGATAATTTTCTTATGACTTAGTCAATTTCTCGATTGTATCAGTCTATTTAGGGTCTCATTTTTCTTGTTTCAACCAGGGGAGGCTGTGTGATGTCAGAAAGTCCTCCATTTCCTTTAGGTTTTCAAATTTGTTTCCATACGCGTGTACGTAGTAGTCTCTGATAAGCTTTTGTATTTCTTCAGGGTCAGATGTGACTTCATCTTTTGTGTTTCTGATTGAGTTTATTTGGGCTTTTTCTTTTTTTTTCTTGGTCAGCTAGCTAGGGGACCATCAATCTTGTTTATCCTTTCAAAGAACCAGCTTTTTATTTCATTGGTTTTTTTTGTATTATTTTTTTGTCTTCTCTGTCCTGGATTTGGGCTTTTATTTTGGTTATCTGAATTCTTCTGTTGATGTTAAGGTTTTGGTGGTCTTACTTTTCCAGCTTCCTTAGGTGACTTAGTCTGTTAATTTGTGATCTTTCCATTTTCTTCATGTGTTCGTAGAGATATGAATTCCCCTCTTTCTTCTGCTTTCATGTCATTCCAGCGATTTTGGTAAGATGTTTCTTCATTTTCATTTGTTTTCAGCTATCTTTTAATCTCTGCTTTGGTTTCTGAGTTGACCCAGGAGTTTCTTAGCATCATGCTTTTTTGTGTCCATGACTTTGTGGATTTTGGGGGAACTTTGTTGGTGTTGATATTTATTTTTATTCCATTGTGGTCTGAGAAGGTGCATGGCCAAATTTCAATCTTATGAAATTTGTTTATGCTTGATTTATGGCCAAGGATGTGGTCAATCTTAGAGTATGTTCTATGTGGTAATGAGTATAATGTGTATATTCTGTGGTCGTTGGGTAGAGTGTTCTGTAGGTGTCAGTTAAGTCCATTTGGTCAAGAGTCACATTGAGGTCCCGGATCTCCTTACTGATTTTTTGTCTTGATGATCTGTCTAAGGTTGTGAGTGGGGTATTAAAGTCCCCAGTTATGATAGTGTTAGAGTCAATATCTTTTTTAAGTTTGCTTAGAAGCTGCTTTATGAAAGTTGGTGCTCCTATGTTGGGTGCATGTATTTTTAGGAATGAATATATCTTGTTGATGGATTGAGCCTTTGATCATTATATAGTGACCTTCTGTATCTTTTTAAATTTTTGATAGCTTAAATGGTATTTTATCTGAGATTAAGATCACAACTCCTGCTTTTTTTTGTGTTCCGTTTGCCTGAAATTTTGCTTCCCATCCTCTTACTTTGAGTCTGTGAGTGTTCTTTCTGGTGAGATGAGTCTTGTGGAGACAATATATTGTTGCCGTGTGATATTTTATCCATTTTGCCATTCTATGTCTTTTCAGTGGTGCATTTAGTCCATTCAGATTCCGGCTAATTATTGAAATGTAAGAGTTGATCCCTGTCATGAGGTTCTTATAGAGTTGTTGTTGTTCCTGTTTGTTTGTTGTCTTTCTTTTGATTTTGGGGTTGATTTATGTGTTTTCAATCTTTTTCCTGAACTCTTGTGAAGAACGTTGTCATTCTTTTTTCTCTTTCTTCTGTGTTTAATACTTTCTTAAGTGTTTCTTGTAGAGCTAGTCTAGTGGCAGCGTAAGTTTTTAGGGATTAAATGTCTGGGATAGATTTTAATTCTCCCTCACTGATGAAGCTTAGCTTAGCTGGGAAGGTTATTCTTGGTTGAAATTGTTTGTCTTTGAGAACTTTAAGGTTGGGCTGCAAGCTCTCCTAGCCTGAAGTGTTTCTGTAGATAAATCTGCTGCTATTCTAATTGGTCTTCCTCGGTAGGTAGTATGACCTTTTTCTCTTGCTGCCTTTAGAATTTTTTCTTTTATACCTACTTTGTTTGGGCAGATTTCCATATGTCTAGGAGTTGGTCTTCTCATTTGTTGTCTTGCAGGGGTTCTCTGAATCTCTTGTGTTTGACTGGTCACATCACTGATGAGATGAGGAACGTTTTGTTGAATAATTTCATGGAATGTTTGTTCCAGGGTGGTCTCTGTCTTTCTTTCTGCCTCTTGGTTTGGCCTCTTGAAATAATCACTCATCTCTTGAAGGCTTTGTTCTGTCTTTATAAGCTTCTTTTGTATGTTTTGGACAGTTTGGGTTAGTTCTATATTTTGGTCCTCAAGGTCTGATATTCTTTCTTCTACTTGATTAATTCTGCTTTCCATGCTTATCAGTTTGTTATTTATTTCATTCACAGTATTCTTTACTGCTGTTACCTCAGTTATCAACTCCTTCCTATTTTCCTCTTGTCTCTCCTGAACTCTTTTTTTTCCTCTCTATTAATATCTTGATATCTGGGTTTCTAGTTTGAGTCAAGTCATTCTGGGGGCTCTTCATTGTTTGCGTTCTGTAGTCTGTTTTCTCAGTGTCTGACCTCCCAGGGGTCTGTGTGAGACCCATATTCTTCTTTTGGTTTTTCTTCATTTGTATAGATTGACTTCCCTCTTGCTTCTTTAATTCTGTTGTTCAGGGATGGCAGGGTTGCTTTTACCTCTATTTGCTCGGTCTCCTATTCTTTCTTATGTGAATCATCTGACTTTGTTCTATTCTGAAGCTGAACTGTGGGTTGCGGGCTGTACTTTTTGCAGTTTTGAGATTTAATTCAGGGAGCAAGTGTGATTCAAAACTTTCTGCAGATCCGAGTATCCACTGATGGTGTATGGGTACCCCGGAACCCACTTCCCACTGCCTTATCATCTGTCCGTGCAGTGGGGGTATAGATTTTTTCCCTGGAAGTAAAATCAGGTATGAAAAATGAAAATAATGGAAAAAGGAAGGAGAGGGCAAGAAGAAGGTGGAGAGAAAGAAGAGTAAGAGGGAAAACAGATAGACATACCATCTAATGAATGAAAAGAGACACAAAGACAGAAAAGTGTAAAAAAAAACTGAAACATACAGATAATCATATAAACATGCCATCTAATAAAAACCTGTCTATTATTGTACTCTTCCCGTACACAACCAGGAAGTCTAAAAAATAGAGAAGAAAAATCAGTAAAATAACAGAAACAAAACAAGTACCAAAATGTTATGAAAAACAGAAAGAAGGAGGAAAGAATCTCAAAAATCAAAAATGAGTAAAACAAACAGACAAAAAAAAAATAAAAACAAGGAACCAAATTCACGCTGAGGTCTTTCCTGTAAGTCCTGTGTCCTCTCATCTTTGGTCTCTAGCCCCTCCAACTCTCCTCCCAGTGCAGGCAAATAAGGTTGCTCACAGCTTGTGTCAGATGCCCCAGGCCTACTTTGGAAGGAGGGCAGATCACATCTGGACTCAACCAGCTTGCTGTATGTTGAGTCTACCCAACTTAATGTGTAAATCTTTCTTGCTCTAATCTGTGGTCCAAAAGTCAAAATAGTGACGATATCTTGGGAGTTATGACCCAATGTGGACTCCACAAAAGCTGCTCTGTGCATCAAGTTTCAATATTGCGATCTGCATGAGGTTCCAAGGGTCCATGTACTTGATAAAAATTAATCCAGTGGCACACTTCACATTTATTTAGTTTATATCTCTATATGACATGTGGTAGATTGCTAACTTGCCCACTGACATAAGGCTTCTAGTTGATCATCTATTTTTCAAAAGTTTGTAAATATGCCAGTGTACCAAGGTAAGCTTTATGCATTAAGTTGTGGAGGAACAAAGTGGTTCTCCTAATACTATGGAAGTATAATCTTTCTCAAGTACCTCTAGTGCCAGGTGCAAATTCTGACTTGCCTGTCTTCCTCCAAGGTAAGTTTTAAGACTAGTATACTTATGCCACCTTTTAGTACTTGAAGATCCCAGTATTGGTAGCCCACCTTTTCCTTGCTTGACTGCCAGTCCTTCTTCCTTCTGTCAATCTGTGTTTTCATGAAACTTGTCACTGTGTTATATGTAATGGTTGAAGGACACAAGTTTTCCTTCGGTGTCTTTTCTTGCTGTGAGGTTTCTAGGTGTATTTTCTAATACACCTTTCTTCAATTCTCATATTTTGGGTTTTGCTGATTAAGTGTTTTATTCCCAGGATTTTGATTCTTTTTCATATCTGTTCTTGTTTTGTTTTTTTAAATTTAATTTTATTTATGTTTAATTTTTGAGTTGGAGTCTCACTCCATTGCCCAGACTGGAGTGCAGTGGCACACTCTCACGGCCACCCCAGTGTCAACTTGCCGGACCAGGCGTTCTTTCCGCTTCAACCTTCCAAGTAGTCAGAACTGTAGTCGTGCACTGCCACCTCCAGCTAATTTTTGGATTTACTGTAGAGATGAAGCCTTGCCAAATTGTCCAGGCTGGTCTTGAACCAGCGGGCTCAGGCAGTCATCTCGCCTCGGCCTCCCAAAGTGCTGGTATTACAGGCTTGAGCCACCATGCCCGGCTTTGGTTTGTTTTTTAAAAAGATTTCTTGTTTTTAGTTAAGTTATTTTTTGTCTGGTCTCTAAGATATATTTTAATATCAGCATTAAACATATATGTGCTAAAGTCATTTTCAGAGTACTATCTTAGTTTTATGTTCTCTGGAGTAAGTTCTTCCTTCAATTATAGATCTTAGTGGTTCTCTTTCTTAACATTATTATTTTTTAAATTTTGGTTTGCAAGTCTGTATTAAATAGGTCATACCTGACCTGTATCCTTATCCCAATTGCTATGTGGCTGCCACTGCCTAGCCTCTAGGACGTTCTAGTCCAGAACCAGTTATATACTGGTGGCCTGGAGTTTCCATCAGCTCTGATACTGGAAACCTAATAGTTCTGTTCATTGGCAAAGCTAGCAGTCCTCTGGAACAGACCCTTGCACAAAGCTTCATATGCTGCCATGTGTCTTTCTTTCAGACACTTAGCTTTAGGTTCAAACGAAAAAAAAGAAGCTGCTTAAAATTTTTTTTGTTTCATGGGCTGGGAAATTCCATCTCTGCCCTTATCTTTAAGCAGCAAGCTTAGCTCAAGATTCTCTCCTCAATAGGTACTTTTAGTGTATTATTCAGGAGATGTGAAATTCCACCACTGCCTTTAACTCCAGCAGGTTTGCAGCTTTAGCCTTACTTACTGCTTTGTGTTCCAGAAGCTCTTGTTGTTTTGTCCTTTTGATGATCTCTTTTTAAATATCATCATTGCTATACTTAGAGTGGCACCCATGGGGAGTTGTAGCCTTAAAATATGGCATCATGTTTACCATGTTGACTTGAATTATTTAAGTGAAGCTATTTGAACTTCATCTGAAAGTTCTGGGAACCATTATACTTTTAGCAGAGTGTTACCTCACTATGTTTTACATTTTAGAAAGATAATTCTGTAGTATGAATGATTTATTGTAGAAAGGCCAGATAGGTGCCGGGAAACATGTTGGAAGAATATTGCCTATAGTCCAAGGAGTCATCAGAGATCCAAGGTATTAAAGGGGTAGGTTCATAAAGGATAGTAGGGTCAACAGGAGCAGTTGCAGTGTACTGACTAGGATATGCAGTGATGCCTAGATGACCTGCCCTCATCCTCAGGGCCTACCTTATTTTCTGATTATAACTCTCATTATATTATTCACTGGCTGTTTTGGATAGAATGTTGAGCATTGGTTTCCCTTGCTTCTTCTGATCCTCACATTAATGTTTGCTAGATGCTTGTGTGGCATCCATAATTCCATAGGTGAATCAGGGCTGAAAGGACTTTAATATTTAGGAGAAGGAACAGAAGCTTCGAGAGGCTGATTTTGTTGTTTGTTGGTTGTTGGCAAAATAAGAATTACAAAATAAGGACTACAGCCCTAGAGTTTTAGCTAATTGTCACAAATAACTTCCAATGTCAGTTTCTTCGTGTTTCTCATTCATCAGCCACACACACACAAGCATCTTTTGCTTACCCAATGGAGTTACTGTCAAAGCAAATTAAAGTTTTTCTGTCTCTGAAAATTCACGGGCTCTAATGCTTTGTGGATTTTTTTTTTCCTGAACACCAACATGGATAGTGATTATTTCCCCTCTTGACTTTGCTATTAACGTCTTTTTTTCCATTTCTGCTTGTTTGCAGTGCTGTAGGTACACATGTCATTCTCCTCCACCCTCTTGTCTTTAGTAGCCTTACTTGTCCCCCCTCAGCTCACAAATCCCAAGGAAATAGACATTGGCCTACACTGTGGTAGAATAATTATGGGCAAAATTAAAAAGAAAGTAAGACATATATCCTATTCAGTATGACCTATGTTTTCCTGTAAAATCTAAATTTTGTATTGCATAGCAATTTAAATGTGAAAAATACTTGAAAACACAGTATTTGTTCATTTTGAAAGTATATGGTGAATACTTTCTTGTGTAACTTATATTGTTTTAGAAACATGCTAGTTTAATAGTACTAAACATTAATACAAAAACTATTAGTAACAGTATACTATTATGATAAATGCTTGTCTCTTAAAGAATAATGTATCTTGCTGAATTATTTAATTATATGCTTATATCAGGTTTGTTACATCATTATTTTCTTAATGATCCTTCATTAGAACTCAAACATAGAACTCAGAAAAAGGCATCTGGGGAGAAAGGAGCCATTTGGAATCACTTGTCTTCTCTTAGCATATCTGCCATGTTTGGTGATATCGATCCTATTTACTCAATACCTCAAGAAACATTATGGATGCCTGTTATGTGCGAGGCACTGAGCTAGGTACATTGTGGTGAACAAGACAGAGATAGCTTCTGTTATTAACTTTGTCTCTAAAGTTCATGACTTCCTTTATGCATAATTTGTTTCTAAATAAATTGGGTTGTTCCAAGTGGAGCAGATTAGCCAAATTGTTTTTCAAGTATCAGTTGGTTGAAGAAGGATTTCTGTTTTATTAATTTAGCATTCAAATTAAAAGAAGGGTATGTCTTCATTCAAATCTTTTGGACTTTTGGTCTATAATCTTTCTATTCATATGCTTTATTATTTGCAAAACCTTTGTAATTTTACCCACTTTCTGGCTTAGGGTTTATAAACCTGGGAAGTATAAATTTTTTTAGCATTCACTTCAGGTGATAGCTGCTTTGTTTCCTTGAACATTTTTTTTTTGTGGTGTCGATATTCTTCAAGTTCCAGGAGACTATCTCAAAGTGTAGTTACTAGGATTTGTAGCCTCTCAGAGCTTCTACAGAGGGGCCTTGCTTTCTGCTTTGGTTATTATTTTGTGGAGACTGCTTGTTTTCTGGGCCTTTTAATGTCAAACCAAAGCCTGACGTCTTTAGGAAACTCTGAAGATATTCAGAGCTCTGAGAAAGTGGGGCCGGTTGTTGTTTTCTCCTCTCCTGTTTAAAATGTATTATTTTCAAGTAGTCTAGTTTGAAGTTTCCTGCCATTTTTTCAAGTCCTTTAGGTAGCTCCAAGAGATCTCGAAGGCCGGGCGTGGTGGATCAAGCCTGTAAACCCAGCACTTTGGGAGGCCAAGGTGAGAGAATTGCCTAAGCCCTGGGGTTTGAGACCAGCCTGGGCAACTTGTTAAGACCTTGTCTCTATAATATATTAAAAAAAATTAACCTGGCTTTGTAGCGTACACCTGCAGTTCCAGCTACTTGGAAGGCTGAGGTGGAAGGATTGCCTGAGTCCAGCAGGTTGACATTGGGGTGGTTGTGAGCATGCCACTGTACTCCAGCTTGGGTGATGTAGTGAGACTCTGACTCAAAAAGAAAAAAGAAAAAAAAAAGAAGAAAAGAGATCTTGAAGTTTATTGTTTCCAATGTGATGTTCTATTTTTCTGGAAGACACAGTGGAACCTTGGGAGATTTTCATCATATACTCACTTTCCTAAATTGTTTTAAAAACATTAAATAGGAATAATCCCTAATCTGGTCACTGACAGAATCTACTTTTAATATTTTGTTCTTGTAGCATATATGTTTTTATTCCTACATTTAGTCTTTTGTCTGAAAATTCCTGATAGTGATGGGGTAGGAGTTACTGAGATGGACCCAGGAGTTCGCTGTTGGCGATTAGAAGACAGAATGCTTTCCCAGTTTCAGAGTGAAGGTTAAAGCTTTCTTAAATGCTCTTTGTTGTGATATTTGCCAACGTGTGTGTCATTCTAGGTGAATTTTATCGTGGGTTTCCCTTCATCTTTCCTTACCCTTGTGCTTATTTATCCCTTAAAATTTTGTAAAAATACACAATATTGCCTCTCACAACATCACTTTACTTTCAGCTGTGGCATTCTCTTTATTCTTTCATTCGGCCCAGTGCCATAGACTTGAGATTTTTTTACTATGGAAACAACATCTAACAGTAGCCTGGCAATTTGAGTTCATCTCCAGTGTGTCCGTTGATGACCTTTTTACGTACTGAAGTCACATTAGTCACCTGCTGGCATTTTCATTATAGTGTATATAGATCTACACTATCACTCTTGACTTCTTGCTTGAATGCCTTGAGTGCCCGTCAGTCTTAGTGATCTGTTTGTATTTTAATTTATGTTAGATCTAGAAACTCCTTAGTATTTACCAATGTTTCTACCTACCCATTTCAAATGGCAGTTTGAGAATTAGAACATGCCTCATGTCTTCTGCAGCACGTGGAGAGCATGAATGGAGTCATTTATTCTGGGCTCTGTATCCCTCTCGAGCCAGCATCTCCTGGCATCCTTCTGTCTGTATCTGGTGGCTCTTTGTACTTTGGGTTTCTGTCTGTGATTTCCATGCTTTTCTTTCTTGAGCATTATTTTAACTATCGCGTTTTTATTGTTTTTGTTTTTATTTTGAGTTGGAGTCTCACTTCATCGCCCAGGCTGGATGCAGTGGCACGCTCATGGCTATCCCAGTGTTGACCTGCTGGGCTCAGATGATCCTTCCATCTCAGCCTTCCAAGTAGCTGGAACTGTAGGCGTGCGCTACCACACCTGGCTAATTTTTGGATTTAATGAGATGAGGTCTCACTAAGCTGCCCAGGCTGTTCTTCAACCCGTGGACTCAGGCAATCTCCTTACCTTGGCCTCCCAAAGTGCTGGGATTATAGGCTTGAGCCACCGCACCCCGCCAACTACTGCGTTTTGATGAAGGCATCTTTTCCCCTATTTTCTCTCTTTGCCTTGCCAGTTTACTACACAGTTCTTGTTTGTTTTGAACTGGTTCTTCTTTCTGGGGTTTTCAATGAAATATTTGCATCAAAACATGTAGCTCTCTCATGAGGGCTTACTTATTTTTAAAAGCCTTTTGTGTGTTTCTCCCACGGCTCAGATATTTTTTCCTTAATATTCTTTCTAAAGTTGATTCACTATCTGCTATTTTTGGAAGAGAGAGGTCAAGAGAAATGGAGGCGAGGAAGGAGGGAAAACAGCTTATAACCCACATGATATGATGTTGCTTTGGGCTCTCCTGTGACTTACAGATTCCTGCAAGTACCAGTGCCAGTGGGATTGAAGGCTCCCAAAGTTGAGTTATTTGTCTCGCCTAGAAGATTTCACTTGTTTCTCGTCTTAAATGAACTTTCCTGTGTGGGTAGTTAAGACCTCCATTGTATCAACCTCAGGCCATGTTATAGCTTCTGAGTCACTGAACCATTTCAGCAACTGTTCTTTTCTTTTCAAAAACTTATTTTATTTATTTTTAATTTTTAAAATTGCATACAGATGAGGTCTCACCGTGTTGCCCAAGTAGACTTGAACTCCTGGGCTCAAGCAATTTACCCGCCTTGGCCTCCCAAAGTGCTGGTATGAGCCATCATGCCCAGCTGAGTTTTCATTTTTTTTGTTCACTCTTTTTACCTATTAACGAAAGGATGACAAGCTACTTATGCTTTCTTCTTATTTTAATGTTAGAGTAGCAGCAAATGTAATTATAGTAGTCATAAAAGGAAAGTAGAACTTCGTAATGATAATCATGAAGACTATAAGCTATTTGCTGTGTTTCTGTTTTCTTATACTCAACTGAAGGACTTTTATTTTATCTGTATAGAGAATACTCTAGAGTGCCATAATTTGGGTGGTAACTGGCAACAGACATTAAATCCTGTATTCATCTCGGATTATCTTCAACAAATATTTTTGGTCCCTTAGTTTAATATTTTAAGGCTTTTGTTTTAGTACCCCTGATATAATTAATCCTCTTCACGCCTGTGCCTGTGTATCTATAAAGAATCTTTGTGAGTTTTGCTTTGCAAAAAACTGGATAGTTACTTCTGGTATCATTTTCTCATATAGAAGTCATGACAGGGTTTTCTGTATTTCTCACCAGCTGATAAACTTCTGTAAAGTAGACAGAGAAAAGATGTATAATATGGCTAATTGCTGATAACTGGAGTAACAAAGTATTTTTAAATTACAGTTTTCTCAAAAACTGGGAGACTTAGCTTAATATTTGTTTTAAACTAAGTTTAATTAATTAAAACAAATTAACGTTTATTTTAAAATTAGTTAATACTTCTTTTAACTGAAAAAATAAGAAAGACTTTATTGAATGGGACCAGAAATTCTTAAAGGATGTGAAAGTGGCGAAGAATTGTGAACAAGGAGGTATCACTGAAGTGGGAAAAAAAAACTTCAACATATTAGAAATGAAGATCCTCAAACTCAGGGAATGTCCTTGGGGCCACTGCCATTCCTTTTGGTATTGATAAGTGAGAAGAGCTATCAGATCTGGTAAGGTCTTATAGCGTGGTTGGACTTCGAGTACAGGAGTTGAACCCTTAAATAAAGCAAAAAGTTTCTATTTGTTTCTATGGCTAACAATGTATAATCATGAAAAAAAAAATCAGTACCATTCATTCAACAAATATTTTCCCTAAATCTATTTTGAGCACTTCAAAAAATGTAATGGAAACTATGTTTTAATATACCTTGAGCATGCAAAGGCAAACAAAGATGTTACATTTGTGTAGTCTGGCTAGAATTAATCACTCTGATGGACAAACAACCTTAGGATTGTATAGTCTTCCAACCTCTAATTATCAATGTTTGTGAACAAAAATATAATTGTAGTAGGATAGAAAAAGTCATATAAAATTGGGATTATGGGTGTGAAGTTTCTGATATACGGAGCTGGGTCTTGGACTGGACTGGAGGTAGATAGAACTGAGGCTGGGAGTATCATACACAATGAAAAGGCCTAGTTGAAGTGAGGCAACCCTCTGCTCCAGAGCCATTACTGACTTCCCAGTGCCCTCTGAACAAACTATACTGGCATACATGGCCAGCTATGGAATAGCTTCTACTTACCTTTACATTAACATAGAACTCCCTATTCTCTATACATGGCTGCTGTGTTTATGTTTCCTTTTGTCCATGCTGATTACCCACCCCCCACTTTAGAATGCCTCGTGGCCCCTTCCCCTCAGTGAGCCCTTCTTTGATCTGTCTTTGTCATCTTTTCCTTTTTGAGTCTCTATCCCCCACTCCCACCTCTTAATCCTTGTGGCCTCCCTTTCTACAAAGGCTCTTTGTGTCGCTTTCTAATCTACACCCTTAAGGCAGGCTCACAGAGGGCAGGGTTCCATTCATTTCACCTTTGTATTTCCTGTAATCAGGACTCGCTGCCTGCTCATGGTAGGGTAGTGTTCTCTAGATGCCTTCCCTGCCTACTGAGCTGCAGTGTTTCTGATCCACACCTGCCTGACTCTTACCCAGTCTTGAAAAAAAAAAGATTTGCATCTGGCCCCAGCTGCTAAGTAAATGTCAGCTCTGCTGGGCTCCTGCTAACTGGGAAAGACTGATTCATGATAGGAAGTAATATTTTATTGTTGCTCTTGTTGATTAATAACTTTCACTTACAGAGGAGCAGTAAACAGTACGACTGCTTGTGTGGTCTTAGGCATTTTCAGCCCACTATATCGGGCACCTCCTATGTGTCTGTGAAATCAAATGTTAGAGGAAGAGATTTTCTGTTTACCACATTTAGTTCTTTTGCAGAATGATCTCTTTTTCTGAGGTGACATTTGTAGTCAGGAACCTTTTGCTCATTCATCGAGGTTTTAAAAATGAAATTTGCTTCATTTGTAAAGTTTGTTTTATTATTAATTGTATAATAAGGTCATTGGAGAATTATGCCTAAGCTTCAGGCTTAATGCCATCTTATTCATTCAAATACTATTTCTTGAGTACCTTCCTTGTGACAGGTACTCTTCTAAGTGGCAGGAACAATAAGAAAAATGAAAGAAACAAAGCCTTGGCCTTAGAGAACTTATAGACTGGCTAAGCCAATGAAGGTGCCAGCACTTGAAGTCCAGTGTGCTAAGTATTTTGAAACAAGGCACGCCCGGAAAGGAGGTTGAAGGGAGCTGTTCTAAGGGGCCTGGTCTAGGAAGGCCTCTTGGAGGAGAAAAGGAGGAGTCGGCCATAGGGGAAAATGTTTGGGCCAGGGAAGGACAACACCCAGACCCTCAGGCAGGGCTGGTGTGGAGGCAGGGAGGAAGTCAGGCAGGAAAGGTCAAATGACATGGATTTGGGGACTGCACCCCCGAGCCACAAAGGCAAGCAATGCATGTTACATGTATTTTGCCTTTCTTTAAATTCCTTCATATATGCTTGTTGTTTCAGCTGAAATGCCTGTAAGAAGTTTGGCCTTACTCATAAGAGTGTTATGAACTTCTCTTCTGTGTTTGAAATGTTTTTCCATACTGAAATTGTTATTCACATACATTTTCCCAATCCATTTATACTTCAGAAGATAATATTTGTATTAACATTTGTAGGATAGTCAAATGTACGTTTCATCTAATTTGTTATAAGTAAATGGAACTTTTCTTCAAATGACTTTCTATTTTAAAATTTCGGGTGTGTTTTGACTCCTGTGCCATTCTCAGGAATTTAATGGTGAACAGAAATAGTCAAGGCTCCTGTCCTGGTGTAGTTTATAGTCTACTGTGTGTGTGTGTGTGTGTGTTGTGTGTGTGTAGGGAGAGGTATATTTTTGTTCTTCATTTTCTTCAACTTTTGCTTTCAGTGTAGTTCAGACGTTTAAAAATTTGTGTGCATTTCTTAATCACATTTTGAGGCAAGAATACAGTATGTGAAAAGAAAGTGTGAGGAGAGTACATGGGACAGTCCTAGTCAGCCACCACACTTCCTCTGGTCACTAGAGACATCTTCCTTGCTCTGGACCCCAACATTTAACTCCCAGACTAAAGTTTTGTGCAGTATTATTCCTGTGAGTTCTCATTCTGAGAAAGAGAACTAGTCCTGGGCCAGCAGCATGAGAGACTCAGAACCAATGTGAGAATGAATTGGAACCCTGAAAACCCTTGGGTGAATGGTGGGCCTTGCCGGAAAACTCCAGAGTGGCTTCTGATCAGCATTCTTTCAGGGACTACCCAAGATCCTGTGCTTGGGGGTTAGAAAAGAATCTCAACGTATGATGTTTTCAGCCTCAAGGATTCAATTTCGGTGATCACTTTTAATAGATAAAGATGTGAGCAGTGTAGTCACCACCCCATGGCAACCACTCTGCTCAGGTTTATTTTCTCCTGTGATCCAATATAAATAATATTTTAACTGTTATCAGTACTTTCGCCCTACTTGGTTAGAATGCCCTCTTCTATCTCTGTCCATTTTTCACATATAAAATTGGCATGCATTTATAATGAATTTGGAGAGGTAAAAGGGCTTTAGGATAATGGAATTATTGTTATTAATTGCTTTATTTGCTGTGAAGCCTAGCACAGTGAGCCTAGGTTTTCCATAATGATAGTCTGATATGACTTTAAATACATCTAAGATTTACATTCCAATCTGTGGACTGTGTAGGATTGAAATGACCCAGCAATCTCCCTTCTGGGAATATACCCAGAGAAACTCAAATCACTCTATAAAAAACATACCTCCACACGCATGTTTATTGCAGCATTGTTCACAATAGCAAAAACATGGAACCAACCATGCTGCCCATCAAATGTGGACTATATAAAAAAATGTAGTATATATACACAATGGAATATTATACGGTCATAAAGAAGGACAAAATTTGAACTTCGCAGCAACTTGGATGGAGTTCGAGTCTATAATACTCAGTGATCTATTGCAGAAACAAAGATCTGAACACCACATGTACTTACTCATAAGCAGACCCCAAACGTTTATCATAACACTATAAGAAAGAGATTGGCAGTAGGGGGACACTGCTGGGGAGAGGATGCACATAACATCAATAAGGGTACCTGATCTCAAACCAGGCGAAGTGAGAACCAAAGGAAGGCCCAAATTTTACCTGTGTGATGACCGCTTATGTACCTAACCCTGAATTATACCCCACATCTTTAAAATTAAAAAATTAAAAAAGAAATGCAAGCCTATAGCATCTATATCTGGGTCCTGCTCAGCCTATTTAGGGGACCATTTCTAATGTTCTGCTTGTTTCAAGAAAGGTCATGATTTATCATTCATAAATAAATGAGGATAATTCTTTGGACATGTTTATATCTAGGAGCTCTAGTAAGAGAAGTTGGCTTTATATTTGAACTCAAATTTAATATTTTTGTCTTTAAATCCTTCCCTGGTTTCTCTGGCTTTACTACTCATCTCTGAGACTGTCCTTACAGTTCCTTAAGAATGACTGTCCCATCACAAAATCTTTTGATATTCCAGTAACAGCTCCTCCTAACCCCCACATCAGTTAGGATCTAAGATAGTTTTTTTTTTTTTTTTTTTTGAGTTGGAGTCTCACTCTGTCGTCCCGGCTGGAGTGCAGTGGCATGCTTACGGCCACCCCAGCGACATTCTGCTGGGCTCCCGCAATCCTTCCGCCTCAGCCTTCTAAGTAACTGGAACTACAGGCACGTGCTACCATGCCTGGCTAATTTTTTATTTTATTTTATTTTATTTTATTGTAGAGGTGAGGTCTCACCACGTTGCCTGGGTTGGTTTTGAACCCGCGGGCTCAGACAATCCACTTGGTTCGGCCTCCCAAAGTACTGGGATTATAGGCTGAGCCACCAAGCCCAGCCGGATAGTTCTCTTGTACTCTGAATCCTATTGTTTTTATAGTGTAGCTATTAAAACAATTGTCATAATTTTTAGGCTATAGCATTGAAATTTATATAGAATTTTATCTGTCTTGCCCTTTGGAATTTTACCTATTATCTCGATAATAGTAAATTATCAACTTTCTTCTGTCATTCTGATAGCCTGTTTTCTATACTATTCATTTTTGTTATTTTGATATTTGTGTGTTTGACATAAGTTAACATGTTATCTTCAGTCATTTGGCAAATACTGTGCCTCAAGTAGTGTTTCAGGCATGGGAAGCACTGCAGATGACAAGATAAGATCCTGTCCTCATGGAGCTACATCTTAGTAGGGGAGATAGGTAATAAAGAAGAAATGAAGCAGTGCTAATGGTGGATAAGTATAGAATGACAAGCATTGGATGCTTTTAGAGAGGGAGGGAGTTGGTGAGGTGCCCATGCATACAGAGAGGACAGGCAGAACAAAGATTCCAGGCAGAGAAAAACTTGTATTCAGCTGGGGATGGCAGGATGGCAGAGGGGCTAACTGTACTGAGAAAAGAGCATAGCAGGTGCTGAAGTGGCCAAGTTCCTGGGTCCAGGTGGAAAAGGCCTCTAATCATGCTAGTTGGAGGCTCCTGCAGGAGTCCTGTGAAAAGTGGTGGCAGTCTGCTTTCAAGTGGAAGTGGTGGAAAGTGACTGGATGTCCTTCAGTGAACTCTGAAGAGAAGGGGGAATCAGGGACCATTCCTAGGTTTTGTCTTTTGAGTGCATTTCTCAGAGAGGGGGGGCAAAGGGAAGAAGAGCTTTAGAGACAGAATCAGGAACCTGTTTGGGACCAGCTCAGTGGGATGTGTCATTAAGCATCTCAGGTAGATAGAAAACACCAGAAGCTGCTGCTCCTTGAGGGCGGCCTTCAAGTGGCCATCTGCATAGAGGGTGATTTGAGTCCCGGACCCAGTGACACAACTGGAGATCAGGTGGAAGGAGAAGGCCCAGCACTGAGCTGGGGCTGGAATGGAGGTGCAGGGGGCCCGAGATACCAAGTGGGCACCAGCTTCAGAGCCTAGAGAGTTGCTACCGATGAAATAGGGGAGAACTAGAAGAATGTGGGGATCCAGAGGCCAAGTGAAGAAATTATTCTAGATGGGCAGTGTTTTGTAGGCTTGGGCTAGTATTATTATTATTATTTTAAAATCAGTTTGGTATTTTTGTCCTGCTTATTAGATGAAATATGTTTTCTACTGTTAACTAAGTCTCCGTGCCTCTGAAAATGCCACTCTCTTTTTGTGATTGGAAACATACTCTATAATTATCCCATATGTGGTATTGAGAAGATACAAAAAAAAAATTTTAAAAAAACCTACTTATTTTGGCTGTCAGTTATAACTATGGTTTAGTTCAGGGGCCAGGAGGCTTCTCCTGAAAAGACTGAGATAGTTAATACTTTTGGCTTTATGGGAAATAAGTTCTGTGTCTCAGCTATTCAACTCTGATGCTATAGTGTAAAAACAACCACAGAAAACACATAAATGAATGAGTTTGGCTGTGTCCTATAGAACTTTATTACAAAAACAAGCAATGGGCCAGATGGCGCATGGGCTGTAGCTCTCCAGACCCTGATGTTTCAGTGTATTTCAGGATCACATTTCTAACCTTTAGGAATTAATCAGTTAGAAAGTACCATTTTGATTTTTTAAAAATTTATTTATTTATTATAAAGATGTGGGCTACACTTCAGGGTTAGGTATATAAACATTGATCATGCAGGTACCCTTGTTGATGAGGTATGCCCCTCACTCCCCTAGCAGTTTCCCTCAACTGCCAGTCCCCCCCCCCACCTCGACTGTTTTCCATTACTGCCAATCACTTTCTCTCTCTCTTTTTTTTTTTTTTTTGAGTTGGAGTCTCACCCTGTCACCCAGACTGGAGTACAGTGGCCGCTCCCGGCCACTGCAGCCTCGACCTGCTGGGCTCCGGCGATCCTTCCGCCTCAGCCTTCTGTGTAGCCGGAATTACAGACATGTGCTACCATGCCCGGCTGATTTTTTGATTTATTGTAGAGATGAGGTCTCGCTGCCCAGGCGGGTCTCGAACCCGCGGGCTCAGGCAATCCACTCACCTCAGTCTCCCAAAGGCGCGGGATTACAGGCTGAGCCACCGAGCCCGGCCAATCACTTTCTTATAGTATTATAATTGTTCAAAGTCACCTTATGAGTAAGAACATATGGAACTCAGTTCTTTGTTTCTGTGATAAATCATTGAGTATGATCGACTCCAAATCCATCCAGGTTGCTGCAAAGTACATATATTTATCGTTCTTTATGGCTGCATATGATTTTTTTCTTAATAAAGGAAACCACTTAATTTGCTACTTTATAATAAAACACCTTGTAAACAATCAGATTTCTATCAGCCAGTCTTATCCTCTGGCATGTTGAATTTAAAACGTATGTGCTTAATTCTTGATAGAGTTGCCTAAAAATCTGCAGACATGCAATCATCCTCCCACATTCCGCAGCCTCATTTACTGTCTTCAGCCTAACTGCCTTTAATCCTTTTCCATGAGTTAGTCCTCTGAATAATATATAAATTGGATTCCACAGCAAAACTAAAAGCTTGTATGTTGTACAGTTTCCTTTTTCTATGTTCTAATGATTAAGGTGCTTACATAGGGACATTTGGTTCCCTGTGAATCTCACATATGCATATATAATATATGCAGTGTATTTAACATTTACCATGAGTATAACATATGGTGCCACCACTTACTACCGCTTCTCTTTCTCAGTTTAAATACCTGATTTTAGGATTAAATAGTATACATATACTTGCACATTGCTTAAAATATTTGCCTGGTACTAAGAACTTAAAAAATACTATCTAGTCTTTCATGGAGCTGTTTAGGCGGCATGTACATAAATGAAAAACTAACCAAGGAAAGAAAAAAAAAAGCAAACTTGACTGATTCCTTGAAAAAAAAAAAGACTGCAAATATCACTGCTAGGTATATATTTAACAGAAATTAAAACATGGTAAGTGAAAAAAGTCAGTCATCAAAGGCCACCTATTGTGATTCCATTTGTATGAAATGTCCACAACAGGCAAATGAATAGAGACAGAAAGTAAACTAGTGGGTATCAGGGTCATAGTGGGAGTTGAGAACTTGGGAGTAGCTGCTAATGGGGTCAGAGTTTCTTTCTGAGATGATAAAAATGTTCTGGGCTTGGATGGTGGTGATGAATACAAAGTGCTGTGAGCATTCTAAAAACCATTGAATTGTAAATTTTAAAAGGGTGAATTTTGGCCAGATGCAGTGACTCCCATCTGTAATCTCAGCTCTTTGAGAGGCCTAGGTGAGAGAATTACTTGAGCCCAAGAGTTCGAGACCAGCCTAGGCAACATGATGAGACCTGGTCTCTACAAAAAATAAAAAAATTAGCTGGGCGAGGTAGTGCATGCCTGTAGTCCTAGCTTCTCAGGAGGCTGAAGCAGAAGGATCACCTGAATCCAGGAGATCGTGGCTGTGGTGAGCTGTGTTTATGCCACTGCACTCCAGCCTGGGTGACAGAGTAAGACCCTGACCAAAAAAAGGGAAGGGATGAATTTTATTGATGTAAATTATATCTCAATAAACAGTTATGAGAAAAGAATACAGGAGCTTCTAACTTTTTTTCTTGGCTTTGAAAGATTTTAGGTAAGACATACTTTTCTCCTTTTTTCTTTCTTTTTTTTTATTTTTTGAGAAAGCAGGATTTATTGAGAGGACAGAGAAGCTCCCATAGTGGGAGGGGACCCAAAGGGGTTGCCCTCCTTTTTTCTTTTTTCTTTTTTTTTTTTTTTTTTGAGTTGGAGTCTCATTCTGTCACCCAGACTGGAGTGTAGTGGCCACTCCCAGCCACTGCAGCCTCGACCTGCTGGGCTCCGGCGATCCTTCTGCCTCAGCCTTCCAAGTAGCTGGAACTACAGATGCGCGCTACCATGCCCGGCTGATTTTTTGATTCATTGTAGAGATGAAGTCTCGCCAAGTTGCTCAGGCGGGTCACGAACCCGCAGGCTCAAGCAATCCACTCATCTCAGCCTCCCAAAGCGCTGGGATTACAGGCTGAGCCACCGAGCCCGGCTGCCCTCCTTTTTTCTTTCATGAGCTTTATTCATCAGCCTTGATCACATGAGTTTAATAGTCTGAGTCCAGTCCCTGGTGAGCAATTGCCTAAATACTATGTACTTAGTACATGGGGGGGGCGTGGTTTTGCTTTCATTCTGTTCATGTCTCACAGCTGAAGTCATTTGGGTGTGAGATTAGCATTGAGATAGACTAAAGTGACTAGACTTGTTGAGAAGCATACTTTTATACATTGGTAAGTAACTACAGGCTACAGCTTCTGCTCAGGAGATGCTCAAGACCAGGTAATAATGAAAGCTGGTAATCTTACTACAAAGAGAGATTTTTCCAGGTGAAGATTGATGTCATTCACAAGGCATCAGGGGAAGCATGTTTGCATTGTGCCTGACTATATTAGCATCTGGATAAACTAGTGACAAAGATTTTCAGCCTCATTATTTTAGGAGACTTAATATTCAACTCATTTGTTTATTATGTGTACATAGAATTTTTTTAAAAGCATGAGTTACTTTTATTTTTAAAAAGTACCTTAAAAAATTCCAAAATATTGAATTATTCTTCAACACCTTCTTAGAAGTTACATTAGCATTAGCATCTTGCTGTATGCACTGTGTCTTATAATTTAGCAAAATTATGTATAGGGGATACCCCAGAAAACTGGAATTTATTTATTTAAAAAATTGTGTATTTATTCTTACATGTTTAAACTTCAGTCATCTTCAAAGTATTCTCCATTTGATGCAGTACACTATCGAGGTACTTTTTCCACTGCCCAAAACAGTTTTCAGCTCATCAATGTTGATGTCTTTTCATGCTTCTGCCATTTTTTGTTTCACCTTTTCACATATCAGTAAGAGGTTTCCCTTTGAGGACTTTTTTTTTCAATCTGAGGAAACAAAAAAAAAGTCACTTGGGGTGTGATTGGGTGAATAGGGAGGATGAGGCAAAAAGGTGGTCAAAAACTGCTGAAACCTCAGTGTGGTGTGAGCTGGTACACTCGTAAATAACCCAACAAGAAATGATCAAACACTTTAAAAGAATCTCCAAAAAAAATTCACTGAAGCCAAATTTAGCCTTTTACAACAATACAAGTTGATACACGGATGCCAATGGATACCTAGAACAGTAACCTAGCTGGGGAAGCCTGTACTACAAGGTACTGACCCTCCAAAAGATAATTCTGGGTTTTTTGGGGTGTCCCCCCTTGTGTATTTGTAACAAGCTACAAAGTCATTCTTGTATCATAATTTAAAAAGAAACAAAAACAATCCTTTTAAAAATCAACTGTGCTCTACAACTCATTTTCAGACTTCTGTGTACATAAAAATAAATTGGAGCTCATTAAAAATGTGATTTTCCTACATACCCACCTCCTCCCAAGATTGGCTCAAATTTTTAAGTAACATCCCAGATGCTTCTGAGGAGCAGAGTTTGCCCTGTGATAAATCATGCTTTAGGGGCTCCAGGCAATAGAGGATTGCTAAAGTGTTCTTCACATTACCATAGGCAATTAATAGGCATCAAGATATTTTCCAGCCATTTGATATTAGAAGTAGACATTCACACTCTTATTCTGCTATTAGAAAACAGTAGTAGTATTTTCTGACCAACATAACACTTCACAGGGTGAAATTATCACCTTTGTCACCCTTGCCAGTGTCTCTGTGCTATCAATAGATCCTTGCAGCCCTGTCTCTGCCTCTTCTTTGCAGATTTCCTTTGACCTCGCTGAGTATACTGCAGATGTCGATGGGGTTGGTACTTTACGGCTTCTAGATGCAGTTAAGACCTGTGGCCTTATCAACTCTGTGAAGTTCTACCAAGCCTCAACAAGTGAACTTTATGGGAAAGTGCAAGAAATACCCCAGAAGGAGACTACCCCTTTCTATCCTCGGTCACCCTATGGTGAGAATGCATGTTCACAGCTGTGTGTGTGCGAGGTTTTCTCTGTGGGCATGGGGGGGGGTTTGCTTTCATTCTGTTCATGTCTCACGGCTGAAGTCATTTGGGTGTGAGATTAGCATTGAGATAGACTAAAGTGACTAGACTTGTTGAGAAGCATACTTTTATACATTGGTAAGTAACTACAAGTATTTGCTGCCATTGCCTCCGGGGTGAAATTACCATCTCACTTCACCAATCTGTGTTCATTCAACCTTTCCATACAGATAGCTTTAAAAGGAAAATTAGACCCAACATGATACTTTTTCTTGAATGATGTGAGAGTGTGCTGAAGTGATGAGGTTTCATGTTTTTTGTATCCCTGAGCACAAATTATTTTTTTAAAAAAAAACTATTACTTCTAACATATTTCTAAAGAGAACTTTCATGAAGAGACTTAAGTTATAAAATTTCAAAGCAGTTTGAATGTTAAGAACCCCACTTTTGGTCATTGCCTTGCTAAGCTGTGGTTTGGCCATTTGATCTTTGAACTATGGTCAGGTCATGTTTTCTTAAGCTTTGGCCCCCTCCCCTACCTTGGGGAAGTGAATCTCCTCTTTCTCTCTCTCTCCAATTTACTTTCTAAATAAACTATATTTTTTAATCTAAAAAAAAAGAACCCCAATTTTTTTCTTTCTAATTTCTCAAACCCCCCAAAAAAGGGGTGTAGTGTGCACATTGTAGTTTAAAAATTTTTAATATTTCCTTGTGAATGTGATTAACTGTCATGGAACCTTTACTTTGTCTTTGGCTTTTGATTTTTGTTTTCTACAAATTATACTTTTAGCAAGTTGTAACTGTTTAAGATAAGTGAAAATCATCTCAACATTTGTCTTTAGTAGTAAACCACTGCTTTAAAAAAATTATCCCAACAGGGGCAGCAAAACTCTATGCCTATTGGATTGTGGTGAACTTCCGTGAGGCATATAACCTCTTTGCAGTGAATGGCATTCTCTTCAATCATGAGAGTCCAAGAAGAGGTTCGTAAACATATTAATTGAATTTCTGATTTTAATGACAACAAAAAGTTGTATATTCTGTATACGTGAAAAATTTCACATCTATTCTAACTATGAGGAAAGTAAGAAGTGGTAAATGAAGATATATAAATTTAACTTTAGACTTATTAATTTTAAGTTTGTGGGGGTTTTTAATTCAACATGCAAAATGATCAATGTTACAGTTGTAATTTTCTTTAGTAGGTCTTGTCAAGCATGTTTTCACTCTGAGTATTAGGAAGTTTCCATATGAATGCAAAGAAATAAGCAATAAACGAATGGTTGTTTCTAGAAAATACTCCTATTCACATAGACTCAATTTGTAGAATCTGTATTATTTTTTATTTGAATTAGTTGCGTATTCAATATTCTTTAGATTTCATTAAACAGGTAGCCAGAAATTACTGTGCTTCTATAGTGTATTTTAAGCTGAATTCAAAATAAGTTCTTTTTACAGTTTTTTTAAATTGACTCAGTAATTGTACATCTTTATGGAATACATGGTAATGTTTGGAGACATATAATATATAGTGATCAAATCAGGGTAATTAGCACATCCATAACCTCAAACATTTATCATGTTTGTGTTGGAAATATTCAAAATTCTCTTTTCCAGCTAATTGAAAATATATAATAAATTATTGTTAACTATAATCACCCTATGGTGCAGTGGAACACTAGAATTTATCCCTTATATCTAGTGGTAATTTTGTATCCTTTCACAAATCTCTTTCTATCCTCCCAAACTCCCTGAAATTAGTTCTTGTATTTAGAAACATTTTCAGGTTTTTTTGGAAAACCATATTTGTTTTCATTGGCTTGTTGCCTTTTCATAGTTGTCAATGAGACTGTAGCAACTTGCTTGCTTTCTTATTCCTAGTATTAGGTTTTAAATAAGAAAATGTGGACTTACAGCGTTACTTCCTTTTTTTTTTTTTGAGTTGGAGTCTCACTCTGTCGCCCAGACTGGAATGCAGTGGCCGCTCCTGGCCACTGCAGCCTCGACCTGCTGGACTCCGGCGATCCTTCAGCCTCAGCCTTATAGCGTTACTTCTGATTTACTGAAGCATGAGAAACCTTTACAAAGCATGAACAGAATAAAAATTTTTTGTAAATCTTCCAAGAAGTTTTATTAAATTTCACATCATTTAGTCTTTTAGTCTGAGAATGAGAAGTTCAATATTATAAGTTATTTCATGTCCGATGACTAGTAATGCTTGTAATTTTTCAGTGAAATTTTATGTGACTGTATAGCTTCCTAATTAAACCAACAAGTCATGAAGAAAGATTAAAGTGACAGGTTTATAAAGGTATCTTTAGCGTCAGTACATTTTTATTTTATAATTGCTTAAGTTAAAAATTCCCTTGATGGACTGTTAAAGTGTAAGAACTAGCCTGTCAAGTTTCCCAAAAGGAAAACAAGTTAACAAACAGTGAAAACATTTCTTTAATTAATTTTATAGTTCTGTTTGTCCATAGTAAGGGGAAAAGGAAAAGGAATATCTTAGCTATCTTTGCATTTGGTTTGCAGGGTGCTCAGGGAATCTAATTTGTTCAGTAAATGGTAATCTCTGCTTTTTTTCTCACAAACATGTTTATACATGTTGTTTGGGATTCTGTATTCTTCCCCCACCCTCAACTTTTCCACACCTTTTAAAGAGCAAAAACATAAATAAAAGTTAAGTGTTGTGGATGAGGTTAGGATAGAGAAAAGCATTCATAGGTTGTAGAATAAAAGGATAAATTTAGATATAACTCCCCCAACCCTGTTTGTATACTTCATAATGAGAACTGTTTTGTTTTGTAAATGTTAATCACTTGCTTTAAAAAAAAAAGTTAATAATGCTTCTTTATTTAAAGAAAATTTAAAAGTAGAAGAAGGGTATAAGGAGAAAAGAAAAAGTTCCATCCCTCATTCTAAATACTGGCTCCATCACCAGACCCTACTGTTAACATTCCTTCAGAAAATTTCCATGTATCATTAAACATACAAAGAGAATTCTCCTATACAGATTGCTCTGCAGCTTAAGGCTTCTATTAAATATTTGTAAAGAACTTGACCTTGTAGCATACACCATTTGTTTTCTTATTATATACCTGGAAATTAATGGTATTCCATTTATTACTCAATGTGTATAATCAAATGTAAAAAAGGTATATGTGAAAATCATGTTAATACTTACTTTGATAAGGTATCTAATGACTGATATTTATAGCAGTTCATCAAACTTGAAAATTAATTCCTATATTAATTTTATCTGACAGTAATGTTGTTTTGTCAAGATTAATTGTTTTCTGAAGAGATTTCTTGGCAGACTGAGAATTCCTTAATGGCAGGACTGTATTGTACTCTCTAGCTTCAAAACTGTGCCTAGTTGCTAATAAGCATTCAGAAAATATTTTTAAATGAATGAATATCTTATGTTTCAGTAAAACTTTATTGACTTGAAAGCTGGGTGGCCTGAATCAAAGAACAGTAGGCAGGATAATTTTAAATAATTGTTTTATTGATTTCATGCATACAGTAATGAATAAACTATTATGAGGTAAAGATTCAGACTGATGCACTTAAATAAACAGATACAATTTATTTTGAGTTAATGGTCTTAGTTTGCCCTCAATTTGCTGTGTTACTTTAAGTGAGTTTATTTTCTTAAGTTGATTGAGCATGTATACAACTATTCCCTTGGGCCCTGTTATTATAGGGAACAAACTCTTTTTTTTTTTGGATAGTGAGGTGGTAAACCTCAATCTGGTCCTAGGTATGCAATCACAAATGCCCAATTTGTAGAGCCCAAGTTGTTGCAGTTTTGGTGGGACATGTACTTTTTCTCAAAAATAACTGATAAAGCCCTATTTGATTTCATGAATAATGACATGAGAATTTCTGATGTCAGAAATTTCAACTCCTTTTTAAAGGTGTGAAAGAAGTATTTTTCATATGAAGATAGACTTGACCAGAGGTTGTCAAACTATGACTCATGCCTACAAATCTATTGTTGTAAATAAAATTTTATTGGAACACCGCCAGATCCGTTTGGTTACATATTGACTATAACTGCTTTCACACTATAGAGTCACGTAGGCTGCAGAGCCCAAAATATTTACTGTCTGGGCCTTTAGGAAAATATTTGCTGGCCCCAACTGTAGACAGCTGAATCCTCAACATCCAAGAAACTTGGAGTTGAGTTTATTGTAGGATTTTCTCAAGGTAGTAAGGTAGTCTTTTAGAAAGGTTTCCTACAAATGCTCATAGTGAATCAGACCTTAAGCAGAATTCCCGAAGTGTTTTGGTCACTTGGATTTCTATTGTCCTTTACTGATATACCGAGTGACCAAGTGCTCTAAAGGACAAGCCCTGTGACTTAGCGCTTTCAAGGAAAGCCACTTGTCAGTGAGGTATGAAATCAGACAAGCTAGTAACTCACCACAAATCAGCACAGTTCATCCCAACAGCCCTGCTCCTGAGCTAGGATGCCTTCTTACTATGTTTTTGGCTGCCTTATGTGTCTTTTCTCCATTCCAATCCTATTTGGTTTTCTTTTTTTAAGAACTTTTTAAAATTTAGGTTTTCTTTTTAAATATATTTGCTTTGAGAACTGTATAATACCTCTTGAGATAGTTGGAATCACCTGTGTTAGCATCAAGTCAACAGTCAGAAATCATTGATCTAGGGAATAGAGCCAGTAAGTCATTGGCTTGGCCTTTTTGTCCCTCAGCTAGCCTTCCAGTCAGCCTGGCTATGAAAGTAAAAGGATGGATCCTCTTGTGCTCTGGGTTGTGGTTTAGAAAATAGAGGCACTTTAGTAATATTTATTATAAATTAATAATGAAAAGTAGCTAAAATTTTGGAATTCTATATCCATAGCAAGGAAAGATATATAGTAGTATATGTTTTGTGAATAACTGTCACTATATATTACATACTGATATTCACAGACTTTAATTAGGTGCTTTTATTAGTACAGACTCAGTTTTTTAAAATAAAAATTAGGTAGTCTTGCATAACAGCCTTCTATTCAGTCACAGGCCACATCTACTACAGTGGTCCCATGAGATTGTAATACCATATTTTTACTGTACTTTCTATATGTTTAGATATGCTTAGATGCACAGATACAGGCATACTTTATTTTATTGTGTTTTACAGGCACTGTCTTTTTTTTTTTAAACAAATGAAAAGTTTGTTGAAACTCTGCATCCAGAGAATCTATTGGTGGCATATCTTATTGTGCTTCACAGATGCTGTCTCTTTAAAACAAAACAAAACAAAACAAAAACAAATTAGTTTGTAGCAACCCTGCATCCAGAAAAATCTATCAGTGCCATTTTTCCAACTGAGTGTACTTACTTCTTGTCTCTGTGTCACGTTTTTATAATTCTTACAACATCAAAAACGTTTTTGTTATTATGGGAGTTATGATGATCTGCGGTCAGTGATCTTTGATGTTGCTATTTGTTTTGGGGTGCCACAAACTATGCCCTTAGAAGACAGCAAACTTTATAAATGTTTGTGTTCTGACTTCTCTAGAAACTGACTATTGTTGTATCTCTTTCTCTCTCCTCAGACCTTTCTTTCCTCTGAGACACAACAGTATTAAAATTAGGTCTATTAATAGCCCTACAATGGACTCTTATGTTTTTAAGTGAAAGGAAGAGTCACATGTCTCACTCTTAAAACAAAGACCAGAAATATTGAAACTTAGTGAAGAAGGCATGTTGAATGATGAGATGGGCTGAAAGCTAGGCCTCTTGTTCCAAACATCTGTATTTGGTGTCCCTTCCAGCTGCCTTCAAACATTTGCTCTAATATACACTGAAGGCTATTGTTTAAATTTGTTTAAAAATTCAAAGAAAAAAATCCATTCTATCAAAAAAGTACTAAAAACCACACCATTGCCTACATAGTTTCACTTACCAAGATCTGGTGAATCAAGTAGAGGGACTGAAATTACTGAGTGGATATATAGCTAGTTGGTAAAACAGCAGCAACGTTTGAGAGGAATGACTCCAGTTCTCAAGTGGATAAATGCTATTAAACAGCATTGCATGTTGCAGAAAAATCTTTCATGAAAGGAAACAGTTACAGATGCAACAAACTTCGTTGTTGTCATATTTTAAGAAATTGCCATAGTCGGCCAGGCACAATGACTCACAGTTGTAATTCCAGCTCTTTGGGAGGCTGAGGTGGAAGGACTTGAGCCCAGCAGTTCAAGACCAGTATGGGCAGCATAGTGAGACCACACCCTTAAAAAATAAAAAATAAGCCAGGCTACTTGTGAAGATGAGGCAGAAGGATTGCCTGAGCCCAGGAAATCAAGGATGCAGTAAGCCACAGTCGTGCCACTGCATTCCAGCCAGGGTGATGGAGTGATACCCCAACTCAACAACAAAAAAAGAAAAGAAAAGAAAAGAAAAAATTGCATAGTTACCCCAGTCTTCAGCAACCACCACCCTGATCATTCAGCAGCCATCAACATCAAGGCAAGATACTCCACCAGCACAAAGCGTACAATTTGCTGAAGACTCAGATGATCATTTGCATTTTTTTAAGCAATAAAGTCTTTTTTAGTTAATGTCATACAGTGATGGTGTTCTTTTAGACATACTCCTACTGCACATTTAGTAGACTACAGTATAGTATAAACATAACTCTTATGTGCCTTGGGAAACCAAAAACTTCATGTGACTTGCTTTATTGTGACACTCGCTTTATTGCAGTGATCTGAAAACTGAACCCACAGTATCTCTCTGAGGTATGCCTACAGTATTTAGTGCAGTGACACGTTGTGCAGGTTTATAGCCTAGAAGCAATAGGCTCTGCCATGTATCTTGGGTGCGTAGGAAGCTGTATCATCTTGATTTATATAAGTATACTCTATGTTGTTTGCAAAATGATGAAATTATCTAAATGCATTTCTGAGAATGTATCATACCTCTGGTAAGTGGCACATGACTGAACTATTTATTTTTTCATTAAAAGTACAGTAGTCACCCATTAACTGAAGTTTTGCTTCCTTTGGTTCGAAAAATAGTAAATGAGAAATTTCAGAAATAAACATTTTATAAGTTTTAAATTGAGTGCCATTCTGAGTAGCTTGATGAAATTTTACTCACTCTGCCTGTCAGTCAGTTAGTAGTCTTCTTGGTTATCAGATCAACTGTTGAGGTTGTAATGCTTGTGCAAGTCACCCTTATTTTACTTAATAATGGTCCTAGAATGCAAAAACAATGATGTTGGCAGTTCAGATTTTGCCAAAAAGAAGGTGTAAAATTTTTTTCTTTAAAAAATAGGTCAACATTCTCAACTTAATAAGAAAAAATTGTGGGTTGCATTGGCTAAGGTCTACATAAGAACAACTCTTTTATTCATGAAATTGGGATGAAGCAAAAGGAAATTCATGCTAGTTTTGCTTGTTGCACCTCAGACTGTGAAAGTTATGATCATAGTGCATGATGAGAGTGCTCAGTCAGATGGAAAAGGAGTTAAACTATGGGTAGAAGATCTGAGCGGAAATGTGTTCCAGTTGATGGCATTCAGGTTCAGGACTATCTGTGGTTTCAGACATCCACTGGGGGGCTTGGATCGTATCCCCTACAGAGAAGAGGGACTACTGTAAATTCTTTATTTCAATGATAAATTACAGAATGCTGGACATGTATCTGAAGAACTTTTTTCTCTCATATTGTTTCTCCAAACTTGAACTTTTGTGTTTGCCTGACTGTTTCACTTACATATCTCTATACTTATATTTACATAAACATACAGTGTTCTACTTGCCACAAATGGGGATATGGTGACAGCTTTCTACTGGAAATACAGATTTATATATTCACTATTTAGTGATGTTTTTGTTTACTTAGAAATATTTGATTTATTTAAGGAAACTGACAGGTTATTAATTGTTTTTGAAAAACTAAAGAGTTAATAAGATTGCTGTCATAAAGATGTTAATTATATAAATTGAACTGTGGGAAAAATACTGAGAAGTTTTTAAAATTTAAAGTAGCTCATAAATAAGGATATTAGAATTTCTTTTCAAATATATTATTTACTAATAACAAAATTTACTCTTTAATTTAAAATTATTCTACAAATTGGAAAATTAAAAATAAGGCTGTTTTGTAATGCTAACAGTAATAGTTCTAGTTCTGATTGCTTATTACCTTAGAAGGTAAAGTAACAAGAATGATTACTAGTCATCACCTGCATAATGTAACCAGTTTGCTAATTAAGTATAATTTTTAGCATATTGGGAAAGTACTTTGCCATATTATGAATACAAATTTGATGACTTAAAAAAAATTATAAATAACTAACATGAGAATATTCCAAATTAAGGAAAAAACATTTTGCATGATAATTAAGGGGAAACAAAAAGCATATCTTACCTTCTGCTTTCAAAAGGTCAAAAAAAGTGATGATTAAATTAAGCTTGATTTCCTGACTTTGATAATGGTAGCCAATGTGGGTAAAAGTCAAAATACAGATACTATTCAGCATTCTTTTTTTTTTAATGTGCCATTTCAGTTTTCAAGATGAGTGTGAAATTAGTAACTTAGATTTCTTTCACTAAGGGGAATAGCCTAGGTTTCTTACAGATTTCAGGGTCTCTGTCCTGGAAAAGAAAGAAGGGCCAGCCAGGAGTATGCATCGTGAAAGAACTGTGAACTGGTCCGGTTTTTACCCTGAACACTGGCTTTGCAGGAGGTCAGTTGATTTCCAGCCTTTTGATGAGGATAGTTTTCTTATACTGACTCATCTTAGTCCTCCGATCGTTAGGAAAGTCTGGGCAATAATACAGTGACTGCTACTTTCAGATTTGATCAAGGAGGTCATGTTTGCCTGTTTGTGCCTACCCTCATGGGCCAGTTTGCCAGCTGTGAGTCACTCTCAGTGATTGGCTTCATCCCTGGATACCTTTAGCCTGAGTAAGAAATCATGCTCCATGTTGACAGTGTATTTTTTCCATTCTCCTCCCACTCTTTTTCTTCTCTTTGTTAAGTATTTAAGAATGGGACACTGACTTAACTCTGGATAAAGTTTTCTCTCCCCTCCATAGGCTTTCTCCTTCTCTCTCTTCTCCCACGCTTGCCTAACTCCTAACCCTGGCTCTTTTCTGCTTGTCCTGTAGACTTGTGCTCCTTCTCTTTGGCCACGGGGCTTGTCAAAGACACCATCACTGCCTTCTTACTCTAAGAGCTGTACACTAGAATTAGAATTTCCAAAGAGTCTAGTGAATAACACTGGGAGGCTGGTACATGTGCTCATTTTATTTTTTGTCTCATTATTAGTCAAGAAGAATTTAAAAAAATCATTTCCCTGCTGAGAAATCAGAGTAGTTTGACTATTATCATCATCATCATTGTCATCGTCATTGATGTAATTCAAAATGTTATACCTATCAGCTGTTTGTGTTGCATTTGAATAATGATTTAATACTCTAAAAGCACTGTTAGAGACATTTTGACTAATTTTTTTAACTTCTTCACATTTTATGTGTATGTGTAAATGTAATTTACAGACCTATTTTTCTCATTTTTATTTTAAAAATGTATGTTAATCCATTTGATACGATTATTTCTTTAAAAGAGCTTCTAGAGAATGGCTAGTTTACATCCACCTATGTGTAGTCTCCCCAAATACTCTCAGAACTGATGAGATCTATAGGAATTTATAGGTTATTTCATCTCATTGTTTTCATCAATAAAGAAACTAAAGCAGCAGGTGATTGAGTTGTCCAAGGTCATAAACCTAATAAACATTAAGCTAGAAGTAATCCTAGCAGATGCCCATGTTAACATTGTTCATATTTGTGGAAATAGCATCTATATGTATTTTACGGTTGAACTGGAGGAAACAAACTTCTGTGATGTAGAGTGGGTACTTGGACTTTGCAGCAAATGGAGTGGAGAAGTTGGAAATTTAACATCTCAGTTGTTTCTTGTAAAAGATGGTTAATTTGATTGAAGGCAATATTCCTTTCAGACATTTAGCAGAAACAATTACAATAAAACATTTATTAATAATAATAAAATACAGATGTATGAGACAGCCTATCTTGAGAATCATCAAGAAGTTGACAATGAGAAGAAATAGAACTAATATAATATACATTAAAAATCATGTGGTAATAAGAAGTTATAAAGTACTTTAAATATACCTATAATTAACAGTTTGAGACTACCACAAATGGATGGTGTACTACCACTGTTTAGATATCGAGCCATTTCTAGATGATATAGCACATTCCTCTAACTATGGGCTTCATAAGAAATCATATATATTAGTCTAAACACAGTATTCACCTAACTGAAAGAATCTGACATTTTAAGGTTCATGAACTTGTGGTTTTGAGTTTTCGTTTTGAGAATTTTTTTTTTTTGAGTTGGAATCGCACTCTGTCACCCAGACTGGAGTGCAGTGGCCACTCCCAGCCACTGCAGCCTCGACCTGCTGGACTCTGGCAATCCTTCCACCTCAGCCTTCCAGTAGCTGGAACTACAGATGTGCGCTACCACGCCCGGCTAATTTTTTGATTTATTGTAGAGATGAAATCTCGCCAAGTTGCCCAGGTGGCTCTCGAACCCTCAGGCTCAGGCAAACCACTCACCTCAGCCTCCCAAAGCGCAGGCTTACAGGCTGAGCCACCGAGCTCGGCTGAGCAATTTTTTTTTTTTTTTAGCTGCCAAGTACTTTGCTTTGTAAAATGTCTATCTTTATTATTATAAATTAATCTTCAGAATTTTTAAAACTATAATTTATGTAAAAATTCACTAAAATCATAGTAAAATTTTGGATAATTTTTCTCTTGATTTTTTCTAAAGGTTATTCTTTTGTGTTGCTGTAAAAATAAGCTTAATACTCTAGGCTATTGCTCTCAATTTTGGGTGGAGGAATGAGAGGTGGGTAGAGAGTGACTTTGCCCTTCAGAGGACATGTGGCAGGGTCTGGAGATGTTTTTGATTGCTACAACTGGAGATGACCTCCTACTGGTATCTGGTGGATAGAAGCTAGAGTACTGCTGAGCATCCTACAGTGTGCCAAACAGCCCCCATAACAAAGAATTATTCAGTTCAGAATGTTGATTGCAATGATGATAAGAAACCGTGTCCTAGGATTCCACCTCTCAAAATGGCCTTACAGAATATGTATAAATGTCATTTGTAACAGTAGAATCTTATTAAAAAATGAATTTTTTTTTCTTTTGAGCAGCAGCATGATATGAAACATAATTTGAAATAGTGTTTATATTAAAGCTTAGCCAAAGTGAAGCGTCAGTGCATTGCTGCTAAATGAAAATACCATCTCCCTTCCGCATAACATAAGACATTTATGCCATGGAAAGATTGATTTTATCTGCCTATCAGCTCCTTTAATCATGTCTAATGAGTGTGAACGAAAAAGAACATTTTCACCCCAACAAAGGTGGGATTGTAAGCTCAATAAGTATATGTCTATAAGTGGAAAATAAAGTAAGATCTCATTTTTTTAACATATCACTTTGACTTTGCAGTAACTTCTTCATAGAATTTTAACAAACACGTGAACACAGAAGAAAGACGTTCTGATTTAAATAATTCCCTATGAAGCTCTTTAGCCTTAACTATTCTGGTCTACTACAAGTCAGACCCAGCTCAGGGAAACCCAGGAAGCAGAGTTGCAATATCAGGACTCTCCTAATCATTGGAAGCTGAATTCTCACTTGGGCCACCCAGTGATCCACAGAGCCAAGTTATGGCAGGTCTGGGACCCTCCCTCACATCCAGAATCAAAGAACATTTTTATCTTTTTGTTATTAGTTATAAGAACAATTTTTTCCTTTTGGAATAAGTTGTAGAGTTCATGTTCTGACTTTGTTATAAAACAATTAGAACTGACTCAAGATTATCTTCCAATGCATAGAATTATAGTAATGTTAATGTGAGAGGTTTGCACTGTGAGAATTTTCCTTTAGAATTATTAGAATTCATAGATACCTTAGTACTTTAGGGGATAATAGAATATGTGATAGAAATGAAATAACTGGAACTTGTTTTCACTTAATGATAATAGACAGAAAAGACTCTCCTTTCTCTCTGTATGAATATCATATATAATACATGTATAAATAAAATTATCTTTAAAAAAATTACTGAGTTGGGCCAGGTGTGATGGCTTACTTTTGTAATTCCCAGTATTTTGGGAGGTCAATGTGGGAGGATTGCTTGAGACCAGGAGTTCAGGTCCAGCGTGGGCAAAATAATGAGACCCTGTCTCTACAAAAAAAAAATAAATAAATAATACTAGCCAGGTGTGGTGGCATGCCCCTGTAGTGCTAGTTACTCAAAACGCTGAGGCAGGAGTATTATTTGAGTCCAGAAGTTTGAGGTTACAGTGAGACATGATCTTGTCACTGCACTCCAACCTGAGCAACAGTGAGACTCTGTCTCTAGGAAAAAAAAAATTACTGAGTATTTGCTAGTCTGACAGGCAAATTCAAATCATGCCACTATGGAAGTATCAAGAAACCAACAAACCAATATCAAACAGCTCAATATTTTATTTGTATTTCTATCTCTCAAAGGCACTTTGTGTTTTGTTTTTTTACATGGACACCAGAGCCCTAAATTATTGAAAAAAATTTTAACTGCCCATTGTGAAATTAGGAGATGAAGTAATCTCTTGCTGGAGCTCAGTAGAGCATTATAGGTTTTACACAATGCCATTTTGTCTGTTCGTAAATGGTTAGATTGTTGGCCACTACCCTTGGACCCACTAGGTCCTGGGTGGCCTTTCTGGTTGGGGCACAAGTGACATCATCTGGTTTACCATTGCATTTGTAGACTATGATACTTCACGGATGACATGTACACTTGGCGATCACATAGCTGTCTGGCCCATGTTATTCTCTGTGGAGAGATGAGGTGTAATTGCTTAAACATAAAAGACTTTTGAAGCAATACTAATGGAGGTGGTTATTACCACCAAACAGAATGAAGTCCCTCCCACCTACTGAGGTGAGACTTCTGGGATTGGTAAATTGCATTCAAGGTTTTCTTTTTTAATGTTTTTATGATTTATGTGACATTTGTGTTTGAAACCAAACTGCTAATCGCACACAGCACAGCTCTCTGCATTATAACCAGGCAGTGTACACAGAGAGCTCGATCACTCTGTGGCTCTTTGCATTTTTGCAAGTTACTTCCTGAGACCTCAGTCTCCTCATCTGCACATTGGGAGGATAACAGTGCCCACCTGATAGGGGCAACGTGGCGATCACCTGCCTTATCAATCATAGGATGATTCTGTCCGCCTCATAGGGGTGTTGTGGCAGTCACCTGTGTTATCAACCATAGGATGAGAGTGCCCACCTGACAGGGGCAATGTAGTGATCACCTGCCTTGTCAACCACTGTGAAGGCAACAGAAAGCTCATAGAGGGAAGAGTGATACAGTCGCTGATAGATTTTGAAGATTTGTTTGTTTCCTTTTTACCTCTTTTGTTCTCTCTTCCTGTATTTTCAATGCTGAATCCTAGAGAATTAGTTTCATTAACCATCACCCTACCAAGGTGAAAGACACAGTTGGAGCCAATTCTGTTAGTGGGATTCTGATGCTACTAGAAGAGAAAGGCAAGAAAGGTGAGTGCGGCAGGGCCAACCAGCTGGAGATGGTTGTAAACCAAAGCCAGGAATCTAAGTGATGCTTAGTTACTGAGGCATCCGTGAACTGCAAAGAGATAAAATGTAAGTAGTATTGGAGAATTGCTGGAATTATAGGAAAAGCCATTTACAGATGAGATTTTAGCAGGTAAACCAGCTAACATTTGAATTAAGGAAGTCAAAAAAAGAAGATGATGAATGAAAGTTTTATGGATAAATATCAAGGATTCATGAAAGACCCTTGAGAAAATTAATGAAACCCTCAAGTAGTTTTTAAAATGATACATATATTTTTATTAATGGTCCTGTGGAAATCTTACTTGAAGCACGTATAGTGTCAACAAAATTACAAAGCAGGGAAAAAAAAACCATTTTGCTTTGTGAGGTCCAATTATAACTTAAGTTTTACTAATTATAAGTTACACACTTTTTTGAAAACATTTTGCTTTTTTGTCAAAATTTATCTTAAATCAGAGCTTTCTTTTCTATATTTGTTATGGAATATTGTTCCTTAATTGGTTCAGATAAAGACACAGAAGTATTCAACTACTTGAATTCAATTCAGGTTCCACCACTTGCTAGATGAGTGACTGTCAAGTTTCTTAATCTGAGTCTCAGTTTTCTCATCTGTAAAATGGAATAATCATAGTCTTCACTTAGGGTTGTTATGAGCATTAAAAGAAAGAGTATAAATACAATTACTAGCACATCATTATTATTACCACCGCTACTACTCTTGTCCCACCTAGAAACGTACAATTTGTGCTACCTTACAATTTAAAATGTCATAATAATAAAGGGGAAACTGAATAAAGGGACAGACAGCTGTTTTCCCTGAGCAAGTTAAAAAGTTAAGCTTTCAGAGCTTGGCAAGTGATAATTAAAGTAGATAAGACTTGACAGAGTAACTGACGGGATGTTGGCTATCAAGTGTTAGAAGAATGTTCTGAGCTCCTGTTGTTGATGGGCTGTTTAATTCCCAGGCATTGGTAAATAGACATTCCTGGTGTGGACAGACCCTAATGATGCTGAAAGTGAAAGATTTCCAGAGTGAGCATAATTTTATGTTAAAGAAGACTTATTTCTGCCTTCGGTTTTTTTTTGTTTGTTTGTTGTTTTTAAATGTCCTCTGGTAAATTTGTGACTTCTGAAGAGGCACAAAAGCAGGATGTATATGAGCACATTGAGCCCATTAGGGGGATGCAAGTGAAAATACAGTCCAGTAACAAAAAGCCCTCCCTGGCAGTGAGAAGGGTAGGTCTGCAGCATGACATTACCAATGGAATAGGGAAGCCCCCATGTTTACATGATGTTAAAGAAGACTGAGTAGAGGTACACTGGAAACAGTGTGACCCTGGTCCAGGTGCCTCTTATGATCCTAATAGTTAATTTGCACAAAAGGAATTAACCTTTTCTTTAAGGAAAATAATTGTGTTTCTCAAAGGAGCACTGGTTAATTTTATTGGAAGAAGACAGTGTGGGTCACCAAAAACCTTAGTATTAACATTTTCCCATGCAGGGCCATAGGACTGAATGTGCAGAAGTTCACAGAGGACATTTATTCTGGAGTGCTAGACACTGAGAAATCTGGAAGCACAAGGAAATGTTTCCTGTAGGAAGGAAATATAAGACAGGGAACTGAAAATTAGAAAGCAGAATATCATCTTCTATACCCAGAACTAAAATGAGCTAATACACCTATTTAAAAAATGGTGTATACTTCTCTTTAAAAAATGAACAAGAAGACTGATTAGACACTGATGAATTTCACTGCATTAATTAAGATTGATGGCTATGAAAATGAAATTGCTTTTCTGGACCACTTTGAGGACCACACTGGGGATTGGCAGAGTTGAGCGCTCCCCATGAATTGGGAATTCAGTGGCACCCCTGCCTGGAGGATAGCCGCTAACACATGTCTGAGTTTGGCTGTGACTGTTCACTTTGTAGTTTTACTCAGTAAGACAATGTGGCTTCCTAGGAGACCCAGGTGGCTGTGCCTGCCACACACTCCTCATTCCTCCAGTTGACAAGTGAGCACGCCCTGTGGCCTCTTCCCTCAAAGCCTCCATCATCTGCGTGATGTTTTCAGCATATCCGCTTTTCCTTTGCTGTATTCTAAGTGCATCTAAGACTTTTTTTTTGTTTTTTTTTGAATCAGAGTCTCACTCTTGCCCTGGCTGGATTGCAGTGACACGCTCACAGCTACCGCAGCCTAGACCTGCTGGGCTTAGCTGATTCTTCCACTTCAGCCTTCCTAGTAGCTGGAACTACAGGCGTGTGCTACCATGCCCAGCTTATTTTTTGATTTATTGTAAAGACGAGGTCTCAACAAGTTGCCCAGGCTGTCCTGGAACCCCTGAGCTCAGGCAGTCCTCTTGCTTGGCCTCCCAAAGTGCTGGGATTACGGCCTTGAGCCACTGCGCCCGGCAAGACTGGAATTTTAAAACACAAATCCTTCTTGAGAAGTTTAGAGTGCTGCTGAACTAATTGCTTACATCTTTTAAAAGTTTCAAATTACAGGACTGTTAGTAATACTAGTAATGGTAATGATTGCATAGCAGCTAACAGCTATTTAGCCCTAACCACATGTCAGATACTCTGCCCTTCATCTCTTTTAATCCTCATAATACGAGGGGGACTCAAAAAAACCCAGAATTATTTTGTAGAACAAGCTTTCCCCAGTAGGTAAATGTTCTAGGATCCATCGGCATCAAGCGTACCATCTAGAGTTGTTGTGAGAGACTTCGTTTGGCTTCAGTGAATTTTTGGGCAGAGATTCTTTTAGTGTGTTTGCCCATTTCTTGATGGGTGATTTACAAGCTCATCTGCCCACACCATGCTGAGTGTTCAGCAGATTTTGAACAAAAATGGTATGACCCCTATGCCCCACCTTCCCTATTCACCTGATCTTGCCCTATTCAACTTTTTTCTTTTCCTAATGAAAAAAGTCTTAAAATGGAAACATTTTGCTGATGTGGGAGAGGTAAAACAAAAATCTGCGGAAGCACTAAAAAGCATCAAAATTGATGAGTTCTAAAATTGTTTTGAGCAGTGGAAAAGTATCTCAGCAGGTGTATTGTAGTAAATGGTGAGTGTTTTGAAGGTGACTGAAGCTTAAACATGTAAGAATAAAAACACAATTTTTAATAAATAAATTCCAGGTGTTTGGGGCTTCCTCCCTGGTAAAACTTTATAATGACTTTGGTTATATTCGTTTTACAGGTAAGAAGATAGGAGTTTTGATAAGTTCAATTACCTTCCCATAGTATGTGAGAGGTATAGGATTTGAACTCATGCAGCTTGACTATAGAACTGCAGCAACCTATTACCTTATACTAGGGAGCCCTGCCCCTTCCATCAAACTTCATTTCTCAAAATGAGCTTTGTTCCAGTCACAGCAGCCCCCTTTCTTGATCCTGTTTGACTTTTTGTTCCTTCTTTAGGTTTAGAAGTTCTAAAATTAGTGAAACAAAGGAAATGATTAAATAAAGTATGGAAGCAAATCTTTCACATGAATTTTGTTGCATAGTTGACATAGAAACTGGAACTAAGCTATCTTATAACTCAGTCTACTAACATTTAAAAGTTGTTTCATTGTGTTTAGTTTATAGAAACTATCCTGTGAGTACCTTATCAGTGATATTGCTGAATGGCAGACGTCTTTATTTTTTCAGAATTACTTATATGGTTTGCCTGTTTCATGTGATTGTTAAATTTGCTTTTTGCTTCTGTTGACAGTATTTTTCTTAACTGATTTGAAGGATATTGGGTTTCATATGTGTTGTTGTTGTTTGTGTTTTTTAAGAGACAGGGTCTTTCTGTTTTGCTTAGGCTGGAATTGAAATCCTGGGCTCAAAAGATCCTCTGGGCTGAAGGGATCTTTCCACTTCAGCTTCACAAGTAACTGGGACTATAGGCATGAGCCACCATACCAGGCTTGAAAAATACTGGGTTTTGCAGCTCGTAGACATTGCTATCATGCAAATCAAATAAGGACCTCTTGAGACATAAGTGCGTATCTAAAATTCAAGCCAAGGCTCCTTAAAAAAGAAAAGAAAAAAGTGTGAAACAGTTTATCTCCTTGCATATTATGGCCTAGTGTCAGCATGTCTTAAAAACATCTCATCTAGCACTGAGCAAATGTCTTTTTTTTGCTCATTATCTAATTTCCAGAAAATGCACTTTATGCTTCACTCTCTATTGCAGTTCAGGCAGTTTCTGCCCTGCTCTGGAAGCCTGAGCAGCATGCAGCTACCTGCTGTGTGCTTCTCTGTCTCCTCAGACCTCTGGCTAAGGCCCTGGAGACACCAGGAAATGGAAGACGTTGTAGATATTATTTGAGGAGAGAGGCTAAGTAACAAATAAAGAAGCCATCATTTCTCTTCCTGGGATTTTTCATTCCTTGATATTATATTTATATACCATTTCAACAAGATTAAGGCAGTGCTTGCTGACTGGCACACAATCTTTAGGAGTAATCCTGTGTTTCTTATTATTCTTGCTCTTGGAGACTGACCCTTCTTGAAAAACTATTGAAAGTCCAAATCGAGTATTAGCAACAGTTATCACAGAGAAGACAATGTTACTTGCTTTCTTTGGGTAGATAAATATTATTTGTATTCATTTGTTTTCAGGGTATTGCATATATTTACTTTTCTGTGACAGGAGAGAATAACAAAACTATCATGAGAGCCAAGTGAGAAGATTGTCGAAGGAGACACAATTGCTTCATTTTATAGACACTTGTCTTGTCCCAGTTTTCTATATATCAGATGAAGAATTTGAGTCAAAGTTCTTTTGAAGATTTTGTTAATTTACAGTTGTTATGCTGGGATGACTATAAGTCAATGCTATTTTTTAAGTTATTTTGAACATGAAATTTATATGAAGTGGCTCTGCTTTACTTCTTAAAAGTCACTACATTTCTGAGTCGACATGAACACTAAAGAGAAATTTTAATCCAAGAGGTTTAAGGATGAACATTGTCAAATAGACGTATGAATATTACTGTCTGTGAAATAACTGTCAATTCTTTAATAAAGCCCAAGCATAATGTAGAATTATATGGTGTAAGTCATTTTTAAATGCCAGTAAATCATTTCTACAAAAAGGAGTTGATTTCAAAGGATGATATACCTATCTCTATTTTCATCCCCTGAACTTTTCATTCCTGTATATATTGAATGGATTGAATTTGATACTCTTCCATGACAAAGTTTGATTCTTCTTTATCATATCCCTCCCCTCCTCTTCCCACCCCATTTCTTATTATAGAGGTGAAAGTATACAGAGGTCTCTGCAAACACAAGAGCAGAGAAGTGACAGCTCATTTCTGTGTCTTTAACTGGCATCTGTGGTATTACCATTATACTTATTGGTGTGCACATCCTTGAAAAACAAACATGACAGTTGAGGAGTTTAATCATTTCTGAGAATCTGAAATTATGGCAGAAGAAACGAAAGAACTAGGCTTATTATGTCCTGTCCATAAATGAAAAGAAATCTTGCTGTTTAAACTGTGGAGTTGCTCTGTGTCCCTCTGTCTTCTGGAAATATTGAACATCTGTCATGTGTTAGGTACCATGTTAACACTGGTGAAAGACAGAATATCATGTTTGTCTTTTAAAAGCTTACATTTGAGATACGTAAAATAAAAATCACAGGGGAGTGTACTGAGAGCAGGCTGACTTTGCAAGGGGATATTGAGGAGCATGAATAAAGATATGCTGCCACTGAGGTGGCATTTGGTGTGCCAAATGGTTGGGCAATAACATGTGCATACAGACATCTCACAGAGCAGAGGAGAGCCCTGCATTTGCTGAGGGAGGTGTGGAGAAGAGACCAACTCCTGCAGTCAGAGTGGGGTGTTTGTTTAAGTTTGAGGGGGAAGAGATGTCCTCAGGGTTTTATATCTGAGCACATCTGTCTGTTTGTGCTCTACCTGTGTTCTCTCCTGTGACATGGGTGAATTGTCTCTGGTGCTCCTTGTCTTACTACCTCCTCTAAGACTTGATGTCAGCACCTTGCAACTCTCTTCTGCATCAGTTTCTTGCTCACACTAGATCATTCCCTTCTCTCTCATCTTGAAATAAACTCCCAGTCTCACTCCTTTCTCTGCCTGACAGGAGAAATTTTCAGAAAAGTTGACTGTTGTCTCTGAAATCTCACCTCCATTCTCTCTTATTCCCTTATCTTTATTCCCTTGGACTTTGTCCACATTCCTCGGAAGCTCTCTGATCAGAGCCTCATTCACCTTCAGACTGCCATACCCCAGGGTCACTTCCATTTGTCTTTGTCCTTCTGACCCAGCTGTTGTGGTGGTTCCTCCCTCTTGGACACAGGTTTTCCAGACTTTCAGGACCCTCTGCACTTTGGCTTCAGGCTTGCTGCTTTCTCCTTGTCTGTCTTCGTTGTCACTTCTTCTTCATCTGTCAGACCTCTAAACACTGTAGTGTTAGTGGATTTGGTTCCTTGACCATTTCTGTTTTCTTGCTTACTTCCCTTTCTTGGTGGTTTCTGCTGGTCTTGGAACTTGAAATACCATCCATACATGTATTGCTCCCAAATGTGTACTTTCAGCCTAGACCCTTCTCTGAAGGTCAGGCTCATGTTTGCCCTGATATTAGATGAAACTCATCCATGTCTCATCATTATTTAATTTTGTATTTTGTGTTTACTAGTTCCCTGATAGTTTGGTAATTGTCTCTAATGAGTAGACAATATAGTGTACCTGTGGGTAAGCTTAACTTTTACATATAAATCTATTTTGATTTGGTGGCATTTTGTTTTTGTCAAGGTTGTTTTGTTTGACAAGCACAGTGGTTCTCAACTGGGGCAGTTTTGTCTCCCCAGAGGTTGGCAGTGCCTGCAAACATTCTTGGCTTTTGTAATTGAGGGGGTGCTACTGGCATCTAGTGAGTAAAAGTCAGGGATGCTGCTAAACACTCTGCTCTGTGATGCATAGGACAGCCCCAAATGTCGGTAGTGCCAAGTTTGAGAAGCCTTGAAATGAGGATTTATGAATTTGAATTATATCAATATCAGTGGGAAATGCATCGAACATTTGATACAGATAACAAAGTAGTTCAAACCTTTCTCTTTGAACACATATTTATAAATAGTTACCAAAAGGTCGTAGCTATTCACAAATGCACATTGTGAATTGTCCTCTTTTAAGCCTGAGATTTCTTTAAACATGCCCATTGGATTTTGAGTACCTACAGTTAAATAGTGTTGCTCTTGGCATAGGTTGGTGAGCAAATGAGGTATGATCTCTCTGATCTCAGTCGTCTGCTCAGCCAGGCATGACCTTCTCAGTGTCTCTTCTTTCTACACCCTGTCTGTTCGAAGCCATGGCCCAGGCAGTTCTCAGTGGGGTGTCCAGAGATTACCACAGGGGAAAAATATAGGGCCCCAAGGCGGAGGTTCACATGGGGTTCAGGATAAATTGGAATGATTTCTGTTTTCCAATGAATGCCATCCAAACTGTCTTTGTACTTAATCTAACTGCAAAAAAATATTGAAGTCAAAAACTTTTGAATGAATACTGGGCAATGGAATGGAGTTTTTTTTAGAGAAATTGTGGTTACCTCAAATGCATTTTGGATGTTGGCAGATAAATTTTACATATATATGTATGTATGCATATACATACACAAAAGTGTATGTATATGCATATACAATTTTTATTTAAAATTATACCCAATTTTTATAAAAATTGTACACAATTTTGTATAAGTGTACATATAAACAATAAAAATTGCCACATATACAGAATTACATTGTTTCTGAGAGTTTAAACAGTATAATTTTAGAGCCATGAAAAAAATATATTTCAAAAGAAATAACTTTATGTAATGTAATAAGCAGAATTGTCTCTAGTGGAACTCAGTGTACCTCCTTCAGTGTTTCTTCCTTCATAGGATGCCCAAGGTTGCACTGTCTCTTTTTAAAAAAATCTCTATTGAAGTAATACACTGTGGAACAGACTGGGATTTAAAAACAAATCAGGTTTTTTAATTTTAATAAGGGTGCTGCTATTTATGTCTTAAAGATAATTCCATCATCTCAAGTTTAATGCTGGCAATTTTAAGTCAATGTCATAAATTTTGTCAGTTCTTTTCCTTCAATATTTATTATAGAAGATATCTCACTACAAGGGTTATGTTGGAGTACTTCATGATATTATAGTAGAAAGTTTGAGTTAAACAAGGACTGTGTATGTATGTGCACACACACGTGCATACTCATTGACATAAGGATTGGACAGAAGAACAAAGCCAGATGCTATTCATTTGGCATTGCCTCTGTGTCTGAGCCATCCCCAGGGGTGTTGGTGCTGGAAAGGTCTCACAGCAGTCTCAGTTGTCTGTCTTCATAGGAAGTGAGGCCCTGTGTGAAAAGTAGTAGAAGCACAATGAAAAGATGATCTTAAAATTCACAGTTTCATAAGGAAAAAAAGTGCAGTTTTCTTGGTATGTGAAAAAAATCATTACTGATAATGACTTGTTTGTGTTTGAGTCAGAAATTTGGTATGGATAAAAAGGTGAGAAAAGACTTAGATTTAGATATAAATTCATATACTCATTGTACACACATACTCCATATAAAACATAAAAAACAAATTTTTCTGAATGTCTATATTTCTGAAAATATAAATACATGTGTTAACAGTGGTACATCTAGCTGTGCAGAACAAATGCAATTTCTTTATTTCTCCGAGCACCAGGGATGCCAAATGGTGTCTCATCTCAGTCACATAGGGTGAAGTGGTAACTTCCATAGGCCTTTAGGGAACACCCAGCCTCTTAATAGAAGGCAACCATGTGGAAGAGCAGAACCTTGTTAACATGGACATTCTGGGAGTGGGTGAGGATCCCAGGGATTGGTAATGCCTGGCTTCCAAGAGAGACAAACACTGATCCTCTCAGGGGGAAGACAACATTCACATTGATGTCCTCTGGTTCCCAGCAAATTAAGGTTAGTCAATAGGAACTCTCACCAAATGCACATGGAAACAAACCACCATCAGTAGAAATAAGTCGGCAGAAATAATAAATAAGAAATGAGTCCTCTAAGAACTTCAAATATCAGAATTATCAAATTCAGAATATAAAATTATATAAACATGTTTAAATAAAATAAAAATGATATCACAAAAAATAAGCAACAACAAAATATGAAAATGCTTAGGTAAACCTGAAAAAGAGCAAAAGAGAACTTTAGATATGCAGATAAAAATATTGAAATAAAGAATTAAATGGCTGACTTAAAGATTAGATTGCTGAAGGATGATTAGATGGTTCTAAGAAAATTACCCAAAATATTGTGAAGAAGGACAAAGAGATGAAAATCATGTTTTCAAAAAACAGTTTAGAGATTGGAAGATAAAATGAGAAGTCCAACATTCTGTAGAAAAGAAAGAGTGAGGAAGAGTCAATATCTGAAGAGATAGCTGCTGAGAAACTTCTAGACCTGATGAAGGAGTCACAGATGTAAGGAAGAGCTATGGACACTGAACAGAAAGCCATATCTAGACACATGGCATTGAAACCCATGATGTCAAAGATAAAAGGAATGTCTTTACACTAACTAGAGAAAAAATGCAGATTACCTGCAAAAGAATGACAGACCAGTAGCACACTTCTCCCTAGCAAAAACTGGAAACCAGAAGACAATGGGAGGATACCATTAGCATGAAAAAGAAAATAATTTTCAACCTGGAATTGTACACTTAGCACTTTCAAGTATGAGCCAGATATCTTTGCATTAAAGGAATTTCAAAAAATGCTTTTTAAGATGGAAAACTATGCCAGAAGAAAAATGTTGTGAGAATGAGAAAGGAAATTGGTAAACATAGGGATACACACAGCATTTCCAGTCCAGGATTATAAATAAGTGTATATTCTCTGAAGAAAGAGACCCAGAGAGCTATTCAAGTTAACACAGGCAAACTTGTCTAGCTAAAAACAGAAATCTTATTTTATCACCTTTAAGTTAATCTTGTGGAAGTGGAGACCCTATTTGACAATTGTGCTCATGAAAGATATATAATTACCCTTAAGATGATATTTAAGTAAAGAAACAGTGCCCCACTTATGTTTTATCATATAGCTCAAATATTCTAACCTTCGGTTCTTATAGTGGGATAGGTGGTAGTCCTCAAAAAGATATGTCCAATATCTTAATTCCTGGAACCTGTGAATTTGCCCTTATTTGGAAAAGGGGTCATTGCAGCTATAATTAAGAATCCGGGATTATCAGGGTGATCTTCATAATACACAGATGAGGCAAGACACAGAAACAGAGAGAAGGCAGTGTGAACATGGAGGCAGAGACTGGGTGGTGTGGCCACAAGCCAAGGAATGCCTGGAGCCATAATATACTGAAAGAGACAAAGAAAGGGTTCTCCCCTTGATCTTCCAGAAGGAGTAGACCCTGTTGGATTTTGTCCTCTGACCTCTAGCACTGTGAGACAATACATTTTTGTTGTTTCAAGCCACCCACTTTGTGGCAGTTTGTTATGGCAGCCATAGGAAACTAATGTAGTCCTTAAAAGTTTATTTATACTTGTTTTTCAAAAAGAACAAATTAAGTTTAGAAATGAAGTTCAGTGTCTGCTATAGCATAATGTTGAAGCTAGTCTGCCCTTGTTTCCCTTCAAGATAGCACCTAGCTATATCATGAATTGATTAACCATGAAGATATATTCTGAGAAATGTGTCATTAGGTGATTTTGTCATTGTGTAAACATCATAGAGTGACTTACATAGGCCTGGGTGGCATGGCCTACTGCACACCAAGGCTAAATGGTATAGCCTGCTGCTCCTAGGCTTGCATAGCATGTGACTATACTGAATACCATAGACAATTGCAACATAGTGGTAAGTATTTGTGTATATAAACATATCTAAACATAGAAAAGGTACAGTAAAAATGCTACATAAAATATTAAAAATGGTACACCTATATGGGGCAGCTTCATTCTAATCCTGTGGGACCACTGTCATATATGCAGCCTATCCTTCACCTAAATGTTATTATGCGGTACATGACTATATAGAACATGTATATGGCTTGTTCTGTGTTGACAGAGGCACACCTGGGTCCTCAGATGCATGTGATAGCTCTGAATGGCTCTTTATCTCAGCTGTAGACTCACTGGTCTGCTACTCTTTTGCCTGGTAGCCACGAAGGAGGTGGGATTAGTCCCAGGTCTGACTCTGCCTATTGTGTTTGCTACTGGTAAAATGCATGGGCTTGACTTTGCCTAGGACCCTGGGATGTCATACCTAGGTAGCCATACCTTCAAGCCTTAACTATAGGGTCTCCTCCCCTCACCATTGTAGGACCACATTGGAGTCCATCCATGAAGGTCTGCTGGCTCTCTTGCCACTGCTGTATCTTGTGGGAGAGTGTCACTTCACTGCTTAGTGTAGTTGATGCAGCTGCCCTAGGCCTGCATCTGAATAATTTCTAAAAGTATTTAGAAAAAAAAGTTTTTCCCTTGAAGACTTGCTCTCAAACTGAATGCCTTGATACAGAATCCTATTTTGAATGATAGTGTTGAATATTAAATTTTTTATTTGAATTTTTGATGTTGCTCTTCTAATCTTTCCCTAACCTTGGGCTTAATCTGGAGAAATACAAAAGAGAAATACCTAACAAAAACAAAAACATTATTGTTTAAAAATATTTATCACAATAAAAATTCCAAGACAGCAAACATTTATGACTAATAGAAATAGAACTGACCCTTGAACAACACACAGTTTGAATTGCATGGGTCCATTTATATGTGGATTTGTTTCAGTAATTATATTGGAAAAAGTTTTGGAGATTTGAGACAGTAAGGAAAAACAGATGAACTGCATAGCCTAGAAATGTCAAGAAATAAGAAAAAGATATATCATGAATTCATAAAGTATATGTAGATATTAGTCTATTTTTTCAATTACTACCATGAAATATACATAAATCTATTATAAAAAGTTAAAATCTATGAAAATTCAGCACAGACTGTATATTCTCAGTCTAGAGATATGCAAATAAACACAAAGATGCAGTATTAAGTCGTAACTGCATAAAATTAACTGTGGTACATACTGTACTACTGTGATAATTGTGTAGCCACCATGTTACTATGCACTTAGCACAAGTGTTGTGAATATTCATTAAGATACCTTGTTACACCAATCATCTCTATCTAAGCAGCTTGTCTTGCCAGTAAATTGAGTGTCACAATAAAAAGTGATCTCTCACATTTCTCACGTATTTTTCATTGTGTTTACTGCAATACTTAAACCTTGAATAACACCAAAGGATCCAATACCACTAGTAATCAATAAGAAAGACTGTAAAAAAAGAAAAGGAAATTTGTGAAGCTGTCACTGCAACTGTGTTACCAGGCATGATAATCTTGCAGTTTTTATCTCATATTGAAAATGCTGCTTTTATGAGGCTTCAGGATTGCTGTAAGACAGGCACAGCTATAGACTCTAATAGACTTAGAGAAAAAGTGAAGTTATTATGACAACCTAAAGCAAAGGGATCATGAGGAGCTAATGCTAGAAAATTTAAGACCAGCAAAGAATGGTTTGATAATTTTAGAATGAAGTTTACTGGAGAAGCAGCTTCTGTTAACTGAGAGGCAGCAGACAGTTCTCAGACACCATTTTAAAAATCGTTGAAGAAAAGGTTTATCTACCTGAACAAGTTTTTAATGCAGAAGAAAGTGCCCTGTTCTGGGGGAAAAATTGCCATAAAGGATATTTATTAGTAAGGAAGAGAAGTGAGCACAAGGATCTAAGGCAGGAAGAGATAGGCTAACCCTACTGTCTTATGCAAATGCAGTTGGTCTTAACTGTAAAGCTGCTAACCCCCAAGCCTTGAAGGGAAAAGATAAACACCAGCTGTCAGTCTTTTGGTTATACAACAAGAAAGCCTGGGCAATGAGAATCCCTTTTCTATACTGGTATCATTGACACTTTGTCCCTGAAGTCAGGAAGTGCCTTGTCAATAAGAGACTGACTTGTAAAGTTCTTTGGTATTGGACAATGCCCCTGGCCAACTAGAATGTCATAAGTTAAACACTAAACGTGTCAAAGTAGTCTGCTTACCCCTAACCACAAGGTCTCTAATTCAACTTGTATATTGGGGATCATAAGGACCTTAAGGCTCATTCATTACACTTGGTACTGATTGGAAAAGATTGTCAGTATTATGGAAGAGAATCCTGGTAGAACACTGTGAAAGTCTAGAGGGCTTAGATCATTGAAGATGCCATTGTTATAGAAAAATCAGTGAAAGTCACCAAACCAGAAGCAATAAATTACTGCCCGAGAAATCTGTGCCTAGATGTTGTATATAACCTCACAGGATTTACAGCAGAGACAATTAAGGAAATCATGAAAGAGTTTGTAGATATGGCAGAAAGGATAGGGAGTGAAGGTTTCAAGATTTGAATGTTGGAGAAATTCAAGGGTTGATAGACACTACACCAGAGGAATTAACAGAGGAAGAGGACATAGAAGCTGTGCCAGAAAACAAATTGACATTAGACCATCTGGCAGAAGGGTTCCCATTATTCACTACTGTGTCTGATTTATTTTACAGCATAGAGCCACTCTGATATAGGCACTTAAACTAAAGCAAGCAGTGGAAGAAGGATTGGTACCAGATAGAAATATTTTGAGAATTAAGGATAACCCTGCTGGGAATTAACTAGTGAAACATATGGTTGCAAAAAATAGTTTATGATTAAGTTGAAAGTGAAATTAAGAAAACAAATCTATTTCTGATAACAACAAAAAGAATATGGTGTTTAGGAACAAATTTACCAGAAGATGTACAAAAATCCTTTGGAAACAACTAAGCATTGTTGAAAGAAGTTTTAAAAGACCTAAATAATGGAAAGGCATTTGTGTTCATGGATCAGAAGATGTAATAATATTAGGATAGAAATAATCCCTATGTAGATCTATGGATTCAATACAATCCCTGTCAAGAATCCAATTGGTGTTTTTGCAGAAATCAACAAACTGATTCTAAAATGTATATGGAAATTCAAGGGACAAGGATAGTTAAAATATTCATTAAGATGAACAAAGTAGGAGAACTCATACTTCCTGATTCTGAAACTTACCTCAAAGCTACAGTAATCAAGATTGTGTGGTACTCACATAAAGAGAGACATACAGATCATTGGAATGAAATTGAAAGTAAAAAATAACACCCCCCCATCTGTGACTAGGGGATTTTTTTTACAAAGGTGCCAAAACAGTTCAATGGGGTTATCCACATGTAAGTAAATTAAGTTGAATTCTTTCATCACACCATATACAAAATTTACTAAAAGTGGATCAAAGATCCAAATGTATTAGTAAAAACCATAGAATTTTAAAAGAAAATAAAAGAGGTAAATCTTCATGACCTTGGATTAATACAACTTTCTTGAATATAACACCAAAAGCACATGCTACAAAAGCAAAAACAGACAAACTGGACTTCATCAAAATTAAAAACAATCTATGCTTCAAAATGCATTTATCAAGAAAGTGAAAAGACAGCCTACAAAATTAAAGAAAATATTTGCAAATTCCATATTTGATATCGGACTTGAATGCAGCAACATAAAAAACTCTTACAACTCTATAATAAAAAGATAAGTAACCCAGTTTAAAAATAGGGCAAAGGATCTGAATAGACATTTTTCAAAAAAGGTACAAAACTGGTCCAAAGCACATGAAAAGATAGATGCTCGAGAGCAGTTGTCAGAGAAATGTCAATCAAAACCATAATGAGGTACCACCAGGTACCCACTAGGATGACTGTAGTTGAACAGATAGAATATAACAAGTGTTATGGAGGATTTGGAGAAATCAGAACCCTATTTCCCTACTGGTGGAAATGTAAAATGGTGCAGCCACTTGGGAAAAGTCTGCAGTTCCTCAATAGGTTAAATATGCAATTGCCATGTGATCCAATAATTCTATCCTAGGAAGAATTGAGAATTACTAAACCTAATGGAAATTGAAACATATCCGTAAAGACTTGTACACAGATGTTCATGGTAGCATTATTCACAATAGCTAAAAAGATGGAAACAACTCAAATGTCCATCTGCTGATGAAGGGATAAATAAAATGTGGTATACCCATAGAATGGAATATAATTTAGCCATAAAAAAGGAATGGTGTGCTGATTCAAGCTACATCATGACTGATTCTTGAAAATATTATGTTAAGTGAAAGATGTGCATCACAAAAGACCATATATTACTTACTCCATTTATATGAGGTGTCCAGAATGTATGGCAATCAGTAGAGATAAAAAATAAATTATTAGTTGCTTAGGGCCATCAAGCTTGGGAGAAATGGTGAGTGACTGCTAAAGGGCATGGGGCTTCTTTCTGTGGTGGTGAAAATGTTCTAAAATTGATTATGGTGATGGTTGTACCACTCTGAATATGCTGAAACCCACTGAAGTGTACACTTTAAATGGATGAGTTGTATGGAATGTTAATTATATCTTAATATATCTTTCTAGCTAATAGCAGTTGAAATTATGTTTTCAGAGCTAGAAATTTTAATTAGATTGGGTGAGGTGACTCATGCCTCTAATTCCAGCACTTTGGGAGGCTGAGGCAGGAGGATTGCTTGAGCCCAGGAGTTCAAGACCAGCCTAGGTGGCATAGTGAGGCCCCATTTCTACAAAAACTTTAAAAAAATATGCTGGTGTGGTGGTGCATGCCTGTAGTCCCAGCTACTTAGGAAGCTGAGGCAGAAGGATGATCTGAGCCCAGGAGTTTGAGGCTGCAGTGAGCCATGATCATGACACTGTACTCCAGCTTGGGCAACAGAGTGAGATCCCAACTCAGAATTTGTTTGAGAGACTCCAACTCAAAAAAAAAAAAAAATTATTTTTGGCTAATTATTCAAGATAATGTTTGGATCCAGATAAGAAAGTATGACTATCAAGTCCTGGTAATAGAAGATCCTAGGTTTTGTAGTCATGTGGATCTTGATTTGTATCCTATTTTGGAATGACCAGTTGACCTAGCATGTACAAAATAATAGTTTTTAGTCCATGGGTTGCTCTGAAATTAAATCAGTTATCCCATTTAAAGAGCTTAGAGCAGTGCCACACTGGAGGTACCTCAACCATCATAGGGTTGTGTGGTATGTGTTAGAAGAGAAAGGCCCTATCCTATTTTTTGCAAATCCCACTCCTGCATGGAGTACCATCCTGTGTCATAGCTTGATTAATCCTTTCATGATCTTACTAGGAGACCCAATTCTGTTTCATTTTCCAATGGGCATTTCTTGGGTGCTGCCTCTGACAGCCATGTTATAGGACCCAACTATTTCCCTCCTTGCTAACCTGTTACTGTGCTGGACTTGGCCTGTTGTATTGGTTCATCTGCCCCTCTCTGCGATACCTCAGAGCGGGTGCTGCTTCTTCACTTCCAAATATCCAGTGCCCAACTCAGGGCATGGTGTTTCATTAACACAGGTTTAAAGAATAAACCCACTGGACTCCTGAACATTAGTTTACTGATACATAGGTTAATCTAAACAGTTTGTGTTGGGAACTTCATCATATGATTTGCGTTTAGTATACTTTGGGTTGATAGCGTAATCCTGACATTGAAATAAACATAAACAAACCTAAGTTTTAACCATAAATTTAAACTTAATTGTTATAAGTCAATTGGAAATTGGAGATTTAGTAGTTAATTGATAATAGATTTAGAAGAATTATATCTAATAAATACTTCTTCATTTTGGAAGACTCTTTCTTCAAGTACCTCTATGTGTTTTATAAATATCTGCAGAAAGTTGAAACTTTAGATTTCTTATTGTACCCTGTAAATTGGTAAGGAAAATGGAAAATTTGGATTTCTACGGTAGTCCCGTTGTATTTTTTGATGATACGGTGTTGGTGTAAATGATAATACCAAGTTTTTGTAGTAAATGAATCTACTGTGTTTGAACCTAGTCCATATTCTTGCCAAAATTTAGAAAACCTATTTAGAAATATCCCCCTTATTCCTGTGCCAGTTCTCTAGAAGTCAAAAGCTTTCATCACAATATTTGCCTCCTAGGCCAGGTGCAGTAGCTCAAGCCTGTAATCCCAGCACTTTGGGAAGCCGAGGTGAGGGGATTGCCTAAACCCATGGGTTTGAGAACAGTCTGGGCAACTTGATGAGACGTCATCTCTACAGTAAATCAAAAAGTTAGCCAGGCATAACAACGTGCACCTGTAGTTCTTGCTACTTGGAAGACTGAGGCGGAATGATCACCTGAGCCCAGCAGGTTGACACTGGGATAGCTGTAAGCGTGCCACTACATGCCAGCCTGGGCGACAGAGTGAGACTCTAACTCAAAAAATAAAACAAAACAATATTTGCCTCCTTGCTTCATCTGCAAAGGAACTAAGGTAAAGTTATTGGTATATGATAAATTATATAAATGTATCCAAATTGTATGAAGCCATTATTAGCTAGCTCATATGTGTATTATTGCCTTGACAGTTTGGCATTAAATGGTCTCTCTGATAACCTTATATAGATTCTGGGGTACCTAGGGGGCTCGGATAAATTTGTCTCAGAAGTGCCTTTTAATTTTGTGATTTTTCAAAAAGTGGGTAGAGACTTTCATTTAATACTAGAGAACATTTAAACAATTTCAATACTTTCTTCAATGTATGGCACCTTTCATCTGTTTCAAAATATTTACACAAAATTCAGGAGTTTATTTCTGTAGATAACACTTAAATGAAGGTGGGAGGTGGCACTGCCGTAAGTATAATACAGAGAAACATTTGACTAGGAGCCTTGTCATACTTTATATTTGGATGGGTATGCAGGTTTCTAAATAAGAGTGATCACCACTTATTTTGTTAAGAGAAAGGCAGCCCAAATAAATTCCTTTTTTGTTTCCTTTAACTAGTTATATCCTGTGAACTGAGTTACATTTTCCCCTTTCCCCATGGGCCTCCAAATAGCATTATTAATAGGAATATATCATGTTTGTTTTCCTAAAAAACTCAGGGTGGTCTTAGATGTCTGTCGTCCATTCTGGCATTTCCCTTTATACAACTCTTTTGAATTTTCTGTTTAAAAACTGGCATTCTGACAGTTTTTCTTTGGCCTAATGCCTGGGTTGCATATTGAAGCAACAAATTAGGAATGTTAAGACGTCCCTCAAAGAAAAAAATGTTTGTTATGAAAGTAGAGCTGATGTGACATATAGAATCAGAACTTCTTGTCTAAATGATAGTTAATGATCTTTTTTCTTTTTCTTCTCTTTTATTATTTTAAATGGGGGTAGGTGGGATACCAGAATGAAAGAAATGTCCAGAGTCTGAGATTGGGTTTGGTTCACCAAACTGTTAAATATCAAATGTTCCTCACTGATAATGTATCTTTTGCCTCTTTTTAGGAGCTAATTTTGTTACTCGAAAAATCAGTCGGTCAGTAGCTAAGATTTACCTTGGACAACTGGAATGTTTCAGTTTGGGAAATCTGGATGCCAAGCGAGATTGGGGCCATGCCAAGGACTATGTGGAGGTAGGAACTGTTATAGTGCCTTCTTCAAAATGCATGTGTCTGTTGATGTTCTGAATGCCAGGCCTACAATGAAAAGCATGACCTAGAGTTGGGGGCATATAGCCTTTCTAATGCAGATGTGTTTGGACTAATGCTACTTTGAATTCAAGGCTTAATGGTTCAGGAGTACAGATAGCTTATACTGAATGCTACTTGAATGAGGAAATCTTTTACAAATATTCTATTGATTATTTAAAGCAAAGTTACTGGTCAGGTAGATAATTAGAAATGATGTTGGAATGGTGCTTCTCTTTCTAAAGCTGCTTACCCCTCACCCTTTTTTTTTTTTTTTTATTGCCTCCCTATCCAATACACATACAGCTGTGAAAGAATTTGGGGAATATAAAAGAACCAATTCTCAGATCTTCAAAAAATATGACCTAATTTCAGTTTATATAATCCAAAACCTTTAGAGTTACATTTTTCTACTAAACTCCTTCAAGAGTAGTATTCTTATGAAACTTGTGCTTTTGCTGCTGAAGAGGCTGGTTTTTATATCACATACTTCTTCTTAACATGTGAAGTTGCACACCAATGAGCTTTGCCCATTAAATAGAGATAGAGATGTTGGTGTGATATGATTAGAGAATAATGAATTTAGGTAAAGGGAAATTTGGGTTTTTATTTTGGGGATTTCTGTGCATGTTAAGTTTTAAGTTTGGTTACTTATGTTACATATACAAATGGAGTGAATTTTCTTTTTTATAAACAAGTGGTTACATTTTACTTTTCCCTGAACAGCATGCTTTTAAATATCCATGTTAGTCTGTGACCAGACATGAAGGAGCATGGTAGTGACGTCATATTTTTCCCTGGAGTTGTCTATTCTTGTTCAGGTGCTCACAGATTTCCTATGTTCATGAGACTGTTTCTGTCCTGAAAGATTTCTCTCTGGGAAACTGGATCTAATTTCCTTGTTTAATGGTGTGATTCAAAAAGAAACATGAATATTTCAAAAGTAAGTAGTTTGCTTGTTATTGCAGAGGTTAGCTTCACTGTAATTTTATTTTTGTTTGTAACAATTAAAACTGTGTGTCTACTTGATAAACACCTAATATTGATTTACTTTATGAACAAAAAAAATCATTTCTGATTTTAATTTTTGAACAGTACTTCACTTAGATCTTTTTTTTTTTTTTTTTGAGTTGGAGTCTCACTCTGTCGCCCAGACTGGAGTGCAGTGGCCACTTCCGGCCACCGCAGCCTCGACCTGCTGGACTCCGGCGATCCTTCTGCCTCAGCCTTCCGAGTAGCCGGAATTACAAGCATGTGCTACCATGCCCGGCTGGTTTTTTTGATTTATTGTAGAGATGAGGTCTCGCTGCCCAGGCGGGTCTCGAACCCGCGGGCTCAGGCAATCCGCTCACCTCAGCCTCCCAAGGGCGCGGGATTACAGGCTGAGCCACCGAGCCCGGCTCACTTAGATCTTTTAAGTATGTTTTCCTAATCTGTAATTACAAAGAAGCATTTTATGACAGTAGTCCTTTGATATATTTTAGAAAGATTGCATTCAAAATATATAGTTTCATACTTGTAGAAATTATAAGAAAGTAAAAGAAAGCAAATGTTGGCAGAAGGTGCTACAACTTTCTTTTGTCTACCCTGAATGGTCTTACCTACTGAAAAACATGAGATGCTTTGTAAAAATAAGTACATTGTTTTCTCAATAATGTCATTTTGACATATAGCTAGAATGCTGCATATGCATATTTATAAATATCTGTGAATACATAGAGCTATATAGTAAGCTGTATAGATACTTTCGTCTACCCAAATTCTTTTCCAAATTCAGGAAACAAATAGATTAAATTCCATTCTGTTTTACATTGTTTTTATACTTTGGTGAAAAAGAAGTTTGTGCTGGAATTCAGAAGTCAAATAGATTCTGATAGCGAGGGAAATGTTGTGTTAGAATGTTGACAGTGCTTGTTTCTGCTTGCTTTCTTTTTTAATACTTTCTATATTTTTCATATATTTGAAATGGACATATGTAAACCTTTGCAGTTGGTGGGAGTGGGGGGTGTGTGACATCTTAAAAACAGGTTTAAAAAATCTGACATGAATGAATGAGACTGATATTTAAGTAATGAGCAAGTCTTTAGTGAGCCTGTGAATCTGGAAGAAGATCTTGCTGTCACTTCTCTCCCCAAATGCCAAGGCTGCACTGCTGGGGGCATAGTTGAAATCTGGGCACAACGGGCCCACATTTGTGTTCTTATAAACTAGAAATATTTTATAAATATTTTGGCTCAAATACTTCAAAAAAGTTTGTCTCAAATGAAGTCACTTTTACAGTTGCTTGACAAGGTGGTGTCAGAAACGAGAATACCCACTTATGAGTAAGATGCTCTAGCCTTTTAATGAAAATATGAAATGGTCAGATTCCATAGAGAGATGCACTGAAAGTTAAGTCATTCTCCTTGGCATCCAAGGCTTGATTTGTTCCACAGTGCAAGTGGGTTTTGTGTACTAAGGACTCTCCTGGGGTTCTAATATGTTGATGATGTGTTGATAATATGTTGATGATGTATCAATGAATATGTTCATTTATGTGTTCTAAAGGAGTGTAAATTTCTTGATTTCTGAAAAGGTATCATTATAAAGTAAGAATTTATAACTTGCTATTCTCCATTTTAATAAATATTATCATTCCTTACCATTTAAAATGTATTAACATAAGGTTACTTTGGAGATTTATGACTAAAAATAAATTTGTTGCTAAAATTAAACAATCATAAAAAGGAAAAAGGAGAAGCATCCTGACACTGTCTTCAGCTGTAGGATGAAGAAGTATTTGCAGAAGTAGATGGAACAAGTCATCACAGCATCTCATTTACATGTTTTAATTATGTAATCCCTCTCATTATATGTAAAAATATAGGTAATATAAAAAATTTTAGGTTAAGCAATTTATGCTTTTTTACATGTAGGTGAATTTCCCTGGTGAAGAGCACAGAGCATTTTCTCCTTGCACTTTGGGGTGGATTCAGGGGATCCCTGTGGTGCCTGAATTGTTCCTCAGCCCTAGATAAGTGGTTATCTCACTTTATCCATCTGTGAAAGGGACATAATGACAATCCTGTAAAAATTAGCATAAAGTGTTTACCTCTGTCTTGTCAGTATCCATTTATAGTCTTGCTGCCCATCAAAATGCTTTTAAAGTTATCTAAATGGGTAAGAAATATTTCAACTTGAAATAAAGTAAAAATACAAAAAGTCATATTAAATTATATTGTACTTTTGAATAAACAAGTTGTGGGTAATCTTTTTAAATATTTTATTATAAGCATTTTTAAGCATACAGAATAATTGAATAACTTTTACCCCAAACACCTGTATACCCACCACCCAAATTCTATAGTTAACATCTACAATCACTGTTGTATTTCAGAAAAAAACTATTAAATAATCATTGTAGTGCTAATGGCTCATAGCTACAAATACTTAATTTACACAAATACAAGTTATCAAAAATTTGCATTTCTTGTGTGATAGAGGTGGATAGCAATTCAGATTTTTAAAATATTTTCCTCTTAATGATTTACCTGACCCCTCCACAACATGTCTTCATGCCTGCCTCTCTCCATATACGTTGAAGCCCTTCCCTCGTGTTCATGAAAACACTCAGGACCTACATACTGTATTCCAGCAAAGTCAAGCAGTTAGCATTGCAGCAATTGGCTGAAAACAGCAAGGGAGAGAGCGTATAACTCCTCAGGGTGGCATTGTTTATCCAATATATATTCTATAGAGCGCCTGCCATATATATTCTATAGAGCGCCTGCCATGGTCACAGTTCTTGTTGCTACAAATGACAGTTTTCTAAGCTTTGTATTAAGCCACATAAACCTGGGAAATGCTATAGAGCACAAAATTAAGCAGATTTCTTTATTGCAGGACTGACTTCCCACACCTTAGGATATGTGAATGTGCACTATGGCTAGCTAAGATTGGTATAGAGTTTCCTAAACTTATTTGACCTTGGAGCCTTTTGAAGATCAGTATTAACATCTAGCAGCATGGAGCAAGGAAATGGTGCCATATATTTATTTAAAATTCATGATTGCAGTTTGGTTAGCAAGGTTCCATTGAGATCTATTTTGAAAAAAAATATCTGGAGCATAACTATAGCCAGAAAATATTGAGATATAAGCTAATTGACGGGAACTGGGCTGGAAATATCTTGTCTTTTACTACTTACAAAAAGTGCCTTGCTTTTGGGAGACACAAGTAATCAAGAGATGTGAGTCCATCTCTTTCTAGACTCAGGAAAAGCCATTTGTAAAGTGACAAGAGGTTTTCCTGCCAACAGCAAGCCCCACAAATACTCTTGAAGAGTCCTAGTGGCCTGAAGGCAATCCAGGGAATGTGCAAATGGTTATGGGAAGGCTTTGAAGTTCATCTAAATTTAACATCATATTCCCCACCCTTATTCTGGCAGTGAGCACAAACTGAATATCTATAAAACTACTTTTATAGAAATAAAAATAATTGCTGGATATTAGGTACTTACTACATGCTTGAGACTTTTGAGGACTTTGTACATGTTATCTCATGTAAAAGGCCCAACAGTCCTGAAAGCTAGATAGTGCACCCTAATTTTGTGGATATAAAAACTAAGGATTAGAGAGTTTCAGGGGCATATTTGCCCAAAGCCACAGCCAGTAAAGGTGAATGAAGCCAGGACTCCCCCAGGCCTGATGCCGATGTCTAACCCATGCTCATAACTATGAATTTATATTGATATGAGGGAAATCAGAATATTATAGTAGGATCTGGGTAATATTTCTTTTCCAGGGAGGCACAAAATTGAGCTCCTCTTTCTTTTTTCTTCTGCTATTTATGGTACAAGGGGAAGAGAAATATCTGAAAGATACGAGTCTGGCTGAGACTGCTGTCAGATCTCACTGAACCCATGATATTGACTGTATCAGGCAAAGATGCAAAGGGTGTGTTTGGGGAAAATACATAGTCAAGTCTGCATCCCCCTCTGTCCTTTGCCTTCTAAATGAGTTAACCTTCTTTATTTTTTTAAATTTATTTATTTATTTATTATAAAGATGTGGGGTACAATTCAGGGTTAGGTATACACATATTAATCATGCAAGTACCCTTGTTGATGAGGTATGCCCCTCCCTCCCCCAGCAGTTTCCCTCAACTGCCAATCCCACCCCCTCCCCTGACAGTTTTCCACTACTGCCAATCACTTTCTTATAGCATTATAATTGTTCAAGGTCACCTTATGAGTGAGAATATATGGAACTCAGTTTTTTGTTTCTGTGATAAATCACTGAATATGACTGACTCCAAATCCATCCAAATTGCTGCAAAGTCCATATATTTGTCCTTCTTTATGGTTGCATAATATTCTTTATCAGCTTTCAGTTCCTACCTGATTCAGAGACCTGAAGAGGATAGGGAAGCCTCTGGCAGGGCATGTGGGCTATAGACAGAGCTGGGGAGAATTGCCCATTGTTTTCCAGCTCTTTCTTTTCTAAAATATAGCTAGCATTATGCATTCTGTATTACATAAATCTGAAAGGAAGAAATATCGTTTAAACTTTCTGATCTTATTTAAGAGAAGTTTTTTTTGTTGCAACATCACTAATCAACCAGTTGGTTTTGTTCATATTCAGGAGAGTAGCATATAGAAGTAGCATCTTTTTGTGTTTCAGGTATCTAAACTGTAGTGTTGCCAGAATCCATTCCTTAGTAAGGCCTTACTCAACAGAAAGATAGGGTGAGGCTGTATTTATCTCGTAAAGTGACAGTGTGCTGGACAAACTATGACTCTGTGGAGAGATCTGTATCTTATTGTTTCTGCCTTTGTGGTACAGGGAAAGGCATTATTCAAAGATCTACAAGGAGTTACCAGGGAAATTTCCTAGAAAACTATTCCAATAGAATCTATGTAAATGAACTGTTAGGGAATCAGGTCAGTGATAGGATTCCTACTTGATCCAGGAGTTTAATCCCATATCCTTACTTAGGAGCCTAGGATGTTCTTACTTGGAAGGAAAGCATGTCAGTGACCTTCTCGTTGAATGTGTTATGATACTCATTGATTTTTTATTTTGATTTTTTATGTCAACAAATGAGTTATTGACTATTATTTTCATGGGGGGTATCTTCTAGCCTTCTAGGGAACTATTTAATATAGTCTTTGAAAAATACCCTAATAAAAAATGAAAATAACTAAGTTAATAGTGTCTTATCTGTATTTAGGAGAAAATGGTTTCTGTGTTGTTTCTTTTTTTTTTTTTTTTTTTAGCTTAATTTTATTTTTAAAATGTGGGGTACAAATGAGGGTTAGGTACATACGTGGTCATTCTGTGTTGTTTCTAACAAAGCATTTATAGAAAGGCAACTCAAGGGCCTAAACTAATAAGGAAAAAGAAAAGAACAGCCTTATTTGCGGGAAAAGAATAACTTGTAAGAGCACCTTACGTCTTTGAAACCTAAAATGTTTAGACTAAGGAACTCTTCCTGTTCCAGAAGTGTATACTATTAATCCAAAGGGTAGAAAAATATTGATTTCCCTGATCTGACTGTGAAAAACTCTCTATATATGTAAAAACTTGCCATTTCACCTCTTTTTCCTTCTATATACTGTCATTTATGGATGCTTCAAATATTTTACAGCAAACTTTTTTCAGTGTATTATTTAAAATAAGCTAAGAAAAGCATAGTAAGTTACAGTTGCCTTTTCCATCTGGCCAGGTTGTGATTGATTTGAATGATGCAACAGGAACATCCATGCCCCCAAATCAGAGACTTTAAATTGTTATCTTAATAAAAGATGTCTGTACTGATGCCAGGTGAAGTGTAATCCTTGGATTCTGTAACTTTGCCACAGAACAAATTTCAGAGCAAGCCCAAAGCATAATTTAATACAGAGTTTATTAGAAAGAAGGCATCTTCAAGAGTGAACATGGGTGCCTTAAGAGAAATGGCACCCCAATCTGTTGTTAACTGAGTGTTTTGTGTGTGTGTATCTGTGTATAAGTATGTATGTATGTATATGATGATTAAGCAGCCTATTTATTAAACTAAGAGTTGTGTGCTGCATGATAGGTTACAAGCTATTGATCATAAGTTCCTATTCTTATCATATATACTTCTGAACTTATTTGAATTCTGTGAAAATCTCAATACAATGGTAAAAGTTACTGTTTTACTGATTAATCAAGTTTCTTCCTGAAAATACCATCCTCCAGTGCCTCTGGTTCTAGAGAGTTATGTTCTCTAGTTACGGCACTCAGTCAGGTGCCTGACCATCTGGTTTTTTAATTATCTAAGCTATGCCTACCTTCAAGAAACTCATTTATATCTAAGCTATGCTAGTTACCCTATCTCATTTACCATCCATATTTCTAGGATGGATTATTCATCATGTTTTTGTTCACAGCTAATTTAGAAACATGAGAGTGGGTGCATTTTAGATCACATTTTCAGTTATTTATTTAGACAGTGTCTTGCTCTGCCATCCAGGCTGATCAGTGCTCACTGCAGTCTCAACCTCCTGGGCTCAAGTGATCCTCTTGTTTCAGCCTCCCAAGTAGCAGAGACTATGGGCACACATCATCATGCCCAGCTGATTTTTTAAAAATTTTGTGGAGTCATGGTCTCATTATGTTGCCTAGCCTCATCTCAAACTCTGATTTTAAGTACGTAAAATTGAGCATGTGACGTTAAATCAGAAAGCAATTCTTGGCATGCCTGTGTGTGGAGAAAGTGCAAATGCATATAGAATAGTGTTACATATTACGTATAGAATGAATGTGGAATGGAATAGGCACAGTGCCTATGGGTGTGAATTATGAAACCTCATGTAAATGCCCTTTACATTCTAATGGGTAGCAATTAACTGCATTAAAGAGGAAGCTTGTACTCCACCCCTTAGTCACGCCCATTGATGCAAAGTATCATTATAAGTTTATGGTTCATGAAGTGACTCTTTGTACCTAAGAAAGTCATTGTGTTAGTCCTGAGAACAAAAATCCTAGGAAAACAGTGTAAGAAGGTTTTTTTCATACTTAGATTATGTTACTTACTTTTACACTCTTGGAGTACATGAGATTCCTTAAGCTTTCTTTGTCCATCTCTGTGCAGTCTGACCTACCTTGTCTTCACTGAGCATATGTCCCCCTGCCCCTCCTTTGTCCCTACCCTGCTCCTCAGCTGTCTCTTCCTTCACTGGAGTCTCCTACGTTATGGTGATTTCAACCCACCAATGAAAACTATTTGATTTTAATAACAAAACTATCCATGTGATATAAATGTAACTGCCTCTTATAAAATATAACACCGCTTAAACTTAGTGATGATTTTGCTTATAGAAAGTATAAGTATATATTTTTAATGCTTAAAGCTTCATTTTTACATTAATGTACTCTTGAAAGAACAAAAAGTATTTGTAGTCAAGGCAGTCTTCCTCCTATTTTATGTGCTCCCTGCACATGAACATCAGAAATTAATCTGTCTCTCTCTTTCACACACACACACACACACACACACACACACACACACACACACACACATCATACACACACACAAGCTAAAAGTCACATTTTTGTTTTAAAATGCATTCCAAAGTACTGCTTGGTTTTATCCTACTTATTGGAACTTTTTTTTTTTTTGAGTTGGAGTCTCACTCTGTCCCCCAGGCTGGAGTGCAGTGGCACACTCATGCCACCCCAGTATTGACCTGCTGGGCTCTGGCGATCCTTCCACTTCAGCTTTCCAAGTAACCAGAACTACAGACTTGCACTACCATGCCTGGCTAATTTTTTTTTTTTTTTTTTGGGGGGGGTTGGAGTCTCACTCTGTTGCCCAGACTGGAGTGCAGTGGCCGCTCCCGGCCACTGCAGCCTTGACCTGCTGGGCTCTGGCGATCCTTCTGCCTCAGCCTTCCGAGTAGCCGGAATTACAGGCGTGCGCTACCACGCCTGGCTAATTTTTTGATTTATTGTAGAGATGAGATCTCGCTGCCCAGGCAGGTCTTGAACCCGCGGGCTCACTCAATCCACTCACCTCAGCCTCCCAAAGGCGTGGGATTACAGGCTGAGCCACCGAGCCCGGCTTAATTTTTTATTTATTGTAGAGATGAGGTCTCGCTAAGTTGTCCGGGCTGGTCTCGAACCCATGGGCTCAAGCAGTCCACTTCCCTAGGTCTCCCAAAGTGCTGGGATTACAGGCTGAGCCACCAAGCCTGGCCCTTATTAGTACCTTTATTGCAGGATATTATTTACTAAAATTACATGTTCTGTCCTCAGGACTCTGTGGCGGAGAGGCACACTGCTCGGCCCTTTTCTAGACCACTGAGTGCCCAGACTTGGCCTCAGGGAACAGGGAACCTTTAAGACAGACTTCTTGGTTTTTTGTTTTTGTTTTTGTTTTTGAGTCGGAGTCTCACTGTTACCCAGGCTGGAGTGCAGTGACTTGCTCAAGGTCCCTGCAACCTCGACCTGCTGGGCTCAGGTGATCCTTCCACTCAGCCTTCCAAGTAACTGGAACTACAGGCATGCACTACCATACCCGGCTTATTTTTTGATTTATTGTAGAGACAAGGTCTCACCAAGTTGCCCAGGCAACTTGTGGACTCAGGCAATCCTCTCACCTCGGCCTCCCAAAGTACTGAGGTTACAGGCTTGAGCTACCATGCCCGGCAAGACAGACTTCTTAATTTTACCTGTGTATCCAATGATGAAAACAAAAACTTATTCTAAGCTGAATGTTCCTTAAAAGCAAAGAAACACATTGTATTTTCTACCCCAGTTTATTCCATGCTAGAAAATACCTCTTCTGCTTAGTCTCTGGGAAGGAATCATAGCAATGAAGCCAAAAATACTTTCCTTATCTTTTTTTTCTTAGGTGAAGAAGAAAATTTTATTCCCCTTGTGAGTATTGGGTCATTTGCATTTTTAAGTTGTTTTTTTTTTCTTTTCCCACCTGTTGACTTCAGTAAAGCTGGGATAATTGTTGGTTTTATAGAGCCAATTAGATCCTGAAATCTCTGTGATTGATGTCATGATCTGTCAAGCTTATTCTCTGATGGCCCAAGGCAGAGACAGAGAGACCAGCACATGGAATATATATTGTAAGAAGGGAAATAGATCCTGTGTAAGTATAAGATTTTTTTTAAAACACATTAACTTGCTTGTGAAATAACTTTTAAATAGGCTAGTGACTTTGTTTTCTGTCCTTCTGCTCTATTCCTTATTTAAGATAAAGAATATGTTGGCTCATACCTGAAGCCCCAGCACTTTGGGAATCCAAGGCAGGAGGTCACTAGAGCCTAGGAGGTCGAGGCTGCAGTGGTGAATGATTGCACCACTGCACTCCTGCCTGGGTGACAGAGCAGGACCCTCAGCTCAAAAAAAGAAAGAAAAAAGCCATTGTCTTCCTGGGACCATATTTACAAAGAGTTTTTGACTTATTAGAGTTGCTTCAGAAACTGTGAATATATTATACATGCAAGCTAAATATGCCCCAAACAGAAGAATTTAAGGATATAGTTAAGTGAATATCCCTTTTTCCTTTTAGAAAAGAAAAAGAACTAGACTTCTACTAAGCCTAGTTAGTTCACATGTAGTTTTACAGAAGCAGAATTATCCAAAGGCAAATTTGAGAAATCCTTTGAGAAATTGTCTTTGCATTGTTGGTCTAAGCCTCATATGGAAATTATTAGTAAAATTCTCAAAGAGAGAGATGGATATCCTTAGGATAGCTACTCTAAGTACCTCTCAGAATTATGTAAAATATTAAGATCACTTTTGCTACTTTTTCTCATGGAAGAATGGTTGAGCATCTCTCTATAGTGAGGGCAGTGAGACTTTTGAAGAGAAAGTCAGTCACTACAGGATGGGACTTTTAAGTTATCTCATGTCAATTTCTTTCAAGGAAGCTCCCTGAAGGCAGGACCTGGATCTAACTCCTCTTTATCTTTAATCACCTCACCCAATATGTCTGGTATATAACAAATGCTCAGTAGATGCTTAGAATATCCTCATCAGATCGTTTCTTTATAAAATTTATAAAAATAAATATGTATGAAATATGTCTTATTCCTTTATTATTAAAAACATTTAGTTAGCATAAGACATTTCCCACTGAACATGATGTTACTACATTTAGGTTGAGTTGTGATGGGCTTACTTGAGAGCAATAGAACATTTACAAGCACATTTCTTTCTGAGTTCAAACCATAAAGGAATGGAAGTAATGCCCATATGTTCTCATACGGTGGCCAGTTCCCTGATTTTTCTAAATTCTAGTATTATTAGACTTTATTTCTATTTTTCAAAGAAGTATATAAGCAGATAGAAAAATAGAAAGACAAAATGATACAATGATTTTAATTTACAAAACAAAATTTAAAAATTATAAAAGTGGGCTGGGTGGGGTGGCTCAAACCTGTAATCCTAGCACTTTGTAAGGCTGATGTGGGAAGATCATTTGAGACCAGGAGTTCAAGAACAATCTGGACAACATAGTGAGACCCCATCTCTACAAAAATAAAAATATTAACCCTGCGTGATGGCATGTACCTGTAGTCCTAGCTACTCAGGAGGCTGAGGTGGAAGGATGACTTAAGCCCAGGAGTTTAAGGTTGTAGTAAGCTGTGAACATACCACTGCACTCTAGCCTGGACTACAGAGCAAAACATTGTCTTTAAAACAAACAAAAAAAATCAGAAAAGTAACATTAGTTTACAAAACCAAGTACCCGTGGGAGTACCTGATGACATTGACATCAGCTCATTCAGAGATCTATTTATTTGTGTGATTGTCATGCTATTTCTTCTCAGTTTTCAAAGGTATCCTTTAGTAAAGGATTCTTCTATATAGATCCAGATTTCCCTCACGGATTCTGTTGTTATGGAAAACATTCATACTCTTCATCTCATCCCCTCCTCCCTCCCTATCCTGCCTCCCATACCATACCCACTGCCAACATACACACAAATTAGAAGCAGATCCCATTCTAATAATGGGACTTTGTTTTTAAATACATGTAACTTTTGCTTACAGATTCTTACATAGAGTTATTTGACAGTAGCTGTAGACAAATCTGTGTGCGCAGTACAGTAAGAAGGAAAGAGAAGCATCTGCAATACCATTTTTGGTTCCTTATGGGTATGATTTTATTTCCTTCTTGGCCACACATCAGTCACATGCTCAGAGGACAGACAGATCCCTGTTCCCAGTCTATCCTCCAACTTCTTAAGCAGTGTGATAGTGTATGGGTGCCTGTGCTGGGAAGGGACAGGTTGCATTTCAGGAAGGTGATTATGACTGCTTGTGCCATTCTGTTACCAAGTCTACAAGGTACAGCTACTCTTCAAGGTAGCACAACTGCACCTACCTCCTTCTAACCTGGAAAAGCAGAGATCGGGATCCAAGGGCTCCATGGTTTCATGTATTTTTTACTAAAGTGTGTCCTTTAGTCTTAGTCAAGAATTACTTGCTAATTTTCACTGAGTCTTAAATTTCATGTTTGGAAACAAAATACAAAGAGCTTTCACCATAAATGTTTTTAAACCCCGGAAGATTATCCTCTTATATTTGTGTAGTGCTTTATCATCTACATATTTAGTGTTGATTCTTCCAACAACTGTCTGACCATGGTTAGGAAAGAAGGAGTTGTTATTTGTTGTTTTGTATGAAAAGGCTGTCTTTGAAAGGAAATGTCCTTGTCTGATGTCCTTGCCTGGCATGGGGCAATGACTGCTACCCTGCTCTGCCACCTCTTCAGTGCGATGCCTTACCATGGTAATGTGTTATATTTCTGGGTTGATTTGTGGTATCTGTGACCATTCTTGTGAGATTTGAAAGCTATTTTCAGTGACTGCAAATGTGGGCCATGTAACAAACCTGTACTACTAATCAGAAATTACAAATAAACTGGCATTTTTACTACTGGCCTTATAAAATATTATTCAGTGAAACAACTTCAGTATGAGAAATTGAGTGAAAAAGAAACTGTACAACAGTTGGGGAGCCAAAAGTTAAAAGACCAGGTTGTCTTTTCTAAATAGAAGACTTCCTCTGCCATATTATTTTAATCATTGTACAATCATATAATTTGAAGAAGATATCACTCTGTACAGGAAAGACAAGTTTAACAGAAATCATTTCATTTGATTCGTATCTTCAGAAAAACTAAAGAAGCTTAAGACTTGGGTGGCTTAGATTCCATTGCCTTTTGTTAGGGCAGCAGAAAGCTTCCTTGTAGTTAACTATCTGCCAGGGCCTTAGGGAAATCAAACCGTCATTGGCTATGCCAAGTGAGTCATCTATTAAAATTATCCCTAATGAATTGCTGGTTTTCTTGTTTAATTGTGCATGCTATTGGGCTCTGAAATGTTAGAAGTCAAATGGGGCTCAAAGAAATTATATTGGCTTAGTAAGCATTTCAGTAGGCTATCTCTTAATTCACTGTATCATAATTGGCTTTCTTTCTTTCTTCCTCCCTCCTTCCTCTCTCCTTCTTCCTTTTTCCCCTCCAACCCTTCCTCTCCATTCCAGTTTCTCTCTCCTTTCCCTTCCTCTCCCTGTAACTCTTCTCCCCTCCCTCTCTTTCCCTACCAGTGGTTGGGGACATTGTATAAAAACCTCTTATTCCAGAGCCTTTGTGTGTGACAGGGCCAGCAACATTCTCTGCACATGGAGGCTCCTTAAAGCAGGCAGAGCTGTTAGTGGCAGGTCTGCTCCCTTTTCCTTTAGCCTGCCTTCATGTTTCTCTACTGGTCACTGTGTGGGCAGTGTTGCCCTGAGAATAGGTGGCAACTGGCCTACCTTTCTTTTGCCTACTGCCACCATGTCCATATAGAATGGAATAGCTAAACATTGTGATGATAAAGGGCTAACCTACACAAAAACCTTAATTTTATGGTAGAAAATATTTATGACAGTTTTTATGCCAGCACGAATGCCACGATCTTCAAGTACAGTTTTCTTCCACCTGTGGAGCCAGTGTGAGAGGTAGCTGGGTGGAATATGTCAGAACACAGAGACATAGTACCTCCCAAGATGGCCCTTGACTTATGAACAGTTCTAATGGTCTGTTGTTGTTTTCAAGAAAAACCCTTTCTTAAACCTGAGATACCATTAATTAGAATAATGAATTTAGCCTATAGTTCCGAGTGAAGACCTTATTGAGTACTGAAAATGTATATACTTCTGGACACTTTTTTCTAGACACTTTTACAAGCTTCCTTCACAACAGTCTAGTGAGATAGGTGTTATTCTCATATTTTTTCCTCCAGAAGCTAAGGCAAAGAGAGATAAGATCACGGGTTTGGCTCAATTCAGACCTCCTCTGTGCTGGCTGCCTGTTTCGTGGACAGACTCTTGCTGAGTGCCTGTTCTGTGTGGACTTGCTCTCTGCCTCCACACTGCTGCCAGAGTCACCTTTCTGAAATGCAAGCACCGTCATATCATTTCTCCTTGGGATCCATCAGTGCCCTCACTGCTGGATAAATGCTGGTGTCTGCAATGTAAATTCAAGGTCAAGGTAGGTTCCCTCGTTCCTCCTCTCGAGGGCTCTGTTCTACCCCCTAGTCTTTCCTGCTCCCTTAGGCTGGGCTCTTGCCCTGTGCCTGGCCTCCATCAGCTCTTTGGATTAGACCCACCCTTGCCCCTACTGCCTTCCTCTCAAAGTTCTACTTTGCTTCGGGGTCACCCTCAGCTGCCTCCTGGGAGGCCTTTCTCAGGGACTAGGGTAGTTGACCTCCTCTCCCAGCTACTTAACTGAAAAATGGGCTATTTCCACATTGTCCAGCAGCCCTTTATTCACATCCCTGTGAGCCCTGCCAGGGCCCTCTGGCTGGCATGCCCGTATCTGGCCACTCTGCTGAACCCCTTTTGTAGCCCCTACAGCCCCTTGCTGTGTCTTGAACATGGATGCTCAGTGCATGTTTATTAAATGATTTTCCGAGAGAGTGAACGAACTTCAAACCAGATCCGCCTCAGTGATTCATTTCATGTGAAAAACGAAGCCATTTTACTCATCATCCCACCCAGCCCCCTCATCTGATGGGTTCATTATTCAGAGATATTAATTGACTTGAGATAAAACTGAAGCACTCACTCGCGGTCTTTCTGCTGTAGGTGTCGTCAGATCATATGACTTACAGATATGCTCCATGATTTCCCTCAGCTGTGGAGACTGGTCGCCTGTGATTAATGTGTCAGTTAGGAGGTGAAGAAGTCAGGGATAGGTGATAGCTGTCTGCTGCATGACTCCCAGATGCCAGAGCCAAGGCCTCTGGGATCCCAAAGTGGTGGCAATGCCAACATTCTGTGCCCCTTGAATCCAGGCCTAGGCAGGAGGAGCAGGCCTGAGTCAGGGAAGAGAAGGCTCTAGAGTTCCAGTGCCTTAACCAGAGCCTTGTGCATGACCATTCTGTTTGTGGGAAACCAGGCAGCCTGGTGTTAAGCTTGATAGGCTCAAGTTGAGGAAGTCAGAATGATGGGCACAACAGAGGTGGATCCAGGACTTGCCAGTCAAATCCAATTGCTCTGGGAGACACATCCCTGCATCTGAGTCTGTGGTGCATTCTGCAGTTTGGCAGCACGTGGTAGGTAAAGGAGCTCAGAGCACGTGCTCCTTCCACCAGAAGCTGGCCTCAGGTTGCGCATCAGGTGTTGTCCTACTTTGGAACTCAAGGCAACTGTGAATAGCCAAATTAAACTGGATGTATAAGAAGCTGAGTGTAGGCTCTAATTACTTCAGATTCTGTATTTAAATGTTCACTCTCAAAAAAAAAAGCTTTTATGATAATTTGCAAATATTCCATGTAACAGAAATCACATGCTTGTTATTAGCTTCCATAGTTTTGCTGCAGTGCCTAAACAGGATTACTAGTAGCTTTGTTCCCGTCAAAAAAAGATCAGTGGGTTAGATATACTGTATTACATTTATTCCCCCCCACATCCATTCACTGATATAGATGGGAACATAATGAAAAACTAATCTTGTCTTATTTACATAAATTTTCCTGTTAGCTTTTCATTTTACCATATCTGCATTTTTGTGTTTGACCTATTAGTACTTTTTTGGTTTTATAAAGAAAAAAAGTGCTTCCCTCAGCAAACCATCTGGCTTCGTTTCCTGTTCCTCAGCAACTATATGTGTATTCTAGCAAGGCCACCCCTGCGGTTTTCTGAGTGGTGTTGTTTCACTGGTGGTCTTAGAATTCAACTGGAGTGATGGAAAACTTACACTATAAGCTTCTTTCAAGTCTAAAGTTTCCAAGGTGAAAAAAAGAAATATTATTGTCATTTTTGACATAGCATTATTTTTTTCCCCTGTAATTAGAATATAGTCTTTTAAAAAGAATTGCACCATTCTATTCTTGGAAGAAGAAAACTTGCGTCCAAAATGTCTTTTAAATAGTAGGCTACCAAATTTGCTTGGCAACAAACTGAGGCAACTGAGAATATAATCAAGACATGCTTACTACGTGTATTTTCTTAAAGTGTCAGTTAATAACTAGTTTTCTTAAAGGATCAAATGACAACCATAAAGGATCAAATTAACAATAGATAATAACAACAAGAGGCACATTATGTAATAAAGGACTTTCCACTCAGTTTGTGTGGCAGAGGTGAGATCAGTCGCATTCTGAAGGGCTGTTGGTCATGCTGCTTTGGACTTGCAGGACACACAGAAAGGGCCAGCTGCTCATTGGACACATTTCTGTAGGAGTCTGTGTGCAAAGCTAAAATTATGTATTTATGTTGTGACATTCTATAGATTTTGAAAGTTTTCTGACCAAATGTGCACTTATTTTTTATTTTATGAAATGCTACTTTAGTGTAACATATTTGTTTTTAGAAACACCAAAAGGGTATTGTTTTTGTATGTGTACCTGTTTCATTCTTTTCCTCTTTCTTTTTCTTTCTTTCTTTTCTTTCTTCCTTCCTTCTTTCCTTTCCTTTCCCTTCCTTCCTTCCTTCCTTCCTTCCTTCCTTCCTTCCTTCCTTCCTTCCTTCCTTCCTTCCTTCCTTTTTTTTTAAAAAATGTGTACACATCCCAACAGGTAGCTGAGATACACAAGCTATGGAGAGAAGAAGACTCCATAGTATTTTACTTTCTCTTTTTGTTGGTAGCACACTCATCAACCAGTAGGCACTACATTTTATATTTGGGTAACATTGTGCTTTATAACTTTTTTGTTTTATAACTTTCAGTTTTACTGCATAAGATAATGTAAAGTACTTAACCTATTGCCTATCACATAGCAAGAACTGTAAAATGTTGAAGCCCTCTCCACAATTCTTTGATTAGATCACTTCTTTATAGTGATTCGGAATGATAGATCATAAAATGATGGAATTATGAAGCCTTTTATTTTTACCCTAAGTTTGAAAAATTTTTAAAATGTGACCTCAGACCTATTATTCTTTATGAAAGGCTTAGAGACTTTGAAAGAAAGCTTGTACCAGAGGTTTCCATTTTTTTGAAGTGCTTTTTCTTCTATAGACTGGTTTGTGATCCCATGAAGACCTTGATTAGTCTGAATGCTGCTTAAAGGTGTGCAAAGTCGAAGGGAATGCTCATTTTTAATTTTAAGAGGAAGGAAAAAAGTTAAAAATTGAGGTTAATAAAAGTTAATGAGGAACATTTAAATCTTTCAATGGTTCGATTTATATTGCAAGTCAGAATAGTTAATGCCATTATTATATATGTGTGTCAACGTCCTCTTTCTGCTATAATTCTTTTCCCTTGAAAATGAGCCAATGCAACATGGAAGGCATATCATACCCTTATTGTTACTCTTCATTCTTTTGATAAATTTCTCATTTTTCTTTAAATGGGGAAAAGAACAGGCACAAAGAAATTAACGTATAAAGTTCTGTTTTTTCTGTCATTTTTTTTTCCTGTTTGACAGATTACTGAATAAAACATGGTCATCAGCAGAGTGGCCATTTCTAACTGTCTCTTTGTCCTTAAAATTTTATTTTGGGATGGGAAACATTCCCCAAACCCAGAGGGTACACTTAATATGCCAGTTTTCATTTGAGAAGAATTACTTTTCAGTTGTAGGTGTTTTGGGATATAGCCTGACTCAACATCCAGTATTAATGGTCCAAAGATAGAACAGCTGAACTTTCTGACTGCCCTTCTTTGGGAGACATTAGCATGCCCCTAGAGACTGTTTCCCCAGCTCTGGTTACACGAATCAGTATGTAGGGAAAGCTTATTGCTTTTAGAAACGTTACTCTTGGATGGCCCTGTACATTACCCACATCAGATGTATGGTGCACATTGCTGTTTTCTTTGCTTTAGAAATATACTAAACCCACACTCTATCCCTGACTGCAGAGCCCAGGCTGTGGGAGGAAATTTCGCATCACCTTGGCAAGTGTAGTGAACTTTTTTGTGATAAACTGGATGAATCAATTGCCCTTTCTCCAGAGTTTCCAGAGATTCTTCTTAAAACTAGAATGCCAGTTTTTTAATAGTTATTTTTTAAAAAATTAACAATGCTTAACTCATCCAGAAAAAAACCTCTATTGGCTGGGCTCAGTTGCTCAACCTGTAATCCCAGCACTTTAGGAGTCCAAGGCGAGTGGATTGCCTAAGCCTGTGGGTTCGAGACCAGCCCAGGCAACTTAGCAAGACCTTGTCTCTACAAGAAATCAAAAAATAGCTGGACGTGGCAGTGTGCATAGTTCTGGCTACTTGGAAGGTTGTGGCAGAAGGATCACCAGAGCCCAGCAGGCCAACACTGGGGCGACTGTGAGCATGCCACTGCACTTTTGCCTGGACAATGCAGTGAGACTCCAACTCAAAACCAAAACCAAAACCAAAAAAACCTCTATCATATTATTTCCTAGGGAAAATTAACTTCATTTATTTGTTTTTGTTTTAAAACATTATATATATGTACACATACACACACACACACACACACACACACACACACACACACACACACACACACACACCTGTGGAATTTTTCTTTAAATGGAGCATTAAATCTTGCGTGCTTATACCTACGCTTTTCTCAAGCGGAAGGCTTTTCATAGTGAGGATGGTTGATTGTATAGCCTGACCTGAAAGGACCTTGTGCTATGGTATAGAACGTTCCTCCTGTCTCTGTTGGGTCCACAGTCTTGTCCTGCTACTTCCTAAGGCTTAAGCAAATCACTTTAGCATTCTAAATTTTAATTTTCTTATCTTCAGAGTGAGTGGGCTAGAAGTCTGTGTAGTTTATGATTTGTAATGTACAAATATGACTCCAGCTTAATAAACACTTTTTCCACAGCATTATTTACCATCTAGTATAAAATTTTGCTGTTTCTAAATATATTTGCCAATAGAATGTAGTGTTCTGTGATGCAGAGTATGATTTTGTATTTTAATATTATGAAATCACTAAGGGAAGCAAATTATTTATACATCCAGGGCCATCTTTTTTGTTGCTGTTGTTTTCAATTTTCATTTGTTATTCTGGGCTTGTTTAAGCTAACATCTATTTTTGCACTTCAGGTTCAGGTGAGCCACACTTCAGATGACATTTCAAGCTAGGCTTGCCAAAGTGAACACTGCAATGAGATTTTGGATATTGACTGAGAATTTGTATACTTATATACAGAATTGCATGCTTTTAACCCAGCATTATTAACTACAGTTAAGGAATCCTGAAGAAGGGCTGCCATGAGAAAAGAAAACCAGGATGCTGGTATGATACAGTCTTTCTGGATAAGCACTTGGTCATTTCTCTGTGGCAATCATGTGACCCTCACCTTGTTCCTACGGACTAGCTCATGAGACCACAGTCATGCAGTCCCTGCACACTGAAGGAGCTAGCAGGAGACTTCCCAGTCTTCTCCCAAGGGGGAGAGTTTTCAAGGAGGTTTCAGAGGGGCTGTAGCCAGCACCGCACACGGATGGACAACTTCAACCTTTTAGAGTACAAGTACTTTTCTCTTAGAGAAAAGTTACCACATAAGATTCACCCTGAGTGACAACTGGGCCCCAGACAAAAGGGGAGCAGCTTATGTCTCACAGTGAGATCTGCAATCCCGAGAATTCCAGACTTTTTAAAATAAAAGACCTGAGAAACCATCTAGTTGTTGACATAGGATTAACCAAAGAACAGAGTATATTCCTTTGGGTCTTCGATTTAGACTAGCAGAGTCTTTGTAACTATTAGACAGGTAATTCACAAGTAGGCAGAACCTCAAATGTCTATTCGGAATTCTAGAAAAATTCACTTAAGTGCTTCGGCTTCAGACTAAGATTCCATTTCACTGTGGAGCATTTTAGGTGCACCTTTTTGTGTGGTTTATTTCACTTGAATTTGAAGACTACCAAGCTTCACTGGTTCCAAAAAGCTAAAGTCTTTGTTTAAAAGGAATTTCATCAAGGCTTATGATGTGCTCATTTTATTCCTAGTGGCAGCAATACAAATAAATAAAACGTTTATAACTCTACTAGTGTGACTAATATCCCAAGTCTTCGGGTGGATCCCTTGTCATCCTTTCCATTTACATAGCTTTTTTTCCCTTAAGAGGATCCCAAAGCATTTTTCTGAACCAGTTGGTATAGTCATCCTAATTACAGAGATATGGATGTTCTAATTTCCCTGTGGCTAAAATGGCGTGCCTTTAAGGGTCAGCCATAAGTTGGGGCCAATTTGGGAGTCTAACCCAGGGCTCCTAATTTTTGGATTTCGGCTCTAATCTTTAGTTATATTAAAATATGAGACACAGAGTACAGCAAATTATTCTAATATACATCCAGCTTCTGTGAACAAATAGCCATGAGAGGGCTGTACTTCTCACCTCTTTTGGAATCTTCAAGACTAGGAGCAGCAATTCCTGCCTTAGAGTGTTTGTCACATGTCTGCTTGAAGATCAGAGTAATGAGCAGAAAGAGTACATCAAGAAGAGGAAGAAAGCATGACTGAATATAGAGATGTACTTTTTATGACCTCATTGCTCCTTTGCTAACTGAAATTAATTTGATATCTTTATTGAAATTTATAACATAGTTCAAATTATATGTATCTCAAAGAAGTTTTTTATTCTAATGTGTATGTTTTACCAAGAGAAATTTAGACAAAATTAGTTAACATTTGTAAACTACTTGGTAGATAGAAGCATTAGGTTAAGATTTTAAGTGAAAAGTATAAAAGGAAACTTTAAAAAATGATACAGGATTCCCCTCTTATCCCCTTCAAGGTTTCATTTGTTCACAGTCAATAGTGATCTGAAGGTATTAAATAGAAAATTCCAGAAATAAAACAGTTCATAAGTTTCACATTGCTCACCAGTCTGAGTAGCGTGATGAAGTTGATGCATCCTGTTTTCACCCACCTGGACACGACATCCCTTAGTCCAGCATCTCCATCCCTTAGTCCAGATGTTCTCCACCTATTAGTTACGTAGTACTCTCAGTTCTCAGGTCAACTGTCACATGTCACAGGACTTGTGCTCAAGAAGCCCTTATTTTGCTGAATAACAACCCCTGAACACAAGAGTAGTGATGCTGATATATTGTTATAATTGTCATCTTTTATTAGTTATTGCTTAATCTTTTACTGTGCCTAATTTATAAATTAAAATTTACCATAGGTATGTGTGTGTAGCCATAATATATATAAGGTTTGGTACTATCTGTGGTTTTGAGGTCTTGGAATATTCCCCACATATAAAGGGGAACTATTGTATAGCTCATTTATTTATCACTTATTCTTTCTATTATACAGGCAGGCAGATTACTATTTATAAATCCATATTACCTTAAAACTTTATTTCTGCTTTTGTAAAATGTGTGTTGGCTCCAGAGGCCCAGCTGACTCCCCAGGGAAGAAGGCTTTCATACTAGAGCTATGACAGGTTAGCTTTGTAATAATAACCTTCACTGATGTGTGCTTTATGACATTATTGGTCTGTTCATCTGGGAAAATATATGCACTATGTCCTAAAAGGAAAACGTTCACTCATGTTAGTTTCAAGATCCCTTAAAGGTGAGATATTTCTAGGAGGGTTAGTATTACTTCCTTTGTTTCATTACTGTACTGGCCCAAGATTGGTATTAGTTTGGGATTTTCTAAAACAAAACTTCTTTTTAAATAGTTTCAGAAAGTTACCTCTATTCATAGGTCACATACATTCCCTTTTCACCCCACCTGCCAGGTTTGTTTGCTGGCTTAAATTCTTTTAAAATCAGCTTCGAAAGTTGGTACACAGGACTGTGTGGTACTTGATTTGCTAGAACCCATTCACCGGCTTCTCTTCTCCCTCTCTGCCACAGAGCTTTAAAATATCTGAGTCTGTGTGTGTGTGTTTTCAAGTGAATGTAGATGCACAGATACATACACATATTTTAAACCAGTGACCAAGTGGGTAGAGAAAATACATATGTGAAACAGAAATAATGTTAAGATATGTGCTTGCAGTTACAAAATACATGTAGCTATTACCCTCAATCTTCATCTTTCTGTTCTGAAAATGACAGATAAATGAGAAATCCTGGAAGCATGTGGGCCAACCACTTTGCCATCATTCGAGTCCTCACCCTCCATGGTCTGGCAGAGGCATATGTGCCATAAACTTCCTACACCTCCTCCTCCTGGAGCTGAGGCTGTGTGCAGGGATCCCCGACTCTGCTGCTCATTCCTGCAGTCTGAAGTGTTATTAGAAAATGGATAGCTGGTGAGAAGGCCTTTGCAGGCCCATCCTGTGCTTTTAGTGACCTGGGACTCAGGGGAACAGCCCTCTCTGTCATGGGATTAGAAGGCAGAGCCTGGAGGGACTGAGCTCCTAGTCCTCAGCTCCTTCTCCCTCCCTGCTCTCCAGCAGGGAGCTGCAGGAAACCCCTTGGGGCGCAGACCCAGGGCTCCTAGGCTTCTCCTAGGCTTCTCAGATTCTTTGAATGTCCAGCATTTTGAACTCCACGGCCCCCAACCTCTTTAGAATCTCTTTGGGAAACTGTAGCATCGTAAAGATGTGATGAGTTTGATTTCAAAAATCAGTGAATAAGTATATTCAGATATCTATTATTTTAGGTTTAAAAAAGAATAAAATTAAAATATGATGACTTCTATTAAAAATTGCATTTTATTGTGCAGTTATTGACTTCAACTCTATTTATTTTATTTACAGCATTTGGTGTTTTGGTATGAGTTCAACAGTACCTAAGAATCCTGGGGATTCTATGGATTTCACAGTGTAGAGACTTACCCCACACTTGGACCTCACTGAGTCCTGGCACACCACCCCTTAAAGCTGGTGCTTGATTATTTGCAGGAATAGGAACTCGACCACCCACAAGATGGTTTATATACATATGAATGTTGTCATGCAGCCAGCTTTGAAATACAATAGCACTTCTCTGACATCCTTAACATGCTGCTCAAACTTTACGTCTAGTCACAGCCGGGTGGCTCAGCCTGTAATCCCACACTTTGGGAGGCTGAGGTGAGTGGATTGCCTGAGTCCGCGGGTTCGAGACCCGCCTGGGCAACTTGCTGAGACCTCATCTCTACAATAAATAAAAAAATTAGCCGGGTGTGATAGCACGCACCTGTAGTTCCAGCTACTTGGAAGACTGAGCGGAAGGATTGCTGGAGCCCAGCAAGTCGAGGCTGCGGTGGCCGGGAGTGGCCACTGCACTCCAGTCTGGATTGACAGAGTGAGACTCCAACTCAAAAAAAAAAAAAAAAAAAAAGTCTAGTCACAAAGCTAACAATTACATTAATATGTGTCACAAGTGTCACTCATTTGGTAGTTTCAGATAAAAATTATTGTATCTTTAGAAACAACTGTTCTCCGTATATCTGTGAAGAAAGTCTTGGTGAATACTTTTGATTTCAGTGTGAGCATGGTAGGTGGCTCAGACTCCCAGCCACTGAGCACTCCTTCTCAGAGATACCTGCACACATGTTTGCACATGCTCTGCAGAATAATTGTTTGAGCTCCATTTTTCCATGAAGAATAGGAGGCTCAATCTGGTTAAGTAACTTACCCAGAGCACATGCAGTAAGTAGCTGTAATGGAGTTTGAGTCTATGTGTCACCAATGCTAGAACTTGTGCTCTTCCCACCCTAGGCCATGCTGCCTTTCTTCTTTGGTGCTCTTATCACCTTTCCTCTGTTTTTCCTCTCCCCTTTTTTTTTTTTTTGTAACCCATTTTTCTACCATTGTCTCCCTTTTAGGCAACTTAACTTTGTCTCTGACAATTTTTGGCACTTGTCCTTTGTCAACTGTGTGATGCTCGTGACACTGGGACAGGTCTATCCCATGCACTCAGTCTGTTACCCTCCAGCAGTCAGAGATGCTGGATGGTGGCTCTTGCTATGTGCCAGGCATCATACTGGGCTCAGTGGGGGCTGCAGAGAGACATTAACTGGACCTGGACTCCAACCCCCAAAATCGCCTATTGCAGAGCGCTGCAACACTGGATTGAGGATTGCGTTCAAGGACACAGCAGTGAGCATAGCACATTGTCAATGCCTGGGCCAGAAAAGCCCACCCCTTTGCCTCTTTTGACTTATTTATCTGCCTGCAAAAAGGAAATCTGTCCTTATTTCATGGACTGGAAGTTGGTGTTGCTGAGGAGGGGGCAGTCCTCCCCATCCTCTGCTGTAAGGAAGAAGGGGCAGCCTCTCAGAGCAGCCCCCAATGCAAATGAGTTCTGATGAACACTAAGGCTTCAGGGCCTCTCCTTTTCCCAGAGATAAGCCTGGGGGCTTCCTACCCTGCCATCATCAGCAGCTATTTCAGGAGCCATTTTCTCTCCTTCATGATTACGTTTATCTTGTCTTATACAATTCCATGTTATTTAAGTCTTTGGGTTTTAAAAACAGCTTTCTCAGAGACCATTCTCTTCTGAACCACATGTTCCACGGCCCTGGAAGTCCAGAGGTCCTGTCCTGACATCACGTGCTTAACATTCAACAGCGCTTTTCTGTTCTGAGCTTGCCCTCCTCCCCAAAACTGAAATAAATCAAAGTTGGTTGAGACTCAGTCGCAATAAATCAAGACCTGTCCAGGACTGGAGCCTGCCCAGTCAAAATGTCATAGCTTGGCTTTCACTGAGGATTAATTAAAGGCCTGATATAAAGCCCAGATGTGCTTCAGGAGAGTAGCAAGCTGCCTGGTGACTGTGTCTCCCCAGGTTTCTGCCCACCCAAGAATACGGAGGAGGAGGACAGGAAAGGCATCCAGGGTTGGGAGGGCACTGAGGGGAGGGAGGTACCCATCAGCACATCTGAGTGGACTTTATCTCGTGTGGGAAAAATAGGACAAGCTTTCCAACAAGGAAAACAAAAAGAAACATGTAAGGCTGTATATATACGGTATTTAAATGGAAGGAAAATATATCAGAAGTTGTGTTTTAATTGAGGAAACAAAATAAGATGAACCAAGTAAAAGAGATTTCATTGTTTTTTTTAAAAAAATAATGAGATCAATGCCTCGTTTGCACTGAACTTGTAGAATATTAGACCAGAGAAGCTATGCAGATAAAACACTTCTGAGGTGTTTTTTGTTCACAAGAAGTTGAATTAGACAGGGATAACTTTGGTATTCAGATTTATTCTAAATTCTTCTTTTAGTTCTATATGATTCTACATAATCAACCTCAAAAGGATACTTGGTTAAATTTCCATTGAATAACTCTATATGAAAAGGAATATCAGCGTGAACTAATTCTTCATTCATACAAAGTACTGCCGTTGAAGTAGGGGACAAGATATAACTTATAATTCCAAATCCTATATAGTGGCCATGTTGTATGACTTCAAACTTAAAATTTACCACTGTTTGTAGAAATTTGTTTCTGAAGTTGAAAAAAAAAGACACCATCAAAGACTGATATATCAACAGTCTTTTCCTTGTGGCAATGTATATACTTTCTTTACTGAATGTCTGAGAAATCAGCTATTTAGACATTTTTAAGCAGAGTGAATCTCCTGATTGCTGACAATCTGTAATAGACAATTGGTAGTAATCATTGGAATATAAGGGGGAACCCCCCAAATAGAATTCATTTATTAAAAATTGTATATTTATTCTTATATGTTTAAACTTCAGTCACCTTCAAAGTACTTTCTGTATGATGCAATACATCAGTCACTATGCATTTTTTCACTGCTGAAAACAGTTTTGGACACATCAGTTCTGATGCCTTTTAGTGCTTCTGCCATTTTTTTATTTTACCTCTTCCACATCAACAAAGCATTTTCCTCTGAGGACTTTTTTCATTCAGGGAAACAAAAAATAGTCTCTTGGGTTAAGATTGGATGAATAGAAAGGATGGAGCATAGAAGTCGTGGTGTCTTTGGTCAAACACTGCTGAACACTCAGCACGGTGTGGGCAGGTGTATTCATAAATCACCCATCATGAAATGGGCAAACCATTGAAAGAATCTCCATAAAACCTTCACTGAGGCCAAATGCAGCCTCTCACAACAATACTAGCTGGTACACCGATGCCAGTGGGTTCCTAGAACACTTACCTAGCAGGGGAAGCCTGTACTATAAGTAATCCACCATCCCAAAAATAATTCCAGTTTTTTGGGGCCCTCCTTGTGTTTTGATAGGAAAAAAATAGGTTTTCTGTGACTAGGAGAGCTTGCTATCTTATACAGCATATCTTTATATTCACATTAAACTTTTATCAATGGAAAATTTAGCTGTTTCCAGAATGACATATATCTTCATAATGTTATATTGGTGTTTAAATTCTAGACATGAGAATTTTGATTTTTATAAACTCAATGAAATGCATATATGTTAAATGATTTAGGAGAACTATTGTGGTTTTGAGTGATCTACCTATTACTTGACATAGGTATTTAAGTGTGCAATGATATCCAGTTGCAAGAAATTTTTAAAAATTTATTGACCTAATAGTTACATTATAAGAGATTATATATAGCTTCCTAGTAATTTTTATCCTATAATCTGCTTATCTTATGGTTGAAGAAGCAATTTAAATAAACTTTAACATACCTGGGCAATTTCTCAGAAACAGCAATTTCACCTATTTTCCAGATGATCTGCTACATATTTTTACTGAGATTACTGAGGACAGGAAGACCATTTTGGGTTGTTAAGGATCTAGCAGCATGATATTTTGTTTTCTAAGGTCTCTCCTTAAGGACCCTTTACTTATTTTAGTAATCTAGAAAATATAACTTACTGCAAATTTACATTTCCATTAGTTAAAATTTACTGCAAATTTACATTTCCATTAGTTCAGATAATTGATGTTTTCGGATGGATTCCCATTTCATGCTTAGTCCATAAATAACTTTTATATTTGTCATTGCCTTTTATTCTATTTTACTTTTAGTAACACTGAGTGAGATGGAAAGGCTTAAAACAATCTGTCTCCAGAGTGAGGAATGGGTTTTAAGAGTCAGGAAATTTAAGGAAATAAGCTGTCCCTATTGCCCATTTTCTTACTCTTGCATACTTGACTCTCAATATACATACTTTAATTGCACAGTTAATTGAGCCAGTTAGCATTTGGTAAATGGCATAGCATATGTGGCAATACCCTGCTCCTGATTTTCTCATCCATTAGGTTGTACTTTTAATTTTGAAATATTTTTACCTTTTAATAAAGCTGCATCCTTTACCATTGGACAGAAATCAACCCAGCACCCACAATAGTCTGCCTCCCTGTCTCACTTCTCTGCTTATATGGCCTCCATAGCGATAATTTATCACTTTAGTTGTTTATGTGTCTCCCTATCTAGAGATATCGCTGATTGATTCCTCAGGGTCACACATGGTGTATTTCATTTGATTTCTTCAGTGTCTAGCTCAGCAATAAGCACACAGAATGAGCCAATACATGTTGACCGACTGAATCGGTAATACATGTTGACTGACTGACTGGCATGTCTTTTCAGACTAGTGAGGGACAATTTGGTACATCATTGCCACAGCAGATTTCTCTGACAGCCCTCTATATCCAGTCCTGTGGAGAAGGGCAACAGAATTCTCCTAGTACATAATGTGTTTTTGGAAGATGTGTTAACTCTTTGTATTTGGATTTTGTGGAAACAGTAGTATGTGACTCTCAACTGATCTACAATTCCTTAAAATAGGTTGCCTGGCTTCTAGAATAATATTTTTATTATATATTTTTCTTTTTATGTTTTTTAATCATAGTGAAGTGAAAAGATAACAAATCTAAATGTAGTTTTGATCCGTGTGAGTGCATGCACCATTATAGCTAACACTACCTGTACCAGTAAGAACATCTTATTACCAAGCCTAAGTAGCAAACACATTATTAAAATTCAGAAAGATTGACTTCAAGAGCTTCCTGTAGTCAGAATCAGAATTATGTCCCACAGTTGAAGAGTGAAACATATCTTAATTAGCACAGGCCATCTGTGGCCCAGAATATTGGGTGCTGGGTGACAGTTCTGAGCATGCTTGCTTCTGGGGCCTGAAAAGGGAGCAGAGTACCCAGGGAACCCCAGTCACTGCTCTTGGTTTAGTGGGAAGCCGGCATGGGTGCCCAGGGCCTGCTTAGATTCTGCTGTCAGCGTTTTGCCTCTCTGTAGTTTCGATGGATGCTGAAGATGTGCATTCCTTTTTTTTTTTTGAGTTGGAGTCTCACTCTGTCGCCCACTGAACGCACTGGAGTGCATTCTTGCTAGTAAAGGTATAGAGTACTGGCCTAGGAAGGAACTTTTCAGCATAATTTTACTTTTCCCCAAGCATAGTGTGAGTTAGCATAACATGTTTGCATAACATCAGAAACACTCTGTGAGCATAATATCTGGAGTGCTTTTTTGAAGCTATGGCAACATACATTTTTTTTTTTTACTAGAAGTTACACTTAGAAATTGTCTCCTTTGATTAGATGTGGAAATGAAGCTTTAGAAAGCCAGACGGAATAAAAAGCCCAGCAGCTTCCTGGGCTACTGGTTTTTCCTTTCAATTATTTCAAACTGCCTCTTCTTGTCACATCAATTGAAAGATTAGTAGAAGTTGGCCATTAAAACTTCACGATTAGTTTCTAAAAATACATCAAGCCATGTGCTCCCAATTGTATACTTTTTAATTTGTATGCTGTAAGTTATCTTCAAAACTTCATGATTAGTGAAATTTGACATCATAGTCACCAGCATTGGCTCTTTATGAACACATTTTTAATAGTAATAAATGCTTAGCTCTTAAGATTGACGTGGTTATTAAATGATGGATTTGACTGCCATGGATTTGTTATGTGCTAAAATATCAGAGGCATTTTAAAGTTTTTTCCTTCACACATTGCAGACAGTGTTGGTTATAGACGCCATGTGATAAAAGTATTAGATTGTTACATTTTAGCAGCATTTGCTTAGGAGCTGCCTCCACCTGGATGGTGGACCACCGGGTATAGAACCCTGAAGATGTCACTCTGCAACCCTCATCTCTCGCTGTCTGTTGAAATGGGCTTCAGAGTGACTCCTTTGGCACAAATAGGACTCCCTGTTTCTCAGAACACTCCTTTCTAGGGAAAGTACAGTTCATGTAGAAAACAGAGCGACTTAAACCTTGTATGTTGGCTCAAAATGCATGGGTGGATGTGTGGACTTTCTCCAGCAACTGACGACAGGGTGTCCAGTGGCAGGTCTCTACATGACCTTGAAGTGGTGACTGCATTTTCTTTTCTCCACTTCTTTACTGCCAAATCCCAACTGGTACAGTCTTTAATAAAGATTAAGTCATGTTTACCAAATAGTCTGAGCTAAGGTTCTATTGAAGCCTTAGGAGATTGTTTTTTGGCTTTGAAATTTAATATTTTTTAATAGTAAACTTATTAAAACTTCTACTTTCTTCCATCATTTCCTGGAATGGCCTGGGGGTTTTCTCTGTTGGTTCAGTGTAGCTTTAGCACTGGGCTTTCTAGGTCAAGGTCTTCTCTCTCTAGTGGTGGCTATTCCTTAAAAATCTCGTTGGTCACCTCTATCCTACTTTGCCACATCAAGCATTATAACCACTACTCACTTTGCTCCTTTTGACAGAGTCAGGATGCATGAGGACTTTGGACTTGAATTTTCTCCTAGTAATAAAGTTAGAATATTATTAATTATGCCAGAGCATTAATATTCGATCAAAGCATTAAGGAAAACATAAAACTGGTAACATTTAAATCTGACACTCTGAGTAAAAAATAGAGTTTGGAGAATAAAAGTAACACCTCAAATGACTAATTATTTGCCGTGTGCCTGCTGTGTTCACAGTAGACACCTTACCAGCTCCCTGGACAGACACAGGGTGAATGGGTGGAGATAAAGAGGAAGAGGGAGAAAGGAAAGAGTTAGAAAGGATGCTTTCCTTCTAACTTCATTCATTCATTGCCACTTCTAATAATGCTTAGCAGAGAAAAGCATTTATAAGGAATTCAAAAGCTCATAAAGCACTTTTATATATATTATCTCAGGTATCTTCTTTCATGACATTTATCACAATTGTAATTAATTCCTTATATGTGTAATCCATGGTGTTCTTTCCTGTCCATGATATTGTAAGCTCTGTTAAAGCAGGGGCTGCATTTGTCCTGTTCGACTGAAATTCCCAGCCACAGGTACACTCTCTGGCCTAGGATAGGCTAATGTTGATATCTCTTAAATCAGTGGATGCTGGGGGGCCAGGTGTGGTTCTCATATCTGTAATCCCAGCACTTTGGGAAGCTGAGTCAGGAGGATTGCTTGACACCAGAAGTTAGAGATTTAGAGACCAGTCTGAGCAATGTAACAAGACTCAGTCTCTACAAAAATTAAAAAAAATAAAAAAATTAGCTAGGGCACGGTGGTCCAGAGCTGTAGTCCTAGATAGGAGGCTGAGCTGGGAGGATTGCTTGAGCCCAGGAGTTTGATGATGCAGTTAGCTATGATCATGCTACTGCACTACAGCCTAGGTAACAGAGTGAGAAACTGTCTCCAAAAAAATAAAAATAAAAGAGGATGATGGGGGTTGATTCTTACAGTGCCCTCACCCTGAGTGTGACACTCCAAGGAAGTTTTTCTGTCCTACATGATTAAATTAGTACTTACTTTACAAGCTCTCATTGCATTCTCTTTGTTATTTTGTAAGTGACAAGACACTTATAGTTAGTTGTTCCAAATTTATGTTCCAAAAAAAAAATTTGTTTTCCAGACTAGAAGATACTGTAAGGTTCTAGAACTGTAAGATTCAAGAGGGCTTGGTTGCTGTATGATTTTTCACTGCTTTGTTCCTAGGGACTTAGGAACAAGTAAATGCCCTCCATAAGGAAAGTAGACATTATTATTTGATTATTTTATAGAAAAGGAGATTGGATCTAGGGGAGCAAATGGAGTGACCATAATAACATGCCATGTGGTCAAGTATCACTGGTGCTGGAACAAAAACTACTTACACCTGCAAGCATGAGTTTCCTCATCTTAAAGAGACTCGAGTAGGTAGTATCTGAAGTATCTTGCAATTCTAATTTAAAAAACCCCAAATAATTTAATTTAGAAAGTTTATTTGTCTAGTAAGTTTTGCAGTGGACTTAAGCCAGGGGAAAGGCCTTGAGAATCTCTTCTGGGGCAGGGACAATTGCCCAGTGGTGAACCCTGAGCAGAAGAGGGGCAGCAGGGGCACAGTAGGTGTCCAGGGTGGCAGGTATGGCTGTGGAGTAATCCAGCGTATGGGAGGCATCAGATATCCTCAGGTATTAGGAGCTTCTTTTTCATGAAAGACTGTGTAGGGCTCATTCAGCAATGGAGAGGTTGAGAACATCAATCCTGAGCACAGGGAATCAATGACAGGGTCCCTGCTAGCTCTAATAATTGTAAATTTTTGATTCCTTATGAACCAGTGCTTTTTTGTTAGGGAGCTTGGGATTGTCTGCTGACAGCACAGTCCACATTTGCACTGAACTTTCAAAGGAACTTTCTTTTTATAATATGTGAATTATTTATATATAAGTATAAGTATGTCCTGGCATGGAGGAAAAAGATGCAACCACTTGATTTTTAAACATGTATACTTTGAAATTACATGTTTGAAGATGTGGAAGTTCATTTTTAAAAAGAACTCACTACAGGGTGCTTTGAAATTGTGAATTCTTCCAATTCAGTAAAAATGTAAACAATACCCTTTTGATTTATACACATTTTAAAAGTACACATACTTTGCTTCCCTCTGTGCCTCATATGATGTATAGGACTTTTCATGAAATTTGAAGCATGCTGTTTTGATTTGAAAACATCTACTTGCCTAAAATACAAGGAAGCATCATGCCTTAGGAATTGCTTACCAAACTTATCTTGTAAATCATTAGTTGACAGGAGTCCCACTTTGAAAATTGGCATTTAATGTCTTGAAAGACTCCAGGGCACCTGTAGTCCAGCATCCCTGAACCTGTAACTCACTTGTGCTTTTTCCCACTGACAACTTCATGCCGTATAGAGTAGTCATGGGCCCAGGTTATAGAGCAAGAAAACACTTTTATCTTCTCTTCAAGTGTTGGTGATTTAAAGCTGCAAATGAATCTCAGCTGTCCTCCAGAACTTTTGTCTCCCTGAGACTTGCAGGTGTAAGTAGTTTTGTCTCCCTGAGACTTTTTGCTGTCACTAGCAACCTGCTTTTGCTTTAGATTTTTGTTATCCTTCTTTGTCCTGAAGCAAAAATTCAGCTGAATTATCAGTTTGAAACAATGATAAGGCTCACACTTTCTGGTACTTCTTTCAGAATCAGAAGATGCCTTAGAAGAAAAATGGCCTAATGACAGGGCTCACCTCCATTGTTCATCATGCTCTCTAATACCATGCATCCCACCCAGGGACTTAAGGCCCACCCTCCTACTCAGGTCCCTGCTGCCACTGCTGGTACACAGACAAGCCACCTAGAGACACAAGGATCAGCCTACCTGGACCCACCACGATTGGCACCCCCATATGTCCCCTGGGGCCCTGAGGGCTACCATGCTCAGCAATGATTACAGCTAAAGAAATAATACAGAGACTACACCCAGAATAAAAGCCAGAGCACCATACCCAGCTAACACTATAAATACACCCACAGGAAAAAGTCTTTTAATATGAAAGCCAGTCTGTAAAATTGGAAGACAGATGTTATACCAGACGCACAGATAATCAATATAAGAAGAACACAAGAAACTAGAAAAACCAAGAAATCATGATGTCTCCAAAGGATCACAATAATTTTTCTGTAACACATCTCAGTGAAAAAGAAGTCTATAAGATGACTGAAAAATAATTTGAAATAATTATACTGAAGAAACTCAATGATAGACAAGAGAGCATAAATACATTCTACAAAGAAATCGATGACTCAGCCTGTAATCCCGTGCTTTGGGAGGCTTAGGTGAGTGGATTGCCTGAGCCCACGGGTTCAAGACCCACCTGGGCAACTTGGCGAGACCTCATCTCTACAATAAATCAAAAAATTAGCCGGGAGTAGTAGCGCGCACCTGTAGTTTCAGCTACTTGGAAGGCTGAGGTGGAAGGATCGCCGGAGTCCAGCAGGTCAAGGCTGTGGTGGCCGGGAGCGGCCACTGCACTCCAGTCTGGGTGACAGAGTGAGACTCCAACTCAAAAAAAAAAAAAAAAAAAAAAAAGAAATCGTGAAAACAATTCATAGTCTGAATGAGAAATTTAAAAAAGAGATATCACAAAAAGAAACCAACAGAAAACATAGAACTGGAGAATTCCATAAATGAAATGAAAATGCAGTCAAGAACTTCACCAAGACAAGATCAAACAAGAAAGAATTTCTGAACTTGAAGACAGTTCTTTGAAAAAACTTAGTCATACATAAAAAAACAAAAGAATAAAGAAAAAAGTGAACACCTATGTGGCATATAGGAAAATGACCATGCATTGACCACATATTCTACTTTTGCATGTTCCAGAAGCAGCAGATATGAGTAAAGGTATAGAAAACCCAATTAACAATATAGTAGCTGAAAACTGGTCAAGTCTTGCAAGAGCTATAGATCTCCAGATGCAGGAAGCTCAAAGAATCCAAAACAGATCCAACTCACAGAGATCTTGTCCAATGCACATTATAGTCAAAATGTCAAAAACATAAAGACAGAATTTTGAAAATAAGAAAAAGGTGTCAAGTCATATATAAAGGGAATACCCATCAGACTCACAGCAGATTTCTCAGTAGAAGCTATACAGGTCAGAACGTATAGCATGATATAGTCAGAGTTCTGACAGGGGGTGAAAAAAATGTCAGCCAAGAATACAATACCCAGCAAATCTTTCCTTTAAAACTGGAAGAGAAATTAAATTGCTCCCAGAATAGCAAAAAAATGAGGGAATTCATCACTACTAGACTGGTTCTACAAGAAATACTTAAGAGAGTCATACATCTGGAAATGAAAGGACAATCTCTACCATCATGAAAACACATGAAAGTATAAAACTCACTGGTAGAACAGAAACACAAATGAGAAAGAGGAGTCACATTGCAATGATAAATAATGTAAGAAGAAGAAGGGAACAGAGGATATAGAAAAAAAAAGGGAATTTACAAAATGAGAAGAATAAGCCCTCACCTATCAATAATAATCTTGAATGTAAATGATTTAATCAGCTACTTAAGAGATATAGACTGCCAGGCATGGTAGTTTATGCCTGTAATCCCAGCATTTTGACAGGTGGAAGTGAGAGGATTGCCTGAGCCCACGGGTTCGAGATCATCCTGGGCATCTTGGTAAGACCTTGTCTCTACAATAATTTTAAATATTAGCTGAGCATGTTGACATGCACCTGTGGTTCCAGCTGCTTGGACGTCTGAGGCAGAAGGCCTGAGCCCAGCATGTTGAGGCTGCATTCCAGGCTGGGTGATAGAGTGAGACTCAAAGGGGGAAAAAAAAAATATAGACTGATTGATTGGCTAAGAAAAAAGCATGGCCCAGCTAAGCTAAGTGCTGCCTATAAAGAACTCACTTCACCTATAAAGACACATATAGACTGAAATTAAAGGGATAGAAATGAATATTTTACACAAACAGAAACTAAAAGTGAGCAAGTGTTGCTATACTTATATCAGATAATGCAGACTGTAAGTCATTTTCACTGTAAAATGTGGCAAAGCAGATCATTATATAATGACAAAGGGGTCAATTTAGCAAGGGTATATAACAATTCAGAATATGTATGCACCTGACATGATTACTGAAAATGGACAGTTTTTTAAAGAAGCCATACATATAGCCAGCAGGTATATTTTAAAATACTCAATATCACTAATCACTAGGAAAATGCAGATTAAAACCACAATCAGATATCGCCTCACCCCAATTAGTATAACTATTATCAGAAAGATAAATAACAAATGCTAGAGAGGATACAGAGAAGAGAGAACTCTTGTTCACTGTTGGCAGGAATGCAAGTTATTACAATCTCTATGAGAAGCAGTGTTGTGGTTTCTTACAAAATTAAAAATAAAAGAACTACCTTATGATCCAGCAATCCCACTTCTGAGTACTTACCAAATGGAAGGAAATCAGTGTATCAAAGAGATACTTGTACCCCCAATGTATTGCATGTAACACAACTCACAGTTGGAATCAACCTAAGTGTCCATCAACAGATGAATGAATAAAGAACATTTGGTTTATATGTATAAGGGAATTCTATTCAGTCATGAAAAAGAATTTAATTATGTCATTGGCAACAACATGGATGGACCTGGAGGTCATTATGTTAAATGAAATAAGCCGGGCACAGAAAGACAAATATGGCATGTTCTCATTCATATCTGAGAGCTTAAAAAGTGTATCTCATGTAGGTTAAGAGTAGAATAATAGTTATCAGAGGCTGGAGAAGGTGAGTAGAAGGTTGAAGAGAGGTTGGTTAATGGGTACAAACATACAGCTAGATAGAAGAGTATAACTTCTAATGTTTGATAACACAGTAGGGTGATTATTGGTAATAGTACTTTATTGTATATTTCAAAATTTCAAGAAAAAATATGAGATGTACCCAACTCAAACAATAAATGGTTGAGGTAATAGATATCCTAGATATCTTGATTTGATCATTACACATTGTACACGTATATCAAAATAATACCTTTAAGAAAAAAATAAAAAGATAGTCATTTTGTCAAAACAAACAAGCAAACAAAACATCAATAAAGCAGTGGGAAGACAGTCTCATTTTAACTACTTTCAGACACCTCCCATCGAATTTCTAAAAACTTAAATTTCTTTAATTCTCATCAAAGACGAGTGTTGAAAGATGAAAAACTGGGACCACAAAGTTATTTTCAGTTGATATTTATGGTAAATTTTATGTAGTGTTTGTACCAGTGGATTTTACAGTCGTCATTTCTGTTTGGTTGTGTATTTTTAGATGAGGGATTGTGATAAATCATAACAGTTAAAAAGTAGAAATCCGTACATATACACTTCTTTTGTAAAAAATAATTTACTTAGAAACAACAGGTACATTGAACATAATTCAGTTTTCCGTTCTTGTTTGAGAGGTCAAAAGTTCATTTTTTTCTAAGACTTTCATTTCTAATACTGGTACTTGATTTTACTTTTTTTGACAACTGGAACATGTTTTTCTTCATTGTATTCTGAATACATTACGGTTACCCTTTGGTTCTATACTTGCTGTGTTTTTTTGGCAACTTCAGCATTTTAATCATATCTGTAAAACCTAAAACTTTTAATATATAAATCGATAAGAATATCTGAAGGCAAGCACATTGAAATCATTTGCCATTTTAAACCAATTATAGAAAATGGATATAATTTTTGTGAAAATTCTAAACATGAAATGATCAAGTCAACAAGAAAGAGATTTCTTTCTATTTTTTTGAGTTGGAGTCTCACTCTGTTGCCCAGGCTGGAGTGCAGTAGCACACTCATGGCCACCCCAGCATTGGCCTGCTGGGCTCCACTGATCCTTCCACCTCAGCCTTCCAACTAGTCGGAACTACAGGAGTATGCTACCACACCCAGCTAATTTCTTATTTATTGTAGAGTCAAGGTTTTGCCAAGTTGCCTGAGCTAGTCTCGAACCTGTGGGCTCAGGCAATTCACTCACCTCAGCCTCCCAAAGTGCTGGGATTATAGGTTGAGCCTGGCTGAGATTTCTGTATCAAGTCACCTTTCTTCTATATACCATGTTTTAAAAATTAACAAAATACATGTCAACTCTTTGTATGCATTGTTTATGTTTATTCTATCTACCCTTTAATGTACATTGGATATGACATAAATACTTTAAGGAAAAAAGAAAAAAAATTAAGGCCAATTTAAGATTTAAACTATTAAAACAATTTCTTAATTTATTTTTAACTTGTATTTGTTGAACAAAATTTTCAAATTTTAAACATTTTAGTAGTATATACCTGAAAGGCAAGATATAAAAAGAGGTCTTTAGAAAGTGTATTTGCATTTTTCCTCTACCAGATTAATTTCATGAACATTTAATTGGGATAATATGTATAAAACATTATGAAAATTATCTTGAAATTTTATTCAATATACTAAAATCGTTCTGCATACAAAACTGTTTAGAACTCTGATGCAATGTTGTTTTAAAATATTGTAATTACAGACTTTGGGGTGTTTGCAGCAGTAGTTTTAGTCATCATTGATTTAAAAAAAATTTTTTTTGTATATGCAGTCCATTGTTGACCAAAGTATTATTTGACATGGCTGTATATGTTTTTATTTTCTTATTAAGTATCAAAATCTAGTGACAGATTTACTTAATATCATAATGTTAAAGTAATGATGAACAAAAATGATATTTCAAGATATTTACACCACCATAAAGTTAAATGAAAATATCTTAAATTCTATTGGTGTTTGTCATTGGTATTACTAACACTGTTGTGGTTTATTGCTTCCATTCAAAAATGAAGGAAATGCTAGACTTCTAGTTAGTGAAAATAAAGATGCTGGTTTTTTTGCCATCTAAGTTTGTGGCTTTGTGAAATCCTATTTCTTTTTTTCTTATTTTCTTATTTTTATTTCAATAGCTTTAGGGAGTACAAATAATTTTTTGTTACATGGATACATTGTATACTGGTGAAGAAGCTTCTGAAATTGAAATGGGCTTGGCTGGTTTGAGGAACAGAAAAAAAGCCACAATTTCTGGGACAGAATAATGTGGAGGGTGCTATAGAATGAGGTCTGAAGGTGAAAAGGGTTTAGGCCATGTAGTGCCTTGTAGGACATGTCAGGCATTTCACATATATTCTAAGCACAGTGGACAACTGTAGTGGAACTGCAGGTATCTACCACAGTTTTTCTCTTATTTTGTTTTAGCATAATTCCTGATTTTAAGCCAGGTCCAGCTTCGCAGAGTGAAGACCACACTTTTTTGTCTTTCTTTTAGAGCAGTGTGGCTCTGGGCTTGTAACATGTATGCACAAGAGTTGGGTCAACTTCTCAGAAACCTTTTTAAGTGACATTCGTTGCCCCTTCTCCATTCCTTGCTTCTTACTGTGGAATGTGAATATGATGTCTATGAGCTAGCATCTGCCTCACTACCCCAGACTTCTTTCTGCCCACCACCTGCTTCTCCTCCTGAATCTGCCACCTTTGGTCATGTGACTGCAATATACATAACTGTTCTTACCAAAAACTGGGAAGTCAACCTAGAGGTCTTCCCTCTTCCTCCTTGCATCCCAAAAATAAGTCTCTGAGCTCTGTTACTGCCACTTCCAGAGACATCAGTCATCCCATTTCTGTTACCTATGGTTCAGAGCCTTATTATCTTTACCTGGAAAAAGGCTCCCAACCTGTCTGTTTGCAGTTTAGGTATTTGATGGCATTTGTGTTTATAAATCACACATTTGGCAACATATGGAGGCATTTTCTTTGGGGGAAGTGCACACATCTAGTGGGTCAAGGCCAAAGATGCTGCTAAACATCTTCCAGTGCACAGGATAACAAAGAATGATCCAGCCCAAAATGTCAATTGTGCCAAGTTTGAGAAACTCTGCCCTAGCTCCATCCCTTAGGAATCATCCCCCAAACCAGACTCCCTCTCTCCCTGCTCTGCTTGTGCCTTTATTGTGACTATTAGGAAATTCTTCTTTTTACTTTTAAAAAATCTCTTACTAGATTGTGCTCCTTGGGGTCAGGAGCCATTCTTCACTCAGATTTTTATCTTCAATGCCAGCAAGTGTGGCTCAGCAAGTAATAACTGAATAGAAGAATGGATGAAGAAAGAAGGAGTAGGAGAGGGAAGCTAATGGCATGCTTCATCTCCTTATGTTTTTAACTTTGGTCATCCCTGTACCTACCTCCATATCTGGTGGTTCTGATTAGAAACACAGTGAGTAGCCAGGAGGAAAGTCAACAGAAAACCATGTACAAAATCTATTGGACACGAGTTTCAGGCAGACACTAGGTAATTGGCATGCCTGTAGTCTTGTAATTCATTTCTACTTTATATTAGCTAGAATATATGCAGGAGTAGGTGAAAGGAATAATTATATAAAGCACTCCTGCCCAGTAGAAGATTCTGCAATAATAGCCATGCTGTGTGTCAGCACTGTTCAGTATAGTAGCCCAGGCCTTATGTGAGCTCACTTTTTAATTTTATTTGTTTTAGTTCATATAAACTCAAATGGACAGTGCAGATCTGAAGACTGTTTTTAGGGTGACCCACTACCCATAGTGTTCTTGGGAATGCTTTGCTAATCTTATCATAGTTTATTTTGGGCAGAGAAAGAAGTAACACAAACTTTTTAAAAATGAAAAACAATACAGTGGAGAAACATTCCATTTTTCCAAAAGACCTAATGTTCTGAGTCACATCTTGGGTGTATGGCAGATGGAAAGCAGGTTTAGCTGGGTATTTATCGAAAACGGTGACAGGCAAGCCAGACCCCACCCTCAGACACTTTCCAAACTCATAACCCATGGAACAACATTCCTCCAAAAGCCAACCTGTGCCACACCAATGCGTTATAAGGACTCCTAGAACCTCTTTGACCTTTGAACAGGTTCAGAATGTGCTGCGTTAAAACAAATTAATCTTGGAAGAGATTCAACTTGTTAATAGATTATAGAGCCTGATGGGGAGAAAAGGATATCTTTTGTTTGGAATTTACTTTGAGGGGATTTGAGATTCTCAGTTGGCAAATACCATGTTTTCCCTAATAAGTGGGAGCTAAATACTGTATGCACATGGGCACAAAGATGGGAACAATAGACACTGGGGCATGGGATGGGGAAGGGGGGGGTAAGAGTTGAAAACTACCCGCTGGATAGCATGTCCACCACCTGGGTGACAGACTCAATAGAAGCCCAAGCCTCACCATCACACACTATTCTTATGTAACAAACTTACACCTGTACTCCATGAATAAATAATAGTTATAACATTTATAAAAAATATTTTCAGTTGGCAATAAAGTAATATTCCATACCTCAGCCAGCAAAGATCTACTGAATGTCTATTGCTGTGACCCCAGTATTAGTAGGCACTGGGGGCATATATAAGAGCACCGTTATAAATAACCTCCAAACTCCATGGGGCTCTTTTACATAAAACATAATTTCTTAAAAAATATGATTGTTTTCATTCCTATTCAATTTCTTTCTAATGCTTTTGGCAAAATAACCTGGGTATTGGTTTTATGCTCATTCTTCGACTGGCTATCTGATTGTGGAAATAAAACAATAGGTATAATGTCTCACTTTCTATGTAATAAGATTTAGGTGAAAATGAGGTAAACATGCTCTCACTTTGAAATTGTAAAGAAAGTACTAAGCAGTATTTAAGCTATTTAATACCATTGCTCACGCTTGTTCTATTAATATTATTAAATGTTTAAATTTTAAGATTAAGCCGGGCTCGGTGGCTCAGCCTGTAATCCCACGCCTTTGGGAGGCTGAGGTGAGTGGATTGCCTGAGCCCGCGGGTTCGAGATGCGCCTGGGCAGGCGAGACCTCACCTCTACAATAAAATAAAGAAATTAGCCGGGTGTGGCAGCGCGTGCCTGTAGTTCCAGCTACTTGGAAGGCTGAGGCGGCAGGATCGCCGGAGCCCAGCAGGTCGAGGCTGCGGTGGCTGGGAGCGGCCACTGCACTCCAATCTGGGTGACAGAGTGAGACTCCAACTCAAAAAAAAAATAAAAAAAAAAAATTAAAATTACTGTGGTTACCTAAAAAAGCAATAATTTCCTACAATCACAATATTTTAATATTAACAAGACAGTATTAGTATACTGTCCTATTAAGTACCTATAATATAAAATATACTAATATACCACTAATATAAAATATTAAATATATCTCTAATATAAAGACTCTTTTGCTTGTAACACCATCATTCTTCCAGTGGAATTCCCCCATGTCTTTCTCAGGGTGGCAGTAAGATCAGATTAGAGGTGTGAGTAAAATATTATTGCAGTCAATTAAAGCATTAGGCACATAAATCGATCAGTAATTTTTCAAGTACCTGATAGGTCAGTATTTCTTTCCATTTCGTTGAAGAAAAATGTGATAGCTAAGTTGAAAAGACGTGTTTATTTTTGTGTCAGGTATTCTGTGATTAGTTAATTATATATTTTCATCAGTTCCGGTGACCTCTTGTCTCTCAGCTGCATAGTGACTTTTCTAACTGTGCTGTCCATCCCTTTGGTTGCCCTAAGAGAAACCAGATTCCCTGCAGCTGCCTCCAGGCTCTTTCTTATCTAACTCAGAAGCGCCTCCTGCCAAGGGGGAGTTTCTTGGGCAAAGAATAAGCCCAAAGGTCTCTGTATTGTAAAAAGGTTCATGGCAGGTCAAGTATTTTTCAGTATATGTTTTAAAGTCTTGGTTGAGCTAATTTAATTTCGTATGTTCATTAATTCCTCTCCTTTCACCCCCACCCCCCTCTGAATAAACGGCCCTTCACACGAATCCAATTTAGCTTCAATACACCTTATTCACACTGCCTTTTATTGCAAGCCACATTCCAGCCAGCTGGAGGGTGCCCGGCTGCCTCAGATTTCCCGATTTAGCTCTGGAAATGATTTCAGCATGGCTAAAACTTCTCACTGGCCAATTTGGAAAACAGGTTTCAATTTGTGAAGAAAGTCCAAAATGGCAACTGAGAGTGAAAAAGCGGATGAAGGAGGTTGGGGTGGGGAAGCAGAGCATGGAGAGGAGAAACTCTGTCATCCTCTTCCTAGTGCTCCTTCCTTCTCTACCCTAATCCTTGTTTCCATTCTCTTAAGTTGAGGTCGGTGGGGAGGAGGCAGGGAGGGGAGTTGATGTGAAAGTCAGTTCTTAGCCTTGTACTCTTGTCACTCTCCTTGGGACTTCTCTTCTTGGCCCTGGTTTAATTACAGAACTGATAGAAACAAGGGCTACTGTGGAACTGTGCAGGCAGCTGGAGGGGAGCAGGCAGTGGTGGCCAGGATGAGGTTTAGGACTGAGGTCTTATCTGGGTATAGCCATAAGAAGGGGAAACTGCAGCTGTGAGTGAGAATGCATGTCCAATTAAAGTAGGCTGAAGCATCAACTATTCACATGTACATGACTGGTAGTAAAAAATTGTAACATTTTCCTTTTGCAAACATCATTGTACCTAAAGCTACCCTGCTAAATCTGTGTCTATTAGATCTGAAAGTTATTTTTAAGTAATTCATATGGGGTGTTAAAAGCTTCATTAAAAGTGGATTTATTGTAGGCTTTGGTAAAAGATATGTTATTCAAATGCACACAGACAAGTTCCAGATTCCTGAGGCTGATTGATTTCAAGTCTAGGGAGGACATATTTCTAGGTAAAAGCCATCTCTGTTATTATTTGAATATATACTTCAGTATCCCTCAAGAAGAAATAAATGTCATATTTATTTATTTTTTATTTTATTTTATTTTTATTTTCAAGATGTGGGGTACAATTCAGGATTAGCTATACAAGCGGGCATAGTACAGGTAAAATTTGGGCCTCCCTTTGGCCCCCACTTTAGTTTGAGATCAGATACCCTTATTGATCAGATACCCTTATTGTCCTTCCTCCTCACCCTAGCAGGATCCCGCTACTGCCAATCCCTTTCTTATAGTATTATGATAATTGTTCAAGGTCTGCTTATGAGTGAGGACATATGGTACTCTGTTCTTTGTTTCTGAGATAGATCACTAAGTATGATGGACTCTAAATCCATCCAAGTTAAGTCCATATGTTTGTTCTTCTTTATGGCTGCATAATATTTCATTGTGTATATGTACCACATTTTTTTTATCAAGTCCAGTTTCAGTGAGCAGCACGGTTGGTTCCATGTTTTCGCTGTCGTGAGTAGTGCTGCAGTAAACATGTGTGTACAGGTATCTTTTTAGTAGAATGATTTGAGTTCCTCCAGGTATATTCCCAGTAGGGAGATTGCTAGGTCATTTGGAAGATCAATGTCTAGTTCTTTTTTTTTTGAGTTGGAGTCTCACTCGGTCGCCCAGACTGGAGTGCAGTGGCCGCTTCCAGCCACCGCAGCCTTGCCTGCTGGGCTCCAGTGATCCTTCCGTCTCAGCCTTCTGAGTAGCTGGAATTACAGGCATGCGCTACCACGCCCGGCTGATTTTTTTTTGATTTATTGTAGAGATTAGGTCTCGCTGCCCAGGCTGGTCTCGAACCCGCGGGCTCAGGCAATCCACTCACCTCAGCCTCCCAAAGGCACGGGATTACAGGCTGAGCCACCGAGCCCGGCTAATATCTAGTTCTTTTAGAAATCACCACATTGTTTTCCATAGAGGTTGCATTAGTTTGCATTCCCACCAGCAGTGTAAAAGCGTTTCTTTTTTCTCCACATCCTAGCCAGCATTTGTTGTTGTTAGTTTTATTAATGATGGCCATTCTTACTGGGGTTAGGTGGTATCTCAATGTGGTTTTGAATTGCATTCTCTGATGATGAGTGAGGCTGAGCACTTTTTCATGTATCTGTTGGCTGCCCGTATATCTTCTTTTTGAGAAGTGTCTATTCATGTCTTTTGCCCACTTTTTAACGGGGCTGCTTGTTTTCTTTCTTTTTGGCATGTTTGAGTTCCTTGTAGATCATGGATGTTAGACCTTTGTCAGATATATAGTTGGCAAATATATTTTCCCATTCCGTGGGCTGTCTCCCCACTCTCTCAATGGTTTCTTTTGCTTTGCAGAAGCTTTTCTGTTTGATGAGGTCCCACTTGTCTATGTTATCTCTTATGGCATGGGCACTTGGGTTTTGATCAGGAATTGGTTGCCACTTCCAATTTCCATAAGAATGTCTCCTGCATTTTCTAAGATTCTTATAGTTTGAGGTAAATGTCATATTTAAATATAAGCATACTTTAATAATAGGTGTTACTTATATTTCTACTATATTGTTTCTGTTATATAGGATTTGTGATATCAGAATAAGCAAGTTTATTATTTATACTTTTTTCTTCAGAGAACACTAGATTTTGAATAATTTCAAACACATAATATCTTCAGAAGCTAACCATTGGCCATAATTATATGTGCAGCCATACTGTTCAGGCATAACTACTGAATGTTGACAGCCTATTGAATTTTTGGAATTCTTTGGTTTCACCAGCCATTTCAATATCTGGAAGAGAGGTGCTGATGCCATGTAACCATCATCCTTGTCCAGTGATTCTGGAACTTTTAGTGTGCATGAGAATGACCTAGAAGTTCTGTGAAAACACTCTTTTGGGTCCTTACTGGGTGGGCCCCAAGAATGTGCATTTTTGACAAGTTCTCTGGCAATACTGATGCTGATGCTGTCACTACTGTGTTTTAAGAACTACTGTCCTAATGGTTCATCCTCATCCTGACCCAGCAATAAAGAGGTGGAAACTAAGTTTTGAAATTTAGCCTCTCACGATAAATTAGGGAATTTAATAGTTATACTAAGTTGGCAGTTTCTTTTAAATAACATGGAAGTTTTCTAATTCTTCAGGACTGCCCCTAACAACTTTCTAAATTAGCATAATCTATTCTGCAAGTTTAGGGATTAGGCTAGAATATGAGTGGTGTGGACCCTTGTTCTGACTCAGACATTCATAATTTATTTCATATCCCAGAACATCAGACTCCTGTGCCTTGGCCATTAGAGGTATTATAGGTTGGAATTGTGACAGCATAGTATGCCTGGGTAGACAGGAATATATTTTCTAGTCCTCCTGAAATCAACAGTAGTGAAGATTTGATTTAGTACAGTCACATTGAGAATGTAAAGATGAGTGAAAACAACTTGTAGAAACAAAAAGTACATGACTTGACAAATGCCTGTGTATGGCAGACAAAGGAAAGGAATGAATCAAAGATGATTTCATGTGTCAGACCAGGAGAATAAATGGCTGTGCCGTCAAAAGAAAAGTTAGGAGTTGAATTTTGGAAATAAATTAATGTTAAATTTTAAAATATTAGCTCATGCATTAGTCATTGATTGGTTTTCAACAAGGGCACCCAAACAAATCAGTGGGGAAAGAACCTCACATCATACAGAAAAATTAACTCAGAATAATCTCAAAGTGGATCATAGCCCTAAATATAATTGCTAAACTATAATAACCTAAGAAAAAAACACAGGGAGAGTCTTCCTGACCTTTAGGCGAGCAAAGTCTTCTTAGATATGATCTAAAGTACAAGCAGCAAAAGAAAAAATAGAGACATTAGACTCTATCAAAGTTAAAAAACTAGTGTTTCATAGGACATTATCAAAAAAGTAAAAAGGCAACCTACAGAATGGGAGAAAATATTTGCAAAGCATATATCTTATAAGGGACTAGTATATAGAATATATAAAGAACTCTTACAACTCAATAGTAAGAAGACAAATCACCTAATTAAAAATAGGCACAGGACCTGAATAGACATTTCTCCAAAGTAGATCTTTAGCTGAGCAGCAAACACAAGAAAAGATGTATAACATCATTAGTCATTAAGGAAGTGCCAGTCAAAACCACAGTGAAATACCACTTGACACTCACTAGACTAACTGTAATCAAACAGACAGACCATAACAAGCATTAGTGAGGATATGGAGAAATTGGAACTCTTGTACTTTGGTAATTTGAAACAGCTTAGCCACTTTTAAAACATTTTGGTAGTTTCTCAAAATGTTCAAACTAGGTACATATCTAAGAGAAATGAAAACATATGTTCACACAAAAGCCTGTACAGGAATATTTATAGAAATATTATTCACAATAATCAAAAGGGAAAACTTTCATGAAATAATGCCCATCACTCAATAAATGGATAAATAGAATATGATGTATTCATACTATGGCATATTATTCAGCCATAAAAAGTATGAATTACTGATGCTCAATACAACATGGATGAACCTTCAAAACATTAAGCTAAGTAAAGAAGATAGACCCAAAAGGCAACATATTATATGATTTTATTTATATGGAATGTCTAGAATATGGAAATCCATAGAGACCGAAAGCAGATTATTGGTTGCCCAGGGTTGGGTGCCAGAGATGGAAAATAGCTGCTAATGGGTACAAGTTTCTTTTGGGGGTAATTAAGTGTTTTAAACTTAGATTGTGGTAATGATTGTACAACTCTCAGACTATACCAAAATCCACTGGATTGTACACTTTAATGGGTAAGTTTTTTGGTATATGGATTATATATCAATGAAGATGTTTTTTAAAAAAATAATAAAAATATTGGCGGGGTGTGGTGGCTGACACCTATAATCCTAGCACTTTGGGCAGCCGAGGTGAGAGGATTGCCTGAGCCTACAGGTTCAAGAGCAGACTGGGCAACTTGGTGAGACCTCATCTCTACAATAAATTTTACAATAAATTTTTAAAAATTAGCCAGGAGTGGTGGCATATGCCTGTAGTTCAGCTACTTGAAAGGCTGAAATGGAAAGATCACCTGAACCCAGCAGGTCTAGGTTGCAGTGACTGTGAGCATGCCACTGCCCTCCAGCCTGGGCGACAGAGTGAGACTCCAACTCAAAAAATAAAAAATTAATCTTCAGTGACCAAGAATGCATTCCAGGGTAAAGTCCAGTGGATATTTGGAACTCAGGAAGAGGAATCTGAGTCACAGGGAAACGAGGAGCTGCCTGCACAGAGGAGTAGGTGAAGCCATGGAATGAACCAGGTGTCCAGGGAGAACGTGGATGGGGGAGTAGAGAAGGTGTTTGAATGCCGAACTTGGGAGCACAGCTCTTTCTCTAAGGACCAGAAAGAAGTTAGATGAAGAATGATCTAACACATAAGGAGAAAACCAGATGGTGCAGAAAAATGGAAGTAAAGAAGAGTGGTAGATTTATAGAAGAGGCAATTACAAAGGGAAGTGCTGTGGAATGAATGACCCAGTATGCCATTGGGTGTGATGTTTGGGTGCTGGGGATTTTTCAGTTATGTTCAGTGGAGATGGAAGCCAGACACAGCATTTTAATGAGCCTGTGTAGAATGAGTGAAAACTTAAGGATAGTAGTATCATCGACCCTCTGTATCCTGTGGACTCAACCAATATTTTGAAAATATTGGCCAGGCTTGGTGGTTCAGCTTGTAATCCCAGCGCTTGAGAGGTCAAGGCGAGTGTATTGCCTGAGCCCATGGGTTCGTGACCAGCCCGGGCAACTTGGCAAAACCTTGTCTTTACAATAAATAAAAAATTAACCAGGCGTGGTAGCGTGCACCTATACTTCTGGCTACTTGGAAGGCTAAGGCAGAAGGATTGCCTGAGTCCAACAGATCTATGCTGGGGTGGCCGTGAGTGTGCCACTGCACTCCAGCATGGGCGACAGAGTGAGACTCCAACTCAAAAAAAAGAAAGAAAGAAATTATTGGGGAGAAAAGTGATGAAAAATAACAATCCAACAGTAAGACCAAAAAAAAAAAAAAATACAATACAGCAACTAATTACATACTATTTGCATTGTATTATCCATTATAAGTAGTCTAGAGATGATTTAAAGTGTATGAGAAGATGTTATGTGTATGGGTTATATGCAAATCTTAAGCTATTTCATATAAGGGATTTGAGTATCCTTGGATTTTGATGTCTGCATTGGGTCTTGGAGCAAATCTCTGTGGATACTGAAGGACGACTATAGACTAGTTTTTCAAGGAGTTTAGGTGGAAAAAGAAGAAATTGCCAAGTGCCAAAGAGTGGTTTTATTGTTGATAGTAACAATGACATTGTTTAGAAAGGGCAAATCTTAAGATTTAGAAGAAGAGGGAAATAAATCATGTAAGTACAGAGACTGGCGCATCGTAAGTTTGCTCAGTTGAAAACCGTGATTCATAATGAAGGCAGAGCAGGAGAAAATTCATAACAAAACAAAACTCTGGATCCAGGTATTATAACTATGGTACCCCACCTTCACCTCCACAGTGCCTTCTTCCTATTTTGGAGATAGGCAAAAACTGTAATGTAATTTGGGTTTTTTTACTTAATGGAAACTATACCTAGCAGACATTGGTAAATTGTAATTTTGTGAAGTGGTTCCAAATCTGTAGATTTTCTAACATCTATTCCCTGTGAGATGCTTCATGGTACAATGAACTCAGAGTCCAGCATTGCCTCTTACAAGCTTTGGTACAATGTTGAAAACCTCTCTAAGTATGTGTTGTCATCTCTAAAATGGTAACTATATCTACTTGCAAGGTTTTTGTTAGGATTATTGCAAAAGTATTATTGAATAATACAGAGGCTTAATAACTGATAACGAACAAGGCCCTAAAATAGACTCTCATGGGTCTGAATCCAGGGCAAGTTGCTTACTCTCTATGTCTCTATTTTCTCATCTGTGGAAAGGATATGGTAAAGGTACTTTGGTTGTTTAGATGAATAAATCATGTAAGTACAGAGACTGGCACATCGTAAGTTTGCTCAGTAATTTAAAGTAGTAGCAGCTGCTACTGCTACTTTTAGTGACTACTCAAATTAAAAATGCTAAGAACAAACAGAAAAAATAGGAAAAATGTTTGCCTTTTTTTTTTTTGAGTCAGAGTCCCACTGTCACCTAGACTGTGATGCAGTGGCATGCTTATAGCCACCACAGCCTCAACCTGCTGGGCTCAGGCAATTTCTCTACCTCAGCCTTCCAAGTAGCTGGAACTACAGGTGTACACCACCACGCCTGGCTAATTTTTTTATTTATTTATTGCAGAGAAGAGGTCTTGCCAATTGCCCAGGCTGATCTTGAAACTCTGGGCCCAGACAATCCTCTTGCCTCTGCCTCACAAAGTGCTGGGATTACGGGAATGAACCACTTTGCCTGGTTGCCAATTGTTAATGAGAGCTAACCGATAAGAATGAGCTCTCCTGATTTAATCATTTATTCAAATTAAAGCCTGTAGCTGCTGTAATAAAGTTGATTACTTGCTAAAAGAGTCAGATCTAATCTCTTATTATAATAGTTGGACATTCTTACCTCTGACATGGAAACTTTAGTCTTTATTCCCATAGTCAGTGGCATTGATAAATATAAGATTGTTTTTGTTCTAGATTTTTAAAAATCAGTATAATCAATTAAAATGAAGTAAGTAAAGTAGTTATTATTCACTGAAAACTCCTGAATCATAGTAGGATGTACCAAGAAATAATCCTGACAGTCTATTTAGGATGATATTAATGAAGTAATTGTAAGATTTATAGGCTTCTGAAATGAAATGTCTTAATAATATAAATCCTACCTGTGTTCACAACACAGAGTCACTAATTTATGTTTCCTTTCCCTCTCCAATATGTGATGAAGTTATTTGATTTATCATAGAATAAAATCTGTGTCATTTCTGGTCATTATCATTTTTCCATTGATATTTTAGTTGTTACAGTAAAATTCCAACAATTACACAACTGAGAAAGAATGATTTGATAGGTTCTAAAAGTATATACCCTAATGGATTTCTGATGAAGATTGAACTTGATGGCAGTATGCTAAGTTCTTGAAGTTGGAAATTATTTTTATATTTTTCAGGGACATTCTTAGCATTGCTTTTACTTTTGGAGATGAAGGGAGGAGGAGTATCATAACTTTTCTTCTTTTCTCAGACAAATGACCAAGTAGGACATTTTTCATAAATTACAGAAACATTTAGTTCGAATAGCATGCTGTGATGCTGTGATGACTTTATTTCACCCTGCCCTTTGCATTTCTGTAGACAGCAGTAATCAGAGCAGTATGGGAACCACTCACAATCTGTGTCAGTGCAGCCCAGTGGATTTAGAAGCCTCCTTTGTTTTTGAGATTTGGTACAAGAGGAAAGGGTGAAACTGGCCCCTCTACCTGCAGCTAGACATGGCACAGTGCTCTAGGCCAGCTGTCTAATGCCTTGTTTGAAACAAGGTCTGCAGTTGTCACTCTCTATACTGAAGGAGAGGCAGACTCTAGTAGGGAATGACAGGTAGATGATAACATCAGAGGACAGAAAGAATGGAAGACGTCGGAAGCGGGTGGCCCATGAACTGACAAGGTGAACTCTGTTTGCCCTTGAACACCTAGGGAGTCTTAGAGACCAAGGAACAATCATGACATTGCCACATCACTTTCCATTGTGATCCTTACAAGCTAAAATATAGTGTCTTAGCACTATGAAAACATTGCTTTGTCCCTTTGCCTTTGTAGTCTCCAGCCAATGTCAGTTTAGATATATGGTTTATCCTACTCTTTCTTGGTATGAGAAAGTGACATAAAGTTCAGATTAAACATTTCACTTCTTTACTTGGATTTGGGGCACATTGATTTGATACATGACAAAAATAAACAAGCAGAATCAGAGAGTGAGTGGGAGAGTCCACTTATTCCAAGATAACTTTTATTTTCAACTTCAAGATGAGAAATAATTGTATTTATCTATATAGCATGGAGATAACTAGGCTATATATTAATTTCCATGAAGGCTTTTCTAATAAATTACAGAATTTTACTCTTCCAGAATCAGAAGTCCAATATGGTGTCTCTTGGTCAAATGCTCTCAGCCTTCTGACCTTATTTCTTTATAACAGGGACTGTATTCCCTTAAATTCATAAGCTATTTGAAACATCTTTTTAGCTTCTCAGGGGAGAGATGCCAGACTGCTGAAATATTTCCTGTTTTGTCAAAGTTCTACATTCACTTTTTGCTATTTTCTGTGTAGTTTCCTCCTATAGTTAAATCAGCATTTCAAAATTTAACATTGAGTAGGGAGCTTATAGATAAATGATCGAACTTTGTAACTCAAGTAGATAAATCTTAGGACACTGCCAGTAGGTAAATAAGTTTCATTCAGGCAGCTTTGAAGTGATCAGCTACAAGGTTGAGCAGCTCAGGGCACTGTAGCCTAATGTACTTTTTAATGAGTAAATTATTGCTAACTGGTGTGCTCATAATTTAACTGCTTTTTAAATATACTGCCCATGGGTTATTCCTCTAAAAAGCAAGTTGAGATACCCTAAGGGCCAGAAGAGGACTGGGAACATTTACAAATGAGCATGACACTAATGTGAACCAATGGATTATTTGCATTCCACTGCTTCAGTTATCACTTAATGGCTGCAGGCTCTGATGGCAGCTTGTGGACTGCATTATGTTAGCCTCAAAAATACATGCTAATATCTGCGAAGTTTTCACATTCCCCACCATATTTGGTAAATGATACAAGTTTAGCCCTTTAAGGGCTGCCAAGAGTCTTGTTGGCAAAAATGCCACTTTGGTGAAGACATAACTGACCACCAATCCTATTTGTAGACTTTCTCTGGTTAATGTTGCATCATTTCCTCCACTAGAACTCTGGGATTTGTGCTTTTTTATTAAATGTGATGATTTGAGTTATATTTAAATTGCCCTCTTATATCATGTTTTTCTTTGTTGGTAATGTTTTAATCTTTGGATAATTCTCCCAAAGGAAGTTCTCAACTGTGTAAGTTTAATGAGTGGCTGCATTGATCTGCTTTTCACATAGATATTTGATTGGGTGCTTGGGACCAGTTGGTGGGAAAAGTTAAGATGCATGAAGTGGAAGGAAATAATTCAAGTTCCTACATGTAGTTTGATCATGACTCTTTCATTACACTGAGGCTCTCACTCTAATTGTAATTTCATTAGATGGAAATTTTTGCTAGTCTAAAATTGTGTACTCAGTATTATTTAAATGATCATGTTCCATTCATCAGGCCGAAGTAAACTGAGGTTAAAACTACATAATAAACTTTGTAATGATTGAGTAATATTTGATTTTGATTAAATAAACATGTAATAATGTAGTTGAGTCTTACAAATTTGGCAAATAAAGAAACATAAAGCATGGGATCAAAATTTCTTTTGATATATTTAAATTAATGCTAAAATTTAAATGTTATTTTAATAATGAAGCTTGTTTAATGCTTGGTCAGTATACAAAATAATTTGTACATATTAAAGTAGAAAGAAAAACTCTCTTTAGGTACCAGGAAAGCTGACTTACAGTCCTGTATCCGCTCCTTAAATATGTGTGTCTATGTGCAAGTTGAAGACTTACCTAAATTTTTTTTCTGTAAAACAGAGTTTTAGAGTGATCGATCATATGTCTAAAAGGGCTTTCTAGCTTTTAAAATCCATGATTTTGTAATATATATAGAGAATTCTTCTTATTCAAATTAGTCTTTAAGATATTTAATTTAATTTTTAAAAAATTACCAACTTATTTATTTATTTATTTATTATAGTTGCAGTCTCACTCTGTCGCCCAGGCTGGAGTACAGTGGCATGCTCACAGCCACCACAGCCTTGACCTGCTGGGCTTAGATGATCCTTCCACTATTACCAACTTTTAAAATCCATTGATCAAAGTATAAGAAACTTAAATCAGTGGACAATTGTAATTTTTATAAAATTATATTTTTAAGAAATTAGGGTTCTACATATGTTTTTAATATCTAATCCCTAAGAACTTACACTGCCTCCAGACCGCCTCTACAAGAAACACTTAAGAAAGTATTAAGAGACTTCCTATGGCGATAGGGCAGCATGGTCTGTGAGACCCTCTACCAAAGAGAACACTCATAAAAACCCTAGCTCTCTCCCAGGGGCTGCAGCTCCCATCTTCTGCAGTCTGCTCTTCGCAGGGAGCTCAGCCGCCACCGTCACCCGCTGTCACTACTCAGATATCACGGCGGTCTGGGCTGCTACTGCAGTCGCAGATGCCACCACTGCAGTCATTCCCAGCTCATGCCTGAAGTGACCCATGACCTCAGACTGTGAAGCCCCTGCAAGCAGGATCTTCTGAGATCGCCGCTGCCCGGCTGCTGCTGCCACTGCCACACCAAACCCCTAGCCCGGAGATAGACCCGTGGAACTCCCCCCAGGTACGGGGAAGTTGCCGCAGCAGGTCATGGATCCATAACCAGCTCACTCCCCTCTGGAGTGCAGCCGAGAGATAGCACCACCTGCTGCGGGTTCAAGGTAACAACATCAAAACAGGAATGGCAGAGGCTCATTTCTCTTGATAAATAGAAAAGGCCAGATCTCAGTAATAGATTGGGCAGGGGGCCCATATCTGAACTATTCTTCACAGCAGGCCAGGGGCAACTGACCCTAACTGTGAACAATTCTACCAGCCTGCAAAGACAGCTAGAAATCAGAGCTGAAAGGACATTGGTCTTAAAGGAAAAGTCTCAGAGTGTGCTTGGTTGGTTCTGTCTACTGACTTTAATCTATCCCTTTTCCCTTTTTTTTCTGTTTTTTTTTTCCTTTTTCTTTTTTTCTTATTTCTCTGTAAACCCCATCTTTGTATTAAGGAGTAGCACACCAATAAGGAGGTTGGTCAGCATGTATGTTAGCATTATTGTATGTTTTAGCTTTTTATATGGTTGGTTAGTTTTCAGTCTTGGTTATTGTTTTTCTTTATATTTGTTACAGTCTTTGTGTCTCTTTTCACTTACCAGTCAGTACACTCATCTGTTTTCCCTCTCACTCCTCTCTCTCTCAATCCCCTTCCTCCCCCCACTGCCTGCTCCATTCTCTTCCCTCTGTTAACCTCATTTTGCTTTCAGGGGGTAAACCTACAACCCCACTGCATGGACAGACTCCAAGGCAGTGGGAAGTGGGTTTCAGACTATCCATACACCTGTTGGTGGATACCGGGATCTGCAGAGAGATTTTGAATCACAGCCCCCCCTTAATTAAATTTCAAAACTACAAAAAGGACTGCCCTCAACCTACAGTCCAACTCCAGAACTGAATAAAGCAAGAGGAAATACATTAGGAAAAATAGGAGATTGAACAAACAGAAGTAAAAGAAACCCTTCCACCCCTGAATAACAGAATTAAAGAAGATGGGGAAGTGGAGGGAAGGGAAAAGTAGGGAGGAAAAATCTGTACAAATGAAGAAAAACCAGAAGAAGAATATAGGGCTCACACAGACCCCTGGGAGGTCAGACACTGAGAAAACAGACTTCAGAACACAAACAATGAAGAGCCCCCAGAATGACTAGTCACAAGCAACAAACCCCAGACATCAAGGCATTAATAGAATTTAAAAAATTGAGGAGAAACAAGAGGAAAATAGGAAGGAGCTGATGACAGAAATAACAGCAGTAAAGAATACTGTGATGGAAATAAATAACAAACTAATAAGCATAGAAAACAGAATTAGCCAAGCAGAAGAAAGAATCTCAGAACTTGAAGACCAAAATAAAGAACTAACCCAAACTGTCAAAAACATAGAAAAGAAGCTTAAAAAGTCAGAACAAAACCTTCAGGAGATGAATGATTACTTCAAGACACCCATTCTAAGAGTAATTGGCCTTCCTGAGACAGATAGAGAGTCAGAGGTCACACTAGAACAAAAATTTCATGAAATCATTCAAGAAAACTTCCCTCATCTCATTAGTGATGCAAAAATTCAAGCACAAGAGATTCAGAGAACCCCTGCAAGACAACAAATGAGAAGACCAACTCCCAGACACATAATAATTCGCCTAAACAAAGTAACTATAAAAGAAAAAATACTAAAGACAGCAAGAGAAAAAGGCCAGACTACCTACCAGGGATGACCAATTAGGATAGCAGCATATTTATTTACAGAAACAATCCAGGCTAGGAGAACCTGGAGCCCTGTCTTCAAAGTTCTAAAAGATAAACAATTTCAACCAGAATAACCTACCTAGCCAAGCTAAGCTTCATTAGTGAGGGAGAATTGAAATCTTTTCCAGATATCCAAACCCTAAGAACCTACACTGTCACCAGACAACCTCTACAAGAAACACTTAAGAAAGTACTGAACACAGAAGAAAAGGAAAAAAGAACAACAACATTCTTCACAAGAGTACAGGCAAAAGTTTAAAAATACACATGAACCAACTGCAAAACCAAAAGAAAGACAACAAACAAACAGGAACAACAACTTTGTAAGAAGCTTATGACAAGGATCAACTCTTGCATTTCAATAATTAGCCTAAATGTGAATGGACTAAATGTACCACTGAAAAGACATAGAATGGCAAAATGGATAAAATATCACCAGGCAACAATCTATTGACTTCAAGAGACTCACCTCACTAGAAAGGACACTCACAGACTCAAAGTAAGAGGATGGGAAACAAACTTTCAGGCGAATGGAACACAAAAGAAAGTAGAAGTAGCAATCTTAATTTCACACAAAATACCCTTCAAGCTATTAAACATTTAAAAAGATACAGAAGGTCACTACATAATGATAAAAGGTTCCATCAACAAGAAATATCCATCTTAAACATATATGCACCCAACATAGGAGCACCAATTTTCATAAAGCAGCTTCTAGGTAAACTAAAAAAAGATATGGACTCCAACACCATCATAGCTGGGGACTTCAACACCCCATTCACAACCCTAGACAGATCATCAAGACAAAAAATCAGCAACAAGATCCGAAACCTCAATGTGACTCTTGACCAAATGGACTTAATTGATACCTATAGAACACTCCATCCAAGACCACAGAATATACATTCTACTCATCACCACATAGAACGTACTCTAAGATTGACCACATACTTGGCCTTACATCAAATATAAGCAAATTTAAAAGAAACGAAACTTTACCATGTACCTTCTCGGACCACAGTGGAGTAAAAATAAACGTCAACACCAAGAAGCTCCCCCTAAAACCCACAAAGACAGGGACACTAAACAGCATGATGCTAAGCAACTCCTGGGTCAATGATGAAATCAAAACAGAGATTAAAAGGTACTTGGAAAAAAATGAAAATGAAGAAACATCTTACCAAAATCTCTGGGACGCCATGAAAGCTGTAGTAAGAGGGGAATTTATATCCCTACAAATGCACATGAAGAAAATGGAAGGATCACAAATTAATAGCCTAAAAAGTCACATAAGGAAGCTAGAAAAGCAAGACCACCAAAAGCCTAATTTCAGCAAAAGAATCCAGATCACCAAAATAAAAGCCCAAATCCAGGACGTAGAAGACAAAAAGATAAGACAAAAAATCACTGAAACAAAAAGCTGGTTCTTCGTAAGGATAAACAAGATTCATGGTCCCCTAGCTAGACTGACAAAGAAAAAGAGAGAAAAGCCCAAATAAACACAATCAGAAACACAAAAGATGAAGTCACATCTGACCCTGAAGAAATAAAAAAGATTAGAGACTACTATGTACACTTGTATGGAAACAAATGTGAAAACCTTAAGGAAATGGAGGACTTTCTGACATCACACAACCTGCTCAGGTTGAAACAAGAAGAAACTGAGACTCTAAATAGACCAATAACAATCAAAGAAGTTGACTACATAATAAGAAAACTACTTACCAAAAAAAGCCCTGGTTCAGATGGCTTTCCAGCAGAATTCTACAAGACATTTAAAGAGGAGCTGATACCAATCCTACTGAAGGCATTTCAGGCAATTGAAAAAGATGACCTCTCCCCAAATCATTTCATGAAGCTAACATCACATTGATACCCAAGCCAGGTAAAGATTCAACAATGAAAGAGAACTACAGGCCAATATCTTTGATGAACATAGATGCTAAAATTCTCAACAAGATCCTCGCAAACTGAATTCAACAACACATCTCAAAAATCATCCATCATGACCAAGTAGGCTTCATCCCTGGCATGCAAGGCTCGTTCAACATTCGTAAAACCATAAATGTAATTAAATACATCAACAGATGTCAAAACAAAAACCACATGATTATATCAATAGATGCAGAAAAAGCTTTTGATAAAATCCAGCGCCCCTTCTTGATAAAAACCCTCGAACATCTCGACATATGGGGAACATACCTCAAAATAGTAAAGCCATCTATGAGAAACCCACTGCCAGCATACTCCTAAATGGACAAAAATTGGAACCATTTCCCCTGAAAACTGTAACAAGACAAGGATGCCCACTCTCACCCCTCCTGTTCAATATAGTATTGGAATTCCTGGCTAGAACAATCAGAGAAGAGAAGGCAATCAGGGGTATCCAAATAGGAAAAGAGGTAGTCAAGTTATCTCTCTTTGCAGATGACATGATCGTGTACCCTGAAAAGAACTTTGGCAAAGTCTCAGGATATAAAATAAATGCACAAAAGACAATTGTATTTCTTTACACCAATAATAAACAAGCAGAAACCCAAATAAAAAACACAATTCCATTCACAATAGCCAAAAAAAAAAAAAAAAGAAATACTTTGGCATCTTCCTAACCAGAGATGTTAAACACCTTTACAATGAAAACTAGAAAACGCTGCTCAAAGAAATCATAGATGGCACAAACAAGTGGAAAAATATCCCATGCTCATGGATTGGAAAAATCAACATTGTAAAGATGTCCATCCTACCTAAGGCAATCTACAGATTTAATGCAATACCCATCAAATTACCAGCAACATTTGTCTCAGACCTAGAAAAAACAATACAGGAATTCATATGGAAACACAAATGACCAAGAATAGCCAGAACAATCCTCAGCAAAAAAAACAAAGGAGGCGGTATCACATTACCAGAAGTCAAACTTTACTATAAAACTACAATAATCAAAACAGCTTGATATTGGTATAGGAACAGGCATATAGATCAATAGAATAGAATTGAGATTCCAGAAGCAAAACCTCAATTTCTCAATCAACTCATCTTTGACAAAGCCTCCACCACCTACCACTGGGAAGAGGAGAACATATTCAGTAAATGGTGCTGGGAAAACTGGCTGACCGCATGCAGAAGATTGAAACAGGACCCCTATCTATTCCCATACACAAAAATTAACTCCAAATGACTCAGAGACCTAAATGTAAAACCTCAAACCATAAGAACCTTAGAAAAGGAAGGACATACCCTCATGCAAATTGGAACTGGCATCTAATTCTTGAACAAAACCCGAAAACCACAGGTCATAAGAGATAAGATAGACAAGTGGGGCCTCATTAAACTGACAAGCTTCTGCAAAGCCAAAGAAACCATCAAGAGAGCAGGGAGACATCAACATCTTTTTCCACAGACTGGGAAAAAGTATTTGCCAACTCCAGGTCTGACAAAGGCTTAACATCTTGTATCTACAAGGAACTCAAACATGCTGAGAGGAAAAAAATCAAACAACCCCATTATAAAGTGGGCAAAAGCTATGAACAGACACTTCACAAAGGAAGACATCCGAGCAGCCAACAGACACATGAAGAAATGCTCAAACTCACTAATCATCAAGGAGATGCAAATTAAAACCACACTGATATACCATCTAACTCCAGTCAGAATGGTCATTATCAATAACTCAAAAAATAACAGTTGTTGGAGAGGGTGTGGAGTAAAGGGAACACTTCTACACTGTTGGTGGGAGTGCAAAGTAGTCCAACCTCTGTGGAAAGCAGTGTGGTGATTCCTTAAAGTTCTAAATATCAACCTCCCATATTACCCTGTAATCCCCCTACTGGGAATATACCCTGAAGAACTCAAATCACTCTATCAAAAAGATACCTGCACATGAATGTTTATCGCAGCATTGTTCACAATAGCAAGAACCTGAAACCAACCATGCTGTCCATCAAAAGAGGACTGTATTAAAAAAGTGTGGTACATATACACGATGGAATACTACGCAGCCATAAAAAAGAACAAAAATCATGAATTTTGCAGCAACCCAGATGGAACTAGAGTCTATAATACTGAGTGATCTCTCACAGACACAAAGATCTGAGTATCACATGTTCTCACTCATATAGTAGACCTTGAACATCTGCCATAATACTGTAAAAAAAGGACTGACAGTGGTGGGAAACTATGAGGGGGGTAGGGAGGGGAAGGGAGGTGGGATTAATGGTAGTCAATATCTGTCTGGGGTGCCTGAATCAACATGGGTGCCTGTATGATGCACATTTGTATACCTAACCCTTAACTGTACCCTACAATTTTATAATAAAAAAATTTTTTTTAAAAAAAAGAAAGTATTAAACACAGAAGAAAAGAAAAAAAAATAATGTTCTATGCAAGATTAAAGGAAAACATTAAAAGCACACATGAACCAACCGAAAAACCAAAAGAAAGTCAACAAGCAAACAGGAGCAACAACAACTCTATGAGAACCTCATGACAGCGATCAACTCTGACATTTCAACAATTAGCCTGAGTGTGAATGGACTAATTGCACCACTGAAAAGACATAAAATGGCAAAATGGATAAAATATCACCAGACAACAATATATTGCCTCCAAGAAACTAATTTCACTAGAAAGGACACTAACAGACTCAAAGTAAGAGGATGGGAAACAAAATTTCAGATGATTAGAACACAAAAGTAAGCAGGAGTTGTGGTCTTAATCTCAGGCAGAATACCCTTTAAGTGATCAAAAATTTACAAAGATACAGAAGGCCACTACGTAATGATAAAAGATTCACTCCATCAACAAGAAATATCCATCCTAAATATATGTACAACCATTATAGGAGTGCCAACTTTCATAAAGCAGCTTCTAGGCAAACTTAAGAAAGATACTGACTCTACACTATCACAGCTGGTGACTTTAATACCCCACTCACAACCCTAGGCAGATCATCAGGACAAAATATCAGCAAGGAGATCCGGAACCTCAATCTGACTCTTGAACAAATGGACTTAATTGATACCTACAGAACACTCCACCCAGTGACCACAGAATATACATTTTACTCATCACCACAACAAATGTACTCCATTATTAAACATATCCTTGGCCATAAATCAAGCATAAACAAATTTCAAAAGATTAAAATTTTGCCATGAATCTTCTCAGACCACAGTGGAATAAAAATAAATATCAGCACCAACAAAGTTCCCCCCAAAACTACAAAGACATGAACCCTAAACAGCATGATGCTCAGCAACTCCTGGATCAACACAGAAACCAAAACAGAGATTAAAAGATACCTGGAAACAAATGAAAATGAAGAAACATCTTACCAAAATCTCTGGGATGCCATGAAAGCTGTTGTTAGAGGGAAATTCATACCTCTATTAACTCACATGAAGAAAGGGAAGGATCACAAATTGACATCTTAGCAAGTCATCTAAGTAAACTGGAAAAGCAAGACCACCAAAACCCTAATTTCAGCAGAAGAATCCAGGTCACCAAAATAAAAGCCCAAATCTGAGACATGGAAGACAAAAAGATAATACAAAAAATCAACAAAACAAAAAGCTGGTTCTTTGAAAGGATAAACAAGATCAATGGTCCCCTAGCTAGACTGACCAATTAAAAGAGAGAAAAATCCCAAATATACACAATCAGAAACAAAAAATATGAAGTCACATCTGACTCTGAGGAAATACAAAAGATCATCAGAGAGTACTATGTACACCTGTATGGAAATAAACTTGAAAACCTTAAGGAAATGGGGGACTTTCTGACGTCACACAACCTGCCTAGGTTAAAACAAGAAGAAATCAAGACCCTAAATAGACCAATAACTATCAAGAAAATTGACTATGTCATAAGAAGACTACCTACAAAAAAAAGCCCTGGACCAGATGACTTTCCAGCAGAATTCTACAAGCCATATAAGGAGGAACTGATTCCAATCCTACTGAAAGTATTCCAGGCGATTGAAAAACATGGAACTCTCTCCAAATCATTTTATGATGCTAATATCACATTGATACCCAAGCCAGTTAAGATCCAACAAAGAGAATTATAGGCCAATATCTTTGATTAACATAGATGCCAAAATTCTCAACAAGATCCTAGCAGACCAGATTCAACAACACATCTCAAAAATCACCCATCACTACCAAGTAGGCTTCATCCCCGGGATGCAAGCCTGGTTCAACATTCGTAAAACCATAAATGTAATTTAATACATCAACAGATGTCAAAACAAAAACCACATTATTATATCATTAGACACAGAAAAAGCTTTTGATAAAATCCAGCACCCCTTCTTGACAAAAACCTTCAAACACCTAGGTATAAGTGGAACATACCTCAAAATAGTAAAAGCCATCTATAAGAAACCTGCAGCCAGCATACTCCTAACCAGACAAAAATTGGAACTATTTTCCCTTAAAACTGGAACAAGACAAGGGATCCCCTCCCCCACCCCATTCAATATAGTTTTGGAAGTCCTGGCTAGAGCAATCAGAAAAGAGAAGGCGATCAGGGATATTCAAATAGGAAAAAAGGAAGTCAAGTTATCTCTCTTTTCAGATGACATGATTGTATACCTTGAAAACCCAAGAGCTTCTGTCAAAAGCCTCCTAGCACTGACAAAGGACTTTGGCAAAGTCTCATGGTATAAAATAAATGTGCAAAAGACAATTGCATTTCTTTACACCAATAAACCAAATAAAAAGCACAATTCCATTCACAATAGCCACACAAAAAAAGAAATACCTTGGCATCTTCCTAACCAGAGATGTGAAAGACCTTTACAATGAAAACTACAAAACACTGCTCAGAGAAATCAAAGATGACACAAACAAGTGGAAAAACATCCCATGCTCATGGATTGGAAGAATCACCATTGTGAAGATGTCCGTCTTACCTAAGGCAATCTACAGATTTAAGGCAATACCCATCAAATTATCAGCAACCTTCTTCTCAGATTTAGAAAAAACAATACAGAATTCTTATGGAAACGTAAATGACCAAGAATAGCCAAAACAATCCTCAGCCAAAAAAATAAAGCAGGAGGTATCACACTACCAGACTTTAAACTTTACTATAAAGCTGCAATAATCAAAACAGCCTGGTGTTGGTACAAGAACAGGCATATAGACCAATGGAATAGAACTGAGATTCCAGAAGCAAAACCTTAATTTCTGAACCAACTCATTTTCGACAAAGCCTCCACCACCCACCACTGGGGAGATGAGAGCCTATTCAGTAAATGGTGCCGGGAAGACTGGCTGACCACATGCAGAAGATTGAAACAGGACCCCTTTGTATTCCCGTACACAAAAATTAACTCTACATGGATCAGAGACCTAAATGTAAAACCTCAAAGCATAAGAACCTTAGAAAATGCAGGTGACACCATTATGGAAGTTGGAACTGGAACCAATTCCTGAGCATAACCCAAAATGCACAGGCCGTAAGAGATAAGATAGACAAGTGGTTCTTACTTAATCTCACAAGCTTCTACAAAGCCAAAGAAACCATCAAGAGAGCAGGGAGACAGCCCACAGACTGGGGGAAAAATATTTCCCAATTCCATGTCTGACAAAGGCCTAACATCAAGGATCTACAAGGAACTCATAGGTGCGCAAAAGAAAAAAACAAACAGCCCCATTACAGTGTGGTCAAAAGATATGAGTACACAGTTCTCAAAAGAAGACATACGAGCAGCTAACAGATACATGAAAAATTTTCAGCCTTACTAGTCATCAAGGAGATGCAAATTAAAACTACATCGAGATACCACCTAACTCCAGTCAGAATGCCCATCATCAATAACTCAAAAAATAACAGATGTTGGAGAGGATATGGCTAAAAGGGAACACTTCTGCACTGTTGGTGGGAGTGTAAACTAGTACAGCCTCTGTGGAAATCAGTGTGGCGATTCCTACAAGTTCTAAAAATCGACCTTCCATATGACCCCACAATCCCCCTGCTGGGAATATACCCAGAAGAACTCTATAAAAATGATACCTGCACACGTATGTTTATGGCAACATTGTTCATAATAGCAAGATCATGGAACCAACCATGCTGTCCATCCAAAGAGAACTAGATTTTAAAAATGTGGCACATATACACAATGGAATATTATGCAGCCATAAAGAAGATCAAAATCATGAATTTCATAGCAACCTGGATGTAATTGGAGTTTATAATACTGAGTAATCTTTCACAGAAACAAAAATCTGAGTATCACATGTTGTCTCTCATAAGTGAACCTTGAACAACTACCATAATACTATAAGAAAAAGATTGACAATGGCAGGAAACTACGGGGGTGGGACAGGGAGGGGCAGGGGGGTGGGATTAATGGTAGTCAATATCTGCCTGGGGAAGGAGGGGGACACACCTCATCAACAAGGGTAACAGCACAATGAATATTTGTATATCTAACCCTTAATTGTACCCTACAATTTTAAAATAAAAAAATATAATAAAAAGTAAAAATAAAAGATATTTAATTTAATATTTTTCTTTTTTATTACCAACTTATTTATTTATTTATTTATTTATTTATTTATTTACTTTTTAGTTGGAGTCTCACTCTGTCACCCAGGCTGGAGTGCAGTGGCACACTCACAGCCACCGCAGCCTTGACCTGCTGGGCTTAGGTGATCCTTCCACTATTACCAACTTTTAAAATCCCGATCAATGTATAAGAAGCTTAAATCAGTGGACAATTATAATTTTTATAAAATTGTATTTTTGAGAAATTAGGGTTCTGCATATGTTTTTAATTTCACAAGTTGCATATGTGAAAAAGAGTAATCCTTTTCTCCAGGTGATGGCTTATGCTGCAACTGCCAGCATCGCTACTATTCTGTGAGCTCCTACAAGGAACTAGGCTAAACTACATGTGCTATTTCAGCTAAGCTTCACAACAGTCCATCATGATAGATACTTGTTTTGTTATACAGATGGAAAAAGCTGGAGCTAACCCAAAAGGTATAAAGATAGGAATTCTAAACTTGGATAACCCATAAGTTTTCTATTATATCATGTTGCCTTATCCTAATAAATCCATTCTTGGACGTCATCAGATGATGACTTCAAGGGAATATGACAAAGAATGTAAATATCCTATCTGTAGCCACGTTAGTTCTTATTAATAATCAGCAACAAGAGTTGCAACCTTTTTGGCATCAGGGGCCAGTTTTGTGGAAGACCATTTTTCCACGGCAGAGAGGAGGATCATTCATTGGTCATCAGGCATTAGATTCTCATAAGGAGTGTGCAGCTTAGATGTTTCACATGCACAGTTCACAATAAAGTTTGTGCTCCTATGATTATCTGACGCAACCACTGGTCTGACTGAAGGCAGAGCATTGCTTCCTACCACTCACTTCCTGCTGTGCGGCCTGGTTCTTAGTAGGCCATGGACTGGTATCGGTCCACAGCCCAGGGGTTGAGGACCCCTGCTCTAGATCACTGACTCTGCTAGGTATTGCTCATGGTATTGAGTTTCTTAAGATTGAATTTTAGAGTTTCTTTTTCCTCCTAACTCCACATATGAGCCCTTCATTTTATTCTTTTGCTCTCTACTTTTCTATTTATTCTATGTCATGATCACTCTAATTGCAAAATATGGAAACATTTAGTTAACTTTTAGTTAATCATCTTATTCTAAGAGCATCTCTGATTTCACTTTGGCTTATTTCATTCCAGCCATTTATTCACATTAGTGTACATGTATTTGCTTATGTATGCACACATATAAGTATATCCTCATATATGCGCAAGTGAACTGGGAAAGACTTAAATTATAATCAATTTTTGTATTTCTAAGCAATATTATATCTCCCCTTATTTTGTTTCCTTTTAAGTCAAAGTCTCACTTTATCGCCCAGGCTGGAGTGCAGTGGTAGATGCAGCCTCATCCTTTTGGGCTCAGGCAATCCTCCTGCCTCAGCCTCACAAGTAGTTGGGACTACAGGCGCATGCCACCATGTCCAGCATTTTTTTTTGTTTGGAGAGACAAGGTCTCAAACTCCTCTGTTCAAACTGTCCTCCCCCTCAGCCTCCCAAAGTGCTGGGATTACAGGCATGAGTTACTGCACCTGGCTGTATCTTCACTTTTAAAAGCCAATTAATTAACTCTTTGGTCAACCACATGAGTACTGTACATGAATTGTCTCTGCCTCTAACTCTGAAGGACCAAGGACTGTGAAAAATTCTCAGACCCCTGCTGCCTGGGAAATATACTCAATTTAGACAGCATAAACTGCATGTTCCAGTTTGAAAATGCCATGCCATTTTACTAAGCCAATGCCTCCTTGGTTGATTTAGAAAAGAAGTTCTAAAAATAAAATACTCATCATAAATAAGTCTACTTATATTTGTATTCAGAAATAATCATTTTGGTTATCTTTTGTAGACAAAGGTTCATTGACATAGGACTTTATCTGGGAAAAAGCTCTATAACTTTTATTGTAGCTTGCAAGACTTTGAACTGCACTGCTGTCTGTGGTTCTGGAAGGTTTGTCTGCCTCCTTCTACTGGTAATTCTTACCAGATTTCTTGCTGATTGTTGGTTGACTTGCCAGAGCTTGAGTGATGTCTTCTGCTTCATCCTGCTGTGCATCTTGCAGGAAAGCAGATGCTCTTGATCATTTGAGTAATCTGAATCCTGTTATTTCCAGTAAACTCAGTTGGATTTCTGGGATGAAAGTTGGAGCAGTCTTGTTGAAAAACTAGGATGAGAGATGAGAGGTTTGCTGAAAAATAGAACAGACATTTTTTTGTAGGTTAATTTGTCTCTTTTACTTGACTTTTAGTTTAATTACGTCTTTGCAGTTTTAAGTATAACGCATTATTTTTTCAGATTCATTTATTTTGACTGCATCAGTAATGCCATTGCAAGGCTACATGGCAGAGAGTTATGGTGTGATGCTATAGGCAGTTGTTCATAATCCCTTCCCTTAAACCTATATTCAGCTCTTTTCCCCCCCCAGAAAGTAAGTCATTTTAATTTTCAAACTGTGTCTCTCTCTCTTATTAGTTGAAAATCTTCTTTGCTGAGAACAGAAAAATATCCATTTCTAAAATTTCCATGTTTCCATCTCATAAATGTACTTTAGGAATGATCTTATGGTGCATTCTAATGTTTTCAAGATAACAGGTGTTCTTTTGTTTATTTATCTTTGATAGCTACTTCCATTTTTCATCAGCAATTTATATCATTTTTTCTAGTTTAATTTTTCTATTCAGTGCCCGACTCTTTAGTGATATATGTTTCCTTTTTTGTTTCAGTATTCACCTGAATAGAGAGACCTTGTCATGGGGAGATAGTGTTTGAGATTTCCAGCTGGATATGGGCATTGTTTTTGAAGAATTTTGAAGTATATTATTGGAGTTGAGTTGGAATTGGAAAGGCTCAAGTATATTGCCTTCTGCCTTTGCATTGAGAGATACCATATAAGTGCACACTTGCAGGTTACCCTGGCAGAAATAACCAACTTTAGCTAATTGGATGCTAACAAACGGCTAGGATCCATAGCAGTACACTTATAGTATTCGATAAAGCAGGAGTATTAAGCAATGTTGGGTAAAGCTATGTTGCTTAAAGAAGAGTAAGTTCCCAACTTAGCCCAGTTAAGTTTTAAGATACTTCTTATAACAGTAAAAGACACTTGTAACTTTTCCTTTCCCTCCTTTGTATTTTCATGCTGTGTCTTCCTACCCTGTAATAAAAACTCTGTTTAAGAATATACATGATCGCTTATTCACTCTTTCACTTGTCAACTCAAATATATGTTAAATAATAAAATGAATTCATTAACTCTCCATTCATATGCTGAATGAGGTTATATGTTCTTGAAGCAAAATAGGTAGTCCCTTTCCAGACCCTTAAATATAGTATCAGGGTTCAGAAATGTTGTCATCCTAGAAAAATTTTACTACTAATACCTGTGGTAACTTTCCATCTCTCAGAACACTGTCTGAGATCACAGATACTATATTTAGATCAGGTGTCACTATACATGAAGACAGTTATTAGAGATGTTTTCGAAATACAGCCTATTCTGAGTTGAAAAACTGAATCCACCTGTTGTGTGGTTGACCTGGCAAGAGTCAGTGGATTAGTCTGTTAGCATGTTTACCATATATTAAGGGTTTGCTGCTAAAACAGAGAGAAGTAAAAATTGGAGAAAATCTCTAGTGAAAAGAACTTCTCTATATTATCTCAATGTTGAAAAACAAAACAAAACCTTTGAGAGTCAGTGGATTAGTCTGTTAATATGTTTACCATGTATTAGGGGGTTTGCTGCTAAAACAGAGAGAAGTAAAAATCGGAGAAAATCTATAGTGAAAAGAAATTCTCTATATTATCTCAATGTTGAAAAACAAAACAAAACCATTGGTTACATGCTGAGAAATAAGAATAAATTTCTGTCTTCAGGAAATATTTAGTTTTTAAATTCAGCATAAAAATGCCCATATTGGCTTGTAAAATTTGGGTTTTATTTAACATAAAAATGTTCATATTGGCTTTGATTGGCCCATATTGGCTTTGAAGTCACTTGAAGTTGACTCACTCAGCAAGCTCACTTCCTTAGCAGATCAGTATCCAGCCTACCCAAGGTATGCATTTCAAAGGTTTCTGAGAATTCTGAGAAATCTTACTATCTTTTTTAGTCACCTATTTAGTGTTTTATTTTTCTTGCAGTCAAGAATATCTTCTCATTTGTATTTAAATATTTTCTGGATTTTATACTCGTTTAATTTTATACCGAATTTTAATTGTTTAAATAAGAAAATAGCCAGTTAATTGTTTTCTTTTCCATGCCTGTAATGAAATGATCCTTGAGTTCTTGTTTCTCTTTTTCTTCATTTATAACTTTGTATAATCTTTTATTTAGCAACTATTTTTTAAACACTAGCCATTTATTGAGACTTCATTGTTTCGTACTGGGGACGGATGACAAGATACCAGAACAGAGTCTCTGACCTCACAGAGCCCACTGTATGACAGAGAAACGTGCTCACTGAAACCAAGTATAATAAGTGTTGGCGAGTGTAATGATCACTCTGGGCCAGGTATTCGTAGAAGAGGTTAGGGCTGGCCAGGCTTGGTGGTTCAGCCTATAATCCCAGCACTTTGGGAAGCCAAGGCGAGCGGACTGCCTGAGGCCGTAGATTCGAGACCAGCCTGGGCAACTTGGCGAGATCTCATCTCCACAATTAAAAAAAAAAAAAGAAAAATTTGCTGGGCTTGGTAGCGCATGCCTGTGGTTTTGGCTACTTGAAAGGCTGAGGCAGAAGGTTCACCGGAGCCCAGCAGGTCCATGCTAGGGTGGCCATGAGCATGCTACTGCACTCCAGCCTGGGTGATGGAGTGCTACTCCAACTCAAAAAAAGAGAAAAGGTTAGGGCTGTTTTTAAGCTCTGGTTTTCTATCATTTGCTCTCTTAAGCATGTATCTGCTGGGAAAATCTTCACCCTTTTAGAGTCTCTTAAATTATATTCTTAAACACTATTTTCCATATATCTAATCATTTACTGAAATGTAATGATTTGTAGAAAATGCACTCAACTCGTTTATACTCAGTTCATATTTTGGGGGATTAAGTAATATCTTTTGAGCATTAACATGTATGTTTGCGTTTTGCATCTCACACTTCCATAAATGCAACTTTCTTTTTTTACACAAGCAGAGTCCTGTATAAAAGTCCAAGCAGAAATATTTGCATATAGCCCCAGAGGAATAAATGCCACAAATCTATGTCTGTGCATCCCAGGGCACATGTATAGAGCCAAGAATTCCCCCTTGGTTGCTGGTTACATTTCTCAGGGTTAACACACCATAGAATCCTTTAGAACAGCCATAGTTGTAAAAATGGAAAGGTGTCTTTTGGGAATAGATAAATGTAGGTTGTTTGCCTAGCTAAAGAGCTGATATTTCTGCATACAGTTATATTTTATATCTGCCAGAATCAAGAATGTAGCCAGTCATGTGACCAGGAGAGCTGAAAAGAGCACATAGGTGTGGCTAACCTCTCCATTGCAGAAATTTGCTCCAAATAACAAAGGTATATTACTTTTCAGATGAAGCATCCCTCAGAAAATGTGAAATTCCTCTGAACCCCACATCTTAGAATATACATGATAAAGCTCCCTCATGCCAGGTGGCAACTGTTTAATTCTTTCTCTTTTGATATAGTACAAATGACCTGTAATGGAGGCATCTGTTTTTGTTTTGTTTTAAGTTTCGATACACACTCTCACTCTTTTGCAGTGGTACAATCATAGATCACTGTAACCTTGAACTCCTGGTATCAAGTGATCTTCCTGCCTTAGCCTCCTGAGTAGCTAGGTCTACAAGCATATTCTACTACTCCTGACTTTTAAAAATGTTGTGTTATCTAGAAACTGGTTCTTACTGTTTTACCCAGGCTGCTCTTGAACTCCTAACCTCAAGCAGTCCTCCCACCTTGGCCTCTCAAAGTGCTGAGATTACAGGTGTGGGCTATTGCACCCAGCCAAATGTGTCTTACTTCCCCCCTCTCAAAATTTATTTTTAAATAGAGTATTTAGAATCTGAAGAAGGACATGAAAGACTTGATGTAAGAAGGTATATCTTCAAACCTTCCCTGGTTTTGGTTTCTTTTTTCCTTTCCGTCAGTATTTCAATAGAACATGTGGGAATCAGCTGCACACTGAGACTTATATGGCTCTGGCTGTAAGATTGAAGAAAGGTTATGTGAATTCATTCCCTCCTACCACGGACTCCAGCAGGGGTACTTCCTGGAGATCACACTGAAGAGGGAGTATGTCAGAAAACAAAGCTGGGGCTTCTGAGAAGACCACAATTCTGAAACAGAAGAGGAGCAGGACGTTGAATCACACTGATGTTCACCATGACTGTTGCTAGAGCATTTTTCCTATAGGACAGTCACTTTCTCCTGATTTGTCCTCCTTGGGACGATGGTCAGAGGATCTCTTTTCATAAGATAATTAATTACTGTCTTTTTACTAGAAATAAAAAAAGAAAGAAAGCATTTGATTTTATGGTATACTCCAAAAAATAGTTTGTTGAATGAGCAAACAGAAATGTTCATAATAATACTCAACATTTATATTGTTTGTCAGAATTTCCAGAAAACTTTCCTTTGAGTAACCTCCCTTAATTAGTCCTCATAATAGCACAAGTTAGTATTACTATTCCCATTTTAAGTGAGAGAGATAAAGGTCACAGAAGCTTAGGAGTTGTCCAAGAGCCAGGCATGAACTCGTCTTCCTGCTTCAGCCTTCTTTATTTTCTGCTATTCTGACACCACAGGCCCCCAATGGCCCCGGCATAGGCTTATGTCTTTAACAAGTCATCACATTTTATTTTTGGAGTCTAGTTATTATGTCATGAGCATTGCATTCTTAGGTTAGAGAATGTATAAATCAATAAATGATCTTTTATGTTTCACTTCAGACACCTTTTTTCATCACCTTCAGCTCCTAAGCATAGCAGAAAACAGTTAGAAGATAGCCTTAGCCTTATTAACATAGGATTCGTTTTATCTTTTTAAATGAAAATACAGTAGAAGACTACATGAAATTATTCATGCTCACATATGTTAAAACATGTGATTAGTAATGTGCTGTTACTATTTTGAGCAAATTTGACTTTTTTGAATTTACTTTGGCATAATATTTGACAATAGAAATTGTGAAAATATTTGGCAATATTACAAAGATAAGAAGCCATTGAAAACATCTTGAAGCCAGGCATGATGGCTCATGCCTATAATCCCAGCACTTTGGGAGGCTGAGGCAAGAGGATTGCCTGAGCCTGTGAGTTCAAGACCAGCCTGGGCAACTTGTCAAGACCTCATCTCTATAATAAATCAAAAAATTAGCTAGGCATGGTGGTGCATGCCTGTAGTTCCAGCTATTTGGAAGGCTGAGACAGAAGGATTGCCTGAGCCCACCAGGTCAAGGCTGTGGTGGCCATGAGCAGCATGCCACTGTACTCTAGCCTGGGTGAGAGTGACACTCCATCTCAAAAAATTAAAAAAAAAAATCTTGAAATACAACATAGTGACTTTAAGAATAATGATAAGGTTATGATAATCTCATGTTTCTAAATATTTATATAATTTTGATGTTCAAAGGTTTTGAGACAGTAATAGAGTGCTCTGGTTTCATTTTGTATGCATGTTAATTAAGTGACTAAAGTTTTTCCATGTTATATCTTGTGGCACTTATATACATTTAAACATAACTGAGAGATTGTGTTGGTACATACACTTCCGGTCTTTATGTGTATGCATAAATAGAAGATAGACTAGTGCCAGGAGTAATGGTTCACGCTTGTAATCCCAACACTTAAGGAGGCAGAGAAGAGAGGATTGCCTGAGCCCAGGAGTTCGAGACCAGTCTGGGCAACTTAGTGAGACCTCGTCTCTGCAATAAATCAAAAAATTAGTTGGGCATGGTGGTGCATATCTGTAGTCCCTACTACTTAGAAGGCTGAGACGGAAGGATTGCCTGAGCCCAGCAGGTTTTGCCACTGCACTCTAGCCTGAGCAACAGAGTAAGACTCCAACCCCAGAAAAAAGAAAAAGAAAAGAAAAGAAAAAAGACTGGAGAATATAAAGTGTATCTCATTAAATCAAAGTTTTGAAGTATGTTTTTTCACTAGAGTTTGAATCATAATATCAAAAATGAAGTTCCCTTAAGTTTATTTTAATTTAATCTGTTAATTTCAAGGTTTTGTTTGAATATAACTCTATTGGACATTCTTACACTATTATACAGTTTAGTATTCTTTTTATTTTAAGTTTTATGTGCCTAAGAATAGGCAACCTCAAATATGGTGCATTCCCATGTTTTCCAAGTGAGAAGAAACAAACAATGTCTTAAACCAACTGAATATTTAAACATTTAGGAATGTGAACAAAATGATCAAGTGACTGTAATTGTTTCATTTACTAAACTTGTTATACATACATATGGAAAATAACATTAAAATATTTCTAAATAATGGTTTTTTTCCTATTCATATTTTTAAGAATCATTTTATTTAATATCTTTTAATACATTTTTGACTCTGTGACTACAGATACTTTTTGAGTCGTCTGTCTTACAGAGCATGTTTTCTTGCAGGGCTTTTGAATACCTTGCTGGTGCTGTCACAGGGAAGTCTGTCCCAAGCCACGTCTTTAGTGCATAGCATGAGGACAGCTGCTGTTTCTTTTTTTTTTTTTTTGAGTTGGAGTCTCACTCGGTCGCCCAGACTGGAGTGCAGTGGCCGCTCCCGGCCACCGCAGCCTCGACCTGCTGGGCTCCGGCGATCCTTCCGCCTCAGCCTTCCGAGGAGCCGGAACTACAGGCACGCGCTACCACGCCCGGCTGATTTTTTGATTTATTGTAGAGATGAGGTCTTGCTGCCCAGGCGGGTCTCGAACCCGCGGGCTCAGGCAATCCGCTCACCTCAGCCTCCCAAAGGCGCGGGATTACAGGCTGAGCCACCGAGCCCGGCTCAAAGGTGGATCTTTTTTTTTTTTTTTTTTTTTTTTTTTGAGTTGGAGTCTCACTCTGTCGCCCAGACTGGAGTGCAGTGGCCGCTCCCAGCCACCGCAGCCTCGACCTGCTGGGCTCTGGCGATCCTTCCACCTCAGCCTTCCAAGTAGCCGGAATTACAGGCATGCGCTACCATGCCTGGCTGATTTTTTGATTTATTGTAGAGATGAGGTCTCGCTGCCCAGGCGGGTCTCGAACCCGCGGGCCCAGGCAATCCACTCACCTCAGCCTCCCAAAGGCGCGGGATTACAGGCTGAGCCACCGAGCCCGGCATGCTGTTTCATTTAGTATTTCTCTCTCTCTCTCTCTGTCTCTGTCTCTCTCCCCCCTCCCCACTACCTCCCCACTATCTATCATCATTTCTGTTTATCTATCATCTGTACTATCATCTATCATCTATCTGTGTGTCTATCTCTACCATCTATGTCTGTCTGTCATCTATCATCTATATCATCTATCGAACTATGATTATGTTCCTCCTAGCCTGCTTTTTAAAGTGATTTTTAAAGAGTCGTTGACATCAAACTCTTATAATCATACCAGTAATTGTTATTGCTAAATATTTACCTTTTATTTTCAGTGAATTCTCTCATGTGACCCTTAAAACATGGACACTAGGATAAATTGATGTTATTTCAAACTAACATGGCCTCCCCCTGTCTCTTCCACCTCAGCACAGTTCTTAGTTTTTCAGAATAATATAATTGAGAAACTTCGCCATCATGCATGGAGTTTTGTTAGTACTTTAATATAAGGTGACTCTCTGTTTGCTAAGGCATATTTTGGAGGAAGATTTGAAAGTTTATACCACAACTCAAAAGAAATGTTCATCTCTCTGTTGTTCTTTCTATATCACCTTTTGATTTTCACATTTCTTTTATAAAGCTTTTCTGCATAATCAAAAAAATCAAACTTGGAACTCCTTTAGGCCAGTGGAAAAACCAAACTAAAGTGAAAAACTAAAACTAAAGTTAAAGCTAAAGTTAAGCACTGGAGGCTGGGTCCCCGTAGGGTGACACACCACCAAGCATGCTGCCCTGGAAGGCCAGTGGCCTTTTAGAGACAGTGGCCACTCTTCCTCCTGCTGGTTCACTTGCCTCCTGCAAACTGCAATTACAGCATCGCTCTAATACAGCTGTGGCTCTTGGAGAGTACAAAAGCACAATCGATGGATTGTTTCATGTGAATAACAAGCATATGTTATAAGAGGATTTAATGAGTTCCGGTGGTTGCTGGTACTTCAGGGGAGCTTGACACTTGTCTTTTCTCAGTAAATCGTGGCCCCATCCAAACAGAGTAGGGTGTTGTGTTTTCCTGCTGTCACCAACTTTTCCTATTGATTAAGCTTGTCTTTCACCAAGCTGGCCTTACTAAAGTACTTGAAACCACAGAAAGAAAGGTAGGACCTTTACTGCCTAAGAACACTGATTTAGTTATTTGGATCTCTCAGCTTTTTACAAAGTATACATCTTCAATCTTTTGTCTTTTTCAGTCCTTCTCTATTAGTACAAGTGTTTTCAGTGCTGCCTGAATATTGTGGACAATGATAAAATTACTGTGTTAACTGGTATTTCATTTCACAGTGTCTAAGCTTGTTGTGTGCTCTGTTTCCAGGGCAAAGGTGTCCCTCCTAATATAGGTGTCCCTCCAGGAAGCTGTGGCTCAAAATTTCCAGTCTTTTATTAAATAGTTTAGTTGTGACATTGCTCTCTTCTTCCAAAGGTGGAGTAAGATGGTTTGTGATGGAATTAAGGATGTGAATGTGAGTCCAGCCCAGGTGAAATTTTTCTTAAGGAAATGTAATGAGAAGAGGTCAAAATGCAAGACACCCTCTGTCTGATAGACACAATGTTGCAAAACAGAATAATCTTTAGGACTCATATAGATAGCCCTTTTCCTCTTCAAAGCATTTTACTAGCATTTAGTTAGTTAATTCTACCAACAACGCTGTGAGGTGGGTTTTTATTATCTTCATGCTCCTTATAAAGACACTGAGACAGAACTGGAGTGAATGACTTGCCGAATGCCACCTGGGCTGTCCCTTCTTGTCTAGGTGTCTCTGTCCTCTCCTGTGAAATAACTCAACGCAAACCTATGCAAGTGTGGGGATTTCAGTGGTTCCCAGAAGCCTGTGTGATGCAAGTATCAAATGCCACTTGTTGCTCGCGAAAATACCTTGCCTCCTGATCCTGCAGCACTGAGGCTGCTTACAACAGCAAGGCAGGGGCTAAAAACTTGTAAACAGCTGTCGGGGGCTTGAGGCGGGCGGAGTGTAACAGAATAGGCTGCCAAATTCCTGACTGCCATATGTGCTGTGTAATACTTGTCATCTCAAGTGAGTCATTAAAAGGTTTCCCCTTAATGGGGCTTTGAAGTGCTGGGACAGCTTGAGCGCATCTATAAATTGCCACAAACAGCCCTCTGACTGAGTTAGCTAATTGCTTGCTCTTTGACTTATTAGGATCAACTGAGTTAAATAATTTGTCACATGTGTGGCTCATAATAAATAATGTGACTAGCCAGTTTGTGAGCTGTTTTGGTGATATATTGTGCCCCTTTTGGATGTTGTCACATGTAGCTAGCAAATGTGGGCTATTTTATCCATAGAACTATCATATCCCTGCAAAAAGAGTAAGTTCTGACAGGGTAATTGGGGGGACAATGTTAAAAAAGAGTCTAGTTTCAAACAGATGTGTTCACTTCTTCAATCTTTCTGTGAAACATGAATCATCATTTTTCTTGGATATTAGGCACATAATGCAAGTCATAGGTGAAATAATTTAAATTGCAAGTATTGAATTAATTCTAGTTAATATGGACTGAGTTACTGCAGTTAAAATGTTACCTATTCCTTTGTGGAAATAAGAAAACCCTGCCGGCTAGCCTGGTGGATGTCTTCAACCCTGCTCAGCCTTGCAGTCCACCTGCTGTCTACTGTCAGAAGACAAAAGGTTGCCGGGCTCGGTGGCTCAGCCTGTAATCCCGTGCCTTTGGGAGGCTGAGGTGAGTGGATTGCCTGAGCCCGCAGGTTCAAGACCCGCTTGGGCAACTTGGCGAGACCTCATCTCTACAATAAATCAAAAATTAGCTGGGCATGGTAGCGTGCGCCTGTAGTTCCAGCTACTTGGAAGGCTGAGGCGGAAGGTCAAGGCTGCGGTGGCCGGGAGCGGCCACTGCACTCCAGTTTGGGCGACAGAGTGAGACTCCAACTCAAAAAAAAAAAAAGAAGAAGACAGAAGGTGGTAACTGGGAGAGAGACAGGACCATGGATGAGGGAGAGATTAATTTGTAAGTGATATCTTGGAAGGTAATTGTCCAGTCATGCGGGGGGCGGGGGGGGGGGGCAGGATGCGGACGATGCTTTGCTAGTTAGAAATAGGTGCTTCGTTTGCCCCGGAAATAATCTGTTGCTTAAAGGTGCTCAGAGCATCACACAGAAAGAGAATGGTTCCAGCACATCTGGACTGGCTGGTTTTGGTATCAGTATGATATATTTTTCCCCATTCAGGAGAAAAAAGAAAGGAAAAGAAAGGCTAGTAGCTTGACATATTGTTTTATTAATCTAGACTATGTTTTTGTAGAAAGTATTATTATGTAATTAATGAGGAAAGAATGGAGCTGTTTGTAAATTTTTTAAATGCCTTTACAGTAATACATCATAATTGGCTTTCCTTATTATCAGCAGCAACAGTTTAGAACAGTAATTTTATTGTATTTAGCATGGAATAAGTATGACCAAAACAAGAATCATTATTCTTTCATTTTATAAAATTGTTTGGTGAATCCTTGTACAATTTTATGAAAAAAGTAATTTTCGTAACAAAGTACAGAAGTCCAAGTTACCAAAGATTTCTTTCAGCTTTCCATTTCAGACAGCATCATTTATAATTATTTATTTGGTTGTCTTTCCCAAAGTACTCAGTTGAAATAATGATGGCCTTAGCTAATATTTTCGTGGCAATTTTTTAAATTAAAATATTGCATTCTCTGTATATGTCACTTCAGAATTAATGTTCTTTAACCATTTTCTCTAATGACCCATTCTTTTTCTCCCTTTGAATAAATTTTCTTAGGGTTTAATATATCTCTATGCTTGCACATTATCACTGAGACAACAGGCAATAAAAATGCCAGAAAGTCTCAAATAGTGAGGCCAAAAAGTCACAAACAGGTCCCAGCTGGAGGGTCCCCAGCTTGATCTCCCTCCCCCCTCCCTTTTCCTGGCTAGCCTCTTTTAACCCTTGGCACTTGTTAACTCTCTTGTGGATGTTTGGAGTAATTAGATAGCAGTTTAAGTGTGTGGGGGCAGGGGATAGGGATATAGGTAGGTGTACTCAGTTTGGAAAGGAGAGGCATTTACTCTCTAACTAGGGTAAGCCACCCAAACCTGGATTTGTTTCATATGCAAAATAGTAAACCTCAGTTAGGCACAGTGGTTTATTCCTATAATCCCATCACTTTGGGAGGCCAAACAAGAGGATTGCTTGAGTCCAGGGGTTCAGGACCAGCCTAGGCAACATAGTAAGACCTTGTCTCTACAAAAAATTTAAAAATTAGCCAGGTGTGTTGGCATATGCCTGTAGTCCCAGCTACTCAGGAGTCTGAGGTGGAAGGATTGCCTGAGTCTAGGAGGTCGAGGCTATACTGAGCCAGGATCATGCCTCTGCACTCCAGCCTGGGTGACAGAGTGAAACCCTGGCTCCTCTCCAAAAAAGTAAATATCTACAGCAAACCCAGACATTCGTCTAGCATTTGGAACAGGTGACAGTGCTAGTTCCCTGGGCTATGTTCGTGTTTATTTTCGCTTACAAAGCTAATTAGTTGATAAAATTGTATCATTTCTGCCTTCTGTGAGAAGTGATATAATGAAAAATAAAACTTTATTGTATTGATATGGCTTAATTTAACTAATAGTGTGTGTTTTATATGTTTTGCACTTGTTTTGAATACTATTTCTAAATGGCTTCTTAAACTTCATAGGTGTGTCTTGGGTGTAACAAAAATAATTATTCACTTAAAGAGTATGTGTAAGGAAGAGTGTATTTCAAGATATTTATCTCAAAGTAAGGGCAGAATGTGCTGAGGCTGTATTCACACAGCCAGTCTGGGGCCTCCTGAATCACAAGCAAAGAGCCACTGATAATTTTACTGGGATTGTTTTTAGCTGTGCTTTATATGTGTGTGGGTATTTGGGCAGGAGGGGAGATTGAGATTGGGGTTGGTTGGTATAGGTATATATCCTGCTTCTAAGGGTTGGGTACATCATTGTTGCTGAAAGAACAGGCTGGATGAAGTGTCCAGCCTTAACTTTTTTCCAGAAGAGCTTATGGAATGGATGTCCTGGTTTTCTTATTCATCGTCCGATAACTTAGCTATCATCGCTATGTGCAATTCTCTGTACAAGCCTGCCATTCCAATCACAGAGTGTCATCCAGCACTGAGGAGCAAGAAGGGCTAGAGAGAAACCAGTCTTGATTTCACTGCTTGTTCCTGAGGAAAAACTGCACTAAAGTCTTACAACTCAAATGCCACAGATGGGTATACTGGCAGGCACCAGCCTTGTGGATCGTGTCATGGCCTTGTCTTTGCCTCCGCCCAGGAAAGAAGTGCCAGGCAGAACCCAGGTGGGAGCAAGTCCCTTTCTGAGGGGCAGACAAGTGTTTTCAGAGCTGCCTCACCTGTAGCTTCCCTGCAGCAGAAAAATGCCTTCAAGGCATGCAGGGCTCTTTGGCTACCTGCTTCTATCCAGAGTGTGCAAAACTGCTTATGGCAATGGCACATCCGGAAGAGGAGCTGGGGAGCAGTGGGACAAGATGGCCCGTCCCTGTTCTTATCAAGTCTTCCCCAGAATGTGAAGGGAAACCTCCTGCTAAACATGCCTTTTTGGCATGTGATCTCAGGCACTGGGTTCTGTACTGATTTCTTTTTCTGCAGATCCTTGGCTTTTTTTTTTTAAAGACACTGAAAGTGTTTTTCTGCCTATAAGCATTTCTTTCTACTCTCCCCCCTTGCTGAGAAGCAGGGGTAAAATGGTCTCAGATTTTTCATTTTTCCTAACATAGTCAGAAGCTTACTACCTGAACATCTAAAAGCTGTGACGTCACACCAATTAACATTTCTGTATACCTAAATAGTAGACATATGCCAGGGAGCAAGACCTTTACAGCCCTTCAGTCACACCAAAAATGAGTCTGAAGTCATTGATGTTAAAAGAATGACACCATGCCAGCCTTTTCTTTGCCTTATAAACTGTCTATCTGCCTCAAATTAGAGCACTGTAGAGAAGCATACCCGAACCATACCAGCTCCTCCTTGCAATGCACCTGTCTAGATTGGGACTTATGCCTTTGACTTTTATTTAGAGATCAAATTAAAAAACAAAAAGCAACAATTTGCAAATAAACCATTGAAAACTTTCCTACTCGTGTTACTCAGTGTCCATGTATGTGCCCTCATGCATCTAGTGCAGGGAAAAGCCTTTCTGAAGAACTAGTGTTTCTCTTATCTAAGTAGCATGAGTGATATAGCCCTGCAGGACTTCTCTCTTCTTCAGGTGCCTTATCTGCTTAGAGAGTAAGAGAAGCTTAGTACTCATGAGCTTTAACCATCTTGCCCAAAGCCCTGGTGTATATCTCCACTGTCACAGGTTTCAGATCTCTGTGTTAATATTTCTTTTACACTTTATTATTTCAGTTGTAGGTCTTCACATTGTCAGATATCTTGAATCACTTTTATAAGGAAAGTGGATGTAAATTATGAATAATTAATTTAAAATGAACATACAGGCTGGGCATTGTAGCTCAAGCCTATAATCCCAGCACTTTGGGACCACTGGGGCAAGAGGATTGCCTGAGTCTGCGGGTTTGAGACCAACCTGGGCAACATGGTGAGACCTTGTGTCTACAATAAATAAGAAAATTAGCTGGGTGTGGTAGCACATGCCTGTAGTTCCAGCTACTTGGAAGGCTAAGGCGGAAGGATCTCCTAAGCCCAGCAGGTCGAGGCTGTGATGGCCAGGAGCATGCCACTGCACTCCAACAGAGTGAGACTACAACTCAAAATAAATAAATAAATAAACATAATCTTTTTTTCTGATTTCAAATAATATACAAATAGTGCTTTATAAGAGTCTAAGTTATATAGCTACTTTACCTGGATATTGAACCCCTTAATTCACAATTATACATAATCTATTCTGCACATTCTGGAGTTACTAAGCATTGATTTGTAACATTTGTAGCTCAGAAAGATCCTTAAACTTGAATTCAGAGATTTAGGATGAATCTCAGCTCTGCTTCTTTTGATACCTCTGAGGTAAAATTTGTCATCTGTAAAATGCTTAAATGCAAATATTAAAAATTATTAAATTAACTAAGGAATGTAGAAATGCCTACCTCAGTGCCCTGCAAAATAATAGTCCTTAATTTCCTTTCATGCATTTTTTTGCTCCCTGGGTTAGAGGAAATCTTGAAATGTACTCAGTCTGCCGCTGTTGTCTTGCTTGGGTCATCTGTGCCTTCATTCATGCTTACTTCATCAGTATAGGAAAATAGTTCCCAGGTTACCTGATTAACCATTTAGAATGGACTGGTGAATAAATGTGTCTATGATGGCAGAACAGCTGTTGAGATGGAAAGATAACATTTAGGAGCCTCCCTTTCCAGAACACCTATCCACAGACGAATGGCAGCTGCAAATAACATGACAGTATGTTCCCTACACCTCTAAAAGTCCTTTCTTCTGTTACCAGTAGTACCGAATGTGAGTTTTATTTATCATTTCAGCTCTTAGCCTGTTTTAACTTTTATTCTGATTTGTTTTCTCATACTTTTTACTGATTTATTTTTATTAAACACTTTAGCTATGATTATGAATAATTCAAAATTCCTCAAGCAACAGAGGGAAATTTCCCCTTCTCTCCCTGTCATCTAACATGTTCCTTCTCTCCCTGTCATCTCTACTTGTTCCTAGAGATCTCTGTAGCAGGACTTTGCCACTCAATATGTAGGGAACTTTCAAGGTTCCAGTTTTTGGCTGGGTGAGTGCCACTAAGTTGGCAGGTGTTACGATATAAAGTGTTCTGGCGATCTGTGCCCACAGTTTGGTAAAATAGATGAATGCATTCTAGATTTGTCAAAATTATTTTTGTCTGTATTTGCCTGCAAACTCTATCAAATTTGAGAAAGCAGGATTTGTCAGGCATAACCTTACTGACACCTTTTAAAACTCATGCCTAATTAGTTGTATTTCCCTGTATCAGTATAAGTAAAATATGTCTCAGTTAACATTTTACAAAGGGGAAAAAGCCTATTTTATTAAAAAAAAATAATATTTTATGAGACTCATTTATCGATGTTTTAAAGTAATCCTTAGTTGACTCTATTAGCACCTCCTTTAAGAAAATGCAATATGTGAACATTTTAACTTTAAAAATTGTCACAATTTTTCAAGTTCAAAGTAATTTTTCCATTTATTTAAAATTTACTGAAATTAATAGCAAGAAGGGAACAGAAAGAATTTTTGTCAATTATTGTAAGTAAATTGGAAAATGTAGCTAAATATATCCACTCAGTTTGTTAGGACCATATTTTTTGCATAAATGAAAAGACAACACTGATTCTTTTAACTGTTTTTGTTGTTAATTAAAAAGTTAACAAAACAATCAATGTTTTATAAACTAAGAAGTAGATTTATGTTATCATTCACTGAGCGTGGCTGTGTTGGGTGTTTTTCCTTTCTGGAAAGGGCTTGAGCAACTCATACTGCCCTTGCTGTATGTGTTGCCCTTAAGGAAATAGAGGTATCCTGGGGGCTCCTATACCCCAACAGGTTCAGCAGCCTCTGCTTGCTTAGCAGGCCTTCTCCTATTCTCTGGGATGGTGACATTGTAATATAGCCCAGGGTTCTTAACCAAACACAGCTCATGTATTACCTTTTCCAAAACTGAAAATACAGCCTGTATATTATAATTACTAAATAGTTAAAAGCTTAAATATGGGCAACCCTTGGGTCTCCTCCCACTGTGGGAGCGTTTCTGTCCTCTCAGTAAATCCTGCTTTCTCAAAAAATAAAATAAATTTTAAAAAGCTAAATTTTTTCTTGGTCTCAGCAGATTTAATTGTTGAACTTCAATAAGCACTTCAGAGTGGCCCCTTGAACTCGTTGCTGGTCAGGAACTAGTTGCCTGCCCTTCAGTAAACAGAAAACCAAACCAAATGATTAGCAGCAGTATTAGCTCATACTACCTGCTTTCTATATGGCACTCAGTAGCTCCAACCACTTAACATTTGTAAGCCTTTTTTCCCCTCTGTAATGTAAACTTTGTGAGGCTGAGGCCTTTTTAAAATGCATACCCTTCACTAAGTAAGGTTGATACAATAAAATCTTTGTTCTCTTCAGCATTGCAGATTCATATATGTATATACACACATGCACTGTCTAATATTTATCTGGTCTGGAATAAGCATTAATCTTTAATTACTATATAAACATTTTAAACAGGTGTGGAATAACTGCACTCTCAAAAATGCAGTGTTTATCTCCTGGCTGCCTGATGGCATCAGCCCCACTGCTTGACGGCCTTCAGCTCCTTGCACTGGAGGTGGGAACAGAGAGGCGATGGGTAAAGGGCAAAGAAATGTCCAAATCCCACATGAATCAGAAGTTTCCAGTTATAAATTATGTACCACCATAACATCCTTTACCACAGCTTGCCAGGAATTGAGTTTGGGGCAGTTTGTAGTAGAATAATATATTTTTCTATGTTTGTGGGGGCTGGGGTGTTGGGGGTCGTGTATACATCCATGCATTTTTCTTGTGTGGATTGTACACTCTCAGTCATCTTTTCTCAGGCTGTGTGCAGAGTCTGTGGTGTGAGGAGATATAAAGCAGCATTTTTCTAACTGCCTTTGAAAACAATGAGGGCTCTGTTAACAAGATCCCAAACCTCTGCAGACCGCCTAGCTGGGTGGAATGACTAGTGGAGCCCAGGTTCAAAGCCAGTGGCCTCCAAGCGCTTTTATTCAACATTATTTTTGCTTCTCTAACTTTCTTTCCTTCTTTCCTTCTTTCTTTCCTTCTTTCTTTCTTTCTTTCTTTCTTTCTTTCTTCTTCCTTTCTTTCTTTCTTTTTCTTTCTTTCTTTCTTTCTTTCTTTCTTTCTTTCTTTCTTTCTTTCTTTCTTTCTTTCTGTCTTTTTCTTCTTCTTCCTTTCTTCCTTCCCTTCCCTCCCTCCCTCCCTTCCTTCCTTCCTTCCTTCCAGGTTCTGAGGCTTCCTTATTTGGTAGGGAACTGGGGAGCCACGACTTTTTATAATTAGATTAAAGTTAATCAAATAAAGACTTGGATATTTTTTAATGTCATTTAATATGCTTTCCACCTCTTCCCCCATGGATTTTTTCATTCTAGCTTAATTTGTTGTAAAATGTCATCTCACTTTTGCTAGTACCTGGTTTTCCAGTTAAAAAAAAAATAGAGGACAACACGTATTTTCAGTAGACTTTGTTTTTCCTTGAAATAAACACAAACTCAATTCTGTACTAGATTTATAGCAAGTAGTTGTAATTTTTCTAGTAGTACTCTTTCTGCTAGGCTGGAGAAGTGGAAAGCTTCTATAATCAAGGACAACATCAAGGAAAGGTTTCTTTAAAAACCCTTAATTGAAGAATATTTCTTACAGAAAATAGTTTATGTCTGTTGTAAGTGCCAACTGGTTAAGTTAGGATATTGTAGACAATTTCAAATAATACTGTGCTCCAGCAATAAAACTTTAAACATTTTTTCTTGTTCAGTCAAAAATGCTATCTTCTATGTTATGTTTTGCAAATGAAATGTGAAAATAAGGCAAAGGAAACAATGAGTTCAAAACATTTTTAACATCCTTGTAACCTCTAGATACAATATGAAATGGAACTTTATTCGGGATCTTTCTATGCCTTTGGTTTGGTCTAGTCAACAGTGCAACATCAGGAGTCTGCCACTCAGTTTAGCCTCTGACAAGCACACTTTCTACTCAGATGAGGGGAGATCAGATTTCCGATATGTTAAGCTGTAGGAAGTGGGTAGTGCACTGAGGAGTCTGGTTCTGATTTTTAAGTGGTGTTAAAAAGGTCAGGGTTCACATTTTTTCCATTTTATCCTGAGTTCATCACCAGCAGATCTGCCTTCGCCACATTTAGTCAACACTACTACATGAACGAAGACCAGAAATGGGTTTGTTTTCCCTCCCTTGAAATTTTTCCTATCATGTAGTGTACAAGCAATCACTACATAGAGATAAAATTTTGTTTCATTGTAGAGTAACTCTTGCTTTATAGCTCTGGTTAGTAGTCTGATAATTAAAATGTCCAGTTAATATTTCTTATTTGTAGTAAAATTAAATCACTTATTAATTTCATTTGAAGATAAAAATTGAGTGCTGTTTTATTAATTCATCATTTTTCTTTGTCATAGTTCTTTAAATTTACACTTCTGTTTTGAAAAGTGCTGTTAGGAACTAATAAATGGAAAAAAGTAGAAGTTTAATAAATAGAAAACCATTCTTTTCAATATATGGTATTTAAATTCCCTATTTTTTTCTAATATGGAAGTTGACAATAGCTTCTCAAATCTCTGCTTTCCAAAGATTATATAGTAGTAATACTAACAAATAATGAGAAAAGTTTATAGAAACAACTCTTTTGATATTTATATATTTTATCTCCTTGGGATTGTTAGTTTTTTGAACTGATGATAAACTAGAAACTATGAATTTTTTATTTTTGTAAAAAGTGACAACACTTGTAAAAATAAAATATTATGATTTACCCCCTTAGATAATCTAATTTTATCTGTTGAAAATGACCACTTTTTTTTTTTTTTTTTTTTGCTGGTATAATTTGTTTGAAATTGGTTAATGTCCGTTTAAATAACACACTAGAAAATATGTATTATCAAGCTTTTTTGAGGTATATGTAATCACTTTAAAGTTTGGTAATTTGTGATTTGCTACAATGCGTAGATATGAAGAAATGTGTATGTATGTGAGAAGTTTGCGTTTTACTGGTTTTGCAGTAGTGGCAAAGATAAAGTGATTTTCTACACTGTTTAGACACCACATATTAAAATGTTCTTATTGTATGATCTGGAGCAATCATGTAAACCTGTCTAAATCATTAATTTAAAGATGTATTTAATATATGAGATTGAAAAGAAGCTTATAGGACATGTCAGAATCTTTCAATTATTACTAAGGTAAAATACCTTATTCTAATGCTGTTAAACATCTAGCCGGGCACTTCATGCAAATTTAGAGGTGTTGAATAAAATTACTAGGAGGAGCTGGGCTCGGTGGCTCAGCCTGTAATCCCGCACCTTTGGGAGGCTGAGGTGAGTAGATTGCCTGAGCCCGCGGGTTCGAGACCCGCCTGGGCAGCGAGACCTCATCTCTACAATAAATCAAAAAATCAGCCGGGCATGGTAGTGCATGCCTGTAATTCCAGCTACTTGGAAGGCTGAGGCGGAAGGATCGCCGGAGCCCAGCAGGTCGAGGCTGCGGTGGCCAGAAGCGGCCACTGCACTCCAATCTGGGCGACAGAGTGAGACTCCAACTCAAAAAAATAAATAAATAAAATAAAATAAAATAAAATTACTAGGAGGCTGTTTTTCCTCGTTATATTGGAAAGTGCACACGTCTACACACAATATATTTTTTTTAGTTTAGAAGTACTATATAAGGAATTAATATGTGGATAATTATATTATACCTTACAGCTTTACAGCCAAGCATTTGTGGGTGCTGTTTCCACTCCCAATCTTCTTATACACAAACATGTACTTAAACAAGGAAAAGTAGACCCTCTAAGGGGAAATCCTAAAACATTTTCTTTCTAACTCGCTAGAATTTTTCCTATCATGAGTTTTTCTCAGCATCTAGAAGAAACTAATGGTTATGTGTGATTTTAACACCTCCTAAGAGCTAACTGATATCATCATTTCATTGAGATCCTTCCTCCTCCCTTACAGGTAATAAAGGCCATTGAAACAGCAGCTCAGGGTCAAAAGCTTTTGAATGTAGTGTTTAAAATGAGATTTTATGAAAGTCTTTTTGTCCTGTTCTGCAGGGTGAAAGTGCAAACATTGTTTTCTACATGTCAAAAAGTAAAATATTATAATTAGTTTAGCTTCTAAACAGTTATTACTCATAATTCATTATCTATACCTTCAGTATTTAACTTATCTAATTTTAGAGATGTTTTCCCAGTGTTTTGTGTAAGTTGTTTATGCAGGTTTTATATTTGGAAGAGATAATGATGCTTGGAAAGACATTGTTGATGACAGTGTTTTTGATGTTGTAACATTGTAACTACTTGACCAACAGGTTTTATGTTATGCTCGTTATTTTATCCTAAAGAAGAATATAGCTCACTGGTGCAAAATAATAATAAATCCAGAATTTTTTTACCTAGAGAAGTATTACATGAATAAAATGTTAGGTGTTTTTAAGTTAATTTGACAGGGTTGGCAATTCAGTATATCACTGAGTGCAGCTAGGTAAGATTCTTTGGCAAAAACTAATCAGTGCAAGCTCTAGCAAGTTGTAGAAATATATTAATCACATTACCCTTTAATAAAATATTTTGATGTTTGTTAACCTTGTTCTAGTTACTGCAGAGAATTTCGGGGGGACACACATTTGGTACATTCAGCAAATTCTTTTTGATACCATTATGCACTGCACCTAGCACTTAATACAGCAATGGTACATGCTGCAAATAAACTTTGGTGATGTTCTAATGTAATCCAAAGCTGTGCTAGCTGGATCCTTTGTCTTTTCCTGTTGCCTCTTGCTCAGGGTGTGTTTATGTAAAGGGAGAACCATTATTTTAGTTTAAAATATTAAACAAAATAATTTTTATTTCTATTTCAATACTGATGGATTACCCACAGCCTCAAAAATAAATAAATGAGCCTAAGTCATCAAACAAAACATTATTTTTATTAATCTGGTTTATGAAGGATGAGAAGTCCTAGTGTAGAAGTATCTGTTCTTTCATCATCATCTCCTTTCCTGTTCACATTATTTTTCTGTTAATCCCAGTTAAATACTGAAAGGTTTAAAGTGTAACAAAAACTTAGATGGTTGGGAAAGTGGTTGGAGTCCTCTCTAAATCTTTTATTATTTTAAGGTTTGTGTAATTTTATTGTTCTTTGTTCCTAAACTTCTTCAATTATATTCAGTTTGGATGTTAGCAAAAATAATTTTTAGTGCAATAGATAATATGTATTTTGTCTTTTAAATCTAACCTTTTAAAAGAAAGGACATAGTGTGTTTATAAGACCCTAGACTCACCTGTGATTAGAGACTAAAGTGCATTTGTTCAAATTCTCTCCCATTGACTTTTTCACAGAAGAGGCCATGACAGCAGGTCAGGAGGCTGATGGAAGGCCAGACTACTCTTAGCCAATTAGCTTATTTCCCTGTGACCTGTGGGATACCTCCTGGTTTTTTCCACTTTTTTAGAAGAGAAAGAGCAGTGATGACCTTTAGCCACTGACATTTCTGCTTCATGCTCTGAAATTAGAGGAATTTGATCAGCCTGGTTAGTGCTAGCAGTCTAACCCTTAGGCTGCTATTCCCACAGCAACAGACTCTCCTGATTTCCCCCTAAAATGCAGGACCTGTGATGCTTACCCCACTGGCTGTATAATAAAATGAAACCGCCTTGCCTTTCCCAGGTGCACCACACTGGAGTAGCCCTTCCTGGTTCTCTAGAGCCTGTGATTCTCCATCCTGTTTGTTCATTATGAGAACTTTTTCTGTTTTTTAAAAATATGTTTCATCATCTCTTCCCATTTTAGTATACATGCATCTTCCTAGAATGAACACTAACCTCACATGGGAATATGAGCTCAGAGCTTCAGAGATGTCAGTGGGTTTCCTACCCCTCCACTCACTGAGAGTGCCTTTACCTTGTGTGCATGTCACCTTCCATCTGACTCATAGAACTTTCCTCTGATGACCTAGCAGACATCTTATTTAGTGTAACAGTACACTAAAATGGGAAGGCAGATCTTGTTTCTGTAACTGTGTTGTTGAATCAAGAAGCACGATAGTTTGTGGTCCTGACAGTGGGTCTGGGCCAGGATGTGTAAATGCGAGTGTGCTGCCGACTGGCCAGCAGCAAGAACAGGTCAAGAGAAGGTGCCATGCAGGTGAGCATCACAGATGCACACACGCTTGGGTTCTTCTCTCCTTTTCATGAGTGTGTGCTTGTTGTGTAACTCAGAAAGTTGGAGAACTTCTTAGCCTATTTGGTAATCGAAAGTACCATGGGGTTTTGCCTTCCTCATTAAGTTCCTAAAACCCAAGCTTATAGACCAGGCCCTCTTCTTCACAGCTGATGACATAAGAAGACTCTTCTCATTCCCTTTAGGCACCGCATGTATACAAAGGAGGACTCTAAGAAAACTGGAATTTATTTATTTAAAAAATTATGTATTCTTACATGTTTAAACTTCAGTCACTTTCAAAGTACTCTCTATTTGATGCAATACACCTATTGAAATGTTTTTTCCACTGCTTAAAACAGTTTTTGGACTTGTCAATTTTGATGTCTTTTAGTGCTTCTGCTGTTTTTGTTTCACTTCTTCACATCAGCAAAATATTTCCCTTTAAAAACTTTTATCATCCAGAGAAACAAAAAAAGTTGCTCTGGGTGAGATCGGGTAGGGCATGGGGGCCATGGCATTTGGATCAAAAACTGCTCAACACTCAGTGCAGTGTGGGCAGGTGCACTCATAAATCACCCATTATGAAATGGACAAAGGTGTTGAAAGAATCTCAACAACAACAAAATTCACTGAAGATGAACACAACCTCTCACAGCAACGCTAGCTGATACACTGATGCTGATGGGTTCCTAGAACACATACCTAGCAGGGAAAGCCTGTACTACAAGGGGCCTGCTGTCCAAAAGATAATTCCAGTTATTTGGTGATTCCCCCTTTATATTAGTGAAAAATGCCAGCTGTTTTGTTTTTAAAGTTGGATCTATTGAGGTATAACTTATATACAGTTAAATTTACCCTTTTTAGTGTATGATTCTATGATTTTGAAACTACATATAGGTGTGCAACTACCACTGTAATCAAGATAGAACAGTACCACCATGATCAAGATAGAACAGTCCATCACCCACAAAAGTCCCCGGAGCTTCTTTGTAGTCAGTCCCCTGTCCCTGCCTTATAATCACGGATCTGTGTTCTACTCCTACAGTTTTCCTTTTACAGACTATCATATAAATGGAATTATTTAGTAGCTAATATTTGGAGTCTGGTTTCTTTCACTTAGCCTGTGCATCTGAAATGCACCCATGCTGTGTATGTCTTTAGTTCATTCCTTTTTTTATTGCTGAGTAGTCTGTTACATGGATCAACTTTTATTAACTTAATAAACAAAATTACAAGACTTAACATTTTTATTATAAATTGATATATTCCCAATATTTAAAATAACATATAATTGAAGTTTGAGATACTATGGTTAGTTTTGAATTGCTGTACTTCTTTTTTTTAGTACTATTGTTATATAGGATTTTGTTTTGTTTTTACCATTAATTTTTACTGTTAATTACAGTCTCTAGGCCTGGTGCAGTGGCTCAAGTCTGTAATCCCAGCAATTTAGGAGGCTGAGGCAGGAGAATTTCCTGAGCCCAGGGGTTCAAGACCAGCCAGGGCAACTTGGTGAGCCCTTGTCTCTACAATAAATTAAAAAATTAGCCTGGTGTGGTAGCACATGCCTGTAGTTCTGGCTATCTGGAAGACTGAGGCAGAAGGAAGGATTGCCTGAGCCCAGCAGATCAGATCGTCACTAGGGTAGCTATGGGCATGCCACTTCACTCCAGCCTGGGTGACAGAGTGAGACTCTGACTCAAAAAAAAAAAAAATTACAGTCTTTCTTACTCACTACAATATGAAGTCCAGAAGGCCAGTGGGGAACAGGACAGTCTTCAGGTCAATATGTTGGTCAGTCTGTATTGTAGGCTTCTGGTTCATATTAAAGTAAGATTTTGTAATTTCTTAAAGTTTCTATGTAAGTGTTATTCTCTTTAAATAAAGACTGAATGTGTTTGAAAGCATTTAACAAGTAAATGATTATGGTTGTTTTTCAGACACAAGTGTTCTGATTCCCAAACAATTGTGAGTGCTATAAAGGCCACAGAAATCACCTCATAGTCCCCTAATTTTGCAATGGATTCTCAGTAGATGCCAGGGCCACTGAGCCATGACCCCAACTTTTGTGCCTTGGTCCAGACCACATCTCTAGACCCTCCTCAGTTCTTCCTCCAAGGCTACTGATTTTTTTGATAGACCATCAGGAAAGAAGAACTTTAGGATCATTTCTCCTTGACTGAAAAAAACAAAACAAAAAAGGCAGAGGTGTGAAGTTCATCACCATAATGGGGCAAAGTCTTGTTAAGGTTCATTTCATTGCACGTTTGGTGACCATTACAGCTAAAATGTTGCAGTTTTATACCAAATTGGGTGGATTTTTTAAATTAATTTTTTTCATCCAATAAACTACAGCCTAACCTAATTTGACCTTCTGCCTAGAAGGTTTTTGTTTTAGTTGTTTTCTTCTATGAAAGGCATTTTAGTAAATCGTTTATTGATGGCCATTGTCCAGGCAAGGGCATTTACAGATGGCATTTCTGCCAGCAGTGCCAAAGCACGAGGAATCCTAGTTGGAATCCTATCTTCTGATGAGGTATTAACATCTATGATCAGTCTCCTAGGCAAATGCTGTTTCTAGGTGGCAGCAGGAGTCATGTGACAGTATGCTAGTTAATTAATCACTGCCAGAGAGCCAGGGCTGGCCAGAAGCTCCATCTCTGTGCAGTTGAGTACAAGGTTCACAAAGTACAGACCCCTAAGGCAGACTGCACCACCTCAGACCTGAGACTCTGATTGTAGCACTTCCGATGTCCTCTTAGCCCTGTGCAAAGAAAAAAAGCAAGTGCTGGAGATATGGCTGGCTTATGTACCCTTCCAATGCTTGTAAATGACCTAAAATCATTACAATTCTGCTTTTAAAAGCTGGATCGATTTTAACTTCTCATGTAAGGAAAAAGAACATTTTCGTCTTTATTGAGTTCTCAGAAGATCAGCGGATGATCCTTAATATTAATGATCCCAGAAAAGTCTGTGGAAATGGTAAAATGTCTCTTTATTTTATTTATTTATTTGTTTTATTTTATTTTAAAGATGTGGGGTACAATTCAGAATTAGGTATACAAGTGGACTTTGTACAGGTAAAGTTTGGGCCTCCTTTTGGTCCCCACTTTGCCTGGTTTGAGATCAAAACTGTCTCTTTAAACTTGCCAACAAGAGTGATCTTGGAAGTTTAAAAAAACATGGGTGTCAGAAATAAACATTTGAATTTTTCCTCTTTCCATTACATTTCTCTCCCTGTTTTTAGTTCGTATTCAGTAATACATACTGTGTACTTCTCAGCAAAGATGACAATCAAAGAAAGTAACTAGAAATAAGTAAAATCTAAAGCAAATACTAGTGTGAAGTAGTAGAAAAAATGAAATAGAAATTTAGTGACAAGCAAAGCATTGTTATTGAAAGGTTTTGGGAGAAAAAAGCCTCTTTCACTTTGCTGGCCCAGTTAGGAAGTTTGGTCCCTGGTACAAAGCCATACAGCTGCACACAATATAAAGTAAGGTTAACAGCATATTTGGTGCGTTTATAACTTCCCTGGGGCATTTTAACATTAAAAATAGTGATTGTTAACCCAATCCATCTGAACTTAAATATAAGCTTACTTTGCAAGAAATGAGGGGTAACGTCTGAGTGCTTTTCTCTATGTTTTATTATACTTTTAAGATTTTACATTATTGCTCCTTTTTGTCTGTTTTTATGTTTTATTCAGCATACTGAGATACTTGGAGTTGAAGACTAACTGGACATAAGACTCCTCACTTTCTGCTCTGTGACTTTACTCTTATATAGTGTGACATAGATCTTCATAAGTATAATGCATGCCTTACCTTTCTTTATACAAGGTTATATTGATATTCATAAAAATATGCACTTTACTCTTGCATGGTGTTACATAGCTGATTATAAAGCTAACACAAGTTTCTGGTGGACTTGGCAGTACTTTATCTTATAATGGATCCAGTGAATTTTCCAAGATGAGAATTGTAGATGACTGCCCTAGCGTACTTTGATTGTAATCACAGAAATGCAATTCCTAACAATGATGGCACCTTCTTGACTATCAAAATGTTGCAACCATATTAATCACTTTTAGTAATAAACAAAACCAAGTAGTCTGCATATGGACCATAGTTCAGCCCTGCTATAAAATGTAGTTAATAATACAAATATTATTATATCCTTGATAATGCAAAAAAAGGTGGAGACGTCAGCTTCTTGAGGCTTAGGGACATTCTGCTTAGTAGTTCTCAGACTCACAAACAGAAAGCAAATATATTTAATCATAAATGGCATACTCATAAAAAGAAGTTTAGGAGCACTTTCCAAATTAGCCCCTACTGTGACCCTAAAGTCAGCTATCTATTAGCCAGAACCAATCAGCAGTTTCCAAGGTATAAAGAGCTAAAGATACCAGAGTGGACAACCATCCTCGACCCAGATCCAGCAGAGGCACACCACAAGACTCCCCTGCCTCTATGAGTCCCCAGCCTTATTTATTGTTCATGGGCATTAGAAGCTATTGCCCATGTAGTCCTGAGCGTCCTACCATGGTGGTTGGAACTGAACTCAGCATGTACCATCAGGTGATTTCTTGAAACGTGAAAACCAGAAGACCCAATTACATTTACTACAAAGAACATTATTTGAACATTTTCCTCTGTACCATTTCTAAGACCCAGTCCTTTTCATACTTTATAACTCAGTAATGGAGTCATTACTTTCCAAGACAAGAGCTGTGGAGTGTCTCGAGAACAGATTAGAATGGCAAGTGCTGGGGCTGCTGTGGATGTGCCTGGCGTGCTCATTCCCTCTGGAAAGTGCAAGGAGAGGGGCAGAAATCTGCTGACATGCAGGCAGCTATATGCATTTTGGGATTGAGTGCCTTTGTTTAGTTTCTTAGATTATGAGTGTTAAAAACTCACAAGGTGTGCTCCTAGGAATAGTTTTTAATGTTTTTGCCCCCATCTTTCTATGGCACAGGAGAATCAATGCTTCTCACTTTCAAGGTGGACATAAAGGAGGAGTCTGTTGACATTCACATGACTCTGTAGGGAGTAAAGTGGTTGGTCACAAGGGTAAGATGTCTAGGACGGAATATCAAAACTATGCAGCCTGATGAGTTTTTCTATATTAAGCTCTTCTAAGCCAGCTGTTGGGTCCAGGATGGAGCCCCCTACCTGTTGAACACTGTTAGAAATAAAAGCGTGTTCTCTGTTGTGTTTTGTCCAGATCAGCTACAGTTTTCATGCTCTGGCAGCATGCCAGGATAACCTAATTTGAGCAAAGCTAGGGCATCCCTATCATAAAGTGAGCAGGGTCGACTGCAGCTGCAGACTATTGAAATGCAACTTGGGCAAACAGGTTAACTCTCAGCCATCTGAAGAACTGATGTGTACAGTGGTAGAGTATTGGGCATAAGGCAACTAATAATGTTTTCAGGACCAGGAGGACTTTTCTGATTTATGGAAGTAAAGGAGAGGATGTAGGTACTGAGTTTTAAGTAGGCAACCTCTCACAGGTCGGTTAGAATATAATTTTTTGTAACATGGCAGCAGACTCATGTGAATTATAAAGAAGGTTTTCATTTTTAGCAACGTTATTCACCAAAATCAGAAGATGAAAAAAATTAAGATATTTTAAACACACCAGTGTCATCATCACCAACAACACAACTATAACTCCAAAACACGACCTGGCCCTCTGAGGCACTCTGTGCACTCGCAGGGGGGGTACAGATTTCTCAAGATACTCAAATGTTCATTTTTCAGTCGTTCAGAGTTCTGAAAGATGTGGGGAGATTTTGAAGTTGAGAGATTAGATGCACAGACACACGGTATATATGAATATATATTCATAAATATAATTTCTCACTTCCAAAACTCCCCTTAATATACTTGCGTGCATCCATATGTGTGTCTGTGTGCATTATACCCGTGTGTGTGTCTGTATGTGTTATAGTAGTAGATAGACAGATAGAAGGAAAAAAGATACCTAAAATGTCTTGAAAATATTAATTTAAATTCCATTTTAAATGTTTTCATTTCTGTAAGTGTGAATTTTTATAATTTTTTTCTGAAAAATATTGTTTCCTTGTCAATCTGCTAGTCAGCCTCCTGCTGTAAGACTATATTTTGGTTACCAAAAGTCATATATTTGTTATTTTTCTCTACAGATTCTTCAGTTCTTTTTCCTCTGAAATTTGACATCATTTGCCACTCCTTCATGAAACAGTCTAGATGACAAATAAACTGTGTATCCTTTTTGACATTTTGAGGGCATGGTACCAACCATGAACTTATGAACTGAGATTCTATGATGGTCTCTACTCTAGAGTAGAACTCTGTTCAATTTGGTGTCAACTGAAAAATCTTTGTCCAGCCTTGAGCTTCTTGCCTTTTAACCCTTTCTTACTAAGTAGACCTTCTTAATGATAGAAATAAGAAAATGAGTTGAAATTTGAGTCACCAAAATTTGTCACTTGTCTCGTGGTTTGAGAATAGGTTGCACCTGGAGAATATGTTGAGGTGAATAGGTGGCTAATGGAATTGGGGCTCTCTGGATGTCAGCAACCCCTAGTTTTCCCAAGTTAGATCATCCAGGTATGGAGCCTCCAGATGCCTTTCCTGACACTGTGTGGGAGATTGGGTTATTTGGTTGCTTAACAGATAGTTACAGTATGAGATTTAGCTACCATTTTTCATAGATAAGCAAAGTGAATTCAGAAAGGTTTTTGGATGCCAAGTGTGTGCCTACTATAAGTGAGGCAGTTTGGTTTTCTTCAGTCAGCTACATACCCCAGCCCCACAGCCTTTCCCTTTCTCTCTAAAGAAACCAACCCGCAAAAAAGCAAAATTACTTTACACACAGAACCATTTTTTTCTCGTTTTCTTTTTCTTCTCTTTTTTTCTAATTGTCTCTTTGCATTAGAAGAAGTCATCCCTTAGCAAGAAAGTATGATAATAAAGGAAATATTCCATGATAATTAATCTGAGATTTTGAAGTATCTCCTCTCCTCCAAACTTACAAAGAAAACAAGTGAACATTTCAGGACACTGGGGATGAGGTTGTTTGTGAATGTTTTCCTACTTGATTGCAAGACTGTGGGCAGCTCGATACCTGATGTACTCATATGCTGATGAGAATGGCTCTACAGTGGGGTGCTGACACTGTGGGCCAGATAGCTCAAGCTGATCTGTTCAGCAACATCCCTGGCCTCTACCCATTAGTAGCAACCCAGCAACTCCAGCTGTGAGAATCACAAATGTCTGCTGATATTGTCAGATGTCCCTTGGGTGACAAAATTACTCCCTAGTTGAGAACTACTGTTCTAGAATGACGGATAGGGGCCAAATAGTGCTGGAGGACAGTATTAACAGAATGTGTTGGAAGTTTGTCATTAGACTATTGTGTTTTGGTTTTTACAACAAAATCTGTATTAAGTCTGAAATTTGGTTTCTGCTACCAAATTGGTACATGGTATTTTGGCCCTTGATTTTAGTAAGATAACGCCATCAAGATAACCACAGTGCCAGTGACCTCGTCCACTCACTTAGAGACACATTCATCTTTCTCTAGGTTCTGTTATCACATATCTGTGTATGGAAAATTGGTACCCATTAAAAATATGATTTTTAAGACAAGGACATTTTCCAACGATTTCTACAATGAAATCGTTCTGCTACCAAATTTTGCCTGGGTGTGAATTTTTACAACTGAGATATTAATCCTTGAAAAGAGGTTTTAAAATGGAAATGCTGACACAACTTTAGCTGCCTTGCTTCAAAGCATCATTATATTATTCCACTCTTGACTGTGTCCATGTTCTGAAAACAGTGGTGGCATTGTCTGCTTCTGAATAGTGCTAAAGGACCGAGGAGGGGGAAGGATTTGGCACTGATATCAGAGCAGGGGAAATAACTTAAAATAAAAAATACACCTTGCATGCATGACTCATTCATTCAACTCAGGGGGTTTTCTAAAATGAATAAGTAGGCTTGATCCATATAGGTTTTATATGTTTCACCACATATAAGTAACTCAAGCTGATAATAATGCCTTTTGGTTTGCATCTTCCAATCTATCTTAACTGGGTCTTGAACTGCTAAAATTATTGCCTAAGTATGAGTGTTCCTATCAGTAAACTAATCACTTTACTGTAGTCTGACTGAATGTTTGATTTTTTGGTAGATTCTGTAGCTCGAAACATATGGACAGCTTGGAATAATGCTTGTTGTCTTACCCCCCACACATGGTATCCAAGAATGTGTGCACGCGTACACACAAAGTTATCTCCTTGTGTGATCTTGAGGCAGCGTTTACAAAGGGCATGGTGTTTTATGCTTGGTATTGGCAATATTGCATGTCTCAGTCACTTTTCAGAGTTTCTTGTGTACATTTAGTGAAGAGGAAAGAAAAAAATGGAAGGGGTTATGCTAGCAAGGCCCACCTGCATTTTCCCTTTCTCTCAACAAGGGAAGAAATGAGAACATTCTCTAAGACATAGCAAACTTTAAAGGTGATCCCACATCCAACCAACCTTCTACCATTCCCAGGGACAGAAAACATGGTTCAGCGTAGTTAGTAACAAAGGTTAAGAGAAAAAAAGGATCACAAGAAAAATAAAATGCTAGAATATCAAAGCAAGAGTTATGAAGAAACACACCTTTTTAACGAAGGGGAAAGCTTGTGGACAATAAAAAAAATAGTGAAAAAGTCCTTTTAAGGTATACACAGGGCAGAAGTTGTATCACTGTGTCTGGAATGGAAAGGCTACTGAAGTTTTCCCATATACATTTTGACTTTAATTTTTGGGTTTTCTCATTAGGCAAATATATATACATAGTTATAGTTATAGAAAGTGCATTTGAAGGATTTGACCAAGAAGAAGCACTGCTAAATTTATTGTTTGATTTTTAAGTCCTTGGCATGCATACTACACATTTGTATCCTTTCCTTCATTCAAAAGACATTTTGCAAGCCCTTGAGGTCTGTGGCTTCGTTGGAAGTACACATTGCCCCACTTGAGTTTTCATCTTCTGCTGCTATGCCAATACATGTCTTTGAATTCCAGTTGCCTCTGAAACTGTGGTGGATAGAATAACTACTATGGAAGGGACATATTTCAGAGCTTCTGCTGTGGCTCAGAGCGGAATAGATAGCGCAACCCAGAAACACATTCTGCACCTTTTTCTCTTGTTCTCTTTAGAGGCTCTGTGTGACTCAGTGTCTGGAAGCTTCTCTTCCTCCCTCTTGGCTTCTGTTGATAAGGGCACGGAGACAGTGATACCATCAGTCACAGAAGCAGCAAAGGTGATGATAGCACGTGCTCTGGGTGTCTGCTGTGGAGCCTCTCGTTTATTTTCCTCATTTGAAAGTGTTACTCTCCACAAATAAATGACACTTGTTCTGAATAAGAAACATAGTCACCTCAGATTGCCATTAAAAACATTTCATATTCAGTGGGCAGTTTTCAATTTCAGCTTTTCTTTTAATTTTTTTTTTTTAAAGATGGTGTTTAGTGCTAAAATCCAACATGCAGGAAAGCTCCCCAGCACTTGAGTATTGGTGATCACATCCTCATTAGTTGGCCCATATTTATAGACCTGCAAACACAGTTCCCTTGTTAAATACCTGTGTTCTGCCATCCAGTGTGGGGTCTGCTGTATAGTATGTGCATTTTCGAACAATTAGATAGCACTGGCAGAATACAAATTCCTGCCCTGAAGGGCCTAACTTTAATAAAGTATGTTACTTCCAATAAACTCCTTTAATATGAGCATATTATTATATTGTTTGCCAGATGAATTTAAATATTTGAATGTTTAAATGATACCAGCAAACACCTAAAACTTATTTCCTGTTGCAGTAAAATAAAGTGATTTCTCAGTCTCACAATTCTCCACATTAGTATTAAAAGTTAGAAGGCAGCTTTAATTCACAGCTGATCACTCAACCTTCCCCCCCTCATTGGGACAAACACACAGGTTTTCTAAATATCTTAACCAGAATGTCTCATGTTCCATTATTCTTTATTTAAGCTTATCTAATGTGTAAGAAAGCATATTTGATTGATGGAACATCCCCGTCCAAAACCTCTCCAGTAAATCTCTCAAAGTCCTTAACCTTGTACAGCCTGCCTGATAGAGCATTTGCTGTTGTTTATAGTCTGTTATCCCTGGGATTGGCTTTCTGTGTAATAAAGTACTAAAACTCTCGTAGAGTAGGATCAACTTGGGTGTTCTGTGGTTTGCATGGTGGTTGTTATGCCTAATTCCCACAGCAGTGAAGGGAGTTAGAGAGGGCATCATAAAGAACAAAAGTCAGTGGGCTGCCAGCTGAGTGAGCCGCCCTGCGAGTGGATTCAGGTAATAGCAATATTTCTAAAAAGGGGGGCAATGACACTTAAGTGAGGTTGTTCTTAGGCAGCAGTTGTAAGTCTGGATCCAATAACGTATCATTGACTGCGTCTGGAATAGATCGCCGGATAAATTGAGTGAACTCTTACCCTGCTGGGAGCTTTTTGCTGTGTGCTCTGTGCTTATTAGCCTCCTAGCCCTCATTTGACCCTGTTCCCTTTTTAAATTAATGAATCTCCAATTCCCTAATCTGGACTTTTTAAAAAATCTCTTGTTTCTTTGTTTCCACCTGATTTAAGGAAATAGCTGAGGAGTTTTCAACTGTTTACCCAGAGGCAAAATTAACAGGTGCATTCAGGGTTATTGTAAGGCTCATCAAATGCACTGAAGGCCTGGCTCATTTCCAGTCCTGATAAACAAGCCAGCATTGTAAATTAATTGAAAACTGACAAAGATAAAAAGCAATATTTAGTGCCCTAGATAAAAGTTTTACTGTGTACATGCAGAAGAGCCTCACAACAACACGTGTTTTGACACTTGTGTCCATAGTAATGAGTTTCTAATGAACAGAACCTGAATATAGACACTGAAGCTAAACCAAAAAGAGCCCACTTTTAACACAGTCTGGGAATTTATTTACATCCAATAGCAGCTTGGCACAAGGAAGAAACTGTTCAGAAGTTTAGCTGTGTGTTTGCAGACAGTTTATGCCTTTATTTGGAGGTAGTTAGCAGAAGGCCCATGAGCCTGCTTGAGTAGGATTAGGAAGAAAATGCACCAGGAGGAAGAGGATGTCTTGGATATTCTACATTGGAACTCAAGGGTCATTTACAGGGAAACAAATGATATTTTACATGCAATGAATGTCTTCAGATACAAAAAGCTCTTTAAGACCTAGCTTCCTTATTGTGAAAAATGAACTTCATATTTTGCGAAGAACACCCACTTTTTCTGAGCAATTCTAGCTCCAAGGAAGAGTTTTGAAAAGTTCTTTGTTAAATAGAAGGGATTATAAGATTGTATCATAGTAATACTGATAGTGTTGCTGCTTTATATAATATGACAAAGAATGTCAATCTGCACTGTTGATTCTCTGGACATTATATGGTAATTCTTATGGTATACGCCTTAGAATGATGTGGTTGTAATAAAGACTTAGGAAAGTCAAATTCAGGGAAAAGGTACAGCAACAGTTATTCTATGATTTATTTTTTTCAGTGACAAAACTATTTGATTCCATATAAGTTGAGAACATTTACTGGGTATTCATGGATTATTCACAAATAAAAAGACTTCCTGATTTTATTCTTATTAGTAAGTCAACAAATTTTTATGAAAGGTCTGGAGAGTAAAAAATAAATTATAGCATGATTTGCTTCTTTACCCTGTGTCACCTGCTTTGGGAAAGAATACCATATATATCAAATCCTACTCCCCTATTTTCCTACTCCCCTGTGTTGTTCATTCATTAACACACATGGCCTCACACATGTCCTGTAGATGCATGAAGAAGAAACAGTTTGATCTACATGCTACATGGTGGTCATACTCATTTATGAACCCTTGGTCTTAGATTATCAGATTTTTTTTCCTGAAATGGAGTATTTTTTTTTCATTTATTTACTAAATATTTATTAAGTACCTAATATAGACTTCCAGTGTGCCTTGTACATAGTGTATACTTACTGAGTATTTGCTTTACAATTATTTAAATCAATGAGTGACTAAATCACAGGAAGATACTTAGAACCTACACTCACAAATCCTGAGGGACATTTGGCAATGTCAGGAGACAGTTTTGATTGTTGTAACTGGGAAATGGGAGACCAGGGAAGGGCAATGGTTACTGGCATCAAGTGGGTTGAGGCCAGAGATGAGACTAGACATCCTACAGCACATAGGACAGTCCACACACCAAATAACTCTCCAACCCCAAATGTCAATAATACTGCTGCTGAAAACCTCTGCTCTGTTAGAAGAGGCAGCATATAGTCACATGGTGGTCATATCCATCAATCTTCACTGTACAAACCTTCCTGGCTGATTTCTCACTCCTGGATTTTCTACAGCCATGCACACTCTAAAGTTTTGTCTCCAGCCCAGACCTCTCTCTGAGCCCAGCTCTGTGCAGTCCTGCCCTCTAGACATTCCCACCTCAGCATCTTCAAAGGCTCTCTCAAACACAGAGCTATCAAAATGGAATTTGCCATTCACTAGCTTTCCACCAAACATTTTCTTATAGCATTCTGCTGCGCGCACACACACACACGCTTTCTTAAATCAAATTGCATCAAGTTACCCAAGGCAAAGAGTAGTCTACGTCAAGAGAGGTACCAGGAGTAGAATAAGAATAAAGTGCTTCCTGCTTTAAGGGTAGTGAGGAGCTGGAGTGTGGTGGGCCACCAGGAATCCGTGGAGATTTTGTAGAGAAGGTGCCATCTGAATGAGGCATGAAGGATAAGTAACATTGAGATACCTGGGGTTCTGGGTGGAGAGAAAAGATGAGCAGAAGCACAAAGGCTGGAAACAAGGTTGTGGGCAAGGACTATAGGGAGCACTCTGAATCTAGCATTGTGGACTTAAGGGAAGAAGTAGTTGATAAGATAGTGAGGCACTTTGGAGTCTGGTCATACAGAACTTAAATACAAAGGTGAGAAGTCTGCATGTTACTCTGTAGGCTTTAGGGAAGCCAAGAAGACTGGAAATTGACAAGATCTGTGGTAGATTTCAGGAGGCTTAAACTAACAGTAGTGCTTGGATCACCCACAGCCTTCTACCACTCATCCTTCAAGTTTCATTTCAGTAGCACTTCCTCAGCGAGGCTTCCCCAGTATTCAACGCTTGGCTTAGTACCCTTGCTACACACTTGCATAGTGTCTTGTACTTCTCTTCCATAAATATTATCTTAATCTTTCTTCCTCCTAAAGTGCTGATCTTCCTCTTAGACTGTTATACCCCTCAACATATCTGTCTTGGTCTACCTGCTCACCCAGACCAGCACAAACCAGAATTCAGCCCTGATTAACAGAAATGTTCTTACCAGCTGATTAATATTGGGTCAAAGCAAAGAATGAATTAAGAATGACTCCAAGATTTTTAAGCCCTCCTAATAGGGACATGTGGTATATCAGGAATACTAATAGGAATATTAAAGTTAATGTCCCTATCTAGGAAACATGAGTTGACACATTATGCAGGAAGGAAGCTAAGTTCCGTATTGGACATGCTGAGATAGAAGTTCTGATTGGTATTGTTGTGGAGAGATTTAGCAAGCCTAGAACACATGCAAGGTCCACTGAAGTGGTGATATTTTAAACCACTCCAGGACATACTGAATAGGCTTCAGAATGGAGATTTCATTGCTATCCCCTATGATCTTTCTCACTGTCTTCTACTTTTCTTTATAAATATTTACCCTTTCTCCAATAAGAGGTACGTGATGCTAGTTAAATACATCTGAAGGATCAAGCATGATTTCTTTCAACTTTTTTCCCCCTCATCTTAGTTATTAGCAAGAGTCTTTGCCACTTTATTATTTTTATTTTTTGTTTTGTAGAGACGAGGTCACCAAATTTCCTGGACTGGTCTCGAACCCGCAGGCTCAGGCATTCCACTTGCCTCGGCCTCCCAAAGTACTGGAATTACAGACTGAGCCACCCAGTCCGACCGAGTCTTTGCCACTTTAATGGTTGTCATCATTTGTTTTGCTCAAGTTTTTACCTTCTTGCTTTAGTAGAGTCCATACGGATATGAACTGTTAATGTTCTAAATTAAAAAAAAATATCTTCTCAAATGCTCTCCTGAGGTGTTGCTCTGTGGCAGATGTGGTCTTCCTTCTGGCCACATCTCTAGCTTTCACTGAGTGTCCTTCTCAGCGCTCTGCCTTGGCCAGCCATAGGCTTTTCAGACTACAGGTTGTAATTTTAACCTTCAATGGAAGAAACAGGGGTTTGCAATCTAGACTTTCAAACATTGTAGAGAATATATTTTCTTTCTGTGTCCCCATAGCTTCTGCATTCTGTTTTCCCATCCCTTCTAGACTCATAGAGTTTTCCCATCTTTCCCATCTTTCCTAGTCTTTGGGAATTATTTTTTTAAATAATTAGGGTTCACTTTAACCCTGTATTGTAGTAGTTTTATTTCTTTTTTATTGGTGCTGAGAATTTTGGAGCTAAAAGGAGCATTAGAGTCATTGTGTCTATACCTAATACCACAGGACAAGTGGCTTCCCAGGGATCCATACACTTCAGGCCTATGGTTTAAAGCTACTCTACCATGTCATTATAAATGAACATCATTGTAAGGGCTTTTTCCCAAGAATGGTGTCCATGAACAACTTAAAATAACAGAGAGCTATCTGAGAAGGTCTCAAAATATGTTAGATATTCATTTAATGTGTATAAGCAATGAAGTAGTTGACTAATAAAATTATAGGATAGATAATTATTCCACTATCAAATGTGCATTTTCTTTTTTCTTTTTGAGTTAGAGTCTCACTCCATCGCCCAGGCTGGAATGCAGTGGCATGCTCACAGCTACCGCAGCCTAGACCATCTGGGCTCTGGTGATCCTTCCGCCTCAGCCTTCCAAGTAGCTGGAACTATAGGTGCGTGCTACCACGCACAGCTAATTTTTGATTTATCATAGAGATGAGATCTTGCAAAGTTGCCTGGGCTGATCTCGAACCCACAGGCTCATGCAATCCACTTGCCTCAACCTCCCGAAGTGCTGGGATTATAGGCTGAGCCACTGAACCTGGCCTCTGTGTGCATTTTCTATGAGATCTATGTTATATGTGCGTGTGTGTGTGTGTGTGTGTGTGTGTGTGTGTGTGTGTGTGTGTATAGCTATGTTCATCATTGATAAAAGATACCAAGAGAATCTAGATATACTTTTCTTCCCTTAAAAGCATTAATAGAATCTGGAATATGGTATAATAAACTATGACCATGAAAGCCTTTATACTTTCAGCTATTTAGTCTATACCAAATATAAATTATTTATTATACTTTTAATGTATAATAGAGATGTCATTAGTCAAATGATGACATTGACAAATTGCCTCAATCTCAAATGTAAAATGCTGTGTGACATGAAAACAATTTGTCTTGCCATCATTTCACGTTTCTATTTTTCTCCTGTAACCAGAGTCATATTTCATGATTAGTTTGAGCATAAGCAGATATTAAGAATACATGATTTATTTTTTAAACATATTTTTTATTTTATTTTATCTTTTATACATATTTTTTATTTTAAAACTGTGGGGTACAGGGTACAGTTAAGTGTTAGGTATACAAATATGCATTGTGCAGTACCCTTGTTGATGAGGTGTGCCCTCCCCCATCCCCAGTCAGATAAGAATACATGATTTATTTATTTATTTGTTTGTTTGTTTGTTTATTTATTTTTTGAGTTGCAGTCTCACTCTGTCACCCAGACTGGAGTGCAGTGGCTGCTCCCAGCCACCGCAGCCTCGACCTGCTGGGCTCCAGCGATCCTTCCTTCTCAGCCTTCCAAAGTAGCCGGAATTACAGGCATGTGCTACCACGCCCGGCTGACTTTTTGATTTATTGTAGAGATGAGGTCTCGCTGCCCAGGTGGGTCTCGAATCCACAGGCTCAGGCAATCCACTCACCTCAGCCTCCCAAAGGCGCGGGATTACAGGCTGAGCCACCGAGCCCAGCAAGAATACATGATTTAAAAGCATTGAGCCTTAGCAACATTTACTCACTGGCACGGTAAATCCTGAAGACTTGTTCTGAGACCACATTTCCCTTTTATTTGAAGAGAACCACTTAATTTAGTCATCATCTATTCACATTAAGACATATTACCTTATGATCACAAATGCAACTTACTGTTGTTAATTTCTTCTTCTTAAATTAGATAGTCTGAGAAAGAAGCTAACTTAATATAAAGGGGTATATATTTGGACTTGGACCAAAAGTTATTTTGAAGAGTGCTTTTCTGTATTAATGCATTAAAGTTACATTATACATTTAATACATTAATGTATCAAAGCTGCTAGATAGATATAGTCCATGCAACTTGTACATCCTTTTTTGTTGTTGTTGTTGTTGCTGTAATTGCAAACCAACATTTTTTTTGTTTGTTTTTTGAGTTGGAGTCTCACTCTGTCGCCCAGGCTGGAGTGCAATGGCACACTCACGGCCACCCCAGTGTCGACCTGCTGGGCTCTGGCAATCCTTCTGCCTCAGCCTTCCAAGTAGCCAGAGCTACAGGTGCACACTACCACTCCTGGCTAACTTTTTTATTTACTGTAGAGGTGAGGTCTCACCAAGTTGCCCGGTCTGGTCTTGAACCCGCAGGCTCAGGCATTCCACTCGCCTCCCAAAGTGCTGAGATTACAGGCTGAGCCACCGAGCCTGGTCTGGAAGTATTTTAAATGAACAATTATATTAATTTGAGGATGCAAACAAGTAGCTCTTTAAAAAAATGATTTGATGATTTCTAATTAGCTGTGACATGGATTTTAAGTAGAAATTAGTCATTTCAAAAAACTCAGCGTTTGGTTATCATCTACTTGTGAATTTGTTGGGTTCCATAGAAGTTTCACATTGCATTGAGAGTTTGGGAGGAAACTTACTATTTTCCAGTATCATGTTTCTTACAAATGACTGAAATATGCTTAGCCAACCTCCTCCCTACATAAAGTTCACCTTTGAACTAAGATCAAACTGAAAACAAGGAACGCCTTGAAGTATTTCGGGATGTTCTGAAAGCAAGGGCTTATAGGTGAGAGAGTTCATTGATTTTTTTTTTAACACTTCTAGCACCTTAGTACTCCCTAAAGATAAATGCCCATGACTTATAAGCCTTATTCTTTTATTACTTATGATCTTTTACCATCACTAAAATATTAGTCAATAAAAACTTTAAAAACTTGCAGAGAATTTAAAATGTGTAGCTTGTTTAGTCTCTGATATATACATTCTGTATACTATTTGTCCAGTGTGTGTCAGCCTTGTGGAAACATGAAAGGAATTTGAGTCATAGATTTCAGTCCACATCATTTATCTTTCACTTGCATTCTGTATACAGTGTGGCTTGATGGTGCAGCAGTCACCCTCACAAAGTAATAAGTGTCTGCCAGATCTGACAAGCACTGAACTGCCACTGAGGCATTTTACCCAGCTCAGATGCTATTTATTGAGATTACCCTCAGGACCACACACTACATCTCATCTATAGATTTTTCTTTTTTTCAAGTCCAGCTGATTCACATGCCAGATCTCCATTCAGAAAACAGGCTTCTGGATCAGCTGGCCACCAGAGCCCAGTCTCCACTCGGTGTTCCACTTGGAAAAGCCTCTGACCCAGTCTTTGGTTTCTTAAAGTGGCCAAAAACTAGCATCTGGCCCTAATTTAGACTCAGGCATGGGCTCCCCACTCACAGCAAATACATCTCTTACTCCTTTTCCTCTCTTTCTTCTGGGGTGTGGTGGAGAAGGTATCTGCTATAAATGCTCCTGTTTTTCTGCCTCTGACTCTCTCGCTCCAGAAACAATCTTCTTTCTCCTTGCACAAGCCTAGTTGACATTTCTGGTTAGCATGTTTGTCTTTGTAAGCTGTTTTTTATGACTTCTGTGTTTGACATCTATTCAAAAAGTTAGGGGGAACCTACTATGTACCAGGCACGTGGTGTGTGTTCTGGAAGTGGGGAGGGCAGGCGGAGCATGAGGGTGGTGGGGTAACTCATGAAGTTAAGACCTGGGTGCACCTTCCAGGTGGGAGGTCTTGCAGAATCTCAACATGACAACATCCATTTATCTTTTTAAAATTGGTATTGCCCAATGAGGGCCCTTTCTTCCCAGTCTTTTGGATTAAAATAAATTTCTAAAATTCTAGCATTTGAAGTGCTAATTAGTTGATGTGAGAGCATTACATCCTGGTAGAAAAATGTAGTCCCTGTATCACATTGCTACTGTCCCGGCATCTTCTGCCTAGGAAAACTCAGGAAATTTTTTAAAATACACCTCCCAAATCATACATCAATAAAAGTTGATTTTAAAACAAATGAAAAAAGTTCCAAAAATAGTCCTTTCATGATTGTGAGCTGAAGATGCTATTGGTTCTAAAGCATCCCCACAGAGGCTCATGGACTGGACAGACCCAGGGGAGCAGCCACATGCACTCAGCCCACTGCCTGCTTTTGCCAGTCATCATGACTCCTGCCTAGCAGCACACCCTGCTACACCCATAGGCAGTGTCTAGCGAGTGCTTTCAACTTTGCCTGACAGAATTCAGTGTGGAACAACATGATTTTATTGTTGGATCCAGGGTGAAAATTGTAACATCACTTGGAATAGTGCATCTGAATTGGAATTGTCAGAATGATGGATCTGAGATATACTTGAAGGGATAATTGTACACAACCAGTTTAAAAGCTGGTAAATATTTAAGGGTCAAAGGGTTAAATGTCAAAGCCACAGTGCTTGGGCTCAGCTCCATAAAGTATCAAGAATGACTGCTAATTAAATCCAGGGTATATTTTACCAAAGGGAAATAATTTTGACAGCTAACAACCAATACTGGATTACCACCTTACAGAGGTTAGGGATCATGCTAGTAATTGTAGGTGGTTTACAGTTTTTAACCCAGTACTAATCGGGAGGATGATTGCTTACAGTTACAGATTACCACACTAAGCAAAGTTAAGTTTTGTGAACCAAAAATAAGTATTACCAAAAGGCTTATATATTTGGGTCTCCTGACTCACTTTTTTTGTTTAAAAATAAATGCCCTCTGGCTGCTGCAGAGCAAATCACTAAAACAAATGTTGTCAAAAGGTATGCTCACTTTTTTCTTTAACTAAAAATTTTCTCTGTGATTATTAATTACCAACTAGGGTTATAGCCAAATATGAAGATAGATGAATTGGATTTCCAAAGCAGTACAGCACATTGAAGGCAGAAAAATGTCATGCACTTGTTGTTACACTTAGGTAACATATTTTATTCATGTTCAGCGTTCTTAGATGGGCTGTAATTTGGACACTACATTGGATGCTTCCCCTTAGGGAAAAAGCTGTTTACCTTAAGATGAGAGATACCTCATGAACACTAAGCAAACAGAGTAATTGTAATATTTTAATAGCTATGTTTACATGCAGATCTTGAGATTATTTCTGCATTAGGTGATTTATAGGGCTATATTAAGTAAATCATACTTGGAATGCTGTTGCAAAGAATGAGTCACCAAATACTGCCATCTCCCCTTTCTCCTTTCAAAAGAGAGCTCCGAAGGAAAGGGACAGAAAAGGAATTCCTCCACTCTTCATGCCAGTGATAATACTAATCAAGAAATCATGCTACTTAAGCTAGCATTTCAACTGTTTTTTATATTTTATTTATCTTGCTAAGTCTGTTTAAAGTAAAATTGTGTAACTCAAAATTTCACAGAGATAAATTTATACAGAAAAAAAAAGTAGCACAAAGTCATTACAGAAAACTTCGTCATCCCTAATACTCCAGCTTCTGCAGGCTGAACTAATTACTGCGTAATCTTTACTTGAGGTATTGATTAAATCAATTAAGTTGTTAAGAGTAATTTCAATAATGCTAGTGTTTGAGAGAACTGCATAGCAAACATGATTCGCCTTAATTAGACTTTTAAATTCAGAACCCTATCTAAGTCTGGAGCCAAGAACTCTATTTTGAATCTCTTCTGTATTCACTTAGATGTAAAGAGAATTTTTTTTTTTTTAATATGTCTGGCTCTAAGTAATTAGTTTGCAAATTTGTAATGTGAGATGTTGTAGGAGCTGAGCTGGGGAAAGAGAGCAAAGCCTCCTCCCTTTTCCTTTTATTAGCTTTTCCTGTATCTGGAGACTTCCTGCAAGGATGGAACATTCCTTTAAGTTCAGTTTGTGGGAGGTTTGCACCAATAGCATAAAATGCCTCCAGACAGGTACCTGCCACTGACCTTCATGTACATTTTGCCCTTAAAAAAATAACAGTGCTTTTCTTTGTCATGCCTTTCAGAGCGCTTGGTCAGCAACAGAGCCTGTGGGCGGCCTGAGCCGAGTCCCCACAGTCCTCCTGTCTGTTCTCTGTGAGGCCTGTGTCTCCTTCCTTTCTGAGCTGTAGATGCTGAGCTGGAGATCCTGTCCAGACAGACCTGTGGGAAAGCACATACAGCCCCCGCCATTTATTTTGCATCTTCCCCACTCACTGGGGAAGGAACTCCCTGCAGGAAGGCTTCATTAGCCAGCAAGAATATTGTGCCTTTGCTTTAACTCTTTGGCACCTAAGGCAGTCAGTCCATCTAGTGCAATATTCACAAGTACGATGTTGAGTTCCTGAGAAAGTCATTGCTTGGCTGCAACAGAGAATTTTCCCAGTAATTTTCTTTAACAGACAAGGGTTTACCATAATGTGTTCTTGTCCATAGAAAATTCAAGTGTCAGCACGGGGTCTACCACACTGATCAGTACTTTGAATAATGCCATTAAATATCGAGTATGCAAATAACAGTTTAGGATGCTAAAAAGGTCACATTATATCAGAATCTAAATCTTGAATAAAATGTAATTTGTTTAGGGTTTTCTATTCTGCAAAGACTGCATTTGTCTGATTTTATTGTAACTTACTGTATGTTATGAAGAAATGGCTATGTCCCCTCCATTGGAAGAGAACTCTTTCTCTCTAGTCACCCACCCCTTACCCTTTTGCAAATGCAGAGAAATCATACAATAATGTCATATAATTATAGTAAACATTTAACAATCTTTACTTTCCCAGGTTTGTCTTATCATCTGAACATGTGGTGAACCCAAATAGGTTGTTTTTTTCCCTAAGGTACAATATTTCTACACTTTTTAAATACAATTCAAATTTTATTTTTAAAGCCTTATACTGTCACATTTGAACATTCTGAAAATTAAACCTTGTATGAATGCAAGAGTTAGCGGAAATTGAACAAATGAAATTTAAAGACTTCCATTTCCTGTATATGAATTTTTTAGCCTTTTCCTAAACTTTCTCTATTGTAAACTTAAAACAAAGTCTTATCAGCAAGTAACATAGAGTAGCAGCTGGATATCATTAAATCCCTCTGTCTAAGTTATTCTTCTTCATTACCTTTTTCTTGACAGCTCTTGCTCTGCACAGAAAATGTAACTTTGTGATAGAGATTTATGTAATTCAGGTGTCCTCTATCCTGAATGAGAGTTTGGCTACAGAAGAATGAAGAGTTTGCAAGAGTCCATAGAATTTTTGAAGAAGAAAAGGGCGAAATTCAGTTAAGAAATACATTTTAATATAACCGGTTTATCATTTTCCCCCAACCTCCCTTTTATAAGCGATTTTCATAAGAATATTTTCTGCAAACTGAAATAGTTAGATTTTATTCTACTAATGAAACACCATTAGTTGTTTTATCATAAAATACGCAGCAGTGCTCTCCAAATTCAATGGCATTCTAAAATGTCTTCACCTAGCAACATAACAGAAAATACTGTGACAGACATCTAATCAAAAAAAACACAAATTAGAAAAACCAATGCAGATGCCTTTTTCAGTTTAGTGAGATAGCATAGTAATTGCTAAATTGATGATGATGTGGTAACATATGTCTGCCAATCTGTGAGCATTTAATTTAGCCTCTACCAGCTTTCATATGTCAAAATTTGAGTTCAGATTTAGGCACTTTTCTTTCACTGACACAATAAAGCCACTGGGAAAAGAGTCTTGAATCTGTTAGCCTTGACGAGACACTGGGGAATTAAAAATATATTTTAAAAATGAAGTAAATGAAAAATTTTCTAATGGCCCTCATGAACATTAGATTGATGGCTTCTTTCCTGGATAGGTTATTTTTTTACCATATTACCAAATTGATATCTTAAATAATTGTTTTATTCAAAAAGCACCTATTAGGTGTAATTTTATTCATGGCTCCTCACAATCAACAATTCCAATTTTTATGCACACCTACTTGCACTTGTTTTTTGAATTAGAAACACAAAAAAGTCTAAGAACATGTAAAAATAGTTGATTCAAGTCTAAAAATCCATAAATCTAATTTAGTAATTTAAATATGAATATTAGCTAGGTTTTTAATTGTTATTTTAGTGACATAGCTCCTTTTGTTTCACATTATTTTTTACTTTGTAAAAGTAGAATGATGGTGGCTCACCCTGTAATCCTGCACCTTTGGGAGGCTGAGGTGGGTGGATTGCCTGAGCCCGCAGGTTCAAGACCCACCTGGGCAGGCGAGACCTCATCTCTATAATAAATCAAAAAATCAGCCGGGCGTGGTAGCGCATGCCTGTAATTCCGGCTACTTGGAAGGCTGAGGCGGAAGGATCACTGGAGCCCAGCAGGTCGAGGCTGCGGTGGCCGGGAGCGGCCACTGCACTCCAGACTGGGCAACAGAGTGAGACTCGGACTCAAAAAAAAAGAAAGTAGAATGAAAAGTCCCCAAATTTGGCATAACAGCTCCCTGCAAAGGATGTGGCTGTCCTCCCACCTAGGAATTTCTTTCCTCTGCTATAATGACAGAGAACATAGATGGCTGAACTGGATTCTGACCTGCATCAACATAAAACCTCTGTCCCATTCCCAGTGATCTGTCCCGTTGTGCTCTTCGCCTGGCTGACTCTTTGTCTGACTCCTCATATTCTTCAGCCAGTTTAGATGTCATGTCCTCAAGGAAAACTTCCCTGACAGACTCCTCCTACCCAAGGTGACTCTGCATCCCTCCTACTCGTGTCATTTACTCTATTTTAGCACTTCGCACTCACTTTGTATATCCTCCCTCCTTCCCTCTCCACCAGTAGAGAACTGCTTAATATCTAAGTAAAAAATAATTAAATAAACTATGATAAAGCTATAATATGATTTACTTGCAGCTATGGGAAAGTACTAGAACATTCATCATGAAACAAATGCCTCTCAAAGACATTAAGTTGAAAAAAAGCAAGAATGGTATGTGTAGTGCAATATTAAAAAGGTAGGTGGAGCCGGGCTCAGTGGCTCAGCCTGTAATCCCGTGCTTTGGGAGGCTGAGGTGAGTAGATTGCCTGAGCCCGTGGTTTCGAGACCCTCCTGGGCAATGTGGTGAGACCTTATCTCTACAATAAATCAAAAAAATTAACCGGGTTTGGTAGTGTGCGCCTGTAGTTCCGGCTACTTGGAAGGCTGAGGCGGAGGGATCACCAGAGCCCAACAGGTCGAGGCTGCGGTGGCCGGGAGCGGCCACTGCACTCCGGTCTGGTTGACAGAGTGAGACTCCAACTCAAAAAAAAAAAAAAAAAAGTAGATGGGGAAATAAGAATGTTACTTTGGTTGCCTGGTTAGGGGAGGAAGGAGAATTGAGCAGACAGGTCTTCTCAGGAACTGGATAAGACAATTCAGCATATGGCTTGTTAATTTTTGTGATTTTAACCATATATATGAATGCAATATCTGATGTTTAAAAATTAGTTATTCTGAAATTGCTGCCTATGATATTATTTAATAAGAAATTGTCCTTCAACCAGTTCTCTTTAAGAACAGAGTAATCTTGTATTTGTATTTAAATTAGAATTATGTCAAAAACTGAGCACTGGTGCTTAAATCAACACAAAACCACTGTAAATAAAGGATTTTGTTGTGTTTTGTTATTTACTGAAGGAGGGAGTTGCCAACTCTCCTCACAGATGTCATGCACTAAGAAAAGATGGATCCCAACTGGAGCCAACAGACAGAAGATGTATCATGGTGCCTCTGACATTTGGTAACCTCCAGGATCCCCTGGGACCTCAGAGCAATTGCTTAGGGTAATGCAACATTGTAGGTCTGGATCTGTTCTGCCAGATGGAAATTAGTATCTTAAAATAGACCAACTTTTTTTCCTCCACCACTGAGAACATTTTAAATGGAATTTCTTTTAGATTTAAGTGTGTTTTTTTTTAACCTTCAATGGACCCTTAATGAAACTCTGTAATATCTTTCATTTTCTTGCTAATTGTTGAAATTAATTTCATCTGATTTAATTTCAAAGTGTGTCAAACATTTTAACCTGCAAATCTGTAACTTTCCCTGATTCAATTTTAATTACTAGATCTTAAAATATTAATTCTTAATCATTTCTATTTAAATTTTTGTAAATTTTAGCAAAAAGCTAAGCTCTGTCTTGATTATATAGTTATAGTTGTAATACGTATCTTCATTTTTGAATGAGTAAAGAATACTAGAATTGTTCTAGGGATTTGAGAAGATGTACACATTGTGATTTTAAGGAGTGCTTTTTTCTCATTTAGACATTGACTAAAAATAGGGAAAAGCTAACCAACAACTTCTTAATTTACTTTGTATATTTAATAAGCAACTTGGGTTTGGTGTTAATTTCTACCTCCATAAATTTCCTTACTCTTGAAATGAAATCCTTCAACCCACTGCCCTTTTATTTGAAAAAAATTTTTTTTTATTCAACCTTGGTTACAATTTAATTTTAATTTTTAATTTTGACGATGTGGGGTACAATTCAGGGTTAGGTATACAAATCTTGGTTCTAATTTTAAACTCTGTTGAAGAAGCTAGATCATTCAAAATATGTGTGGGGTGTAAAACTTTGATTTCTGCACAAAGATTTGTCACGAGTCTAAACATTTCTCTCTCAAGTAATTTACCATTTAATTACCTTGTATTATATTCCTTCAGGAAGGCAAGAAGAGAAAAGAAGAAAAGGCAAAAATGTTTAAAAACTTCTAAAAATGTGTGCTGCATTCAGTATTTAGATTTCACCTTATAAAATTTTTATTATAATGTCCTCCTCCCCTTGTTGTGCCATGAAATAGTGAATCACTCTCGTTGGTCTCTGAGGACAGATGCTGTTCTCATGTTTTATCCTGACACCTCCAAGATGAACTTTCCATATGAAGGAAGGGAGGACATTTGATGCGTTCAGTGTTGTTCTGGGGCCTCCCCTTTTCTGGGAGTCACTGACACGTGTAGTTTTGGCATTGAAGCCCGGCGGGAGGTGACATTTGGCCGATTCTCCTGCTGATTAATGTGCCTGAGGGTCCGTGCCACCCTTTGCCCCCTTCCAGCGTGTTAGTTATAAAAAAGGAGGCTTTCATACGCTTCACTGCCGGGTGAGCTGGGCACAGGTCCAGCGGCGCCAGCAATTTTCCGTCCTTTGTGTGAGTGATCAGAGGCCAACCCCACGAAACTGACAGTGGTTGCACTCAGTGCTACTAATGATCTTCAGTAGTTGAAGACTTCCTTCCTCATATGGCCTGAACGTTTTTGCTGGGTAAATGTGTGATCTGGAAAGTGGCCACAGAGACACAGCCTGATAAAGTTCATTGTGTGCCTCACACATCCCTGGTGACTTTTGGCACTGAAGCTCATCGGGTCTATGGTTTCAGTGGAAAAAGAGAGAAAATGAGAAGTTCACTTTTGCCTGTAGGCCTTTTACAAACATGCTTTCTGAAATGTGACAGCCTCATTTTATTTATTTATTTTTAACTGAATGTCTACAGTTAAGCTAACAATTCATGAAGTGGATTGTTTTTAAGATCAAAGCATCTTGGCTCTGTCTTCCCTTTACCTGTCCTTTTCCACCTCACCGCCTTTTCATCCTGAACATCCAGTGAGTCCCGAACAGCCAAGTTACTTACTGCTTGTGTAATCTGCACAAAAGGCGGTAGGTGGCTATCTCATGACTGGCTGCCAGTGCATATGTGTGCTCTTCAAGACAAAAAAGTCATAACTCTGTGGTGTCAAAATGCCACAAATAAAAAGTAACCTCTAAGGAGTTTTTATATCCAGCACTCTACCTTCACTTAGTTCTAGCCAAACCAAGTAAGATGGCAGTTTTTATATGTTTATTAAATTTCTGAAGACATTTTCAAAACCACCTTGTGGTTATTTGTTCTGGGAGTGATCAACTGTGACCATAAAGAAACTCCTCCTTGGAATTATTTATTTACGAAAACTCTCACGGGGAGGATAAGAGTGTCTGAAAGAACCCTGTGGCTCTTGTGCATTGGCTGCATAGAGACCTTGTAATTAGATGGTTAGTGTGGGCTTGAACTAGGCTACCACAAATCGATCATCTGATTTTTCAGTATGCTAGCTTGCCCTGGCAAATACCTCTGCAAGCAGGCTTCAACTCCCTTAAATAAATAATCCCTACAGGTGCTTAAAGAGCTTTCAGGAGCTCATCAAAAACTAAAAAGAGTAGGAACATCTTTGTTCAGATGTATCCTCAGAAAACTGGAATAATAAACTTACTTTTGACTATCCCCTGAGTGACTTGGCATCCTGTGGTGTTTGTTTTTATTTTACTATATCATGCTCCCCCAAAAGCTGCCTATGGGATTTTAATTCTCTCTTTTTTTTTTTTTTGAGTTGGAGTCTCCCTCTGTCACCCAGGCTGGAGTACAGTGGCATGCTGATGGCCACCCCTGTGCCAACCTGCTGGGCTCCAGCAATCCTTCCGCCTCAGCCTTCCAAATGCCAGAACTACAGGCACATTCTACCACGCTGGCTAATTTTTTGATTTATTGTAGAGATGAGGTCTCACCATGTTGTCCAGGCTGGTCTCAAACCCACGGACTCAGGCAGTCCTCTTTCCTTGGCCCCCCAAAGTGCTGGGATTACAGGCTTGAGCCACTGTGTCCAGCTGGGACTTTAATTCTCGTTCATGAGTGGTATTTTCTAGCCCCTTTGCTAAAAACTTTATAACTGTACTTAAAATACTTAAATAAAATTCAAATTGGCATCTGTTTAGTGTTTTGCAGTTCATAGAGATTTTCCCTTTATCCACCCCATAGAGCAGGAATGATTACATGGATTCTTCATTTTACTAAAGAAACTGAGAATTGGCACTTTGGTACATGGCAGATCCGGAGTACAAGGCCTTGCTTATATCACCCGTCACAAATGGCAGAAGGGATACAGCCATTAAATTCTCCTTTAGTTTCAGAATGGGAAGGCTTTGAGCTAGTGTCCAGGAGGCCAGTGTGGCCAATGGAATGATTTAGAGGGAAAAAAGTCATTGACTTACTCTAATCCTATAATGGCGGTAATGCCTTTGTAGCCAACCAGGAAACAACTTACAAATGACCTTAACAAAATAACTATGCTGGAGCATTCTGATTCATAAACATTGAACCTGCGTGTGCATTGGCAAAATAAAACCAACACAATCACCACATTTATGTCTGTGGAATTGCTTTTTAAAATTATTGTTAAATTTAATTTTATTATAGCGATGTAGGGTACAAGTATGGATTAACTACACAAGTAGGCTGCATGCAGGTGAAGTCCAACTGCTCCATCTGGACTTCTAGCTGGGTCTCACTTCCCCTGGTATAGTACCAGATATCCTTTGTGTTGTTGGAATTGCTTTTTAAGAGGAATTTTAAAATCATAATTCTTTTGGCAGGTAGACACGAGTGAAAGGAACTATATTTTCTGGAGTGTTCACATACATTTTCACATATTCTCAAAGAGGCTCTAATAGTTATCTCTATTTCTTATCTCTGCAATGCTTCAGTATAATGCAGAGGATTCAATTTTATATCAATATCAGATAGCATTAATATCTTATTGATAATAAGTATCAAGTGGAGGTTTCTGAACAAGTACCAGTTATAGTTATTTGCTTTTATTTTTGACAAAAATAACTGTATCAAAGTTTATTTCTTGAAATTTTTTGATTTGGCATCTCACTCTGTCACTTAGGCTGGAGTGAAGTAACATAATCATGGCAACTGCAGCCTTGACCTACTGGGGTCAGATGATCCTACCATCTCAGCCTCCCAAGTTAACTGGGATTACAGGCATGCGCCATCACATCTGGTTAATTTATTGATTTTTTTTTTTTTTTTTTGTAGACAAGGTTTTGCTATGTTACCCAAGCTACTCTCATCCAGCCCAATGTGTATTTATTGTTGGCTAGTCACATCCAGCCTAAAGTGTATTTATTGCTAGCTTTTTAAAACTTGTTTTTTAACTAGAGAAAAGTTTTACTTTTCTTAGAATGGGAAAAATACTAATGTATTAGGCTTTCCTTCTTTTCTTTATTTTAAACATACATTGAACTCCTGTGTTATACCCTGTGATTGGTTATATTGAATTGCAAAGCTGAATAAGCATATTGCCTCTTATTGAAATGTTTAGAGTCTAAGACAGTAGTTCTTAATCAGGAGCAACATCTGGAGACATTTTGGTTGTCACTGCTGGGGGAATGCTGTTGAAATCTAGCAGGTAGAGGTTACACATGGGCGCGCGCGCACACACACACACACACACACACACACACACAATTGACCCGTGAACAACATAGGTGTGAACTGTGCAAGTCCACTTATACATGGATTATCTTCCACCTCTTCTACCCTGAGACATCAAGACCAACGCCATTTCTTCCTCCTCTTTCTCAGCCTACTCAATGTGAAGACTATGAGGGTTAAGACCTTTATGATGATCTGCTTCTACTTAGGCCAGGAGTTCATACATACTAGCCTGGGCAGCATAGCAAGACCCTGTCTCTACAAAAGATTAAAAAAAAAATTAGCCCAGCATGGTGGTTGACCCCTGTAGTCACAGCTACTTACAAGACTAAGGTGGGAAGATTGCTTGAGCCTAAGAGGTCAAGGCAGCAGTGAGCAATGAGTACACCACTGCACTCCAGCCTAAATGACAGTGATAACTTATCTTTTAAAAAATAAAAAGAAAATACAATAAATTTTTTTAGGATTTTCTTATAAAATTTTTTTAGCTTACTTTATTGTAAGAATATAGTGCATAGTACATATAACATGCAAAATATATGTTAATTGAATATTTATGATATCAGTAAGTCTTCCAGTCAATAGTAGGATATTAGTAGTTACGTTTTTAGGAAATCATATGTGGATTTTTGACTCTGCAGGAGGTCAGTACCCTTAATGCCTTTGCATTAAGGGTCAACTCTACTACTATTTTTTGGGTTTTTTTGTTATATTTTCATTTTAACTTGAAGAACTCACTTTAGCCATTTTTGTAGGACGAGTCTACTGGTAATGAATTTTCTTAGAATTTGTTTAGCTGGAAATGTCTTATTTTCACCCTTATTTTCTAGGAGAGTTTTGCTAGATATAGAATTATTGGTTGACATTGTTTTTCTTTTAGTACTTCAAATATAACAGCCAGTGGGCCTCTAACCTCCCCAACATATCTGATGAGAAATTGACTGGGAAGGGCCTCTGTATGTGATGAGTTGCTTCTGTCTTGCTGCTTTCAAGATTCTCTCTCTGTCTTTAGCTTCTGACATTTTGATTATATGTCATGGTAGTTCTCAGTTCTCTTTGAGTTTATCCTACCTATTCATTGAATATCTTGGATTTGTGATAAGGGCTTTTTATCAAATTTGAGACATTTTCAGCCATTATTTCTTTAAATATTCTTTTTGACTTCTTTCTCTGCTTCTTTTGTGACTCCCCCCGTGTATATGTTGGTCTGTTTGGTGGTGTGTCATGGATCCCTTAGGCTCTGATCACTTTTCTTCATTCTTTTTTTGTCTGTTTTTCAAACTCAGTAATTTTGATTGTCCTAATCTTTAACTTGCTAATTCTTCCGCTTGCTTAAATCTTCAACCCCTCTGTTGTATTTTTTATTTTACCTATTATGCTTTCATACTTATTATGCTTTTGTTTTACTTATTATACTTTTCAGCTCCAGAATTTATTTTGGGTTCCTTTTTTAAAATCTCTATCTCTTTGTTGATGTTCTCATTTTGTTTATATATTGTTTTCCTGTCTTTGCCCGTGACTTTCTTAAGATCTTTAATTATCCTTAAGATAGTTGTTTTGTTTTGTCTGGTAAGTCCAAAGTCCAGGCTTCCTTAGGTATATTTTCTCTCATTTTATTTTGTTCTCTTGACCATACTTTCCTGTTTTTCTATATGTTTTATGATTTTTGAATGAACACTTGAATCTTACGATGTAGTAACTCTAAAAATTAGATTTTTCCCCTTCCCTAGGATTTGCTGGGGTTTTTGTTGTTGTTGTAGGGTATACCTGTGCCAAGAGTCATCCTGAGGTAAAGGCTTAAGGTCTTCTGAAGTCTTTTCTGAGCCCACATCTTTCCCTGGATTTACGTAGTGACTTTCTAGATTCCCTCATATATGCACTTGTTTTTTAATAACCCCCCAAAAAGTGTGCAATTCTTTTGAATCCCCTGGAAGCTGCTTTAGCCAGTGGAGGTTGAAACAATGGCGACAAAGCCTTGTATTTTAATAAAACTAACTTACAGGATTATTAAAGCCAAGCATTCTATCTTAGGACTCTTCCAAAACACAGAATGTTCAGTGCCTTGAAGCTAGTATGCATTCAGATATTTTGGTTTCTTTATTGGTTTTTGTTTAGTTTTGAGGTAAGGGCTTGTTCTGTAGCCCAGGCTGGAATGTGAGCATAGCTTACTGTAACCTCAAACTCCTCAGTTCAAGTGATCCTCTCACCTCTCCTCAGTCTCCCAAGTAGTTAGGACACCAGACATATGTCACCATGCCTGACTAATTAAAAAAAAATTTTGTTTTGTTTTCTTTTTGGTAGAGTCAGGGTCTTGTTATGTTGCCCAAGCTGGTCTTGAACTCCTGGCCTCAGGTAGTTTTTTCACCTCAGCTTCCCAAAGTGCTGGTATTACAGTCATGAGTTACCATACCTGGCCACATAATTATTAAATTATAATAGGCAAGAGCTCTATAAACTCTTCGTTTTATACATACCAGTTTTCTAAAGTTAAATAATTTCAGATGACAATTTGAAACTTACACAGGGCTTTAGGTCATTCTTGATAAGACCTCAGAATTGAAACATGTAATCAGGTATTATGCATAATTTGTCAGTCTATTTTAACTTGCCTCATTAATGTGGAGTTTATAACTATATCTTTATAATATCTGAAGAAAGAATTTGTTTAGCACATTAACAGACTAAACAAGGTGCAGATAGTACATACCTACAACAAACTTTTAACCACCTAAAATTATTTTAATACCTTAATTTGCATGAAAACAATTTGTAAATTTAAATGTTATATCTGTTTGTAAATGTAGATCTCATAGGCTGTCTACTTAGAAACATTCCATGATCTTCTTACTATGAATACCTTCATAATGACATTTTGATCAACAACAGACCACATAAGCAATGGTTATGCCATAAGATTATAATGGAGCTGAAAATTCTGTATTACTTAGTGATGTTGTAGTCATCATAACATCATAGCACAATTACTTTATTTGTTAAATAAATTTAGTGAACAGTGTTTATAAAGTCTACAGTAGTGTATAGTAATGTCCTAGAACTTCACGTTCACATACCCCTCACTCATTGACTAACCCAGAGCAATTTCCAGTCCTGCAAGCTCCATTCATGGAAAGTGCCCTATACATATATACTACTTTTAAAATTCTTTTGTTCTTTATTTTTACTATACTTTTTAAATGCTTAGATATGTTTAGAAACACAGATACTTGTCATTGTGTATAATTGCTTATAGTGTTTAGTACAGCAATATGCTGTACAAGTTTTGTAGCCTAGCAGCAATAGACTGTACTGTACAGCCTAGGTGTGTGATAGGCTGGACCAACTAGGTTTGTGTAAATACACTGTATGATGCTGGCACAGTATAATCACCTAGGGATGCATTTCTCAGATCGTACCCCCTTATTAAGTGATGTATGACTATGTTCAAACTAGTTCCTTTAACCAGACTGGCTTTATTTATTCAATATACTGTAGTTTAACTATGCCAATGTTTAATTTATTTGTCTGCTATTTTTCAAACCTAAGTTTATAATGCATTTGGTTTGGTTTATTTTTTAAAAGTTAAGAAGATATATGTTCCATGAAATTTTTAGGTTGTCTGTATCGCCTATGAACATGTTTTCCCAAGAGTCAGGATATTTTGAAGGATGCTGCACAAGCTAAACCTCATCAGGAATATTCTCAGCTGATGCTTTGCTTTGGTACGTGTGAAGACCCAGGCATTGTGTCCTATGTGCAGCTCTGAAATGGTGACAGACTTCCACAACCCCTTATTTATTTGCTTGTAAAGATTTAGGTGTAAAATAACAAAAACTTTAAAAAGTAAATAAATAAAACCCTATGCAGTTCTTCACCCCTTTTGCCCTCTTGCCCTTGAGTAACTTCTAGCCTAAGAAAGAGTGACTTCAGAAAAACAACCAAATATTTAGTAAGTACCTACTATGTATAAGGCACTTTGCTAGGTGCTCAAGGTGATTTAAATATAACAGTGCATGCCCTGACATGTAAAATTATATTTTGAAGATGAGAAAGTAACAAATGTATAGTACTAGAATCTAAGGCAGGGGATAGAGAAAAGCAAAATTATTACTGGGAGTGAGGATATTAAAATAATAGCTAAAAAATATTGAGCACTTAAAATGTACCAGACACTAAATATGCATTATTTCGTTTACTTCTCGCATCCTATTACATTTTATCCCCACTTTTTCAAAAGGATGTTCTGAATGTGCAGAGTTTAAGTGGTTTATAGAAGGCTACTTGGGTAGTTCACACTGGAGCTGAGGTTCAGATCCTCATCTGTCGCCCATGCCCTTACAGTCTGTGTTACTGAAAGCCTCATGGGAGAGACAAACAGAAGACAGATCATGAAGCTTTGTGAGAGGTGGGGATTTGGTGGCATTTTTTCAAAGCACAGAGATTGGCAGGAGTTATGGCATAAATGCTTTAAAAAATGTTGTGCACATATTCAAGGAATGTGAATGGCTAATTTTGGAGAGATAAAGGGGTTAGTTGAAAATAGGGCTGCAAAGGGGAAGTGAGAAAGACATTCTGGAAAGTATAGAAGTGTATACTTGAATACATTGGTTGTGCATCTAGCCTTGGAGCTTCTATCATGTTTCATGGGGATATGTTGCATTTATGGAGAATGTGACATGAATTGTAGCCTCTGGACTTGTGCAACAATGGCTACCCTGGATGGGGAGATGGTTAGGGGGAAAAATCATCACATATGAGGGGGACCAAAAAAACACACAACAGAATTATCTTTTTGTAGGGTGGGCCCTTGTAGTTCAGGCTTCCCCCATTCTAGGAACCCTTCAACATCAGTGTTCCAGTTAGCATTGTTGTGAGAGGCTGCATTCAGCATCCGTGGATTTTTTTTTCAGTGAGTTTGCCTATTTCATGATGAGTGATTTACATGAACAATGTGCAGCAGCAAAATTTTGTTTCTCTTGGGGAAAATGTGACTATATGGTTATTTTGCTACAGATAGCTTACAAAGATGCTGCCCTCAGTAAAACACAAGTTTTTGAATGATTTTCCCATTTTAAGCAAGGTGAAATGTTGATTGATGACCTCATTTTGGGCATCCTTCAATCAGCTGAATTGAAGAAAATGTAGTAAGAATTCATCAAGCCATCTTGGAATATGCCATCAGACTATTCTTGAACTTGTAGAGTTGACTGGAGCATCATGGAGTTCCTGTCAGCAAATTTTATCTGAAAATTTGGATATGAAACACTTGCTCATGCCTGAACAGACACAATCACTCGGCTATATGCCATGCTTTGAAGGATCAGTTGGAGGCTGACCCTGATTTTTTTCCAAAGTCTTAACTGGAGATGAATCTTGCTGCTATAGTTACAACCTTGAAACGAAACAGCAATCTAGCCAATGGAAAACTGCCACTATACCACAACCAAAAAAAGCATGACACATGAAGTCAAATGTGAAATCAATGATCATTTGTTTCTTTAATATGAGAGGGATTCTGCACTCGGAATTTGTTCCTCTGAATCAGTCAACCAAAAGTCTTTATCTGAAAATTTTTGAGAAGGTTGTGTCATGATTTGCAAAAGAAACATCCCTAGGTGTGGCTAACAGGTGACTGGTTCTTCCACCATGACAATGTGCCTACCCACACCACATTGAGTGTTAAGCAATTCTTGACCAAAAACTAGCATTACCACCATGTTCCACCCTCCCTATTCACCTGATCTCCTCCTGAGTGCCTTTTTTTGTTGTTGTTGTTTCCCTGGATGAAAAAAGTCCTCAAATGGAAATGTTTTGCTGGTGGAAGAGGTGAAACAAAAAACGGCAGAAACACTAAAAGGTATCAAAATTGATGAGTTAAAAAACTGTTATGAACAGTGGAAAAAGTGTCTCAATAGGTCTATTGCATCAAACAGAAAGTATTTTGAAGGTGACTGAAATTTAAACATGTAAGAATAAATGCACAATTTTTTATAAATAAATTCCATTGGGGGGGCATCTCCCTCATAATACAATTCAAGAGTCTCGGACTAAAGGAGTGGTAATGGAAACAGTCAAGAACATTGCAGAGAAGTTTCTGGACTTGCAGCTAATTGGAGTTGTTGGATGAGGAAGAATCTCAGAGATGGTAGGATGGTCCTATCATATAACCAAACAGGAGACACAGGGGAAGAGTCTTTCTCAGGGAAGGCAGATTATGAGAAGGGCTTTCATTTGAAGTACTGGTGATGCTGCAAATACCCAAGTGAAGGTGTTAGAAATATTAAAAATAGTCATTCTGGTGTGGAAAAGGGTGGGGGCATTAGGTTTAGTTTTGTTTTTGAGTAATGGACAAATTTCAATGAAATTTTAGATTCTTAACAACAACAAAAAATACACCCATTTTATAGTCATACTTTTTTTTTTGAGTTGGAGTCTCACTCTGTCACTGAGGCTGGAGTGCAGTGGCACACTTGTGGCCACCCCAGTGTCGACCTGCTGAGCTGACCTGCTGGGCTCTGACAATCCTTCCACCTTAGACTTCCATGTAGCCAGAACTACAGGTGTACACTACCATGCTCGGCTAATTATTTTGATATATTGTAGAGACGAGGTCTCACCATGTTGCCCAGGCTGGTTGCAAACCTGCGGGCTTAGGCAATCCACTCACCTTGGCCTCCCAAAGTGCTGGGATTACAGGCTGAGCCACCAAGCCCGGCCTATATTCATACATTTTAACATAACCCCAGGAGTGTAATGAACCCTCTAAACTCTATCTATGGAACTTCTGTGACTAGGTTAAAAATCCTTAGGCTACACACATAAATATGTGAAGCCATATTTGTGGATGGACTTACCAAAAAACAGTGTGTAAAAGGAAAAGAAAGGGGGATAAGATCACAGCTTGAGGAATGCTGAAATTCAGGTGCTAGGAAGAGTGTGGCAAGGAGGAGGAGGAGAAGGGAATTATTGGGGAGCATGTATAAGGAGGGGGAGAAACACTTCATTAATAGTCTTAGGAGCCCCAGAATCTCTTCACAAGAAAACTGTGGTCAGCTGTTTAAGAACATAAAATTTCAGATGATGATGGTTGGAAAACTTCCGACTTGATGAGTTATTGCTATTTAATATTATCATTCACATTTTTACAAAGAACTATATGATAAGAGGCCAGATTTTAAACTGAGAAGTTGGTTGTGAGAAATTAAAGATAATATAGAATTTTATTTGATTCCAAAATGTAGAGTATTTTTTCCCACTAGTTTCTGACCCAAGAAAAAAATAACTCAGCAATTAGTAGATACCTACCATGCTGTGTTCGGTTTTAGAGGGCATTTAAATATTAAAATTGAGTATTTTATGAATATTCTACAAATAATTAAATTTATTCATATGAGTTTTGCCAAATATCTTACTTCCAGTATCCATACCAATATTTTTTAATGAGCTCTAAATTTAAAAGTACAAAAAGTCACTGAAATTGAGAGGATGTTTGGAAAGAAGGAAATCCTGTGTATAAAAGACCCAAATTCATAGGATATTCACCATAGTGTAATTAGACTTAAGTATTTTTCTATCACATTTTGTATTTTAGGGAAAACATGTTTATTTCTTCTCTCAGACTTCTCTTTATCAGGAAATATTTATAGTTAAACACACACAAAAGACTTTTTACATTAAAGGTCATTTTTTATAATTAACAATATTTAAGTGGTTAAAATATTAAAGAGGCATTTTACTGAAATAAAAATACATCATTGTATCTAACTTAGCATCCACTATAATAAAAAGCAAGTGTGGAAATGTAAATAAATTTCAAACATGCCCATTTTGGGCTTATTTGTAAAAGCATCATAAAGGCTTAAACATAATCTGTTTTGTTTTTTTTTTTTCATCTCTTCCATCTACTGAAGTGCTAACTCTTAATTTTCTATAATTTTGCTTATCTAAAAATACGTCAATATTTTTCTTGAACTGCCTCAAGACTGTATAGAGTGTTTAAAGGACTCCTTTCTGCTCTTTGAATTTATCAGATTATTACAGTTTTAGAGTTTTTATATGTATTCTTTCCCTCTTTTTTGTCTTAAGAAATTCACTTCCTGTGGAACTAATCAGAGGGCTGTCAAGATACCAGGAATATGTGACCTAAATTTTACCCTAATACTTCTCAGAATGATGAGTTTCTTAATGTGTTTGGGCTTTGCCAAGCCATCACACACTTTAAAGTAGAGCTATAGTTTTGAATTTCTAAATGCATTCACATTAAATAATTTTATAATGTTAATATTTTTTAAATGGGAAAATGAGAGTTGGGTCAGAAAGCTGGCCTTTTCTCTGCGTCCTCCAGCCTAGTAACGTGTGACACCATTTCATTATGCAGAACTCAACGAACAAGAAGTCAGTTGTCACAGGCGTCTGTTTCCTGGTAGTTTACACACCAGAAACTGAAATCTGAGAATGGTACTTGAAGGAAAACAAAGAGCTTTACAGTATTTTTTTTTTTTCTTTTCAGGAAAACACACAGAAGCTAATTTTAGCTTCTTGATCAAATTGACCCAGCCTTTAACCCTGGCAAACGTTACCACAACACACTTCCAATAGACAATAGTTTGCATACCAGCATCACACTGGAAACAGATGTGCATGCAGAATTGCCCTTCTTTTCCCCCACTGAAGACTGAGTCTGCCACTGTTGTGAAAGCTGAAATGTGGTCCTTCCTAATTGGGGAAATAACTGGGTCTTCTTTCAAATTTTAGACTACAAGCTTTCAGGACTTCTTTAAAAATTTATTATGTCACAAGTTATGTTTTGACCAGAGTTTCAAAATATCATTCACTGAGAAACATCTCTTGGCTTCAGCATGATTTTTATCCTGGGGGGGAAAAAAAAGAAATAAATTGTTAGCAGCTGCGCTATTCATGAGTGATGGTTACACAGTTTATATATTAAAACGTTTGGAATGCGAACAATTACCTTTTTTACTTTCTCACCAAGTCTCCTATAGTTTATATAAACTGCGTTTTTATTACCAAAGAAATGTCAGTCTCTCCCCACCGTCCCTGCTTGTCCTGGCCTGGAGGGGCTCAAGCCCTGAAGCCCACAGTAGCGGGCTGTCCCCTCCCCACCCACCAGCAGCGGCTTCTGGCAGTATGTGAGGTTCATGTTGAATGGAGCTCCCAGTTCAAAAGAAGCCAGGAGGATTTACTCAGTTTAGGATTATTTAGCACAGACCCTTCTCAGAACCTCTGGGGAGACCTACTAACTTCTGAAATGCTAGAGAGTTTTCCCATTTCTGCCAGGAGACAAGAAATAAATGTCTGTGTTCCTTGAGCAGTGAAAAAGGATGTTTCTGGTTTTGTTTGCTGTAGTAATTGCTTTTGTCAAAATGCCCTTTCACTCAGGGATAGCTATAATTGGGTGCAAATATGTGTTCCTATATAGAGTCTATGTATATAAGACACAATGAGGTAGCATTTTGTTAGCACTTTTAAAAAATTTCTGTTTAGGACATATTAGCTCTGTGACTTTCCTGAAGTCACAAAGAAATAAATGGTAGTCAGATCTGAGCTACAACCTATTCTCACGTGTGCAGAACCACCCAGTGACCAAGCATAGAGGTCTCTATGTTCAGGCTTTCGGGCAGAGAGATCTTAATTGATTATTCATATTTGTAAAATATGAATTTAGAGAATACATGATTTTTTTTTAAAGCTGCAGGCTTGCTATTATAAAGCATGTAAATTATAGTGTTTAACAGAATTTTAGAAATTAAATGAACTTATTTTTCAGTACATAAGTGATTTGTTACCCCTCTTTAAAATATTCTTGTCTTTAAAAAAATAAACACTGCTATTCCTCTTGGTAAATTGTTTACATTAAATCTTAAAGAGAATTTGGAATCTTTTTAGAATTATAATTTATATGGAATTATATCTGTATGGAATTGCATTAAGTAACTAGATCTTGGACTACTGAAACAATAATTGCATAGTAACTATATTAAATGCAAAAATTATTCTAAAGTTTATAGGAAGCATAAGCAACCATTGGCCAGATATTCATACCAAAATGTTATTTCTTATATTTGTAAGTTAACCAGTAGCTGCATTTGAACTTGGTGAAGGGAATTTAAACTATTTTCCTGGAATTTTTGTTTGACTGCCAGACGGGGAAAATGCTCATTGGATTTTTATTGTGAAATCCAATGCTTTTGGTGTGTATGTTTTTATCACCAAAGGATTTTTTTATCCGTATTTTATTTTTGTAATAAAATTCATGCCTCTTCTTTCAGTAACACATGAATAGCAACTAACTGCCCTAAGAACTGTTTTCAATATTTTGTTTTATTTCATTAATGTTGAGTCAAAGATATGTAACTTATTCATATCATTTTATAATATTGCTTATTTTCTAATCTATAACAACAGATTAGGAAATATGCAATATCATAAAATAATGGTTATGCTATCAGAGAGCTGTTTATATTAGTACACAGTATTAGATTTTTATGTGATATATGTATTTATTGTCGTGCAGATTGCCAAAATAAATACTCAAGATTAAAGTAATACCTCCCACTTAACATAAAGATTCTTAATTTGGATTGTACTATTTAATTTTCTTTTGTTTTTATTATCACAATAGAGCAAGGAGATTAAACCAAAATCTCTACTGTCTCTATAGTAGAGAAACCTGTCTCTACTCCAAAGTGCAGATTTTTAAATGAATATAAAAGAATATCTTTTAAGGAACAGACCTCTTCCATGTGACTTCCTTGATATGACAGGGTACAGCCCAATACTTTTCACATAAAATAATGAAATCTATTGAATAAATCAATCTTGACTTTATTAAACACCTACTAATTGCAGGGTACAACATTAGGACCTTGCTTGCATTAATTTCTTATTTCTCACAGTGGTCATGTAAACAGGTGAGTGGTATTATTCCTAGCTTGAGACAAAGAGAAATGATGTGACTTATACAAAGCCACAGTAGTGATAAATAGTGGATGTGGTATCTAAACGTAGGCTCCCCATCTAACTCCAAAATGCAAAATGCACCACTTATTTTTGTAACATAGTATATGTATATATGTATTACGTGCATATGTGGGTATATACATATATGTATGTATATACACATATGTGTGTTTGTACTAGTAAACTGCCCCCTCCAAGTAGTCAGCATTTCTTCCCTCGCTCTAAATAAAAGGAAGACAACTTTTATTTAGAGAAATCTAACTTTCAGTCATTAGAACAGTCTGTCCTTGATATTCTAATTTTTTATGCATTAACTATGCCTTGTCTTCGGAAACACATTTTAATTTACCCAAATATTTTTTAGAAATGTAACAGATACAGAAGATATATTCATTTTTGGTAGTGTTTATACTCAGTCATATTTATACCATAAACATGCATTCATGTGCATTCAGATGATGTTTTTGCATTCTTCAATCTTCTGTAGTTTCTATAGTTTTCTATTGGTCTGGTGATTATGAGGTATGCTTTTGAGACTAACTCTGTATTTCAGAAAACTAAGTAATGGATTCACTTTTTCTTCCTTTTTTTAGCTTTTTGCAGCATTGCAATTTTTCTTTCTTTTGCAGTTCTCCTTTAAAAAAAAGAAAGAAAAAGAAAAATATTCTGTCATTCTGTTGTAGTCTCCTTTACAGTGTTGGGCATGGGTTACTTTTTCTGCTTTTACCCCTGTCCTGAGGTGCAGCCCCTTTGAAGTGTTGAGAAAGTCAAGGGGAACAGCATGCAAGTTGTAGACTCCCCACAAAGCCAAGGGGTGCTCCCGACCCAGCTTCATCGGGGATTTTGCCCTCCCAAAGACAGAAGTAATTAAATTGTTTGTTCTACTACAGAGTAAATGGTCTACTGAGAACTTGTTTGTACTTTTATATGTTTTTATGGTTAATGTTTTCAGTGACCCATGTTATAAAGTAAACCATAACTACTTCTGTAAGCATGTTACAGTAGTAAAACAAAACTGTGTATTCCTAGATATTTATATCACTTCACTCAAAGCTTCAGAGTAAAACTTAAAAAAAAGAAAATTCTTCCCAAACATTTCAGTTAGAAACTAAATTTCAGATTCTTGGCAGTCTTATGTATAGGCTTTCTTACATGATTGTTGAATAACATATTATTATACGTGGGGGAAGAATAGTTCTTTTGTTGGCTGCATTACATTTTGTGGTGAAATTGGAGAAAACAAATCATTAAGGAAGTCTATTTTGGTTCAAGACATTACACACTTATGACGAGTCTGTTTTTTAACCTTGCCAAGTTAAAAGAAAATGCAGACCCATTTGTATTAGAACAGGAAGGCATGTTCTAGATTGCAATCTATTCATGGCATCTTATGTGTGAGTATATGATTATGTGTGTGTGTGTAAAGGAGCACAAACGTATTAAATATATACGTGTAGATACCAGCTTATGTATCATTATGGTCTTTACTTAGTTACGGTTACTGCTAATTTCTAATTTTTGAAATACTACTTTAGAAGAAAGGAAAGATATGCTTTCTTGATAAAATGTTAAACTTTGATAACCCACCCAGACCTGCTTTTTTCTGGAAGTTTCTTCCAAAATTCTGTCACCACCCCTCCATTGAAACTTCCATCCAAGCACTGCTTTATGATCAGATAATAAAAAAAACAACTTCTACAGCTTAAAAAAAAATCCCAAGTCTGTGTGTATCTATATTTGTTGCAGTTTGTGAGAAGAGAGAGAGAAGTATGAAAAGAAATACACCAAACTTTATATGTTGGTTAATTAGTTAAAAGAGTAGAGAAAAATTGTTAACTCTTTATACACTTCTGTGTCCCTTGGTTAATTATGAGAATATATTACTTTCATATTAGTTATAAAAATACAGAAAACATAGGGAAATGTTTTATAATATAGGATTTACAATATACTATGAATTACCAACAACAGTCTGCCTTATTACCTCTCTTGATAATGTCTGCATTATAGGTGAGAGTACAGTTACTGTATACAAATAAATCTAATGGTGGTATTTAGTGAGGTTGCCATGGTATAGTCATGAGAGAACTCCTGAACTTCAGAGTGTGACAAAATCGGGTTCCTATCATAGCTCCATCCTTATTTGATGTGATTTAAGACAACTGAATAAGCTCTCTGAATCTGCTTTCTTATCTGTCATTCATCAAAATGCTATTTCTGTAAGGTGGTACAAAGATTTTCTAAACAGGGGTCCCAGCCCTACCAGTCTGTGGCCTATTAGGAAATGGGCCACACAGCAAGAGGTGAGTAGTGGCTAGCAAACCAGAAGCTGCATCTGTATTTACAGCCACTCCTTGTGGCTTGCATTACCATCTGAGCTCCATTTTCTGTCATATCAGGGGTGGTATTAGGTTTTCATAGGAGTGCACATGTGAGAGATCTAGGTTGCATACTCCTTATGAGAATCAACGCCTGATGATCTGAGGTGGAGCTGAGGCAGAGATGCGAGCACTTGGGGAACGACTGCAAATACAGATTAACATTAGCAGTGAGGTTTGACTGTACAGAGACTATAATAAATCAATTGCTTGCAGACTCATCAAAATGTTATCAGTGAGTGGCAAGTGAGTTGACATACTTCAATTGTACAGTTGCATCTGGTGGCAGACTTTAAGTCAGAATCTGGCACTCATTTTAAGTCTGAGCATGAACACCCCCCCCATTATTTTATTTACTACTTTCATCTGCACCTTTTTTATGGCAAGTTGTATAATTATTTCAATATATATTACAATGTAATAATAATAGAAATAAAGTGCACAATAAACATTAACCACTTGAATCATCACACTATTCTCATTCCCCTCCCCAGTTCATGGAAAACTTGTTTTCCATGAAGCTGGTCCCTGATACCAAAAAAGGTTGGGGACCACTGTTCTAGATATTCTACCTGGGATGTTGCCAAGCACATAGTAGGCCCTTACAAATACTGAATGAATAGTACATGAATAAATGGTTACTTCTCCTCCCACCTCCTCTCCCTTGATACACTCATACCTCCTGCAGGGTCGGATCAAGGCATGATAGCAAACCCCCTTGCTTGACTCATCACCCTCACTGGTGGGACAGTGAGTGTTCTTACACATTTAGTACCGCAAGTAGCCAGGATCGTTAGCAGTCATAGCATATCAGAGGTGGTAAATGTCATGGACTCTATTTTGGAATTTTCTGTCAACTGCATTCCAGCCTGGGTGACAAAAAGAAAGAGAAGATTAAGGAATTGGAAGGTTCATATTTTAATTCATGTGAATAGGAGTGGGTTTATTTTTAAAATCTCACTCGAACAGCCTTACAGATTCCTTTTTTTTGGCGTTGGAGTCTCACTCTTGTCACCCAGGCTAGAGTGCAGTGGCATGCTCCCGGCCACCACAGCCTCGACCTGCTGGGCTTAGGCGATCCTTCTGCCTCAGCCTTCCAAGTAGCTGGAACTACAGACTCATGCCACCATGCTCAGCTAGTTTTTTGTGATTTATTGTAGAGACGAAGTCTCACCAGGTCTCGAACCCCTGAGCTCAGGCAACAGATTCTTTTTAATAAAATATTCTTGAGAAAAGCATGCGGCTCTCACAAAGAGAAAAACAAACAGAAATTTAGTTGCTTTTTCTTTTGTTTTACAAGAAGTGGATTATTCCATGACCTTATCACCAAGTGGAAGGTTCCCCTTCAATTCCATATAATTTGTTGCTCATGTCAAGGGACCTGTTCATGCACGATGAGTAATGTTGGGACCACAAATAACCTTCATTTCGAATTTAACAGCAAAAGTAAAGGCATTAAAATTTTCTACCATAACTATTTTTCTCTAGAAGTAAAGACATTATATAATGTTTACTTTTTGAAAATATCACTTGTTCTATATGTTGACATATAACAATGGGGTATAAAAATGTTACCTACAGGACTGACTAAGACTGTAAGCTTGCCTCTAACCTAAGGTGAATTACTGAATTATTTTCCTTATGCACTGCTTTTTAAATTACAGACAATGCATGCATGGGGGGGAGGTTAATAGTCTAAAATATTTCAGCTACAGAGTAGCCCCAGCTTTTTATGTGAAAAAGATGTATTGTGTTCACAGGGGATTTAGCACACAGCAGAATCTATTTAATCTTCAAGAGGGGTATTTTATACTATGATCATAGGTTTTTTCTTAAAATGCATGATGTTTCATTACATGCCTATTGTCCTCAAATATGACCTGCTTTTTTTTTCACATTTGACTTAAAATAAACACCTTTCTTTTCCTAGTATAAGTCAGTTAAATACAGAACTGTTCCTACTATCATTTTTAACTAGAAACTGAACTATCAGGACATTTTACAAAATCATGAAATAAATGCTAATAGCTTAACTGGTTTTGTATAAAGAAGTCTTGGCAACTGAATTATAAAACAATTGCTTTATGTAAGTGGATGTTGACTATATATACACATATACATATATTTTTGGCATCTAAGGATATAGTATAATTATATTAGATGTGAATATGTAATTTTGAATTATCCCTAATCACATATGTATATCACATTCATGTGATATTTCTTTATAAAAACATAAAATGCCTTCAGATTAGATCTTCCACTTCAGAGTCTTTTAAAACTATAGAAGTGAAGTTTCTCTTTTATATTGTCTTACATTATTTGAGTCTTCGTAATATCCCACACATGTTTGAATCACTGTTTTGCCTCAGGTGGCACATCCACAGACTTAGAACATGCAGCATGGGTGGTCTCAAAGCTCCCAAAGTCAGTTGTCTCTTTTTCTGTAGGTACCCTTATCTTGGGTATTAATGTTGAAAACATTGAAAGACTTCTTGGAATGCTCCGATCATCTTTCTGGTCCCAAAATGCACACCTCTTTTAGAAAGACAGACAGAATAAAGTCTTTCTCACCAAAGTCCTTTGAGTGTGGGATGCTTTTTCCTGTTGTGAAGAAAATTCCTATCTCTACTGCAGTCTGTCCTACAATGGAAAAAGAGTGAAACCTCTCCAGTTTTGCCAGCTAAAAACCTTCTTGTAGCCATGGTGGGTTGACATTCTGATTTGGTTTAAAATTATGTGGTCTATCTTAGTTTTTCTTATCACTATGTCAGAATATGTTGAAATGAAAATGGAGACTAGAAGGGCAGATAAGCTCCAGGTTGCCTTAGAACACTAAACTTCATTTTGAGGTACAGCACAGCCTCCACAAGGCCGGATTTCCAAAATGTACTCACACCAAACAATTTGATTTTATAATTCAAGCTCTGTGGTTCTTTATATGAAACCAAATATTACTGTTTATGTTAAATAATGCATGGAATCTATTCTGTGATTCCCCCCTAATATTTCAGTTTTCAATTGTAAAAAAATAGGATGGACAATGTTGTATTTAGTTGACATATGCTAAGAAAAATTTAAAGGTTTTTGTTTTAAATCATACCTGGAGAGCAAAACCAGTAGAGGCTTTATTACTAGAGGGAAAGTCAGTGAATTGTTTCTTGTCTCTGACTTGACAACTGTGAGTTCACGTAGGGATGTTTTAATCTTGGAAAGATGCTCTTATTAAAACCTCTGGAGTTCTCTCTGTTTGCTCAACCATTCATTATTAACTATCTAAAACTAATTACTCTCAGGATACCGCTTTAGGAATTTGATGATTCTCTCTGTCTCCTGAGACATCATGTAAGGTTTTCAGATGAAAAAAGAAGCCCCTATTTTTTTTTCTTTTTCTCAAGTCAGTTGAAGCTAGGGCTCAGGAAGAATAGTTTCTAAAGTAACCTCACCCTGGCCCTTGGGCTCTGACTTTTCCTTCTGAACCTTCATTTTAACAATTTATGAAAATGATTAGCTTAGAGGAAATAGTTTTTATTCTTTCCCAAGATTCTTGACAACATATATTGATTCTTAATATCCCATTTTAGAAGCACATAGTTAGAAAATCATCAAAGAGATAAAGCAAAGAAAACTCTAACAAAAAGTAATTTCTCTTCCCAGTGTACATTCTTTCATACTGGAGTCTAAGAAATCTACATCAAACTGAGTCTTTTTTTTTCTTCTCAAAAAACAGATGAAAAACAGAGTATCCCTCCCTCCCAATGAGACTGAGAATTTATACCAAATGATCCTGACCTGGCTGTGGGAGAACTGCAGCTTCCTTAGCCTTTGGCGTGTGGATCTTGATTCAGTCTCTGGGATTTGGGAACAGGATCTAGTTGTCCTCCGGTTCTAGTGCCTGCACTGCTGCCTTCCATCTTTGTCTACCCTCTTGTGCCTCCCCCACCCTCATACTGTCCCTTGTCTTTCCCTATCTGCTTATACTCCCCCTTTTCCTTCCCTTTCTTCTTTTTCTCCTTCATATCCTCCTCCTGTAATTCCTAGAGGATTCTACAGCTGCCAACACTATGAATTTCTGGTTTACTCTACTTTTCTAAATTTACAGTTAGCCACAGAAAGTCTGGAGCCTTCAGTAAGTAAGTAATGCTCTGGTCCCAGTTTACCTGACTCAGATCTTCTCACATGCTCTTCACATTGATTGCCGGGATCCTGGAAGTACCCTTAACTTCTGTGTTCCCAGTCCTGTGCACCTTTGCTGGTCATATTTACCCTGCCTGAACTACACAGCCTCTTTCTGGCTTGCGAACTCTTCTTTTTTCTAGAAAGTCCTCAACTAAAATTTTGCCTCTGTGATTTTTGAGCCAACACACCTTTTATACCATTCAAAATTAATCCCTTCCTCCACTGCTTCCATAGCATCATGTGCATATTTGTATTTTAGCATTTATCATGTCTTAATTATGAATCTCATCTCTGAGATTCTACTGTCCTTGTAATCATAACTATGATTACGAAGACAGTAGAAAGGTATTTTTATATTTCCAGCATTGTACTTGGAACACCGTAGGTGTGCAGTAAACATTAGTTGAATGAATATAAGACTAGTAATAGTTGCATCTTTCATTAAGGCACACTCTGCCTGTGGATGTTTCAAATGCTTATGGCAACAAGAAGCTAAATATATTCCAGTAAGCCCCTCAAAAGCATTGTGAAGATTTTCCGTTTAAAAAGAAATGTTTGGACAGTCAAAATATTTTTAGTTATTGTACAGATACAGTTTTATATATTTTAGATATTAAAATGTTAATCTATGATAATGAGAAGCAGTACTCATTTATTTCATTTATTGAAGATGTTTTTAATCATTTACTCTGTGCAAGACACCATAGAGGATTGTAACAAAAGCATGAATAAAATTTAGTTGATAATACTTAAGTGACTTGTTTGTCAAAATATTTTTTCAGGGCAGCTCAAACTTCACAGTAGCATATTAATATAAGAAAAGATTTTGTTCTTAGATAGCTTCTGTGAAAGAAGACAATATTTCTCTTTAACAACAGTAAAATATCTTAAATAATTATTTTATTATTTCAACTTCAGAAAGAGATGAGAGTTTACCTAGCATAACTTGTTTTTGCAGTCAGTTAAGTAATCAAGAGACCAAAAGAAGATTCAAAAATCTGTCCTTTCAACAAGGGACCAGGTAATCAGCAAGATTCTATTTTATGTTGTCAGAATTTTCCTAAACTATTACAAGTCATTCTACAGAATACTGGAAGGGGGGAAAATCGAGAGAGAGAGAGAGAGCAAGCTTCTGCCTAAGTATCATTGTAAGACCGATTTCTTCCATTACCACAGAAAAAAGCCATAATTGTCTCAAAGATACATTTTTAATTTTCATGATTGTTCTCTTTAAAAGCTGAGAATGCTTAGCTTGGATCATCATATGGTATTCTAATGAATTATTCTTTAAGCCACAGTGCTGAAAGAATAATCTTTCTAAAAAGCAATCTGATCTTTGACTTGCTTGCCTGCAAGGTGATGTTCACTAACTTCCTTTGGCTGAGGAAGCCCTTGATGATTTTGTCCCCCACCCCAAACTTCCCATCCTCCCTCCTCCTCTCCTCAGTGCCTCCTCCTTGACAGCTCAGGCTCTTAATGCCCTTTTCATCCACTCTGTCCATCTGTCAGGAAAACTGTTCTTCTGTCTTTCCTCCCATTTCTCCCTCTTTTCCCACCCACCTTTCTCCAGCTGTCTCTAGTGTGCACCGTCCCATGGCTGGGGTCTACCCCATGAAAGCACACCATGACACACTATGACAGCTGAAGTAACCAGCTCCCTCTCCTCTGGAATGTGAGCCCCTCCAAGGGAGAGCAGGGCTGTGACTTATTAATTTCTATGTGCAACCCCTGGCTCAGGGGCTAGCGACTGCTCAGTGTGTTTAGTTGCATAACTGAAGGAACTGTTAACCACATTTAGGAATTAACCACATTTAGGAATTAATATTAGTTACTAAAATATAATCTATAAAAGTTTATTTCTGTGACAACTGTTAGATGCCAGTGTTTACTCTTGATGTAAACAAATGAGGCTGCGGATGTGAAATAGATTTCAAGGTTAACCTGAGTTTTGCACTTTGAAGTCACCAGGTGATCATTAAATTATTTTAAATACACTGCCCTAATTAGCTAACATAAATGTTCCATAGTGGTTGCTGCATCACTTTTCTTCCATGGCCCTGAAAAGAGAAACGACTACTTTTTCAGGATCTTAATCCTGATCTATTCTTAGGATTTCAGAATTCTTTCACTAGCCCTCTTTTTTGTTACTAGTTCTTTAATTTACACATTTGGTTGGCTGGTTCCTGTTACTTGGCCTACAAATCTGTCCTATGTCATCTCCTTTGAGTAATTTATAACCTCCATAAAATGCCATGTAGAGGCACTTTTTTACATTTCTGAGTAATGGCGAGAAAGAATTGCCCTGGGAATCAAAAATCCAATGAGTCATAGATTATTTTGTTATTTATGACCAGAGAGTGGTCATTGACAATATTTGGCAATTTTACAGCTATGAACCTAGGCTATTGTGCTTTAGAACATAATTTATTAAGCAAATAAAATTCTTGCTGGTAATGGGGAGCCACGTGAGCGTCAGGCCCGGTACAGCTGTGGAAGTTTCATAGTAGCTACATACATCTCGGATGTCTGGACACTAATATTTTACACTTACTTCATGGTTTTATTTATTCAGTTGCCTTTATATTCTTGATTGGATTCTGACCAACCATTCTGGTTTAAGAAGTCATCAGCTTTGAGTAGTAAGGGAGGAGCCTAGAGAAAATAAAATGAATTTATGTTGAAAAAATATAAATCCCTCTTTCATTAGATATGACACTTAGTGAATCCAGGCTATATAGAAACACCAGATGTGTTCATGGAAAATACTGATGTAAAATCATCTTTGAGGAAGAAAAAGACAAGGACCTAAAACTTCATTAAATATATCTGAGGGAGATGTATAGAGATATACAGAGATAGGTAGATATGTATGTATATAGATATACAAACACACATATACAAAGAGAACATGCACTAGTGCATACAATTCTGAGTGGGCAGGTTTGAGATTTCTTTTTTTGAACATACTCATTTATATCAGTAGTATTTTGTAATATTTGCTTCAATTTAATAATTAATAGAGTTTCAGCCATTTTTACCTTTTAATGTATTTAGAGAAAAGGAAAATCTTGAAATTCTTAAAAATATATGTTGATCTTTTTCTAAACATTCACATTACACAGCATTTTTTTAATGTTTTTAAGCTAGAAATATACTTCCTTTAGTATAATTATTGTGTATGTACATCTGACGACATCTAGGATTAGAGAAACTCAGTTATGTACGTAGCAGTATGGAATACTCTCCAGAAGTTGAATCTAAACTCAAGCTCCAAGTACTGATCCACAAGAAAAGGCCATCCCTTTTGGAAGTAAGTTCTAGATGTTAAACCTAACTCTCCATTCTGTCATTATTAATTTAGACTCACTGAAGTGGTTGCCTCATGTCTCTCTACAAAAAGAGGTGGGCAAGTAAGACTTCTATATGTGTGGTAGTATAAAAGCAATAATAAAAATAAGATTGGAAGGAAATTAAACTGGGTGTGTGGCCTTTAGGACTGCCCTTGAACTTGACCAAGCCTTATCTAGGCAGTCACTGCCGTTCACAGTCTGTTATAATTTCTCATTTACATTTCTATCTTCCTGATTAAACTGAGAGCTCCTTACCATGTATTTGATCAACTGTGTGTGCACAGTTACTAACATAGGCTCGAATAGCAGGAACATACTTAAAATGAAATTACAGTTGTTGCCCTGCTGGTTGGTTTGAGTCTACATCTCAGGGCAAATGGTGGTCCTTAGTTGGAAAATTATTAGGCTCTTATGAGTTTCTAGTTCTTTATATAGTCCAGAAACAAAGTACTGTGCTAGTTATATGCATTATGAATATTTGCTCTGTTTCTGTGGGCTGCCTTTTCACTTTCTTGATGGTCTTTTGATGAGCAGTTTTTAATTGCCATCAAGTCCAGGTTATTTTTTTTCTTTTATGGTTAGTGGTTTTGTGTCCTCCTTGAGACATTTTTGCTTCAGTGTCCATGGTTATAAGGTATTCTGTTTCTTTGAGGAGCTTTATAATCTTAGCTTTCATATTTACCTCTGTGATATATTTCAAATTAATTTTGTGAATTATCTAAGGTAGGGACGAAGATTCATTCCTTTCCATATGGACATTAAATTGTTCTAGAACCTTACTGAACATACCCTACTTTCCCCCACCAAATTGCTTGGGTACCTTTGCTCAGATAAAAATTAGAAAAATTTATGCATTTAGAAAATTTATTTTTTTCATTCAGAAATTCTTATGAATTCTGATGAATTTATGGTATGGTTGTTGTCAAAGCAGATGTGAAAAATAGACACAGTTCCTGCCTTCATGGGTTCACAGTCTATGAGTCTACCCTTTGGTTAAGATCGAATCAGGGAGGGGTTGTATAGGAGAGTAAAAAAAATCGGTCACTAGAGTATGAGATCCCTACTTACCCTTTCAATAAACCTCACTGCCTTTTACCTGTTCTTTGAATTTTTAAATATTGTGACTAAAAACAATTATAATTCAGAAAATATTTTTCCAGAGCACAGGAACTTCCTCTGCGTTCCTCCTCCTTATTGAGATTTGCTGTTCTAAATGAAGACAAAGATGCAGATTATGTTTATATGATAAGAACAGAATATATTAGTAATTCACAAGACTGGAGAGGCTGAACAAAAAGATTTCTTCATCCTAAACCTGACGATATGCATGCAGACTGAACAGTGGCTATCCACTCAAAGCAAGAACCATTAGCTGATTCTCGAAGTTGATTGGTATTTATGGTTTCACTTTTGAAAGATAACCATTGCTTAAATAAAACCCTGTGCTTTGATGATGAGTATCAGTGTGTGAAAATATTAACAGAGCCTCTTTCCTGTTTTGAAATGAAAGAATCCTAAGTTCTAACTTAGGCAAATTCAAATCCGTTATATGTCACTGACAAATATTAATGACTATAGTAACAGAAGGCTTCAGTACCAAATAAAATGGATACAGCTGGAAGCTTTTAGTATTCTATATTTTAAGTGGCCTATGATAAGCAAATACTGGGATCTATTTTTAAAGTAGGAATAACTCTATTCCCAGCCCCTAAAGTTGACTTCTTCTAATGTATAAGGGACTAATCTGGACTTGAAGGAAAGTTGGTTACCCAGATACATTTTTTAAACTTTATTTTATTTTATTTGAAACAGGGTCTTGCTGTGTTGTCCAGGTTGAACTCAAACTCGAAGGCTGAAGCAATCTTCCCTCCTCAGCCTCCTGAGCTGATAACACATGTGTGGGCCAGCACACCTGGCACTCAGATACATTTTTATATGCGTACTACAATTATATATGTCTGAATTTTCACATAAATTTAAGCTGCACAATTGAAACTGTCTCAGAACTCCCCTTTGTACTCTTAAAAACTATTGAGGCTCCCAAAGCACTTTTGCATTTGTGAATAATAGGGAATAAAACTGCATCATTTTAAAGATATTTATTAATTCAGTAAAAAAAGATGGTAATATAAATCACTTTTTTTTAGATGAGCTCTTGCTCTGTCACCCAGACTAGAGTGCAGTGGCATGATCATAGCTCACTGCAATCTCGACCTCCTAGTCTCAAGTGATCCTCCCACCTCAGCCTCATGAGTAGCTAAGACTTATAGGCACACACCACCCAGCCCAGTTAATTTTTTTTTTTTTTTTTTGTAGAGATGGGGGTCTCAATGTTGCCCAGGACTGATCTTGAACTCCTGGCTTCAAGCAATCCTCCCACCTCAGCCTCTCACAGTACTGGGATTACAGATGTGAGCCACTGCGACTGTCCATGAATAACATTTTTTTAAAAAGCAGGATTTATTGAGAGGACAGAAAAGCTCCCGGAGTGGGAGGGGACCCAAGGAGTTGCCCAATATATTTTTTTGAAAAATAGTTGTATTTTAAGATTCAAAAAATTAGTAAGGAAAGTGGCATTGTTTCACAGTTCACAAATCTCATTAATGTCTGTATCAATAGAAGATAGTTGGATTATGTGATCTGCTTCAATATTCAGAATCTTACCATATCATAAGTCAGTTAGTGTTTAAAGAACTCATATACTGGTGAAAGAATGAGAATGACTAAGGAATGAGGTCCTAGTATTATAAAAATAGTTTTGCTGTCATAGACCAAATGAAAGGGCTTCAGAGACCTCCAGGAGTCCCCAAACCATACTTGGAGAGCTACTTCCTTGTGCCAGTGGAATGCTTCTGTGAGCTGCATTGGAGCAGCACTGCAGAATACTATGTAACCTGTAAAGCTGCATGTGGTATGGAGCCTGCCAATACAGGGATACATTTTTGATAATGTATGTTCCTCCTACTCAGAAAATAAACCGTGTATCTTATAAAATTTAAGCATGTATAGAATATAATGAAAAAAATGAAGATAGCCATAAATATCAGACCCTCTCTTATATCAATGCTTAATAAAAATCAAACAGCTTAGTGTTACATCATCTCAAAGAGCTAAACTAATAAGTTACCTTATGGAAATTTCAGAGTATGAAAACAGAGCTGTAAGCTCTAAAGTGAAATAAAGTGGGGAGGAAAGGTAACACTATTATAGACAGTAAGATACCTGCCTTAATTTTTCTTTGAAATAGAAAGCCACTCAACTTCTTTAGAATGCTGGCTACAAGAAACCTAGAGACCACTGTTTTTCCTCTAACAAAAGCTTTGATTCTTTTGAAGCACTTAAAAAAATATTCCACTGAGATCCTAGAGTCCTATGCCCTAAATTTTGGCAGAGATGACTTTAGCCTAGAAAATATTAAGGGTAATATATTTTAGCTGCTAATGAAAATGAGTATATGATGTTCAAGATTTTTAGAAAAATACAAAACAGAATAAACACATTTCTGCCATGTAAAGTGTCTATTAATAAGGATTCAAAGTGAGTTTTCAGTTAGGTTTTCGAGTTTTCTGTTTGTGGGTGTCTTTTTATAAACTTAGTATATAATGAGGTTCTATAATTTAAAATGAAAGATAAATAAGAGATATAACTGTTCTGTGTTAGCAGGAGAAATTGTCAGCATGGTGTAATCATCTGAGAGGACCAGCATTTCCTGCAGTTTTGCTTCACTGACAAAATTAGCATAAAACTAGAATTTTTTACCCCAAGTTCCACCAGTGATGGTGAGAAAAGCAGAGTGAAGAGGAGGTGGCAGAAACTACAGTTACCAGTAGTGGGTGAGCCTCAGGATGACTGAGGCGGCCCTGGGTGTGCCCGTGGGCATCTGATCCACTGGTCAGCTGTAATTTAAAACGGAAAAGAAGTGCATGGCTTCCAGAGGCTTCTATTAGAAGCAAGTTAGTGTGCAAAAGGTTAAACTTTCCATGCAACCAATAAGCACAGACAAAAATGCATAGGTGGTTTTTATTGTTCTTGCTTCTTTAGAGCAAATTTATTTATAAATCAGATTAACCATAAAGCATTTAAAGATTGAAGACCATAAAGGAAATGGCAGACAAAACAATGGTTAAAGTTCCAGCTCGAATTTGAGTAGTCACCTTATGCTTGTAATCTGTTTTCTCCTGGTGAATGGTGAAGTTTTCCCTTTCCTTTGATTGAAACCCCTAAGATTTTGGTAACTCTTTCAAGATATGTACTAAAACTCAGAGACACTAAATTACACCTGTGAGCTTAAAGCAGCAAAAATAATTTACTGACCTTATTCACCACTTCAATTGCAGCAAACTCTTGACTGTATATTTCCTGTACATCGAGCGTGTGGAGAGTTCGTTTTTTACTTCTGAGCCTCTCCTCCACTCTCTCCCACCTCATTTCCCCTCAGTGTAACCAAATACTTTCAGCAACTGGAGGCCCAAACAATCTTGTTAACTTAAAAGTTTTCCTGCAGATTTATTGACCCAGCAGAGTTAAACAGGGTAAGTGTTGATCAACACCTCTCAGGTATTTCTTTAATTATTGGTCTCGCATCTCTAGGGCCTAATAAAAATTTGTAATGTGAGTTAGTAATAAAGTAACTATTATATTTATGTATGTATTTATGTATTTATTTATTTAGGATGGGGGAACATTTTGGTTTTTCTAAAGACAGCTTCTACTTTTTGCCATAAATTGTAGTTGTAGTCTTGATAATACTGTGGTTGAACAATAAAGTCTCAAGAGCTGCTCGCTGAAAGAGATTAAACTGTAATTAAACTACACTATGAGTAAGGAGGGATGGAAAAAAGAAAAAAAAACTGGTTTTCATAAAGCAGAGAAGAAATACATTGACTGGTGTTTATAGCCCAGAGACGTTTTTTGCCTTCTCAACTACAAAACACTCTTATTTTTAGCCAGCCAAGGTTTTGCAAGAATGCCATATCTATCCCACAGTTCTGTTCTTTGAAATAATTGCACCAAGCTGGTCCCAAATCAGCAGTAACTAACTGAAAAGCAGGAGGGAAACATTTCTCAAACATACAGTGCCGATGAAATTTGCCATAACACTATGAATTATGTCGACTCCCTGCATGAGGTTCCACATAATGGGAAAAAAGAATTTAACTAGATCTTAATTGAACATACAGCTACATAATATCCTTTTGTTTAGGCTCAAAAATGGATTTTTTTAAACCTCCTTATCAGTGCCGCTATTAAATATTGTGGCTCTCCAGCTATCAGTCTCCGATCAGCACAGTTAGTGCATTTTACCTTCCAAGGAAGTGCACTTTGAGCCAGCTGGAGCACGCGAAATGTAGGAGCTGGAGAAAGTCATAATTGAAACAGGCGACTGCTTCAGTACAGACAGGAAATAAAAGGAAGACTGGCCCTCCAACGGATTAAATTAGATGTTTCAAATTCAGACAGTATCAGGAAAAAGAAGACTTATGTTAGAGGGGGAAAAAGGTAACAGTAAGTTCATTCAGAGGAGCATCCCCTCCTCCCCACATAACACATGTTTCTGCTGGAATCTCACTGTGCCGCCCTGTAGGGCAGGCTCGCCAGGCCTCCCTCCTGCCAAACAACAGTGGAGCAGGTCCCTGTGTTAATGTCACACTATCCTTTCCCTCCTGCCTGCCCACTCCCTTTCAGAGGCCTTTGGTATTCTATTTCCATAAATTAGGCGTGAAATTATGTTGGGCTGAGGATACATGATTTCAGCTGTTTTATAGTTGGAAAAGAAAATCTTTTAGACCTAAAGCAAAAACATTTTTTAAAATATACTTCCTGCCTATTAGTTTGAGATATGCCTATTATATAAAATGCTTGCTTTGCAGAAATTTACTTATTTTAAAATTTTTTATCTCATGAATGCTATCTTGTCCTTCAGTTCAATGTCCTTCGGTACATTCATTGAGTATCAACTGTATATACGGCCCTGGACCAACATTCATTAAGACAGTGTTAGTTCATGTGCAATTTAAATTCTCATGTGAAGACTTGTACCTTTGTTCAAATATTTTAGGAAGCAGATTTTATTTAGCATTGGAATAATCTGAACGTTTCGTTCACTTTCCTTATGTGGTACTGCATCTCAGCTTTCCTATTTAAATGAAGATCGCCTTTATTAAATACAGTTTTGCTTAAATATCCAACTCCAAGGTATGTTACTGGCAATGCCTGAGACATTGCTTTTTAAGGTTATTGCCTATTTTGGCATTCTAGCATCCAGTGTTATTTATATATAGAAGGGATAGCATTAAATGAGATGTTTTTTTCTGAGAGGTATATAAACACAGCAAAATTTGACATTCTAAAAATTACTATTGTTCTTCATTGTATCCTCATGAAAGCTGATAAAGTGAAACATTAGTATAGCAAGCAGATAGAATTCCAACTTACAGTTGAGAATGCCTAATTTTCCTCCTCTCTGTGGCTCTCTGTGTGCATAAACCACAGTCTTGGAGAAGCGCGGGGCTTCTGCCCAGGGCCACCTGCCAGAGCTAGGCCTCATTTGCTCAGGTGTGCTTACTGATTTAGCTTCTTGAGTTAAGCCTGGGGAAAGTCCCATGCAAGCATCTGCTTCACTTGCTCTGCCTCTCTGATGAGAGTGAGGTGGGGCGGGCAGTGCATCCTGTGAGTAGGTTTTGCATGGAAAATGTTGTGGGTTGCTTCCACTCCAGCTGGACAGCTTTATACAGCCGTAAACCTTTACTGCTGTATTAAGGTTCTGTTCAAAGAGTATGAATCTCTAATATTCATGGTCCAACAAAACTGTTGCTAGTTACTTATCTACTGAGTAAGCTACCAGGATTGGCAACTTGAATAATGACAAAATCTCTGTACTTAATATTCTCCAAAAAGGGAATATTCTCATTACTATGAGAACATAGTTTTCATTTTAAAAACACAAAGGAACAAATTGGAAATGTGTATTTGTGCCCCTTTTCCCAAAAGGCCACATTGTATAGCCTCCTTACTGAATATTTCTCCATTCCTGAAAGGTAATTTCAACGTATGTCTCACAGACGTGGGACGTTTTACAGTTCTGGACAGGCTGTTCTAATTACCAGTTCTCATAGTTGGGAGTAAATGTTCCAAGGGGCACTTGGAAGCAGATTGTACCCTCCGATCATCACTTTTCAGGAGCAAGGCTGAAGCAATGGTCTGCTGCAGAGGTCTGTTGCATCCACAGCCCTAAAGCAGGACAAACCCTTCAGGTGTCACCAGTCGCCGAGTTCCTCCCTCCAGCAGTTATTTCCAGAAGTTGACTCCAGTTTCTTGACATCTTTTGGTGTGACTCTGTCCTTGGAGGCCCAAGTCCACATCTGTGTTTTCAACTGGCAGAATCATATCCATTCTTGCAGCTATCTGATAGGGTCATGCTTGTTTTGCCAGATCCTGAGGAGTTGGCGGTTATTGTGCAGAACCCTAAAGAAATGAAGCTTAGTAGGAGCCATAAGAACCCTGTGCCAGCCCTTTATAGATGTATGGCCTCTGAAGAAGAGTTGGTATTATTATCTGTTTTCTATAGATGAGTAAATGGAGACTTGGAGAGTTTAAGGAATTCACCGATATCAGTACAATATGCATTTGGAGCTGCTAGTATTCACACCCAGAGTTCTCAGAATCAGAGCCTCTTTGCTTCTATATATCACATTACTTAAACTAGACCTTATTTACCTTGAAAACATAGATTTTATTTTAGGAGACCTTTTTGGTGAGAAGGAATGGCTTCAGAGGCCAGCCACCCTATGCATGTCATCAGCAGCCCCATTCAAGGTGAATACTTGGTCATTCTCCTTTTCACCTGGCCTCCTGCTCTCTCCCTGTAGCAGAGTTCTGAATCACTGAGGCCACCTCTGCTAGTTGTGGTTTGTATTTTAAAATATGAATGACCTACTAGCTTAACCCTTGGAGTTTGTTAATCTGAATAAATCACCAACTGATATGAATGTGTGAGGAAGGAGTTGAAGTAGTTTGTGGGCTTCCTTGTTTGTTCAAAGAGGGCATCCCAAAATTAGTGTATCTAGGAGTAAAGTACCTGGGATTGTTTAGTAGGCTGTAACTCTGAAATCTCTCTCCAGTTTTCATTTTCCCTCTTTCCCCATCCCCCAGCCAATTTCTCTTGATTTTCCTGCCTTAATTCCTTATTTTTTTCCTGTTAGGGTCACATGGACTTACATTATTCTAGAATGTGACTAGAAAGTCAGGAAGGAGAACCAGAGTCCTATTTTCTTGCCTTCTTTAGTCTATTCTGACAGTAATGAAGACCTTCAGACTGAAAATATATCTTGGTCACAGTTTTTTTTTTTAAAGAAAATACTCCTTTCAGAGGTATCACACCTTGAAAATGAAAACTAGATCAAAGGCAAGTGGCTGGGGCTCATGTGTGATGCCTCGCCTTTCTCAAAGGTGCTGGGCTGCTAAGTCTTGGGCCTCTTAGATATGCATCATCTGCTCCAACATATCAAGGCCACTCACTCTTATAATTGGGGATGAAATCCATGACAAATTTGACATTTTAAAGGGAACCCATTTTTTAATTATCTGAACATTGAGGGGAGAAGAAGGGGATAGCAGACTCTTATCCAGGGGGAAGCACAGGCCTGGCCACCTACCCTTCACACCCATTCCTTCTCCTCATCTAGTCCAGTTCTATGGGTCCAGCTCCTTCCTTTGTTCATCTTTGACCTACATGATCTCCTGGGAATTGGTAGGAGTAAAGGTCTTAATAAAAGTTCCTGTTTAAAAATAAGTAGTGGTGACTGAAATGCCTTTTTGATGGCTCATGAAGTATTAACTGGGCTCAAAGCACCATACATTTGGTAGAGGTACACTTGGAGCTTTCTACATTATTTGTGTCCGCTTCCTGTGTTACTAAATTCATATGACTACTTCTCATAAGCAAGAAGTATGTTTTGAAGCAAGCAAAATGCAGGTTTGTGCTGCCACCGATGTGTCATAGCCTGCAGTTCACACCCCCAGTGTAGGTGTCAACAAAGCTGTCTCGTATTCTCCAACAGTATACAGTGCCAAAACCAGAAAATAGGATCTGATTGCAAGGAAGGCGCTGGCAAAACAGAACTCTATAGTGCTTGGTTCTGTTTGACATTTAGGGGACATTCACTTGGAGGACTCCCAAGCTCATACACGCCGAGAGAAGGCATGCAGTGGGTTGCTGGCTGCAGGGAGAAGTACAGAGGCCTTCTAATCCAAAGGAGACTCACGCTCCTACCTCTACATGTGCCTCCCTCATGTTCCAGCTGCGAGAAAGCCTGGATGCTATTCCAGAGCCTCCCACACAAAGGATTTGCACAAGACTTAGTGGTTCTACAGGTTCTGCTGTTAACCAAGATGAGTTTCTTAATGTGTCTTTAAAAATCTGGTTTCTTTTAAAATTACCCATCGCAGTCACTTATTTGAAAATCATAACAGTGTAGAGTTGTGTTTTGCAGTTTAGCTTCTAAATCCTTAAAACATTTCCCTTAAGATAGGAATGTATGTGTGTGTGACTGATTGCTGTGTAATTAGAAGTAAATTCATAAATCAAAATTTAGGCAAGGTTAATCTCCTTCACTGTGCAGTCACAGGTAATGAAATTTCTAGAACTGTGGGATGAGTGCTTGTCTGAAGCTGGTACAAGTTGAGATTGAAACCAAAACTTGGAAAATGTGAATACTTTGTGTCCTTTGACTATTTCGTTCAAGAATTGCAGGAGGGTGTTTTCCAAGAGTACTTCTGAATATATAAAACCAGTAAATAACTATGTGACATTCCTAGCATTAGAACAAAAAAATGAGTCAGAGACAAAGATGAAACAGAAAATTAGTGTTCTGCCTGTCATCAAAGTACAAGTACCTTGACATGTTAGCAAACCTGTCTTGATATCTGCCAAGGCATGGGGTTCGATGATCACAGAGGACTTGCCAGACCATGCTCTTTGGGGACTACAGTTGCAAAGTTCCCTTGTATTCTATATGAATGGTATCCCTTGATGCATAATTTCAGAATATCAACTTAGTGACCAGATTTCCTAGCTCTGAAATGCTGGGCAAGTCTAGTAAGTTCTTTGTGCCTCAGTTTCTCTATTTGTGAAATGAAGATAATATTAGTACTTATCTCATAGGACTCCATTGGGGAGTTAAACACATTGATGTATGTAAAATTACTGGGGTTATCAGTATTTCAAGATGTCAGTAATGATGATAACAGCAGTGACAGCAACATTGGTGTGCACTTGCCACTGTGTTTTGCGTTGAACAAATCAAAACACCACAGCATACTTCCTCAAGAGAAGCTTCCAGTTTCACAGGGAGTCAGTGTAGACAGAGACAAGCCTTTTACAATATTCACGACCTAAACTAAAGAGGGAGAGTTCTTTTTACCTTCCTATTACATGTGGAACTTACCAGATATACCTGTACTTGTCATGTTAGCTATAAAATTTAAATTATTCTTCAGCACAGCAGTCATGATCTAGTGATCGCTTGTTGTGTGTGTATTAATACCATTTTTATGTTTTTGAGACATTTGAATAAATATTTCCCGTCAGTAGCAAGATAACTTTTTTCTAACTTATTGCTAGGGAATGAGTCAAGAACCCAATGAGTATATCAAATGAGTAAGAGTCACTACAGTTTGAGAGTGTAAGGTCTTTCCTAAGTGCTGAAGAAAAGAAAATTTTATTCTCTGCTTCCTTGAGGTTTTTGCTTGTAAAACAAGATGAGCATTTAGATAGAAAACAAAGCAAATTAATATTATCTGTCATTATTTGTAACTGAAGTGAGGGGGTAAATCAGTGAATGTTGCTAAAGGAGCAAGAATAGGAGTTCAGTATTTCAAAACTGAAATACAATTTGAGAGTTATGATTTGAGAAGTTATATTGTCCCAAGGAAATTTTCCAAAATAGCATCAAATCTAAAATATCAAACATGGCTTATTTTTAAGAGCATTAGGAAAGCTTTTTAAAATTCCAGGTCTCAGCTTACCTAATTGCAGTTTGCAGGAGTGAGGCCTGAGAATTTGTATTTTTAAAAAATACTACAAGGGATTCAAAATACTCATGGCAAGAATGTAGTTTATAATCTGGGCCAGCTTTATTTTTTATCCCTCTTTTTGAAGATCCACCTTATTGAAAAATAACAAATTTCATACATTTTTTTCCCTACATACATCTTTTTCCTGCCCATCTCCCTACGTCAGATAAAATGACCAGGCATTCTCATTCCCTACAAGACTTCGAGGAGGCACTGTGAGGTTGGGTGGGCTTCCGAAGCTAGCATTCCAGGGTCTCTTCCCAGAGCCCCATCGGGTTCACAACTGCAGAGCCCTCCTGGAGCCCGTGGGGATGGCTTCATAGAGAAGCATACACATACTCCAGTGTGTAGACAGGGACAGGAATGTCCTGCTGAAGCTACAACTATGGTTACCACTTCTCTTTGGCTGCAGACATCCTGTTCATTTGGTGGAGTTTGTAGAGAGAAGGGAACTGGCCAGGTCCTGTCTTGAGCCACAATAGCTATTAGATAAATGTAGGTTATATACTTTGGATAAATGACGAGCATTCATCTGAATGCCTCTTTAGGGTCATATTGCAAATATTTCTTGCATATCTTTAAATCAAAGAGATGTTTAAATTGAATGTTCTAAAATTAGAAGACAGTTCATGTGAATGAACTGCGTTCAGAATAGGAACATCTGTTTACATGTTCTTTAAATTGCAAATCTCATTCTACCAGTGAAGCATTTCGAGTGAACGCCATGTTTTGATATAATTGATCTTTAAATTTTATTTCAATTCAAGGCATAGTTCCTATTAATTTGCCCACTTGTCATTGCATGATTGTTACTTTTAAATATGTACGTTTTGTTCAGCTTTCCATCGTATTCCAGTAAGGACATACAGTTTATGAGGTGTATGCAGATCCTCTTTTCTAATAGCTGATTTTAAAGACACACACACACGTTTATGGGGGGACCTAAAATATTCTGGAATTTATTTAACAAAAAATTGTATATTCGTACATGTTTAAACTCCAGTCACCTTCAAAGTGCTCTCTGTTTGATACAATATACCTACTGAAATACTTTTTTCCAAATACGAGGTTTGAACTAGTCAATTTTGATGCCTTTTACTTCTTCTGCCAGTTTTTGTTTTACCTCTTTCAAATCAGCTAAAACGTTTCCCTTTGAGGACTTTTTTCGTCCAAAGAAACAAACAAACAAGTGTCTCCAATCAAGACTGGGTGACTAGGGAGGGTGGGGCACCGGGTCATGCAGTTTTTTGGCCAAAAACTGTTGTACACTCAACGTGGAATGGGTAGGTATGCCGGTAAGTCACCTATCATGAAATAGGCAAATATGTTGAAAGAATCTCCAAAAAAAAAAAAAATTTACTGAAGGCAGCTTCTTACAATGCTAGCTGGTACATGATGTTGATGGGTTCCTAGAACACTCACCTAGTAATGTGATACAAGGGGCCTGACGTCCGAAAAATAATTCCAATTTTGGGGGGATCCCCCCCTTGTATATGTTTGTATGCATATACTGGGGGTACCAAAAAAATGTATACACATTTTAAGCAATGTTATTTATGTACTACTTTTCAAAGTTGAATTACAGTAGCAATGGGTAGTATGACGTTTGCTCAAAAGATGGCATTAATCAAGTGAATGCTAGCACCACCATGCCACAGGCAGGATAGTCAAAGAAAATGGTAGAAGCACAGTTGTCCTTCAAGGAGCACTAGACCATTTTGAAGTGGTATTTGAAATTTGAGAATGGTATGAAAGTACAACAATGGAGTCACAGATATGCAACCGAACCTCCAACACACTTAGCAATTACATAGATTCGTGATAAGTTTTTTTTTTTTTTTTGAGTCAGAGTCTCATTCTATTGCCCAGGCTGAAGTGCAGTGGCATGCTCATGGCCACTGCAGCCTCAACCTGCTGGGCTCAGGAGATCCTTCCACCTCAGCCTTCCATTCCAAGTAGCTGGAACTACACCACGTGGGCCCAGCTAGTTTTTTATTTATTTATTGTAGAGATGAGGTCTCACCAAGTTGCCCAGGTAATCCTCTCTCCTCAACCTCCCAAAGTGCTGGGATTACAAACTAATCCTACTCTTTTATGAAGTCAAATTGAAGCCAAATTATCTCAAGGCTAGTATATTTCCTGCAGCTTCTTGATACCATGTTTTACCTTTAATTCTGTTTAATTCTGTTGCTAGACATAGAACATTCCATGATTTCAACCACCAAGCACCCAGCTCTCTGTATAATGCCACAACTTCCTTTCCCTGTGATTTTTGCTGATATACGTGTGTCTTTGTTTATTTAAATATTTTATACCACCTCAGTGGTTTATATGGTGCTGAAGTTTACCAGAATTTTTCTCAATGAACTGAACTGAGAAAAATCTTAAATTTTAGACTCCTTGGAGTCAGGTAGATATATAAAAAAAGAAAGAAGTGAGGCCAGGCACAGTGGCTCACTCCAGTAATACCAGAACTTTGAGAGGCTGAGGCAGGAGGATTGTATGAGTCCAGGAGGTCGAGACCAGCCGTGCAACATTGTGAGAACTCATCTCTACAGAAATAAAAAAAATTAGCTGGGCATGTTGGCACATTCCTGTAGTCCCAGCTACTCAGGAGTCTGAGGCAAGAATATCCCTTGACCCCAGGAGTTTGAGGCTGTGGTGAGCTGTGATCATGCCACTGCATTTCTAGCCTGGGTGACAGTGAGACTCTAACTCAAAAAAAGAAATGGGATTTGGAATGCAATTATTTAATTATGGAAATCTCAATGGGTTTATCATAAAAGAAGCAGCCACTATGTATTGATATAGCATTGGAAGAGCGGCTGGTAAGTTCATTTCAAAAGGTTAAGATAAACCTCTCATGAACAGCTAAACAAGGTATTTTGTTGTTGTTTGTTTCATTTTTCTTTTCATTAAACATGCCCTCCTGGGATAATCATCCTTTGTTTAGAAGTATGTGTCGCCATTTCCTGTGCATTTAAAACTAAGCCATTTCTACATAAGTGTATAAAGACTTTTCTGTCATTTCACTTTCTACTATTGTCCTGCGAGACCCAGACACATTCTGCTGTAAGCTGAGTATAAATGTCTCTTTATTTTTGACCCTAAATTATCAAACTTTCTGTTAAGTTTAGACATTTGGGAGAAGCACCAAGATATGAGATATACTGGCAAGGAATTTGTATGCAAAATGAAAGACCCAGAATTCCAGGTGACTATAAAATTGCAGAGCATGAAGAGAAAAGATAATTATCCCCCACGGGGCTTTTGACTTCCTTTGACATTTTAAAGTAGGAAGATTAGCTGCCTTTACAATAAACTATATCTGTCACCTCTGTGCATGAGGCATCCCCAGCCACCACCTGGGGTGGCTCAGAAGCATCCAGGTGTCCTGGAGTTGATGCCATTCATAAGAGCAGACTCATCAAGTCTATCAACATCTTAAGGTCATATGTCAGATTTTCATTTCGTGAACTTCTAGAAAGTAGGCATTTCTAGTATCCCGCCCTGGTTCAAACCTACTTTAAAGGGACATGGGAATTTATCAGTTTATTTGAATTTCTTGTAACTATTCTGAAGTGAGTTGGAACTCTTGGGCTCATCTCAACTCATTTCCCTGGGACATCCTTATTGGTTTCTAAAACCAGCCTAGAGTAGAGAAGTATATCACAAATTCATAATCATTGTATCATGAGTTCTGAGACTGTAATTGAATACAAAACATCTGGGGATTTATAATGATCCAGGGAAATGCCCCACAGTGCCCCCCAAGGAAACCTCAAGAAGTCATTTGGTGAGATAAGAAGAGATCACTGTTGGAGTGAGTCATCAAGAAAAGGATGAAGATTAAAGATATGAAGACTAAAGGATATATTGAAGAGCGAAAGCACCCTAGGAAGAATTTCATGATGAGAGAAAATGGAAGATAGAAGGAAATTATCAAATGAATATGGGGAGAAATTTCCCAAAACCAAAAATATAAATCTTGAGCTTGCAAAAGCTGTGTGAGTGTCCAGCTCCATGGATGAAAAAAGACCCACACTAAACACCATTATTGTAAAATTTCAACATGGGGATTACAGATCGTAAAACTTCCAGGAGTACACATTTTAGACAAATGATCAAAAGTAAATACAGCATAGTATTAATGTAATTATTGAAATGAGAAGTCAGTGAAGCAAAACTTTGTAAATTTTGGGGAATGATTTTTAATTTGAAATTCTAAACCAAGCCAAAATATTTCAGACATTCTCAAAACATGCCTCATTTTAACGTAATTATCCTCCATATACTTTTCTGAAAAAACTACTGGAGAATATACCCCAACAAGAAAAGGAATAAAACAAAAAAGATGAAGGTATAGTATTCAGGAATAGGAGATCCAACACAGAGAGAGATGACAGTTCTCAGGCTGACAGCAAAGATGTCCCAGGAAGACAGCAGTAATAAGTCTAGAGCAAACCATCAGTATTTCAGGTCTCTAGGAGAAAAAGAAAAAAAAAAAAAGAACCAATCAGTTCTCTGAAAGATTTGAGGGCATGTATAATTATGTAATAGAGAGTCGAAGGGTGTGAGGAAATTAATATACTAATGGAAACTAATAAAAAAATCTAACAGTTACTAAGTCTGGTGGGGAGAAGGAATGAGTTTTTTTAAAAAAAATAATGAAATCATGATACACTAGTTGATTCAAGAGTGAACAATATTTACTTAGAAATTAATAATGGCTACTATGAATATAGATTTAACCAAAAATCAAGAAGTAATTATAGAGGAGAAATGAGTTAAAAAGTATGTAAATATACTAAAAATTTTCAAGTGCTTTAATAGGAAGTTAATAGTTAATGCCTCAGATAGATTAATCAAGAGATAACAGAATAGATACATCATTTAACAAATTATTATAAATGTTGAAAAGAGACCCTGGAGAGACTGACAAGGTAGGAGGAGCAGGGAACAAAGATTTCTATTATTTTTATTATATGCCTTTTATCAGTCTTTACATGTAATATTTTGATGAGGTTAAAAAATAATGTAAAAACAAATGTAATTTGACTGTATGTTATAGACACTAGTAAAGTTAAGAAATATATTCAGCTTTCATCTTTACTAAAACCACCAAAATGCACATTGTATTCTAGGAACAGGAATTAATATGGTAATTTCATTTCTCTAGAGAAAAAAGGGAAAGAAGCATATTAGTTTCTTATTGCTTCTGTAGCAAATTACCACAAACCTATTGACTTAAAACAACACTGTTGTGAACTGAATTGTGTATTCCCAAAATTCATATGTTGAAGCCCTAATTCCCATATGATGGTATTTGGAGAACGGGCCTTTGGGAGGCCATTAGGTTTAGATGAGTTCAGGAGGTTGGGGCCCTGCCATGGGATTCATGCCCTTATAAGAAGAGGAAGAAATACCAGAACTCTTCCCCCATGCCCTGCTATGTGAGGACACAGTAGGAAGGCAGCCACTATCTACAAACCAGGAAAAGGATTCTCACTAGAAAGCGATCATGCTGTTACCATGATCTCAGAATTACAGGCTTTAGAGCTGTGAAAAAATAAATGTCTGTGTTTAAGCCACCCAGTGTAAGGTATTTTGTTATGGCAGCCCAAGCAGACTAAGACAAACACAAATTTATCATCTTACAGTTTGGGAAGTCAGAAGCCCAAATGAGTCTTGCAGGCTAAAATCAAGGTATCCAACAGAGGTGCATTCCTTCTAAAGGCTCTGGGGAATAATCTCTTTCCTTGTTTTTGCCAGCTTCTAGAGGCCACCTGCATTCCTTGACTTGTGGCCCCCTCCTATGTCCTCAAAGTTCATCCTCCATCCTATGCTTCTATCATACCTTCACCTTCTCTGCCTCCTCTGACCTTCTTGGCTCCCTCTGACAGCCCTGTGATGACATTGGGCCCACCTAGACAACCAGGATTATTCCCCCAACTCAGGATTCTTAGTCGCTTCTGCAAAGCCCCTTTTGCAATGTAATGTAACATATTCACTGATTAGGAGATTAGGACATAGATGTCTTTGGGAGACATTATTCGGCCTACCACAAGAGGTAAAGGGAGGCAGAAGCAGAACTTCCTTACACTGAATCCCAAAGTATCAGGATTATTGTCAGTGACTAGAAATTCGGATAAAACCACATGTTCTGTGTTACATTTGGAAATGAATGAAAATTCAAATTTAATGTTATAACTACTATAGAGAACATTGGTATCTTGGAAAATGTGGAAACTTCATGGAAAATTTGCCTTATGAAATTATTTCCCACAAGAAACTCAAACGTGCCAAAAGGAAAAAAAGCAAACACCCCCATTAAAAAATGGACAAAAGACATATTTATTTTGACACTTCTCAAAAGAAGATATATGGCAGCCAACAGACACATGAAAAAGTACTCAGCCTCACTAATCATCAGAGATATGCAAATCAAAACTACATTGAGAATACAACCTCTGTAGGAATGGCCATCATTAATAAAACAAACAACAACAGATGCTGACAGGGATGCGGGGAAAAAAAGGGAACACTTCTACATTGCTGGTGGGAATGCAAACTAGTTCAACCTCTATGGAAAACAGTGTGTCGATTTCTAAAAGAACTAGAAATTGACCTTCCATATGACCCAGCAATTCCCCTACTGGGAACATGCCCAGAGGAACTCAAAACATTCTACAAAAAAGATACCTGCACATGCATGTTTATTGTAGCATTATTCACAATAGCAAAAACATTGAACCAATGATGCTTCCCATCTAAACTGGACTGGATTTTAAAAAATGTTGTACACATGCACAGTGGAATATTACACAGCCATAAAGAAGGACAAACATAAACTTCACAGCCACTTGGATAGACTTAGAGTCTATCATACTCACTGATCTATCACAGAAACAAAGAACAGAGTATCACATATTCTCACTCATAAGCGGACCCTGAACATTTACCATAATATTATAAGAAAGGGATTGGCAGTAGTGAGATACTGCCAGGGTGGGGGTGGGAGGGAACACAACATCTGTAATGGTACCTGATCCCAAACAAAGTGGGGACCAAAGGGAGGCCCAAACTTTACCTGTACAATACCCACTTGTATACTTAATCTTGAATTGTGCCTTGCATCTTTAAAATAAAATATATTAGTCTTGTTAGCTTCCTCAGCCTCTTGTCTGCCTCTTCCCCTCTTTCCTCTGGCTCATGGCCAGGCTGAGCTGGGGGGCCACAGACTTCAACCAACCTGGAGCAAGGGGCCTCCTTCCCTGAGTCAGGGCAACCCCCAGTACATAACAGGCTGTAAAAGACTGAAAAGGAGGCTTTTGGAGCAAAAAGTCTGTGTTTACAGAATAGCAGAAAGGTATATGCCTGCAAACAAAGCAGCTTGTTACACTTAGGCCCCAATAAAAAATCTTCTAAGGCCTAATTAACAGTTTAGGTAGATATAAAAACATAATGAGAAAAATGATTAATTTGCAAAAAAAAAAAAAGGAAAAAGAAAGAAAGAAAGAAAAAATTGAAAAAGAGACCTTGATCAGGTCTGGCAGGTTGCTAACGCAGGCGCATGCCTACACGTGTGGTCTGCATGGTCGGGAGGGCCAGCCTAATGGCCTCCACACATGCCAATATTGTACCTCTGTATGTCGGAGCAGTTTTCAACTTGGCAGGAAGGGAGCTGTGCAGAAATTTGCGTAAGCCTGGATAATTATTTTATGCAAATTTTAAAAATAGAAATTATTTCCCTTAAAACAGGTAGATAAGCCAACCACAGTTAATAGTTTAGGTGCTGGAGCCGAACAACTGAGTTTAATAGGCAATTCTATCACTTTCTTTGTGAGTTTGGACAAGCTACTCAACCTCCCAAAATATGCCTCATTGGGTTGTGGTAAGGCTATCCCTAACACATTGATACACTGAAGGCATTTAATAAATGTGAGCTCCTATTTATCATCCTCCTCCTCATCATCATCATTATTATTACTAATTACTGGTTCATCTTCTTTTTGAGAAGAGTAGCTTGTCTGGTAATCTCTAAACCCTGAAGGTTTCTTCCTGAGCTGTCATACTGGAATGTGACCGTTTATGTTTGGATTTATCACCAAATGTGTAGGACTGATAAAATTGTTGACAGAAAGAAGTGAGGCTTTTAGGATGACCTTGAAAATGAAGGAAGCATTTCATTAAAAAATAAGAACTTCAGCAGCAATAAATGTAAAGCCATATACTTAAGAATGTATCTTTATGAATGCAAAATGAGGAAAAAATGATAAAATATACCAGAGTGGATCACAAATGATTAATGGTAGAAGCTAATAAACCTAAGTGTGATATTATTTAAACAGGAGTTATATCCCAGTCTTTTGAATGCTAATATAATACTAAACTATGTTATTAATAGTAAAAAAAAATTTTGTTCATTTCTATCTTATATAATAAACAATTTGATTAGCCTTTGTCCTGATTCTTGGGAAGGAGGTTAAATCCTTGGAATTTCCCAAATAATGGGAGTGTCTGTTAGTCACAGTGGGTCCTATATAGTTTTAGAGTGGAGGCTGGTCATGCAGGAGAGGGCAACCATGTACCCAGAGGGTTGGTGTTTTAAGCCACATGAGGTCAGCCCATCCTCTTGACCTTCAGGGAAGGGGTGGAGGCTGTAAATTGAGTTCAGCCATATGGCCAGCGATTTACTCAGACATGACTATGTTGTGAAACTTTAGTAAAACACTCTGGACATGATGCTCAGGGGGGCTTCCTGGTGGGTGAACACATGGTTCTAATAAGAGGGTGATGCCTCTTGAGCACATGGAAGCTTTGCCTTTGAAGCCCTCTCAGACTGTGCCCTGCTGTCCCTTCCTTTGGCTGGTCCTGAGTTGTACCCTTTGTAATAAAACTGTTGTTGTATGTGTAGTGCTTTCCTGAGTTCTGTGAGTCATTCTAGTACATTATCAAACCTGAAGGAGTCATGGGGACCCTTCGGTTTGTAGCTGTTTGGCAAGAAGTGAAAGTGAACTGGGGCACGTGTCAGAAGTGAGTGCTGTCTTGTTGAGGTTTGTGCCCTTTAATCTGTGGAGTCAGACACTAATTCCAGGTAGGTAGCATCAGATTGTAGCATTGCATTAATGCATTGAGGGAAATGAAAGATGTCCAGAAATCTAAAACAATTACGTTTAATTTACAGTTTTTTTGAGTCAGAGTCTCATTCTGTCATCCAGGCTGCAGTATAGTGGCATGATCACGGCAATCACAGTTTATGGCAGCCTTGACCTTCTGGGCTCAGGTGATCCTTCCACCTCAGCATCCCAAGTAGCTGAGATGACAGGCATGTGGCACCACACCTGGCTATCTTTTTATTTTCATTTTTGTAGAGACAAGGTTTCACTATATTGCTCAGGCTGGTCTCATACTCCTGGGCTCTAGCAATCCATCCACCTCAGTCTCCGAAAGTGCTGGGATTACAGGCATGAGCCACAGCATCTGGCCTAGATTTTAATTAAGATCAAACGGTTTTTGAAAGAGTTAAAAATTATTTGACCTAAAATGTACAGTGCTAAGTGCTATTAACAGCATTTGAGTCACATTCCAGCATTTGAGGAACTTGGATACTTCTTATGAACTAGATTGAAGATTGGCCCTAAATCAGAAGTCTGTAAAAGACAAACTCTTATTCTTCTTTGAAGTAATGAAGCCATTATCTGCAAGCCTTATTGTTATGCCCTCCCTCCGTGGCCAGTTAAATATTGGAAACTGCTTCTTTCTTCTTCTACCATTTCCAATCAGACCTTCTCAGGCACTTCTGCCAAGAAACCCTAGTACAGTCACACCATACCTGTAGATAGACTTGCCCATACCTCTCACAAACCAACGAAACAGCTCTCATGAGACCATTCATGTGCTTCTCCCTCCCCTCCCCTCCTTGCTAATTTTGAAGACACTGAAGAACTCAGTGAAGTACACAGTATACATAAGGCATTCTTTATCTGTGTAATTCCATGTAGGTCTTTTGAGCCTGTGCATTCCTCCACCTCTTTAGTCTGAACTCTGGATCGCCCTCCTGACTGTGGCCTTGGTCAGCTTCCAGTCTTTGCCTTCATCTCCCTTACTTGTGACTCATGATTTCCTCTCTATGCCTGCTCCTGGCTTCCTTACCAGCCTTTCCCCATTGCCTGTTCTAATCTCTGTAGGTTAGTATTCCAATTTGACATCTGGGCGACTGAGACCAAGGGCAAGTGACCTGCCAAGACTCTACAGTGAGCAGTGGCAGGCCTGGGCTCCCTGCCTGCCTGCCTCTGCCGCCTTCCCTCCACTCTCCCATCCCCCTCCCCTAGCTGTGCTTCCTTACCAGGTAGAGATTCACATTTCAGTCCCAAGCACAATCCACTCTGCAAAACGATGCATCAGCTGCCAAGACCTTGGATTAGGAAGTTTACAAAAGTGTGTGTGTTCCACAAAAAAATATTCTGAACAAAATCCCCTTTCCTCTTTATTCGCTCATTTCAGGCAGTTTAAGAAATTTATGTCAGGATTATTTCTACTCTAGAGTCTAAATTCTCTCTTTGGTATCCAGGAAAATGCCTCTACACCTTTTCCACATTAAAAATATTTCAAGTATCCAGAGTTTTCCCTCCTCCTTTTTTGTGTATTTGGATAAAGATAATTTATATACAAGTTCTATTGCAAAAAAAAATCAAACCAATAAATGTTAAAAGTAAACACAAACAACTTAAATCCAAAGGAACATCCCATACTGCCTTTTTCCTTACTGTAAGTGAAATCCCTGTTAATGGCAGCCAGAACTGCACACCAGTAGAGAATGGGGCCTCTCGTGTTCTGAGATGGACTTATCACATGTTTAGCAGCCGGGATTTATGTGGAGACTCATTCCATAAAACAGCAGTGGCAGCCACCTCCTGCTGTAGTGCACTTGGAGGTACAGTACCTGAACTTTTCCAGTCCTAGCTGGTCCTTTATACTTTGTTTTATGTCTTTCTAATTTTTCTGACTGTTCTTGACATTTTCTGACCTCACAGTACTTTTATTATTATTTTTATTGCTACTATAACAATGATAACTTAAGGATGTGATTGATATGATGGCAACTTAGCCAAGGGGGAGATGTAGGCATATGCTAAAAACATGCAGTAAATGTTCAGATCTATTAGCCTTTCACTTTTATAAAAGTGGGAAACTTTGTTTTTGTTTTGACACAGTTGAGTTTGGAGAGTTATGAATAACTACAGGATTGTATTTGCTGATGGGCTCATTGCTGTGAGTGCATAAGCTGGTAGAATAATGGGAGACGTCTCAGTGTATCTGAATTAGCCATACATCGCACATGACAGTCAGTTCACTCAATTTCACTGTATTTTTTGAGTAATTAGTAGCCATTCTCTTGTTCTTTTATCTTTCCTGGTGTAATTATAATTTTCAACTTATTATAATGATAAGAGTGCCACAAATTTTTGACACATTTCCTTAATTGTAATAATTTCAATATGTAACTGTCTTATTTGGGAGATGTCAAACCTTTTGCTCTGAAAACAAAAGCCAGTCTCCTTGGAGGGTGGATAGCATTGCTCTAAGCTTCTGGGCCCAAAGGCTGTTGGCCTCTGCTGTGCTCAGTCCATAGGGAGAAGATGGCCATTGCCCATGCCAGGCAGTGTCTGAGCAGTCAGTTGCACCCTTGCCAACAGGTAAGGGCCAGAATTTTTTCCTTTCAACCCCAGTGTGTGTCCATGAGCCTGGAGGCTGTGTCCCCCTCCTGTGCTCCTGCTCATGAAGCCTCTACTGTGCTTGCTGTGGCTGTGTGACTGGATCGATCTCTTGAGTCTTTGCATTCCACTCCCAGAGACTAGAGACCTGCCATTCTCCTAGTTTGCCAGACTTGGGTTATTATTGGTGCCCACCCACAATGGACTCTGCTTCCTGTGCTCCTCTTCCTCAGCCTGGACTCTAGATAAACTAGATGCTTTTTGCTGAGGCATTGCCATTTCTGTCTTTCTGAATCATAGTTAGCTACATCATTGGTAGCTGTGATTTAATTAATTTCGGTGAACTGAATTGAAATGTATTGTTGCTTCATTTACCATCTTGATGGAATTATTAAAAATAACATTACCCTGTACATGATAGATTATCTGACCTTAAGCATCACTAGAAAAACTTTCCAAGACCTTCACAGTCTCCAGATTTTCAGACAGCACTGTAACATCATGCTGGAATAGTAGCATACTGGTTTTAGGTGAATGATTTCCTTTATCACTGTCATAATTAACACCTCTCTCTTTATCTAACATTTCAAGGTTCTGACTGAGAACCATCTCTGCTAGACTCTCTTCTTCAGCACTTGCTTTTGTCTTTATTTCCAAGGTTGTTTTTCACAAAGGGGATACCATCTCTTCTTGGGAGTAAGTGGGTACCAAATGGTGAGCAGAGAGCAGAGCTCTTTTGAAACTCACAGAGGTGTTCAGCTTGGCCAAGTCACTGTAGCAGATTGTGGTTCTAAAAATGGCCACAGCCATATTTGCAGTCCCATATACTCTTCCAGAATGTTGCCCCCCCTCCCTGCCAGTCGGGAGGTGGAGCCTCTTACCCCTGTCTTGGACATTGGTGGCGGGTAATGTCATAGTTACCTCATGAGGAGAGTGTGACAGAGCTGGGGCTGAGGCAGGTCACGGCAGGTGACACAGTCACACCTGACTTGGTCTCGTGAGATCCAGTCGCTGTGCTGTGAGGGAGGCTGAGGGAGCCCATGTGGACAGGGCTATGTGGAAGGATCTGTGGCTCATAGCCTGCAGTCAGTATTGACCTCCAGACAGAGGAATGGACTGCCTTTCCTATGAGTCTGACCACCAGCCTTGGCATCTTCCAGCCCAAGGCCCAGACAACAGCTCTGTCCAAATACCAACCCAGCCTGAGCCCACGGGTTTGAGACCTGCCTGGGCAACTTGGCGAAACCTCATCTCTACAATAAGTCAAAAATTAGCCAGGCGTGGTAGCGCACGCCTGTAATTCCAGCTACTTGGAAGGCTGAGGTGGAAGGATTGCCGGAGCCCAGCAGGTCGAGGCTGCGGTGGCTGGGAGTGGCCACTGCACTCCAGTCTGGGCGATGGAGTGAGACTCCAACTCAAACAAAATAAAAAAATAAAACAAAAACAAATACAGCCCAAAGAATTTATGACCATAAAAAATGATTGTTTTAGGCTACTAAGTTTTGGAAAAATTTGTGCTTGCTACTTTAGAGTTTTCCTTAACTTACCATCAGTAGCTCCTTTTTTTTTTTCCGTTTTTACACTCCATGCTGAAGATGTATTAAGAGGACAAATAAAAACATGTTTTAATTTTGCTTCTCAATTATTAATCATCTGGATTTGCTATAGCCAAACAAAGAGCTTCATGACTTATATCCCTAACCCTGTTTGGCTAATATAACTCTCTGCTAGAAAATAATGGGAACTTCTTAGGACTTTGAGATATTGCTAAAGCTTTATCCAGCACAGTTTACATTGACTCTTGCCTTATTGGACTAAAAACCTGTCCTTTATGCTTTTTTAGAGGAAAATGCATATTATAACACCAATTATTTCTATATCAAAACTATTCTGAAAAATTCTGTACGTAACTGTTTATTTCTGTATGCTTTCTAAATACGTTCAAGATAGATTTTTACTGTTTTAATTGTGCAATTTTAATTGCTGTTGTGCCACAGCAATTCGTTATTCACATCTGCAAAGGCATGTCCGTAATAGATCAGAAAATGAAATCAGTCTACTTCATAGGTAAGCAAAGGAAGCTTGGCCACTAGGTGGTCAATCTTAATCTGGCATCACATCCAAAAGAAGCATGTGGTGTTATGATATAGATCATTGTTTTCGTCTATGGTTCCTGGCACATAATTTCCATAGCCCTTGTTATACTCTTTTGTTATAATGTTGTGGCACTTTAGGCCTCAGGGGCAGGCCTCAGAAACAGAATCTCTGATCTTCTCCTGCCCTCCTTTCGCCTGCCCCAAGGCAGGAATCTAATCTGCCTTCTGATTGTGGCTCTTAAGACCCTCCCCAGAGAGGGGTCCCTCCCTATACTCTGGGGGACAATACTGATGGCATGAAACGTCCATAAAAACCCAAGAGAACTGTGTTTGGGAGCTTCCAGAGAGCTGAGCACATGGAGGTTCCTGGAGTGTGGCTCCAGGACAGGCATGGGAGCTCTTCACCCCTCCTGCATACCTCACCCTATACATCTTCATCTGTATCCTTTATTATAATAAGCTGGTAAACGTGTTTACCTGAATTCTGTGGGCCTCTCCTGCAAATTAATCGAACCCAGAGAGAGAGTCATGGGAACCCCAACTTGAAGCTGGTCAGCAGAAATTCCAGAGAGGACTGGCAACTGAGTTGGGGGGCAGTATTGGGGACTGAGCTCTCAACCTGTGGGTTCAGACACTGTCTTTGGGTAGATGGTGTTGGAATTGAATTGGAGGACACCCAGCTGCTGTCTGCTATTTGGTGGTGGAGAGAAACCCCCACATCTGATCACCAAAGTCTTCTGTATTAATGATTGTTGTGTTGTGACAGCAGAGGGAAAGACATGGTTTGGGAGCACTTACCCTAAAAAGCATAAACACGGCTTCATAGAAACATGAAAATGTGGTTTTATTATTTTCTATATTATCTATAAGTGGTGGCAAAATGGTGTCAGTCACATGATACAGAGCAGTGAGTCCAAATGTCCCTCTTTGCCAACCATCTCCCCAGATGCCTCTCAGTCACAGACTGTGCTCTGACATTTCAGCTAGAGCCGCCATCTCCTGTCTCCCCTCTAGCCCTGGCCTCTGCTAGCCTTCTAGCACCAGGTGGTCCTAGGATCAGGCAAACTGAACATTTAGGCAGGGAAAGGGGAGAGAGGTTTTTGAAGACATACAGATTAACTGTTCTGGTCTTGATATGTGTCACTGTGCTCAGAAAAGTTTGTAATGGACAATTATAAATAGCCTACCTATAGCATACAAAATATAATTTTTATTACAAAAGATTTAACTTCCTAAATTTTTGCTGTTAGAGCCTTAACTAAAGTTGAGAAGTTTTCATGGTTTTGTTTTTTCAGATTGGCCCTTCTAACAACCTACCAAGTTATCACAAATCCAGGGCTGGCATAAGCCCAGGGGAAAGAGCAGGGCTTCATAAATCATCCAAACACACCTTAACATCTTAACATTTTTCTGTCACTTAGTACCAAAGAGCCTTGTGGTCTTTTAGTGTATGTATTTGAAGCTTATTACTGTGAATAAATAAGCCTCATTGTCAGATAATTCATAATGTTTTCAGATTTCTCTCTCCCTTATATTTTCAGTAGTAATAAAATTGCCACCTCTTAAAATGGTAAGATTGTATTTATTCTAGCAGCATTATCATTACCTGTGTAAAACATCTTGACTTCTCTTAAGGAAAAAGGAAAAGTTAAGTTTATCCAAATGCATTTTATTAGTTCAATTCACAAACTTTATTCATATTTTGTATTCCAATTCTTTTGAAGGTGTAGATCCTGACTTTGATATTGATTGAACCAGGCTTTAGGGATTCAGTGGTCAACAAAGTGCCATACTACTCAGAGGATGTACAGACTTATGGGGCACACCCAAGTAAATAGGTGATTAAAATATCAGAGTTCAGTAAGAGTTGCACTAGCACCCCTTGCAACCTCAGGAGCAAGACTTCCCAAAGGAAGGGCATTAGGATGCATTGAATGATCAAAACCTACTTGAAGTTTACTGTTAAATAACTTGTTCAGAATCTAGCTCCCCAGTTACTCCTCCAATTCAGCCAATTTCTTAACCTTTCTGATCCTTTCTTAACAGAGAAATAATAATACCTCCTTTGTAGCATCGTTCTGAGAATTAGACAGTTCTATTTCAAACCCATTATAGACATTTAGGAAAATTATTTTTATAAGTGTTTTATTTCATTTTGATCTACATTGCCATTTCACCCTTATTTATTCATTCCTAACAACTCCTAGCATTTGCCTTTGCCAAGATCAAGTTATAATCAGTAAGCTCTAAGAATCAGACATTTAGCCATGAGGCATTTCTGTTCAAAGTGTCTTTATAAAGCACATTCATCCTCCTATGTGTGATATGAAGTTTGTGTTTGATGATGATCCCATTTGCTCTAACTTCAGGTTTTTATTGGTCCTGACAAAGTTGGTCTTAAGACTTGAACTTGAAAAATATTATTAGAGGATTAAGATTTTGGAGCTTTTTGTGGCCTCTGGATAGATAATTTTTAAAAAGTGGTCTATTTGTCCTTCCTCAAGATAAATAATAGAATGAATGTTCACAAAGCTTAAATTGCTGATTAGTGTGTTTGATTATAGCATCTGAAAACAGTGACTCTTAAAACACACCTAGAGATAGGTGTATTGGTTTGGGTATTTTTATTTGTCCTTCTTGCTTTTTTTTTTTTTTTATTTTTTTTAGGAGTTGGAGTCTCACTCTGTCGCCCAGACTGGAGTGCAGTGGCCACTCCCGGCCACCGCAGCCTCAACTTGCTGGGCTACGGCGATCCTTCTGTCTCAGCCTTCCAAGTAGCCAGAATTACAGGCATGCGCTGCCACGCTCGGCTGATTTTTTGATTTATTGTAGAGATGAGGTCTTGCTGCCCAGGTGGGTCTCGAACCCGCGGGCTCAGGCAATCCACTCACCTCAGCCTCCCAAAGGCGTGGGATTATAGGCTGAGCCACCGAGCCGGCTCCCTTCTTGCTTTTTAAATGCACGTAACTGGGTCTTTTGCTAGACATTTCTTTTGAGCTAAGTTGGTGTAAGGAAGTAAATGAAAGAATTGGACCAAATTCTGTGAGTCTAGACTAAACTGGGCCAAATTCTCTTTCCCCCATGCAGTTTCAATAGAATTCCATTGAATTAATTTTACTCATAATAAAATCAGTTGTATTTCAAGCCTGCTCAAGACTCTCAGATCCTTTTGATCCAAGCACAACAGACTGTTGCTGTGCAGTATGTTGAACTTGGCGGCAAGGTGTAGAGACTGGGATTTGTGTTTGAAGTTAGCCCACTTTACCCCTGCTCATCAATATTTCAGGACAGCTGGGATTCTCTGAAAATCAGCTTTAAAAAAAAAAAAAAGTTGGTTTGAGAGGATTGCACCACTCCTAAATTATTATTCCCGTAATATTATAAAATTGTAAAAAGGGCTCCGGACCATTAAGAATATTGGAATCTGGTGACTCACCTTTCAGTACTAAGTTGAAAGGAAAGGAAGTTCTGAACAGCAGGGCTCATTCCAGAGGATATTCGCAGTGGGATGTTATTTTCCCGACTGATAATTCAGGGAACTCAAGTCCACAAGGAAGAGCCACCCCCCCACTCTAGGAAAGGGCCTCAGCTTGAGAGTGCGGCTGGCAGGGGACAGCAGAAGGAACTAGGCCCAAAAGCTCAGACTTCTCACTCAGCACTCAAGCCCCCCCAGCCCAGTGAGAGGGAAGCAGGCAGAAGGCTAAGCAGAGTCAAAGTGACACAATTCCAGAAACCCATGCCAGAGAGAGTAAGCAGCAACAGGTCCGGCGCTGGGCAGCAGGTCTGTGTATATAGGTGAGGACCACCAGCAGCAGCAGGAACAGAGCCTGTCTGAGCTCTGTCCTGCACCAGGCACCTGAGTCAGCAGCAGGGATGTCTGGAGGAAGAACCACAAAGGCAGGGAGCAGGCAGGGCTGGAGAAACTCCTTCTCTATGCCTGCCCTGGTCCCCTGAAACACGAGGCTGTTTTCCTACTGTTGGTTGGCAAAGAGCTTTTTCTAACCAGTTGTGTGCTTTTTTCGATTACTGTGGCTTGTAGGTCATGTGACTTCTCATTTAATGCATGACTGTAAATTTGGTGATTTTACAGCACAGATCAGTGTTTATCCAATTGCAACAGTTACAGAGAAAAACTTGCTCCCCACACATAATTCTTCAAACTCACTGTATTCAGAATAAGATGTGAAAGCAAAAGAAAAAGGAGAATCTGGTTGTAGTTGTTAAAATTTAAAGTTTGATTCCTTGATATGATAGTTATATATTTATACCTTAAAAAGAAAGACATAGAGAAGCGATACTGTGTCATAATGCCTACCCCACATCAGGTCTTTTCAGGGCTTTGTGTTTGTGAATGTCATGTTACAGCTGAGGCTCTCTGATTCCATGGAATCACCACCTTGGTATATAATAATGCAAAACAAGATGGCAAGGTCCTTTTCAGTGACAGCCGATGAAGCACATGGACTCCATGGTGGCATGAGTGAGACCCGAAGCTTTGGTGTGGCAGTGGGCTGTTTTGTGTCAACAGGAACTGCACTCAGACTGAGGGCTGGCAGAACAGCATAGGCAGCTAACTCCAGGCTGGGCATGCAGTGGCCCAGCGCCTGTCAGACAACAGGTGAGAAGCCTTGGAGCTGAGAGAAGGAAAGGGTTTATGACTGACCACACAGGCCCCTGGGCATGGGCCAGAGAGTGGAGACCTTTCTATGCTTCTTTCTCATAGGCCAACAGAAACACTCCCTAGAAGCTACAGGGCCACCCTTGCCACTGTAGGAGCTACCTATAATAACAGCAGTAGCTGCCATTTACCAAATATATTGTTTGTCTCCTACCATGCTAAGTACTATTGTATAATCCCAACCAGAAGCTATGGTGTTATTAGCACTGTCACTGTTTTACAGATAAGAAGACAAGGACTCATAGAAGTGATCTGCCTGAAGTCACACATTTCCAAAAGATTAGAAATCATTATTTAAAACACAGAGCTTTTACTCATGTATCAAATGCAGTTACCAAAACATATCTCTTCATATGTACTAGCAGGCTGTGAGTAAAGGAGTGTGTTAAGTGTGCTCCACTCTTTTGCACTTGGCATCTGTCCCCAGATCCTCACAGGGTATGCTCGTGTGTGACTCCTGGCCTGAGGGAGCTGTTGGATAGGATGTGTTCTCAGAAGACTGAACTATAGATTGGATCACACTGTGCCCATGTGGCCTGGCGTTAACTGAGGCAGGACTCGGGAAGGCCTCTTCTCTCCAGCAGCCTTGGTGCCCGCCTGACTGGGCAGCTGTTCACTGCATTACGCCTGGCATGGCAGTCCTGGGGCTGACTTTTGCTCAGGGTTCTGAGAAGTTAACATGCAGGTACTTTCTTTAATTAAATCTGTGGTCCTCAAAAAATTAAGAAATGGAATTTGATCAGCGGTGTTTTTCTTTTACCTGTCAGAGAGACAGATTGGCACACAGAATTGGGTGACACTTGTCCAACTACTTACACTGTTCTCAGGAGAGGATGGGAACCAAAAGAGCATTTTCAAGATGTTCATTTTTACATAGACATGTACTCATGGAGTCAGATGCATTGTCTCTTACTGGAAAATTATGGGCTTGGTCAAAAACTTTCCTACCAGAGTCCTCAATTCTAGAAGCTTCTCAAGTGGTCATGTTTCCACTCAGTAGTAAAAGTTACTTTCATCTTTGGTCACTCTTGGAGAGGTTGGAGGCAGTGGAACCTAGGCAGAGTCCCAGGCTGTCGATTCACTTGATCTGTGACCTTGGGCCTCGGTGAATTCACTGGGAAGCCATGGGAGCACTTACAGCTCCAGAAGCCTGTGATTACCCTTGGTCAGGAGGCTGTGTCTCAGGACTGGACTAGAAGGGTGAGAACTGGGCTAGGAGTTGAGAGATGTACCTCTGAAGTTTGCCAGCGAGTAGAAACTTGGTATTGGATCGAAAGCGCCCAGCATGACCCCAAGAGAGAGCTGCTGGAGAAAGGCTGTCACTGCACCCAGAGCAAAGTGGAGGGTGGTGACCATGTCTAGTCTAATTTGTACTCAGATTGTGGTACTTTTCCCTTGAGAGCCCCCACGAGCACTTTTCACTCCTATCTTGGCCAAGGCTGGTCTAGGGAACAGCCTGGGAGGCTGTGCCAGCCCCTTGAGGTGACGGGACAGGCCTTTGAAGGGCCAGGCACAGCAATAAGAAACCTGAACCAGGAGGGCAGCAGGGGTGTAGGGGCTGGAAAACATTTTCAGGCATTTTTCTGCCATAAAAGAAAAAACAAGAAAATCCAAGGGCCAAGTTCTGACTGCGGAGCTGGTACAGTCCTGGCCCACACTGGTCAGGCCGCTGCTGTCGACGCGCTTTGAGGTCTGAGCTGCAAGCGTCAGCAGGCTTTTTCCTGGCTGGCAGGAAGGGAAAGTTCCCTCCAGTGACAGACAAAAATAATGGATTTGGGGCAAGTCTAGGCCTTCAGGGGTTATAGTGAAAATTAATGGAGGGCCACGTTAACTAATGTTACTCTAATCCTGCAGTTTGGGACATTGGGCTTAATTTCTGTTTTATGGCATGTTTTACAAACTAACCTATTTTAGATGTTGGAACACTCCAGGCTGGAGTAAGTTCCAGGTCAGGAAATCTGCCCCTCCTCTTGAATTCTGCAGCTTCTCAGCGATTCCTCAGTGTGGTGCCTGCTGTTCCCCTCGTCTGCTATCTCCATGGAACCCTTAGCATCGATTCATTTATCTTTCAGGTGTTATAATAATTGACTTCAATCAGTATTCCATTATCTTAAACAGGCAATTATCTACATTGTCACTTTTGCATTTGCTCTTTTGACCTAGGGGTCACAGAGGCCCTAGTGTAACAGAATCCAGCAAAATTATTCCCTACCTGTCATATAAATAGTCATCCCAGCAAAATGAGACCCAAGGGGGCTTTTCGTGAGGTGTTGAGAAGGCCAGTCTAACTCGATCCTTTATTCAGCCCTTTAAGGAATGCAGTACTGTTTTGGCACTCTATCAAAATAAAACAAAGTTCCATTTTTCAGCTTCTTTTTTTAACCATGCACCCCTGAGCTTACAAATGCTTCTTTGTGGCCCTCTTTATTGAAATTTCCATTCAGCTCTTCCATCTGTTAGCTGTGTTTACCTCTATTTCTAGGGAAAGAATTCAGCATTTCACCTTTATTTAGGGTGTAAGGTCATAAAACTGTCTGGATTATTTCAGCTACATTTATACCAAGCTTAATATTGCTTCTTTAACAGGTTTAAAGCTTTTAATTCCCTAGGTCATTATTCATGGTGAGCCGTCTGATGAGAATTTGTGTTTTATATTGAAGAAGGCATTATTTTGTATCCTCTTACTGTCTTCTATCCCCTAAAGAAGGTGTTCCACAAATATGAATTTCATTCACAGAACATCTAATTAAGCTCCAGCTCTGTCCCCCACACATGGCTGCTGAATGCATAGTGTTGCATTTCAGGAGCAGTGACTTGCTCAAATTCCTCTTCTTCCTAGAAATATTAATGTCATTATGATCTTGGAAAACTCATATAAAGAATGATGGTGTAACACACGCTGTGGAAGTGGAGTCTCCCTGATGGAACTGGTATGTGTACATATGTGTGTATTTTTTTTTTTTTTTTTTGAGTTGGAGTCTCACTCTGTCACCCAGACTGGAGTGCAGTGGCCGTTCCCGGCCACTGCAACCTCGACCTGCTGGGCTCCAGCCATCCTTCCGCTCAGTCTTCCAAGTAGCTGGAACTATAGGCTTGCGCTATCACGTCCGGCTTAATTTTTTTGATTTATTGTAGAGATGAGGTCTCACCAAGTTGCCCAGGTGGGTCTCGAACCCGCGGGCTCAGGCAATCCACTCACCTCAGCCTCCCAAAGTGCGGGATTACAGGCTAAGCCACCGAGCCCAGCTGTGTGTATTTTTTTTTAATTTCTCAAAACAAAGTAACTTTGGCCTTCAGCAATAAAATTGGAAGTATATCGAGAAGAAATATAGAAACAATAAAAATACAGATTGTTTTTCTTTCTAGAATTGCCACATTAAAAAGAAGGTTTTGCATATCTTCCAGAGAGCCATGAACTTTAAGAACGTACTTGGGAAAAGTAGAACTAACGTTGCCTTTGACATGGACAGGATGACTAGGCTAAGCAGGAGTTGTACAATGTTAGCCCCACATTATGTCTTCCCTTCATTTTTTCTGCCACCTTACTGGTGCAAGACAGCCTATTTCATGTTGGGGTAAGGATTATCGAAAATGCCATGTGATGCTTGGCACATGGTAGGCATTCACCAGTGAGGGACTTCATTATCATTATGCCAGATTTTCCAGGGTAAAAGGTGCCTAGAATTAGTGTCTAAAGTCATTTGTTTTCACACCCATGATTGTCTGACACCTCGTCTATCATCTGGAACCCATTGCCAGATCACTGCCTACAAATGTTCTTGTTGTTACTTCCATTAGTTGATGAGATTTGGGCCATGTCCCCCCATGGCAGATCTTGATGGAGGAGAGTGTCAGTATTTACCCATGTGTCTGCTTGTTTCCAGTGTAACGGTCTTTCAGGGCAGGCAGGTATAGTGCCCAGATAGAAAGGTGCCAAAGCAATGCAGGCTTCCATTCCGTGGAAGTATGAAGCAGAGCCTGAGATTCCACTTGCTTCACTCTCAGGTGATGCCACAGACCATTCTTTTAGTAGCAAGGATGTAAGATTCCACTAATTCCATGTGGTGCATAGAACTTCATAACAACAGGAGTGCCTTAGATGTAAGAGGAGATTCTATGTATTTTAGCCATAATTTGTTTAGAGAGAGACAACTTTCCCATGACTTTCCAAACTCAAAGGAAATAGAGAAATGGTATTTATTTGCTGCCCTCCATAACTGGTTAAGACAGGTCTGTGTCTTCTTGATAATGGTATGTCTTCAGCTCCACATTCTGGATGGTCACAGCTTTCAGTGCACAGATTGATGCAGGTTCTGAGTCCCAGAGTCCAGCTGGCTCACTTTCAGGCTCGTGGGTTGTCCCATGGCAGCAGCAGTGCAGAGGCCTGTGCAAGCATTGCATGGGGGAACAGGATGCATACTGTATTGCTCAGTCAATGATGACCATACAACCCCATGTACCTCCTGGCTCCCGTTTGTTATTTCTTAATAATAAACTTTTCTTTATTATTTGGAAAATAATAAATGTTCTTTTTAGAAAATTTAGAAAAGTTGAAGAAAAAATAACCATCACTTAAAGACAGCCATTTATGGCTCATGTTTTTGGAAATTATTGGATAATTTCTCTGTGTTCTAAAAACAACATTCTGAACTACAAGCCACATAAGTTTCTAGGAAAAAGTTCATCTCATTTCACAGGAACATGGAGAATACCTGGAATATCTGACAAACTGCTGTCTGTTCTTTGTCCACAGATTCATGGAGTGAGGTATCAGGCGACCAACCACAAATCTTTCTGTATACACAGGCTTCAAAGTGATGTATGTTGACCCCTGCTAAACTTGAGGTCAAGGAAGCATCAAAGTTTAGTGTGTTGAAGCACCTCATGTTTAGTGTGGGTGCCATTCTTTTTTTTACTTTTAGGTTTTCAAACGAAGTTTATTAGAGAAAGAAAAGAGATAAGAAAGGAAGACATGCCAGAGCTGGTATGGGCAAAATAAACCACCAGGTGCCATTCTTAACAGACACCTTCAATTTGTATATGGTGATAATTTTCTAGCAAGTGGTAGTAAAGCATTTTATTGTAACAGTCAACATATTAATACAATTTTTTAACAGAGTGAAGGGGAAAGGCATCTTTTTCTAATGCATACAAAGATGCCTTTTGAGGTGGTCACCGCCCTGTATAAATGGCGATGGTTGTATAGGGATTGTCTTAACATTTGGATAGTCTTGGCCCTTTGGGTATCTCCAACAACTATGCTGATAGATATGAGATTACAACACAAGAAGATGGGAGCATAGAGATGGGTTGTAGTTCTTACCAAGTTTACCCATAAAACTTCCCACCCTCAGTGGGGCAAACACTTGCTCGCAGAATTTACCAGTTCTTCTCAGGAAGACTTGGCATTTCTTTTTTTTTTTTTTTTTTTGAAAGCAGGATTTATTGAGAGGACAGAAAAGCTTCCACAGTGGGGAGGGATCCAAAGGGGTTACCCAGACTTGGCATTTCTAAAGAAACTCACTCCTGGGTCTGAGTTGCTTTATTATTATTTTTCTTAACAATCATATTAGACGTTATGGATTTTGACTTATTAGTTGCCTCTAACATTTGTCAGTCAGCCTGGCTTTTCCTCTGATACTCACCTTCAGTGCTCTGAAACTTAGTTCCCTTTCCTCAATCTAAAAACTCCTAAGGTCTTCTGGTCCTCTACAATTATATGCATCACTGATTCAATTGAAGTGGCAGGTAAAGATAACTGAGATAGAATCTAGAAACTGTGATAGAATATGAAAATGTGTTTCTTTAGACGCACAAAGGAGGACTTTGGAAGCTATGTTTTCTTTAGTTTAAGTCAAGTCATTTCCACCCTGACATGAGTTAGCATGACTTTCTGAACCAGAACTTGCTGCACATATGTTTTCAATGTGACCACAGCCTGAAACATCTTTCCTAGATATTTGGTAAGACAGGAGGACAGAGTGTATGCATCTGTGTGTATTTGTCTGTGTCTGCACATTTATACACAGTCATCATTTGGGGATGCTGATGGGCCCTAATCCACTTTAATAAGGTAGTGAAAGATTGCATCATATTTTGTTTCACAAATTATGAAAACTATCAGCAGTTGTGAGGAAATAGCCCTCATAATTCGTCTGAGAGCTGCCTCTCTTCCTTGTGGGATATACTCTATATCTCATATCAACTCCTTGCTGAGTGTCCTCCGCAGATGCAGAACGATCATATGACAGATGCTGTGAAACAAGGATGTCATTTCCACAGTGGGGGAGGGGAGGCCTATGATGTGTGAGTGATGAGGCACAAGTGAGTTAAGAAGACAGTGTATCTCTCTACACCAGATAATATACTGTCCTTTATGCTGCAGCTACATTCATATTCACAGTACAGCTATACGAAGAGATGAGGGAAGGAGAATTCTCATAGTTTTGATGCATTTGTTTATAACGTCTTTCCTCTGATGTATTCAGTGCTCTTTGGGAATTTTGCAAGAAGCAACAATAGCCATGGCCTTCTTTCAAAACTTTCTTTAGTTAATTTTTTAATGTGTCAACCTAATGTTGATTTCAAATAGTTTTAATCATTTCTGTGCTTTAACTTGAAGCTACTACTCAAAATTGCATATTAGTTCTCATTTTTCAAAAATGTACAATGTATAGTGGTTTGAACTTTTGACCCAATAATAAGTGTTTGAAGTCTGAGATACACATAAACTGCTAATGGATTTGATATTTCTTAAAAACAAACCTGCACCCTTTCATGTGAAATGCTCCAATATGCTTCCCAAGGAGGCAGAAGTCTTGATTAACTCTTTCCTTCTTGGAATAAGATGAGCCTGCCACCATAGTATTTTCTTTCCTATATTCTCCCAAGAGGAGTGAAACAGTTGGAATTCCTGTCAGATGCTGCTAATGGAGAATGGAACTGGCCCATCAATGGCAATCTAAGCTGCATGTGCAGGTTCCGTTGATAGTTGGCCAGTTTCACAGTGAACCACGAGCTTCCCTGGCATCACTGTGAAGCTGCACCACCAAATGTACTCATGTTTCCCCTTTCTCCATTAGTGCCTCTCTGCTTATTGTGTTTCCCAGGCATCTGGAGTCCTTTTGTGAAATGGTTAGTGCAAATATGTATTTCATTCTCAACAGTTGGACATTTTTGAGCACTAAACATTGTAAGCAGTGGTCAGAGTTTTCATTAATAATCTTGTGAAGAGAAGAGAGTTGCATTTGAAGAATTATTGCTTCAGTAGATGCCAATACTTTTAAGGGATACCATCACTATTGGGAAAGACTTTGGCTCACCCAAATAACTTATCTCAGATACTGCATTTGTCTTGAAGTTAAAAGAGAGGAACTTCTGAGGGTTTTGAACAGTCCTGAGCACATATAAAGCATAAAGCTCATGCTTTATTTTTCCCCTTGAATTTCCCCTGCATTTTCCATCATCCAGTGAGACAGTCTGAACCCTCCCTGCCAAGAACCTCCTTGGTCCTTGCTGGTAGACTTAAGCACTGTTTAAGCCAAATGCTTGCAGGCAGGACACTGCCATTCACAAAGAAAGAGAATATAGTTTTGCAATATTAGTCCCAGCTAGTGACAGTCAAAATCTTCCTGGTGTGATCTTTTTACCTTCTATTTTTCTCTAAAACGTACATTCCTTCTTAAACATGAGGAATATCAAACAGGAGCACAGAGGTAATATTTTCCATAAAACCTTTTTTTCCAGAAAGTAGTTGTTGCTGACAAACTGCCATCTGTGGAGCAAGAGAGAGGAAATGAATGGTTTTTACCTTTGGTAGTATCACAAACCCCACTGAATGTCACACAGGCTTTCCCCATAGTCACCAGCTTGTTTTCAAAGGTCTTATAAACCAGTTCCCAGGAACTTAATTCCTCGTGTTTTGTGCAGTCGGATAACCCAGAACATGATGGTAGATGATGCAGCTCCTCAGTGGGTATTTCTGCCCTCTGTATCTCTCTTCAAGATTTTAAAATTTTAATTAAAGAGCTAAATAAAATTTTTAAAATGTCTAACCATGTCTCTGGATGCAGTCTGGATACTCACCATCTGAAATTCTTTAATGATGCTTTTGCATTTGACAATTGTTCTTTCTCTTGATGCACAGATTCAAATCAGAACACATATGCATTGCTTTTCACTGGGTATGGAAAGAGAGGACTCACGAAATTATGTTCATCAAAATTTCCCCACACATATTAGAAGCATTTCCAATTATAAAGGACATGTTTTTCTTTTTCTTTAGCATATTTCTTCCTTGTCCCACCCTCAGGGGTAAAAAAAAAAAAAGCATTGGGTTTTTATTATGATCTTCAATTCATTGTTTCCTTCTGCTTCATTTTCCCTGTAGCAGTAACTGAAAATAGCATGAGATTCTGGAGAGTACACAAGGGCAGTGTGTTCTTCGACACATTATTTTTCTGTTTTCATAAATGTCATTCTTCTGCTCCCTGCAGCCCAGTCTCAGTAAGGCCACAGGTTTGTGCTCACAGGGCTGTCTATTCCATTGCTGTTGGAAATCAGCGAAACCCTCTTTGCCTGTTGTTTCTCTTCTTTCCTGCACTCTAACATTTCTCCTGAGACAAATTCCCTCCTTAGTATACATACATGTTTCCCAGAAAGCTCTTTTCTTTTTCCTTTTCTTGATTTCCTTTTCAGTATTCATAGAATTGGTCCTTGAACATCCTACCATACCAGCAGATCCTGGCTAGATATATCAGATGTTATAAAACCTTCCGTTTTCATTTGGGCCACTTCTTATTTCTATACTGTGAGACTTTGGCACAGTGATGAACATCTCTCATTCATTATTTTCTCACAGATAAAAGACAAACAAAGCCAGACATGGTGGCTCATGTCTGTAATCCCAGCACTTAGGGAGGTGGAGGTGAGAGGATTGCCTGAGCCCAGGGTTTCGAGACCAGCATGCGTAACATGGTGAGACCTCGTCTCTACAATAAATCAAAAAATTAGCTGGGCATGGGGTCATGCCTGTGGAACCTGTGGAACCTGTGGTTCCAGCTACTTAAAAGGCCGAGGCCGAAGGATTACCTGAGCACAGCAGGTTGAGGCTGTGGTGGCCATGAGCATGCCACTGCACTCCAGCCTGGGCGATAGAGTGAGACTCCCACTTAAAAAAAAAAAAAGACAGTAAGATCTGCACAGAACTTGGAGTTTTATCATGAGGAACAAATGACATGTTGTGAGGGTGTTTTGCAAAACTTATAGTGTTATATGTATGTAGGATATTGCATCTAATTTGCTCAGAGATAATGCCATCATCAGTGCAAATTACAGTAGTTACCATTTTATTGATCCACTACTATGTGCCTATCACTGTTATAGGCACTTTGTACTCATTTTCTCATTTATTTTATGTTTTGTTTTATTTTTTTGAATTGGGGTCTCACTCTGTCACTCAGGCTGGACTGCAGTTGCATGATCACAGCTCACCACAGTCTTGACCTCCTAGGTTCAGGCTACCTCAGCCTCTTGAGTGACTGGGACAACAAGCATATGCCACCATACCAACTAATCATTTTATTTTTTTGTAGAGATAGTCTTGCTATGTTGCCCAGTCTCCTCTCAAACTCCTGAGCTCAAGTGATCCTCAACTCCCAGTGTTCTGGAATTATAGGCATGGGCCACCGCATCCAGATTCTTTTTTTTTAAGCCTGCAAAAGAAACATTGTTATCCTTATTTTACAGCTGAAGTGACCTGTCCAACATCCCAGTCATTAAGTAGCAGATCTGGCATTTAAACAAGGTCTGTCTGAGACTCAGGCTTTCCTCATGGTTTCTCTCTGCATCCTAAGTGAGAAGGAAGAGAAGACCAAGAAGTCCCCAGCATACCCATCCTCAGTGGGATGTAGCTGGAACTGAATGTGATTTTTTTGACTGTCTAGTAACAGACATACTCCAGATTAACCACACTTTCAAGCTTAGATGTGTTAGCTGCAAAATAATATGATATTTGAGTAGCAGGGAAGGACTGTATTTTTAGTATACACGGTATTAGAAATAAGGGAATTTCAAAAGTGACTATGCCTTATAAACATTTCACTTATTTAATTTATTTTAATTTTAGTTTATTTACATATATTCTGTGAAAAAATAAAGAATACATAAGTAACTTACTATTTTACATATCTATGTAACATGTCTTGGATTGCCTGAAAATGTAAAAAAAAAAAACTTTACATAAAGTCACAGCAAATACTTCTTCAGTTATTACCTTGACAGTTTTATTTCTCATTGGATCATCATTTTAAAGAATCTTTCAGAACAGTAGACTTATGCTTCTAGTATTTTTAGACTCCTGATTAAATGATCTTATGTTCTCATTAAAAAGACTCTCATGGATGCTTCTGATTAATTCTCTACCATCTTGCTTTCACTTTCCTGGTGTAAATTTTTGCCTTACTACTTAGTGGTTGGCTCTCACAACAGGAAGGCAAGTTTGACTTTATATAACCAACAACTAACATTTGCACAGTGGTTTACCCTTTACAAAGCAAGCCCTGTTCACTTGCATTGTCTCACTCCCCAGACTGTGGGGTCATGTCAGGGACTCCAGATCACCAAGGAGAAAGCTGTCATCCTAGAGGCACTCTGGAGCAGCCATGTTGACAGCATCTGAGGCTTCATCCTAATTCTGCTCTCGGTCAGATTCTCCATTACCAAAACTAGGTTTGCTATTCCTTTATGTCCCACACAGCTTTTAGCACAGTGCTTTAGATATGGCTTTCAGCAAACGTTTGTAAGGTGGAAGCATGAATGAGTGAAAGATCACTGGAAATTTGTGGCCTTATCTCTGAAAAATCAAAATTTCCTAACCTAAGATCTAAAGATGTCTGAATCTCCTGAAATCTTAAGCAAAAATATGTCTATGTGTAGGCTCACGCATGTAAGTATTTCTCAAGGAAGAAGCTATCCTCATGTTCTCACTCGTAAGCAGCCCTTAAACAACTATTGTAGTACTATAAGAAAGGGATTGGCAGTAGTGGGAAACTGCCAGGAGAGTGTGGGCACACCTCATCAACAAGGGTACCTGCATAATGAACATTTGTATACCTAACCCTGAATTGTACCTCATATATTTAAAATAAAAAAATTTTTAAAAAGAAGATATTCTTCTTATTTTTCATCAAATTCTCAAAGGAGTCATGACTCAAGTAAAGCTAATAACTATTGCTTTAAAAAATAAAGCAGACCTCCATGAAACATTTTAAGATTTTATTTAGCATTCATAACAAAAGATATAAGTCATTTTGAAGTTAGATTTAACCCCTAAAGGATATCAACATTTTGTGCCTGAACTAGCTGGTTTTCCTTTCTTAGAGCTTAAAATTATTGATGTTTTAGTCTTCCTATTGGCTAGTTAATAGCATGGTTCTGTGGCCAAGGATTTCACTGAGTCCCAGCAACTGTCTTGAAAATGCCCATGAAGGATCAAATTTTTAAAAGGCAGGGAACTATAATATGCCATCAGTTCCATTTCTGTGCTTCCTGTATTGTTTGTGTTTTTATAGCTTCAAAGTGAATATAATTTGGATTTTAGCTAAGAAGCAACTCACCACAGGCTAACATATTGTTTCATTTTCCCAACTTTGAGAGAGTTTCTTAACCCAACAGTTGACATTCAGGAGTTTTGTTTACTCACAAGTTAGATGACATACCTTTTACTACACTGAGTGCTTCTGAGAGATGAGTTCATTTCCTCTTTTTTGTCACCATAAGCCCAATGTCAGTGTGTAGCATGTGTTCAGTTAGTGCCAGTTATTGTTGTGAAGCTTTAGTGAAATGACTGATGGCATATTAGCCAAAATCACCAAGTCAAAATAGAAAACTTTTCTAGGAACTAATTACATCAGTAATAACCAAATTTAAAGTATATTATACTAGCAAATAATTTTAGTAGTCTATAGAATGTAGTATAATCAGAATAAGCCATTATCCCTCATCATTGGGCCTATTAGTCCATATCTTTTGTCTCTTACAATCCTTAAGAAATATTAATAAGAATCCAAAATGAAAAATATCTAAAAGTATACAAAAATTAGAAATACAAGCCTAACTCCTTTAGTCTGTAAAATGTCAATAGGTGTTTAATAGTTATGAAGTGCCAATTTTCATCAATTATGAATATTCAAAAGAAACCAAAGATGTTTAAAATAAAAGCAAAACGTAGTAACTGCTTGGTGACTCCTTATCCAAAATGCTTGTTAACAAAAATGTTTTGGATTTTGGAGTTCTTGCATTATATTTACTGACTGAACATCCCTAATCCAAAAATACAAAATGCCTCAGTGAATGTTTCCTTTGAGTATTAAATTGGCACTCAAAAAGTTTAGGATTTTGGAGCACTTCGAATTTCAGATTTTCAAATAGGGATACTCAACCTGTACATTACATGATAGTGGCTTGCAATAAACAGTTATTCATCAAAGACTTAGTAAACAGAATACTTCCTTGGCTGTAGTAAAAGAATTCTAAGATACTCATCTAAGTTTGAACTCGCCAATATTTTATCTATCATGTTTTTTAGACAGCTGACTGTATTGATACCTTTTTTGGAACTATCCCTCCAATTAAATTTTTTAGAAGTAAATGGTGAAATTGTCATTCTTGCACTTTTTGAACATATTAATTATACTTTCATCCTAAATATTTACAGTATATTTTTTTCAGATAAAGTAGAAAGCATGTCTCCATGACATTATTTATGCCTTACTGAATTGACATTAGATATTCCCCTGTTTACACCCATACATATGGTTAATGACTCATGTTACCTATTAAGGTTTCCTGTTTCCTGATTTAAAAGATATTTAAAGGCCAAAGTACTGAAATGTTTATTTTTGACCTCTGGATCTTCTGCTTCATATAGTAACAGATAAACAGTCTAAATACTTATTTTAACACCACTAAACCTGCTTTTTACTCTTTATTATGAAACTGAGGTTTGGTCAGCTGAGGTCAAGTTGTACATATAACATAGCTTGCATTATAGTTAGTGAACTGTCACAGGGAGGAGAGCCAAAACATAAACACTGAACATTTCTACAGCAGCTTAGAGTTGGGATTAACTTGGATCACCTAGTCTTCTGCTTTTAATGAAATTCTCTCCCTTGTATTTTCATGTTTGGGAGAGAATCCAAAGTTATCTCATGCTAATTTAGTTAGGCAGTGCCCTCCGGGGATGTCACAGGCTTCCCTGACCTCTCCAGAGAGAGATTCAGTGAAGGGATGAGGAGAATTAAACATTCCTGAGAAATTGGAAAGCAGCAGCCCCCAGAGAATTTGCAGAGAAACTCACTCCAGACTCAGCTGCCAGAGACTCAAGTCACCTTTTCAGCACTTACTTGACGTCTCTCTCAGTCCCATCTGGCTTGACTCAGAGGTCAGTCTGGGGACTGAGGAGAGGTGCCGGCTCTGAGAAGAATTCAAGGGAGGTCCAGCAATAGTGTTTTGTTTTTGTCGTTTGTTGTCATCTGAAGTACATTCAAAAATATAGACAGAACTTAAGATTTAAGTAATATTGGATTTTGCTTGACTGTCTTTTTTCTTTTAACCCAAAATTTACTTTAGGTGAACTGGATTTTTATTTTTTAAATAATGAGTTCCCTGAGTTTTGATTACTGAAACTTAAGGGTTGTTGTTGTTTTTACTATATGGAACCTCTGTGACTAAATATTTTGTAATTATATAAGCTATTTTATAAAAGATGTTTTCTCTTGCATATGTAATGAAACTGGGGGGAGGTGGAAAATACGTTTTCAGTTTTAAAATCATATTCCCTTTGAGGTTTAAATTTCCTATAGAATTTCAGAAAAGAAGGAAAACAAGAATATTATTAAATATTGCATCTATATCATAAACAAATCTAAGAAGCTATACTTTGTAGTGTGTCTATTTTATTTCCCATGGTGTGCCCTGCAGTGATGGTGTGAGAAGGTTTGGGGATCCCTGTTCCATCTTACACCCAAGTTAGCATCCACAAGAAAAAATAATTCTACTGGGATGCTCCTATCAGAGACCTGCCAGACCATATCTGGCCCATTAGAAGTTTTGTTTAGTCCAGTCAGTATTTTAACCAACAATTTAAAATTTTAGAGTTTTTTTTTTTAAACACCAACTCTCCATTTTTAGCCTGTCAGATGTGCAACTTCTCTATGTAACCAGAAGATCTGGTGACACTGGCTCCACATACCTGTGTGGGAACAGTCTGTGGGAATGAGGCACTCACTGGGCCTTGTTCTAGAAGGGCAGAGACTCCACGTCCTGCCCAAGGTGAACCTGGCCCCAGAGGAATGAGGCCTGTCTTAGACTCTCTTCCTGGTGCTATATAAAAGAAAGAAATCACTTTTCAAAGGAAGGTACTCCGTTCATTAGAAAGTTAGTTATGGCAGATATATGACACCATTTTTTCATTGGCTTACAGTATGATTTTCTAGATACTTTTTCCTTTCCCATGTGATCTAGAAAGAGACTTGGCCTTGGAAAGAGAGGGTGTGGGTTCTAATGTGGGGCCTGTCTGCAGCCACCGGGAATGGCTTGGGGGACTCCAGTTAATTTATCTCCAAAACCCAAATGAACCTGCCAGCTCTTAAATGTTATGTGATCTTTGCTCCTGTTCAGTTTCCAGCAATTCAGGACAAATCAGCTAAGCTTCCTAACTTCCCCTGGCTTCTCTCTCTAAAAAAAATGTAATAATAGAATCAAGCATTTTGATGCACTGAAAGAGCATTGCATTTAAACAGACGGGGTGGAGAACCCCTTCATAAAGATTAGAATCATCCTGTACGTCACATACTTTTCTCCCATTTCACATACAGAGTTTTCATCAAGTACAACTGGTCTGACCGCTGTCAGAGGGGATGCTGGCAGTTGTTGTCTGAGGTAGGAGTTAATAAGAGGGACCAGACATGTTTTAAAGGACCCAAGCAAAAGGCTTCCACATCCTCACCCATGGCATTAAGGTGAGAAATAGGACACAGAGAGGAGTTCCATGTTGAGTATCAAAAGAGACTTCTCAAGGCCTTCTTGTTTTTCTGGTGTTTTCTAAACCCTTCCCTAATGTGCTGAAAGAGTTACAGGGCTCCGAGCCCTAACCCACCACTGGGGAGTGTCTTGGGCACAGAGAATCTGGCACAGGATGTGTTTTCATGGAACTGCTTATCAAAACTGAGCTTCTGCCTTTTCATTTAAACGGGGTAGATTGGATGGAAAACTGGCCCAGGGACCAGGAAACTTGCCTTCTGTTCCTGCTCAGCCTCCATGTGACCCTGTTGCAGGTCAGTCCTCCAAGCATGTCTCAGTTTCTCCATCTGTAAAATTAGACAATGAAATGAATGTTCCTTATAAGAAACGTTGGAAAAATCTTGATTCTTTTCACTGAAACTGTGCCAAATGAATATTTTCATGGGGACTCTGCCTCAATCTCTTTCTGGGTTTGCTCTTGTCTATCACCTTCTTATCTGCTCAAAGGTTTTTCAGACCGCAGCCCTTTGGCTGCCTGTTAATAAGTTGTGTTCCCACCTCACCTTCTTGTTAACACCATCCCAGCTCTAGAAAGAGAGGTGGTGGAATTGGGAGCACTTTATGCCAAAATAAACACTGAAGTTTGGAATTACTTAGACAAAGATAATTAGGAAGATGATGTTGAATAAAGGATGGTATTAGAATTACTATTATGCTTTAAGTTCAAACCCAGTTCCAAAAAGCACAATTTCTAGTTAACTAATCTGTTTTAAAGTTTTGTGTTTTTTTTCATTTTGGTTTGGTTCTTGTTTTCTAAAAGATTTAATATGTTTAAATCTTCTGATCACTCCTCAGCTCAGGCTGCACTCAAGAATTTTTCTTCTTCTTTGAGAAGTCACGTTGGGGAAAAACTGCCGACAGCTGTTTACTATTTAGCAACACTAATAAACAAAGGAACACTATTTAACAATAATTCATGAAGCTAATTATTCAGAAAAAAGACAACTCCTCTGAAATAGCTACCCATAGTACACATTCATTTTCTTGAAATGGCAAAAAAAAAGCCTACATACAAGACAAATATATAAATTACCAGAATTTTAATGTTCATTCAAGGCTTGAATAAAACTGACCTATTTTGGGCAGGAAGTCAGAAATTCTTAAAGATGGAAATGTTGAAACCCCAGATTCCATTTTAAAACACACTTAAAAAAAAACAATTAGTACCCTGAAAAATGCTGAGTTTTTATGTTTGGTATGATAACAGTTCATGGAATTATCACTTCATATCTCGAGTATCGTTATGGAGCACTGATCTCTTAGGCATTAACCCAGGAATTTTCTCCAATAATATTATCACTTATAATAGCAATAACATTTTGTAGATCACAAAGTGCTTTCAATATATTATCTGATGGGATACCTAAAACCCTGAAGTCAGTGTAAGAAAACCAAGGGTGAAATAAGTAAGTTGTCTAACATGACAAGCCTATTCAGTGCTGGACCCACAGTATTAGCAATTCAGTCTGAGTTCCTTTCACTACATAACATGAAGAATGTCCTTTATCATTGCCTATTTCATGTAAAAATAATTCACTTGGAATGATGAATAAACACATAAGACCTTCATCTCTTGTCTCTGTGATTCTCTCAACTCTCACATCCTACATATGTATGTTCATTTTGAGTGTGTGTTTCATATTTACCTTCACAACACACTCCCAGCTTTAAGTAGTCGAGTTGTCTCCCATCTTGTATAAAAGTACACGTATGACCACAGAAAGGCCTCCTAAGTTACTAGCACCGTTTTACTGCTGGGAACAAGATCATTTCAAACAAACACACACAACATTTTTCTTCACTTCTTTTCTCTTAACCTCCAGCTGCAGTAGTGCTATGAGGAGTTGGATGGGACAAGCAAACAGGCAGGCCCTTTGCCCTGCAGACCCTCCAAACTGGCTAGGTGGGAGTGGGGGGATTCCTGCCAAGAGTGATGTCTCAGCTCGGTGGGTTGCAGCAGCTTCAGCAGGTGGCGCTGTTTCCTCCAAGTGAGCTGCACACCTGAACCCCCCCCAGCTGGGGTCACAGCTTGCTCTTGGCGGATGTTCAATATTAATAATTTTGCTAGTGATCCTCGCAACGTTTTAAATGAATCTACTGAGTGGGAGACAGAGTCGTGCAAACTGGGAAACGGCTTATTTTTGCTTTCTAGATCTCTGTGCCACCATGATGACTAGCACGTCCCATTGTTTTCCCTGGGGCTAACCTGCAGTTCATTGAACTATTAGAAATACAAGCCGGGCTCGGTGGCTCAGCCTGTAATCCCGCGCCTTTGGGAGGCTGAGGTGAGTGCATTGCCTGAGCCCGCGGGTTCGAAACCCACCTGGGCAACTTGGCGAGACCTCAATCTCTACAATAAATCAAAATGAGCCGGGCGTGGTAGCATGTGCCTGTAGTTCCAGCTACTTGGAAGGCTGAGGTGGAAGGATCGCTGGAACCCAACAGGTTGAGGCTGCAGCGGCACTGCACTCCAGTCTGGGTAACAGAGTGAGACTCCAACTCAAAAAAAAAAAAAAGAAAAAAGAAATACAATACTTGGCCAGGCTCGGTGGCTCAGCCTGTAATCCCGCACTTTGGGAGGCCGAGGTGAGTGGATTGCCTGAGCCCGCGGGTTCGAGACCCGCCTGGGCAACTTGGCGAGACCTCATCTCTACAATAAATCAAAAATCAGCTGGGCGTGGTAGCGTCTGTAATTCCGGCTACTCGGAAGGCTGAGGGGGAAGCATCGCCGGAGCCCAGCCGGTCGATGTTTCTGTGGCTGGGAGTGGCCACTGCACTCCAGTCTGGCCGACGGAGTGAAATTCCAACTCAAAAAAAAAAAAAAAGAAATACAATATTTGATTTTTTTTAATCAATTTTTTTTTCCAGAATCAGTCACACACAGGACATTCTATGTGGAAAAAAAAAGGAAGTAGCAGTTGTGTACCTGTCATACCATCAAGCACGTTCATCTTCACATTGGCCGTGGTCTCTAATGTCTGCCCACATGCAATCTGGGCCTAGCCAGAGAGCGAGGACAGTGCCCTGGGAGTGGGAGATTTATCACTTGGCAGTCAGTCTACTCTCTGGTAGACACTGGGCCTTTATCTCTGTGCCCTTGGAGAATTGATTTACTGAATGTTTCTCTTAAAGACTTAATTCACGAATTCTTCAGCCCACTTGCATAGTCCTCTCACTGAACTTAGATCTGAGTTCTTTTGTTCTTTTGCATCTTGAGTTAAGAAGATACACTCTAGAGGACAGTTCAGAATGATTGGGCTGGCCTAATGGGAGAAGACACTTGAGTTTGTTGGTTTCTGGTTTTTTATTTTATTTTATTTTTAGTTAATTTTTTATTTTAAAGATGTGGGGTACAATTCACGATTAGGTATATAAGTGGTTAGTTTATTGTTATTGGACAACCCATGGCCCACGTTTGACAGCACCTTAGAACATGTCCTAGAGCTCTGGTACCACCAGTATCCCTCACCCACCTTTATTTCCCTCTGTGATCTGAGAAAGAATTTAGTAGAAATGGGAATCAAAGGTTGAGCAGAAAATGTGATTACTACGTGTATTTGCTGACTCATTTTTAAGCGCAGTTAAAGTGCACTAAACTATCTGTATACATACTAGTACTTTAAAGCTGCCAGCTTTCTAAAATACAGATTTATATAAAATATAAATTTATGATTTTTGGAGCAAATGCTTAATCTTTGATGTTACTGATTCATAAACAAAAGAATCAACATTCCCTAGGGCTCAAAGCAAAGAAAAAAAATTAGGGGAACACATTTAAAATTAATTTTGAAATGTATCAGTTTGAGACTTTTTAAATACTCTTGCTCTTAATAAGTACAATGCAATGAAAACACTGTCAGGTTCTCTGGAAAATGAACAGGGATGTGAATGTGATGGGATTGGTATGCTTTATTTTGAAGACCCAATATGTTGCTCATCTTCCCAGGAAGGTTCAGATCATGAAGTTAACATCTGCCTTTTTGTAAACACCACCTCAAAGTGCTCTTTCTCTGAAGGCTGGAGGCTGAAAAAATGAAGCACAAATCCTCTCGGGCCAACAGTTGCGTCATAAGCCCTGTGTGATCAATAAGTACATTGTGGTGGTTATTTCATAGCTGATTAACTTATATGTCTACAAGCCAACACTTGACTTGAAAGGCTGGTCTGGTTGCTTGCCGCGTGAACATGGCCTTTCCTAGCTGGTCCTGGCAGCCAGTTCTGGAACTGCTCGCTCCCACCCCACAGCCTGGGTACAGCCCTGCAGTTTCATCGTGAGTAACCCGTCAGCTAGAGCCTGTGCTCTCTGAAAGAGCATTTTGTCTTTTCAGCCAGTACCAAATGGCTAGATGATTGGTGTTAGGAAGGGAAAAAACAAAATTGAAAACTGCATCGATACCTGACTGTGGACTCCTCAACTTTGAGGAGACAGAGATGTGGTGGTTTTATTTTCTTAATGAGACAAATGCAAGCATTTGTAAGCAACTGAGAATTGAATGATGAGATGATGCAGAAAGGCATAACTTAATAAAATTGCCCTTGTGTTCTCAGTTCATTGTTGAAAACACCATGTTTCTTTCCTTTTCTGTAATTGGTTTATATCAGATTGTCTTTTAATTCATGTCAGGATCTTAGATCTTAGCATTTCCTCTTAGAGTTTTGTATGCCTCCTTGCAGACGTTCTGTTTCATTTTTAGGGAAAGGGATTCTTATAGTTTTGTAGTCTCCAACATTGCTTTTAATTTCACCAATTGTGGAGTAAGTAAATCATTGTGTACTTAAGAGAAAAATTGGCAGGAAAACAGAATATGTTAAGACTCTTGCTTTTCATTGCGAGTGAGATTTCTCAACTGGAGCGTCTCTGTTTTACTTTGCCTCTGGCTAACATCTGAAGATCAGTAATAAAGCTCTATGCAAATACTTTCATGTATTAAAAGAACAATATTTTGACACTCATTGACACAAGCAAGAAATACAACACTAAATTAGTGTTCAGGAAAACAATGAACACATTGTTCATTCACATTAAATGAATGTGAAAAATGTTGTGTTATATTAACAGAAAAGGGTGCTCCTCAAAACCTGACCTTTAGCATTTGCTTAGATGACATTATGTATGGTGTTGTTTAGTAATAGGTTTTTTTCTTAACAGTTTTGAACAGTTGTTGGTACTTGTCGACTACTGAAAATTTAACTCACTGAAAAATAAATGTTCATCCTCAGAGTCTGATAATTTAAGTTTCTCTAATGATTTTTTAAAATATTGTTTGATATTTTAGAGTTTTCAAAAACGTGATAAGTTAAATATTTTGAAATTATTAATTCATTATAGGCTTGTTTTTCTACTTATTTTTCTTGATTTCATCTAGAGTTAGACTTAATTAAAAAAAAAACAAAAAACTCTCTGACCATGTATGTGTTTTTAAAATAATTGAACTTCTAGATGCTCTCTTAATTTTTATGTTAAATCTTGGAGAACATAAAGAGACTTTTTTAGTTTTCAATAGTGTGGACAAGCCCTTATATGGAGGGGGAGTTTTCTCAAGATTTTTGTTTGTATGTATATAGTGAAATTTCTTTCCTCCTATATCACTACACTCAAATATTATTGTTACAGTCGATGTTTTCTTAAATGTAACTGGCTTCCCTTTTCATTTGTGTCTGTCGAGGACATTGCAAAGTCAGCATCTAGGAAATCATTATGACAACAGAACATCGCAGTCATGGGTGGGATCAAGTTAGTAAGAGTGATTTAATCGCCTAAAAGAACAAAGCTCATATACTGTTTATAGTGGGATTTTTTATATTTAGCAAACAAAAATTAAAGGAAGAATGATTAAATCTAATTCTACTCAAGCATATTTTCAAAAGTACCAAGTGGAACAGTGACTTTTAATGGAACATCCTGATTTTTGTGATGGAATTGGGGGAAAACATTTGAAATGAGTTTCAATGAGCGAGTCTCATAGGACACGAGGTCCTCAGTTACAAAGATGGCACCTGTCCTAGCCTGTCAGCTTCAGAGATAGCAAAGGGTGGGTGGTCCTCAGTGGGGGGTACCGCAAGGCCATGGATTAATGACACCCTAATGAACACTCAGAGCACTCCTCTTCCAATGTGCCTTGTCTCCTCTGCGCTCCCACATCTTCTTTCTCATTGGCATCTCTCCCATCAGCCATGCTTCTTGTGGTAGCTGACTGGGCACACGGGTCTTCCCCACTGGATCCCGAGATCACAGGTAGGGCCCCCCTTGGAGCTGCCTTCTTAGCACTGAGCACAGAGCTGACACACTACCAGTCCCATAGCCTTGTGGGTCTAGAAGTCTTGTTTGCTCTTTAGCTGTCTATATCCAAGTTTGTTGGCACAAAGAGCAGAAACCAACTCAAAGAATTTCAGGGAAGAGGAGATTTAGCATAAGGAGCCTTGAGGTGCTTCACAGGAATTGGAAGTGAGATCTACCTTCCTCTGTATAGGTGTCTCCCCTCGGGGCCCCCTCACCCCACTCCTTCACCCACACAGGCCTTCTCCAGGCTGGGCTCTGCACACCTCCGATTAGAAGGGACTGGGCTCCAGCCGATTAGAAGGGACTGGGCTCCAGCCAGCTCTAACCCTGGTGATAGTCTCATAACTCTGGTGCTCAACACTGCCTTGCTGGTTCATCCTTTATGTTTCTTACTATTAATGTTTTGAGGCTCTGATTCACCCAGAATATGTCAGGTCTTCATCCATGATAAGGGATTGGGGAGGCTGGGAGCAGTAGGCACAGGGACAAGTCACCTGGTGACAGCTGCAAGAGTGGTGGGTGGGGATAGCTTTAGTTATTAGGGGGAAGGTTTTAGAAAGGAGCCACACCTGATGGCTCACTGATACTACCTGGAACCTCTGTCCCAGAAGTTTTTTCTTAAATCAGGTGTTGGACTCTTAGCACCCTTTTCGCCATATATATGTTAGAAATCCATAGGCCAGCACAGTGTCTTCCTTGTCTGTCCCTATATGGCATAGCCCCAGACTCTAGCACAGTGCCTGGCACCTAGCAGGCATGCCATATGTGTCTATTGACAATCTGGTCGATGCCCAGCTTAGCTCACAGAAGTCCATGTAGCTATTCCTAACCACCATTGACAACATTTCTTCAGGAAGATGCATTCCTAGACACAGCTATCAGGGAAATGTGGGTTAGCATAACACAATAGAAAGAGTACAAGAGAGAGGGCAGAGGTTCTAGCCCCAGCTCTATCTAGCACATAGCGTGAGACTTTAGACAAGCTACTCAGTCTCTCTGGTTTCAGTTGCTTCATCTTTAAAACGAGCCGAATTGAATGAGAACATCTCTCAGGCCCCTTCCAGCTATTAAATTCGGAGGCTCTGACTAACAGAATCAAGATTTAATTCACCCCGCCCTGCCATTCTTCCTTCCCCATGCTATTTATGGGTGCAAGGGTTTGGTCATGGAGATGAACTAGATTCTCCCAGGCACCAATAACTCTCTCAAGTTATCATCATTACCATCATCATAAGTAATAGTTCTTGAGCACTTCCTATGTCTCAGACTCTTTACGTATGTTAACTAGTTTAATCTTAAAAACAGCCCCATAAGGCAAGTATTATTATTATTTGCATTTTACTGAGACTCTGGAAGATTCAGTAACTTACCAGAAGTTGCCTAGTAAGTGGGGCTGGGGTTTAGTTGCAGATGTCTGATCCAGGTCTGAACTCTGGCCACCACAGAGGCTCTCAGTGTGGCTCCCAAACCAGCAGCCGTAGTTTCATCTGGAGCTTATTATAGATGCACACTCCTCCGGCTCCACCCAGGCCCACTGAGTCAGGAACTCTGGGGCTGGAAGGGGCCATCTGTCTGCGTTCTAATTTTCCAGGTGATTCTAGTGCACACTAAAATTTGAGAATACCTGCCTCCTCTCTTCAGCACCACATTTCACCAAACCCACAAGTGCTTCTTAGGTGTTTACTCTCAGGTATCCCAACTGGTGAAAGGGGTGTGGTATGACTGTCCATTTGTGGATGAATGAGGCAGGCATTCAGATGTCAAATACCTGTGAATTAAGAGCTAGTTGTCAAATACCTGTGAATTAAGAGCTAGTTGTACTACTTTTCAAGCTCTAGCTCTCCTAGTTGCCATCACTGATGAAATCACTACAGAAGAAGTCAGGAGGTGGAGACAATTACAAAGGAGGGAGGGGGGCATTATTCCACCAACTCTGCTATGGAGAAAATGAGGAGACCTCCTCCAAGAAGTCCCAGCAGAGTCCCTTAGCAAATATGATTAGGGTAGAGTATCACGTAGCAAGGTTCATTCTCCTTCTTGAGCTCAAAGCTAGCTTTAGCCTTTCATGGCCCAATGCAGTAACCACACCTCATGTGGCTACTGAGTATCCCAAGTGTGACTCTTATGAATTGAGAAGTGCTCAAAGGGCAAAATACACGCTGAACTTATAGAAAAGGAATGTGAAATATCTCAGTAATGATATATTGGGTTAAATAAAACATCAAGATTAACTTCACCTTTTTTTTTTACTTTTTTTAGTGTGGCTGACAAAAAATTTTATATGACAAGTGTGGCTCACATTATACTTCTATTGACAGTGCTGTTTCAGATTTCTTCAGACTACTCCTGTAAAGCTCCATCTGCATCTACCTTAATGTATGTAATATGATGTGTATATAGTTTTTATTTGTCAACGCTGGAACAAAGAGACCTATGGCAAGACTAGGACCTGCCATTCTAGGGAGCCTAGAACCCACCAAGAAGCTGAATTCTCAAGGTCAGAGTCAGATCAAGAGACAGAATCAGATGGTCAGGATGACGAGCTTGAAGAATACAGTCATAAGAAGGTCAGAACCGGTGTTCCAGCAGGTTTTTAGGTGTTTAGGCAGCAGGTTCAGGAACAAAGAGCAGGGAGATGGACAGTCAGGTGGTCATGAGTGTAAAGAAACTTCCTCCTGCATGCCCAGGGCTTTTATATTGTTCCTGCTGAGCCAGGAATGAATTCTAAAATGACTTACCTGGGTATTCGAGTGGGAGCAGGTAATTGGCAACACCTGCTGGTGGTGGGTCGCTAGGCACACTCCAGGAAGCGACCACTCTGGGAACGATGTTGTCATAGTTGTTGATGTTAAGGCCAGTTAGAGCATTTTTTAGATGAGGGTGAATTGAAAGTGAGCTTGCATATCCCAGGTGTCAGTGCATAAATTATTTTTGCCCTCATGTAAACCTATCACTGCACAGTGTTAAAGATAGATGGAATTTTGCATAGAAACTGCAAGCTGAAGCAAATATTGCAATTTCATTGCTATATTGAAATAGCTGACATTAGAGTCATCACAAGATAGCCCTTTGTGGTAGATTTTTTCTAGAGATGGTTGCAATAACCCCTCCCATTCTGCAAGCCCATTTGCAGTGTGACTGTATCACTCCTCCCGTAAGGGGAGAGTCTGTGTGAATCTGGACTGACCCTGTAACCAATAGTATGCTGAGGAAGTAATACCAGGTAGCTTTCAGGTTCAAGGTCTTATTGGACTTTTGGCTATCTCAGAAGAAGCTAGCATGTAAAGAGGCCAGTGGGAGATTGGCCATGAGGAGAATTGATGTGTGTTCAGCACCCAGCAACAGATCTGTGAGGGAAACTGTCTTGGCCCCACACCCCTATTCAGACCCCCTTAGCTAACACCGCCAGGAGAAGAGAGGAACCGTGTCCACTGAGCCCTCGTGAATTCTGATGTGCGGAATCATAAGCAATCAAAAGGTTGTAGCCATTAAGTTTGGGGATGGCTTTTTAAGCATCCGTAGATAAGTGAAACAACCTTTATTTGTATGTGCATTTTTCATTAAGGTTCTTTTATGGATTATTTAAATGGTCACATAGTTTGGAGTGCATGTAATTGCTTAAGATATTTCTTTATGCACTCATTCAGAATATTATGCTGAGCACTCTATTCATAAAATTATGCAGACTTGAGATATCATACTTTAAAAATGAATTTATAGGCTGGGCTCAGTGGCTCAAGCCTGTGATCCCAGCACTTTGGGAGGCCGAGGTGAGGGTATTGCCACAGGTTCAAGAACAGACTGGACAGCTTGACGAGACTTCATCTCTACAGTAAATCAGAAAAGTAACCAGGCATGGCAGCACATGCCTATAGTTCCTGCTACTTGGAAGGCTGAGGTGGAAGTTTTGCCTGAGCCCAGCAGGTCGATGCTGGGGTGGCCGTGAGCATGCCACAGCACTCTCCAGCATGGTCAATGGAGTGAGACTCCAACTCAAAAAAAAAAAAAATGACTAAGTAAGGACATTTTTATTCAATACTCCTTCTTTGAAGTCCCCTAAAATCAAGAAAAATAACAAAGCAAAAATAAAACTTCAATTTCATTGTAACAATGAAATGACCCACGACTTGAATGATGAAGTATTAAAAGTTTAAGACAGATACCATGAAATTTAGAGAAAAATAAGAGTGAATGTTAGGAACTACACATACAGGCTGTGGATTTTGCTAAAAATAATTTCAGTCTAATAAGGTCCACAATGTTTTCTCAACTTATATTTGAGCTGCCATACAATCCAGCATCCCCACTTCTGGGAATATACCCAAAAGAATATAAATCACTCTACCAGAAAGACACCTGCACACATATGTTCATTGCAGCAATATTCACAATAGTAAAAACATGGAACCAACCCAGAAACCCATCAAAAGTGAACTGGATAAAGAAAATATGGTACATATACATGATGGAATGTTATGCAGCCATAAAGAAGAACACAATCATATCCTTTGCAGTAATATGGATGCAACTGGAGACCGTCATTCTAATTGAACTATTATGGTAACAAAAAAGCTGAATATCACCTGTTCTCACTCAGAAGCCAGCCCCAATCACTGGACATATAAGAAGATTCAATGCTGGACACTGCTGGAGGAGGGATAAGGAACACACAACCACACACTGAGTACCAGGTCCCCTACCAGAAGGAAAGAGAGTTCACCTCCATGCAATTGACTTATGTAGTAAATCCTCCATGTACCCCCAACTCTAAAAATATTAATTTGATACATGTGGTACTCCTAAAAAAGAGGCCCACAAAATAATATTACAGAGAGAGAAGTAGAGAGTATCTTAATAGATACTGCTGTACTGCAGAATAGCAGGAAGCAGAAGCCAATTTTATTGTGCAGGCATAGCCTCCTAGCTGAGGGACACTGCAGATTGTGATCTGGGGTAAAAACAGAGGAAAAGCAAACATCACCAAATAGCGCTAGAGTAGTCCTGTGGTTTATGGGTTCTTCTACACTAACCACACTAACCAGCAAATCTGAGACATTATGGCAGCCATGTCCTGGGCCAAAGCATGTCATGAGTTTGGTGAGAGGGTTTTGAAAGAAGTCTTAACTGAGCTGAAGTCCACCTTCAGTATACTGTCCTGTGCCTCTTTATAAGATTCTTCAGCAAACTACCAGCCTTGTTCAAATAGAATAATGTTAAAAGCACCATCCCCAGAATCCATGCCTAGGTAAGAGTGGGAGAGGATTACAAGGAGAAGAAAAGGAGCATGAGCAAAACAGGTCAATAGCACATGTCGTAAGGTATACCATTAAAGAAAAAAAAAAGGCAGCTAAAGTGCAAGTAGTTGTTCTCCACAGAGTCAAAATTACAGGCAACATGTTTTTGTTAAGTTTGCTTAAAGGAAAGGTGGACAAATTATATAGGCTTTGTGGATTTTGTGACTGTTTTATTGGAGCACAGTCATACCCATTTGAGTCCATATTGTTTGTGTCTGTTTTGTGCTATAGTGGCAGAGTGTCAGAGACCATATGACTCACAAGCCTAAAATATTTACTATCTGACACTATAAGAAAAAAGTTTGCTGTCCTCTCACTTAAATAAAATAACTGAGATAAAAAGTAAACTGGTAGTGATCTGGAAAAGTGTGTAAGAGGAAAAAAGTTCTTACAGAAATTGATCCACATTAGCAACAAAATTTAAAATAAATGTTACTAAAATAATCAGGTGAACAGGCTGGAGGAAATCATAAAATGATATGAAAAAAAACCAAAAAAAGATGATTAGATAGGAGATGATAGATAAAGAAGATAGAATAAAAGAGATGCAACATATGCATAATTGGTGTGCCCAGAAAAGAAATGGAAACAGAAGAGATAAAATATCTTTAAAGATAAATAGAAGACATAAATATATGACTAGAAGCTGCATATTGAAAAGACAGATGAGACTCCAGAAAAATTTATTTAGCATGATTATTAACACAAGACTAGGAGCTTTGGGTTTTATGTTGTTTCCAGGGAAGAAAAAAGTTAACTCCAACCTTGGAATTTGTGGCTGAGTATACCTAGCTGAAATAAAAAAATAAATGACAAGGCAGATTTTGACATGATCTCTTTCTTTCAGTACATATGATGTCAATATAGAATGATATGTTAACAGCAAAAGAAGAAGGAGGAGGGGGAGGAAGAGCTATATAGCTTTCTAAATTATATTCTTTTCTTTTTGGTGCTTTTACTTATCTAATTTTTTCTATTCATTAACTTTGTATCTTTAAAATGTCTGAAAGACCCTTAATCTAAGGAATCCACATGCCACAGTGTTTTTGCCCAAGAACAAAATTAATAGATCGAGAGGGGCCATAAGGTCAGACTTTGGTCTTTTGCTGTTTAATTTTGTCAGTATAGTTCTGTTTGTTTTTAATAGGTCATTTGCTACTTACTTCCCAATTCTGTCAGAGTAGGGGCTACTCTACCATGTTAACCCTAAGACTTACCTACCTGTGTGGATTCCACCGGACATATGGCCTGACCAACCACAGGACCACAAGAGGTCCTGTCCTAAACTGTAAACACCAGGCTTTCATCACGAAAACAGCTGCTAAATAAAGCTGAAAGATAAAATGTACATGAATGGATTTATACTGGGCTTTCTTTATTTGGAATTTGAATTTTCATTTGTTTACATTCCCATAATTTTTATTATAATTATTTCATAGACTTTCTTCCCTGAAATAACTATACATATATATACATAAGATATTTATGACAGTAGCATATAAAGCACAAAAGCACAAGACTGGAAACACAGCAGTCAAATATACATAGTTAAACATAACCTTGATTAACAAATCTTGTTATTCATGGATGCCAGCTCAGTTAATAAGTGTCTGTGGCTTGGATACTGAACTAGAGGTTAATGGCGAGGTGGAAGCAATTGTAGAATCTAGATTTTTAAGACAAACACACATCACACCACAGAAGGCATGCATGGAATCAGGTGTAGTCAGTCGGCTGTGGTGATGTACTTTGGGTGTTCTCCTTCACTGGTCTAGCTGTGAACAGCCACCAGATCTGGCGACGTACCAAGCAGAGGAATGGCTCTTCCCATGAGCCTCTCGTGCCACTTCCGCATTCATCCTTCCAATGACTGAATGAGAGACTGTGAAAGAATATTTTTACTTTAAAATGTTTTAATTAAAATTTTATTTTGACTTTGCTAAAATGAATTTGTAGAACAGATAGGTTAATTATTAATATATAGTCACAAGAGAGCGCATGTCAAATGTAACTAATACTTATACCCATCTTGACTTTGTTGTCAAATGTCAGTGGTATGGAATCAGATTTCTCTTGAACTTCATGTGTCTTAAAAGCTAAATGAATGCAAGTCATGATTTAAAAATTGCTTTGTTTATTGGTCATTAAGGAACATTTTTATGTTGAAGAAATCTAGAGCTCTTCTACATTCCTTAACTGATTTTCTTTCCTCCCTGTGAGACAGTTTAAAAAACAGGAGATTTTTTCAAATGCACTTGTAATCAGGTCAAGACTAAAAGTAAATAAGTATCTGAGGAAGTGGATAAGTCAGTCACATCCTCAAAGGGCACTGAAAGAATGCAGGAAGACCGTCTTTTTCCTCCGTCATTCCTTGAGAGACAACAAGAGACGACTGACCTCTAAAACATATAACCTCAAAACTGTTTCTCTAGTCAGAAGCCAAAACTGGGTGGCGATTTGATCACAGAGTGTGGCCTGGCCATGTCATGGGTCATATGGTCCAGCATATGAACAGGAAGGTGAGAACTGGTGAACTTTTGCCTCAGTTGTGCCATCCATCAAAGAATAAATGGAGCAGATCAACGTGTGCAGCTGTATCAGGAGGCGGGTGGCCGAGTCCTTCTCACACAGGGGCCTTTTGTCTCCTGGACATGATCTAGCGTTAGGACGGATGCACTCGGCCTCGGCTTTGTGGCAAATTACTAACCCATTATCACACCAGCACACAGGATCATTTATCTTCTAATCCTGAGTGTCACCTGTTCTTCATTTACCAGTCAATAACCATTAATTATGCTCAGTGGAAATTTAAACAAAGCCCTTTCCCTCTGTTGAAACCAGTAAACTATTCAGCAATAACAAATAAATCTGGAGTTGTATATCCTTTCCCTTCCCATTCCCAGACTGGAGTCTGGTACAATATGAACTTTGGAGGAAATGCCTAGAAATTGATAGGTCAAAGGTCACAGATAGTCTGATGGAGAAGAAAAGAGCAGATTCTTGGCTCTTGCTCTAGTGAAAGGAGAGGTTCCTGCTGATCCCCTGATTCCTGCCGGGAACAAAACAAGCACCAGGGGACCTGTACCCATGTTTAAAGTGATCTGCCATTAGCCAGCATTCATATTTTCTCCTTTCATTTTTAGCAAGCCCTTGCTTTCTTTCACATGACTAAAAATAGGATTTTTTCAGACCATACTAGCACAGCAGAGTGTTTCTAAGGAAATAAACTGAGTGGTCCTGAAAGATCTATTTGAAATGTTATTTTTAGAATTGATATTTGAGTCAAACACATTTAAGTGTATCTACCCCATTACATTTAATCCCACAGAAGAATGTTCGAATAGAAATTCTAGCCAGAAGCATAATTTAATTTTCACTAAAAGTCTGAAAGTGCACACACAAGTTTGTGTGTGTGTGTGTGTGTGTGTGTGTGTGTGTGTGTGTGCGCGCACGCGCGCGCGCACGCGCGCGCGCGCACAGGTACACATGTCCCCCTGCTCAAGTGAGGTGGCAGGGTAAGCTTAGTTGGGAAGAGGGGCTAAAGTGCAGCCTCAGTCCTAATGAAGCCACCATGCTGTGTGCTGTTGGTCACAGGGAAGTCCAGTGAAACAGCAGGAATTCATTCCAGTGGCTAGACTTGGGACTAGTATGAGATCTAGAAAGAGAGATCAGCATTCCCAGACAGATGAGGGGATAGGACATTCCAGGTCGCGAGAACTTCACGCACAGGCCAGACCTACATGGAGTGGCCTCCTCACCAGCCCACCTCTAGTGTATGCAGGCTGTAGCCCCGCTTCCAAGCAGGCACTTCTCTGAGGCTTTGTGACAAACTGTGCTGGGCATGGACAGGTTTGGCCAGGAGACCTGGGCTGCATTTCAGACCTTCTCCTCCTCTCGGCCCTCAGCTTTTAACAGCATTCAGGGAGCTACCAAGCCACTGTATAGACTCCATCTGCTGCGTAGACTATTCAAGTAAAGAGAGCAGCTTGTATTTTGTGCCTTTTAAACACTGATCAAGCTGTAGTAGTAGTTGAAGAAGAAGTAGTAGTAGTAGTAATAGTAGTAGTAGTAGTAGTAGTAGTAGTAGCAGCAGTAGTAGTAGACCATTTAAAAAGTGTTGTGACTAAATTCATCTACCATGATCTCTTAATGCAAAATGAAACAGCAGATATTTCATTAATATAAACAAAACTGTCTCCTAGCCAAGACAATTTCATTTGTTAGTTACTTTACAGTATGCCACTGACCTGAAACTATTGTCCTTGTCCCAACCACCATGCCACATCTCCAAGGCATATGAAATTGCCCCAGATCTTATCTTCCATAGAACAAAAAAAGATTTAACCAGTCTTGTAAAAGACCAAAAATACAAAAATACCCACACACAAAAAAAGCTTCAAGTAAAAGAGAAATTAGCCGGACTCGGTGGCTCAGCCTATAATCCCACGCCTTTGGGAGGCTGAGGTGAGTGGATTGCCTGAGCCCGTGGGTTCGAGACCCGCCTGGGCAGCGAGACCTCATCTCTACAATACATTTTAAAAAATCAGCCGTGTGTGGTAACGCATGCCTGTAATTCCGGCTACTCGGAAGGCTGAGGCGGAAGGATCGCCGGAGCACAGCAGGTCGAGGCTGCAGTGACCGGGAGCAGCCACTGCACTCCAGTCTGGGCAATGAGTGAGACTCCAACTCAAAAAAAATAAAAAGAGAAATTAAAGGAAAAAAATTGTAGAAGGTTGCCTCAAATTAAAATGAGTAAAGAGGAATTAAACTTTTTAATGGCATTTTCTAGGAGAAAATAGGCCAACTCATTGATTTCAGCAACCCATTTTTCAGCTTATCCAGTAGCATCCAGAGAGACACCAAACAAAATAGTTTTGTTTAAATGTTAGAACAAGAGTTCAATGCACATAACATTGAGGACTGTGTTAAAATAAAGTGCTTATTCCTTTTATCTATTTTATTTTGAGAAGTGGGTAGAAGTGATCAAAAGAATTTTTTTTTCTTTTGGTTTGGATCTTTTTAAAGAGACATGTTCCTGTTGGATACTTGCTACACTTAATTTTTAAAAATCTGCATCTCCTATCTGTGTTAAAATAAATCTTTATGATTAATACAAAATTCCAGACCATAGGAACTGTAGGCCTGTGTACTACTGATAAAAGCTCTTCTCTTCAGGGGAGATGGGCTATGATGGTACCATAAGTCTGTCTTGGACATGCAACTGCACTTTTGCCAGCCAGACTTTCAGTTCCTCCTGAAAAAGTTTACCTGGCTGATACATTCATTTTGATCATGTTGTGAAGGGTGAGCACCTGACCTTGACATGCTGCCTCATGAATCCCTGAACTCCGGTGTCAATATTTTCATTGCCTCTCAGTCAACTTTTAAAAAATAGTAGTATTCTCTATTACATGACTGTTTTCCATGAAGGATTCTTGATTATTTTGCTTTCTGATTGGCAAATTTTCTTTTCTTTTTTTAAAAAAAAATGATTGGTAGACTTTCAACTTTGTTATTCAAAAATTAGGTTCTGTTTTTGAGGACAAATGCCATCTTTAAATGATTTTATTCTTGCCTGTCACCCTGTTACAGAAAAATTAGACAATGCTTTTAGGACTGTTTTTTCATAAGCAATGCTATAAAAAGGTTATTTGCCACAGACACTGCCTAACATCATGGTCCTCTAAGTTTTGGTTCAAGGACCTGCAGCATGAGAACCATTCCTGGGATGTTGTATATTCTGAGACATGCTCTCTAGGCCTGAGTCCACTCCTACAGCTGTGACCCAGGCAACCATACCAAGATGTCCCCCCACATAATCCTGATGTACAGTAAAGGTTTAGAAACATTCCTGTCATGGTTAGAATATTGCATTAAATTCATCTTCATATTCTAGCTGTGCATTTCCATATCCAGTTATGTGCACTGGATAACACCGTATTTTCAAAGTGACTGCTAAGTACAACTTTGAAATTAACTTGACTCCGTTTCTCTCTAGGCCATGTGGCTGATGTTGCAGAATGATGAGCCAGAGGACTTTGTCATAGCCACTGGAGAAGTCCATAGTGTCCGGGAATTTGTCGAGAAATCATTCTCATACATTGGAAAAGCCATTGTGTAAGTATGCCTGAAAGTTGACTGCTGCTTGTTAGCCAGATAGTCACTGGCAGATGTACTTATGTGCCTGCTATTCTGCCTTGGTTCTGTTTGTCATCTTCCCCTGTTGCTCTCTTGTAAAGCAGTACAGAGAGTTTCAGTTCAAGGCAGGTGCTTTGCTCTTTCATTTGTATTTTTATTTTAATTTCAGGGGATACAAGCACAGGTTAGTTACATAGGTATAGTACATGATGATGCAGTTTGGGCTTCTATTGAGCCCATCATCCAGATAGTGAGTATGATACCCAATGAGTAGGTTTTTTTTACCCTCATCCCCTTCCCCCTCTTTTGGAGTTCCTGGCATCTATTATTCCCATCTTTATGTCTGTGTGTACCCAGTATGTAGCTCCCCCTTATAAGTGGGAACATGCAGTATTTGGTTTTCTGTTTCTGTGTTAACTTTCTTAGAATAATGACCCCCAGCGGCATCCGTATTGCTGCAGAGGACATGATTTCATTCTTCTTTATGACTGCATAGTATTCTATGGTATATATTCCACATTTTCTTTATCCAATCTTCTGTTGATGGACACCTAGGTTAGTTCCATATCTTCGCTATTGTGAATGCTTGCAATAAACATGCAAGTTCAGACGTCTTTTTGATAGAATGATTTGTGTTCCTTTGGGTATATATCCAGTAATGGGATTGCTGGATTGAATAGTATTTCTATTTTTAGATTTTTGAGAAATCTCCACATTGGTCTCCACAAAGGCTGAACTTGTTGACAATACCATCAGCAGTGTATGACTGTTCCCTTTTCTCTGTAACCTCACCAACATCTGTCGTTTTTTGACTCTTAAATAGTAGCCATTCTGACTGGTGTGAGTTGGTATCTCGTTGTGGTTTTGATATACATTTCCCTGATGACTAGTGAGGGTGAGCATTTTTTGATGTTTTTTGGGACTTTACTCTTTACTGCATTCAACCCTGCTTACATACATGTAAAAGGTTGGTCAGCATCTAAACCAAATTTTTTCAAAATTTCTCTTATCTTTCTTATTTTTTAATGATTTGAGTTTTTATTTATTTTTAAATTTTATTTTATTTTTGCTTTTCAAGTTTTAAAATTTTTATCACAGTATAAACATTATCTTCTATTGTGACTTTGCTGATTTGGATCTATCAAAATATTAAAGAAAAGTTATAAATACATTACAATCATTTTATCTCTGAACCATTGAGAATAAATTGCTGGCCTGATACCCCATACCCTGAACTTTTATGTGTATTTTCTACAATGACATTCTCCTGCAGAAATGCAATATGATCATCAAATTCAGGAAATTCATAGTGATATATTATTATCATATAACTTACAGATCCCATGTGAGTTTTAGCAGTTGGACCAGTGCTATACTTCATACTGAAAAAATCCAGTTTATAGTCATCCACTATGTTTACTTATTTCATTATACAAATTTTGAAGTCAGATTTTTGTTGGATTATCCAAAAGATTTGTGGGGAAATCCTTTATTATAGATAAAAGATTATTTTTTTACAAAATGTTTGATGATTTTAAATTATAAAATATAAGTAACATAAAATTGATCATTTTAACCATTTTTAAGTATACAATTCAGTATGTTCAGTGTTATGCAACCATCACTGTTATTCATGTCCAGAACATTTCTATCATTTCAAACTCTGTACCCATGAAATATAACTCCTCATTCTACATCTTCCCAACACCTGGTAACCTCTATTCTACTTGCCATTTTGATTAATTTTCCTATTCTAAGTACCTCATATAAGTGGAATTGTACAATATATATCCTTTTGTATCTGGCTTATTTCACTTCCCATAATGTTTTCATAGCTTATCCATGTTATAGCACTTTATTCCTTTTTTAAAGACTGAATATATATATATATGTATATATATGTGTGTGTATATATATATATGGAATAGAATATATACCATATACACTCTGTTTATCCATTGCTCTCTTAATGGGTGCTTGGTTTGTTAACAACTTTTGGCTATTATGAATAATGCTTCTATGAAGATGCATGTACAAATATCTGTTTAAGTCTCTGCTTTCAGCTCTTTCGGGTATATAGTTAGAAATGGAATTTCTGGGTCATATGGTAATTCAGTGTCTAACTTTTTGAGGAACACCAAACTATTTTCTAAGATTTATTTTAAAACATAAGAAAATACTTTCACTTCTAACCATGATGGACTTACAGAAACAAGCTTTAACATTCTAGCTTTAAAAACTAGGAAACTTGACAAAATACATGAAGCAACTATTTTAGACACTGGTCAACAGGCAGTGTAGGACTATGATTCCAGATAGAAAAGGAATAAATAAGTTGAGCCCTGCAATCACTCTGGCTTTCATTCTGGACCATGCAGTATGAAAGAAGCACCTCAAGCAGAGAACAACTGTCTTGCTGAGTTGAGAAGACGATTGATCAGAAATCAGGGAGTCTGAGGCACCTGAACATTGTGGGTCAGGGTTCTAGAAGGAGGGACTCTACAAAGAAAAAGAACTCCAAAAATCTTTGGGGTCCCCCTGAGTCTTTGCTAAATAATAAGATGCATGTGTATGAGAAACTACATAAGCTTCAAAAAATAATCACCTGGGAACTGAGGACTGAATGTTTCTTAGAGGTCACCCAAGACATTCACACTTCAACCAGCCATAGTGGAGAGACCTTGTTGATGACCCTGAGAATGCAGTACAGATTTCAAAAGGGCTTTGCCTCAATAATGGGGTGAATCCCTAGAATAAAAGACTACTCTAGACTCAGGCTAACAAAGCTTAAATACAAGTCTCAAAAGGGTCAGACTGGACACAAATTACTCAGCGTCCTGCCATTACAAAACCCAGTATTCTTCAAAGGAAGACAAAAAATCTGTAATGGCAGCGTCCTGCCATTACAAAGCCCAGTATTCTTCAAAGGAAGACAGAAAATAAATGTTGTTGTTTATGTCACTCAACAACATAAAATGTATAATGTACAGCATTCAATCAAAAATTACTAGGCATGCCAGGAAACAGGAGAATATGGCCCATAACCAGAATAAGAATCAATCAATAAAAACACTTTGAAGAATAATAAAGATAGTGATAATGAGTACACGAGGTTGTTAAAATCACTGTTATAACTATGTTCAAATATTTAAGAAAGACATGATATATTGATAAAGACAGGGAAAATATATTTAAAAAGAATCAGTGGAACTTTAGACAAGAAAAAAATGAAGTATCTGAAATAAAAAAATTTACTGTTAGCATTGAGAGCAAATTAAATACTACAGAAGAAAAGACCAGTGAATGTAGACGTAACATTAAAAATGATTTAAGATGAAGTACCAAAAGAAGAAGACTGAGGAGAAAGAACAATTTCAGTGATGTGTGAGATAATTATCAAACAACTTAACATATATGTAATTGAAGTCCCAGGGGACAGGGGGAAAAGGAGCACAGAAAAAGAATTGAGTAATAGCCAAGTTTTTCCCCCAAATTTGAAGAAAACAATAAAATCACAGAACAAAGAGGCATAGTAAACCCCAATCAGGAAAAACACAAAGGAAGCTACAGTATACATCATAGTCAAACTACTGAAAACACATCCTAAAGAGAACATCTCAATGGCAGTCAGAGAATAAAGATAATTATTATGGTGGAACTCAGTTTTATTGCTATTTAGTGGAAACATGCTTTTATAAAACTTAAGAGTACATGCTTCTTTCTCCCAAGGATGCTCTTTTAATGTCTTTATTTCATGATTTGGTCAATTTAACTCCCAATTCATTCGTCCTTATGTATACACAGTGTGATGTATACTGTGGTTAAAAGCACAGGTTCAGTGCCACACTTCCTGGGCTTGAATTCCAGCTCTGCAACTTCCTAGGCAGTTATTTGTCTTCTCTGTCTACATTTGCTCAATTGTAAAATGGTGATCGAGTTCCTACCTGACAGGAATGGGGTGAAGATTATTTAATGGGTTAATGTATGTAAGTCACCTACAGCACTGCCTGACACATCTTAAGCTCTCTATAAGTATTTGCTATGAATGAAGTAGGTAATTGATTGAAAATGACATTTGCCAACAGTGAATTCAAGGGATTAAGACAATGTGGAAACAATAAGTTTGGGCAAAGTAATTATGTTTGGGGACAAGAAACAGTAAAAAAGTCACACTGATGTTTCATGCCTTCGTGGCCAGAAGAAACTTAACAGAGACACTTTGCAGAGAGAGGCAATTTCAGGAGGGTAAATAACCTTGTTTAATTTTCCTTGTATAGAGATGGTGGTGGATCTAGTGAGATATTTTATCCTCTCCCAAGAAGACTTGACCATTTCCCAGAATTAGAATACCTTTTTGCTGAATCCATCTCCTAGAGAGCAGTGTTTCTCAAATTTTAATATGCTGTGAATCACTTGGGATCTTGTTAAAATGCAGATTCTGAATTAGTAGCTCTGGGTGGAGCCTGAGATTCGGAATTTCTAACAAGATCCTGGGTGATGCAGATGCAGCTGACCAATGGACCACGTTTTGAATAGCAAAGCCTGAAAGAGTGTAGAAGTACAAGTTTGAAATGAATCTTGATGATTACCCTTATCACTTTCTAGCATATTTTTGGTCATTTGTGATTTTTACCTTCCCCAGTAGGTTAGACAGTAGGCTCCTTAAGGACAAAATTTGGTCCCTGATTCCTTCTGATACTTTACATTATGCCTAGCACAGTGTCAGATATATGGTAAATAAATGGAGACTTTAATGAATCAATAATGGAGATATAACTTTTGGAAGTTAGGAAATGTTGATTTGGAGGGGCTGGAGAATGGGTGGTGAAGGGGCGTTTCTCAAAAATGAAAAGCCAAAGCCTAGGGCTTCCCATGAGAATGGGTTAGGGGCACTTCTAACTGATTTAACTCCTTTTGTTTATTTTGTGTTCTGTTCCTCCCATCTCCAGTATTTATAAGACTATCTGGATACAAGTTGAATTTAATTGCAACTGAATTTAATTTATCATCTAATAAATAAAGGAAAAAGGGTTATCTGGGCTTTCTGTTTCTGCTGTTAATATGTTGAGGAATGCTTTCGGACAAGGTGAGGAGATCCAAAAGTCAAGAACCGTAACTGCCTTTTCCTTTGCCTGTGATTTGGAAAAAGATAGACCAAAAGATGACTGGGATCTCCAAAGCAGAGAGCCAAAGTGTCTGAAAATTCTTCTGGTGGTGCTAAACTAGTCTCTAATACAAGATGAGATATTATACTTCCATAAGGCAAGTCACCCAGAGCCTGAGGGACTATGTGATTTATCCAGTAATCATTAAATACCCAATTCTACCAGTTCTTGAAGAGTTAAATTCTTTCAATTCAACTAATTGTTTAATTTATTAAGTAGTTTCCTGGCCGGGCTCGTGGCTCAGTCTGTAATCCTAGCACTTTGAGAGGCCGAGGCAAGTGGATTGCCTGAGCCCACGAGTTCGAGACCCACCCGGGCAACTTGGCGAGACCTCATCTCTACAGTAAATAAAAAATTAACTAGGCGTGGTAGCGCGTGCCTGTAGTTCCGGCTACTTGGAAGGCTGAGGCGGAAGGATCGCCGGAGCCTGGCAGGTGGAGGCTGCGGTGACCGGGAGCGTGCCACTGCACTCCGGTCTGGGCAACAGAGTGAGACTCCAACTCAAATGAATAAATAAATAAATAAACAAACAAACAAATAAATAAATAAGTAGTTTCCTTACTTCAGAATTTACAGTAGAATGTAGTCTGTCAAAAAATAACCTTGGAAATCAGAGAATATCCAAGAGCTCATTTTTTGAAACATTTGACATGCTTTCCTGTAATGTTTTACATGTTTAAAACAACTGGCATTGCTTAAATCCCCAAAATAAGTGAAAGTTCATAAACCCATGACTAATGTCCTTGCTTGTGCTGGTCTTAAGGTAATTTTGTTTATGAATTGTAATATATAGAGAAAAATGTTTAACTAAATTCACTTTATAAAAGTCATTTTCATTACCTCCTTTTTTTCTTTACTTAGCCAGCTGACTTATAAATTAGAAAACCTGTAAACCTGTATTGGTGACAATGTGGAGAAAGGAGATACCTTGTACACTGTTAATGGCAATGTAAATCAGTACAACCATTATGGAAAACAGTATGAAGGTTCCTCAAAATATTGAAAATAGAGCTACCATATGATCCAGTAATTCCAATACTGGGTATATAGCCAAAGGAAATGAAGTCAGTATATCAAAAATATATCCACATGTTCCTGTTTATTGCAGTACTATTTACAATAGCCAAGGTACAGAATCTACCTAAGTATCTAATAATTATGAATGTATAAAGAAAATATGATATATACAAATGGTTCTAATGACTGCCCTAAAGATAATTGCAGGATCCATGTGGGGCCAGCCACAATCCTTCCTTGGGATTTTTCTAAGTGAATCACTCTCAAATGTTCTATTCTTCTGACTGTGCTAGGCTATGTCCTCAGAAATGTGGTCAAAGATGCCCTCTGCCATGAGGAACAGCTGGGGATGGAGGTGACATTTGAGAAGCAGTGAAGTCAAGAAGCAGACTTGAGCTTAACAAAGCACTCCTAATAATAAGATATTGTGTTTGATTCCTAAAGAAAACACACACAAAAGTGCACATATTTTTAAAGAATAAGATGTCATGTTGCCTACATCTTATTTTCTTCATTAGATTTGCTTAAATCTGTGATATTCACATATGCAATATAAAGTTATTAAAATGTGTTTGAGAGTTCTTCATTTAAAAAAATGTCTACTGCAAAATGGCATATATTAATTTCTGCTGAACTATACATTTTAATAATAGTTTCAGAGGGTTTTTTAGAAGCAACATAAATTTTATAAAAGGTGTAAAAAACTCAATCCCAAACACAACAAATCCAAAAATACATTTTTAAGTCCAAAAAAGAAGCCAAGTTTTTTGAAACATGAAATATCATCTTTAGAAAAGATTGAAGGCCTAAAGATAACCTATTGATGAAATTCCACTGCAGATTATTTTATATCCTCTTGCTTTTAATTTTTAAGGCAATTTCAATTCTCCATTGTGTATTTAAAAGTTTTAAAAGACCTTATTTTTCTTCCCATTCTTTATTTTCTTTAATTAATATATTTGTTTCCTGTATAATGTTTTTATGCAAATTTGTTTATTTATTTATTTTTGAATTGGAGTCTTACCCTTGTCACCCAGGCTGGAGTGCAGTGGCATGCTCATGGTCACCACAGTCTTGACCTGCTGGGCTTAGGCTATCCTTCCACCTCAGCCTTCCAAGTACCTGGAACTAGAAATGCACATCACCATGCCCAGCTAGTTTTTGGGATTTATTGTAGAGTCAAGGGCTCACCAAGTTTCCCAGGCTGGTCTCGAACCCCTGGGCTCAGGCAGTCCTCTTGCCTTGGCCTCCCAAAGTGCTGGGATTACAGGCTGAGCCACCATGCCCGGCCAGATTATTTTTTAAATGTGTGAAGTATCCATACTAATAAAACAAAGACTGAAGCATAATGAAATTATGTATATGACAAAGAGGAGAAAAGTGAATGGACAATTTTGGTAGTCAGAGTTCTTTTGTTTTTATGGAACTGAAACTGAACTCAGAGCAACCTCAGGGACATGGATCTGGGATGGAACTTTGTTAGGGACCCTCTGCTTCTTGACTTCACTGCTTCTCAGATGTCACCTCCATCCCCAGCTGTTCCTCATGGCAGAGAGCATCTTTGACTGCATTCCTGAGGACATAGGAATTTTTCTAAGTGAATCTCAAATGTTCTATTTTTCTGACTGCAGCCTAGCACAGTCAGAAGAATAGAACATTTGAGATTCACTTAGAAAAGTCTTAAGGAAAGATTGTGACTGGCCCCACATGGATCCTGTGATCATCTTTAGACAAGTCAATGGAGCCAGAGTATGGGACTGGATCCCAGGCCCTGGCCTGTTGTCAGAGAGAGAGAATTCCAGGGTGGGCAGCCCCAATGGAAGTCCAGGGCTGAATGGGAGGAGCAGAGGCCTTCCCAGGATGCTAGTGCAGAAGACAGGCAGAATGTGGTGCGAGGCAGACACAGACAGCACACCCTCCCCACAGTGTGTGTCTAGCATGAGCCCAGAAGCTGCACACCTACTCAGTTTAATTCCAGTGCCAGGCAATAGCCAAGTTATGATGCATTAAGGAGAAAACTGAGGCACAGTACAGGTCAAGGCCCTCCTCAGGTGACCCAGCCAGAGAGGATCTGAAAGAAGGATTTTCTGACCCAAGAGGTCCCTTTTTCCTTTATGTTGCATTTTTCATCCTTGTTTGTATCCTTTCAAAAAAAAAAAATATTGTAATGTGATATTCACAATGGAAACAGGCCCAAGTCTTCATACCTCTGGGAGAGGGAAACCCCAACCAAATACAAAGAGAACAAAAGCAGCTAATCTTGGTTTTTGAGTTTCCAAGAACCCAAGTTTTGATGAAAGAAAATAAGACTTGAAGGATTTCTCAAGGACACTTTTCACCATATGCAATGGTGATCTTAAGCTCTGCTGCTAGAAGCAAATCCCCCATAAAACCACAGCACCTCTTCTGGTTCCTTGAGTGCCTTCCTTCTTGGGTCTGTAACTATAAGCATCATCTCCTGCCTCGTCTATCCTCAGTGCCTCAACAACTGCCCACAGTGGGTGCTTTGTAAACACGTAATTAGACAAATATGGATATCCCAAAGCCAGCTTGTCCAGAAAGGCCTTCCAGGAACACCCTCTGTCACCCAGATTTCCTCAGCATCCGTGACTAGCATGATTCACTCTCTCATGGCGGTGACAGCTAGAGAGAAGCCACCATGGAGTTGACCTACTGAGAAGAGATGAGAAGGACCTGAATTCAGCTCAGGGCAGGGGCAGGGAAAGGAGGGATTGATTTAAGAGAGACTTAGAGTCACAGAATTTGGTGAACAATTGTATGTAGAGGGTGAAGGAGAGCAAAGGCTTCCGTTTTAGTTAGTGGTGGAGTTAATTTAGCTGGGAGCTTTCTTTCGTCTCATAGTTTTCCCCTGCTGTGCTTTGCATACTTAGAGGAAGGTTACAGGTATTTTCTCTTACCTTCTGGACTTTCTCTACAGCTTCATATTACATGTCTCTTCTATATCAGACATACCAGTCGGCATCTGGAATATTCTGACTTATGCTATTTTAAGGTCTGTTGTCTCTTCCCATTTCTGCTGCTGTTGTAATGCTCACCAAAAAGACTTGATACTTGTGTTGCCATCTCTGTATTTACAGTCTACATAAATATTCCCTCTTGAAGTCTTTGACATCATTTGAATAATTATTTTGAATGTATTAGAAAATAGCACTTTAATTTGAGTTTGGATTAGTAGAAGATATTCAGGAGAGTAGTTCAGTACATATGTAATCCTGATAAAATTTAAGGTAATGTTTGTTAATTAACTTCTTGTGTGGTCATTGATATTGAAAAGGCAGCTTTATGACAACAACTGCTTTCTTCTAAGAGCATCTCAGGGGTGTGTGTCTGTGTGTGTGCATGTGTGTTCGTGTGTGTGTGTTCGTGTGTGTGTTTCGAAGAGGTTGCGTTGTTGAGACTCTCTTTAGTGCTGTTTTGTGTTTCACTTTCCCTTCAACTTGTTACTAAGTACATGGAGTGAAAAGGAAGCGCTTCTCTTCTACAATTAAAATGATAGTAGGATGAGACAAGCAGGCAAATTCATGTTTTGACTAATTTTCTGTCATTAATCTTGTTACATTTTGAGAAGAGAGTTGTAAGGATAGCCTGAAACCATGGAAGACCCAACATCTGGTGCCTTGGGCAGGAGGATGTTTCAGGCAATGGAAATAGTTATCATAGTCTGCGATACTGTGTTTACATTTGTAATAAAAATAACAAGGGCAAAATTATTATACATTACAAAAGAAACTCACGTCTGAAATCCCCCTGGCTGAGTAACAAGCCATCTTGTGCTCACACGCCATCCTCCCCTAACTTGATGTCGATTCTTAGTAGGTGGGATTTCTGGACCCTGGTCCCTGAGCCTTAGTTTTTGGAGGCTAATCCTCCAAAAGAAGAAGCATGAGAAGGAAGGCCAGTGGGTAGAGGTTCTAGGGCATGGATAGGCATCCCTGTGGTGGGTATAGCTGCTGTAAGGCTTCCTAGAGAGTTGTGGGGCTGTGACAGTGTTTGATTACACTATGGGAAAACAGATCCTCCCAATCAGTGGTTGTTGATGAACAGGATTCTCACATGGAATGCAGTCCTACTAAGGGCACCTTATAGGGGCAAGTCAGGAGTAGAAAAGTTGCTGTGGCTCTGTAGGAAAATATGTAACCTTTCAGTGTGCTGTTTGTAGACCAGCTGCCTTTGAGCCTCATGATAGCTTTAACTCCCTCCTCAACAGCTTGTTTAATCTTCCTTTGACATCTATATTGTGTGACCAAGTTGGGTGAAATCTGTGAGACTGAATGACAGAAATACAACTCACCTTAATTCATCACCACTCAGAATTCACCATAGAGCTTGAAAAATCAATCACAGTGAGAAAAGCTGCATAGAAAGGCTATTTCTGAATGTAGGTACTATGAGAACATTCCGGAGAGACTCTACATCGACTCATACCTTCAAGAATATCCAGTCTGGCTAGGCACACATCTGTAATCCCAGCACTTTGGGAGGTCAAAGCAGGAGGATTGCTTGAGGCCAGGAGTATGAGACTAGACTGGGCAATATAGCAAGACCCCTATTTCTACCCCCCCCCAATTTAAAATTAGCCAGAATGGTGGTGCACACCTGTAGTCCTAGCTACTTGGAAGACTAAGGCAGCAGAATCACTTTAAGCCCAGGAGGTCAAGGCTACAGTGAGTTTTGGTTGTGCCACTATAATCCAGCATGGGCAACAGAAGAGATCTTGTCTGTTATTTTAAAAAAAGGGGGGGGAATCTCCTCATTCTATTTAGTCATAATAAAGAGGTTGGCCTTTTCATGTAAGCTTCAGGTTACCATTTAAAGGAAGTCTCTTTCTCTTCTTCTTTCTTCTCACTTTGTCCTTCCCTCCCATCCTCCTACTCTCTGTCTCTCTGCCTCCCCTCTGAAAATCTAAGCCCAACTATCTTTTATATTTATGAACTTTTGAGGTGCTTGAATTTTTAACCCTTAAAAAATCAAAATACTACAGTATGAAGGTATGAAATGATGTGCACCTTTGTTGAAGCAGCAGGCTTTTGAATAATCAGCACCGGTAAGATTTCATTTGAGTCCCCATGCCCTGCTGGGCTATGGCATCTGAGGCAGCCTTCATTCCATTTCATATGCAGTTTGCTAACTGGAGGTCTATTTCAGTTCTTAGCTAAGGATCTGTTAGATCCATAAGATAGCTGCTACCTTTATAATACCTAAACAACTAGCACAGTACCTAGCATATGCTCATTAATGTACTTTGTGGCTATCTCATTTTCTCTCAAAACCAGATTCATCAAAGGGAATCAAAAGGTATTTCCTTGCTCTTGAGAAGTATAGATTCTAATTGAGTGACAATTACTAAGAACACATTATTTACAAATATCTATGCATAGGTGATGCCATTGTGCAAATTCATGATAGCAATGCGGAAGTAACAGCACCACAGTCAAGATTGGAGTGGTATCTGCAGAAAGGTAGAGGTAACCTGGCTCTTGTCCAAGTTGAGAGATATAGATGATAGGAAGAAGAGGAAAGCATTCCAGGTGAGTGGGTGACATGAGTAAAGGCATAGAGGCAGGAGGTGGTGAACTGTGTGTGGGCACTGGGCAACCGGATGAGCTGGGGTGGCATCTCCTCCAGAGATACTTGCTCCATAGTTCTCTTGGCTTCCCTGGCCACTCCCCACCATTCTTCAGGTCTCAGCTCAGGCATCCTCCCTCTGCCCAACAACCCCATGCCCTGGGGTCTATTAGCACCCTGGCTTTCTGCCATCACTCAAGATTGTGGCGGTCACAGACTCCAAGCTCCTCAGGGAGAGACCGCATCTAGCTCACTCATACCTGTGTCCTGAGCACCTGGCTTCGCTTACTGGTGACACTTAGTGGGTGCTCAGTGAAGATTTGTGGGTGGTGGGAAGAAGGGAAATGGTTGGGTGTGGCTGTGCAGCTGGAGGAGATACCGATGCAGCAGCTCAAACTGTGGCTGAGACTCTGTAGGGCTGGAACACTGATCCTCACAGCACCGTCTCCTTCTTGTGACCCCATAGGAAGAGGCCTCCAAACATTTTCCTTTCTCCTGTAAAGCCAGAGAAGTTTCACCCGTATCCTTTGGGAGTGGGGAATATACCCCCTTGAGTTAGTATAAATAAAGAAAAATAAAGCAGGCAGCTACAGCACATTTAACAATCCATATAAAGATAATAGAGAAACCCCAAGGCTCGTGAATACGTGTGCTCTGCACTTGAAAATTCTTTCACTGCCAGTGTGACAGCTGAGGAGAGTCATCTCTTGTCTTGCCTCTTTGTTCTAGTAGTTGATCTCTTGAACCACCTCTGTCAGCACCACCATACAAAGCTTTTTCCATTGAGTTTGCCTTCCTTGTCTGACATCCTGGATGAAGCATAAGAAAAGACTGAAAGTAGACTCTCACTCTGTTAGATCATTTCTGAGTGATACTGATAAAAGGAAGAAAGCAAGGAAGTATTAACCAGTTGACCACTCTTACTGAAAATAATATTTGAGAGGGCCATTCTCATACAAATGGCATGCCCTTTGAGAGGGTACCATACCCCTTCAGCTCAAGCTGTGTGAAACAGACGCATTGTCTGGGCCCAGAGCGATAGAGCCAGGGAGCCTTGCTTGGCAGCCTTGGCCCCAACACCCCTTCCCCACATAACCTTCTGGAAACTGTTAGCTTTCTAAATGTATTTTCCCCATTTATAAACTGTGGATTCTACTATCTGCATGACTTTTGGAGTACACTTTCAGCAAGTAATGTTCATAAGGGCCTGTGATATGGGAAGCATAGAATAAGTGTAGGTATTCATCTGCAGGTGTGCCTTCTACCTGAGCAGCTATATAATGGATTTAAATTTTTTCTTTTTTTGTTGTTGTATTTGATTATTCATTAACCACAACACAGCTGGGCTTATTGCTGCCTGAACCCCCTTACTTAAGAACAATTGTCATCATTAATGTAAATAAAATGAAACAATTTGGGGCGTGGATGGAGGGAAACCAGTCTCCATTTCAGCAGCAATATGAGGGGGCCGTACACAGCTGAGATTCTCCTGCATCCAAGGTGGCACACTTTAGACTGGCATTGTCTTTTCAGCATTGGAGTCTGGTTTGTGATTTAAACATTGGTCACCCAAGCATAAAGTGTACCTGTCCTCATCTCTCCGGTCCACTAGCAGGTTGCCCTGATGTTCCTCAGAGCAGAGGCTCCCCCTGGCCTGTGGCTTCAGCCCCTGCTGCTGCTTAGCCTTCTTTCTCAGCCTTCACCTCCTTCATGCTTCCTCTCTATTTCTTACTGATTCCCCCATCGAGCTCCTGGTCCCTCAGTCACTCCTTGTATCCTTTCTTCCCCTGCCCACCTCCATCCAGGAGCCACCTCTAGGCATGCCTCCCTTCTCTGTTGAGCCCCCTGTAATCCATCCAAGCAGCTTTCTCTGACGCACCCAGGGCCTTGTTAGAGTCCTCGAATCCTCTCCCCAACCAATCAGCCTCTGGCAGTGTTGCCACCCACCCTACACACCCCAACAGCTTCTGATGTCCAGCACTCCACCACCTTAGCCTCCTCTTCCCAGGGGCACCTCCTCTATTGTCTTGGTCCACCATGTGGGTGGCTTCTATGATGCAGGAGCTGGAGTAATGGTGTCAAAGACATCAACTCCTTCCCTGTCCAGAAGCAGGCTGGTGGGCATCCTTAGGGGAGCACTGGATCTGTAGGGGAGCCTGTGGGACAGAAAGCCTGTCTCTAGGGCAGAGCTCGGACCAGACTGGGGCTGCTCTGGTTCTTTCCAGAGTCACTTTTTCTGTAAGGTAGAAGGGGCTGCTGGAAAGGGCATTAGTCAGTCACCATCTGCTACTGTAAAGCTCAGATCTGGAATTATTTTTGCTCTTCATTATTCTTTGATTTTTCCCCAGTTTCCCCAGCACCTAACTGAAACTCTAATTGTTCTACAGGAATTGTCACAAACCCCAGTCACCCCCTACCCCTTCTCCTTATTTCCTCAGCTGGTCCCTCTGTTATTTGGGGCACCGTTGTTACTTTCCAGCATACAAAAATGTATGTTCTGCTCTGGTAAATTGAGTTATTTCAGGATAATTACTTGCTCTGCTCTATTTTTTCTGTTTTGTCTTTCTGGAAATCCCATTGTACTCTATCACAATTATCTTGGCATTTATCGCCATGGTTCCAAATCACATGTCGTTATTGCAGGTTCTTCATTTTTCTTTTTAAGGTGTTATCTATTAGCCTCCTCTTACCCAAATCAAGAGTTTTGTGCACTTGTCCTCCCCAAGTCCTATCTCTCCATGCTCTTAATACTCAATTGCTATATTTTAATCTTTTGGTTAGCTCAGTATTCAGTGTTACATTGTCATGACTGATGAGCTGTGTTCATTCAAGTGAACCACGATTACTTGTTCTTTTCTATTCACCTTTCACTAGTTTACCATAGAGCTAATACACGTCTTCTTCTCCATTTGCTTCATTTTCTGTGTACTTATTCCTGTTTACCTGACCCTGCCCAGCTGTCCATGTCACCTCTTCAGGACCCTAGGCCAGGGTTAGGCTGTCAGTCAAGGTTTCTCGAGGTTGTCCCTAGAGCCTCTGACCTGGCCTGTGAATTGGCTGAGGGTGGACTCCTACCATACCCCTTCACATTCCTCTGGAGTAAAGTGTTTACTCTCTGGCTCTTTCCAGAAAAAGTTTGCAGGCCCCACTAAGTCTAAAGATCTCCTTCCTTCTTAGCTGCTCCTGCACTGGAGTCCCTATTTCCTGACATCTTTCTCAAGACTTCTTGGTTTAGTGAAGCAAAATATTAATTTTAGTTTTCTGAGAAGGATACATGGGAAGCAAATATTTTGTGACCAAATATACCTGAAAATATCTTTATTCTCAAAATTAATAATGTTGCAGGTATATATTTCTAGACTGGAAATAATTTTCCTTTAAAATTTTGAAAGCATTGCTCCATTGCCCTCTAATTTGCAGTCTTACCATAGGATACAAGAGTCATTCTGATATTTTAAGATAATTATTTACTCTGCTCCGTTTTTCCTGTACTCTTCCTAGAAATCCTACCCTACTGATCTCCTGAGGCAGTCTTCTACTTATCTTCCTTCTTGTGGTTTTTCATATCTATATCTTTTAACTCTGTTTTCTGGAAGATTTCCTCAATGTTATCTTTGAAATCTTCTCTTGAATTTTGAATTCTACTTTTCTTTTTCAATTTCTAAAATCTCATGTTTCAAATTGTCTTTCGTAATATAATATCCTGCTCTTGTTTCTTTGCTATCTTTCCTGATATCTCTGCTGAGGATATTGAAGGTGGTATATGTAGGGGTAGGAGTTGTTTGTTTTGCTTTGTTTCTTTAATTAGCTCCCCCTGCTTGTTTTGTTTCCTCCAAGTTGCTTTTTTGTAGTTGTTTGCTTGTTTGGCCTTGATTTCTAGCCTTCATGTATGTCGTTTTCCTCATGTATCTGTCTGATAATATTGGTTTTCTGCTTATTGAAAAATGGGGACCTAAAAAGCTAATTGGGATTTCTAAGAACATAGAGCTTGTTGACTGTGTCACTGTAGGGTGACCTGACAGGGCCATTTAGTGGGAGAATCTTTGATGCCCAGAGGAGCCTCCCCAGTGTCCTTGTTGCAAGAAAATAACCTGGCTACCAGTTCATGGCAGGCTGGGGGCTGGATCTCAGCATTCATCATAGTGACCCACCCTTCCCTGGGCCTGTTTAGTCCAGCAACTTTCTACCCTCAGGAGGATCAGACAGTTGCCAAGTGCTGAGGAATCAGGGAGGCAACTGGGCACCAGAGTGCTTCCCAGGGAAACTTTCAGTCAGCTCTCACTTCCTGAGCGTTTGGGGACTTCTACAAATGTCAACTGTGTCCACCCTCAGCTTTTGCACTGTAGGCTTAGGACACTTTTCTAGGGCTTCTGCTAAGTCCTTGGCACTAATCTATCTGCTTTCTAGTTTCTAGAATTGCGTCTTTCTTGCCTCTTTCCTGTGCTTTTAACCCTTGTGAGTTTATTCCTTTTTTAAAAAAGGGATTTGGGGAAGAGCAAAAGTATGTGCAAACCACCAGAAGCTAGTGCTTCTTCCAGGACTTCCAGTCATTTACTAAATTTTACTTACTGCAGCCTCCTACTTCCATAACATACCCTAATAAAATAGCCTTTCTTCAGAACAATTCCTGAGAGCCTTTGTGATATTTGGTTCACTACAAGGAGTGCATTGCTCCCCCTCACTTAGATCTAATAGCACCCCCAAACTTGAATCATATGATTGATCTTGTCTTTATTGTTCCTTCAAAGGAATGCCCAGTCAAGTAGATTTTAATAGCACCTCCTCTTGCCATATTGTGCTTGATTCTGTTCCTTCAGTGCTTTCTATTGCTACTTAATACTTACTAGGAGCTAAAAATTTATTTATTTATTTTATTTTATTTTAATTATTTATTTTTTTTGAGTTGGAGTCTCACTCTGTCGCCCAGACTGGACTGCAGTGGCCGCTCCCGGCCACTGCAGCCTCAACCTGCTGGGCTCTGGCGATCCTTCCGCCTCAGCCTTCCAAGTAGCCGGAATTACAGGCATGCGCCACCATGCCCGGCTGATTTTTTGATTTATTGTAGAGATGAGGTCTCGCTGCCCAGGCGGGTCTCAAACCCGTGGGCTCAGGCAATCCACTCACCTCAGCCTCCCAAAGGTGCGGGATTACAGGCTGAGCCACCGAGCCCAGCTTAAAAATTTATTTTAATCATTGAATTATATAGGATCCCTTCTGGGTGAACTGTTGATCTAAATTAGTGGCTAGTAATTCCTCCTAATTAGCTGAATCCTCTCCTCTGTCAGCGTCTTCATTTCATTAACATTGTAGCTCTGCTTACAGTCATAACATTACTTGTTAGGACAAGTTAGCTGTTACCTTTTACTTGTTAATACAAGTGTTTCACGTATTGTTGTCACTGACTGGTTTTTGGCCCTTGGCCGAAACTTTTGCTTACTGCCCTCATGCAGACCTGGTGCAAACTAGAAAGTGGTTTCTGCCAACCCAGTTCAGCTTTGAGCCATTTCCTGCTTATATTTGATGATTCAATGCAGCTATATTAATTGTAAATGGCAGTACCATGACCTTAGCAACTGTTTTTGACTGTAGACAAGTATTTGCAAGATGGAAGTCCAGCAGACAACATTCAGACAGTGACAAGAAAGGCGCATGCAGGGAGCTCACGCCTGTGAGTGCCAGAGTAGCATTAGACCTGAGTCCGACTTTCAGTTTGTGTTTGATAAACCCTTTAGAGAGGGAATGTCCTTCCTTCAGACTTTTCCCATTTCAGCTAGTGCTAAAAATTACAAATGTTAGCCTGCAACTAGCAAACCAATCCAAGAAAATCAGTAGTAGATGCTAAAATTCAAGCAGTCCAGCAATACAGCCTGTTGCTATAAACAGGAATTAAATGTTTTCCTTCAGTTGAGGGTGAGGCAGTACCATTAATCTAATCAGCCAAAGCAGAGGTGGGCAACTGTGGCCTATTTTTTTACTGACCTAGTGGTAAGGATGAGTTTTATAGTTTTGAAGAGTGGTTAAAAAAAGAAGAAAACAATGAGGAAAAAAAGAAGAGGGAAAGGAAACAGTAAAAAGAGGAGGAGGAGAAAGGAAGAATTTATAACAGACTATATGTGATCCATAAAACCTAAAGTATTTACTCTCTGGCTCCTTCCAGAAAAAGTTTGCAGGCCCCACTAAGTCTAAAGATCCCACTAACCTGGTCTTATTTCTTTCTTGACTGTCGTGCTGCTTCCTAAATCCTGGAAAGCTCTCCGAGTATTTACCAAGGCTTTATTAATTTAAATATGTATGTGATTTTTAAAAAATTAAACCATAAATCAATCTGAATAACCAATTGTCAAGTTTGTGACATCTGAGATTTACCAATATGAAGAACAGTAGAATTATTTCCTTCCTTATTTGTGCATATAAGTCAACATGGCCCATCGTAGACTAAATATCTAAATATCTAGAAAAAACAGCAAAATTATAAAGAGTGTTTCTGTTAACCTTTTGGCTTGGTTGGAGATACTGTCATGAAGGTATATACTGAAATTGTTTTTCTTTGTGAAGTATGAAATGTGAACAAAAATAAAGTTAAAACAAGTGTGTGAAATACTAATATCCTTTTACTTACTGAAAGCCTAACCAAAGAAAAGGTTCTACTTAAGGAATTAACTTTAGACTTAGATATGTAATTTCTTTTTCTTTTCCTTTTTTTTTTTTTGAGTTGGAATCTCACTCTGTTGCTCAGGCTGGAGTGCAGTGACACACTCATGGCCACCACAGTCTTGATCTGCTGGGCTCAGGTGATCCTTCCGCCTCAGCCTTCCAAGTAACTGGAACTACAGGCTCATGCCACCACGCCTTGCTAATTTTTTGATATATTGTAGAGACAAGATCTCGTCAAGTTACCCAGGCTGGTCTCATACCCCTGGGCTCAGACAATCCTCTTACCTCTGCATCCCAAAGTGCTGGGATTACAGGCATGAGCTACTACACCCGATGCTGTAATTTATTTTTAAATCATGACTTAACCAATTATCCTTCCTTGCTGTGGATACCAGCCAAGATTTTGTCTTTATTCACAAGATATATATGAAGGTCACCTTTACTTTAGGTTATCTCATTTTAAATCATTTTCCGTCTCCATGCTCCAAAATAGCCCTATACCATTTCCAGGTGAATTTTCCAAAAAGTTATCTCTGATCCTATTATTCCCTTACTTTGAAATTCTCAGGTATACATGGCCTGTCAAATTGATCTAATCAACATTAAGAAAGAAATAAAACCAAATACATAAATTACCAAACACCTCTTTTGAGTTAGTTAATATAAAAGTCATGGGGAAATGACCAGTTGTACAGTTGTATATTATTCAATGTATTGTGCAATAATTCTGTCTGTGTTGTGGGACATATTTCATATTTGCCTTGAATCCACTGGCAAATTCAGCATACTAATATGCTAATTATTTATCCAACAGTGGAATGACTCTTTTTTGCTATGAAGAAGTGATTTGGCAGAACATTCAGGTGATTAATCAGAAATAAAGTTTGTGAGGCCAGTTTATGTCTCTAATACTCAACCTATCCCAAATATAATTGTAACCAATTTTTAATGTTCATCTTCAGTGGTACCTGTGACTTACATAGTCAAGTAACTAATTTAATATCCTATCTTCCCTTTGACTCCCTGTGATGATTCAGGGAGCATACAGAATTATCCTGTGTTCATAGGATTAATTTCCAGCTATTAAATCCTACTAGCTCTAAGTATAAAACTTAGGCCAAATGTCATATTTTTTATTTTTTGCCAACAAGACTTATTTATAAAAATAAATATCTCAAATCATAGAGTATATTTTGTTGTTTAGGTATCCAATTATAGACATTTAGAGGTCAACAGTAAGTCATTGGCTTGATCTATTTTTAAAAAAAGAGAATATGAAATGGATAAGTAGAATTTTAGCTAGAAGCAGGTCTTGAAGCAGTGAGCATATTCTGCACAGTGTGGACTTGAGTAATCACTCCTGGGACCTTTCCTGTTGCCACCATGGATGTTTAGGGAAGGAAACTCAGTCCAAATAACATACTGTCTCAGTCAGAGGAGGTTATGGCAGAGAGATGCTGATGTACCCTCTCTTAGCAGGAAATAAACAATTAGTTGTGCATTTTTTTGAGGATTGATCATCTGAGACTTATTAATGAGGCCTACCACAGGTGAGGAGAGCAGGATAACTTGTATGCGATTCAGGGATAAAATGTATGGTTAATTAGGGTATGAAACTTATGCCCAAATGGCACGCATTGGATTAACACTGAATATTCTTAAAACTACAAAAGGAAGACAAAAATAAAGAAGGGGGAGACACAATACATTAATTCATAATAATTGGGATTATCAAGAAAGATTTAAAGAAATGCAAAATATTTGAAATCTCTGAAAGTTACCAGGTTCCTTTTTCTGGCTAATCTGTTCATTTCTAAAGTCTGACTTCTGACTTCATCATAATTTTCCCAAAAAGAAAGGAAAATGATGCCCTTTCAAAAAAGATCTAGAAAGACTTTTAAAGTCCCGGTTTCTCTAGCAGTCAGGTTTGGAGAGGCCTGTGCTGCTGTAGTTAATGAGCTTAACCCACTCCTACAGGGAGAGGGCTGGGCTATCCTGAGGTGCTACTGTGTGGCCAAATGCTCCCAAGCAATTAGGAGCTGACAAAGTGTTTATCTTCTTTACAGATGGGAAGGAAAGAATGAAAATGAAGTGGGCAGATGTAAAGAGACCGGCAAAGTTCACGTGACTGTGGATCTCAAGTACTACCGGCCAACTGAAGTGGTAAGGGCTACCGGGCCGCCCAGTGCATGGCAGCATTTGGCCAGCTGGCTGGGAAAACACTCTACAGAATGCCTGCTACCAGCCTTCAGAGCTCTCGACGTAGCTCTTGGGCATCCTTCAGCGGGCATTTCCCAGTCAGAACAGTGAATTAAATTTGAGATATCATTCTTATCAGAAAATCCTTTGCTCTCTATAAAGAAAAACAGAAGTAAAACAGACATAAGGAAATAATGGATTTCAGAAGTGGAGACTAATATCTTACACAGATCTCATCATGTTGGTCTTCTGTTCTGATGGCTGGTCCCTGATACCTGCAAGATGTCTGGCTTATAATGTCCTTCCACACCTGTAGGGTCTCTGGGTTCTGGAGAGCCTGCCGACCTCTCCAGCCATGCCTATGCACACATGCACACACACGCACACATGCCATAAACAATATCCCCTACATTTGTTAGGAGTCAGCTCAGATACTGCCCTGCCTATGAAGCCTTTTCTCGCCAATATACCACTGCCACTGAAATTTCTACTCCTTTCTTTGAATCTGTATTGTATGCTATGCATAATTCTAGTCTAATACCTGTTATAATTTATTCTAATCATTTGTTTACGTCTTTTTCAACTTTTACCAAACTGGAAACTATTTGAAGATAGGAACTCTTAAAAAATGCCTTAGACTACAACAAGATAGGTGCTGATTGGTAGATGGATGGGTGAATTTCTAAATACAGATGTTCCCATATTTTAAAAGGACCTATAGATTGTTAGAACATAACATCCTGCTTTCCTAAATGTATAAAACTGTCCAGCTTGGTGTTACTGCTTCAACATGGTCCACCCTCACAATGGTGACAAAACTCAACATATTAAATACACCTAAAGAATACAGAAAGCCTCCTCTTTAGAGAGGAATGTTAAAATGTAATGGTTGCTTAATGAAGTGTAAATTAATTGTGAAAATGGAAACCTTTTGAACCTGCTTTCCCATGTTGTGAACAAAATTCCTATCTGTTGTACAACCTTTCCAAGATTAGGAAAACCCCAGTGAAGAGAGATTGAAAGTCAATCGGTCATCACTAACCACCCTTTAGAATTTCTTGTTTCAAACAGAATTAAAAACTATATTTTGTGCACTCTTACTCACAGAAGGAAATAAAAAGGAAAGGAAGTAACCAGTGCTTGGGAGAGGTAGGGCTGTGGAGTTCTGCATTGTCCTGGGATAGGGCGTGGCCGGGGCTATGACACAGCGAACAATTGTTCCCTGTGCTAATGGAGAGTGGGTGTGTCTAGGAGAGGATGTGTCCCAGCCCTGGGAGAGGAAGATGCCAGCCACTCTGTGCTGACACAGCAAGGACTGCCAACTGGAACCCGGAGCTGTGCTGCCATTTGCGTCCCTGGCCTAATGAGTGCCACAGGGTGTCGTTTTTCTGGAATTATTGCACAGATCACATATATGGGCAAATGTATTTCTGTGCTAATAAACAAAATGGTCACCTCAGAGTGGAGAATTTACTAAGCCAACAGAAACCTCATTTCTTACAACAATGTAAATGTGGCTTTTTCCCTCTCAGACACCAAAATAGTTTCAAAAGCTAGGAAGTCATTAAGAATGGCCTGTCTGTCATTCTCACTTGGGCAAGGTGTGGGATTGATAAGGACACAGAACAAAAGAATTTGCTGAACAGGAAAAGGACCCTCCAACTAACAAGACTATACTTGAATCCACATTGACCCCCTTTCCTGCTGTGACTAAAACTGCATTTCTTCTGTTTCTTTTATTCATTTAAATGCTATCATCATACCTGTTCTACAACTCTGTGGACACTAGCACTGTTTGAAGAATATAAGAATGGTGTCTGATTTCATATGCTTGCTTTATTTTTCTACCCATCTTACTCTCCCCTGGATTCTCTTTACTGTCCGCTCTTGGATTTTGAACTGTTTCATCTTTCTAAACCTCAAGACTGCATTCATTTCATTCATTCTACTTCAAGTTAATATTCTACTGGGCAAGCTTTTCTTGTATGGTGACACAAAACTTTTAACCTCATTTCTCAGAACAAGTTTTCCTAAAACTTGGGTCAACTTGACAGTCTCCTATTGAGTTGCCTTAACAGAAAATATTATTCCAGGTGAAAGGTAACCAGAATTGGAGACTACATTGTAGAAGAGCTTTCACTTAGGTGTGGGGTTCTAGCAGCCTCTAGAGTAATTTTGTATGAGTCCTGAAGAGCACTGACCTTCTCTGATGTTTGTCAGCCCTTGACTTAGGGTAGACATAGAATTCTCCCATTCCTCTAGACCCCATTCCTCTTTTCTCCTTGTCTCAATTCATCCTGCACATGCCATAGACGTCTTTTCATTCTTCCTAGGAGTCTATAAAAGTGCGTTTTCCTAGTCAGCTTTGATCATCTATTAGATGTTCCCATATTTCCCAAGATCTTCAGCACATAGGGGCACTTAAAGGCAAAAACTATTTCTTCTTAGTGAAATGGTTCCATAATGATGGCTAGAAAAAAAAAAGCGTAAATAAAATTTGAGGGGAAAAAAAGTAATGAGGACATATCATCTCAGAACACTTATCAGTGTTTAGGATATCTCCTAAAGCCAAGAATAGAGCTTTTATTGTGTTTTGAATAAAACTTGGGCTAGTCTCAAGAAAGACCGAGTAAACGGCAAAGGCTGGTACTAGCCTGAAAGAGACCACCAGTGATTCCCTACAGAGTGTTGTTCCACATGTGCAGGTATTTTTTTTTTCTTCATCGATTCAGTGCCTCAAAATTGCTTCTGTCCAACTTAAAGTCTTGAAAGTTTTTGTTCTGGATTAAAGATTCCAGTATTCAATTAGAGCTGAGTTGAGCCACATGTTTTTGGTTTCTACCTACCTGTGGAGTTTTGCTACCACAAAGATCTTGATCCTGGAAATTAGACTTTAAATTGTCCAGTGCCCCTGAATTCCAGTATTTGGCGATAGCAGTATTAATACTTGTGTTCTCTGCCTCTTAAGACTCCTTTGTATAAAGTTTTCTATATATGCATGTGTTGACACACAGATTTATTGTAGTGTACGTTCATTCCTGGAGAAGAAGTAGTATTATACTCATATGTGGGGCCTTGGGCCAAACTGCCTGAGTCCAAAATCTGTCAGTTACCAGCTGTGTGACTTTAGGCAACTTCCTTAACTTATCAATGCCTCTTTATCCTCATCTTTAAAAATGGGGTTAATGATAGAATTTCTTTCAAAGAATTATTATAGAATTGACAGTCAGTTATGCAGAGTTCTTATTAGTACAGTGTTTGGCACACAGTAAATGCCCAATATTATTGTTATTACTTATTTATTTATTCACTCATTCACCAGATAGTTATCAAACACTGTGCTAGACCCTGGGAATATGATGCTGAACAAGATAGACCACAGTCTCCACCCTTGTGGAGACTACAGATAAAGAGGTGATGGCAGTTCCTGGAATCCAGGACCTGTGGAGGAGTAGAATGGCATCATTAGTGAATTATACAGATTAACCAGTCAAAAGTAGATAAGGGATAATCTAGGCTTCCAGCAAATTTTAATATGTACTCTTTTAATGTTTATCTTGGTTTTCATCCTTTCTGATCCTCTTTCTAATGGTTCAGTAGGTATTCAGTGGTATAGAAATATCATATAAATATGAGAAAATTGATATTGACCTAATACTTAATGTAAAATAACCACACAGATATCTTCTTTTTATCTGAGAATTTTAACTGAAAATTCATAAAGGGAGAAATAATAAAGTATTCATTCTAATGTGCTAAATTTTTAACCACATCAAATGGACAATCCCCTAAAAAGAAAAGAAAGCTGTCCAGGCTCAGTGGCTCAGCCTGTAATTCCAGCACTTTGGGAATCCAAGGTGAGTGGATTACCTGGACCCGCGGGTTCAAGACCAGTCCAGGCAACTTGATGAGACCTTGTCTCTATAATAAATAAAAAATTAGCCCAGTGTGGTAGTGCATGCCTATAGTTCTGGCTACGTGGAAGACTGAAGCAGAAGAATCACCAGAGCCCAGCAGGTCAATGCTGGGGTGTCCATGAGCGTGCCACTGCACTCCAGCCTGTGCGACAGAGTGAGACTCCAACTCAAAAAAAAAAAAGAAAAAGAAAAGAAAGCTAAGATTTTTTTTTTCAGTAAAACAAACAAAGAAAAAATCATTTTTTTTCCTGCAGAGCATTTTGGGAAATGGGTTGGGGAACACATTCACTGACCAAAATCAAGTATTTTTCATGAAGAATGTCTTGGCTTGAACTCTATTCGCTGATGTTTACTCCATTTTTTTCCTTGCTATACCATTTGTCTTTAACATTAATTTTTCTTCCCATTGTATTTCTAGCGTCCTCAGTTGTGATTGGTTTTTTGTTTGTTTGTTTGTTTTTTAGATAGTTGATATTTATTCTCAGTCTTTGTAGGTATTAGGAAAAAAAATCATGGGTTAAAATCTAGAACTAAGAAAGCAATAACTTCAAAGAAGTCGAACAATCTAGTTAAAACAACACCTTCCTCCAGTAAAAACATGTGGCCTGTTTCTAATCAAATTACCATATGCTTGTCGAGTTGTCCTCCTCACCCCACACAAACTTTTCCTAATATTTTTCTGTAAATGATGTTAAGTTAAATGGCCTATAATTGCTTGCTCTATCTCATAGTCCTGTTTAGAATAATGATATGTAACACTTTCCAGACCTCAGGAATCTGATCTGTCATCAGAGGACTTGTGTAAATAGCAGTTAGAGCTTCCCTCAGCTCTGTCTCTGTGTACTTGGGGGTAAAAAGTCCTCAACGTGTTCACCAGTCTGGCCTTTTGTCCTAAAACTGTCCCCATTTTCTCCCATAGCTGTTCTCACTACCTTCTCACACTTCCCCTCCCAAAACAGGAAATTAGATCCCCCTGCTCTATCCCTTCATCTGCTCCAGCTCTGCTAGAATCCAGCCCATCCCTCCCAGTCCTGATCCCTCTGACCTCTAAGGCTCTAATCCTCCCCTTCACTACTGCTTTTCTGCGTTCCTTCCCCTGACTGGTGGGAGCCTGGGTCAGAAGATGCAGAAAGAACAGTTTAAGGATGAGTGCCTTTCTTCCTGCTCTTCTGGACCTGTTCTGTAAGGTCCCTTTCAGTTTTAATATCCTGGCGTATCTGCTCTCATAACTGTCAGACCACAGTGGTGAGGAATGCTGTCACTAATGCCTGATCATGATGCTTCCTCTTTTGTAATTATTCTATGAACTTCTTACTACTTGTATTTTATAAATAGTTTATATCTCTGAATCACTGTTTATATATTTTAAGTCTCCCTCTTAGGCTCCTCATACTAATCTTTATATCCTTCCTTAATCACATTGACCTTTCTTGCCCTTTTCCTTCCTTGGACTTAACTAAGAGAGCTTTAAGTTTCAGTCTCTTCAGTTGATTTTTAAATATTCCACTGTATGTTTTCCATACTTCATAGGATTCCATACAAAACTCCCAAGGGCATATAACATTCCTCCCGAAGACTGTGATCTTTCCTCGGTTGCTGTTCTCTCTAAGAGCATTTTATATCTAATGAAATAGTAATTTTGTACTAATTATAACACCCCTCAACTTCCTTCCATTTTGCCCCTTTCTTATTATTAGATTTGGACTAGGATAATGTTATTAAAGCCTCGAAAATCTTTATGAATACACACACACACACATACACACACACACACACCTATATACCTTCCCTTATTTAAAAAAAAATTTGTATTTATTCTTAAGATTCTTTCATATTCCTTATGTAGACACTTTCACTATTTGCACCAGTAGAAAATTTCTTTAAAATCTGTTCCTTTTTCTCAAAAAGCTATATAGGTGCTGTTGTCATTTATAATTGTAGTATTGACCTCTTGGCATCTATAATTAGTTATTGAACTCAGCTTCTACCTAAACTACCTCGGATGTAGGTCACACAAAGTGTAGAATTACTTGTAGAGATCTCTTCATCCCCGATGGTGATTACCTGTTTTATCTTTTTTTTTTTTTTTTTTTGTCTTTTGCCAATGAGATCTGTATTCTAGAATTTTAAAAATCTCTATAGCTGGTTGTTTATTATTTTTTTTTTTAGCATATCAGCAATGCCCTCCCTATTTTATCAAGCCATATTTACCTTCTAAAATAACTGTAGTTCAAAAGTATTGATGGAGATTTCTTAGACAATACTGGCTATGGTTTCCTTCCTTCACCCTATCTACCTTATACTCTCAATAAGGTTAATTATTCCTTACCAGATTTGATTGTTTTCCTAACACATTCTTTACTTGAAAACAATTATTGTTGCAGACACAAAATATTTGGATCTACCAAAATGTGGTCCACATATATCTGCTGTGGGTGCTGCTCTTCCTTTATCACACTCTTGATGCCTCCTCTTGCTTCATTATCTGTACCCATGGCTCATGCCAGAGTGGTTTCTCCATTCACTGTTACATCTGCTAGCAAAGTTGAGAACTCCTCTGACTACTTTTGTCATACACTTCTGAGGTGAGATATTCACAGCTGATGGTCTTACTTCCTGACTTAGTAGTTCTGATCTGCCTCCTAGACATTCAATCACCACTTAATGTTCATGACCTGCTGGTGCATACTTGGTTCCATCCAGCTGTTGTTCAGAATTAGGAACTGTCCTTAATAGAAGAATCCAGCTTGCACATTTCGTAATGCTGCCATAAATCTGCTTGTTTTCCTAGATAAATTAGGTGTGTACTGCTACGTGAAACCTGATGTAAGAATATCTCAACTAAAAAATGAGTAGGTCTGTTGCTTCTAAAAGATTCTTCAGTTTTTAAAATTCATTGCAGAAATCTTTTAGATAGTACATTCACCATGTACATATAAAATATAATTTTGATTTTTCAGTTTCTCAGATGGTGAAATATATCAGTATATATAACATTAAATATTGTATATGACTGAAATCTTAGAGATTCAGCTTGAAAAGTGTGTTTATTGAACATTCCATTACCATGGAGTAAGACCTAGTTCAACACCAAGAAGTATAAAGATTGATGAGATAAAGTCCTTTCCCAATAGTAGCTCTTAGCCAAATGACAAGGGAGCAGCAACAAGTTCCTGGGACAATCCAGGAAGGTGTAATGAGGGGCTGACTGAACCAGAGCAGTGGAGGCAAGAAAAACAGTTACAGATGCCAGGGCATTGCAGAGATAGAAACCACAGAATTAGGTACTGGATTGGGCAGAGCTGAGGGTGATTCCCAGGGTAGAGGCTGAACAGTGCAGGGTGGTGGGGAGATGTGATGTCAGATGCCAGAACAGAGATCCAGGGAGAGGACTCGCCTTGCAGAGGGAGGTGGTGCAGAGTTCTTTCACGTTTGTGCTGACTTGGAGACAACCATGTAGCAATATCAAGGAGGCAGTTAGAGCTGGAGGCCTGCTGTAGAGGAAAGAGGTCAGGGCTGGGGTAGTGCAAGAGGTGAAAGTTAAAGCCCTGAGAAGAACTCCCCAAAAGAGTATTACTAGCAAGCGCAGGAAGCCAGTCACAAAGCCAGGCAAATTTAAAATCCAGGAGGTAAGTCTCAAACATATTTTGGAAAAGTGGGTGCAGAATTCACAAACTACTTGTATCCAAGAGGCATAGGGCCAGACTAACATGTCTCCCACCCTAGATGAGTACTCCCTGTTTTCTGGCTAATGCCAAAGAGATCACATTAACTGGCAGATGATTACTGTGTTTCATTTCAGACAAAATTGAACTTTGGGGACAAGCAGAGACTCAGTTTCAAATTAATATGTCCTGGAAGTCTGGTTTTAAAGCATTTAGAATTCTTAAAGATGAAAGCGTTTATATAAATGTAAGGTACTTTGTGCTGCATATTATCATTTTAGTACTGTCATCATTAATATCATCATCATCATATACTACATAAAATCAGTAGTTATCAGCAGATATCTTCTGAAAGGATACTTTGAGCTCTTCAAATTCATGAGATTGTCTTTTATTTAAATATTTATTTTGCTTTGTACTTATACAGCTTCATGCAGGAAAAGCTATTTGCTGCTTAGTACTGCCAGCTCTGTATTTCTTGATCCAGTGGTAGAAAGGATGGTTGTGGTGGAAGGCAGGGAGGTATTGAATTGGTGATCCCAACTTATACTTCTACCTAAACTGTATGTTCCCAGCAAGTTCTGCAGCTCTTCCTAGAGTTGCAGCGTTCACAACAGACTAGTGAACAGACGCCAAGGAGAAGACATTAAGCCATCATCTGCTTTCATATTTACCTGCCAACCACCCCCTCTGCTTCTCCCTTAGAAATCTTCCTGCAGAAATCTGCTGGATGTCACTTTTATAATCTAAAATCCATGTTGACTTCCTGTTGCTGCTGTAACAAATTATCACAAACCTGGCAGCTTAAAACTACCCAAATTCATCATCTCATCAGAGGACCCAGCTGAGTCCCCTTGGCTAAAGCCAAGGTGTTGAAAAGTTATATTCCTCCAGGAGGTTCCAGGTTCCCTGAACTATAGTACAAGGTCTTCTGTTGGCAGAGAATACTGAGTTCATCTCTTTGAACCCATGGTGGGTCATAGTGTTTCCCATCGACTGGAAAGCACGTTATTAATCATTCTGAAGAGAAATGAAATGGAAGACTCTGGCATGTCATCTATTTAAAGTTCCATAATATGCACACTCAGAAAACACCACTGCATGCACTTGGGCAACTGGAAATGAGGACACACCAAGCAGGGAGTGAGAACAGGCTTCCTAATGAAGGAGAGTTTTAGAGTAGGGTTTTGGAAAGATTTGTGTTTAAGAGGGAAGTGTAGGTAGAGGAAGAGTATACTGTGGTATTGAACCAGCAGCATATAGAGAGTAGGCAAGGACTCTGTCAGGTGGAGAGGTGAGCTCAGCCAGGAACCCTGAGAAGGAGGTTGGCAGAGCTGCCCCACTACATCCTGCTCTAGCTGAGCCTTTCTCCCACACCAGCAGCACATTCTGTTCACCGGTGCCTTACCTCCAACCTGTCTGTGGGCAACTGAGCTGCTCTTTGCTTCCTGTTTTTTTTGGTTGTTGTTTGTTTGTTTGTTTACCTTCTGGTATTTTTCTTTCTTTATTTTTACCTCCTCTTTTCTTTTTTCTTGCTGGCATGAGTCTTAAAACCAGCCATATGTCATCCTTAAACTTCATATAACCACCATTCTGAGACTATCATCTGTCTTTTGATACCTGCCATCTGATCCCAGAAATTCTAGAAGAATGTCTCCTCACCTGTTCCATTAAATTGGTTATACAAGTTTTGGGTCTGAGGCAAATTCTTAAACAGTCCCCATCTGCTTTCATGAATAAAGGGCAGAGTCAGAAGTAGGGAATGCCTTAATTTTGTAAGAGAAATTTGCTTATATCATAAACATGGATGCTTAATAACCACTCTAAGAAAACCAATCTAAAGATACTTTTTTTTTCTTTTTCTACGTTCTTTTTACTTCGTAATGAAATGTATCTCTATTCTACAGGGTTTTTGTTGTTTTTTTTTTTGAGAATGAAATTCTATGTGAAAGTATTTCTTAGAGATATCAGAAAGGCATTTTATATTTTAGATTAGGGGTGTTTCTATTATTTTTTGAAAATGAGTTAGCGAGAGAATGTGCCGAAAAGCAGAATTAGAATTAGATTAGAATTGCTAGAACTTTGGGGAATATGTAAGGTTTTCTTTAAGGCAAATTAATACAATGTTGAAGTTACTAAGATGTTCTGTTTGTTTCTGATTCAGTTTTTGTTTTGGAAGATTAGAATGTGCTATATTCCCTTATTAAAATAATACAATTTTTTAAAATGTAGTGATAATTTGAATATGTCCTACTGGCTTGCATTATAAATTTAAAGGATATAAGTCTCCACACCTTTTATTCCCAACATTCAGACTTTTAAAGTCTTCATAAAGCTCCTAACCTCTCTTTATTTCTGTGTTTCCCTCTTTAACATAACAGTGAATATTTTCCCACTAATCTCAATGGGCACATTGAAGAAGCTGATGAATTATTCCTCTCAAGACCTTGCACAAATTTCAGTCCCTTGGTGAAACCTGCTCCTGTTACCCCAGGCAAAATCAGCACTTACTACTTGTCCCATTGTATTGTGATGTCATTTCTCCCTGGGAGATTGGGAGCAAGAATGACATCTGATGGCCTTGGAGAGTACCAGGCACACAGTAGGAGATAAGAAAAGGAATGGTGTGGACATCACCAAAGAATCATTCTTATGCTTCCCAGCCACCTCTAGTAGAACCCAAATTACTCAAACCAATGTATTAAACCATGATTAAATTCTAAATCACAAACAAAATAAAAATAATAGTGTTTTTCTTTTTCTGTTTGAGATTCTATTTCAAGGAGTAAGTTCATTCACATCTTAACACTTGTACATCCAACCTTTAAAAAAAACTCGCTGTTTCCATTCCTTTGTCTCTACACATCCCATTTCACTAATGCTTTCATTTTCTGCCCCTTTCTTATCTCCTCATGTGTATGCTGATGCCTACTCCCTCTTTTTTCATCTGTTTTGAAATTTTTGTTTTCATAGGTTCTGTTTGTTTCTCCACTTTCCTCCCTGCATCTTTCTTGTTAATCTATCCCAACTGTCTAACACAAGCTCCAGGTACTAGAGGTGTTCCCTGGTTCCTTTTTTATGGGAGAGCTAGTGATGGCCGCATTACAGCTTTTGTAGCCCAACTTTGCCCTTTAGACCCACTAGACCATGATGCCTACAGCATCCATAGCGTGCTGTGTGCACACTATGTGAAAACCTCCTCGTGCCTTGAAATCTTGGAAGACTACACCAATAATAGTGCATGTGCAAAAGACATCCTAGATTGCTTCCATCTGAAGAAAGTACATCTGCCAGATGGAGGCTTTTCAGACTCTGGCCACAGTAAGAAATGTCCCGTTGGCAGCCACCATCTTGTGGCACAAAGTATCATCTAGCATAAAAGATACTTGTACCTATGGTTTTTCCGTTGCACAGGTTCGTCAGCTACTCTACCTCCAAAACTTTGTGGATAAAAAAGTGAGAAATAAGTATCACTCAGTGAGTGACTATAATAGCTGGCATTTTTATTATGGTGCCAAAGTCTGTCAGAAACCTAATGGCATAATATATCACTTATTTTCCTCACTTAGAATACTCAATGTTCTTCTTGAAAAAAAAATAAGTGCAAACAAAAAACTTCAATATATGATTTATTAGGTGATAGTCATTTAGAGCAATAATTTTTAAATTTTTGAAATAAGTGTTGGGCTAACAGATTTTTCTAATAAGGCATGTAAGTCTTCCTCTTCGCACACCCATTTTGATGAAAAATTCAGTCAAATGCTCTGGTGGAGGCTTTGGATATGCTTTTAAAACAGGTATCTAAATATAGTTTTCCTTAATATTATGTTTCCTCCATGAAGAGAAATGGCTGATTGAGTATGGCTCCCTTGCCAAAATGTTAACTTATAGTGAGGATGTGAAAAAGTAAGAGCTCTCTAAAGGGTCCGTGGCTCAGATGAATCGGAAAAGGGAAAGGGAAAGAATGTAGATCAACAACTGCTGATTTTCCTTTGAGATCTTTGTGCTACGAGCTGCAGAACTGAGGTGAGAGAAGCCGTGTCCATGCTTGGCACATCTGTAAAATGCAGCACGCACATGAAGTCTGTTGATCCAAGGCCTATTTTCCTATTGGCGAGGTGAAATGTTATCTTCATGCATCAGCACCTCCCACTTGTGCTAAAGGTGGGAGCAAGGTCCGTGCCAGTCATTGTCTCCTCTTCAGCTGGGGGGGAGGCAGTAGGAGGCAGCCACAGGGCGGAGGCACCAAGCAAACATCGCCAAGTTCTGGGTCCTAGCGTGGGCAGGTGGTGGGCGCCGGGAGCGGCAGAGGCCTGTGCCCAGTTGTCACACGTGGTGCTGAGCAACAACCAACTGATCCCAGAAAGGAGGTGAAGAGATAACACACACCAGCGGCCATGAGAGAACTAGGACATTCCACCTCACAGGAAGAGGGTTCTAATGGAGGTTTAGTTCAGTGTCTTCACAAAAAGGCAGCACTTGCCTTCCTGAAGATGAAGTTATCTGGCCAGACATAAAACATTCAGTTGCCTGTCCACTGAGAGTGTCCACCGGGGTCGTCCATGTTGCTTCTGGTGTCTCAGTTTCACACCAGTGGCTGGGCTCTGTATGGTCTCATATTTATGGATTTGTTGCGTTGGGGTACACAGTGGTATAATGCCCATGGCTTCCCTGCTTTCTGCAGCAGAAACAACTTCACATGCCTGCACCGTTGTCCCACGTCCTTGGATGCATTTGTCAGTCTTTCTTATTCACATGATTTTCTCCTCAACCCCCCAACTAAAAAGGATTTCTCTTGTTCTGCTGCCACCTTCTATTGAAATCCAAACTTAATCACCCATCATTTATTAGAAGTATTCTTCGTTTTTGCCTTTTACATGATCTTGCTGAGTTTTTTTTTTTAAGTTCAAATTTTTTTGCTTCCTTTCTCCATCTTTATAATTTTTTCAGACAGTTGAACTTCTAGCTGAACTTCTGAACTTTCCAATATCCTCATACTCTGTGGTCAGCATCAGCAACTTCAAAGTGAAGTGGGTATTTGTCTGAAAACCTGAGTTGATAAGTCATTATTTCTTCTGCATCTTCTCACCATATGAGTGACATTTTGTGCCCCAACTTTAGCTGTAGGTAATAAGTTAGGAATGTGGGGATTTTTTGTTCTTTTTTGCTTTGGGTTTTTTTTTTTTTTTTTTTTTAGTTTCTCTTGCATATGTAAACCATTGGCAACAATATTAATTTATTCATCTGACGTTTACCTGCTGAATGAAGGAAACAGAACATACACTTTGGCCAAAATAACTAGGAACTAAGATAAGAATATAGCATTTGAAAGTGCTGCACATAGTTGTCTGCATCTTACGCTTTACACACCAGCTCAGCTTCTTTGTCTCCTAAATGGAGGATGATTATGATAAACTTCACAAAAGTGGTGGGAGGTTAAATTAGTGTTTGTGAAACATGTTGAGATCTTCTGATTAAAGATAGCACAATGTTGCAAACTGATGTGATCACTATCAAAGAGAAGAGCTCTTCATGTAAGGAGTCTGGATTAGTCTTATTGAATTATCCAACATTTTCTCTATTTGCCATGAAGCCCCAAATCTCTGATCTCCTGCAGTTTTCTCTCGATCCTAGAGTCTGTTTCCAAGTGTCAGAGAGAATCAGAGAGTAGGTCATGGCCATGGAATCGTAAACAGAGGAAATGTGTCAGGTGTTAGTAAAATTTCAGGTTAGAATTGGACTGGGTTTGCAGGGCATGTTCTGCTGGTGACTGTGCAGCACAACTTCCAGCAGGCACCAGGCGGCTCACATATCACATCAGCCCCGGATGCTCAGGGATGGCCTTTACTGTGCCAGAAAACCCGGCCCTCTAGCAACTCATCCCATTCGGGGCTTCCATCCACACTGCACAAAATCTGATGGAAAAGATGACTTTCCACAAGTTTCCCAAGTCACTTAAGGGGTGGAGGAAGGGGGTAAGCAGGCAGCCAGGGGTGTCAGAGCACAGACAGGTTGATAGTATTGAGATAAGCCAAGTGAATGGAAAATAAGGCCTAGATTCCACGTGTGTGAAAACCAGAGGTATGGCTCCAGAACCATGGGCCACATACAGGTTCAGTGCAAACAGTAGTCAAGTGGCCTTTTCCCTTTATTCCTCACCAGTGTGTTTCATCCTGCCCATAAAAGCCAGAGTCATTGTGGATATGTGGGTTTCCTAAGTGTTCTTAGAGAAGAGACCAGGCTTGTTTCTACTCAGGCCCATTACTATCACAACCTTAAGCAAAATTGCATACTTTGTTAAGGGTGGCCACCTTAGCCCGTGATTCTTCAGCTTGGTGCATCTGACTCATCCAGAAAGCTGTTAGAAATAGAATTTTCCAGTGTTCATCCTCAAGCCAGGTGAGCAATGGGCTATGGAAATGCAGGTCTCTTTGCAGGGAGCCTGAGAAGCCAGGTTTAGACTGGCCAAGCATCTGCAGCTGGGGTTAGCAGTCAGTCTTGCAGTCAGGGAGTAATGCAGACAGTTGTTACCTTTTGGGGGTCACTAGCTTCTTCAACAATCTGGTAAAAGCTAATTTTCTGCCCAGGGAAAATGCAACAATGTGTATGTAGTTGTAGGGAATCATCATGCCTGTCCAGCCATCCATGCTAGAAGATCAAGCTGAAGTGTGAAGCCTGACTTCTGTCTTCTCCAGTCTTAAGTTTGTGCTTGGGTTGGAGTATCCTTTTATAGGTGGCCTTGTTTTCCAAATGCTCATTTTGAGTGATGGAAACCCTTATTTATATAATTTCTGATGGTGTGTAGTCCTCTCCTTCACAAATCTGTCGTTAAACTCTTCACAAACTCCCATGGATGCTTTAGAAGAGCTGGGCATCTTCCTTATCCAACAACACAAAGGCATTTCTCCCCTCAAGGGAGGACATGCTTGAGACCTGGGCACTGAAATGACAGAATCTCTAGATCATTTACCGATTAAAGTTGAATTGAAATAAAAGTCAAGATGTTGTCCCTAGATAGCCTTGGTTCCTCTGATCCTATCCTCCAGGTCTGGGGGGCTATACCCAAGAAGACCCACAAAGCTTTACCTTGCATGTCAGGGCAGACATGTGTTTTGGTTGCTTTTGGGGAAGCTCTGGATGGCAGTGCCCATATGGAGTTCTTTGACAGGCGGAAGCTTTGTCAGATCTGACACTATGACCTGTTTATACCCTGCCAGGTACAGGGCAGGTGGCCACCGAGGGTGTGAGATTGAATGAATACTGCAGATGAACATGGAAAAATCAGCTGGCTGTTTTAGGTGTCTGATCAATCAGTGTGATTGTTTCTCTTTTCCAGGTTGATGAGATTTGCTGTGTTCTCAGCCGTAATGTGATTAAGCATCTCAGGAATATACAAACATATGAATGTTGTTCCCAGTCAGCTGAAGGTGTATTGTAAAGCAGAGCATTTAGAGACAAAGTCAACTTGACAGGCAGAGTAGAGGTAAACAGCCTTCTTTCTGCAGGAGCCATGTTGTTAAGCAGTGATTCTTGGGATGTGTCCAGCTGCGGCACGGGCTCTGACTTCAGGGACTCTGGCAGCATAAAAATGGCTTTTAAAGATCTGAAGCCATTACATTGTGTACTTGTACAGTTGGGTTTTATGTTATCAGTTTCTATACATATGTAATTTTTATTAACCATTTGCAGCAATAATTCTGCAGTTCAGCCAAGAGCTGCAACAGGACGTGGAGACTCTTCCTTCTCAGGCACCCTCTCCTGGGTGAACCAGGCAGACTAAGCTCAGCTGAGGCGCCATGTTCATTGAGAAGAGAGACATTTTCTTCCTCCCACACTTCAAGCTCTGGATTTGAAACATAAACTCTCAGTCTCAACTCTAAATCCTAGTTACGGCATTAATTCTCTGTAAGTTCTTCATTTTTCCTTTATTCACTGATGTAGTCAACCGTGGAAGGGCAGCCAGAGAATTGAGTTCTTGCCTTAGGAAACAGAAGAGCCAAGGCCCTGGCCCACATCACTTGTCCACATCTCTTTGCTTCTGTGGTGATCAGCTAAAAGCATTGAGGGCCTCTCCCTTGAGGACAGGCAGCAAGTCACCTTGCTGAGCTGTTGGCTTTTGCCACTATTTTGCCACAGAGGTGCCAGGTATCTGCTGCCTTCGTCTCCATGTCCTTTCTAGCACAGAGCCTCATTGTCATTTTTTCCAGCTGCTCAGGGAGCATGACCTTCACTGACATCACTTCAGATGAGGAAACTGGGCTACCAGAAGATTGAGTGGCTTATCCAAGGTCACGCTATGTGGTAGTGGCTCAGCTGGTTTCCAGACTGTACTCCCCATGAAACCTCCCTCCCTTTCTGGAATCATGTGTGCTGGGTCACCTGAAAACTTTGCCCTTCTGCCCCTTGGTCTTTAGGGCCACCTGCTCCAGGCCTATCTGGTGAGGCACTCAGCTATGGCACTGCAAGGGCAGCCAGCACTCTGGTTCCATGAATGCCTTTTCTCGGTGCAGTTTGTCTTTGTTGCAGTGGGTATGTTTGCACCTACTTAGTGGCCTGAATGTATAAAGCAGCAGTCAGGTTGCTGCTTCATTCAAGGGACATAAACCTGTCATGCCTACCTGCAAAATTGAGGCACTGTGAAGGTTTCTCAGGCAGTCGGGACGTCACTCAGATATAGTAGCTGCGCCCTCTACCCCAGTAGTTCAGGCATCAGTCATGGAGCCTCTGAAGAATTATCTGAGAGGGGAAGGGTCAGGGCCCAGCTGAAGAGTATCACCACATCGTCTAACAATGGCTCTCTGTGCTTTAGTATGTGACTGGCATACATTTACTTACCACGTAAAGGTGCTTCTGGTTTACATTTAAAAGAAAAACCAAAGCTGTGAGATGCAGCATACAGAGATGTGACCCCACTGGCCTTTTGCTGTTTCAGGTAGCAGTGCTCTAGGGAGTGTTATCCAGGTCCAGAAGCCCACCTGCAATCACTAGTCCTTTTTTTAAAGGCCCTTGGAGTGCCTAGACTGGAATATGAGATTTTAATTTAAAAGGAGTAGTCTACTAATGCATTTAATAGGCATCGTTTGAGAAAAAACCAACCCTGCTTTTCCCAAGATTTAAACCGTTTTATCCACTAATTATCTGATGTAATGGGGCTTTCTCCCCGATACTTTCCTTGGACCTATGCTACATAATTGAGATCATACTTTATTGTGCGGTGACTTCTTTATCCCAGAGCAGTTCAGATTTGTACCCACCCTGAGGCATGTGTGTCCTCACCATTGTTACTATATCGACCATGCCCCAGAGTGGGATCTGACTTGGGAGCCCACCCCCATCCCACCCCCACTCCAGGTACTCCCCTCACTCCTCATCCGCCCTTTAGCTCCTTAGAACATGCTTCACTGCTTGCCAGGAATGCTGCCTTGCAAACATGGTTCAAGTGTCGGGAAGATTACAGCCTTCTAGTTGTTTCCCTTCCTACCTTTGAGATATATAGAGATGCCACATTTTATTTCACACACTTTTCTGTGGATGGCAAACAAATGGTTTGCTCTTTATAGCCCTCCAAGCCCTGCAAGGGTGTGAATGGGCACTTTTCCTGCCTGATACTTAGAGATGTTTCTTCTCTGTGCCAATAAAATTGGATAAGCACTGTGTGTGTTTATGCATCTTTCATTCATTTATACCTTACCTTATTCTAGAAAATGTTTAAGAAAATTTAATCATCCATTATTAAATAACAGATTTAGTACTTGAAAACATTTCTGTCCCAGAAAGCATGTTTTAAATGTTATTAAGACCCCAGCCCTGCCAACACAAGTCTAGTTTCCCCAGTAACATATCTAAAATACTAATAAAATATATTTTTTTCTTTTTTCTTTTCTTTTTTTTTTTTGGAAAGCAGAATTTATTGAGAGGACAGAAAAGCTCCCACAGTCAGAGGGTACCTGAAGGGGTTGCCCAATAAAAATGTTTTAACTGTATCTAGTTACCATATATAAAATTGTTGTCTATGCAAGTGCACGCTCCAAGTTCCAAATCTGGGTGCTAATAACAGGTGTCTTTCAGGAAGACTTACTCCTGAGTTACTCCACAGTCTGAATGAAGGCAGTTTTTAATGGACTTGCTGCAGAGCTTCTCCCCTGCCTTTCATGTGGTCAGCTGTGCAAGGCTGCCTGGGGGAGAGGAAGAGGGAGCCACCTCCATCTGGTGCCTCACATTGGACAGGGCTGTGGATGAGAGGGCTCTGGGACAGGCCTTTTGAGAAAGTTGTCCTGTCGTACTTCTTTCACTACATGGCTGTTCAGTCTATCATTAAAATCTTTTCCCCCACTTCTGTGAGACTGAGAAGCATTTCTAGGCAATACATAGGTGGGTGGATGGATAGATAGATATTTTTAAAAATTAGAATTTTTTCAGCCCATGTTTTGCCCTTAAAACCTAATGACTTGGTTTTGCTTTCTTAAAGTCACATAAAAAGTATGGCTAGCAGAAACATGGTTCTGGTGGGTACAATGGAGATGTAATTTTAATTCCTTCTATCCCTAACCAATAATAATATTGAAATTTTGGGTAAGCAACATTTGAGAGGTACTGAAACTTGAGATTCACTTAACTGCTAAAATACTACTTTGTTATCCACAAACCACCAGTTATAAATGTTTCCATGCCTAGTTCAGTTGACAGCAAGAGAATTTAGAAAGTTAAAAGCTAGGAACCAGTATGAAATGCCAAATGCTTCCTTGCCTCCTCTAAAATACTGGCATGAGAGTAGGCCTTTAGAATAATTTCCTTCAGGTTTGGAGATTTGTTAGACAACATCATGTCCAACCATAGGGGATAATTGAGCCTGGTTCTTCAAGTTGGCCTAACCAGCAAGTCCATTATAAACTGCTTTCATTTAAGATTGTAGAGTAACTCAGGAGAGTATCTGAGTGAAAAAATAAGTGTAGAAATATACAGACAGTATGGTCACAGCTTTGTAAGAAAACCGACACAAGGTAGACAAGCTGGAGCTAAGTCATCATAGACCATGTCTTCAGCACACCCAAGTGCTCTGGGCTTGCTCCCATAGAACTGCTTATGACGGTGGGGTTTTGATGATGTGCCTGTGTAGCTCTCTCCCACTGTTCTGTGTTTGGCAGATGTTCACTAATGAACATGGATTGCTTTAAAATGAAAAGAAAAAACATGAAACATGTTAGCCAGACCTCCCCATATTTGCATCAGTTCAGATAAACAGAAGCACGTGAAGAGAGACATATATCTTTTACAGACCTCAGCCAGAGTGAGAAGCCAGAAGAGATGCTTCCCTTGACTTCCCTTTCCCTCACTGTCCCCATGTTCACTCAGTCGCCAGGCTTTCAATTCTGCCTCCTGCATCTCTTGAATGCCTCACTCAGGCTCTCTCTCTCTTTTTTTTTTTTTTGTTTTTTGTTTGTTTGTTTGAGTTGGAGTCTCATTCTGTCACTCAGACTGGAGTGCAGTGGCCGCGAGCAGCCACCACAGCCTCGACCTGCTGGGCTCTGGAGATCCTTCCGCTCAGCCTTCCAAGTAGCTGGAGTTACAGGTGAGCACAACCACACCCGCCTAATTTTTTGATTTATTGTAGAGATGAGGTCTCGCTAAGTTGCCCAGGCGGGTCTCGAACCTGCGGGCTCAGGCAATCCACTCACCTCAGCCTCCCAAAGTGCGGGATTACAGGCTGAGCCACCGAGCCTGGCTCAGGCTCTCTCATGTAGTCTGGCCTCAGCTTCTGACTTGTGTCCCATCCCTGTCTCCCTTCCAAGTCATCACCCATGATGCTACCGGAACACCACACATCAGACCGTGGTCTTCTGGGCTGACTGCCCCTAGGTGCACCTGTTCTTGCAGCGACCTCCTTGCAATGACTCTCACCTTTCTTGGCACTATCTCGCTCCAGCCCTGGTTCACTGAGTTCCCTGCCGCCTCCCAGGACTTTGATTTGGCCATCATTCCCACTTCCCAGTTCCCAAACTTTCCTTGAGCTACCTCTCATATTCCTCAAGTCTCAGGTTTACTGGTACTCCCTCTGGAAATTCCTCTACTATCCCTCTTCTGTTCACCTGCGACACCCACACTGACAGCCCCACTCCAGCTGCAGTTCTTCATCCATGGTTCCAAGATTCAGAGAGCCCAGGGAACATTGTAGCCCATTTGGCTACAAAATCTGGCCTGAACTGGCACAAGGCTACTTATGGTCTGTGTTTTTATCATCTAGTATGACTCTTTGTGCATTTTACTAAAGGAATATTCATATACTAGATGTTGCTCAAGGTGGGGACCAAAAATGTACCATCCAACTATTGAGAGGGAAAGGAGGCCCAGGCCAGTGGCAGCACTAGGCCAGGTCTAACATGGGACTGTCCCAGCAGACCACGGCAGATGTCCACCAGTGTCTGCTGCTCCCATCACCTTGTCTTTCTTAACCAAAGCATCTGAATTCCACATGATCCCCAGAGGTTTGCAAAGGCTCTGTGCACCTGTGTTCTAATTGCTGGCTTATATCCATTTCTACCTCTGTATTTTAAGCTTTATAAGTATAGGGAAAATGTCTTGTTTCATTTTTTCCATAGTGTCTTGCCTGACATGTAGTGGTTGTCTATACTTATTGGTTGAATTGATCAAAAATAGTCATCCTTTTGTCTTTTAGTGGTATCTAATAATTGTCTGTAGAACCAGCATGTCATCATCAAATTCATTGGTGGAGGAAATTTCCACACAGGCATTATCCAACCCTTTAACCTTGAGTATTATCATGAAATGCTTTAGTACCAAAACCATTTAATGACCCAGTTTTAAAGATACAATGTAGGTAGAATGTATGTATAATTGACTCCCCTCCCCAACAATAGAACAAGGCTGTCATAGCCACGTGGCCCTAATATTAGTCCACAAAGCAAGCTCCAGGCAGGCAGGGATTGTGTTTAATATATTTACTTCTTATTTGCTTATTTTTCTTCTCACTAACAACAAAATGCCAGGGTTAGCATTTGCCGAGCACACACTTCTGTTGGGCACTAGAATCAGCCCTCCTGTGCATTTCCTTAATAATCTTTTCAGTGATACCACCAGACAGATCTTTCTGTTCCCTGTTTGCCTGTCTTGGTCCTCTTCCTTTCTGGCTGTTTCTCTGATTTCCTGAAGTTTCTTTCTGGGTGGTCTTGTTGACTTCATCTTCTTCCTCTGGCAAACCATCATGAATGGAAGTGCTGTACTGACCTCCTTCTTCCCAGGTGCTGCAGTGGCTCTCTGTTCTCTATGTCATGGAGTCCGCACTGCTCTGCCAGCCTAGGATGCTCTGAAACCTGATTTAACTGTGGACACACGTATGCTCTATACCAGGCAGGGCCACCCCACAGCCATCACCCTGACTCTGCCGTGCCTGGGCCAACTCCTGGAGTGCTCACTCACTTCCCTTTTGATTGCTCTGTGTTCACAGTCTGTGTCGCCCAAGTCAAGCCCATAGATGGCCTGTGGTTTTGACTAGTTTTATCATCAGCGTGGATCTTGTCCCTTAGCAAAACTATGAATTTAATTTGAGTCAAGAACCACATCTTGTCTTGCTGTTACATCTTCTACAGCATTGCCTGTCACTGTGGCAGACAAGTGATGGGGGAGTGAATGTGGTTCTGGTTGACCTTAGAAAGTCAGAGTGAACACTGTTAGAAGCACACATCTGCCTTGTGAGGACCCCATTCTCAAGTTCATTTTACAAGAAGGCTATGCCAAAAGTGAAAGAAAAGGAAAAGAGGTATATAATGACATTCAGTCCTAAATGACATTCAGTCCTAATTAGGTCTAAAAATGAAGTTGTGGGAGAGACAAAGCCTACAGTACCCCACAAGGAGAAAGCCTTGACCCCAGAGCTGCCTGTGAGGTCAGTATGAACCAGGAGTGTCTGTGGGGTTCCGGTGGGCAGCTCCATCCAACTGCCCTCGTGCTGTGTGATGTGCAGAGGGGAGTGATAGTGCACCTGGCAGTTACAGGCAGGACTCCTTGACAGAGGCACTAACAGACACATCCAGGGCCAGTGGTTGGCATGCCATCCCACTGCTGTACTAGGGGTGGTGAAGAGGATTGTATTTAATCATACAAAATAGCTTTGAGTGGACTTTTACCCAGTACAGAAAAAGCGACATACAAAAGCAATTTCAACATTTTTTTGAATGAGCATCTCTAACTAGTTAAACTATAGGCTCCTCTTTGGTATGACAAGACATGTTTGGATATGTTGTATTATCATTTTAGAGTGGAACTGGAGATAAGGTGAACTCAGGTAGCAACCGCCTGTGTTAAGACTATTACAAACTGTCAGTTGGAATATCTGTTCTCCCTGAGGAAGAGAGAGAGCCAGAGGGAGGGAGATAGGGAGGGAGGAAAAGAGAGAAGGAGAGAGAGCAAACAAAAAAGCACACCCCCAGGCCCCAGCTCAGATTTCCCTACCACAGGTGGCCACCAGCTAGTGATTTCACAGAGGAGTTGCCACCAGCAAAGGATCCCACTGCATTATGCTTTAAAAAGGTCCCATCTTCCCTAGCTGAAAGGTTCTCTGCAGCTGGCACTGCAGCTGGAAGGTGTGTGCTCTGATTAGCACTTCATCTTGTCTCCGCACACATGGGCTCTGGCCCAACTGTGTTAGGAAATCCTCCACTATCGGATAGTGATCTGGACAAAAACCAACAATCATAAGTCAACACAATTGATCGTCTCTCTTTCTAGCCCGCACTGGGGCGGAGTTGTCACAGCAATGAAACTATCTTTTGTGGAAGTGATTTCCCCAAATTGAGACTAGGGTCACCAGAAGGGCAATGAGGCAATGTGGTTATCTGTCACTCAGGGTTTCGGGGCTCCATGACTCTGAGTGCTTACAGCTCAAATGCATCAGCCTGGAAGCCTGCAGAAACTTTCCCCCAGAAACTCTTAAGGCTGCCCCAACATTCTCCACAGGTGGATCCCACCTTCATCAACAATGCTGCTAATGCCACTACAACCAGGATACCCTACACACATGGTGACTTCTCTCAGAGGTATCTCTGTCTCCTTCCTAGGAACAAGATTTGGTCCTATCAGGCATTACCCTTTTATTGCTGCTTTCCCTTGCCCTCTCAACTACTCTTCCTTCCCACAATGGAAATTAGGAAACATAGCCAGGATCAATGCTGTAAGGAAAGGCTTTAGCACTACAAGCTCTTGTCTGGGCATAGGGCATTGTCATTCAAGGTGCTGGGTGAGAGAGCAGAAGGCGCTTGATATTCTATTCTGGGCTCTGCACCAGCTAAGGTGTGCATTTCTGTAACTTTGCCCTGACTGTAACCAGGGAGCCATGCAAGGCCTTCCTATCACCTCAGCGTTCTTAATTCTCTTAAGGGGTCTCCAGTGGTACCAGAGTTAAACTTACCTTTGCAAAAAATCAGACTCAAGCTACTCCTATCAAAACATGAGATTGTGTCAGGCATTGCTGAGAAAACAGTCAGCTCTGACTGAGTAGCATCATGTCGCCTTTCTTCCCAATCTATCTGGTCTTAAAGGGGGCATTCCAGTTTCAAGTTCGATAATACCCAAGAGAGTGATGTGTCATACAAGAAGAATCTCTCATACCTCCATCTCAAAAATCTTAGAAATCTGACATTTTATAACATCATGTCTGCCTGTAAAAGGAAAAACTCCTATGTTGTGAATCAGCATTTAGCTACTTAAGAAGAATTATTTCTCTTTGAATCAGAACAAATTTTTCTCCAAATAAAATTATTTGTCATACTCAACTTTAGTAAGCAAAAATAATTGGCTCTAAGGAATTTGCTTTACACTTACAGAAATGGAAGACACACTGATAGAGGTATGAAAAGGAAGAAATTTATAAATAAATGTATTTACTGCTAATAATCACTATTTATATATAACTTGAAAATTATAAGACCTCTGCCCCAGTGATCTTAGATTTGATGCCCTAATATAAGAAAATAAAATGTAACAAATTATTTTATTTTTAATTTTGTCATCATAGACCAGGATATTACTCTCTCAAAAATGTGAATATTAATCCTTTTAATTATACAGATTTGTCTTTAAGTTCAAACATTGCCCTAATTAAGGCATGAACTTGCTCTATCCATGAATGAGAGTGTCCAAGTAGACGTGGGTCATGTATTCTGACACGGCAGGCAGGCAAAATGTATTTAGCCATGTTGGGATAGGGTCCATTATAGTGATGCTGGATGCAAGGACAGAACTTTTGTCATTTTTATGTCATTTTCTATGGGCAAAAAATGTTGTATATACATAAGAAAACCTTCAAAATGTAAGAAAGGTAACCTGTAGTTTTTAAATAATAAATACAATTTATGTGAAAAGTTGGGGTCAATTGGTTAATTATAAACCAAAGCTTAACACCAGTATAGTTTATTGGACAGAATGATGTATGAAATCACTATAATGGAAGGGAGAGAGGGAGAAATGAAAGAGAAAAAATGGGTTTAACAAAAGCTTGCACTGTAAATATGAGAAGGGGATTTCTAGTCATTATACAGTTGATTACCTAAAGCTTCCTGAATCCATACTTTTAAAGAGCCCCTGGTCTGCTAGCCTGGTGGCATCACCAGCTTGAACTGGCATCCTAGGATCTTTTTCTTTGCTATTCTGATTTATGAGTAGGATAAATTATGTCTGACCCTTTTCCTTGTCTCCTGCTGCTTTTTGTCAATTATCTTTTAAAGACAATTGTGAGGGTCTCAGATTCCCAGAACTCTGCCTGGTGGGCCCTGCTCAGACTGGAGTCCCAGACCAGGCAAGAGGAGGGACAGCACAAGCACCATATGACACTCATTAGACAAAAGAGCTCAAGTCTGCAAGACACCAAAACAGACGCTGTTGTCCTGTGTTGATATCTTTCCTCTAATCAGTGTCCCAATACCCAGACCAGCTTTAGTTCATCCTTTGTTAGCCACCCATGAGAATTTAAAATGTGATGTGAAGTCCTTCCTGCATAGCTCTGACTCTGTTTAGAGTGCCTGGGAACCAGAAGACCATACACCTGCTTTTCCCCAAGGAAGAAACTAATTATTTGGAATCTATGAAACTTGCCTCAGGTGCTCCCTTCCCTCCTGCTTTAACTAGTCCTAGGGAGTTCCATCTGATCTGAATAGAAAATCCCATTTTCAGGCCAGGCATGGTGGCTCACACCTATGATCCCAGCACTTTGGAGGCTGAGATGGGAGGATTGCTTGAGCCTAGGAGTTTGAGACCAGCCTGGGCAACATAGTGAGAATTCATCTCTACAAAAAATACAAAAATCAGCCAGGCATGGTGGCAGGTGCCTGTTGTCCCAGCTAACTAGGAGGCTGAAGCAGAAGGATGACTTAAGTCCAGGAGGTTGAGGCTACAGTGAGCTCTGATCTTGGCACTGCACTCCAACCTTGGCAACAGAGTGAGACTCTGTCTCAAAAAAAAGAAAAATAAAAAGAAAGACTCCATTTTATTCTGATAATTTTATGACTATATGAAAAAGAAATTATGAGATTAAACATTTTCTCCATATGTGTAATTTAAAAATTCAGAATCAAAATAAAACCTTTCAAAAAGGAATTAAGAATAAAAGTTAGAAGTTTTCTTAACTAACAATTTAAAAATTTTTTACACAGATGAATTAGAAGGAGCATGAAGACTTTTCCTTAAAGAAATATTCCTTTCTCAGCACTTCTTCACATTGTAATTTTTCTGTCATATTATTAAATACAAGGTATTTCTAATGAAACCGTACTCAACTGAGAGTCTTTGAATAGATGGACAAAACGGGTAAGCAGGGACAGATCTAGTTTTTGTGGGGTTCATGCATTTGTGGGTCCTCCCTTGTAGAAAATGCAAAAATATGTTTTGCAGAGTTTTCACAAAAGCATGAGTAACATGCTGCTTGGCTCCACCCAGGTCTGGAGAGTGTAGTGAGGTGCTGAGCTTTGTGGCTGTAGGCCAGATGCCTCCTGCATAGGGAGAAGGAGACACTGATGATGACATGATGTTCCATGACCTCTGTGGAAGATAGAAGGATGTCCCTGTCCTGTTCCCCGCCCCCCCCCCCCCCAAGGAGGTCCTCATCCTAATCCCAGAACCCATGACTATGTCATTTTACATGGTAAAGAGACCTTGCACACGGGATCAGGTTAAGAGTCTTGAGATGGGGAGTTGGTCCTGGATTATCCTTGTGGGCCATGACTGTAACCGCTGGGTCCTTTTGAGAGGAAGGCAGGAAGGTCAGCGTCCAAGAAGGAGAGGAGAGAACAGAAGCAGGATCAGAGTGATCCTCTGAGGAGGAGGCTGTGAGTCAAGGGCTGCAGGAGCCTCTGAAGCTGGAAAGAGTGAGGGAACGGGTTCTCCCTCGAGTTTCTGTGAGGAAATAAGCCCTGTTCACAACAGAACTGTAAGACGTGATAAACACATATTGATTTAGGCTCCATAGTCTGTAGTAATTGTTAGGGGAGCAGCCCCAGGACAGGCTGATTCCTGCCTGGCTCAGCATCACCTCTCTGGCTGCTCCTGCAACTCCCTCCTGGCTGCCACCCCTCCCTCTGGCTTCTTTTCCTCCCCTCCTCCTCCCATCTTCTTTATTTTTCTTTTCTTTTCATTCTCAAAACATAAACTCTCAGGCTCATTTTCCCAGCCCAATGTACAGTCTCCTTTCTTCTGTTTCTTCTCTGTCCAGTTCCTCCATGGAAAGAGGACGGCTACATGGCCTCACCAGGCAGCCTCTCATTTTCCAGTCTAGGCACGTGCTGTTTAGTCATGCGCTGAGATGAAGGGATCCTCTCCAGTAGATAGACAGGGCCTGCAGAGCACATATATGTTTATAAAATTTTATAAAGATCTAAGCCACTCATTCAACTTTGCAAGAAAATGGAGATTGGAAGTTTTATCCAATGATTGTAGGTTGTTGTGAACATATGCTGTGAATCCTAGTGGCAGCGCCTGTTCAGAATATTGTTGGCATTTTCATTTGGCCAGGCAACAAGAAATGTTCACAAGCCTAAGGAGGAACTTATCTGCCCCATCCTGAGGAAGTATGTGCCCCCACTAAAGAAAAAAGGAAACTAGGCCCAGAGTGCCACAAAAGTAGACCTCCACCCAACATGGCCCTTGTCCCGGGAGGCACCAGTGGCTGCCTTTCTCAATGTGGGCTGTCACACCAATTGCTCTTCCACTTCCATCCCAACTTTGTGGACTTGACATAAAGCAGCAGTGCTGAGTCAGCTCATCTGACCACCTCATTTCCTTGTTCAGGAGAACAGTGATTCCGTGTATTTTTCTAATAAGCAAAGTCCTTAGAGATAAAAGAAGTCACCACAAAATACTCAACTCTTTCTGGAAACAGAAGAAAGACTCTGCTGACCCTGTTTGCAGGGAGGGAGGGTGTTCTTCCTGGTCAGAGAGTGTGTGTGTGTTTGTACCACACAGGGGTGGAGGACAGTTAAGGGAAACCAAGTTTGCATTTGAAAGATCTCGGTTCCAGCTTCCTAGGTGTTACCCCTTCCAGGCCTTGTATCCAGGAATATTTCACATGTACATCCTCCATAAATACTGCAGTGTATGTATATGTGTATATATACACAAAGCTAAAATATACATTCACCAAGATAAACTGTGCTTGCCAGGGCTTTAATCTCCCCAGGAGGCTGTTATTACTGGAGTCCAGCCCCAAAGCACCAGCTGAGGAGAGGAAACTAGATTCTAGTGTTCAGAGTCTGGGAGGAGTCCCTCTTTGTCTACCCTTTTCTTTTTAGAACACATGCATAAATAGCATTCACATGTGGCCGTAAATGATGTAATATGTATGACTTGCCCCAAAGATGCCTTTCCTGTCTGTGTGTTACTTTCTGAAGATACTTTACACTTGATCTTCTCCAAGTCATACTGGATTCCTATGGAACAAGGGAGCCGGAAGTGCTTTCACAGAACTTCCCCTGTTTGGTTTGAGCAATCAAAAATGGAAGTGAGTGCTAATGGACAAAGGAAAAACATTTCCTCTCATGAGCCTTCATTGTTTTAACTCTACTTGGCATCTACTCTGACTTCTACTTATGGTCCAGACAAGTGGTTCTCCAAATTGAGCAAGCATCAGAGGCTTGTTAAAACCCAGATTCCTAGGTCCCCACAGAGTGGGTGCCTATGGCATGGTGCCGCCAGATTTGTTTTTTAACAAATTCTTAGGTGATGCTGATGCTGCTAGCCTGGCCTAGGGCCACACTTTGAGAAACACTGGTTTAGAACATGGAGTTGCAGTGGTCCAATGTCTTGGTGTCATTTTCTATTAAGGAATAGCTTATAAGAAATTGGTTCTGGGTTTTTTGTTTGTTACCTGCTCCTTCTCCATGAATGATAGAGTGATTAGCTGTCCCAGTTTGCCCGAGTCTGATGGGTTCACGGGTCACAGGATTGCTGACGCTGAAGCTGGGAAAGTTTTGAGCAAATCAGGATGAACTGGCTGCCCTAATTATTGATCCTGCTTCCCAAATGCTTTATCCACATGGCTGGAGTCTGGCTCAGATGAGGAAATTCCACAGCAGGCCCCTTTGCAAAGACTGAGTGTGCTGCCTTTGGGTTCCACAGGACACTTAGAGTTTGAGTGGCACCTGTCATCAAAGCACCGTGCCGATCATTAAGGCTGTTTGTTGCACCTTGTGATGAGTGTGTTGGAACCACAGTCATTGTAAATATGCTGACCTGTAGCATTGAGGTTTCCACAGCCAAACAACTGCCATTGTCTTAAGCAGCACGTGACCTAGCAGGTACCTACTCTGTGACATACACGCTGTTCTGCATCATCATTCACTGACCTGTCTCCCTCTCACTGCAGCCCTACCAGCTAATTATCGTCATTTCCAGTTTTCAAAATGGATGCTTAAAGATGCCTCTATTGGCCAGGTGTGGTGGCTCAGCCTGTAATCCCAGCACTTTGGGAGGCTGAGGCCTGAGCCTGGGAGTTTGAGACCAGCCTGGGCAACTTGGTAAGATCTTGTCTCTACAATAAATCACACACAAAAAACTAGCTGTGCATGGTGGTATGTATCTGTAGTTTCTGCTACTTGGAAGGCTGAGGTGGAATGATCGCCTAAACCCAGCAGGCTCGAGGCTGCGGTAACCATGAGCATGCCACTGCACTCTAGCCTGGGTGACGAGTAAGAGAGACTCTAACTCAAAAAAAAAAAAAAAAAAAAAGCCACTATTTACCCCAAAGTCACAGATCCTGTAAGCAGCAGAACCACAGGCCAAACACTTGTTCTTTCACCATATGACCCCAAAAAACATTAAATCTGAGTCTTTTTGTTGTAACCACTTGTTCTTTCAGCCACTCACATATTTTCCTCTATTGGAGATGGAGCCGTTCTAGAGTGGAAAATAATGGACTTAGTTGGAATCGGGATGCCTGACTTTGCTTCTGCTTCTTCCAGCAATTCTAGTTGTATAACTTGGGCCAAGTCACCTTTTAACCCCCTGAGCCTCACTTTCCCCTGCCTTGTACCTTAGCTTATCTTGAGGAGAAATAGAAACGATGTTTGTGAAGCTGTTGGTAGTCTGTGAAAGCACCATCCAAATGTGCGTATACGTATTAGACCTTCTGTTATTCTAAAAGGCACATCAACTTGAGGGGTATTTACTTAAGTAGAGGAGAAACAAAGCAACAAATTTAGCAATGAACAGATGAAAATTCTCAGAGGGAAATGGTTCTGCAGCTGGTTTTACAAGGATTAACAACTTGTGTGTCCCATTCAGAGCAGCAGATCAGAGGGCTGTCCCTCACTGCTCTTGGGAGGACTGGGGGCACTGCACTCTTCAGGAATGTTCTTTTACAAGTCACAGATTACAGGTGTACAGAAAAAGTCCAGGCCTGAGTTGTTGTTTCTTCAGTGCCAAAGGGTCTCATTACATTACATTTCATTATAGTTATTTTCCTTTTTCTTAAAACATTAGAAATCCTAGCTCACTGAACCAAGATCATGGAACAGAATCGCTTTCCTCTCCCTCCTCCATTTTCTCTGTGTGCATTGCTTCAACTGCCTAGCTGCCTTTAGCTTCATCATCAAAGCTGGTCCACATGGGTTCAAGTGTGTCCTTTCATTCTCCTCCAGCGTCATTTCTGTCATCAAAGCTGCAACTTAAGAAAGAAAGAGTGTGAGTGTTTTCTGGCCAGGCTCAGCTCATTCATGGAGCTACAGGCTTTGCCTCAGCACTGCTTGTTCTCAGGGCCAAGTCAGTGGGTCCCAGGCTCCAAACTTGGACCTGGAGAAGAATGCATGGGACTCAGAAGAGGAGGTGCTAGAATCTCAGAGTGACAGGGAAGGGACCCTTAGCACAGGGACTTTACAGGGAAAAGCACACCTTTTCTGTTTGCGATCTTGAGGATTCTTCCAAGAGCTGCTTCTAGGCTCCATTCGTCAAGAAAGGTCAGACATGTTGGACATGCTCTGTGATTGTATGAGAGAGCCCTCTGTGATTATGAGTGTCTAACACTCAGGACATCTGCCCTGTGTCACTGCCATCCCTTATCCTTCTGAATTAGGACACATTATTATTATTATTATTTTTTTTTTTTTTTGAGTTGGAGTCTCACTCTGTCACCCAGACTGGAGTGCAGTGGCCGCTCCCGGCCACCGCAGCCTCGACCTGCTGGGTTCCAGCGATCCTTCCGCCTCAGCCTTCCAAGTAGCCAGAATTACAGGCATGCGCTACCACGCCCAGCTGATTTTGTGATTTTATTGTAGAGATGAGGTCTCACTTCCCAGGCAGGTCTCGAACCCGCAGGCTCAGGCAATCCACTCACCTCAGCCACCCAAAGGCGCGGGATTACAGGCTGAGCCACCACATTATTGAACCATTCACGTTGAAAACATTGCCTTGCCAGGCCAGACTGATAGCAGTCTTTGCACTGTTACCTCTAATTTTGTAGAGGGCATTACTGACATGAGGCCTCAGTGGGAGTTACCTTGCATTCAACTGTTTCAGAGCTATTTATTGGTTCAGAATTTTTACAGAAGGCTCAGAGATCCATTAATTTCTAAGATTAACTCACTATGGAGATTTATACCCTTATCAGAAATGAAGGTCTTGAACAGTAGCCTGGCTCTTCAGTATCTTCCACATCAGTTATTGAAATGGTGATGTCATGTGACTGTGCCATCCTGGATGCTTCATTGTGGACTGCAGTTGTCAATCAGGAAATGACCAGCCTCTCGCTTCTATACTCAGGAAAGCGGTTTATTTTAAAAACAAAAATTGTTCATAGAAAGAAGTAGGACTCTGTAGTCTTGCTGTTTTTTACACAAAAGAGTGACAGAATTGCAAGAAAACAAAAAGAAGTCCTACTTGAAGTGGCACCATTTTCTACAATATTATTAAGAGACAGTCCTTATTCTGAGACTGTTAGACAGTTGTACTCACAAAGCAGGGTGTGCCTTAAGTCATAATGCACTCAAACTAGATAGGAATCTCTAAAAGGTCGTAGATATTTTTTATTTGAACCGATGTATGTCCTAACTTAAAAACTGGTTTCTTGTTACAATAAATATTTTTTAGGCTTTCTCTAAATTTGTGGGATAAATATTCAGCAAGTATTCATTCAGTTAGCAGGTGAGGAATTTCCTTCTGCTAACATTCACTGGTCCTATTTCTATTTTTCACCATCCTAAAGCACAGCTACCTCCCAGGGAGCTCTCAGGAACACACGTGTGCAGATACATGTGCATGTGCACACTTATGGGATTAACATGCCACTATAAGACATATTTGATTTTACTATAACAAGATTGATTTTTTTAAAAACAATCATATAAGAAATAGCAAACGTCTGGTACTGCCATTTACTAACTGTGTGACCTTGGACATATCACCTACCTCTCTGAGTGTCTATTTTTATAAAATACAGACTATAATGCCTATCTTTTAATGGTTGTTGAAAGAGTCAAATGCAATAATAGTATATAGTAGGTACCCAGGTAATACTGTATCATTTTATTGATTTTAATATACAAATCTTTTTATTTTTTTAACAACTCTAAAATTGAGATCCATCCTAAAATTAATGGTATCTAAAACACTCTGCCATGGTTTAATGAACATGTTTTTTTTTCTTTCTTAGGGGCAGAGAAAATAATGGTACCTTTTATAGTCTGAGAATTTTAGAATAAGTGAAGTAGAGTAATGGTTATCATCATGCTTTGTCAAGTCATCGGAGAAGGTGCTGTCCACATCTGTGATTTAATAATGCTGCTGTTGTTCCAACATATTTTTTGTGGCCCAAGATCTTCTCTTTAGTGCATTTAGAAGTGCAGTGAATAAGAACACAGTCTTTAGAATTCAAGCAACTTGGTTTCAAACTCTGTCCTGCCACTAATTAGCTATATAACTTTTGGCAAGTTACTGAACTCTCCAAGTCTGTTTCCTGGTATATAAGATGAGAATAATAATATTTATCTTATAAGGTTGTTAGAAAGATTAAAATGAGAATATATATGAAACACAGTCTGCTTTGTGGTATGTAGTACATGTTCAGTAAATGCTAAGGGGGAAATAAGCTAGTAACATGCTTGCTAGCAACAGAGATTTATCCTTTGCCATTTTGTTTCATTTTCCTGAACTAAGCAAAAGTTGTCCAGTCAAATCTTGCCAAGTTGATGACCATGTTGAATGATGACAAAGACTAAGCAGAGCACAGAGGATGGCCACTTCTAGCCAAGACGGAGTAACAGGGACAGATTTATTTACCTTCCTGCCCATAAAAAGACCCCCAAAAGTACAAAATATATGGAAAAAAAATTGCTCAGTGCACTGATTATCAGGCAGCAGAGGATAGCAATCTCTGAGATGTGAGACACAAGTGAGGCAAGCCCCCCACTCATTGCTGTGGGACACTAACAAGATGCAACAAGGAGATAAGAGTCAGGCAAAGCCCAGCAGCTCCCTAAGTTGAGAGGACAGTGAAGGAAATTCAGGGTGGCCAGATGGCAAGAAAACACTGGACAGAGGAGGAGATACTTGCACAGATTGCTCCAGAGATTTGTAGAGGTCCCTGGGGAGCAGTCAAGAGTGTGCTGATTAGCGTGTGTATAAGGAAGCTACCTAAGGCTGGGGAAGAACCACCCAAAAGGAGTAGAGGGAACAGTACTGAATATCCACACAAGGCTGGGTATATTGCCTGTTCCCACCTGCCAGACTAGAAAAGACCAAAATACACAGGGCACTGGTAGAGTGTTCCAGAGGTTCTTGCCTGTGCAGTGAGGATTTATTAGCGCTAGAATGGGCACTGCTCCATATCTGCCTAACAAATCATAAAAGGAAAACCCAAAAGGACCACATTGCTTCCAAGAAACTTAACTGTATTCCAGAACAAAGTTCAGGAGTATGTATGGGAATACAAAAATATCTACTACCCAACAAGATAAATTTCACAATTTGTGTTATCTAATAAAAAATTACCAACCTAGCCAAGAAGCAGGAAAATATTATCTTCTCCCTAATGAAGAGCAAAAGAACCAATCAAAATCAATCCAGAACTAACACAGATGTGAGAATTAGCAATAGAGATGTTAAGCCAATTTTTAGAAACTTATTCTGTATGTTAATAAAGTTGAGTAGAATAAGGATATAAAAAAGACACTCAGATTGAATTTACAGAGATGCAATCTGTAATGTCTGGCATGAAAATTTTATTGTATGAAATTAATGACATATTAGACATTGTAAAAGAAAAGATTAGTGAACTTGAAGACACAGCAATAGGAACTATCCAAAATGAAATACAAGAAAAAATAATGGAGAATCAGTTCTGGGAGACAATTTCAGGAGCCCTAATGTGCATATATTTGGAATCCTTGAAAATGAGGGGAGAACAGAAAAGATATTTTAAGAAATAATGACATGTTTTTCCAAATTGTATGAAAACTATAAACACAAAGATCTAAGAAGAAAAGTGCACAAGGGCCCTCACAATCAAACAGTACAATACCAGCAATAAGAAGAAAATGTTAAAAGCCTCCAGAGAAAAAGGACAGGATACTTACAAAGGAACAGAGATAAGATGCCAGCCCTTTATTGTATGTTAATTATATACCTCAATAAAGCTGTTAAGCCGGGCGGTGGCTCAGGCTGTAATCCTGCAATTTGGGAGGCTGAGGTGAGTGGATTGCCTGAGCCTGCGGGTTCGAGACCCACCTGGGCAACTTGGTGAGACCTCATCTCTACAATAAATCAAAAAAATTAGCCGGGTGTGGTAGCGCATGCCTGTAGTTCCAGCTACTTGGAAGGCTGAGGCAGAAGGGTCACCGGAGCCCAGCAAGTCGAGGCTGCAGTGGCCAGGAGTGGCCCCTGCAGTCCAGTCTGGGCGACAGAGTGAGACTCCAACTCAAAAAAAAAAAATAAATAAATAATAAAGCTGTTAAAGCAAAAAAACTTTAAAATACTTTAGGCAAGGCACAGTGGCTCAAGCCTGTAATCCCAGCACTTTGTGAAGCCAAGTAGAGAGGATTGCCTGATCCCAGGGGTTTGAGACCAGCCTGAACAACTTGGCGAGACCTGTCTCTACAATAAATCAAAAATAGCCAGGCATGGTAGCACACACCTGTAATTCCAGCTACTTGGAAGGCTGAAGCAGAAGAATTGTCTGAGCCCAGTAGGTTGAGGCTACGGTGGCTGTGGGTGTGCCACTACACTCCAATCTGGGTGATAGAGTGAGATTCCAACTTAAAAAATAAAATACTGTAACTATACCATATAAAACTGGTTTTCCGATGTGCCTTGTAGACTCACTGTTTAGGCAGTTTCCAAAGAGATACCACAGACATATTTTGAATAAAGACTGATAGAGGTAATATTAGACTTCCAAGGTGACTCCTTTAAAATAAATGATGCTCAGACAACCCCTTTGGGTCCCCTCCCACTGTGGAACTTTTCTATCCTGTCAATAAATCCTGCTTTTAAATAAATATATAATATATATAAATATATAAAAATAAAATAAGTGATGCTTAATTCATTTGTGCCTGTAAATATGTGCCCAGTTCTATTTTGATTAACAAAAGCAATCTTGTTCAGTGGTCATGCTTTGTAAATTTTTTACATGTATGGCAACCTGGTTTCTTTGCTGTTGAAAGTCAATCTGAATATTCGTTCAAGATTAAGTTAGGTAACCACTTGATTTAAGGACTTTATGGGTCTTCACTTTATTACAGTTTTCAGAGGATGCTTATAAAGTGCCCATTTGCACGATTCTACAGTATATAAATCCTGTGCCAAGAAAGGCAACCCTGGACAAAATCCTGGAAAGTGAAATCGTTATGGGACACAAAAGCCAAAGGAAGGAGATGGGTGTGTCAATAAGTGGTGGGCTCAAGCCTGAACTTTCAAGTTTACCCACACGGAGTTGCCATTACTCCTTATATCCAGTGCCATATATCAGAAGGTGCCAACATATCTGACTCAAAGAGTGGGTGCAGTTTTTGACATTATATCTCTATTTCAGTTCTACACTGCTTGTGATTCAGGAGGAGTGTTCTTGATTGCTACATTTCTAGATGACATTAATCATGAGACAGATCATTTGGAGACTAAAAAGTTACTTTTTAATAGCTAGTGAAAGCTTTTAAGTAGTCATTGCAAACTAATTTTAAAGGCCTACACATAAGTAATTTGATGGGCTCTCTTGGCTCATGTTTGCAGGGTTGGGCATGGGACAGTCAGATGAAGAGAAAGAGGGAAGTGGTTGGTGAATCCTTCTGTGATTATATCCAGTCAAGCATGAAACATGGGATCCCACGCAAGATATTCCTCCTACATCTCTGTGGTGCTTAAAGATATATATCTGTTTCAACCAACAGCTCAGTGTATACAAAGACCAACTACATGTCTGTCCATGTAATGTGCTATTACTGCTCATGATGACACAAAAGATAGTTTCAGAGCATCATTTTTCTTTTTCTTTTTTTTTGAGTTGGAGTCTCACTCTGTCACCCAAACTGGAGTGCAGTGGCCGTTCCCGGCCACCGCAGCCTCGATCTGCTGGGCTCCGGAGATCCTTCCGCCTCAGCCTTCCAAGTAGCTGGAACTACAGGCATGCGCTACCACGCCTGGCTAATTTTTGATTTATTGTAGAGATGAGGTCTCACCAAGTTGCCCAGGTGGATCTCGAACCCGCGGGCTCAGGCAGTCCACTCACCCACCCCAAGGTGTGGGATTACAGGCTGAGCCACCGAGCCCGGTTAGAGCATCATTTTTCAATGCAATTCTCATAACAAGACTGTTTCATAAGAAGATAATCTTTACAGCAATGATCATATGGTAGTATTAAATACTGTATTATGCAAGTGGACACTTCATAAACGTTTTCTGAAAAATTGTAGTAAAGTGAAGACTCATTATTTCTTTATGCTGCAAGCGTCTTCTGGGCCTGCATGCCCCATGCCGTCTCCCTTCTCCTGCACAGCTTGCCCTCCAGCCCCGGACACAAAACCACTCAAAGGTTGAGGTTAAGCTGGGAGCGGTTGCTCACGCCTATGGCTTTCCATCTCACTCAAAGTGAAATCCCAAGTGTTCTTCATGACCTGTGCCAACCCTTCCTCAACCCCATCCCACCTCACTGAGCTGAACTACTTCCCTTTTACTCCTCCTGACCTCCTCCAGCCATACTAGCCCTTCAGCTTTGCCTCAGGGCACTGACACCTGCTTCTGCCCCAGAAAGCTGGAGGACAGGTCTGCTTCCTCCTCAGTTGCTGCATCAGAAGCGCCTCCATGAAACAGAACACACACACACACTCTGCGCCTGCCTTTTGTGTCTCTCCTCCCATCAGAATGTAAGCTACGTGGCTCAGGGCCCTATCTGCATGCTCAGGACTCTCAGCCTAGTGTCTAGGACGTGCCTGAAGTACAGTGGTGCTCGCCAACTGCTTGTTGAGTGGATGAGTTAGTGTTGACCCCTACCTGCTATTGAGGGAGAGACCTGGAGTGCAATGGAGAGCATTCTGGGCTGGAATTCAGAACACCTGGGGCCTGAATTCAAGTCCTGACCTTGATACTTACCACCTGTTTGTTCTTGGGCAAGACCTAGACCTAGAACATAGGCCTCATCCTCCTTCCCTGTAAGTGGAGGCTGGGCCACTTCCAACTCTGAAACCCAATGAGGCTGTGAAGTGCAGGTGACTCCAGGCAGCAGGTGCTCCCCAGATGTCCTCCCTGACATCAAAGCCTGAGGAGCAACAGGAGTTGAAGCGTGAGCTGTTTAGTTTCTGTTATGGGAGGAGTATCTGTCAATGAGGAGATAGTCAACCCTGGAGTGGTTACTGATGTAGGTGAGGACGTCTTAGGAGCTTTACCAGTGGGGTAGCTCCTCTTCTTCTGGATGGAGTTCCAGTACTACCTGTGATCCCAAACACTCTTATCTTCCTTTAAATAAATATTATATGAGATGGAAGAAATGACATTTTGCAGTATTTCATTAGATGTCACTGCTGGCAGCTATCATCTTACTATAAAAATTAAATTTTATCTTTACTAATTTCAGCAGTCTGATTTTTTTTGAAAATGTTATTGCATACTGGGATGACACATTAATTTGTGCAGTTCTTTATTTTACTAGTATCTCAAAGTGAACAGTTTTAACCTTTTGCAAAGAGGTGCCAGTCCTGACACCCAGGACACTCAGTTTCGAAAGTTGCCTGTGTTAATGTTTCACGCACTTTTGTCTGATGCAGTCATAGAAAATATGCCAAAATGCTTTACTTAGAGGAAAAGAAAAGATCATTTGTGATAAATACACTCCATTTTGGCTTATGACATAAATGCAAACCAACTTGGGGGATTTATTTATCTAGATACCTTAAACAGATACACATTTTCTTAAATGGCTATGAGAATGAAGAGAATTACTGGGATTACTTAGTGGGCACAGAGAAAGATGCACACCTACCATTGTCAAAGGAAAATGTTTTGCAAAGAACTATAGCCCAAGTGTCAGAGATCCTGATGACACTCACTCATCAGCTTCTCCCGCCACAACCAACATTTGCAGCTGGTATTCCAGCAAAATCGTTTTAATGATGCAGCCGTACACTTGCTCCTGGGTGTGGTTTCCCTGATTGCATACTTAGGCGCAGATTGCAAATATTTGGCAGGATTCCTCCCTCTGTGGGAACCAGACAAGTCATAACACCCACTGAGCACTCCACACTGTTGTGCAGGAAAGAGGCTGCGTCATCTCAGATTTCAGAGTCCAGAGTATGAGAAACTCGCCTAGGTTCTGCTGTTCTCACAACCATGCACCTCCAGCCAGGAAAGGGTTTGTAATCCGGGTTACAGATTTCTCTTCTGCTGCCACCTTCATAAAAGACGCACGGCCAAAAAGAACCAACCAGAAAGTCCCCACAATGGAACAACTTCTTGTCTCAGAAAATGACTCATGACTCTGTATCCTCTGCTTGATGACATGTCACCAGAGACATCAGCCTTCCTGCCAGTTTCTTGGGTTAAGATAATTTGTCCTTTGTGACAGGGCTTAAGGCAGATATCCTAAGACCTTTAAAACTAGAGCCATCAGTGGGATAAAATGTGTGCTCTGGGAACCAGCCCCAAAGAGACAAGAGACGCGGTCAGCACAGTGAGGCTTCTACACCTTTGCCCTTCATGTGTGTAGTTTTGCCTCCCTCTCCAGGGCTCAGCCACGGATCTCAAATTGGGGGCCTCTAGGACCAAGTGGGCCAACAGAGGTGCTTCCTTTAATTGAATTTAGATGTCAGCAGTTTTCACCAGAAATGAATGGGAAAAAGAAATTAAGATCCAGGTAGTCCCCTCTGTGCCAAAAGGAGACTTCACTCTGTGATAGTCAAGAACCTACTAATAAACTGAAGAAGATTATCACAAATCAGTAGCTTTTATAAACATCATTGATTACAAAGCCAAGAAATGTTGAGTGAAACAGCCATACTTCTTTCCAACTTGCTTTCCTGTGCAAGTTCCTTTCCACCTTCCTCTTCTTTCTGTTTCTCCGGTTGAATATCATGCCCATGAGCCTGGCAGCAACCCTCAAGGGATCAGTGCCTGGACTGCAGGTGCGGGAGGGTGGATGCTGATTGTTTGTCTCCCAGTTTAGGAGCTACCAGCATAAATCTGCAAATGTTAGTACAGTGACCTCTCAACATAAAGGGAGAAGAGGCTTTTTAATTACATGTTCAAGTTAAAAAGGAAAGTCACTTAGTGAATATAGAACCATACTATTTGTGTAATTGGAAACAAAAAAATACTGACAACACTCCTCTCTTTTCTCACCCAAGTGTCTCAAGGTGCTTTTCAAATGTTCACTGAGTCTCTCTACCCTAGTTTTCTTTTCTTTTTTTGAGGTAGGTAAGTAGTAAAAAAAAGAAAAGGAAGCCGGGTGCAGTGGCTCAAGCCTGTAATCCCAGCACTTTGGGAGGCTGAGGTGAAAGGATTGCCTGAGTCCGCAGGTTCAAGACCAGCCTGGGCAACATGGTGAGACCTCGTCTCTACAATAAAATTTTTTTTAAATTAGCCAGACATGGTAGCGCACTCTTGTAGTTCTGACTACTTGGAAGGCAGAGGCGGAAGGATTGCCAGAGTCCAGAAGGTTGGCGCTGGGATGGCCGTGAGTATACCACTGCACTCCAGCCTGGGCAATGGAGTGAGACTCCAACTCAAAAAAAAAAAAAAAAAGGAGGAGCAGTTTTGTGTCATAAGAATTTGAAGGAGAAAAGCAACGCCTAAGCCTGAAATTAGTGGGGCTTTGGTGACAGGTGACATTGACATAGACAGGCACAGGTTTATAATACTTTTTTTGTTTGTTTTTGAGATGGGGTTCTTACTCTGTTGCCTGTACTGGAGTGTAGAGGCATGCTCACAGCTCACTGCAGTCTCCAGCTCCTGGGCTCAAGCAATCCTCCTGCCTCAGTTTCCCAAGTAGCTGACACTGCAGGTGCATGCCACCATGCCTGAGTAATTTCATGGGTTGTTTTTTGTTTTTGGTAGAAACAAGGTCTCACTGTGTTGCCCAGGCTGGTCTCGAACTCCTGGGACCAAGTAATCCTTCTGCCTTGGCTTCCCAAAGTTCTGGGATTATAGACATGAACCACCATACCTGGCCACAGGTTTATTATTCCAAATGACAACTCACAGGAAGAGAATTAGCAATTACTGTGTATATTTACTTGGTGCCAGGTACTGTACTTAGTTTAACCCCCAGCTTTAATGAGGTATAATTTATTTAAAATAAAAATCACCCACTTTTAGTATATAAGTTGATAAATTTTGGCAATATATACAGTTATGTGATAAAAATCAACACATCTAAAAAAGAATATTTCTGCCACCTAAGAAAGCTCCTCACCCTTAGTAGTCAGCCCCTCCCCAGTAGTGCCCTTTTGTTGGTCACTGTAAGTTTGCTTCTTCTAGAATGTCATATAAATGGACTCCTTTATATGTGTCTTTTTGTTTGACTTCTTTCACCTGAAATAATGTCTTTGAGATTTACCTGTGTTCTAGGCATATCAGTAGTTTCTTCCTTTTCATTGCTCAGTAGTCTCTTTTCATGGTGATGTAATGCCACATACCCACATACCACCACGTTATGGTCGTTTGAGCTGTTTCTTTGGGAATGACATGAACGTTGCTGTTGTGAACATTCACATACAAGGCATGTTATGGACACATGCTTTTATTCCTCTTGGGTGAATATTGGTGAATGGGATTGCTGGTTCTTGTGGGAAGTATATTTTTAACTTTCTAGGACACTGCCAGTCTGTTTTCCAAAGTTGTTCTGTCCTTTTCATTCCCACCAGCAACACGTGAGATTTTGGGTTGTTTTACATCCTGGTATTTACATATTATTTAAGTTGATCCTCAAACTGCACTATAACAACACTGTTGCTATTCCATTTTACAGATTGGGAACTGGAACCTAAAGAGATTAAGTGACTTGTGCAAAGTACCCAGCTAATAGACGGCCTATATTCAGGTCTATTGATACCAAAAACTCTCTTTCTACTACAGTGTAAAATTTGTTAAACTTAAAGTTTGAAAAACTTATGTTGGTAATCTAGAGGATTTTAGGATGGGTGCAATATGATTAGTTACGTGTCAGAAGAGAAAATCTGGCACCAGAGACATCAGTCTTTCCACCAGGGTCTTGGATTAAGATAATTTGTCCTTTGTGACAGGGCTTAAGGCAGATATCCTAAGATCTTTGAAACTAGAGCCATCAGTGGGGTAAAATGTGTGCTCTAGGGAACCACCTCCAAAGAGATAGGACATCAATGTCGTCAGCACAGTGAGTCTTTCATATCTTTGCCCCCTCATGTGTGTGGCCATGGGTCTCAAATTGGGGTCCTCTAGGACCAAGTGGGCCAACAGAGGTACTTCCTTTAATTGAATTTAGATGTCAGCAGATTTCACCAAAAATTCAGATTTCCATTTCTGCAAAAACTGAAGACCATGGTCAGCCATCCTGCCTGCTAAACCCAATGGGCATGCTTCAACCCTGGTCTCCACCAATGGCAAAGGCACCGGAGTGGTCAAAGGACACAAACCTGAATTCCTTGAACTTGAGTCTTGTCTGTGAACCTGACCATAAATGGTATATGGCCATCCTTGGCTGCCAGCTTGGTGGGGGTGGAAGGCTGAGGAGGTGGGAGGGGAGCAAGCTTGTTTGGACTTTCAGATGCTGCTAGCTTTTCCTGTCTGAAAGTGTGACATGTTGTGAAGTGTGCAGAGATCTTCTGGTGACATGGACTGGCTCCTTTTTCTTTTTTATTTGTATTTGTCTTAGAATAAAATGAATATTTTATTTATTTACAGAATAAAATAAATGAATCTCATCAAATTACTCACAACTGCATCTGCTTGGGCAGGTATTCAGCAACCATCAGAGTTTTGTGAGGAAAGAATATTTTATAAACCTAGACATGTGCAACACTGGAAGCCAGGAGGCTTATAAGTGAGGGGCCTTAACCTGGAACCAACTCTTTTAAATCTAATGCCCATAATCTTTCCTTTTGAAAGAAAGAAAGAAGGAAGGAAGGAAGGAAGGAAGGAAGGAAGGAAGGAAGGAAGGAAGGAAGGAAGGAGAAAGAAACCTGTCTATCCAAATACACTAAGTGATATTTTTGTTTTTGCTTTTGTTTTGAAAATAAGATTCACAGCATTCTTTGTAGTCACCTTCCAGCACTTCACTGTGGGTATTGCTGGAGCTCATGGCCCTGCCACCTAGTCCTCCCTACCCTGAGCCACCCTCTGGTTTCCATCTTTGTCTTAAGTGGAAGACATTTCATAATTTCTCACAACTTCAGGTTGTAAACACTGTAGGACTTCTTTCTTCTTGTACCATTTGGGGACCCTGTCTGCTAAAACATGGCAGACTGAAAAATAAGTGATGTATCCAACCATGTGACAGAATTGGCAGGCTGATGTCATGTTTGTCAGTCAAGTGGAAGCTTTTGTAACAGCCAAGTACCAACATGCCTGTTTCAGGACACCATCAAGAGACAGATGTGTAGACACATTCCTCTTCTGCATCGGCACACCCCCTGTGCCCATCTCCTCTCTAGGGTGTTTGTACGTGTGCACATATATGTATACAGTCGTGTAATGTGTATGTGTTATATGTACATAAGTATGTTGTACATGTGTGTGATTGCATGAGTGTGTATGTGCATTTCTTTTTAACCTTCCTGTTAAGGAGGCAATAGTCAATGTGAACTGTCAGAGAGAACAGACCAATTGTTAAATTATCTCTGGACCACTTATGTGACTTTTCTTTAGGAAACATCTTCCAGAGTAATCTATCATGAAAAACAACCTTTCAGGTCACTTATGTAAGTTTCAGGAGTACCAAGCCCTTTTGGGTACCCATTAGGTGCTAGGCCCTGTTAAAGACACCATAGCAGTCTTATTTCTGTAGTTTGCCCAATAGGGCACATCCTGGGAAAAGGTCATTGTCAGGGAAGCTATTGTGCTACTCTGGCAGCTCAAGTGATGCCCCTAGAACACACACTATCCATGACACTTTACCTTCAACACCAGCATCTCAGGAAGCCTTATCAGTGTAGGACTGCCTATCCTGGCACATATTCCAAGGGAAGACCAAGAGGCCCACACCAGTCCCAGTGTGACAAGTCAAGCCACAGAGCAGAGCCAAAACCAAAGTCACAAAGTGCTTTGGAAGTCACAGGTGTGAGAGTAGAAATAGCAATCAAGGCAAAGGGATTCTGACAGCTAGGATTGGGACTCAAAAACATTTAAATCCTGATATGGGTCCATTCTCCTTTTATTCGCTGTCACTCACTGCCTACCTGTCCTGATCGTTAACCTAACAACCCAGAGCTGTGTCTTGTCACTTTGGAAGATGCTGGGAGGAAGCAGATTAGTGAAGGGTGTGCGTGTCAAGGATTCCTGCTAGTACAGAGATATGCCTCATGAATCAAGTCCACCTTTGAGTCCCAGCAACAACAGACTGAGTATCTGGAGGCAAATACAGTATATTCTCTTAGGTAGTAGAATCTCTTCTTTGTGACCAACTGAAAATGTAATCTACAGTGTGAGCATAATTTCAGCTTATAACACCTAGACTGATGTGTGCAATCATAGACTAGTTGAAATTAATGATCAATTTGGCAGGTATTTGTGCAATGTGTCTGGCTTATCCATGCCACGACATCCAAGAACAATATATTCCATTGTCAGACTTTTATTTTGTTTTCTTTCCTTTTTTTTTTCTTGTCTCCAGGAGACCAATTAATTGTTCAAAGGTAATATACAGAGGAGATTTCAAGAACATTTACTTTGGCATAGTCTCTACCCCTTTGTGGTCTGGCTAACAATAAAGCTAAAATTTGTTTTGTAATGATGGTTCCAGTTGGACTGGAATCCCTTTGAAGTTCCTACAGTTTGCTGTTGTGAGAGCTCAAGATATTATTTGACTGCAATAAAACACTCTCTGTGTATTATCAAAATATGGTGTACACTGAAGTGTAGCAACTTGCAGAGACCAAACTCTCCTACGTGTAGATGTCCTTCATGAGTGGAGCACACAGGACATAAAGATGAGCTTTCCCCAGCATACATTTGGTGTTCAGTCAACACCCCATGGTCCATTCATGGATTTGAACCTCCTTGCAAGGAGGTTGATAACAAGCATGAGGAGCAGAGAGCAAATCTGAACAAAGCAACACTAACCGGGCACACTTGCCTGATCATAGAGATAGAGCGCCGTGCCAGCTGTTGTGAAGGTTCAGCCTCTCAGCTCTTGCATCAGCTGACCTAAATTATTGAATGATGTTGTCACTTCTAAGTAAATATAGTCATTGTCTCAGTCTCTATTTATACTTTAAAACTCTTTCCCACCCACCTCTAACAGCCTGAACAATCCATGTGTTTGAGTAGAAGAGGGCATCACAGGGCTATATGCACAGTTTTAGATTCAGCACCAAAGTCAGGCATCTCACAGGTTACTACTCCTCTGAGATGTAATTTTCCCTAGTACATCATCGCATAAGTATTTGATAGCCATCATTTATCTGTTCTTGACACAGAATTCACAAGCAAAATAGTATCTTCCTTTGTATCCATAATGAGTGTGTTTATGTGTAAAAGAGTACTGTGTGTGTGTGTGTGTGTGTGTGTGTGTGTGTGTGTGTGTGTGTGTGCGCGCGCATGTACATGCATTTGGGGTTATATAAATCTCCTGAGAAACAGTTTTTGCCTAGGGTTGTTTTGGTAAATGGCACTTATTTAATCTGTGTGTCCTTTGCTATCAGAATCCTATTCCAGGTATCAGAATATGCTGTGGTTGGTGCTTGTTTAAAACAAATAATGATATCTTCATAGTGCTTTGCAGCACAGCTGTCTGGGCTGTGTTTCATTACTTGTGTCAATTAAAGTATTTAAAAGTTTGGGTTTTTTTTAAAATGATACATTTGAATGATCAAAATAGATGCCTGAAACTAGGTTTTGGCATAGGGAAATCCCTCCTTACAGGAATTTAGAAATGTGTCATGTAGAAAGATAATTATAAAATTCATTTTAATATTTTATCTTTGATTGAATCTTAAGTTAAAATGTTCTATTTAGCACCCTGTCTTGTTTGTGTAACTGTCTCTTTTTTATGCTTGATCTGGGTTGTATTTAGTTTAAAAGAAAAGCCGGGCTCGGTGGCTCAGCCTGTAATTCCGTGCTTTGGGAGGCTGAGGTGAGTGGATTGCCTGAGCCCGCGGGTTCGAGACCCGCCTGGGCAACTTGGCGAGACCTCATCTCTACAATAAATAAAAAATCAGCGGGGCGTGGTAGCGCGCGCCCGTAGTTCCAGCTACTTGGAAAGCTGAGGCAGAAGGATTGCTGGAGCCCAGCAGGTCGAGGCTGCAGTGGCCGGGAGCGGCCACTGCACTCCAGTCTGGGTGACAGAGTGAGACTCCAACTCAAAAAAAAACGAAAGAAAAGAAAAAGAAATTAAAAGTCAATTGAACTCATTTTCTGTTCTGGCCCAAAATGTAAGGAGAAAGGGAGTAGTCACTTCACCCTCACGAGAAGAAAGCTGAACAAAATGAAAATCAAAACCTCTTCCTAGCTCCATTAGAGAATCAAAGTCACAGGGCAAAAAGCTGCCCCCAAAACTGGAGAGACAGATGAATACAAAGAATCAGAGCTTTCCAGGAGCATACCCTGCATGTACTGGAGCCAGCATCAGGTGGGAAGACTTGGGGGGTAATTGACTAATTGCTATAAACTGAGTATGGACTAGGTTGAGAGTTCAAAATTCTTGGGGCTCAATCTTAGGAGGGACCCCACACTTTCATGAGTTTTACCTCCTACTAGATTCTCAAAGTAAAGATCAGGGGGGAAAAATCCCCTTGTGCTTCTGGAGGGGTAGGAGAAAAGTCACCATTTTGAACTCGGCCTGTAATTCCGCGCCTTTGGGAGGCTGGGGTGAGTGGATTGCCTGAGCCTGCGGGTTCGAGACCCGCCTGGGCAGGCGAGACCTCATCTCTACAATAAATCAAAAAATTAGCCAGGCGGTAGTGCGTGCCTGTTATTCCGGCTACGTGGAAGGCTGAGGCAGAAAGATCCCTGGAGCCCAGCAGGTCGAGGCTGCGGTGGCCGGGAGCAGCCACTGCACTCCAGTCTGGGTGACAGAGAGAGACTCCAACTCAAAAAATAAAAAAAAAAAGAAATATACCCAGAGGCAAGGTGAAGACCTCCATAACAAAGGTCTTCCCTCAAGGGAAATTGTACCAGAGCCTAACCGATGTGGGAGAAGGGAAATACCCAACTCCAACCCCCTCTAACCCTCTGTCTCACATAAGGCGGAGACGAGGAAAGCTGAGAAGTGCCTGTGAAGGTCACAACCTAGTGATGCAGACTCACTGAAAAAAATGAGAACTAGACATAGGCTTATAGAATACTTCTTCCCAAACACCTTATCACCACATCCACAGGGCTCCTGTATAATAGTGGATTACAGCTGAAAGAACTGAGAGGCTCTGATTCTGTTTAAGAAGGAGTCTCTAGGGAAATCCAAAGACAACATAAAACAAAAACAAATCCACTGGAGAAAATTTTAGTCTTTGACACAGCTGCGGCAAACAGTAAACACAACCTAACTGCTAGTTAGAGAAACATAAAACCTCACACTAAAGGCCTGTGTTCCTCAGTTCCTTTAACCTGACACATCATGCCAGCTTCAAACAACAAGGAATGCTGGAAGACAAAAAACATAGTCTGAAGAGACAAGAAAAGCATCAGAACCTAAAAGAGATACAGATGAGATATTGGAATTATCAGACTGGGGATTTAAAATAGCTATAATTATATACTATGCACTGTAATGGAAAAAGTGGAATGTTGATTCAAGAACAGATGGGTAATGTAAGCAGAGAGATGAAATTCTAAGAAAGAATTTTTAAAAGATGCTAGAAATAAAAAATATAACAGAAATGAAGAATGCCTTGGAAGGATTCATGGCCAAGGAAAGAATCTGCTTGAAGTTGTGTCAGTAGAAACTTTCAAAACTGAAATGCAGAAAAAGGAATGGAGAAAAAAGGAACAGAACTATAGGACCATCACCAAAGGTGTATCATATACATAGTGGAACTATTAGAACCAGGATAAAGAGAGATAGGAATGGAATAAGTATCTGAAGAAAAAACGGCTGTGAGTTTTCCATCTGTATGTTGTCTACAAGAAACCCACTTCAAAGTAAATGTATAAGTAGACTAAAAATTAAGGGATAGAGAACATTCCATGAACAGATGCTAACATTAATCAAAAGAAAATTGCAGTAGCTATATTAATATAGACAGGGCAGACTTCAGCACAGAAAATTATTGGGGATAGAGAGAGGCATTACATAATGACAAAGCGGTGAATTCTGTTAAGAAGACATAACAATCCTTAATATGTATGTACCTAACAATCAGTCTAGCAGATCTAATTGACATTTATAGAATAATTCATGCAACAACAGCAGACTACACATTCTTCTCAAGCTCACATGAAATATTTACCAAGATAAACTATATCTTTATAATAAAATAAAGGGAAAAGAAAGATAGACCACATCCTGGACCATAAAATGCACTGTAACATATTTAAAGGAATATAAATAATTTGACCGGTGCTATCAGACCATAATGGAATTAAGCTAAAATAACAACCAACAACAAAAAAAAAAAAACCAGGAAATTCAAAAGTACTGATTGAATAACATACTTCAGAATAAATATCAAGATAAATTTTAAAATATTTTGAAGCAAATGAAAATAAAACTAATTAAAATTTGCAGAATGCTGCAAAAGCAGTACTTAGGGGGAAATTTATATCATTGAATGCATATAGTAGAAAAGAAAGAATAATCTAAAATCAATGATCTAAACGTCCACCTTAAGAAACTAGAAGAAAGAAGAGCAAATTAAATTCAAATTAAGCAGAAGAAAAAAAATAACAAAAACTAGAAGAGAAATCAGTAAAAACAAAAACAGAAACTAATAAAAATCAACAAACCAAAAGCTTGCTCTTTAAAAAATCATTAAAATTGATAAACCTCTAGCCAAGCTAATTACAGCAACAAAAAAGATAAAATTACTAATGTGAAAAATAAGAGAAGTCCTATCACTATTAATCTCACGGATAGTAAAAGGATAAAAAAAGAAATATTATGAACAAGTATATGCCCATATATATGATAATTTAGGTAAAATGGACCAAGTCCTTGAAAGACATAATCTACTAGAATTTATATAAGAATAAATAGATAATCTGAATAGGTCTGTATTTTTTTAAAGGAATTGAATCAACAATAATTTCCCAAAACAGAAATAATGAAGCTAGATAGTTTCTCTGGTGATTTCTAACAAAGATTTAAGGAAGAATTTACACCAGTCCTCTACACTGTTTTCTAGAAAATAGAAGTAGAGGGAGAACTTTCTAATTAATTTTATGAAGCCAGCATTACCCTAATTCCAAAGCCAGATAAATAAAGGAAAATTACAGACCAGTATCTCATGAACATTAGATGCAGAAATGTCCGATAGACTATTAGTACATCAAATCTGACTATGTATAAAAAGAATTATATACCACAACCATGTAGGATTTATTCCGGGTATGCAGGACTGGTTCATCATTAGACAATCAACTAATTAATATAATCTATCCCATCAACAGGCAAAGAATAATAATCATATGAGCATATCAAAAGGCATAAAAAATTGACAAAATCAAACCATCCATGATTTTAAAAAAACTCTCAGCAAATTAGGAATAGAAGAGACCTTTGTTAACTTGATAAAGAACATGTACAAAAAACTTACAGCTAACATTATACTTAATGATGAGAAACTAGATGTTTTCTCCCAAGATCAGGAACAAGACAAGAATGTTCCTTCTCATTCCTGTTATTCAACATTGTACTAGAAGTTTTTGCTAATACAATAATATAAGAAAAGGAGTAAAAGGTACACAGATTGGGAAGGAAGATATAAAATGGTCTTTGCTCACTGATGACATGATAGTCTATGTAGAAAATTCAAAAGAACTGACAAAAAAAATCTGGAATGAATATACAATTATAGCAAGGTTACAGGATACAAGATTAATATATAAAAATAAGTCATTTTCCTATATACCACCAATGAACAAGTGCAATTTGAAATTAAAAAACAAACCATCATTTATATTAACACTCTGCAAAAAGAAATACTTATTATTAAGTCTGACAAAATATGTATGAGATCTAAATGAGGAAAAATACAAAGCTCTAATGAAAGAAATCAAAGAATATCTAAATAAATGGAAAGGTATTTCCTGTTCATGGATAGAAAAACCCACTATTGCTGAGATGTCAGTTCTTCCCAATTTAATCTATAAATTTAATGCAAAACCAATCAAAATCCCAGCAAGTTATTTTGTGATTGTTAACAAACTGATTCTAAAGTTTATATGGACAGGCATAGCCAACATAATACTGAGGAAATCAGAAAGCTGATACTACCTGACTTCAAGACTTACTATAAAGTTATAATGATCGAGATAGGGTGGTACTGGCAAAAGAAAAGACAAATGGATTAATGGAACAGAGTGGAAAGACCATAAATAGACCCACACAAATACAATCAACTGGCCTTTGATGAAGATTGAATAAAGGATAGTCTTTTCATCAAGTGGTACTGGAACAACTGGATATCCATAAGCAAATAAATGAATCTAGACACAGACCTTTTACTGTTCACAAAAATTAATTCAAAATGCATCATATCCCTAAATGTAAATGTAAATGTACAACTAAATGTAAAATTTTAAAACTTCTAGTAATAACATAGGAGAAAATCTAGGTGACCTTGGATTTGGTTACTAATTTTTAGTTACAACAAAAGCACAATTCACAAAAGAGTGAGTTGATGAACTGAATTTCAGTAAAATTGAAAACCTCTGCTCTGTGAAAGACTGTTAAGACAATGAAAAGTCAAGTCAAAAACTGGAGGAAAAATTTTTGCAAAACACATCTGAAAAAGGACTGGTATCCATAATTTCCAACAAATTCTTCAAACTCAACAAGAAAATGAACAACCTGATTTTAAAGGGCACTAAAGACTCATACAAATATCTTGCCAGAGAAGATACACAGATGGCAAGTAAGTATATAAAAATGTGTTCAGCATCATATGTCATTAGGGAATTCCAAACTAAAACAACAAGATGCCACTACAAACCTATTAGAATGGCAGAAATTTAGAACATTGCAACACCGAATGGTGACTAGGATATGGAGCAACAGGAATTCTCTTCCTCCCTGGTGGGAATGCAAAATGGTGGGTTTTTGAAAAGTGAAGTATAGTTTTACCATAAAATCTGGCACTCATGCTGCTAGGTATTTACCCAATTAAGTTGAAAATTTATGTCCACATAAAAACCTGCACATGGATGTCTATAAATTTATTCATAATATGCTAAGTATTCATAATCGACCAACACTGGAAGCAAGCTAGATATCCTTTTGTAGGTGAGTGGACAAACTGGTACATTCATACAGTTCATACAATGGAGTATGATTCAGTGATCTAAAGAAATGAACTGTCAGGCTCCAAAAAAGACATGGAGGAACCTTAAATGCACCTTGCTAAGTGAAAGAAGCCAATCTGAAAAGGTATACTGTATGAGTCCAAAAATTCTGGACAAGGTGAAAGAGAAAGTAAAAAGATTAGTGATTGCCCAGGGTTCAGGGGGAGGGAGGGTGGGAGGGTGGAATAGGCAAGACAACAGGGGCTTTTTCAGACAGTGAAGCTATTCTATGTGATACTATAATGGTGTATACATGACATTATACATTTGTTGAAACCTATAGAACAGTACAATACAAAGAGTGAACCTAATGCAGACTATGGACTTTAGGCAATAATAGTTATTATTGGTTCATCAGTTGTAACAAATATAACTGTCTAAGGCAAGCCATTAACAATAGGAGAAATTGAAAACCTGGGGGGAAAGGAAACTCTCTGTACTTTCTGTGTAATTTTTTACATAAAGCTAAAACTGCTCTAAAGCTTGTTTGTTTAAAGAAAAATAAGTTATTTGGTAACCTAACTGAGAAGTCAAAAGTTGAGAAATTGAGTCTTATCATGTCAAAAAATCAGTGGGAAGGAGAAAAGGGATTATAGTGGTGCCCTGATCACTGGTCCTATAATTTCCTGGAACTGAGCAGCCACAGATTTGTGCAGGCATCAGTCAGCTGAGGATAAGCAGACTAGAAGGCCTGGGATGTTGGAGAAAATATAGAGCCGGTATTAGCGATAGCCTGAAATTGGAGAGGCTTCCCTGAAATCCTAAACCTCATTTGTTTTCACCGAATCCAAGCCACTGGTGGGCCTGCTTGATCCTCTGCCAGCTACTTCTGGCTGATCTATGGTTTATTTCATGCTGTGTTTGAAAATACAGTATGGAATTCGGAATTGGGTGGTGCATACCCAATCCCCAGGAAATGCCCAGCAGGGGGTGGTGGGAGTGTAGAGCCAGCAATAAGATGTCTTTTCTGACACTCCAGAAAGGGACTGCCTTCTCTCCAGCCCTGTGACATCTCCAGCTCCTGACTAGCAGGACTCAGAAAGCATCTCAGGGCAGTTTCCTAAAAAAGGGTCAGAAGAATGCAGCATGAGACAGGGCACAGTTAACGCCAGAAATCTACCCATCACCGTTCCTTTCCCTTGTGATATGTTTAGATGTTCCGGGGGTCCTGTTTGAATAGGAGGCTTTTCACCTTCTGGGAAGGCTCCCCATCTGGTGATGAAATGCATCGTCTTTCTACATTCCCCTGGGAACCCTCTACAGTCTGCCATTTATTGGAATCCTCTTAACCAATCTTAGAATTATCTCCCAGCATCAGATTTTGCTTATCAAGAAAACCAGGCATTGTGAGGTGCCTCTTTCTACACTAGTCTTAAAGATACAAATGATGGCAAGGAATGTTAGATGTGGAAGCTGGAAATGTCAGAGACTTTTGTTTCTAAGAATCATCACTCTACTGCGGGATTCATAGAGCACTTGGTCTGTGTCTATTTACACATGCGTACTCATGCCTTGTTCGTGGCCTGCCTTCTATCACAGGCACCTAACTTTCTCCTCCTCTCTTCTACTCCATGTTTGCCCTGATTCTGTCATTAATGCAGCATGGCTTGGGCACCAGGCCACCTTATCATTTGGGAAAACATAGCCTAGCAGTGGCCTCAAGTTTGCCTGTACCTCTCGTATACCCCACATTTATTCTGAAGCCAGACCAGAATACAGGTGTCTTGGTGGCTACTGGGCATGTCCAATCCAGGACAAAACACAAAGGAAGTGTGTGGTGGTGTTGGATCTGCAATTTTACCTACTTTTAATGTATCTTATACATACTTAGGAGTGCACAAAATGTGTGCCTCTCAAATCATCAGAATGGGGTTGTTAATTTCTTGTTTCTGTTTAATTACTTAGTGATTTACATTTATATACATTTGTAGCTATAAGCACCCAAAATAATAATGCCCTCTATTAAGAATAGCTTTTTGCAGTGGGGTGGGCTGGGGGTGAGGGTGTTGTTTTTGGCCTGATCCCAAAGGTAAGCCATTCATCTCCTGATGACTGTGGGCCTCACAGAAGAGCAGCCCAGCAGGGATGCCGTCTTTGGTTGCTTGCTTAATCCGAACAGGGCATAGAGAAGCAGCCTCTCAAAATACATGCACCAACATGCATGTGTCTGTAAACTCCTCATTGAAAGTGATAAGACTGCCACCAGGCTCTGACAGGTTGGCATCTTCATAGTTGCAGGTTGTGAGAAAGGTAAGCTAAGTGCGGCTGATTGACACCTGGAGCAGTCAAATTGTTCTGGGTCCTTCGTGGGTTCCTGTGGTTTGCAAAGAATCTGCCATCAGATCTTTTCTGAGGGTGTAGACTCAAGTCTTCCTAGGCCCCCAAGGTTGCTAGGAGGTGAGCAATGTGGAAATGAGCTTCCTCGTCTAGGATTTCGAAAAGCCCTACAGCTATGTGGTGACAGCAGAGCTCTGAGCAAAAGTCCCGAGCAGGAGCAACGAACAACTTTCAAGAGGTGTGGTTCATTGAATCCAGCCTCAGAGCAAGAGTTTTCATGTTTTTAGAATGAAGATGCATTTTTTAGGATGTACTAGCTACTTACCCCAGGCCATGGTTTGACCTGCAGATGACTTCAGCTTTTGGAACTATGGAATGCAGAATGAAGACTTAAAATACAGCTGAAAAAAAGACACGAGGAGATGATTATCTCTCCAGTACACTGACTGTTATCTCAGGAAGAGTGTGTTAGAGAGTAGAAGTCTACTGACTTTTCCTCATTCAATGTCCTTTTTAATTATAAGCCCACTTAGAAAATACTCTAGCTTTTCAAACTGCTGGGGTTTTTTTTCTCTCTGTCTTGTCCCAGTGTAGATAAACCAATTCCTTTTACATATCTGAGCTGCTCATTAATTCAGAAAAGCTGAGCATCAGTTACCAGTCAAGATGCCACAGAACTCCAGACTCAGTGTTCCAGCAGTGTTCCATTAGGTGGAAAGGTTTGTCTGGTTACCAGAAAGCTTCCCAAGGCATGTTCTTCTCACTTTTACTTTAGGTGAAAAAAACGAATAGAGGACTTGATTTTTGAAATAGCTCTTTCAAATTGAGGCAAGAAAATTATTACTCCTGAAAGTCGTGTGCAGCACCATAAACAGTGCATCTCTTCTGCCTCTCTGGTCCTCATGCCAGACATTTCACACCCTTTCACCCCCTAATCCCAGAAGGCTGCAAGGCAGGAGTCCCTGGGCTGCCAGCACTACTGGGAGGCATACCTGTCCCCATCCTGAGTGGTATAGACTGGTGCAGTGTTGTGCACACAGTGTCTTACTCAGGCCCTTTCTGGAGACTAGATAGGTCTCAAAACATTATTCAACATCTCCCCCTCATTTGTGAGACATCTGGCGGGCCCACCTGGACCCTCCTGACTGTCTCCACTCCTGAGGAGGTCACTGTGACCCCTGCAGTCACCAGCCATTATGGGATGGAGGTGACAGCACTCGATACCAAACCTCCACTTCTCTGTGAAGCTCCAGAGCTTGCCATGAAGTACTGCAGCATGTGTGGCCCTGCTTCAGCACCCTATCTAAATGGTGGATACACACAGTACATGCTTTTTCTTTTTATTCACATGACAGAGAAGTGTTATTCACAAAGTGCATTCAGACATTTCTTACATCTGTTGGATCTTAAAGATAGGAAGTACCTCAAAGATGCTTGAAGTGCATCATAGAGGGAACTTGTACCTGGGAGCCAACACTCAGAATTGCAGAGGAGAGACTGAAGGAAGCTGAGAGGCTGACTTCCAAGTGTACACTAGGTAAGGAGGCTAAGCCTGGAGAGTTCATGAAGTTGCCGAAAGTACCCACTGACCAGTGCTATGCGGAGCCCCCAGCTTCCCCAGGCCCACTCTGTGCTTTCTCCCATTGTCCCGGAAGTCAGTCTTTTTTGTCTCTTCCTTCTGAAGAGAAGAATTATAATAATTCTTTTAATCAGCCTAGCAAGAATTTGACAGTTTTCTTAGGCCTTAGTTTCAAATTTTAAGGTTGCAGAGCATTCTTCACTAGTTAAATAAGTAGTGATTTGAGCTAGAAGTATACTCAAGTCTGTGATTGTTCACTAATTCCAGTGTGTGTCAGGTTCAGTATAAAAATTCCTTTGGTAACTCACTGGCTTTGTTTTCTTGAGCTGACACCTTGGTGCTTGTTTGATTTGGCCAAAATCAAGAGATGTGTTGATTTGTCTAATTACACATCTTTACACGTATTTCAAGAAACTTTATTTTTAAATTCGTAGCAGTGTTTTCTCCTTAATGGAGAATGTCTTGTTTTAGTGTTTGGGCTCCTTTGTTTTCCTATGTTTCTTAAAATATTTACATGTTCTACCTAATTTTTATAATTTACAATGAGTAATTCAAAGATTTTTAAATCTTTCTGATAAGACATTTCAAAGTAATTTCTGTAAGAATTTATAAATCTAATCATCATTAATGCATTTGCTTACCAATGTTCTATTTTAGCATTTTAACAGAAAGTAATAGTATCCCACTTATTTGGAAGCTAAACTGCCAAGTGATTGACTAATCTTTTTCTCAAAAGCAGATAAACATTTCCAGGGTTGGTCTTCTCTTTTAAAAGAAGCTTACATCAAAGTACATTGAACTTTATTTATGAAGCATAAATATGTTCTTACATTTTATAGACCATCTAAGTTTTTTTTTTAAAAGATGTGGGGTTCAATTCAGGGTTAGGTATACAAATGTTGATTATGCAGGTATATCTAAGTTTAATTCATTGGAAATATTAACAAAACAGTAACAGTGTTACAGTCACTACCCTCATTCATTCTGGGATAGGTGCATAGACCAGGCTTGACCTGGATGTTAGCTATGTGTGATGTGGAAAGAATTGTGATAGCATTATCCTGAGATGTGGGGATGGAGAGAGGCTTCCAATCTTCATCAGAAAGAAACTTAACCAGGACAGTAAATTTGTTCAGTTCCTCTTAAAATGTTCAAGTTACTGATAAATGCAACGCATTTATTTCATTTTTTTAATTGGCATGGCCACTTTAAAGTAAACATTTGAGAAAGAAAAGCACTAATAAAAATATGTCACTTAAAAAATATAAAAGTATTTCAGATCAACTCTTGCCCATTCCATGCTGCCATCACACCAACTAGTCTTCAGAAAGGACTGTCACCATCAATTTTCATTTTTAAAGGATTTTAATTCTTTCAGCATGTTCATATGGTTTTATAAAGCCCAAGATACCCAGCAAATCCCCTTGGTGTTGTAAGACAAGATTGCTGTTAAAAAATGTTTAGGCTTAGTCAGCTTCTTCTCACCGCTGACTTCACAAGGGGCTCTGGGAAATGGTGTTTATACTGAGCTTAAATTGATAGGGCAAGTTTAATGCCATTGGGTCAAAGGTACAACTGCTTAGCTGGTCTCATCAGCCACTCAGGTTTCAGCATGAGTTTATAAAGAGAAGTCTGTAATGATAACATCTGGCTGCTTGAGGGTGACTGCATTTTGCCTGCTATGATTGAATGGAATTTAATGGTGGGGAGGAGAAAACCTAGGGCAATTTCATTCTTGAATTATGGTTCCAGATAGATAAGGCAAATGGTAGACTTTGATCACTCTGGGTCCAGCGTCTTGCAGATCATTGAGCAGATTTGCATCTTCCATCCCTATCCCCCAGCACCTTCCAAGGCAGTCATCCTCATCGAGTTAGTGGTTGGGACCCAGTGCCACACTGCTGCTCTAGGCTCATGTCAGTCTGCACGCAAAGCCTGCAGTTTGATGTTGCTCCTCCTGCTAAGCTCTAACTTATTGCTTTATGAGGACTCTGAGGGCACTAGAACTCAGCAGAGTTCTGTTTTGAGCAGAACTCAGTACCCTTCCCCTGGGGGGCACTCCATAAATGGCCATTGACCAACTGGAAAAGTTGACTATATCCACTGCTGGAGTGAAACTGAACAGAAGGCTGGTGAGTTCATGTTGTCACAGAAAAGGGATGAAGAAGTTAGTTCCCAGTCTTCACCGTACAAGGACACTGTGACTTTGAGGAGAAGCCTATGATATAACACCTCCTTGGAAGGACCAATTCAGACTGTACCCAGGATCCCAGGAGTCCTTTGCATTCTGTGGAAACTCTAAATTTTGTTAATAATCACATCACCATCACATGAGAAATTGACTGTATGATGAAAGGTCTTTTATAGTCCTCCTGACTTTACCTTTGGATCATTGAGTGTCTATATAACCTTTTAAATTTGCAAGAATTTCCTTTTAATATAAGCAAGCAGGTAGATAAGCATTTACACAGGGATTTACCTCCCTGGTATAGTAGACTGAGAGAGAAAAGAGTCAGGTTTCTACACTTAGCACTTACCATATGAGAGGCTACCCCCCAAAAATCCAGAATCATCTTCTGAAGGGCAGGCCCCTTGTAGTACACTTAGAATTTGTTCCTCTGGATCAAATGGTCAACCAAAGTTTTTATCTGGAACTTTTGAGAAGGTTGCATCACAATTTGTAAGAAACATCCCAAGTTGTGGCAAATAAGTGACTGATTCTTCCATCATGACAATACTCCTGCCCACACTGCATTGAGTGTCCAGAAGTTTTTGCCCAAAAACTTTTGCCCAAAAGCATGAGTCTTGTGCCCCACCCTCCCTAATCACCTGATCTCACCCCAAACAACTTTTGTTTTCTTGGATGAAAAAAGTCCTCAAAGGGAAATGTTTTGCCAATGTGGAAGAAGTGAAACAAAAAATGGCAAAAGCACTAAATGGCATCAAAATGAACGAGTTCAAAAACTGTTTTGAGCAGTGGAAAAAGCGCCTCAATAGGTGTATTGCGTCAAATGGGGAGTACCTTTGAAGCTGACTGAAGTTTAAACGTGTAAGAATAAATACACAATTTTTTAATCAATAGCTTCCAGGTTTTCTTGGGTCTCCCCTCATGTATGCTCCACAAATATGAAACATTCTTGGTCTTGGTGCATCTTCAGGACCGGCAAGGAGGACCCCTAGCCCACCAGATTCATAGTGTAAGATAAAGAGGGTACAGAAAAGCATGGGAGGCAGGTAGTACAGAGGAGAGGACGCGGCAGAGCTGGCCTCATATCTCTGGGACCTCAGGGCTGCCTGACCCTAGGGGATTCACAGAACCTTTGCCTAATCTGTTTACCTCCTACATAGTTATCTCAATAAGCCCTTCTGTAGACTAGAAGCCCTACCTGAATGGAAATGTCATTGTCACTCCTCCACTAATGGTCTACTCAGCTGAACCCTGTTTAATGTGACCAGAGGTCAAATGTAACTCCTCCAAGTCACAGAAATTAGAAATACAGTTTCTGGGCCTGGGCCTGGGCCTGGTGGCTAATGCCTGTAATCCCAGCACTTTGGGAGGCTAAGGCAGGAGGATTGCTTGAGCCCAGGAATTCAAGATGAGCCAAGACAACTTAGTGAGACCTCATCTCTACAAAAAATTAGTCAGGCGTGGTGGCACACACCTGCAGTCCCAGCTACTTGGGAAGCTGAGGTGGAGGGATCACCTCAAGAGATTGATACTGCCATGAGCTATGATTGTGTCACTGCACTCCAGCCTGAGCAACAGAGTAAGACTCTGACTCCAAGAAAAAAAGAGAAAGAGAGAGAGAGAGAAGGAGAAGGAAAGAAACAGTTTCTAGAAGGAAATGGTCTACTTGTTATAGCACTTCACTTGATATACCAAACCCAAACAGATGTATTAAGATGATATTTAGACATTAGTCGTCATTTGAGCTCAGTAGATCTTTTGCATAAAGCAAACTTTCTTAAGATGTGATTATATGGACACAGATTCTGTTTTTCTAGGCCTGCTGCCATTGTATGAAGCAAGGCACACATGTGTCCTCCTTCCTCCTGTCATTGCCTGTTGAAGCAGGAATATGTGGCCATCAGGGAGAGAAAGGGAGGCCTCCTGCTCCAGTAAAAGAGGAAAATCAGGACACCGAAAACAACAACAGAACTTTCTGCCCTATGCATGTCTCTGTCAGATACTCATTCCTACCCTAGGAGTAAAACAGAGAAAGTAACGTAGAAAGGGAATCACAGATAAGCTTTATTCTGTTGCACTAACAAACCAAGGGTCTGTCTCCCTTCCCCTTTACATTAATCGGTCCTTATCACTTTCGATTCTTAGGCTGACCCATTGCCTCTCTCAAACATGGAACTGAATCCCTTTAAAGTAACTGTGGATATATATTTTGTGCCCTTAAAAGCATACACCACCATTGAATGCAGTGGTCACAGATAAACTGCCAACTGCCAGTTCCACAAACTGTGCTTCTTCCTAAGGCGTTAGTGATGTGCAAAGCCAACTGTCTATGCAGATGGATGTGTGGATTTACACAGCATGTGTGTCATGCACAAGTGATCCAGAGGAACACTGTGGAAGTGGAATATGTTCATTCTTCAGTTACGCCAATTTTAATGGTAGTTTCAAACTCTTTTTTACTGCCTTATGCCTTGGGTATCAATGGGATTTAAAAAATCTCTACCTGCATGCGCAGCCTCCTTACTGCTATACAATCACTAGGATTTTCCAAATTAAATATTATGCTTAAATATTAAACATTAGCATTTCCCCCTAATTATTAGGCCAGAACTGCAGCTGACCAGGCAGTAGTTTACATTGGTCTCACACACTCCAATATAACAGCATTTCAGGTTAAATCACTTCTTATCAATCTGGCTTCTACTCAAAAAAGCATTGCTTTCAGTTTATGTGACTGTGTTGCAAATGCAAAGGCTGGCCAGATGCCGTGCTTCAGAAGCCCTAGGGAGGACGATAAGATGTTCATTCTTCTCAGGTCCCTCTAAGGAGAAGTATTTCCTCCCCTCTGAGGGAGAAAAGTCCCAGTCTTCATATGAGGTAGTGATGAAGTTGTGAGAATGCTCCTCAGTCTCGCTCTTGGTGATACAGGACAATGTGGTTTCCAGGAAGGTAGACAGGTGAGGCAAGGGTGCTAGGGGTGAAGAAGATGATCGGATGATCCAGAAATCAATATAGGTTGGCCCAGGCTTTCATTAGTTTGATCAGAGGCAGATACAAGATTCAAGTAGCCAAGAGCAGATTCTGGACCTTAAAAGAAAGTTATAAATATCCCAAGAGTTGATTTTTTGCAGTAAGAATAGGTAACCTTTCAGAATTAATGTGATTTAAAAAAAGAATCACCAAAGTAAAGTTTGACTGGGTTACTTTTTTTCTTATTATCAGCAACTTTTAGTCTAATTATTGTAAAGAAACTGTAATAGGTGGTGCATGTAGTTTATTTGTTGGATAAATATAAGCACTTATCAAATTCCTACCGGGTGTTGACTGTTGTACCAAGCTCTGCTCTGGGTCTGGAGGTCCAAAGTCACCTACTCTTAGGATGCCCACATTCCAATGGGACACAGACCACAAATGCATGAATACAATGTCAGGTGGAGATATGTGCTGTGAATAAAAACAAGTCAGGGTGAAGGTCCTCAAGGGAGACCTCTCTCATAACAAGACATTGCAGCAGAGCCATGGAGGAAGCAAGGGAGCAGGCCCTGATCTTCAGGAGAACAGTGGTCCAGATAAGGAGATGTGTAAAAGGCCTGTGGCAAGTGTATGCTTTGTCAGTTGAAGGAACAACAGTGGTGTAGTCAGTGTCTTTGACACGAAAGAAACAAAATAATAAGGGGAATAGCCACAGGCTAGTCACTAAGGCACTGCTGAACAGTGTGTGTGAGAGGAGGAGAGCCTTGGGATTGCTTTCACAGGTAGATGCTGCAATGTAACTTACATTCATGGAAGCATCACTCTGGCACAGTAGAAAAAACCCTTGGGGAGTCATGGTGGAAGCAAAGAAAAAGGAACATGGTTTCCTACTGTTCTAGAAGAGGCGATATCTAAAGTTCCTTCTAGGGAACTCTGGAAAGCTTCAGATAAGTAGATAAGAACAAAAGGCAGTTTGGGGGTGCTGTGGTGGAGGAGGTTCCACATATTAGACCAAGATGGGCTCATAAAAGAAAACTGTGGCTGCCTTTTCTGAGTCAACAACCTCCAGTCAGCTTCCATATGTCCCACCTGCATGGGTTCCCGTGCTGTCTTCTCTCCCACCATTTCCCAGCGTTCCTAAAAAGATTTTTTAAGACATCCAAGTCAAATCTCTCCTTTTCCTTTTCAATGCATACTATAATGCAGCCACATGATGCTAAGGAGAGCTACAATTACGTTCCAAATAACATATTTGAGTTCTATGAAAATAAGAAATTCTGTTTTAGGTTTAATATCTCCCTAAAGGAGATCAGAGAAAGAAATGTCATTATTGAAAGGAAAGGGTCAAACTTCTCACAATATCCAAGAAGGAGGGAAGTAGGAAGCTTTTAGAAAAATAAATAAATCCAAACCTATATCCTTATTCTGACAGCCTCATTGTGAGGATTCATGGACTGTGGAAGTTTTGCTTCTGAATCCTTGTGCACTCATTCATTCTACAAACTTCTGTTCATTCCCAAAGCAGCATTCCTCCCAGGTGACTGCCCTTAGCGCCCGAGCAGGAGGGAACACAAATTACTGTGCAGTGGGAAGCCCCAACTTGGTGTTTCTGTCAAATAACCAGGGAAATGTTGAAATGATTTCTTTCTGTTTATCTTTTTTGAAAAATAAAGGCATTTTCCTTGGCGCTCATGACAGTATATATAAGTTGACATAAACCATTGGATGTGACGTATATGATGATCCACTTAACTGATTCTCCTTGGAAATTTCAGCAGTGCAGGTGGGCTAAACTGCCCTTCTCCACTGGCTGTCCTTCCCAGTTCTCTAGACTCTGATCTGAGGATCAACCACACTTCTCTGTGAGGAACTCTAATCTTTAAATGCCAGGTTGCCAGTCACTCAAGCCACAGGTTCCAAAACCCAGAGTCGAGCCCCAAAACACATGGTGCTGCTGTATTTCCACAGCCACTCTGAAGTCTGCACCTTCTCCACCTCTTCCCAGAGGGCTTCTAACCCCAGAGTCCTTACCCGTCTCGGGTTGTGCAAGATGATCGTCATCATCCAGACCTGAGTTCCAGTCTAACTGCCCACAAATTGACCACTGTTGCCTCAATTTCCCATTCCTAAGATAAGGATAAAAATGAAGTGATATTCACCTGACATCAGCTGGTTTGAGGATTGAGTGAATATTGTCAAGTTCCTAGTAAACAGAAGGCTCGAGAAGTGCTGGCTCCCTTCTTCCCTTACCCCAGTCCCCCACGTTCCTCCCAGTCATTCAGTTATTCTCCCTCCTCCCACACTTTCAGTCGGCAAGTACACGACTTGGTTCTCCTGCCCTGGCATCTCGTGTGGGTCTCGGCTACCTCTTCTTCCATTTCCACAGCAGAGATTTCAGTCCTGCTTTCTTTGATGACCCTCAGATGATAGGGTCCTCTTGTCCATGTTTGCTTCATTTCCTGCTCCTTCAGTCACCTGCCCTTTAGCTGTGACGTCTGACTGTTGAACTGCCTGGCCTGCCTGGGCATTGCCTTCCAGCCGCACATCAGTGGGCTTCGCCAGACAGCAGAAAGTGCTGAAGCAAGGGCTGTGCCTCACAGTCTCGCTGTGTGTGTCGGGGTGTGTGTGTGTGTGTGTGTGTGTGTGTGTGTGTGTGTGTGTGTGTGTGTAACTCTTCTGGGTTGAAACATGATCCAGGAGGTGAAACAGGGCCGGACAGACAGCCTGAGGCCTGCCGCCTCTGACAGGTCCACTTACCTGGGGCAGCAAAGGCTAGGGAGTGGGGGAGCCTGTTGAGCCCCCCCACTAGCACGCCTGCATGTCCATTGGATCAGGTGCTTCTAATTTACATTCCCAGACCACTTGAGCTTGTTGTGTGGCCTCAAGCAAGCCACTTAACCTGTCTGTTTCCTTATATGTCAAATGGAAATAATAATACTTAACGACATCACAGGGGTGTAGTGTATATTAATTAATTAATGTTTGTAAAGTGCTTTGAAGATGCAAAGCTGCTTAAGTGTTTAAGTATTCTGATGATAGTCCTTGCTTATTATTAGAGCCTTCCCAGGTTCCTGAACCATCACTCACTGATTACAGCTAGGATCTAATAGCACCTGCTGTGCAATCCACTTGGGGATCTCAGGCACTACCCTTGAGAATTTAACTCAAATGGATTTATAATTTGAAAAAGATGTCAGTAAGGCCTGTGCCCAAACTTCAGGCCAGTTACAGGGTTCCCTAGCAATTTTCCAGAAGCCAGGAGGACTGCATCACGGTATTTGCTGCAAATGGTGCTGAAGTAATTGCTTTCATCTTTTATGTGGTGCTGCTCAGATATAGATTGGAAACTTGCTGGGACTTGCTGTCTGCTTTGGCCATATCTCAAAGTCAGGATGGGAGAAAATGGAGGCCATCTGGTATGACCAGCACTGATTTATTTTCAAGTCCATGGAACTATGCTGGAAAGAGAGTATTTAATATACTTGTCTTCTAGGCAGTGCCCTGAAAGATTCCAGGTGCTGGAAGTGAATACTCTTTGCCACCCCTCTTGTGTGGCCGCATCTGTTTAAAAAGACTTCACAGTAGGATTTGGATTTTAGATTTTCCACCAGCATCTTCTATGATGTTGTATTGCCTGTATCTCACAAACTGAATAGGTGGGCTGAATTCAAGAATAGACACATCATCAGAATAAAGAGAGGCCCTTCCCGAGTCAAATTAGAGACTTGGCTCCTGTCCGGTGGTCTGGGATGTGCACAGAGTAAACTACATCCTGTGTTTCGCAGCTCTTATCCCGCTCTGCCTGAGAACTCAAACCACTAACAGACATCTTCCTTTCCACCTGCTGGATGTGCCACCCACCCCCCGCCATGTTCTTTTTCCTCCTCCAGCCTTTCTACAGGAGTACATCCTATGCCTGCGATAGTTCTAAAGTTGCAGAAAGTTGAAATCTCATTCTTAGATTTTCTGCTCACTTTGTGTTGTTTTGTTTCTTTTGGATGTTGGGTGCAATTAGCTTAAAGACACTAAGAGCCCTACTCTTCAAGTTTTGTGTGAAGAATTAACTCTCAAGATTTTCAAACTGCTACAGCGGAAGTCCTAGGCTTTACCTTAAAGAAATTACTATGGTCCCATTAGGACCCCTTGAACTTTAATTGGCACGTGGGCTGGTGGCTTTGCCTTGCCCATCCCATGATTATTATCCCAGATATGATCAGCAGGGGCTTTTCCAGGCATGCGTTAGCAAGGAAGCTGAGCGTGTCCATAATGCAGCAAGCACATCATTTCCTTAAGGTGCCACTTAAGCACCTGCCTTAGAAATACAAGCAGGCTTTCTGGGTTGGGAGAGTGATGTGACACACAGGTAGGGCATGCAGCCAAGCAGTGTGCTCTGACCAAATGTCTGAGTCTAGGCAATTGAAACTTCCTTTCAGGGTGCCACAGAGAGCCCAAACTTAAAGAGGTCTCTTTCTGGTTAACATACATCAATGTGGCCTGGAAGTATATTGGGTTTAAAATGGGTGTTACTGTTTTTTTTAAAAATAGACATTACCTGACAATTATGATCATCTTTTTGCATAAAACTATCTTTGGTTTCCTGAATACAAAGTCCTTTTCAAGTGATTCAGCATTCTTAAAGGCTGTTTAAAGTTCACCATGATGAACTATCTCACAAACTGAATAGGTGGGCTGAATTCAAGAATACACTGCTTTGAAGAGATGTGTTATAACCAGAGCTCTTTATGAGTTGGAGAAGGACCTGTGAGAGAAGCGCCCACCCCAGCCTTATTTCCTCCTCAGCAGTGCCTGCCCTTGGGCCCACCATGGGCTTGCTGTTACCCACCTGCCAACCTCTTCTTTTCCGTCCGGCCCTTCCCCTCCTTGAACCTATCACCACACCATGAATGCTGCTCACTGGTACAGCATCCTGTCATGCCCAAAACAAGGTACCCAGGCTGTGACTGAGAGGATCACGGGACAGGCCTCCCCCAGGACAACCATGGCCCAGGAGAGGTGTTTTAGTTAAAATTCTGCTCCCCATGGGGTCCCCTTAGGGGCGGCAATGTTCTAAAATGGATTTGTGATGATGGTTGCACAACTTGAAGTTTTATACAGTTAAAATAGATGGATTATGTGATACGTAAAACATGCAACAATAAAGTTGAATTTTAAAAAGGCACCACTCTAGAGATACCCAGCATAGTGTTCCACATCCCTGCCCATTGACAGTGGGCTTTCCTAGCCTCCCTCCAACAGATGCAGGGACCCTCATGCATCCCCATGGGGCCAGCAGGGTATGTTTTATGCCAGTAATGAAGAGTTTGTCACTAGCTCACAAGGCAGCCCTCTGTACTCTCCAAGTTACTCTCATGTAACTTCCACATGCATCTACCCCAAGCAATTCCACTACCTCACCCTGGTGAGAGTCCCACAGGTTTCCAGGACAACTCTGGGGTTCTTTTCTCTAAGCAAACCCTAACTACACCGCCCTGTTCTTAGATGTTCTTAACCAAAGCCTGGCTGGAGGGATACTGCTCGCCAGCAGCATAGCCCAGTTAAGATGCTGGCCTTCCCAAGCATGTGCCTTAGCCCATCTGTGGGTGGAAAATTGAACTGAAATGTCACAGGTGCTTTAAATATTTCAATCTATGTTTTGAGACAAAGAATGATTATGTATATGTATATACTTTGGGTTTTTCTCTTATTCTAAATGTATTTTTAAATTTTTCTCTGAAAGTATTTAAGAAAATAATATAATTAACCATTCAGAGCGACTGATTTTTTTCTTCATGGTCAGGAGACTTCATACAATTGAGTATGTCAGACACTAGATGAAGCATTCTACAATAGAGAGCTTCCTTCCATGTGTCCCATGACACCTCTAGCTGTTCTCACCTGGACAAAGGTGGCCATAGCTCTGGGCTCTACTGGGAGGAAGGCCAAATACCCAGTGGTTGTGGATCTGTACTGCACATTCCTCAGTGGGTCCTGGTGGAAAAGCTGTCAAGATAATGAGACTTTGCAAATTGTAACTTCAGTTTTGAAACAGTGAACAAGTTGTAGGGTCTTCATTAGAGAAGCAACATCTGCTGGGTGATAATTGGCATTTTCACCTATGTCTTCATAAGGATACAGTGTCATGTACACTTTCAGTAGGAAGGACAGTAACACGTAGAGAATCAATTCACTGAAGAGAAGACAAATGACCCTCAAAATAATGTCTTTTCACTCAGAATTCATGGGCACGTTTTCTAGATAATAATCCAGGTATCTATTTGCAAACACACACCCCAGCACTCCCAGCTTCAGAGCTGTTCCGTGAGAATGTGCCAGGACTCCAGACCCCAGCACTATGCAAGGTGGGACTGACTGCAGAGGCCACCCAGCTCTTTGGCCAGGCGCATGTGCTGCCTTCCACAGAGCCCATCTCACTTCAAAAGGGGGGGTGTTACTCTGTATTACTATGTGATTTCTTTTATTGCTTGGGTTCTTTGTTACAAGGATTTTTTTTCAGGAGTAAAGAATAATATTAATGAGAGAGATTTTGCATACCTCTCTGGGGAGAAAGAAAGTGAGTAGGTTAGGAATTGGTGGACATGGGCACCTGCTCCGACTGTCATTTCTGATGAAAACGTTTTACAGCACCTGATGGCTGCTCCTGCAGGAGTACTAAGGACAGGAAATCTGGTCTCGCTTCACAGACTGGGCATGAGAGAGGAGTGTGAATACCAGTTAATAAGTGCCTAAGTTCATTTTTAACAATGGGGAGGTATCAGTGTCCTGCTTGAAAGCATTCCTCAGCTAGTTGATGTTGTAAAATAATACAGAAAACTGACATTTTTATTGTGGCACAAGTTACCATACAGCAGCTATCTGCTGGCTCATCTGGTTTTTATGATCCACAGTGTAGCTGTCATATTGAGACTCGACCCACTTGCTTCAAACTCAGCCTCTCTCGTTTCAGCACCTTGCCTAAGTGTGTAAACACTACTTCCAGAGCTTAGGTCAGTGGGCTGTATCTGCAAGTCTGGACTCTGTCTGCAGGCCTTTGCAGCCCGGCGCAGCTGTGGCACTGTCCGCTGTGTGCCTGCACCATCTTTCTTCCCTTATACCTCTCTCAGCTCTGTGTGGGGATGTACATCCGTGACAAAGAGATTCCACCAGGCCCATGAAAGCTATCATCATGGACTTCATGCTCATCAGGAATCTGGTGGCATCAAAGAGTTCTGCATGAGAATTTCTCAGTCAGACAACCATGAATCAATCAAGAGGCCCAGGCTCCCAGGGAGTCAAGAGCCATCCTGGGGCAAAGCAAACCTTCTCGAGTTTCCCCCTCACCAAGGAGCCCCCTCTGCAACAGGGTAGAGGGTCCCTGGCTGAGATGTGGCCCTGGCTGGGGTAGGGAATCCTGGGATGTGCTGCACACTTGCACCTGTTGTTCCCCCACCAATGAGGCCTCCAGCATGGTGCTCTGGGAGACCAGACTGCAGTCTTTCTTTGTGGCTCATAAAGGTGAATATGACTGGGCTATGGGCTGCTTAGAGGGACCCTCAGCCTTCTTCCAACACAGTGTAAAGTTGACCCTTGAGTCCTTGCTTAGTAGTATCTCAATTACATGGTGGGAAAAGGCACAGGCTGCAGCCAGGAGCCAAACCCAGCTCCGGAAGATGTAAATTTACATTTTCAAACAATCACATTAGTCCTGCCTCACCATATGTACCAATTCACCATTTATGAAGTTTTTTGCAGATGTCACCTAATTTGAGCCTGAATTTGTCATTTGTGGTGGTAAAGCTGTCTGGGAAACAGGGTGAAAGAAAAGAGTAGGGCAGCAAACATTTCTCCAAAATGAATAAATTGCTTCCTCATTGACCAAAAAAAGGATAAATCTGGGTCTAATTTAGCAACTTAAGTTGTGACTGACTGCGTGCGGAGGTGGTAACTTTCTCTTCCAGCTGCACAGCTGTGCAGCCCGATTGCCTCAGACTCCACATGCTTTAGTACATGTTTCAAATACGTCAGGGCCCAAGAAGCAACACTGAGTTCTTGAAGACAGTAGTGACACTTCCAGAGCTCAAACCCCAGTGCCAGGAGACCACTGACTCATAAGGCATTTGTTTTCTGTTTAGAAAGTTTTCATTAACCTTATCTGAAAAATGGGCCAAGTTGTCTTGGCAAATTAAATTTATTAGTGAAGATAATTAACTTGCATAAGTAAATTCAACCAAGTGCATTTGGCAGATGTTGTCATAGAGCTGGGACCGTGGAGTCAGATGTCCCGGGTTCTAGTGCCAGCTCCTCCTCCCGCTCTCTGTGTGACCTTGGTCTAGGCACTCACTTCCCTGTGTCTCAGCCTTCTTGTGTGTACACTTAGCAGTGGGCTGTATGTGACATATTTATGGGATGCTAACTCTAAGGACTTTGTCATTAACAAATATACACCATGGTCACATAAAAAAAGCTGAATGTCTTGGAATATATATGGGGCTTGTCATGCTCTTCTTTCTAGTTTTGTATGAAAAATGTTAAAGACTTTCAACTTTAAAAAATATTTTATATTTTACATAAATAGGAATTTTTTCAGTTAAAAAATAGTATGTACATGTCATTACAACATGAACTAGCTTAACAAGTAGCCTTAGAAAAGGAAGAAAAGAATAATCGGACTTGATGTGTTTATCCCTGCACATTGTTTTCAAAATTCAGTTTATTGAATTCCCATGATATAGCCAGCACTGTGCTAGGTACTAGTGATAAGGCCCCCTAAAGAAGTTGCTCTAGTGTGACACTTTGGAAAATGTCATTTTAAAAAGATGCATTTTTTAAATCATTTTTTGAAAAGATAAAGGAGAGTTTGTGATTCATTTGTGATAATTTGTTTATTTTTAAGTTAGGTATTGGTAGAGTCGTCTTTAAATTGTAGTTTACCATCTTAACAATTTTCAAGTACTGTTCAGTGGTCTTAAGTACATTCACATTGTTGTGTGGCCAACACTACTGTCTATCCCCAGGACTCTTTTTACCTTATAAAATTAAACCTCTTTCCATTAAACACTAACTCCCCATTCTTTCTACTCCATGCCCCAGCAACCACCATGCTTTCTGCCTCTATAAATTTGACTACTCTAGGAACTTCATTTTAAGTGAAGCCATAGAGTAATTGTCTTTTTGTAACAGACTCCTTTCACTTTAGCATACTCTATACAGGGTTTATCCATATTGTAGCAGTGTCAGAATTTCCTTCCTCTTTAAGACTAAGTCACATTCCATTGTACATATGTACCATATTCTGTTTGTTTTCTCACCCATTAATGGACACTTGGGTTGTCTCCACACTTTGGTTGTTGTAAATAATGCTGCTGTAAATATGGGTGTACAAATATCTGTTTGAGACTCTGCTTTTAGTTCTTTTGGTTATAAGTCCAGAAGTGGAATTGCTGGATCAAATAGTAGTTCTGTGTTTGATTTTTTTTTTTTTTTTTTTTTTTTTTGAGGAACCGTGATACTGTTTTCTGTAATGGCCGCACAATTTTACATTCCAGTCAGCAGTGCACAAGAATTTCAATTTCTACACATTCTTGCCAACACTTGTTATTTTCTGGGTTGTTGTTTGGTTTTTTTTTTTTTTTGTAGTAACCATCCTAATGGATGTGAGATGGAATTTCACTGTGATTTTGATTTGCATTTCCCTAATAAGTAGTGATGTTGAGTGTCTTTTCATTTGCTTATTGGCCATCTATATATCTTCTTTGGAGATATGCTTATTCAAATTATTCACATATTCATATTCAAGTCTCTCATACTCGTATATTCATATATTTAAGTTATATATATTCAAGTTATTCATATATATGATTTACAAATATTTTCTCCCATTGTATAAGTTGCCTTTTCACTCTGTTGATTGAGTTCTTTGATGCACGGAAGTTTTAAGTTTTGATGTAGTCCAGTTTATTTATTTTTGCTATCATTGCCTGTGCTTTTGGTGACATATCTAAGAAATCATTGCTTAACCCAATGTCATGAGACTTTTCTTCTATGTTTTATTCTAAGAATTTTATGTAAGTTTTAGGACTTACATTTAGATATTCAATCTATTTTGAGGTTGGTTGTTTTTTGTTTTGTTTTGTTTTGTTTTGGGATTTTTTTGCATATAGTGTAAAGTAAGGGCCAGTTTTACTCTTTAGCATGTGGATATCTAGTTTTTTCTAGCACCATTTGTTGAAAAGACTATTCTTTCCTTATTGTGTGATCTTAACACCTTATTGAATTGGCCATGTCTGTAAGGGTTTATTTCTGGGCTCTCTGTTCCATCCATTGGTCTCTAAGTCTGTCTTTATGCTGGTACTACACTGCTGTAATTACCTTTGTAGTAAGTTTTGAAATCAGGAAGTATGAGGCATCCAACTTTACTCTTTTCTTTTTTTCTAGTATTGTTTTGACTATTCAGAGTCCCTTGAGATTCCATGTGAATTTTAGGATAGACTTCTTTTCTGCAAAGATGACACTGGGACTTTGACAGGGATTGCATTAAATTTGTAGATCACTTTGGCTAGTGATCTTCACTACTCTGACAATAGTAAGTCTTCTGGTCCATGAACACAGAGTGGCTTTCTATTTATCCATGTCTTTTGTACTTATTTTTAAATGCCTATTATGAGTGAAGCACTTACAAGTGAAGCATATTTCCTCATGGGAAAAAATGTAATCTTTTTCCTAAAGCAGCTTATAGTCCAGTTTAAATAATAAGACAAGTTTTACCAGAAAGTCAAATCATAGATGGGAAGGGACACTGCCACCTGGGGCCATGCCATGAGGGTCTGAGGAGGGAGGCATGTCTCTGTCCTAAATGGCTGCCAAGTGTTAGGACCCTTGGGAAACAATAGGAGGGACATGAGCCAATCAGTGGGTTAGTGATCTGGACGACTGAAAGTGACTAGTAGGGTCAACATATACTGCAGGCAAGTGTACCAAGGGGGAGTGCAGATGGACACGGGCAACAGAGGGAGGGCGAGAAGAAGGCCAGGGCAGCCCTGTGGGAATGCGGTAGCCTGTGAAGAGCAGACAGCAGAGTACAGACAGGAAGGAGGACTCTTGTCTGAGCTGGCCAAACAGTCTTTCTAGAAGGTGTCTTCTTATCCCAGATCTTCTAGTTCTACCAAGCCCAAGCCCAGGTGGACATTTCCGGACTCTGCACTGATGCCAGGAAAGAAGATACCCAGCAAGAAACTGTTGGTGCCCGCATGGCGGCATGGAGCATAGCCCATGAGTGTGTGATGCTGAAATTCCTGGTTTCTTTCTCTAATGCATGCTTGTAATACAAGACATCTGGGCGGTTACATATTTAGAACACATTTAATTACATATTTAGAACATATTTAATTACAGGAAAGTAGAAAGAATAATTCTGTTTGTCAAGTACCAGGGTTAGAGGCTTTCACCTACATTATCTCCTTTACCTCCTTACGGTTTTGCAAGGCAGTGATTGCAGTCCGCATTCAAGGATGAAAAAGTCAGCGCAGAGATCATCTCGGATACAGTAAAAACTGAACAGTCACACCTGTGTTACACAACCAAAGACTCACATCTGCATCTCCTTTCTCCCAGGTCAGAGATGGGGTGAGGTACAAGTCTGGCCTCAGACCTCCTGGACAAGATGAGCCAAGTGGGTACCAAGTCCTGGTCACAGACCCTTGCAACTGCTCTCTCCTTAAAGGAGGGTGGGCACACAGGATGGTTGGAGCCCTGGTAGCATGCAACCCAGAAATCAAGTTTGCAGCGTGTCTAAGAAGGGAATTCTGGGAGAACATCTGCCTCTCTTCTGTATACCTTGTCTGAAAGGTTTGGAAATGCCAGCCCCAGGCAGTGTACACAGTGTACATGGGAAACACTGCACTGAGTTTTAGTGAACCATGCTAGACTGCTCTTTCAGACCAGCCCACTCTTTGAACTTGTCATTGAGTTTTCCTACCCAGTATGACAGGTGAGAGTCAAAGACACAGTGAGAAGGAACCACAGCGCGGAGGGAGGGAGGGGGATAGGGTGCATGCTCCCAAGGACACAGGGCTGCCCAGTTAGACGAAGTGTGGCACTGCACTTCTGGTGATAGGAGGCCCCATGGCCATCATCATTCAGATGGCTACTCAGAGGGGCAGGTGGACCTCCTCAAGGGTGAGCCTAGTTTTCCTTCCATAAAAGGTCCAGGAAAACCATTGGTTTTCGTCAGTATAGAGCTAGCCCTGCCTCTTCAGGGGTCATGGCAGGGTTGCTGGGTACTTTCTGCTTCACTCATCTCATTTACTTTCAGTCCTTAACAGGACTGTCATTGTTTTTTAAAGTATTAACTCAGTAGATAGTAAGTGTTATAAAGGTTTTTTTCCTCTATGCTTGACAATTAAATGAAATAAGAATTGGTAGGAAAATTCTTGTCGTGATTTAGATTCTTCTGTTACTGATGGGCTGGCATATGACTCTTCAGAATGTGCCACTGTAACAGGTCATCTGATGGGACACTCTGGGGGCTGCAGGACCTAAAAGAGTCTCTTATGTTTTTAAAGAATGAAGTTAGTGTATAATTACTGGTTGGTTTTTTCCTGGGCATGAGTTGGATCAGAAGAGAGCTGTTAGAGCCATTTGCAAGAGTTAATCCTGTCAGTCTTTGCTGGGCTCACGACTACCCCACCAATTAAAACTCTTTGTGCCGCAAGTGTAGTTGAAGGCCTTGTTGACACCAGTCTCCCCGTGACAGATGAGAAAGGAAAAGGCTATATTCTCAGAGCTGTATGGCTGAGAGAGGGCTAGGCCACTGAATCCAACATTGCCACTTTATAGCTGAAGAAACTGAAGTTCATTGTTCCTTGCCCAAGGTCTGACAGCTAGATCATTACTTAGGAAATTACTTTTGGAAGGCAAGTACAAATTCACTGGCCAGGAGACCACTGGACAATGCTATTCTCTTTCTAGGTCTCTCTGACAGATGGATTTAGAGAACTCTGTGAAACCAGACACGGGTCACCTGCGTAAAGGAATAAGACATGCTAGAACTGTCTTCCTAGAGAGCCCTTAGGAGCATGATATCGAATGGATACTTCTGAAGCACAGAAAAAAATGTCTTGATTAGAGAAGGATGCCATAAACTTTCCTTTAAAAATAAAGAAAAGATGGTTTAGAAAGGGCCTGGGGTAATTGACCTTGTGTTTGAGAATGAGTTGGAATGTAGCAAAAGGAGGAAAAAAATGCCCTTTGGCCTGCATGTAAAGAAGATGTAGGGCAGGAACATTTGGACCTATTGCATGGGTGCCTTGTGTAACATGCGTCATGTTACAAGATACAGTAATAGAGGATTTCAATTCCTCTAGGAATCTTAGTTTAATGGGTACAGTATTAGAGAAAGTAAAGTATATTATTAAATGGGCTCTGAAAGAGGCTAGACACACAATGTTCAGATGATTTTTTTTAATGCTCTTGTCATAAGTATCATGATCGCCAGGAGGGTGTGCTCCAGGAAGAGGGAACGTGAGGCTGGCCCTGGAGGGGTGGATGCAGTGTCACTAGGTCCTGATGGACAGAACAGCATTCCAAGAAGAAGGAATGGCTTATCCTTCCCCACCCTGGCATGAAAATGTTTCTGTGATTCTTCAGGACTCAGCCCAGACATCCCCTCCCTGCAGAGCGTCCTGTCCCATGCAAGTGTGGGAATATACCACTCCTTCCCTTTTTCCTTCCACTATACCTAGTTAACTACCCCATCAGTGTCTCGTCACATTGAATCACAGTTATTGGCTTAGGTGTCAGTGTCCCCTGACACTGTTTACAGATGGAAGCTTCACTTTCATGGTTTATTTCAGTAACCAAAATATCAGCCATGTGAATGCTTCCAGACCCTTCAGCCTGCTGGAGTTGTTCTGTTTTTAAAATTTTTTTTAAAGAAAAGTTGGTTGAATTCCTGTTGCCATGTCCACTTGGAAACCCTGTGTCCCTCCAGTGACTCTAACAATTACCTGGTTCCACTGAAGCCCCAATCTTGCTCTGACGTCTTGCATTTTCCATTGTCCTCATCATTCAGCAAATAAGATGTTCTATAATTTTAAGGGTTTGGTAGAGGGGTTACATCTTGGCCAATAAACCACTTTAAAGCCATGTGGTGGGCAAGCCCATTCTTCAAGTTCCTTGGTTATTATTTCCTGCAGAGCACTGGTCTCCCAGAGGAATCAAGCTCATCTCCCTCTGCACCTGCACTTGTCACCTCTGTGCAAGGCAATCTGGCCCTTTCCTCCTTCTTCCCACCCAGCCAGGCCAGGGAAGGAGCAGGAGGCTTGATCTCCCATGGCTAAGGGAGCTATCAAGGTGCTCTTCTGGAGAAAGACTAATGGAGACCAACTGGACCCTTTCGCCTGGCTTTTGAATTAAGGTCCCCCATGCCACCACATTCAGCTGAGCGTGCCCAGCACTTAGGGCCTGGAATGTGGCAGGCATTGGATTAATGCTTCTCCAGTGAGTTTCTAAATATGCAAAGGTGGGGGAGGGAGAATTCAGCCTGTGCCTAGTTTCTGGTTAATTCAATTTGTCCTGAATGCAGGATATGTTTGGGAAGGAATGGGAAATAAACCTGGAAAAGTAGAGTGGGATCAAACTGCCAAAGATGTTGGAATAGGGTGAGAGTTTTGTTTTTGTTTTTGTTTTTGTTTGAGTTGGAGTCTCACTCTGTCGCCCAGGCTGGAGTGCAGTGGCACACTCACAACCACCCCAGAATCGACCTGCTGGGCTCAGGCCATCCTTCTGCCTCAGCCTTCCAAGTAGCTGGAACTACAGGCGTGCACTACCATACCCGCCCAACCAATTTTTTGTATTGTAGAGATGAAGTCTCTCCAGGCTGTTGTCGAACCTGTGGGCTCAGGCAATCCCCTCACCTCAGCCTCCCAAAGTGCTGAGATTACAGGCTTGAATCACCACACCCAGCCAAGAGTTTGGTTTTTATTTGGCAAGTAATCAAGACTCCTGACTGAAATGATGTCACAGAAGGGATCTAGGAGGATCGAGCAGAGTCCCAGGAAGAATAAAGACCCAGGATGGGTGGTTTTTCTTTCTTGAGAAACTTGCCCATGGCAGGTCTTTCTACCATGAATCATCCTTTTTCCTTCTTTTCTTCTCGCAAATAACTCTTTCTTTTCTTTTTTAAACAAAGACCCAGGGTGGTGGAGGGCTGGTCTGTGAAGGCAGAGGATGCTCCAGGGTTGTGCAGGCTGAGGATTTGGGCCACAGGGGTGGTGAGGAGAGATGAAAGGAAGGCCTGAGTGCAGAAGACACTGAAAGTAGGCAAATTGGAGGAAAAGACCTAAAGGTGACCTAGGTGTTGAATTTCAGTGATGGGGAGTGGGGTGAGGGCATGGGTAACAGTGCAGTAGGAAAGGGATAGGGGCAGTGACGGGGGGAAATATGCTGGTTTCTTTTGAACATGCCCTCATCCATTCAACAAATACCAATTGAGTGTCTACTGGATGCCAGGCTCAATGCTGGGCTTACAAAGCTGGCATCCTGGAGAGGCACATGGCAGGATAGTTGACAAAATAAAGGCAGGTTGTGAAGAAGCCCTTAGGAAAGTGGAGAGGAGATCATGCTATAGAGAAGCTGGGCCATGTGTGGAGAGGCTTCTCGCAGAGATCACTGCAGACATTGTGACTCTGAGTTGCCTGTGGGCATTGAACTGTAGCTGTCAGGCTAGCAAAAGAATGCAGCCCTGGCTTCTGGAGAAAGGCGAAGGCAGAAGAGGGAGATAGTGGTGTCTTCACATAGAGGCGATAGTTTAAGCTGTGGGTGGAAAGGGACCCGCCCCGAGAGAGCCAAGGGCAGAGCTTGGACTTGGAGAGTGGGAGGCGGAAAGGAACATTCAGGGCAGGGCTGAGGATGGTGTGGAGGGACCAGGTGAGGGGCAAGCTTCAGGGAGGTGTGTTACGCCACCAGGAGGAAGGGATGCCATGCACATGCTGTGCCCTTTGCAGAGTGATTGAAAGTGCTTTCTGTCATCAAGACAGCATCCATAGGAGATTTTCAATGCTGCTGCATGAAGGAAGCCATGCTAGGCCCGACACAGGTCAAATAAACTGGGCACTTTCATTCCATTTGGGTGGGAAGTACAATGGGTAAGAACAGGAGGAGGAGCCAGGCAGGCCAGAGTTGGAATCACATCTTGACGCACCCCTCTCACTCACTAGCTCTGTGACTTGAGGCAAGTTTCTCACGAAGCCTCTGCTTCTTCATGTGCAAAATGGAGGTGCTAGCTAGAGCCTGAGATGGCTGAAAGAATCCGATGGTGCAGTGGGTGTGAGGCACGTGATGCAGCTGCCGGAATGGTGGTGGGGGTGGCTGTGGACCAGCCTTGGTTTGTCCAGGCCCTGACTCTGTAGTCATCAGCAAACTTGGTTCCTCCTCTTCACTGTAGGCAGCGATTCGAGCAGTGCCCTGAGGGAAGGTACCTGGCCTGCCCTTTTCTATAGATGTTAAGTCTGAGCACACATTTCATCTTTTAAAGTGGAGAGAATTTCAGGTGGGGAACCCGGGGAAGGAAAGATGAAGAGCAAGGTAGTGAGAAAGGCAGGAGCAGAGGACCCGGTGTCAGAGCTTTGAGCTTTTAGGGAGTTCAGCTCAGCTGTCCTATGTGTGGGCCTGTTCACAGAAAAAGTGAGAAGACAGGATGGTTTGGGGTCGAGTAGAGGGCAGGTTCGAATGCCCATACAGGGGCATTGAGGTTGCAGTCTGCAGTTCAGCTGACGGGCCCTGAGTCACAACTGCAGTGGTGGGCACTGGCACAGAAGGGCCACCTTCCAGTCATTCCCTCAGATGGAATCCAGGGTCTCACCTGGAGGAGGAAGACCTTCCTGAGGTGGGTCCCTGAGAGAAAAGCACATCCTCAGCCTGGCAGCTGCAGGCTGGGTACAAGAGCCAAGGTGAGCAATGTGCAGGCTCTCAGTTCCTTGGAGAGAGTAGGCCCAGGACTTGGCTTGATGTCTATAACAGGATCAGGGCTCAGGGCTTGGAGGGGAGGTGTCTGGGGACAGCCAGGGTTGAATGAGGGCTTCAAGCCCTAGGAACAAGTCAGCGAGGGAGTGGGGGGCAGACTTGATCTCTAGAAAGTGTTTGCTTTCAGACTGTTTTTTTTCCTTTGTTTCATCTATTTTAAAAGGACTTTGGGGGAGGGAGTGGGAGGAGATTTTCAATTTTATTTATTTATTTTTTAACAGTTTTATTGAGATAAAATTCATATAACATACAACTTACCCACTAACATGTACAATCAGTGATTTTTAATATGTTCACAGAGTTGTGCGACCATCACCACAGTCATAGAGCCAAGTTCATCACCCCAGAAAGAAACACCATGATCATCAGTTATTCCCAGTTTCTTCCCCCACCCCCATGCACCTACCCTCCCCCGAGCCCTCCACCCCAGCCCCAGGCCATTATTTACTTGCTTTCTGTCTCTGTATATTTGCCTATTCTAGACTTTTTTCTCCTAACTGTAAATAAGTATCCTTAGACCAACATCTCCCCTTCCCCCACCCTCAACCACCGAAGCCTCTGGTAACCACGTTCTACTCTGTTAAAAGAACTTTTAGGGGTTTCACTTGCCTCATTTATGCCAAGGGGAGCCAAGGGAGGGACAGCATCTTGGGAGCCACTTGAAATGAGACTAATTGCAGTGAGAGCCTAAGGGATGGTTGGGGCATGGACGTGTTCCACTGCACCCTGGGCAGCTGGGTTTTGTTTTAGGAGAAGGCTATTGTTCCTTATAATGCCTGTGTGTTCCCCAGGATGGGCCAGGTCCCCAAGACATAATGCTAAGGAAGACACTATCCCTGCCCTCAGCATGCTTCTGGTCTGAGGAAGTGATTCTAGGATGCCCTTTCTTTGGGCCCCCTCAAAGATTCTGGCTCATTCTGTCCAGCCAAGGACCCCACCAGCTCCACAGAATGTTCTGAGAACTGGCGATTTCTCTGAGGAGACTGAGGGGGAGAAAAGCAGCTAGATAAGGGGGGAAAAAAAGGAAATATCAGCCAGCTCTGCCAGACACCCTTCCTCATCAGCAGACACTCATTATGTATCTGTCACCTTTTATTTATTTATTTATTTTTTCAAAACAAAATTTTATAACACTTTGAAATTAGAATTTTCCATGTGCTTGTGTGTCACCCTTTAAAGCTGGGGGTGCTTTAAAGTCCCCAAAGAGTCCCCATGAACAGCTATTTCAAACAGGAGAAGCTCTGTGAGGAGGAAAGGCCTGAGGAGCTTGTGGGAGGCCCAGCTGTTTGGTGCAAGACCTTTAGTCACATCCTGGGAGCCGCTGACTTCCTGTTGGACTCTGAGAGACAAAGCTTCTGGGCCCAGTGTATCTGCTCCTGGATGGGGCCAGCACAGGTGACCACCTATGGCTGTTCACAAAGACACAAGAAACAGATAATGAAGACAAGTTTTGTTAAGTAACAATATGACCCCATGTCTCTGTTTATTCATAAGGATGAATAAGCACACTCCACTTTCAACTCAGGATTATGGTCACCATGAAACCCCTTTCTCCAGCCCAGAGGACAAAGGTCAGGTTGACTTTCACCTTAGATGAAGAGAGGATTTTGAAGGAGGAATTCATTTTCTCCCAACAAAACCAAAATGTTCAGGTAGGCCAGAATAACGGTTATGGAACTGATGGCTTTGGGCTAGGTTTAAAGACTGAACTGTCCAGCTTTCAAGGGAAATGATGCTTGCCACCTCCTACTGGTTTCTGGAGACCATGATTCCCGGTGGAGAGGTCTAGGTGATGGGAGAGCACTGCGGGCTCACACTTCCTTTTTTTTTAAGATGTAGGGTACAATTCAGGATTAGGTATACAAGTGGTCATCGTACAGGTAAAGTTTGGGCCTCCCTTTGATCCCCACTTTGCCTGATTTGAGATCCAGTATCCTTCCATCGGCCCCCTACCCCCGCCCCCACAGGATCCCGCTCTGCCAATCCCTTTCCTATAGTAATATGGTAAATGTTCAGGGTCCTTTTATGAGTGAGAACATGTGGTGCTCTGTTCTTTGTTTCTGAGCTAGATCACTGAGTATTACAGACTCTAATTTTTATAGTATTATGGTAAATATTCAGGGTCCGTTTATGAGTGAGAGCATGGGGTACTCTGTTCTTTTTTCTGAGCTAGATCACTGAGTATTATAGACTGTAAATCCATTCAAGTTGCTGCAGAGTCCTTATGTTTGTCCTTCTTTATGACTGCATAATATTCCATCGTGTATATGTACCACTTTTTTTTTATCCAGTCCAGTTTTGATGGGCAGCACAGTTGGTTCTGTGTTTTTGCTATTGTGAATAGTGCTGCAATAAATGTGCATGTACAGGTATCTTTTTTTGTAGAATTATTTGAGTTCCTCCGGGTATATTCCCAGTGGACTCACTTCTGAGCTAGATACCAGCAGGCACGGAAATCCCAAGGGAGCTGGTAAAAGAAAGGCCTTGGGTTCTGAGGAACTTCCTAGTGAGCTTTCATTGTGTGAGGAAAGAAGTATGCTGAGTTGTCAGGGTGCATGCTCCCTCTTATGGAGGTGGCCCAGACAGGTGCACATGGACAAAAGAGGTCCAGCAGAAGGTTGACCAGTACTTAAATGCCTATACTTCAAGTGAGTAGAATCTTTCAGAAGGAAAGGAGAGAGGGAGAAGGTTGGGAGAGAAATCGCATGAGAGAAATGAGCTGTGGGCAACTGGCTGCCAGATGATGCTCAGAGGCGAGCCCCGAACCTGCCTGGGCTGGCTAAGGTTCTCCATGTCTGCCTCTGTGCCTGCCTCACACTCCACCCTTCCCGGTGTTGAGTACTGAGTCACCTGATAAGGATCAAAGTGGCCTTTCAGGTTCTACCACAGGTTTGGGTCAGGCAGGCACTTGCTGGGCAGCACAGCATCCTGACCTTCTGCAAGGCGCTTCCCTCCTTTGACAGGAAGAAGATAAATGTTTCTCCTGAAAGGCCTCCTCTGTCCCATGACCCAGGCCGTGTCCCCACAGCTATCTGAGTGCCATCAACTGGCAGAGCACATTTCTCTCCACTTGTATTTGGTAACTTGGTGACAGTGACATAGGTTGTCCCCAAGGAACATAATACCAGCCCCCGACTTGCTTCCCCTAGGAAGTCTTGGGTGCTCAGGAGTGAATGAGGGCCTCGTGAGCCTCAGAGTTTCCCCTTAGACCTTCTGGGCTTTGGAACTCCTGATAGAGACAGCATCTACCAGGACACTCCAGAATGCGTCCAACCATCATCAGCATTTGGGCAGCTACCACATTCCCCAAGGAAATGCCAAAGACCACCTGCAGGCAGAGGGATTGATGAGTACCAAGAGGAAGAAATGTATACAGGGATCTTTCTCAATGAAGCCAGAAATCATTATTTTAGCCTGGAGTCACTGTCACCTTAACAACTTATCTTGTCCCAACCCTACCGGTCATTCTGGAACTCAGGTTTATGGCCAGCTGGCCCCTCAGGGCCCCAGCCCAGTCTACCACCTCCATCTGGAAGACTTTCCCCTGGGAAAAAGCTCCTCCAGCCATCAATTGAACCTACCTAGACAGCACCTTGCTAGCATTCCTGTCCCCCATTTACCCAGTTTTATTTTCATTTTAGCCCATGGAACTACCTGGATTTTCCTTGCTTGCTTGTTTACTGCCAGTGCCCCCAAGTGGAACATGAGCTACCTGTCTGCCTCATCAGCTACCATGTCAGCAGCCCTGGACAGTACTATGGAGATGCAGAGGCATAGTCCATGTGGTCTGAGGCAGCCTACCTGCAGTTCACAATAAATATGTTATCTCCTAGTCACCTAGAAGGCATAGCCACATCTGACACATGCCATAGGCACGGGGTCAGTCACAGGGAGCAGAGGAGGAGGTCAGAGTGATCAGGGGGCTAGGGAGTGGCTGAGGCTCAAAGAGGGACCCGAGGGAGGAGCTCAAGCATGTGGAGGGCCTTCTCTGAGATAGGTGCATGACACACCAATCCTTATGGCACCTGCAGATGTGGCACACACAAGGACACTGAGACAGCTGGTGAATGGCAAACACAATGTCAGCTTGAGTCTCTGCACTCCTGAATCTCATGTGCTTTTATGTGGGTATGTATGATTTAAACACATGAAGGGGATGTTCCAGGCCATCAGGGACAACTGTGTGAGGAAAGTGGACTGCAGATGGCTAGACAGAAGTGATGTCTGATGTAGGGAGCCTTGGGCCAGTCCACCAAAGGGTCCAGCTGGATTCACTGGTCCCTGGAAGAGCTGCCACTGACTGCACTAACAGTAGCTGCTATTTACTAAGTACCTACCCAACATCAAGTATCTAATGGTCTCTGGTCTTTATCATTGGTAGATTGAATTAAAGAGGTTGCTAAATGATGAAACTGAGGCCCAGCGAGGTTCAGGGCACCCAAGAAGTACATGGCAGAGCTGGGATCCAGCTTAGAACCAACTCTAAAGAGTGTGCTGAGCACCTGGGAGTCCATGCTCACAAGAAAGCAAACTCCATTCTCCCCGCCTCCCACAGCCATGCCCAACCCTGCAGTTCTTAGAGGGTTCTTCAACAGCCATGCCCTTGAGTGCTGTCTATCTGGAGAGCCTTATCCTTACACTTGGCACTCTCACCTCTTGCTCATTCCTCACGGCCCAGCTCTGGGAATATCTACTCAGAGAAGTCTTTCCCCAGTACCCTGACCTCACTGGGCTATAAGCCCCTCCTGTGCCCCACTGTGTCCCAGTGGAACAATGCTAGACAAATCATTCAGTATTAGTTCCTGCAAGTGCTTTTGTGGCATACTTAACATGGCACTCCATGAAGGCCACAACTGAGGCCACTTCCCTCCCCCACTGTCCTTCCCTGAGTGGTGGCCTCTCCTTATATCTTTGTGCATCCAACCACCTCCTCTGCTAGCCTGCACTCTGTTCCTCCCCCAGACACGTGCATGTCTCAGAGGTCATCCTCCACCACTCACCTTGGGCCTCTGGGGGCCAGGTGTCCATGACTGTGGAATGCATGAATGAATGAATATTACTGGGACTGAATGGAGAACATTGACTGCAAGATCCTTTTCTCATAAATGCTACTCAACTGTTGTCTGTGATAACAATTACTATCTTTACTGCCATTACTGTGGTGGTAGTCATTTGAGGTAACCCTTTCACTATCCAAACTCATGAACTAAGTGGATATGGTTAAGGCTTGAGCCTCATGCTCTCCAATCTCTCACTAGTCATATCTGGGACCAGGTGACTGAAGACATGGTCTCCTCCACCTTCCAGACCCTGGGAGCTGGAAAGACCCACACTAAGGAACTGTTGTATTTCTGTTAGTAGCCATGGTGTTGTCATAAGGAAGACCCAGACAGTTCTTTTAATTCTATGAGTTGAGCTCCTTCCATAGAAAAGAGTGTTCTCGACCAGGCATGGTGGCTCACACCTGTAATCCCAGCACTTTGGGAGGTCGAGGTGAGAGGATTGCCTGAGCTCAGGGGTTCGAGACCAGCCTGGGCAACATAAAGGAGACCTCATCTATACAATAAATTTTAAAACGATTAGCCAGGCATGGTGGCACATGCCTGTAGTTCCAGCTACTTGGAAGGTTGAAGCAGAAGGATCACCTGAGCCCAGCAAGTCAAGGCTGCATTGGCCATGAGCATGCCACGCAGCCTGGATGACAGAGTGAGACTCCAACTAAAAAAAAAGTGTTCTAAAAGGGACAGATACTGAGCAAATGCCCCTTGGAAGTTTCCCAGACTCCAGAGTTCCCATGTCAGGCAGCTCTCAGTGTTCCTTGCCATCCTAGAAAGCAGTTCCTTGAAGTTGCCTCAAAGCCCAGTTCTGCCAGAGGAAGTCCACTGGGAGTCTCATGACCTCATAGTGTAGGGGGCACAGATAGAAAAGAATGCTCTGCAGGCCAGTGGCCACACATCTGTGTTTTAGTTGCACATAAATAGAAAGCCAGTGTCTCAACCATTCCTGATGGCACTTGAGGAGTTGAGTGAGGGTCGTCTTTGAGAGGGGAGCATTCATCATATCCAAAGACACTTCATCTTCAGCTAGGGTTCCCTCCTTAAATCTGTTCATCTCTAGTGGCAGGAAAACAGTGGAATTTTTTTTGCTCAAAAGCCCAGGCTTTGTCACAGGGTGGCTGTGACATGAAGAAACCCTGTGCTTATTTCTCTCTTAGGCCCCCTTTCTTCTAACTCTCAGGCTTCCACTCCTTCTCTGCTCTGGTCTCATCTACACAGGTGGATAACCAGCAGCTTCTGGTCTCTGGGCTCTGAGAGGGAACGCATATTCTCTTCCTTCTCTCCATGTTCTGACAGGCTCTTCTGCAGGGTCCACACCAGCTCCTCAGGAGCACTTGCTTGGTGCACGTGCATGACTTTGCATCTTGCTTTTCTAACCACAGGCCCACTTCATTATGGAGAGACCCCAGAGGACGTGTCTGCATCAATGCACTGGCAACCTAGTCTTTGGTCAGACAAGCCTGAGATTGAATCCAGGCTCTAACCTCGGAGTGGCACTGAGCAAGTTACTCACTGGTGCCTCTGTTTCCTTACTTGCTTCATAGGATTGTTGGAAGGCTCAGTGAGAGGGAGTGTGCAAAGTGCTGTTAGTTCCCAACACAAAGGAGGGCCCCATAAATACACATTGCTGCTGACTCAGAAGGATCCCCAGGTACCCCATCCCTAAAGCAATTGAGAGCCCTTCTTGAACAGCTGTGGGGAGGGGGCTCACTGGCCCACTGGGAAGGAACCTCCCTATGAGTGCCAAGTAGAAGCCTCCCAACCTCACAGCAGTTTCCAGTTGGTCAAGCCATTTGATTGTGATTTGCATCGGTGGGGAACTGGCCTCCCTCACCTTTAGCCACTATTGATTTATTATGCAAGTGTTTCAGTGACATGCTTCACCCAGGCAGTAAGGTACCCAGGGAGCCTGACTTGTCATAGGTGACAACTCTTCAGATACCCAGGTATGCTTTCGTGGGAGACAGGTTGAAGCAGTCATACCCTCTGGGCTTGCCAGCACTATAGAGCCCACACACCAAGCCTCCACCCTCCAGGTCCAGCCTCCTCGCAGTGTTGTCTGCATGGAGCTGGCCAGGAGGCACTACACTGCTGCATGGCTCAGGTGAAATGCTTGTAGAAACCATACCCAGCAGGGTGCAGGGAAACTAGAGCCAGGAGAGGCCTCTCTACCATCCTTTGCCCCAACCATGTGCTTAGTCACCTAGCTCCTCTGACTGCCCAGGTGTACTTAAACTCAGTGCCCAGAACAAACCTGACCTGGCCCTGAGCAGAACCCTAGTCCTGTGTGCTATGCTGCAGCTGTTCTAGAGCAATGACTAGCCTGAGGCTGGGAGACACAACTCAGAGTCCCCAAGGCACAAGAGCAGGCCAAGAGCGTGTGTGTGAGCACCAGAAAATCTAGCAGGATGGCAAGCAGCAGTGTGGAGAAGGGCCTGCAAATTTTTCTAGTCCCAGCATTCCCTCATGTGCAGCTAGAGTTCAGAGCTTGTGTGGCAGAGCCAGGCCCAGGCCTTCCTCTCCTCCCTGTTGCCTTCCCTATCATTCCTGTTCCCCACACAAAATGTTGGGAGGATAGGCATGGGCAGTTCTTCTGGGGCCCACTGATGTAGTTGAGAAATCAAACTTGCAGGAACAGAAAGGTGGCATGATAAGGGCTGCTTGTGTGGCAGTGGGTGGCCCCTCCTAGTCTGACGGTGTCATGCCAGGCTCTGAGCTCTCTGGCCTGGGGGTTTGTCCCTTCACAGGGGCTGCATCAGCACCACCTTTCTAGGAACCTTCATGATAGCCAGAGATGTGTTGATGGCTGTGTCCACTCACTTAAGTCTTTGGTCATCCTGTGGATAATCTTCATTCCACCCACTAAAATAAAGTAACGGTCGCTTTGAGCTGAGTGTAAGTGTTCATCTTTGCCACCTTCAAACCCAGACCAGGCCTTTGTCAGCCCTGGCTTGATACTCACAATGTCTGTCTTCCATACAGCTCAGGAATCCCAAGACCTTCAGAGTGGGCGTGATTTTGCAAAGATAGGCCTTTCTACGCAGCAGGCTTTTGTAGAATTAATGTGGCAGATTTGGAGGCTCTAGGCTGCCCTCGTTGCTCTTTCCTATGTTTATTTGCAGAGCGCATTGTGCACTTCAAAGAAGAGGTTCCTGTTCAGTGGTTTTACCAAATGACTGAGCAAGAGAAGCAGCAGAGACATGGCAGCTTTCCTAGGACAGAGTCCTGTGGCAGGAGGAACTCGTGCCTTTCTTTCCCCTTATTTTGGGGCTTCTCTTTTCTGTCATCTCTTAGCCCCCTTTGTTATGAGAAACATTGTCACAGTGGCACATAACTCTAGAGATACTACCTAGGTCAAGTGCCTGGTGAGGACATGGTGCAGTAGGTGTTGTGGCAAGGCCCAACCTCCTGGAGTGGTGGTGGACTGTGTGCAAAGTGGGAGTTTTCTATGCCTGTAACCAATCATTCTTCACATTTAGGTGGAGCTGTCACTTCCAAAGCATTTGGATGTCCACGGAAGTGTTATTTTATGCAAGCTGGCAGAACACGAGCCAAACTCATTTTATCCGTGGACGTGGAAGCCATTCTCCACCGTGGGCCATACACAGCATAGACACTGGACCTTGTCAAGGAGGCCTGCCCCAGGGCAAACAAAGCACCTGCCAAGGGTCACTGCACAGGGTGTCATACTCGGAGTCCCCACCAAAGCACCCATCAAAGTCAGCCTGATTATTTTCCACTGCGTTTTCCTGAAAGGATGTTATGATTTTCTAGATGTTTGGTGGCTGGCGATAAATCAGGCTTTTATGATGTCATGCGAAAGGCCCCCTCTAGTGCTTCCTCCTGCCTCAGCCAGAGGATGAAAGTGGGCTGTGTTGGTGGTGCAGGGTGGATGCAGCTTGCCTTAACTCTTTCCTCACTTGTCCCGTGAGCCAAGGTCACAGAAGTGGGTGAGCTGTCTTCCCCCAGCCTTCCTTTCACACGAGCATAGCCAGAACATGTGGAAATGCAGCTTCTTTCTCGGAGTTAGGCAGACTTCCTCAGCTGAGGGACTTTGGCATCAAACCAAGACTCAGAACAAGAAAGGATGTTCCATGAAGTGATATGAGAGAGTGTAGGTAATAGAAAAGTGATCTTTTGAGAGGGTCCTTTCTATATAATCATGAAAATGAGAGGCTTCCTTAGGAGGGAGATCCCATATGATACTGCAAGGCTGTATGTAGTGAAAGGTCACTCTCTGGTGCTAGGAGGACTTTGCTTGTAGCATTATAAATCCACATCACATCTTTGAAAGCAATAAAAAAGTTATCATTCTAGCTGAAATCCTAGGAGTTCTCTGTGAACCCTTTTTCCCTCAACCCACTTCCAATTCCTCAGCAAGGCTTTTTCTGTTCTCCCTGCAAAATCATCCTGAGTTCACCCATGCCTTTGTGTTGCCATGTCTCTCACCACATCTGTGGCCAGAGTCTCTTAACTTGTCTCCTCTCCCACTCATGCCTCTCGCTCTAATCCAGTGCCACATCCACCATCATCTTTGAACATGTCCATCACAGTGAATGCCCCAGCACTTAGAACCTTCCAGTGGCTCAGAGCAGAGCCCAGACTCCATACTGTATGTGCTAGGCTGGTAAAGGACAGAGTTCAAAGTCACATGGATTATTTTTCTGTAGATGAGTGGGCTTTTAAGCAGCACACATGGACACAGAGAATGAAAGACAATACATACACACACATGCAGACACAAAAACGCATACAGCACATACACAGTATGGCAAAAATGTTTAAAAAGCTCAAACAAGTTTGAGTGCTGTGTCCCATCCTCTTGAGAACCACTGAGAAAAGAGGAGGGGGTCTCAGCCAGCCAGGGGAGTTCAGGGTTCCAGCTTCACTACACTAGGAGGAAGCAAAAGATGGGGCCCCATCTCAGTAGCCCTCGGAGGCTGAATGTGTGCTTATTTGCAACCCTTCCACTGCACAGCCTAGCAGTTTCCAAGTAGCTTGGCCAGGTCCCTGCCTCTGGTCTCTAGTGGTCCCTAGTCTGTCAGGGCCAGCTGGAGGTAGTCTTGACTCTCCCCATAGTAGCCCACACCTCACCCTGTGGCAGTGGCCAGATACCATGTGGAATGGTCCAAACACATCAAAGGATGGTGGATGTTTCAGCGGGAGGGGTTATGCATTAGAATTGGGGTATGAAAGACAAAAACAACTCATCCGCATTTTAAAAACACATAACCAAGTGTCAGTTTATAGTCAGCCCCATACTTTCAAAAACTAGAACCAGAAAACTAAACTTTCCAACTGGCTAACTTTCCAAGGTAGCCTGAAGGTTGCAGATGTGCTAGACACAGTAGGTATGACTGAACAGCAGAGTCTTATGACCACATGGCTTGCTGGGAAAAGCCTAGGCCCCATAGCAGGACCCACCCAGAAGGCTAGCACCTCTGCCTCTTTGTCCCTCTTCAGCCTCATGGTCATGGGCTCCCCTCCCCCTCGGTCTCTGTGCCCAGGCACGGTGGTATCCATCCAGTATTAGAATGTGTTGATATCCCCATATGTTTACTACCTAGAGATCTCTTTGCCACTCAACTTAAGATACATAAAGGGTATTGTTTATAGCACATTATACAGAGGGTTTTGTCCCAGTGAGCATTATGATTACATTATGATTGCTGGATCAGGAATCAGAAATCCTGCCTCCTAGTACAGAACCGTACCACTAGATGGCTTTATGACATTCGTCAAAGTCATTTGGCTAAAATATCTCTGCAGGTATGTTAGGGTATAAGATTCTGTTTCTCTAATACAGATATTAAAGAAAGAAAGAATGCTAGGTAGTGTAGTGTAGATACCCAGTGGCCTGGAACAACTCTCTTAGCCTTTTTCCTATGGTAATAAGCCAAATTAATGGATAATGGAGTTCCAGAAAACCCAAAGATTCATTGTGATGCTCATCTTTTCTTCATACCCTTCAAAAAAACTTACAAATGTCATAGTAATTGTCTTAGTTTTTCCTCAAACAGAAATGCCAAAACAGCCAAAAAGCAAGAATGTGGATATGGTCAGGCACCTGATTAGTCCTAGAGTTTCTTGATAAGTGACTGAGGGAATTGATGTTTGAATGAATTTGTGGATGTATGTTTGATTGACCCTGTTATATCATTTCTATTTGTGTCGGGAAGAGGGAGGGATAGGTGGATGGGTTATTAAAGTTATGTTTCTCAAACTGGAGGACCTAAAATACTACATAAGTTGGGAAAAAAGGGGGTAGAGGAATCTTCTATTCATACTGCTCTCTATAGTACTAATGCTCAAAGCTGGGAGAGGGGCCGTTTCTAAGAGGTGGGTATATTTCCTAACAAACTAGAAGGAAACAAGCTTAAGGAAAATAACCATCATCTTGTGCAATTCAGGATCCCCCATGGCCTAGATCAGCCTTCTGGGATGAGGAGCCCAGGGTAAAGATAAGTCAGATGACAGAGTTTGCCTTTTACCTCCAAGATACTTTGTATAGAACTTTCATCTCTAGAAAAGAGGCCACCTGCAATAGATACAAGATCTCTTAAGCTGCATCTTGGTTGTGTATTGAGGTTTAATTAGCTGATGTCGATGAAGTGCTTTGAGAACAGAAAGTACTTAGTAGCAAAAGCACAGCAGCCTGGCTTCTGTGTCCAGGCTGCCACTTGCCAACAATGTCACAACAGTTCCTAATCAGTCCACTTAAAGTTGCTTTATCTCCTGTCCTCAGGGCTTGTGCAACCTCCTACCAGCATGGAAAATCTTTACACCCTAGATCCAGTTATTAACAGTAACCAGTAATTTCTGACGAAGATGGAGCTGGCTTTGAAGCCTGGAATGCTGAGGTCACCAACAATCTCATCTCCCTTTCATTAAATGGTCCCTGCAATACAGCTATGAGTCAGCCACTCCCCCCCACCCCCATCAGCTGGTCAGAGAGGAGATCAGGGAAGTAATCAGAACCAAGAGGGCTCCAGTTTTGGTAATTAATGGGGCTTTCCCTGATGCTACTGAAAGCACTAGGGATCAAGAAATAAAGCTAACAAAAAATGTGATTCTACAATTGCAACTATAGATGTCGAACAGGTGTAGAGAATGCCTCAAAATATGTATGATGAAAAACTATTTATATGCCTATTTCATCTAAAGCAACCTCATAGACACCTACCTGTGAGTGGACAACTCCCCAAAAGCTACTGTCACAGCTGAGAAATGCTCTCCCTGCCCAGCTGCTTCACACTGCCCTTGGGTGAACAAGGTAGACCCTATAGTCGTGCAGAGTTGGGCAAGGACAGGCAGGTTCACCTGAAGGTGAACCCACACTGGAGGCACCCTGCCCCTCTGCCCCAGTCAAAGGCTGGGCAGTCAGTGGACAACCTCTGGTTGCTGTCTGGGAAATGGAGCATGCTTCAGGGTGGTATGAGCTGCATGGAACACTGTGGTTCATCCCACAGACCGAAGGGGATAATGGCTCTCTTCTCCACACAGCCGAGCACTTCTGCTAGAAAAGGCTTTCTCCAGTGTATTTTTCTTTTCTTTTCCTTTCTTTTTTCTCTTCTTTTCTTTTGTAGACACAGAATCTCACTTTGTTGCCCAGGCTGGAGTACAGTGACACAATCATAGCTCACAGCAGCCTCAAACTCCTGGGCTCAAGAAATCCAACCACCTCAGCCTCTTAAAGTACTGGGATTACAAGAATGAGCCACCACACCTGACCTCGGAATATTTCTTAAAACTCTGTTTAAAAGGGAATTAATATACTTAAATTCTGTATTTCCCCTAAATAATTGTGCTGTCTGTGTAGCTTATAGAGCCCTTTTTACCTAACTGAACTTTTTATTGTATGCCAACTGTATCTTTAAAAATATATGCATCTATATAGGTTACACTATAAATGCCATTAAGTTCTTCTTTTACAAAGTGAATACTATTTATTTCTTTATTTAAACATGCTATGCCTTATTGACAGGAAAACACAGAAGAGGAACAGTGCTCTCCTTCACTTTCCAAGCAAGCGGTGCTATGCTGGCTGGACTTCCTCCCTGGTGCCTGGACATGTAGATGGGTTCATGTGTTTCCCTCTGTTTCTTAGCTCTTAATAGCTGCTGATCCCAGATGGCAAATTCTGTCCATTGAGAATAAGTGATCCCCTGCCCAGAAAATGGGGATCAGTGAGGGGAGGTCTCAGGATCCTAACCACCCCCTAGGCATGCTCCAGGAGGACAGGACTCATGGGCAAGGCCACCAGCAGAGGTGATAGTGGTGACATTGGGAGTGCCTGCTGGTGGTTGTAGTCTCAGGCATATGTGCTGTGCTGCCCTGTGTTGATTGCCCCATGGTGACTACCGTGGGGTGACCAAAGATGGGTCTGCTTGCTCTGTCTAGCTCCCTTGCCTCTTCCTATCCCTGTTGGCGCTCCCCAGGCCAGTGCTGACTGACTCAATTTCCCTAAGGCTGTCAGTCCCTGCTGATGGACAGTCTCATCAAGTCTCACTTCCTGAGCAGACGGCCTGCTGTTTTCTTCTTGTCTCTTATCACCCCTTGTCATTAAAGGAGAAGCCTGGATTCAACTTCAGTTTGTGCTGATACACAGCAGTGAAGGAAGGAGGGAAGGGAAACATTCACCACCAGTTCTAATGCTGTGGTATTTGTTTGTTTGTTTGTTTGTTTGTTTGTTTGTACTGCTCTGACATTTGCTCCATCTTTGGGAAGGATTAAACCAGAGGATAATGTGTGGGGATGTAAGAGTTTAAACTTCATCCAATAAGAGAGATAGTATATTGCAAATTTTCCAGAGTAGCTTTCAGACTTTTTTGTTTTTTCCCCAGTCTTACACTTAACTGCCTATCTTGAATCTTAACTTGGATAGTCTGTGCAACTTTAAAGCTTTTTCCTGAAGATGTTATTGTTGTTGTTGGTTTTTAGCAGTTCTTTCTAAAAAGAAGCATTACACCAAGAGTCAAGCTTTCCTACTCACCCTGCATTAGTATAAAGTTAGATCAAGAACCAAATTCATTGGCATTCTTTTATTCCCTTGGAACCTGAGTGATTCCTCAATGTTGCTTTTCCAAGACAAGTAAAAAGAAAAAAATGAATACTGAGTGCCACTCACAGCTCCATGTCTAAAATTCCCAAAGATGTTGCACTGGGGCTTTCATCAGTCTTGGCTTTCTTTATTAACATCCCTCTCCATGTACCTACTCCTATTTATAGCGCTCAAGAGTCAGTTTCTTCTAAGATGTACTTTAGAAATTTGACAGCATCCCGCCAAAAAGATCTCACGCTCTTAACGTGTTTCTCCACCTAAACAGATACGCTTTGCAAACCTTATAAGCAGATCTGTTGACAAAATGTGGCTTCCAACATATAGTCTGAACTAAATAATAAAGTCTCCCAAAGCAAACTCAGTGAAAAAAGGGAAAGAAATAAATGAGACTGTGAACTTTGAAAACGACTCTGTGTGATAAAATCTATTTAATAGCACTCCTCACCAGGATTTTAGAGAACGTGATGTGGGGATGGAGCATCACAGCAATGTAGTATATTATAGAACAATCAAAATAAGATAGGGAGAAAGTAGGAAAACTAGCCATTTTAAATGCTTATTGTTATCTTGATGGAAGCGATTTGAGGAAAGGGAACTATAGTTAGGGTGGGTGATAATGGCACAGTATGGTCTCTCCTTTTCTGGATTTTGCATTAACTACTGTGGGCTTAGGAACCGACTTAATGACTTTTCCAGGATTTGGTCTGGCTCTTTATCAGTGCACTGTAACAAGAACATACACCAGGAAGGCCTGAGGAATGGCTGCAGTCAAGCATGCCTTCCTCCGTGCTGCCGTCCACACCCTGGCGGTCGGGAGAGCCTTTCAGGGTCCCACCTGGACGGGGCAGCTGAGGGACAACTTCTAAAGACCAGCCAAAGCCACAGCAGTCCTCGAGGCAGAGACAGATGAAGAGGGTGTCTGGACACCAGCGTTTTCTCCTTGCTCATGCTGCTTTGCTGCTGTAAAATGCTCAGTTAAAACTAATTGAATTTGACAATAATAAATTACATATTGAAACCGTATAGTTCACCTAAGGAATAGCAATGAAAACAGTGAAGACACCAGAAGCCAGAGTTCAGGAAATGTCATATTCACATAGAAATGCTTTAAATTTTTCTCAGAGCTTTATTGTCTCTTTTTTCAAGAAAAGCTCCAGACCACCCAGTGCACAAAGTCCTTTTTGGAAACGCTACACAAAATCATCACTTTAATTCTGCTTTTGCCACTGCTGTCATCCTATGGCTCAAGGCCTATAAATAACAAAGGAACCAAACTGTCAAAAACGAAGCAGAGCACACAGCAGACAAACCCATTCTTCCCTATGGTCCTCAGGAGCTGACCATACCCTAGTGGAGGTAATTGTGGCAGTTTAGAGGTTTCTAAGAAAGAGTTCAGTTGAAAACGAACATAGATTGGTCCTCCCCTCTCCCATTCCATTGCCCCCTTCCTTGTGATGGTCCAGCCTCCACCCTCTGACTGCTGAGGCCAGAGGAAGCCTTCCTTAGAGAAGTATAGTCTCATCCTCTAGAGCTGCATGCACTCTCCCACACAGGCCTGCCCTGTGCTGCCTTTCTATGCCTGGTCCCAGAACCTTGCAAGATGAACCAGGACTATATCTTTTCTATAAATGACACAATGGGAAGAAGTAAGACATTCCTTCAGGAGCAGTTCGGTGTAAAACAAGCTGGGATGCCCTTAGTCTTTTCTTAAAAGCTGACTGGGGCACAAGCATACAGCCCAGCCCAGATGTCAGCACATGAGCAGCTGGCACAGAGAGCTGCTGTTGAACTCTGATGGGACCTCATCCTTTTCCTTCCCAAGGTCTCTTGGTCTAATTAAGTTTCAGAGAGACAGAGCCTTGGCAGAAGGTTAAAGGAAGCTGCTAGACTGCAGGGTAGGAGCTGGGCTCAAAACTAAATTGGGGACTTTAACTGGGTGCGTCTCTGGTTTCAATGAAATACTTTTACAGTGCATGGTAGCAATGTCTGTTTCTAAGCTTTTGAAAACCATTTTTCTTTTTCCTTAATTGTAGTTCCCTGATTGTTTTTATATTATGAGTTACTTGTAGAAAAATACAGGAAACATAATTAAATACAAAGCTCCCTTTCCCAAGCCTACTATGATTATTTGAAGCCAACCTGGGTTTTAGGATTTGCTAACTATAAGTTCACAGCCATGAATTGCATTCTGTGCTGTGCTGGTTGATTTACAGCTGGTGTTATGTGATTAAACAATAAGCGGGTTTCTCCAAGCCGTGTAGCTGCTATAGATTGAGGAAGGGAGGAACGGGCTTCATGACTCCACACTGCATAGCTTCCTCTGGGGAAAGAATGAAGATCTTTGTGTGATGCGTATAGGAAAACTCAAGCATTGGAGAAGAGTATGCAAGCTTATTTAGGGAAGGAGAAATAACCTTGTTTTTCCCCCTTATATTGCTGTCTCCGTGTGGTGCTATGTTAAATTGCTAATTACTAATGTTTACATCCTACTTTTCCTGAAGAATCTGCACATGGACTTTTAGGGCCAGCACAAATAACTTGTTTTACTGTTATTAACACTCTGGGGAGGAAATCGGTACTTTAGTGTATTGTGAAATGCAAAGCCTTTGAAAAAAGTAATGATGCATGATTGCAAATGAGAGTCACGGCATGTACTCTGCCAGACTCGGCAATTTCAAACCGGCTGCATGGACACCGGTGGCATCCAGACAGCCATGAGATGGTGAGAGATTCAGAGAAGGTGAGCATCAGGTGGAAAGGCAAAAGGGTCCCATCCCTGCCCTCCTGACCTTACCCATCCTAAATCCAGAGTAAACTCCTCTTGCCTGCCAGATTTCAGGGGAGTCTGAAGAAAGTAAGTGGGAAAAGTTTTCAGTTGCAGCTTGTCTGTTACTTGCACATGATGTAACTGGCTTTAGGATGTCCTTTATGTTCCGTGTGGCTGAAGCAGAGTGTCTTTCTTGATCGCTTATTGATCACCCTCAGCGATTAGCCATCTTCGCATTGCCTTACATTCTCCTGTTTATTTTGAACATTCACGTCTTATGCACTACTCGATTTATCTACAGAAAAGCTAAATATTTATCTCACTTTTTAAAATGATGCATCTCAAAGGTTTTCTTCCTTTCCTCCCTTCTTTTTTCAACTCAACTTGAAGTTCTTATCTCAATCCTCATCTCAGTCGGTTTTCAGAGAGCTGTAGGCAAGACACTGGTGAATGAGGAGGGCGAAGGTGCGGGTCTAAGTTTCTACTCTCGGCTGTGTGTAACCAGCCTTCCTTCTGAGAAAGTCTGTAAGTGGGTGGAAATGAACTGCCCTTGTCTCCTGAGAACTCTCAGGAAGCCCTGGGGCGTGCCTCCCTCCCTGCTGGGTACAGCTGGGCCGCAGGTCCGAGAGTCCGTGGCCTACTTTTTTCACATTTTGATAAGGCCCTGTCGGATAGGATGCGACTCCAGTTTCGTTTCGTGACCGCCGGCCCTGTGGGTCAGGAAAGCCCGGAGCCGGGAGAACTCGCCTGGAACGAGCACCCGCGGCCGCGTCGGAAAGGGGGCGCGCCGCTGCCCGCCGCCGACTGCGGAGTCCTCGCTCCCTGGCGCCCGCGCCTTCGTGCCGGTGCCCACGGGGCCGGAGGCTGTGGGTGCCCGGGCGCGCCCTTCCCCGCGGCGGGCGGGGGGCGTGGGCGCCTGGCGATCTCCGCCTTCCCCTCACCTCTCCACCCCCAGCCTGAGAAGCGCAGTAATTCGAAACAGTTCTCACTGTAGCGTTCCCGACGACTTTATGAAAAGAAAAGAAAAAAAAGCCATTAAGAGCCCCGGGACGCGGTGGGGAGAGGGAGGCGACCCGGCGGAGGCAGTGGGCGAGCTGGGGCCGGATCGCCGCCACGGTCCTCAGGCGCCGGCGCCGCGCACTCCCCACCGCGACCTTCGCGGCGTTGGGCTCTGGTAGCTGCGCCCGAACGTGCCCGGCGGGGACCGGGCGGAAGGGGGCCGGGAGCCTCGAGCCCCAAGGAGCGCGCGGGCCCCGCGGCGGGCAGGGGGCGGCCAGGTCTCGGTACCCCGCCCCACGCTGCCGCATCTCCCTCCCTCCCCAGGACTTTCTGCAGGGAGACTGCACCAAAGCGAAGCAGAAGCTGAACTGGAAGCCCCGGGTCGCGTTTGATGTGAGTATCGCGCGGCGCGACCCGCGCACTGCGAGCCGGGCGGCAAGGACAGCCGGGCGCCCGCGGGGCCCGAGGCCGGAGGGGGGGAGAAGCGCGGGGCGGAGGGCGGCGCGGGTGGGGAGCGGGGGCTCTCCGGGCCGCCACCCCGGCGGGCGAGCCCGCTAACGCCCCGCGTCTGGTGCAGGAGCTGGTGCGGGAGATGGTGCACGCCGACGTGGAGCTCATGCGGACCAACCCCAACGCCTGAGCGCGCTTGCCCGGCGCGGAGGCCACGCTGCGCCCTCCGGGAAGGGCGAGGACCGGCCGGCGCCCTACGACCCCTGCCGCCACGGCGTGGTCCCCGCCGGCTGGAGCGGGGCCGCCGAGGTTTGTAGCAGCCGAGACACTCGAGGGTTCTTGTCTCCTTGCTTTTGTCGAAGCCTCCTCTCTCCTCTGAATGGTGTTGTGAAATCAAGATGTTTTAATCACATATTCACTTTACTTGAAGTTATGTCGTCAGACAACTTAAATTGTGGGGCCTTCAAATTGTTTTTATCTTTTCTTATTAAAAATGTCCTTTCTGTGAACTAGCATTTACAGGGTTGGTGTCAATGTTTCCTCCAAGTTATAAAGCAGCTCTAAGGGCCCTGAAACAAAAGCACCAACATCCCTACTGCGGTGCCTTGCTTCTTTCGAGAAAGTCCTGCTGGGAGACACCCCCTCCCCCGCCAAGGCTCAGCCGAGGCTCAGTGGAGCCCCCCTAAGTCTCTGCCTGGGACATTCCTTTCCCCTGCTGGTCCCAGTAAGTCACTCTGGAAACCTAGTTCCTGCAGAAGGGAGGCATTCACACCCCTTCTGGTCTCCACTGAACCCAAGAGCTCTCACCATCTCAAAAAAAAGAAAAAAAAGACTTGAGAAATACAGGGGGTTCAGAAGAAGAAACCTGAAGTCAATATTGTTGGACATTCCATGCCAAAGTGCCTGGGTTACCCAGAGGTCCCCTGAGCCCACATCTTTCTTTCCTTGAGGTCTAGAATCTTTCACACAGTGCCTGATTCCAATTCCTTCTCATAAGTACTAGATCACTTTTTAAGTCTAATTTTGATTGATTCATTTAATTTATATTAAGTGCCTAATATGTGCCAGACATTGTGCTACGCACTTGAACAACATCAGCATTAATTAGAAGTTATAATAAAGAGGGGTAAGTCCCACTCCGGGATTGCTGGATCTGGTTTCATTGAGGTGGCCTGAGTGTGACCCCAGGTGTGTGCTCCTGAGCTTGGTCCAATGTACAACTTTAGGTGGGTTGGTACCCAGATGTGCAGAACACCCACCACAGCTCATGAGGACTTGTGTACAGGTGTATACCTCTGCATGAAGTAGAGTATTGTGCCCCAGAACAAATTAGGTCAGGACTCTTCTTCTCCCCCTCACTCTCCTTCCAAGCAAAATAAAATAAAACTTTATAGCAAATGGAATTCCAGCCTTTGCACATGCGTGTGTGAGTGCGGGTGGACTATTTCTGAACGTCCTCACAGGCAGGTTTATGGTCTGGGGAGGACCAGGCTCCAGCGGCTGGCTCAGGAGAGAGGGTTCTTTGTGTACTGCCCCATCGCTGTGAAAGCATGCTGGCCAGGGGCGGCCGCGGCCTCGGTGAAGCAGAACTGGGGAGGCCTGCTCGGCCTGCCGGCTGCTCAGAAGCTGCCCCGGGACGAGCCTTCTGAGCTCCCAAGCGAGATGCTGCTAATTGGAAGCATATGGTTCCTTGGGAGGCTGGGCCTCTGGGACAGAGGGGGCTGGTGGGCACGCATACTTTCAATACATTGTGAGTACACTGTCACACATTGACTCAAACACAAACATCCATTCACAAATACACATACACTCACAAACATGCCATCCCACAGCCACATACGCTCTCACAAATGTTTGCAGACACAACTCACAAACCCACTGTCACACACATCCTCTCACAAATATGACATTCCCTTAGTCTTGACCCTGATGGACAGGCACCCCCTAGCCTCTGACCATCTGAACCCCCAACCCACATCCAGGAGTGACCGTTCAAGGTGCCTTTGGGTTTGCAGTGGCCCCATTTAATTCAATATTTTGGCCTTTTTAGCCCAAAGCCGTGATAAGCTCCTGAGTAAGGGTCGGGAGAGATCCCATGGAGGGGTTTAATGTGACTCCTGTGGGGTGTGATATTAAATGATACCTCTTGAAATGAATGCATTGACTTTTGAAAGAGACAAATTGTGTTTTTTGTCGCAACCTCACCATTCCTGTACCAGGAATCATAGAGGGAAGGGGGTTCTTGTGGCTTCCTAGTGTGTGTTTAAAAGGAGAGAAATAGATTTATAGTATTTTTTGTTCTTTCTGTGCTGTGAGAGAATTTCATTTGGACATCCTTCAAGACAATTCTTAAGTGGTTTCTTCTGTCCTAAATCTCAACTTGATTTCAGTGAACTTATTTTTTCCTGCTCTGCAAGCTTTGGCTACTCATGTTGTGTTATAAAAAATCTTCCATCTTAAGTTTTTGTAGTTAAAAACTAAGAAAAATAAACAGGACAACACACAGAATGGCAAGGTAGCCAACCGCCTGTGTGCGGGGTGCACGGATGGCCTCCCAGCGGCCTTGTGCTCCCATTGACCTGCCGGCCAGACCCTGTCGCGGGCTCCACCCGCTGCCCTTTGTCTGTAAGGAATTACGAGCAAGCTGGGCCCAGCTAAGAAACCTGTCACACCTCTGCAGCTGTTTGGGGGCACAAGCAGCAGCAGAGCCGCGAGGGGGCGGCGAGGGAAGCCAGTTCTGGTCCATACCGTGCGTCTGTGAAGACCAGGTCAGCACTACAGACCCGTGCAGACATTGCTTTGGGTTCTTTTTTGCCCCCTTGAATCACCTTTATCAACACCACAAGGACACAAGGACCCTGGTGAAGCAGTCTTTCATGTTATTAATGCTGGGAGCGGGAGACAACACTTTAAAATAACTGTAAGTGTGTTGTTCATAGATAACTTCTTGAGCCCCCCCGCCCCCAAGTCTCAGAGCCACCCAGGCACCTTATTTGTATTTGGGAATTCCAACTGAGTATTCTCAGGCTTAAGGGGTATCCCAAGGAGTCCAAGTTCACACGTCAAGCATTTTCTGCGACCTGCGCTGCCGCCTCGATGGGGCAGCGGATGGCATGACCGGGGCGGAGGAGCGCCCACCCGGGTTTTACAAAATGTGTGTCTGCGTGTGCGTGGACGTGTCTCACAAAAAGATCTGCACATCCCTACACGGCTCCCGCACCTCTCCAAAAATTGTGGGTTTTCATCACTGGGCGCTGGGAATTTTTGCAAGCAGAAGCGACAGCGGCTCTGGGAGCTGGCCCCATCCTCCGCGGTCCGGGTTTCCCACCGTCCACAGTGACAGTGTCCTTTGGGAACACACGCGATCGGAGCCCGATTTCTTCCAGGAATCGGAGGGGCTGCCCCTTTCCCGTGCCAAACCCGGCCTCTGCGCCTCGCTCCCTCCTCCGCTCACACCTGGCACGTCAGGCTGTCTTCGGGGTGTGCCATCGCTGCAACGACCCGCGAGTGGACCTCGAGCCGTTTTGCTGTAGCCAGCCCTCGAGGCCGCCTCTACCACCCCCAGGCCCGAGTTGCGGGGTCCAGAACTCAGCACTCCCCCCAGACCTTCCCGACGTGCGGGTCACAAATACCGCGGCCGGGCCGCCCCACCCTCACCCACTTCCTCGCCGGCGAGTCGCTGCGGGGAGCCGCCGACGACCGCGGCCTGACCCTAGGCCCCACCTCCTACTCCCCGCTCCCGCCCTTCCTCCAGGGTCAGGGGTCACACCCAGCGGTCGCCCCGTTCGCAGCTGCCCCTTTGATCTCTGACTCCGGAGCCAAGGTCCCTGCACGGCGCGCAGGGCCCCTGGCACTGGGACTGCTTTGCTGCCGCGGTGAAGAGCCCTGACAGTGGGTGGGAAGGCCTTGGTTGGCCTGCTCTCCGCGCTTCCCTGCTGTGCGACCTCCGGCAAAGCTCTCAGTCTCTGGGCTTCCAGGCGTCGGCCTTGAGGGAGTGGCCGCGCGCATGCGCCGTCTGCGAGTTCGCTCCGCGCATTTCGGGTTGAGCCCGGGCCACGCACGTGCCCAGGCGCCGGCAGCCTCGCGCGCCCCAGCTTCGCAGCTCCGGCGAGGCATCGAGGCTGGGCGAGACACCTTCGTCAAATCGAACCCCTCGCCATGACAGCCCCGCTCGCCTGCGCCGCTGCGCTCAGGGCACACACACAGACTGGCGCGCGTGGCCTCCAGGTCTCAAGCCCCAGAGCAGGCGGGTTGGTGAGCCAGGCGGGGCGGGGAAGTCGGGGCTCCACCGACTCCTGCCGCTCGAGGGGACGTCGGCCCGGCCTGGGAGGAAGCTGCACAGCCCGAGGCCCGGCGGGAGTGGCGGCGCGGGCGAGGGAATGTATATTTGGAAGGGGTCAGGACCTCGGCTGGAGTCTGGCTTTTTATGGCGAGGAAGCAGACGGGAAGGGCCTTCTGGCGAGCCTTTCCTGTTGTGCCACTTCTCCCTGGCAGCGCGGGCGCTGGGGGCGGCCTTTTCCCGGCGGGCGGCCCCGAGGACGCGGCTTCGGGTCGGGGCGGCGAGTAGGCCCGCCCAGGAGCCGGCCGGCAAATGCAGCTGAATGTCACCGTATCCCTCTGTCATCAAACACGCTGTAAATCACTGCCCTCACCTCCCGGATAATCCGTCGGACCCCAGCGGGGCTTGGGGTTGCGCAGGACGCGCCCTCAGGACCCGAGACCCGGGGGGTCAACTCCTCGATCTCCCTGGAATTTCGAGCACCTAGCTGCCCCGGCTGGGGGAGGCACGGCGGATCCTTGTCCCCTGCGCTCTCCCGGCGCCCCCGGCCCTGGGTCAGCCACAGCCCTCCCCGCCGGGGCCGCACAACCGCGGGGAGGCCTGGCCTTGTCCGCGTGCGTCCTTTGTGGGAATAGTAAAAATCATCTCAGGAGTCGCAAGGAACCCCCGGCCCCGGCTCGGCGGCCGCCGCTGTCCTGGGTGTGCGGCTCCGGAAGGGCCCCGCGGCCCGGCCCGCCCGGCGAGTGACCACCGGCTGAGTTCCGCAGCGCCCCCGGCGCCCCGGGCTCCGGAGACAAGTCTCCCAGGTTCCTTCTGCGCGCCGACGGGGACGCCCATTTTGCTAGTTTTGGTTTTTCCTCTACCAGCAGATTTTTAAAAAGCGGATCGCCGCTGAATCATGTGCTCCCCGCTCCTGTCGGGTTTCTACGTCTGTAGCCGTTAACGAGCCCGGCACAATGGCCTGCTTTTATACTGAAGGAAATGCGGAGGCCTTAAGAGTTAATGGCGCTAAATGTGTTGGTTTTCCTGCTTTTTCCCTGGAGTAGGTCATGGGAGGGGGGATGGCGCTCGCGCTCTCTCTCTCTCTCCATCTTCCTCCCTCCTTCCCTCCCCGCCACCTCCCCCCCTCTCCCCTCCCTTTCCCATTGCTCTCCCCCATCTCTTGACCTAAGTTGTCCTAAGTCCTCCAGCAAGCCTCTTCTTTCCAGTTCCACCTTTCCACCAACCCCAGGGAGCCTCCTCTTCATCCCTAGGCCCAGCTGGGGATCCAAGCACTTAGGTCAAGTGAGAGGCCACACTACCTGGCCCTGGCTGCCAGCCGCTGCTCACTTGCTGGGCACACAAATTGTTCTCCCATGCCCACCCAAGAAGTCCAAGCTGTGTTGGCTTAGGAGACAAATGAGCAGCCCACCCAGTCCCCTTCCTGGGGCTGACCTGCAGGGACAGCTGAGGAGAAAAGCAGGGCAGAATAGTCCTAATGACCCTCGTGGGGACCAGTGGGCTTGGAGGGGCCGGTGGGCAGGCCAGAGAAAGAAGATGCTTCCTGCAAGAAGAGAGGGAGGTGCCATCCAGAATGGTTGGGGAGCCAGGAAGCACCGCTGAAACTTGTGGGCCTCCCCCATGAAGTCCCAGCCTGAGATTCCGATTCTGGGCTGGAAGCAATGCCAGGCCCCTTGAGGACCCACAGACCAGCCTCCTCAGGCTGGCTGTGTCTCCCAGTGTGATTTTCACCCTTCTCCAAAGCAGACCTGCGTCTACATGCATGGACAGTGCAGATCCTACTGCATCTCCTATAATATGCTCAATATGCTGCAAATTTAAAATCAGTGAGGGAAAAAATCAAGTAAATAACCAAATATATAGGTAGATAGATATAGATAGATAGATAGATAGATAGATAGATAGATATAGCAGAGAGTTTCTTTAGGACCAGGGTTTGATGGGAGAGGAGCACAACACAGGTCTTAAATTGAGCCTTCGGCTCTCTGTACTTCATTTTGGTTTCCAATAAGACGGATATGGTACATTTTGCTCAATTTTCCACTCCTAATCATGTTGAGAACATTCTTGAAGAAGCGGCTTTCATTCTCCTGAATGGGTTTTGAAGCTGGAATTCATTTACTTAAGTATTGTTTATTTCCCAACTGACTGGGACCTGGAACCTGCCAGTCGTGCTCCCATGTGGCCTCAGGTCTGTCCGAGGCTGGAGCTTGGGGTCACGGCCGTGTCCAGCCCATCGCCCTGACGGCCCATGAGTGGTGGACTTTCAGGCCACAAAGGCAGTGAGCTGGAAGTGGGCACATCCGGGAGAAACTTTGGGGCACAACAGCCTTCCACCAGGCCAGAAGAAGGATGGGGGAAAGAAAATGACAGAAACTAAGAGATAGAAAAGCAGAGACACACAATTTAATGGTTGTGTTGGACTCGTACTTGAAAGCAGGGAGATGGCATGAAGGGGGTGAGGAATCAGGGCCCACAGGCAGTTGTGACAACAGAACCCAGACTGCAAAGGAAGACATACTGTTAAGGTGAGAGTGAAAATGCCATTCATAAAAGCTCTTTGCCGAGAAACTTTTGGCTGTATTATAAATGGAAATGAGATTTAAGAAAGTGGGATTTCTGAAGCTGGCAGTTAGGAACCTGTGGCAAATCTCAGAGGGTTTCTCTTCCTGCCAAAGTGGCCATTGTCTGAATAAATTAGATTTTGCTTGTTGGGAGCTCTCTGGAGTTTGTGGCCTCCTCTCCCTCACCCTGCCCTGAACGGTGGGGTGAGGACCGTAACACAGTCTCTCTGTCCCTTTCCCCCCCACACCCTGATGTCTGCTTGGCGAAGAATGACTGCACAGAATCATATTCTGTCCTGCCTGGCCAGCCTTATGACTTATACCATCAATCTTGCCCCAACGCGACATTTGTTTATGACCAGTGGGGAGGGCTAATGGCTTCATGAACAAGCCATCAAATGAGGAGAGGGGAGTAGATGGAAAAGGCCCTGCAGCACCAGGCAGGACTCAGCAGTGGGGGACTCAAAATGGGGCTCAAAAGCAGAAGGGGTGCTCTTGCAGAGCTCCAAGATGTGGGCTGGAGGTGGACCTGGCCTTGACCTGGGTGCCCCTACCAGACTCTGAGAACGCTGTGGGGGGGCAGGCCTGATGGAGTTGGATGCCTCTTCATCCCTCCTGGGCAGTATGTCTGGGTGGCTGAGACCAGCAGAGGGTCCAGGGCCTCTTGGTTTTTGCACCATTAGGAACAAAACTAATGGCCCTCCTCTTCATAAACGGAGACCCTTACTGTCCCAAGTGAAATGGGAGGAGAAAAAAGGTCCTATGTCCCTGCCTCACCTATCAGAGTTACGGGGAGCCAGATAGGGCTGTAAGGTACTCTTATTTCCTGACCCTTGTTTCTGACCCTGCAGGAAACAGCCAAGAGCTTACAGGCCACCAGTGTGCTCGAGCCTTATTCCTCTCCAAACATTGATTATTAATGACACAAACTTCGTGGAATAATAAATTGTAAAATGCATGCTTGTTTGCATGCAGTCTGGTGAAAGAAGCCTGCTAACTACATGACCCTGGGAAACAGCACGCTTTCCCAGCACACATGCAGCACACCAAATGCAAGATGTTCTATGGCATGCAACATGCTGGGATTTGTATGCTCATGGTATAAGTTGATAAGAAATACACAATAAACCTCTGCATAAAGGACGAAACACAGAGTGTCCTACAGCTTTCTACAGGGGCTATTTTCAAAATTAGTGATTCCCCAGCCCTGGGGCTAGACTGCCCTCACGGGCTAATTTCAAAAAGTACTGGTTGCTAGTTACAGTATCAAGGAGGTTTTCTTAGACTCACAGAAAAATTCTCCTTTTTGCTAAAAAAGACGAATCAAATGTACAGACCTCTAAGGACTAAACAATTCCAGGTTCAATAAGGTTAATTTTCTTAAATCCAATATGAGAGCCCCAAAGCTAATGTACTGATCGTAGGGGACGTCACAGAGATGCGGTTTTAGAGAATCAGAATCAGGGACAGAACTTCTCTTCTTCCACGCAAACACAGCTTCTGAACGATTATGTCGGCAGCTCGTGCAGAAATAACTGCTTGATACACGCATGACACAAACACCTTCGGAGACACAGATAATCTTCCGAGTTCAGCGTTCAGACATGCGAATCGAAGGGAGTAAAATTAAGTTGCTTGAAGCTTTGCTCGCGCCAGCGCAGCAACTCTCAGGAGCAGCGGTGAGGGGGCTCCCGGCCGAGCCCCCTGCCCATGCCCGCTCCTCCTCCAGCCGCGGGGCCTCTGGCCGGCCAGGAAGGGAGACCAGGAGAAGCCGGTCTCCCCCTCGCCGCGCGCACCTAGCCACCCACAGGGCAGGCCTCGCCGGCCGCAGCCCACCTCTCGAGCGGCGCGACCGAGTAGCCGCGGCGACTGCAGGCCGGGCTGGGCCTCGGCGGCGCCGGGCTGGCTGCGGCCGCGACGGCCTCAAGGCCGCGCGAGCCAAGGCCCGAGGAAACGCAGAAGGTCGCGGGCACGTGCCCCAGCGCGCCGAACCCAACGTCGCCCCAAGGTTTCTCGCACGGGTCAGGGCGAGCGACCGGCGGCCTCTGCACACCGACCTCACACACTGCTGGGGAGGCCGCCGAGACCCGGCTGGCCCGGGCAGGTCCGACGCCGAGGCGGGTGGGCCGGGACGGGCGGGGCGGCCCTGCCAGCGGCGGCTCTGGGCCCCGCGCCTGCAGGCTGCGCGCGGGCGCGGGGCGAGCTGTCACCCGTGAGCAATGACGTGCCTCTGACCTCTCCACCCCAGCCCGGCTTCCAAACACACGTGCGTCTTCAAAACAAAGGAGGCGAACGCGGAGGAAGTGGGGGCGCAGAGGCGTCAGGCGGCGCCACGGAGGGAGGTTCGGGGCGAGGGCGAGCGGGACCCCTCCGGGCTCAGCCACCGTCGTCCCTCGCGCGCCGCCCGCAGCCACCTCCGCGGAGCGCGTCCTCCCGGCCCTGCGCCCCAGCCCGCGACAGCCCGTCTAGCCTAACGGGGTCCTTTTGGACACGACCATCTCCCCCAACAGCCCATTTCGGGAGCAGGCCATGGAGGCGAGCTCTGGAATCCGGGGCGGGAGGCGGCGAGAACTCACAGCTGACCCGCCGCAGGGCCAGCCCGTCGGGGCGGCGCGACTCGGGAGGGCCTGGGCCTCGGAAGGGCGCCCAGTGGAAAGCCTGGCCGGGCCGTCCCCACCCGCCACCCCTGCACCCCAGAGAGGAGTCAGACAAGTCAGCACAGTACGCCTCGACTGTCGGAGCTGCCGGGCCTCCGGGGTCACCCCGCCCGCGAGACTGGCCGTGGACACCTGCGGCAGCTCCGCGTCCGGGCCTGGGCAGCTCCAGCCACCCGACCCTTGGTCGGCAGATCCCAGCTCCAGGCTCGGCTCCCCGAAGTGGAGCGACGCACCAGCTCCAGGAGATTTGTGGACAAATTCTCTATGCCCCCCTCCCCGCCCGGCCGCCCGAGAAAGCGGGGGGAGCCCCGAACCCAGGGCTGCCTCCGCCCAGCGAGATTTGAGCAGGGCAGCGAGGCCAGTCCCGCCAGCCTGACCCGAGGAGTTGCCCGCGCCAGCGCCGCGCGACCTTCCCAGCGATTAGGTTACGGCTCCGGGGAGGGGACCGAGCGAATCAGAGGCCATGTAAACCCGTTTTTGACTGAAATTAGAGTGTATTTATTTGCAGCGATCCTTTAACAATGATCAAATTTTGACAACAAGCAACAGCAATTACTGCTTAAGTGTTGCCTCTAGATAGGAGCGGCAGATAGGAAACTGTATTATCTCGAACACAAACGGGAAGGCCCTGAACGTCTGTAATCAAATCGCCATCTCCCCAAAGTCTGATTGACAGGGCAGATCACCCTAAGATAATGAATTTATTACATTTCCTGGGTTATTTACAAAGGGGGGAGGGCCAATCCGGATTGCCCCCCAGGTTTAACTGTAAATTGTCAAGAAAAATTGGTTTAAAAAGAAACCACCCTAGACTAAAACGTTCCGCTCTTCTCTCCTTACTTTTTGCTTTAAATCTTTTTCAAAAATAATTGTTCTACAAACATACCTTCTAAAATACTTTCCCGGAGATTAAATATCCCTTTCCAACCCACAGTATATTTTTTTTTTAAAAATCAATCCTTCCATGTAATACATGAAGGATGGTAAATGTGGATGAGTTATATACATACATGTAAAAACTGGTTTATTTTTCCTCTTACAAAGGACTGAAATTAACAGGAAAAAATCTATTCTGCGTCTGGCTCAAATATGTAAAATATGCATCATAATTTTATCTGGAATACACAAGCCAGGTATCATCACTGTGGTAAGACAGCTGCTGATTCATGGGCTTAAAATTTCCAAATCACATCTGTCAATAGTGAGAAATCTGTTTATATGCCAACTCAGATCTGTTTAGGAAAATATCTTTTACTAGCCACAAAGCAAGCTGACTATATAATACATCTTGCAGAAGATGCTGCAGGTAAAGAAATCTACACACACACACAAACTTCTGGTGAAATTTGACATGGACTAATCAGAGGGTTTCTCCATTTTTCAGAGATTTAGGTGGAGAATAGGCAAATTCTAGTGTTTTATCTCTGAATCTTCTTTAATAATTAAGGCTCTATTAAAGTATCCAGACATATAGGTCTCATTCAAACTGAATGGTAATTTATTCATAAACAATGATATGTTCAACAAAAATAAAGAAAAGATGATAGAGTAAGATTAATACAGTTTCCCTTTTTATAATGAGGAAAAAAAGCACAATTTAAGGTTTCAGGCAATTTAACGTCAGGTTTTGGAAACACTTTCTGGCGTTTGGTCCACGACATCCAACTACAAATTAAAAATAAATTACTATGTTGCAATTTACATTTTAAAACAAGTCCTTGAATAAAAAGAAAGCGATTTTCATATACGGGGACGTTCCCCCTCCTCTCAACATAGGATAAAATAATATCTTACAGGCGAGGCGAGGAAGAAGGCAGGGGCGAGGGGAGAAAGGAGGAAAGCGGGCTCTGAGGGAAAGAAGAAACTTACGTGTTAGCTGGAGTAACACTGTCCTTTAACAAACCATCATTGCTGTCTCTGTACAAAACAGTTTACGGCTTGGTCTATTTAGATAAGGCAAAGTCGCGGCGGCTCTGACCAATCTTTAAGAAAATAGAGTTTTCTTTGTGCCGGTGCTGGTGCGCTGCATTTTGGAGGGATCCTCTGCTCGCTGGTGCGGTGTTTGTCAAGTTGTTTTAAGGAGGGTTTTTCAGTTTCGATTTGCATCGACGGGTTCCGCGGGCCGCTCCTGCGTCGGGGTTCGGTTCAGTTCGGCCTGGAGGGGGCGGGGGTCAAAACTTGCTGCAGTCGTAGACGAACGCCCCGGACGTGCGGTACAGGGACTGGCTGGAGGGGAAGGCCATCTGGCAGCTGCTGTTCCCGTTCACCGGGGAGTTGTTCAAGCCGAGCCTCTGCGACTCGAACATCTCCCGCACCGAGTGGAAGTTCTGCTGCTGGCCCGGGTAGCCCGCGGCCGCCGCCGCCGCCGCGGCGCTCGCCAGGTGGCCCAGGTCTCCGCCGGCCTGGTTCAGGTACCACGAGGCGAGCCGGCCCTGGTGGGCCGCCGGGTGGTGGCCGGCCTCCTGGCCGCCCCCGCCGCCGTGGCTCAGCGACGACGAGCTGCTGCTGGTGACCGGCGGCAGGGAGTAGTCGGGCAGGGCGTCGTCCACGGCCGCGCCGCCCGCGGCCCCGGGCGCGCCCTGCAGGTGGCCGCGCTCGCCGGCCGCGTACAGGCTCATGGCCTGCAGGTTGCAGTGGTAGGTCCCGGCGCCGCCCGCGCCGCCCGCGCCGCCGCCGCCGCCGCCGCCGCCCGGGCCGCCCGCGCCCGAGCTCTGGCTGCAGGGGGGGCTGTAGAGGGCGCTCTGGCCGGGCGAGTAGGCGCCCAGCGCCAGCGGGGGCGCGATGCCCGCGCGCGAGGACGCGGCGGCCGAGGCCAGCAGGCCCGAGCCCAGCTCCGCGGCCGCGCCCTGCGGCGACCCCCGCAGCGACGTCATGATGTTGTCCACGCTGAAGCCCTGGCTGTGGTGCGGCGGCGCGGCCTGCGCGGGCGGCGGGGGCGGCGCGGACTCCGCGCCGTCCAGGCTCAGCGGCCGCGCCGCCGGCAGGCTGCCCGGGGGGCTGCTCCCGCTCGACAGGCTGCTGCTGCTGCTGTCGGGGCTCTCGATCTTGGGCACCGCGGCGGCGCCGCCGCCCAGCGTGGCGGCCGGGGACAGGGGCTGGGGCGGCGAGGGGCACGTACCGTTCTCGGTCTTGATGTCCTGGATGCGCACGGGCGGCGGCTGCGGGCCGGGCGCGGCGCCGTCGGCGGGCTCGGGCGGCGCGGGCGCGGGCTGGCGGCCCGGCGGCGGCTCCTTGAGGTGCAGCCGGTCCTTCTCCTCCTTGTCCTTCACCGCGTCCTTCTTCTTGAAGCGCCGCCGCCGCCGCAGGAAGCTGCCGTTCTCGAACATGTTGTAGGAGTCCGGGTCCAGCGTCCAGTAGCTGCCCTTGCCGGGCTTCTTGTCGTCGCGCGGCACCTTGACGAAGCACTCGTTGAGCGAGAGGTTGTGGCGGATGCTGTTCTGCCAGCCCTGCTTATTGTCCCGGTAGAAGGGGAAGCGGTCCATGATGAACTGGTAGATGCCGTTCAGCGTGATCTTCTTGTCCGGCGCGTTCTGGATGGCCATGGTGATGAGCGCGATGTAGCTGTAGGGCGGCTTCACCATGTCCTTGGGCTGCGGCTGCGGCGTGTAGGGCCCGTAGGCGCGGGCCATGCCGCCCGGGTACTGCTCGGCGTGCGCGGGGTGCGAGTACACGCTCATGGGGGCCGGCATGGCGGTGTAGCCGCCCCCGGCCGCCGCCGCCGCCGCGCGGTAGTAGCTCTGCTCGCCGCCGAGGTAGGGCACCACTCCCAGGGAGTTGGGGCTGGACACGGAGTAGCGCGCCTGCATGGCCCCCGCTCGCCGCCGCCGCCGCCCGGCGCCGCCCGCCGCCCCCCACCCTCGCTCGGGCCGGGCCGCGCCGCGCCGGCCGCCGCGTCCGCGTCCGGGCCCCGCCGCGCCGGTGCCGGCCCGCCCGCGGCGGCTCGCTCGGCCGCGGCCGCCTTCCCGCGCCGCCGCCGGCCGCGCGCGGCCTCTCGCGGCGCTCGCTCGGGCTCCGCGGGCGCCTCGGGCCCGCGCCGGCCGCGAGGAGCGGCGCCGCCGGGGAGCAGGTCGGGCCGGGCGCGGCGAGCCGCTCGGCGGAGCTCGCGCAGCGACTTCCAGGCGCACACGGGAGGAGCGGCCCGAGGCGCGGAGCGAGGAGGCGCCCTTCTCGCCACGCCGCCTGCGCCTTCCAGGAGCCTCTGTCCCGAGCTGCCGGCGAAGGCGGCCAAATAGCCAGGGGCGGGGGGCCGCGCGCCGGCCGCCTTCCCGGGCCCCGCGTCACCTTTGCTCAGTCCTGCGCGCGCCAGCCGCTTAAGGAAGCATTGGGAAAACTTCTGAACTTTTGAGCATCCGTCACCCAGGCGAGGACTTTTTTACGCAGTTACATTTTTTTCCGGGCAGTGGAGCCCCGCCCCGCCCCGGCGGCGGCAGCCAATGAGAAGCGAGAACCGCCTCTGGAGGAGCCGGAGGCCGAGCCGCGCCGGTCCGCGCCCGGCTGCCCGAGGACCGCGGGGCTGACCACACGCGCGCCGGCGCCCGGGCCCCGCGCCCGCAGTCGGCCGCCCCCCCGCGCCCCACCTGCCCGCCGCCGGTGCCCGGCGCCGCCTCCCAGCCCGGCCCGTCCGCACCGACGCCCGTGGCTCCCGCCGCCGTCCCGGGGCCTCCCGGGCCCCTGCAGACCCTTCCTCCGTCCAGCGCTCCCAGACGTCCGCCGAGCCGCTGAACCCCGCCTCGCGCTGGCTCTCCCCCCCCCCGCCGACCCGGCCGGCTCCGGCGCCGGGCTTTCCCGGCCCCTCCTTCCCTCCGCCGACCCCCTCCCGCACCTCCCAGTCGCCAGTCTCGCTCGGGTCACGGACGTCTCCCCACCTGGAGGTTCTCCTGTCCTGAGCTTGGTTACAAAGGACACGATTTCGGGGCTTCAGGCACAACCTCGCTCTGTGCCGGTGGGGACGGGGTTGCCCCGACCTCGGCCCCCTCCATGGCTCCTCCCCGGTCGAAGTGAGGGAGGGATGCGAGGCCCTGCTGGGAGCCTCCGACAGTCGTTCACCCGCCTCGGCGGGCTGCGCCTGTCCCACCGCGGGCCGCCCTGCTCCTCGGTCCCCCGGGACCCTTGGCGGCCCGAGGGTGCGGGCGGCGCGGCTTCCGGAGCCCGGCGGCCTCTTCGCACGTCCCTGCTCGTTCGCCGGGGAGGGGTCCCACCGACTCGCCGCACCGCCCCCTCTTGCCCTGCCGGGCACGTTTCGGCTCAGAGGAGGGGTCTGGCTGAAGCTGGTGACAGTAGCAGGTGTGAAGATAAGAAGGGAGTAAATGCGTGCAAAGGCTTCACGCGTCTTCGGGCCAATCTCCGTCGCCACACTCGCGGGCTGCCGGCTCCCAGAGATAAAGGGTGTGTTTGGGGCAGTTCCGGCTCGCGTCTGCAGGGCGACCTGAGGATTGGGGTCCATGCACAGAAGGGCCGCGCTCCTGGGCATGTGCCTGGCATGTGCAGTCGCCGGGCGACCGGAGTGGGGTAGGAGCAAGAGACGCGAGAGGGAAGGAAACAAAGGGGCAGGAAAGAGCCGGGCCTCCGGGCTCCTGCGCGCGATTCTGCATTTCGGCGACTTGGCAGAGACCCTTCCAGAGCCTGGGCCCCAGGTCGTTGCCCAGACGCGGGCGAAATGGTGGTCTGGCGGCTGTGAAGTGTGCGTGGCGCGTTTAACACCTCCCTCCCCCGGTTTCTGACATCCATTGACTCCGAGGACCAGTCGGGAGCCCCTTTCGGCTTCCCGGCTGAGTCTCTTCTTCACTTCTGCCCGAAGATAAACACTGAACGGCAGCTTCGGTGGCGGGGCGTCGTGGACGCTGACTTGTGCAGCAGGCACAGCTCGGCGTCACCTGAGCATCTAAAAAATACCGCGTCCCAGAATGGACATTTACATCGAGGAGGGAGCACCCGCTGCTCCTAGAACAGGCCTCTGTGGGGGAGGGTGACCTGAAGTCCCCAACCCGGAGGCGACTGTCTCCTGGCCAGCTGTGGCTCCGGCCCCTGTGCAAGGAGGGAGAAACAGCAGCTGGAGGCTCAGCATTGGTGGTCCCCGAGGACAGGGCGGAGTGGTGACGCCCCTTGACTTGGAAAACGAATTCGTGGCCATCCCCCAGCCCCGCGTCCTGACTCGCGTATCAGCACCGTGTCGCCTCTGGCTTAGCCTGGAGGACAATGACAGAGGCGCTCCCCAAGCACTCGGCGTTTGGTGAACTGGCTCTTTAAAGTGCCTTGCGCGGCAGCTGTGCGCGGAGCAGAACGCGGCGACGAGCCACGCGTTTGTTTTCCGAATGCGGGAAACTCCGGCGGCCCCGGTTTTGCAATAGACGGCGGCGTCCCGCGGTCTCCGCGCCCCCCACCCCATCGCCTCCTGCTCTTCCTCCTCCCCTCCCTCCATTAGCCCCGCGAAGGGTGCCCAGCCAGTTTTGTGAGCTGCAAATCGAACAGCAGCGGCGTTCTCAGCTCTGCGCTGTGGCTGTAAAAGTTGCCGTTGTGAAATTAGTGCCTGACATGCGGGGAAATGGAGGGTGACGTTGTCTAAAGATCGACTTTCCACTGGTGTAGCTCTGGACTCGCGTCGGGAAAAGATATCTGCATTTGTGTTTTATAAACCTGTTAGAAAGCAAACCTCCAGTAAACGGCTTGACTGTCTTTCAAGCACTTAAATTTTTGTTATGATTGTTAGTGAACACGAAGACGCAGATATAGACGTCTTTGGGGGAACAGGTTAAAGTTTTTATTTTCGGGTTAAAGCGTTCGGTGCCTCTTTCTGCGGCTCCACGGGGTCCTTCAATCATCTGTCTTCCCACGGCCCTTGCTCGACCGGCAGAAATGCCCCCGCAGGAGCCCTTCTCTTCTGTCGCCTCAGCATTTGCAACCTGAAGGCCCCGCCGGCGACAGCGGTAATGGATGTTTGGTGGAAGGCCGCTGGACCGGCACTCCCCCCCCATCACCCAGCCCAGGCAGAGTTACACTTCCCCAGGCCCACCGAGGGGTTCTCAGTTGGGAGGAGGGGGCGTGACGTCACAGCGAGGTTTAAAACAAGGCCTCCCGGGGCCCTACTGGAGAAAAGCACCAGGGAAGGGAAGTGGCCGGCAATTCAGGAAATGCCGGGATTGGGGAAGTGGTGACACGGCAGGAATGTGTGGGGAGGGAAGCCGTGGTGCACTAGCCAGGGGCCCCGGAGCCGGAAGGAGCTCCTGTTCCTCAAGTAAAGTAGAGGGGATGGGGGGCGGGTGACCCCCGCTCCAGAGAATCACTCCCGGGGCGTTCCAGATTGTCCATCGGAGACCCCATGGGAACCCTCCAGGGTGCCTCTGCCCAGAACAGCAGAAAGGCTCCCCTGACGTGCCCAGGCCCCCTCGCCCCTCTCCCGCTTTCGGCTTGTCCCGCCCTAGACTCTGGGCTTCGTCCCGGGGTCCGCCCGTCGGGGGGCTGGGACGCCCGCGTGCCGGCTCCGGGGCCGCTGCTTGGCCCAGGCGCTTCGGGGCCCAGAAGAGGCATGCTCCGAAGGTCAGGAAGCGCTTCTCCTACTGAATGCAGGGCTGTGATTCCTGGGGGCTCCGCACACGGGGAAGTCTTAGCTGTCTCCTGGCGGCAGGGAGGGATTAAGGCGGCCCTCCCGACAACGCGACGGGAAAACGCCCGGCAAGCTGCCTTTACACACAATCGGAGCACGTCCGTTTGGGGGCTGTCTTTGAACTATTTAGATAATTGTCCTAGTCCTCCATTTGGCCTCGTTTGCGTAGACCAGAAGCCCGGCGACAGAGGAGGATATCCTGGTGTCAGTGCCCGTTATTCGTTATCAAACCGTCAGGCCAGCAGGTAGAGTTTGTCACCGGTGTGACTTTTCAGCGAGGGAGGAGGCAGGAACCAAATGCCCAAGTGGCCGCGACTCCGGGTGGATCGACTTCCTCCTCTTTTAGCGGAGGGTTTTCGAGTGGAAGTTGTGTTAATACAGCCCCTCCATCTCGGCCCCCTCCTTGGTAGAAAAACAATTCCTACAATAAACGAAAAGAGCGTTAGATTTTCGATTGTTTTAAAGACCAAGTGATCCATATAGGTCGTCTACATGATTGAATTAATCGGATAGTTGCCTTCCCAGGGGCGGCCCTTTAAGGGGAGTCTATATAATGGGATATTTTAATGTCATTCCAAGTCTCCAAGAAGGGTCCTTCTCCTAATTACGCGGGAGCGAGCGGGTCAGCACCTGCCGGTTACCTCTCCAGTCGGCCCAACCTATCCCCGTCTGCGGGAACGCCGCGGCCTTGGAGATCGTTCCGGGGCTCAAGCCGAGCGGATTTACAAGACGGGGCCACGGGGCACGCGGGAGTGAATCTTTAACGTGGCTGCCCGGCTACAAAAGACTCAGTGCTTCTTTTGCCCAGGCAGAGGTCTGTCTCCTTTCGCTCACCCTCCGGAAGGAGAAGACCTATAAAGGCGTGGGTGTTCGGAAAGGACACACTGTGCGCGCGCGTGTGTACGCGCGGGCCCCGCTTTCTCCCCCTCCACGTCCCCAGTGTCCGGGGCCGCTGCAGCACTTCAGGGCCTGCAAGGACAGAGGCCTCACTGCCGCCGGCCCGGCTCACCTGGTGAGCACGCCTCGCAGGGCCGGCGGGTCCCCAGGCCCGGGAGACCAGCGAGGCCAGGGTCCACAGGGTGAGGCAGGCGCCGGCCGTCGGGGAACCGCGGGGCGCGGGCGCCTTCCCGGGGCCGGAGCGGAAAGCGCGCTTCTGCACGGACACGCCTTGGCTATGGGCGTCGGAGGAAAGGCTTCGTCCGCGGGAAGGACCCCCGACGGTCACGAAGCCGCAGGTGGGGTGCCGCCGGCGGCACCTTGCAAGCAACAGGTTCTTCCTGGTCTCTTGCCGGGCGCCGGGGCGGACCCAGCACCCGGGCTGTCGCGAGCCTTTCCTCCGGCCCCGAGGGCGGCCTTCTCGGAGTTGGAGCCTCGTGCCTGGCGGGCCTGAGTTCCGGGACGTTCCTCCTGACACGCGTCACCCCAGAAGGGGCTCTCGCCGCGCGGACGCACGGCTGGGCCTGGTGTGCGCCAGGAGCGCTCGGCCTCGCACCCGGAATCCTGCGGGGGCAGCCGACGGCCCTGGGTGGGAGCGAGTGTTTGTACCTCTCAGGGGATGGGCGATGCCGCCCCGGGCATGGCGCCGCGGGCCTCCCAGTGGGCGCGAGGGTCGACGGCGCCTGGGCAGATGGTCCCTGCGCGCTGGTCGCAGCCTGGGACCGGTGGCCTGGTGGCTTGGCGCCCCTGTCGAGCTCCCTGGGCTTCTCGCCCGCCCCCGCGAGCACAGGCAACGAAGAAGGGATGGTGTGGACGCCGGAGGCCGCGTGGCAGATCGGGGCTGGGGCTTCCCGGCTTGGGGGTGCAGACCCCCCGGCCAGTCCCTCGCCTCCCCAGGCTGGGACCAGCCGGCCGCTCTGGCGCCGGCACTGGGCACTGCGCGGGGTCCGAGCGCCCCCTGCCGTCGGCGACGTCTCCGCGGCGTCCCTGCCACCGCCGAGGCTCCCGCGGCCGGCTCGGACCCATCCCTTCTGGAGTCTCCGCTGGAAAAGGGGTCCCTGTGAAGGACCTTGGGGCACACTAGGCCGCTAGAGTGGGACCCTGCAGGGCTTCTTGTTTTCGTACCCTGCCACTCTTGTCTGCCCAGGGTTCAGGCGGGGGTCCCATCGGGGAGACTATCCCAGACTCCCAGGCACAGACCAGGGATATTTTTGTTCCTGGAGTGGAGGGAGGTGACCTGAAACTGGGGCTTTCAGCCACCACACATTCCTTCCCGGCGGCCTCTTTAATTGATGTACACGTTACAGAAAAAGCAAGGCCGCTTAATCAAGTGAATTACATTCTGGGAGATGCCAAGGAATGTATTTACTGGCAGCCAGGTTTGCCAATAAAAGTTGCAAATAAAGACTGCTGGTTTCCAGGAAAATGTACTTCTGTTTTTTAACCACTCCTTAGTCTTAATTACCAAAAATAGAACCTCCAAAGAACTGGTTTGGAGTGCAGGACCATGAGGAGCAGTGCCAGTGAGCCCTCACACACTGACATGCATCTCCACACCCCAAAGTGGCTGTGTGAGAACACAGACCACGCACACCTACAGCCTGACATGGAGAGGCTGCATGTTTACGTTCGCACAGACACAGGCATAGGCCAGCCTGGCACAGAGTATGCATTTGATGAGTGCTGTTTAGCTTGGAAGTGAAGGTACAAGAAAAGACAAACCATGGCAAACAGAGCGAAGTGCATTTGCACAGAATATCAAATAGAAATACACACATGTGAAGAAAGGAAACACTTGCTCCGTGGTATGTAGCTATGGTCACCCTTAACACAAAGTTGAGGTCAATATAGTTGACTAGGATTTAAGTACAAATTAAGGCCACAGACGAATCCAGGATTTACTTTTACCAAACAGCCTCTCTTGCTTGGGTTCACAAAGACCCCAGCCGGAATTAGAAAAGCTCTCTGTTCATCAAATGAGGCAGCTCCTTTTTCTCCTTAACTCTTGGTTTGGGGCAGAATGCATGCTAGTGAAAGGTGAATTTGAGAAGGTGCATCTCTATTCTTAAGTGCAGACACTGGTAACCACAATACTAAGGACAGATACAATGCATGTTGTCATTCTGCTGAGTGCTTTAAACTAGGGCTCCCCGACCCCTGGGCCAAGGACCAGTACTGGTCTGTGGCTTCTTGGGAACCAGACCACATAGCAGGAGGTGAGCAGCAGGTGAGCTTCATCTGTATTTGCATAGCCTCTCTGCTCCCTATCACTGGCATTACTGCCTGAGCTCCGCCTCCTGTCAGATCAGCACTGAAAAGCCTGCCTCCATTTCCAACATCTTATCTTCGTGAAGCAGGGTTTTCTGCAGCGACAGCTGCAGACAAAATTATGGAGTAGACTGGACATAAGCAACACACTTTGGGTGTCACTGTTTCCCATCACCCCCAGATGGGACTGTCTAGTTGCAGGAAAACAAACTCAGGGCTCTCACTGATTCTGCATGATGGTGGGTTGTATAATTATTTCATTATATATTACAATGTAATAATAATAGAAATAAAGTACACAATAAACATAATGTGCCTGAATCATCCTGAAACCATGAAAAATTGTCACGAAACAGGTCCCTGATGCCAAAATGGTTGAGGACCACTGCTTTAAATGATCCTTTCATTTAATCCTCAAGAGGCCCCTGACTTGTATGTTATTATTTACATCTTATACACAAGGAAATGAAAGCTTACAGAGAATAAAGAACTCGCCCAAGATCACACAGGCCTCACAGTTAGTTGGACTTCACCATTTAGGATAAGGCACATCATCCATGCGCTACTCAGTGGAAAAAATTAAGGTATTGAACATCATGGGCACAATCCCATCTCTATTTCAGATGTCAAAATGTTTTTTAAGTGTGCATTTCAGATCAATGGTACAGTGACTCATCCATTCAATGAAAAAATACACGGAGGTCTTCTCTTGTTTGGCATTATTCTAGCAGCCAAGTATATAACAGAATATTCTCTGCAGGATGGCTATGTGAAGGTCAATAATGGTAACCATGGGAAGCGTGTTTACCCACATGAATTCTTGAATGTCATAGAAACATGTGACTATACTTGACTTGCACTGGTCTGGTTTACCTGCATGCTTTTATGTGATTCTGGAGGTGCCCACACAGGTGATATGAGGGACATGAATGACATAAGTGCATGCACAGGACAATGACATATATTTGGACATGGACGTTCTGTATACGTGTCCTGCTGGTGGATGTGTCTCTCTCCCTTCTTGAATGTCACCTGGTGGTTCCTCTCCTGGCTTTCCTGCCATTTAGTTTCCCGCAGGAAGATTCTCCAGGAAACACAGCCGAGGAGGCGGAGATAACCTTTCTTACCACGGCCTCCATAGAGGGTTGGCCCTTTCCCTCTGCTTCTGATGGGCCCCACAGGCAAGGCATGCTCGAGACAGGAGGAAACGAGCATTTCCTTCTCACAGAAGGTCCCATGGAGGGGCTATCCAGAAGCTACCAGTCAAGCCCCTGGAATCACAGAGCAGGAAAGTGAAGCTCACGGAAGAAAGCCAGCCCAAGACGAGGTGGGGCTCCCAACCAGGATGAGCAAAGCCTAGTCCAGCCTTCCTCCAGCACGTTGCCCTGTCTCCTGGGCCTTCAGTCCCACCAAGGCGTTAGTACCTAATTCTGTGGAGGCCTTTGGTCAGGTGGTCCTACTGGGATCAGGGTGGAATAGGAGCAGGGAAGAGGAGAGAGGTGGGTAGGAGAGAAGCAGAAATCCCTCTTCTCCCCAACCAGGGCTTGGTCTGGACCTGGAGGATTGATCCACAGGCCAACAGTGGAGGGAGGCAAAGGGGGCACCTAGGAGCACAGATCCGGAGGAGGCCCTATGTCCTCAGCCAGGCCTGGGGCCAGGCCACCGCCTCTCGGGAGGTGCTCAGCCACCAAGGGGTGTACAGAGCAGCAAGGCGGTTCTGCTGGCCCAGTCACCACAGAGGTGCCCAGGGTCCCATCTGCGCCAGTGTGGCCTTGGGGCCCCCGGGGGCCAGACTCCCTGGGAAGCGCCAAGCCCCCACCGGCTGCGGCGACGGTCTGGGGCTGCCCTGCTTCTCCTCAAGACCAGGCGGTTGGGGCATCTGGTCTCCCTTTGTCTCTCCCAGGCTTGCGGAGGAAGGTGCTTTTAAAGGCCAGGCTGTCGTGCACACAGACACGCACATGTAATCCCAGGTCCTGCCTGTGTTTAGTCTACCCGCTGACGTCCTTCCTGAGCAGATGGGAAGAGGAAGCGATTCTCTTAGCCATTTTTGCCTTCACTGAACCTGGCCCATCCATCATTTTCTCACCTACCATCCCTAGGATGGTAAGGCATTTGCCCAGCGCTCAGCAGCAGTATGTCCAGGCCAGGTCAGGAGCCAGATTCCAGCACAGAGCCTCGGTGTGCCTTGACTCTTTCCCGTGCACGAAGGTTTACATGATGGGATAACCCCATGATGAAACAGGCACTGATTAGTCACGGTCAGGTTACACTTATATACGGTGCCACTGTTGTCCTCCAGACGTTCTCCTTTCATTTGTGAGAGTGTGTGTTTAGAATAATCGTTTTTTTTTGTAGCTATCGCTCTTCTCAAGGGGCCCACATCTACACACACCGTGACCTCCTGGGGAGAGGACCTCGCAGCCCAGAGCCCGGAAGAGCCACTCCTTGCCAAGAGGGAGCAAGTGGCTGAACACTGCTGCTTCTGGGAATGGGCCCAGTGGGCTGGCAGGGCTGTTTTGCTTTTGTGTGTGGTAATTCTGCATCGGCCCCAGTGCCATCCTAAGAAATACACCATAGTAGTTTTCATTGTTTGCCTTTATGAGTATTTGCTATCAAAGATTATTTGTTAGGCGTATTTGTTTTAGTAAGGATCGCGTCCAAAGGCAGGCAGACGTGTCGCTGGGAAATGTTTTGGCAGGAGTGAGGCAGGGGTTTTTACATAATAGGAAAACAAACGGTGCCCCACCCTCCTCACATCAAGGCAAACATACTCACATATTTTGTTTAGTATCAACCACATTGTCTACTGTCTGGTGGAAGTAGGTTAGTTTTCTAGTAAACACCACTCTCGCTGATGCCAGCTGTTTTTTCTGGAATGGGCTCAGGCTCACCCAGGTCCTCACGCTTTGTTCATTTCAGTTGTCTTTGGAGATTGTAAAGGAGAGAGGGCCGATGTGTTGCAATAGTACTTCCTTTTACTTTTAAACGAAGTTTGAGGAAATGGCACTTCGTGGTTCTCCTTAGTTGGGCCAATTTTGAATTTTCCTCAATTTCACCCTGAGTGGAGTAAAATAAATAAATGTTTCTAACTCTCTTTTCCTTTGCATGGGTTTGAGCTTCAGTGCTCCTGATTTCTGTACAGTTCTGCTGATTTCAAGGAGATTCAGCTATCAGATGAAGTCGACAGTCTGTTGTAAATCTCAGAAAAGGAGAGTTGTACTTTATTTTCCAACTGTGCCAGATGTTTTCCAAATAGGTATTTAGGACCAGAATGTGTCCTCAAACAGACCTGAGTAATGTTAAATGCAGGTCATGTGATGGATTCAAGAGTCCCCAGCGAAGTCCCTTTAAAAACAAATTGCTCTGATATGCCCAGCTCTGTGTCTCCAATATTAGGATAACTTTCAGTTTTATCCATCAGACAAACAAATATTATTGTGTCTTCATTTGGGAAGTAGAAAATGCCACATGTGTCATTTGCTCTTTCTCTCAGAAACAGCTTCCAGAAGCTTGAAGGGTACCACCTAACGTATGTCTTGATGAATGCAGTTCATCCTCTCTTACTGAGCCCTGTCTCTGGCCATTTAATATTATTTAAAAATTTTGAAGTTAGATGGGTATAGAGGGATGGGAAGAAAGCATGGGGTGGGGGTCAAGAAAAAGATCCAAAGTTCTGAAGAAAAAGTGTGATGGGCTCTGTGTTGATCCCACGCTTAGTGACTGCGGTTGTTAATTCTTTCATTATTGTGAAGGGCTTATCAGTGATCATGTGTCATCACAAACTGTCTGAAAGAGACGCTCAGGAAAGGTCCCTTGTCTTCCAGGCAGTATTCTCAGAAGTGTCCTTCCCAGCCCCTCAGGTGGGAGGCCTGGGCTGTGCGGAGGCACAGGGTGTTCCCTCTGTTTGCTGGCTGGGTTTGCTTTTGGCTGGAGGGGCTGGAGGGTTATTGCTGCTCAAGCATGCCTCCTCTTTTCCCTTGTTTTTTTTTAAAGATACACTTCAGTGCCAATTGCTTTAATATCATCCGTTTTCCTTCATTAGGGACATGTGTCTCCGGAGAGGGGAGGGGACAGAATGAGGGCAGAGAAGGCCCAGATGGAGCCTTGAAGAAAGCCGAGGAAACCCACACGGCTCCTGCGTGCCTCTCTCAGGAACCCGGTCTTGGGGGGTCCTGGGAACGGAGCACCTCAACAAGTGTGGGGCAGCTCCTCCGGCCTAGGGAGCAGCCCCCGCTTCCCGTCAGGCTCAGGGAGACGTGGAGGGGCAGCAGGTCTTTCCAGCTGGGCCTGTGGAGCTGCCGTTCACACCTGCAGAAGTCCATTTGCACACATGTGTGGGAACCTTCTGGGGGGCCTTGTTACCGCAGCCACCCAAGGGTGATAAAGCATTCAGGAAGGCCACTCTGCCCACCTGGCCGGCCAGGTGGGGGTCTCTGAAGGAGGTGCCCAGGTAGGCCACACCTCCAGCCCCTGATTTGGCGGGCTCTGGCCCATGCCCCCTCTCCAAGAGAGTGTGGGTGTCTCCACACATATTTTCCATCTCTCTGCAGAGACTGCGTCTGCCTGGTCTAATTTCTGCCCACACTCAGTGTGCACTACGCAAGGCCATTTTTCTTTTCTTGAAGCAGATCCAAAATAATACACATGATGAAGTGCAGGCATCCCTATGGAAAAAAGAGCTTCTCCCAATTATTTCAATGGAACAAAACTGCTGGACTCTCCAAGCAAAACCGAGAAACTGAACCTTCCCTCATGGAAGGTTGAGGGGCCAGAGGCCCTGCAAGGTCCTCCTGCAGTCAGGCCCGAGGGACTTAGCTATGCCTCAGTTTACCTTTTCTCAGAATAATGAATAGTTTCTGTCCCTGACTTGGTCTAAAACTTTTAATTCTCTTTTTAGAGAGATTTTAATGAGATGATTCAATGGAGAACCTTTGGGATGCTTTTGAAAGAAGAAACTAAATACAGGAAATTTAAAAAAGAAGATGATTAATATTACATGAGAGAGCATAGCGGTGTTCTGAGGTTCCATTTCACATCACTGGAGTCTAAGGACCCCTGTGCTGAGCTGTGGGTGTGAGCCTGACTCTTAGGAAATCAGCTGTGATAAAAAGGCTGGTCAGGGTGAAAGGGTCCCACGCCGGCAGGGAAGCCTCACTTCTGAGCACCTGCCTCCACCCCCCCCTTGTTGGTCATGGTTTGTACACTGAGCTTTGGAAGAAAGTGCCACAATTCCAAACAAAAGGAGCTGTGGAGCCGAGGAAAAACAGTTCTGTATATGTTGCAATAGGCATTTAGCTTTGCAAATAGACACCAATGACTAATATACATAATATACTACTTTACTCCAGTGTGGGGCTTTAAGTAGTAAAATATTTGAAGCAAACTAGATGGCCGTGGCTAAAAACATGCACGTCCATGGGATCAGGACAAAGAGTAGTGCTGAGGCCTTCGTGAGGTGTGGGCCAGCAGGCACCAGGTGGGTTCATGTGGCCCAAGACGGCAAGAAAATGCAAAATGAAAGCAAACCTGATGAAAAGATCAGGTCATGGGGTGGTGCATGTACAACTGTGTAGGTTTTTACATTACACAGTGGGAAACTGGCATTTGGAAAAAAATATTGTTTGCAGTTCAAGATATCAGATCACATCCAGAGAAGCCTCTCAGAGTCCCCCGAGCACAAGCCTGGGGCTGAGATGGGCGGTGAGGTGGGACGGCAGAGGCCTCAGAAGGCGTGGGAAGAGAAGGAGGCTGGGGTGGGGGAAGGAGAGGTGTGAATGGCCCAAGGTAATTTGGGGAGAGGAAGAGATAAACAGGGGCCCAAAGCCCCTGGGAAGATAGGGAAGGAGGCCCAGGTTATTCCCAACACCGCAGGCATTGGGTTTCACACAAAGCCCCTTATCTCCTTCTGGGCTGATGTTATCTCTCCCTTAAAATGGTAAATCGTTTATATAACATTTGCTGATTCACAAAATGAAGGCGCTGGGAATTAGTGAGGAGAGGGTGGGGGTGCTCGGGGGGCACAAGCTCCAGGGAGCAGGGATTTCCCTGTCGTTTGCATGAGTCTTATCTTTCAGGAGGTGTGGGGGTGGAGCGGGGCCCGGGCTGGGGCAGGAAGAAGGGGGCTGGCTGGGAGGGTTGACGGCTGTGGCTGTTCTTCTGGTTTTTCTGCACCAGTGTGTGTGTGTGTCTGTGTGTGTCCGTATGTGTGTGCCTGTGTGTGTCTGTAGTGTGTGTGCGTGTGTTTGCCCAGAGCCGCCGGAGCACATGGCGCTGGCTTCCCCAGTGAGAGAAGAACATTCACGAAGATTGTCTCTTGGCAAGCCAATTTCTGGAATTTCACTCTACAATGTTACCAGGGGAGGGAGAGCCAGAGTCTTAGGGAATAGCAGTGTAAAGCAAAAGAGAGGGTCTGAGAATAAGAAAGGTGGGAAGAATCAACAAGTTGCCTGCTTTCAAGGACAGCCAAGACGATTTTTATTACCTAGTAGTGTTTATGGAAAAGAAATCATTTAGCAAATCCATCATCAGCTTATTTTAGACATGCTGAATGCAGTCAATGGTGTTTTATTTGGGGTTACAAAATAAAGATAGGTTCCATATTTTGTACTTATTTGCAGCAAATTTAGTTTAAGAGCTGACCGCATTGTATTCACTTGTGAGTCTCAAGAATCTAGACTTGAACCTTGGTTTTGAAGCCTGGAGCTAAAGGCTTTAGTTTTTTCTCGATTTCGTAAGTTATCCCCCCCCCCCGCACTTTGTTTTTCCTTTTTTGCCCCAGGAACTCGGGCGGCGGATCTACGGGGACATGATGGAGCTCTTGCGCCATCTAGTGGCAACAAGGAAGGCGTGCACATAGACGGCTCGGTGTAGTGCCGGCGGTTTCAACACCAGCAGGTGTTTGCAGGGTGAAGACCTTGAACCTTAGGACTAGATGTTTGCAAGCCTTCTCCAGGATCTGGAGTGGCAATAGACTGCACAGACTTTTCTGCTGGGTCCTTCGAAGTGACTTCAGCTAATTATGGAGAGACAACAGTTGAATGTCATGGTATGAAATTGGGGTCCGTTTTGGTGGCCTGTTTCCCTGTGGCGAGCCAAAAAGCCGTAAGCGAACTTGGATTCACTTAGGCTGAGCTTGGTAGACTTGTGCTCACAGTGTCTCCCAGATGAATACTGAACACTTTGTCCCCCTCCTTAAAGAAGGCTCCTCAGGCAAGCGGTCCCTTTGTCTGCTGCATCGTGGGAAGCTTCTCTGCGTGGGGGGGAGGGATGGGCACATGGGGGTGAGATTTGGGGAGGACGGCTTTGGCTCTAGCTGAGGGGATGGAGAGGGTGGGAAGGAGACCCCCGAGGAGCAGACAGAGTGAGAGGAGAGTGTGTGCAGACATTACGGATCTGGACTTGTGTTTCCCAGAACCGCCTATACCCAAGCAGATGCTGGAAAGTCCGTGTGGGCCGTGGCCCCCAGGGCACACTATGCTGTGGGAGAGGAGAGCTGAGGGAGGAAGGGGATTGTTGTATTGCCCGGTGCCTGCTTCTGGGCACAAGGACCTGCTGTCAGGGGGCTGGTGCACATGGGCCAGAAGGTACTGCTCGCCAGGCCGGTGGTGCCAGGGCTGCCCATGGCCATCCTGAGTAGGGGCCCCAGGCTGGCGGCTGCCTCTTGGGGAGACTCTGTTCAGCCGGCTGACGTTTTCTGACCATCCTGCAGCCTTACATGGATGCATCATCTTGGAGAGACCCGGTTCCCACGAGGGACCATGAGGGTGCAACTAACTGATGAAACAAAACGTCCAGAACCATCCGGGCATCTCAGGGGAACCATGGAAGGTGACTTCCTGCATGAGTGCCAGTTTCGTCTTCCTTGGCCATGGGGTCGTTTGATGCAGCATCCTCCGTAAAGTGTCTCGGGCCTCGGTGCTGTCGAGCAGGCTCAGCCAAGCTCCCCATAAGCTCTGCAGACCTCCCTTTCCTCCTCTGCTCTGCCTCAATGCAGGGCACTGTGGAGGACAGGCCTGCAGGTGGCCAGAGAATGGGGAGGGCTAAGGGGGCAGTGGCACTGAAGGAAACCCTCCTTGACTGAGAGGAGGATAGAGCATGGCTAATTTAATTTCCCGTGAGAAGGCTGGACTTCTGGTGGGAGGTTTTCAGGGGTCCCGTTTTGAATTTTAACTTCTAAGCCCCAGAGCCTTCAGTCATGACGGCTGGCTGTGACGTGGCACTACGATTCCTCGTGGTCTCTGCCCTCGTGGGTGATACACAGCCTCATCTCACCAAGCGGCTGGCTTGGTCAGGGCCCGCCGAGCCCAGCTTCAATCATGGGGTCTGTCCTTCTCCTCCCTCTGCCCGTGGCCCCGAGGGGCCCAAATCAGCATGACAAGTCTGAATGACAGATGAGGAAAAAGCTCTGAGGTAAGTCTGCTGGAAGGAGCTTGAGGGATGACAGGCCCAGCTCGGGTGGGGCCTGGCCCAGGGAGTGGCTGTGTTGGGCTGAGACGACCCGGTGTTGGTGGCGGTGTGAGGCCTGCCAAGGGCACGGCCGCCTCGGGGATGTGGCTCTCCCGCAGACTCTCCCTGCCCAGGTATTGCCCGGGTGAAGTCACATAAAAGGTCTTTATGAGCGGAGGAGGGTGTGTACCTTGTTCTGGAAGAACACAACGTTCATTGTTTGCCTTCAGCTGTGAGCTCCTCTCAGCTCAATCTGTCCATTATGAAGGTTTACCAGCTCATCCCCTTCCCACAGGCAGATTTTCCATGGGCTTCCATGAAGCCACTTTGAGACAACAGGATTCTAGTCCTTTAGGAAGGAAAGAGGAAGCAGGATGTTCTCCCCTTCTTAGAAAAGCCTCCTATTGAAGACTACCCCAGACAAGTTTCCTTGTTTCCTTGGCATTTGGAATTATGTGTCATTCATAATATGGCCCGCAAGGTTGTTTTTTACTCGTAAGGGCCCAGTCCCACGCAAATGGAAACTTTAAACTCAGGTGCTTTCTCAACTTTGGGTTTGCACCTTGATACACTCAGAACTCCAGGGGAAAGATCACACAGGCTCAGCCGAAGGCTTAGCTGGGAGAGCTCCCAGCAAGAATGCAAATTTGTCTTGTGAACTATCTCAGTGTTCTGGAGGCAAGTTAAGCAGCTGCAAGAAAGCTGGTATCTGGGTTAGTCTACACTTGCCAGAAATTTCTTTCTTGGCCAGACAGTCATTTTTTTGTGCCTTTGTCTGACTCTTTTTACTGGTTTTTAGGACGGCAAAATGAAAACAACTTGTAAATGATCCCTCCTTGCCCTCTCACACACACACACACACACACACACACACACACACACACACACACACACAGAATCTGGATTCACCCAGGGAAGCTACACAAACGTATGGCCCTCAGCTACCAAACAGATAGATTCAAGTGACAGAGAAATGAAGATCCACTGAGGCAGGGACACTTCCTTGTCCTGCAACCTTCTCCCAGGGATCTGCTTTTGTTAGAACTGCAAACTAAGGAAGTCAGCCCTTCCATTCCCTCCTCTCCTACTTCTTGCTCTAGGGAGTGGCTTTTCCTTTTCTTTGTTGAGTTCCTCTTTTGCCCCCTGGAGAAACAGCCAGGATCATCCTTCTGTCCCTTTGGCCAGGGAGTGGGGCCGGCGGGGTGGGCCAGAAGATCCCTGGAGCACCTACCTGTGACTTCGCTGCTGGGATGCAGGGCGTGGGGTCTCATCTCTGCGGGGTTGGCTCTTCAGGGCAAAGAAGGTATGCTGGGGTCCCTTTGGTTTGGCAAAGAGATGTGCACCAACATGCCAGCTGAGCAGAGGTGCCCAGAGCATCCTTGGTGTTCGGGTGCAGAAGTAGCCTCAGCAGAGCTTCCGGAAAACTCACTGAGCAAGACAAAGTTCCTCCTCAGCCTGAGGAAGCCAAGGATCTGGATTTGTGTCTGCTTCCCGGCGCCTGTGTGTGTTGGTACCAGCCAAGCAGAACCCCTGTGAATGGCTTCACTGCTCCCAAACACGCCACAGCCTTCTGCATTGCCCAGGGAGCTTCTCATCAGTTCAAAGGAAAAATGTGCTCTTTCAGTCTGTGAACCTATCTCTTTATAGCTGTAGAATTATCACACCACGTAATGTGCATGCTGCACCTGGGGGCGGGGTGGGCTCACAGCACGCTTTCTTTTGGTATGTGATTTCCACTGAATATGCTTCAGAATCAGACTTGCTTCACGGTTACCTTCTGCTTGTGGGCTAAGTCTAGAAGCATGTATTTTTCAAAGACTGAACTAGGTCGTTGTGGCTGAGGGTTGTGCGTGTGTGAGGGCGGAGGTGGGGGTGGGGAGAGGGCATGGAGAATGTGCTGGAAGGAAGGAGGAGTAGAGATCTTGAACTTTTTTTCCTCCAGAGCTGAGTGGGCTGTGGGGTGACCCTGGGCTCCAGCATGGTGGGCTGCCCAGCTGATCTCCCCGATCTCTGTCCTCGTGGACCCACAGCTCCTCTGTGTTGGCAAGTTATCCATGAAACCAGTGGAGGTGGCATGGCCTGGCACAGCTGTGGGTGACACAGCTAGACAGGAGCCAATGTTATATCAGCATGGGCTTTATTAGGGAATGATCTGCTAGGCCATCATTCTAAGTGAACTATCACAGAAACAGAAAACTGGACACCATGTGTTCTCACTTGTAAGTGGGAGCTAGACACTGGACACACACAGGTACTCGGATGGGATTAGCCATCACTGGGGACCCCATAGAGGGGAGAAGGAGGGAGGAAAGGGTTGAAAAACTACCCACCGGGTACCACGCCCACCACCTGGGTGACGGATTCCATGGAAGCCCAAGCCTCACCTTCACACAATTTACTCATGTAACAGACCTGCACATGTACCCTTTGAATTAAAAAATAGTAAAAACAAGATCTCTTAGATTCTTTAGAGAAAAGAGTAAAGTTGCCATGTGAAGAATTGTTTGGTGGTTTTGGTGATGCCAGCTGACCTTTATAAAGTTGTTTGCAGTTACGGGTGTGCTTGATTTTCACAATGTTTAAAATATAGTACATCTTGGCTTCAAGTGAGCCAAAGAAAGAATAAAATTTTAGAGTGGCATACTCCTTTGTGTGAATGAAATTTTGCCTTCTGGAGCATCATTGGGTTGTTTCTACTTGTAACTGAACAAAAAAAATGTTGAAGGTAGGATTAGAAAGAAGACATTCACACATAGTGTGGGGTCAACAAACTGGCTGTAGCCTTGATGTAAATAGTGCGTTTACCCATGCACTCCATTAGGAAGGACCAAGGAAAAGAACTCCCGGCTGCTGACTGGCTCCATTTTCATCCAAAGTTGGTTCTCTTGTGGCACCTGGACTCATGGGTGGCTTATTCGTATTCCAAAATCACTCTGTTACTTCTGTGAGACTTTCTCCCCACCCCTTCCTTCCTTTGCCTTTCTTGAGTCAGGATCTCACTCCACTCTGTTACCCAGGCTGGAGTGCAGTAGCATGATCACAGCTCACCGCAGCCCTCAACTCTTAGGCTCAAGCAGTCCTCCTGCCTCGGCCCCTGGAGTAGCTGGGACTACAGGCGTGAGCCACCACACATGGTGGTGGTGGTTTTCTTTTAAACTTTTTGTAGTGTTAAGGTCTCACTATGCTGCCCAGGCTGGTCTGGAACTCCTGGGCTCAAACAATCCTCCTGCCTCAGTCTCCTACAAATGCTGGGATTACAGGCATGAGGCACTGTACCCGGTCAAGTCTTTTTCTTGGAGGAAACTTTGCTCATTGCTCTCCAAAAAAAAACCACTTGATACTCACTGTCTCGTAGTTATGTGCTGGAGAGTCACTGCAGACACAAACCACTGAATTGTTGCTCCTAGGGGAAGGATGTGGTGAGGTGTCTGACGGCTTTTGGTCCTGGTTTCATCAACCCATCTCTACATAACTTTGTTTCATGTGTGTTACTGCTTAGAGACACCTTATTTAATGCATGTCATTGATTCACTGACATCGGACTCATAGTAACAGCCTGTAACTCGCCTGAATGAAGCACGTCGAACACAGTTATTTTCTTGCCTTCTGTGCTCAGAAACACTAGACAGCCCCAGCACTATGACTGGGGCCCAGCTTAAACAGGTAAGCCACCCACAAAAAGCACTAAAACCAGAAGGACACTTGCTTACAGCAGGGGAGCCGGACTCCGAGGCAGGCATGGCGTGGTCATCTGGGACCAGGCACGTCTGGCAACTTAACCTCTCTGCCATTCAGCACATGTCCTCAAATACCTGTGAGCACCGTGTGAGTGTTGATCTGGGGGTTACAAATGCGTTTCCGTTAATAGAGGCGTTTGCAAAATGGAATCTGAGTAGGAACCGACAGGACACTCATGAAACCAATATGCATTTTCAAGACCTGCCGATTGTGGATAATGGTTAGCGTCTTGCCATTTAATTTTTGGCCTTATGCAATGTCAAATCACTTAAAAAATTAACTGCACTTATACAGTGTTTTGTTAGTGAAGACACGTGGCTTTGGAAATAGCTCTTCTCTGCCTTTGACATCCTGGTACCTCTCTGGCTCGTCTTTCTGCACCGTTCAGGAAATCACGCACCGAACACCGTCTGCATCTCTGGGTGTGTTGGGCCATACTGTGAAGCCTTGTTTACCCATCAACAGTGTGAGAGTTTTGGGGTGTCATAAAGACCAGAATTTTATCATAACTGAACTGTGAGTAGGAGTGTGTTCAATCCATATAGGAGGAGTAAATAGCTTCATTCGGAGATGGTGTTTTTTCCCTTTGGGAATATTTTGGGAAAATATTTCAAGTAAAGGATCTCCTTCAGGGGTCCTTTTCACATTTTCATGAAAAGAAAGGGTTATCAACCTTTTCCAAAGTGAGATTATGAAGCTGTCCCTATCGGGTACCATTCCCTAAGCTGAATTCCTTAGAACATTGGTAATGTGTGTTCTGCAATTGGAGAAGCTTTGGAAATTGAGTGCAGTCAAACTTGTTTCTCTGCTGCAGACCTTCTCAGGGCCTTCAGCAGCTGACATACATTTTGAAATTTCATGAGGTACGGAGTGCATCGCACTCAGAGTAGACCATGGAATGATCTGGACCAATGTTGTCTCAGCTCCCTTTGGGAAAAGACTCTGACAGGGACGGGATAGTGTGCAGAATACCCGGGGAGTGCCAGGAATGCTGGCCTGGTATGTAGGCCTGGCGTTGCTTCCCTGCAAGGCCAACAGCTGCGGGAAGTGACCACAGTGGGAATTAAGGAATCTCTGCCATTGTCTTGTGCATATAAAATTGTGGTCGCCCCTTTTCTCTTTCAGCATAAAGCAGGGGGTCACTTCCTGATTTTCAGGTGCTGAGACGGACACGCCATCCTCTCACATGGGATTTTGCAAGAGATGTTTGCTAACCATGAACTCTGAACACACGCAGGGCTTGCTGTGGGCAACACAAGGATGAGTGGGGCTCATCCAAAAAGCAAAAAGCAACTCCTGGTGACTTCCCTGTGATGTTGCTTTTCATGGGGCATTGACAGTCATTGCAACCTAGATGACCAAACGTGCACATTCAGGAGGCGTCTTGGCTGAGACTCACTGCTGCCGACACCGGTCTTGTCACGGCTGTTGTTGAAACACTGTGGCTCTTCTTTCTCCTTCCACATTTCTCATGTGGGCTTTGTCACAGGCACATTAACCAGGCAATAATAATGTAGTTGACAAACTGCCCTGAAATGGGTTTTGGGAGGGGGAGTCAATCCATTGGTCATAGGGGTCTTCAGTGTCTCTCTTTCACTTTGTGCGATTTGCGACTCACTATCAGTAATTTCCATACGCGAGGAAAATATGATGGCATTGTCATCCAGCTTCTGTTACATGCTAGGTGCTGTGCTAAGTACTAGGAGATACAGAAAGCGGGACTGAGTTCCTGTCCCAGGTGTAAGGAGGACTTGCCGTCGAAAGTAAGCAGTCACAGCTTGTGATCACAGTGTAGAAAAAAATAGCTTTTATTGCCCACGATAATCATAACACAGGGCAGCATCTGTTTTTTATTCATCCTTGTCTTCTCAGTACCTGGCCCAGAACAGATGCGCAATAAGTGTTTGTTAAACAAATACCATAGTGGCAATGACTCAAATAAGAAATGACAATTGACTCAGCAAAGCAGAGTAGATATGAAGTCACTTTTGTACCCTGTGTTTAGAAGATTTGTTGTTTTTGCTCATTCAGGGAACTAATGACAATGCAAATTGCAGTGGAGAATTGAGTCAATTTGCCAGGTAAATCAAGCCAGTGCCACATATTTTCAAGCATTATCTAGATAATTCAGGGACAAATACGTTGGGGTTATGTATTATCTGGAAAATGGCCTGACTTTCACATTGTGAAATGTCACATTATAGATTGGCAGATGTTCTGGAGTATTATACACTATCGCCATGAGCTTGATGATAAGCCTGCTCTTACGTGGGGTCTCTGTTTTGCAGAAGGGTCATCAGCACTCCGTGTAAAGGAGAGGGCTTCAGGACATGTGTGTAGGCTTTCTGAAGTCTACAGTGTATGGTATCCCATGCAGGCCATCAGATACGAACTTGCCCATGTCTTCCTGGGGTGTGATCCTGCAGCTGTCGAGCCCCTGCCTGTGAGTTGTTTGGGTGAAATTTTGGGGAGCAGGGCAGCCTGGGTCACCAGGAGCCAGCAGGCTGCTCAGTGACTGGAGGAGCATCAGTTCTAGCTTCCTTAGCCACTTGCTCGTGACTGTCTGCCAAATTCTTTGGGGCTGAAGCCTTTCTTGTCTGGTGCCAGGCCATGTCTGCTCAAAGGTAAGTTTTTCTGAAGCGTTTCTGCCAGAGCTATTAAACCTTTCCTGAGTCAATAAAAAAAGAAATTCTTCATTCAAATTGATTAGCCTCAGTTTTCCAGCAATTAAAACCCAGGGCTGTCACCTAAGATACGTTCTCTCTCACTCTTTCTTTCACACACACACTCACACACATATACCCACACTTGACTACACACATGCACGTACACCACACACCCCATACACACTTGCAGAGCTTATACACATGTACACACTCTGCTCTGACACCTAACACACACACCACATCCTTGCACATACACACCCCAACACACACCCACACACATTCACATTCACACACTCTCATAAGAGGCAGAAGGATGCTTGCTTACACACCACACAGCACACACAGACCCACTCAACACTTGCAGACACACACACACACACACACACACTCACATACAAACGACCTATGCTCTTAGTCCAGCCCACACAAATCCTGAACTGAAGGATCACTTTTTTCCCCTTGGGGGACTGAAGGGTCTCCCGCTTGGCTGCGTGTAACAGGAAGGGGTCTGACCAGCTCTCACAGCTCTTCATCCACATCACTTCCTCCCCAGTCACAGAGGACCTGCATTTTCACATGGGAAGGAGACAGTCCCCTGGAAGCAAGAGGCAGAAGGACGCTGTGGTCAGAGCAACGAGGGGCACCACATTGCCTCAGCGAGGCCCACGGTTTCCTCCACACCTCCCACAGTCTGTTGAAGTGATGCTACTGGCCCGTAGCTCTAGTTGGCACCAATTGTTATCTCCAACTTTCTGGGGAAACAGTGCTGGCCTTGATTAATAAAATGACTTCTGGTCAGTCAGGGCTACAGTCAGATCTGATAACCTTTTCCTTGCCCGGGGAGGGGGAGGCACACCTCATTAACAAGGGTACATGCATAATAAACATTTGTATGCCTAACCCTGAACTGTACCCCACATCTTTAAACTAAAAAATTAAATTAAATTTAAAAACAGCCCTTTATACAAGGGCTCTGAATGATAATTGGACGCTAACATTACATGATTTAGGAAAAACTGCAGACTCTCCTTTTCTGTATTTAAATATTGGATTGCCCTGTATGCTTTTATTTTACAAAAACAAACACAAAGGCAAAAACAAAAAACAGACAAACGACAAGAAAACTAAAGTCACGGGATAGAAAAGGCCAAAGAATTTAGGAAGATGAGTTTAAGAAGAAAATAGCATTTTGAGGTTGGTTTGCAGTGGGAGTTCCTGGCTAGAACAGCAGGGCATCCATTGGGAACTCGGAGGTGGCTCTTGCCTTCCTGGGAGCTGGTGGCTGTCTTGTCCTCTGAGTGGGAACTGAGAGTGTGGAGGAAGACTCAACTCAAAGCTGGCCCAGGGAATGGCGTGTTGGGTGGGTGGAGGGCCCCACTCTGCCTTAAGGAACACAGCCCAGGTTTCCTGCTAGGTCTGTGGCATTGCCTTTGGCCACTGCAGCTGTGAAGACTCTTTTTTGAGAGCTAGCTAGTGAGCATGGGGCTCCGGAAGAGACCCTCCTCCTTTCTAGGGAAGCCTCCCTCTAGGCTGCAGGTGCTTTTAAGTGATGTTTTGTTCTCTGCCAAACCATTCCTTTTAACCTTGTTTCACCTGCACGTGTCAGAATGTGGGGAAGCTGGGGAGATAGTCAACGGGATGATCCTCATACTATCTCCTCCCTGCAGAGTCTGGCAGTCTGGGGACATGGTCTCAACAGATAGCTACATTCTGCAGAATATTCTGTTGTCATGCCAGAAATTCTGGGAGACAGTTTACAAGGATCCTAGAGTTCTCTCCCCATGTTCTAGGCATTAGAAGCAACTTGGCTTTTCTCTCTCATGAAGAGTCTGTGCCTATGGTCTTCTGGCATCTGGGTGGCTCTGGAGGCTGGGGATGGTTTTTTGGACAAGACCCAAGTGGAGCAATGCTTGTCCCCACCCTTACTGAATGACAGTCAATGTTCTCATGCTGCTGATCTTCCCACCGCCACATTTGTGTGCGAATTTTCTGGAAAGGTGATTGTATGAGCTTACCAAGATGGAGAGCACCAGGTGCGCCTGGGAGAAGCTGGGCTACATCTCCACGAGCCACGTGGGAGAGCGTGTGGGATAACTCAGAGGAAACCCTGCTTTTAGTCACTGAAGAAAGGCTTGCTTTTGCTCTGGATTGTTGAGGCAGGTTCCCCTCGTGCACCAAATTCACCAGATAAAATGCTGTTGTGCTATCCTGCACAGAGATGACCAAGGTCATGTAGAACATTGGGAATAAAGGTTTTGACTAGATGACTCAGAGAATAATCTTCAAAAAAAATATTACCAACATTTAAGAAATATATTTTTTTAAAAATTAGAAGACGGTCTTGAGGATGTTCTCTCTTTTTCATTTAAATTAAACACTATTGCTTGCACAAGCAAAACATGAGCACGGTTTACATGGAAAAAAGACATAAAAAGGTAGACCCTCAGAGGTCTTACTCCCATCCAGGCCCAAACCCCACCACCAAATGTAGTATTAGCTTTGTAGGAGGAGGGGCAGGAGCATGTGCATTCATTATGAAAATGTAGTTTTTAAAAATTCTTATTTTTCTTCCTCTCACGGCCATACACACGCCTTGTTGTTCTCACTTGACATTGCATCCTGTTGCTCTCTCCTTGGCACGTAGGGAGCTTCTCTCCTAGAGCTGCCTGGCACTCTGTGGGGAGGGTATGCCAAGGCTGACTTAACCAGGCCCCCATGGGTGGATCCTGGTGTTGAAACCAGCCTTTTAATGAACAATGATCCAATGCATACCTTGCACATATGTCATTATATATGTATGCAGGAGCATCCAGAGGGTGTACTCCCAAAAGTTAGATTTTTCAGGTCAAAGGGCAAGCACATTTACAATTTTGATAGACATGAAATTCCTCTGTGTCGGTGGTTTGCTTCTTCACCCTCCTACCTGCCATGTCTGCAGCTGCCCACCTCCTAACAGCCTTGTCAACCTGATATGTTGACTGACTTTTGGATTTTTGCCAATCTGATAAGTGATAAATATTATCTTGGTGTTGTTTAATTTGAATTTCTTTGGAATGGAATTGCATATTTTTCACATATTCATATTTCTTTTTCTGTGAGCTATTTTTTCTTTGCCCACTTATCTTTTTCCTTCCTTCCTTCCTTCCTTCCTTCCCTCCCTCCCTCCCTCCCTCCCTCCCTCCCTCCCTCCCTCCCTCCCTCCCTCCCTCCTTCCTTCCTTCCTTCCTTCCTTCCTTCCTTCCTTCCTTCCTTCCTTCCTTCCTTCCTTCCTTCCTTTGTCATGTTCTCACTCTTGGGCTCAAGCAATCCTTCCACCTCAGCCTCCTAAGAAACTACAGGTGCATGCCACCACACCTGGCTAATTTTTTAATTTTTGTAGAGATGAGGTCTTGCTTTGTTGTCCAGGTTGGTTTCAGACTCTTGGGCTCAAGCAGTCCTCCTGCTTCAGCCTCCCATAGTTCTGGGATTCAGGTATGAGTTACTATGCCCGGCCTCCTATGCCCATTCTTCTACTGGTTTATCTGTTGTTTTTTTATTAGTTTTAGAAGTTCTTTATGTATTAGGAAGATTAACCCTTGTCTGTGATACGAGTGACAAATATTTTTCCCATTTGTCATTTATCTTTGTTGATGGTGTATTTTTTTCAACTTTCTAGTATGAAGAAAAAAATTCTTGAAAGAAGAATGCAATGATCAGTTGTTTACCCATCCCCTAAATCCAACAATTTGAACTGATAGCAGTTACCACATCTGCCTCATCTCTGGGTAGCAGTGTGTGTACAAGTGTGTACATGTAGGCACTGAGGACTTCAGAATGCACTTCCTAAAATAAGGACTTTTAAAAAAAAACATAATCATCATTCCATTATTACACCCAAGAAAACTCACAATAATTCCCTAACATCATCTAATATCCATACTATTGTTTTTTTCATATAGAAGTTTTTGAGTTTTATGTGTTCAGATTAACTGATCTCAATTTTTTTAATGGTGAGTTTTTGAATTTTAGTTAAAATGATCTTAGTATTCAAGGTTATAAGATATCTCTGCCCTTGAAATTTTCTAGTTATTTATCTAGTTATTTATTTTTGAGTCAGGGTCTCACTCTGTTGCCCAGGCTGGAGTACAGTGGCAAAATCACAGCTCACTGCTGCTTCCAACTCCTAGGCTCAAGCGATCCTTCCACCTCAGCCTTCTGAGTAGCTAGGACTACAGGCGCATGCCACCACGTGCTGCTAATTTTTTTACTCTTGTACAGACAAGGTCTTGCTCTGTTGTCTAGAGTAGTCTCGAACTGCTGGGCTCAAGCAATCTTCCCTCCAAAGTACTGGGATTACAGGTGTGAGCCACCATGCCCTGCCTTTAGTACTTTTTATGCTATCATTTTCTTACACGTAAACCCATGATGCACTTGGAGTTTAGTCTGTGCACATTCTGTGAGAGTCTATCCACTTCACCGTTTTTCAGTGGCTGTCTGGTGATACCAGTCTCCTTTATTTAAATGTCTATTTCTATTTTACAGATTTACAGTGTAGCCTTGATCATATGCTTATTTTATATAGTCATTGACTCTATTTATGGACATTCTACTCTTTTCCATGGGTCTGCCTTTCAGTTTTAATTATTATACCTTTACAGTATGTTTTAATACCTCTTAGGGCTCATCTTTATTCATTTTTCTTTCTTTTCAGAATTTTTTTTTTTTGAGTTGGAGTCTCACTCTGTCACCTAGACTGGAGTGCAGTGGCTGTTCCCGGCCACGGCAGCCTCGACCCACTGGACTCCGGCGATCCTTCCACCTCAGCCTTCTGAGTAGCCGGAATTACAGGCACACACTACCATGCCCGGTTGATTTTTTGGTTTATTGTAGAGATGAGGTCTCACCAAGTTGCCCAGGCGGGTCTCAAACCCGTGGGCTCAGGCAATTCACTCACCTCAGCCTCCCAAAGTGTGGGATTATAGGCTGAGTCACCGAGCCTGGCTTCTTTTCAGAACTTTTATGCTCCTTCCTTTTTTCATATAAAATTTAGAATTGCCTAATTTTAGAAAAATCCCTCTTTATAAATTGAGATCATATTCATGTTTAATTAAATGAAGAGAGCCTTGACCTCTTTTGGTATTGAGTCTTCCTAGCTAGGAAGGTAGGCTAGGAGGGTATATCCTTTTATGAAGTTCTACCTTTGCATTCTTCAGGAGCATTCTGAAGTTTTGTTCTAAAGGTGTATACATTTCTTGCGATGTTTTTCCAAGGTGATTTATCTTTTTAATTTGCTCTTGCAAATGGCGTTGCCTTTCTCATGATCATTTACAGGCTCTTTTAAAGGAGTGTTGTTTCTATGTACGAAGCTGTCAATTCCTATATGTTGGTTTTCTGTCTCACTGCTGGGACCCTACATCTTGTACCTGCATCTCTGTGCAGACCATCTGGCTGTGGGATTTGGGGCTGGAACTCGGCCTGCCCGTTTCTATTTGTGCCCATGGGCTGTGGCTGCCACGGAGGGTGCTTTTTAAACATCTGTCCAGTAGGACACTGCACACGGGTAGTTTAGTGAAACCATTTCTGATTGGGAAAAGGGACACTGCAAAGGGCCCAGAACCTCACTCCAGCCCAGGCAGGGGTGCCATGGGCCATTCCCAATCATACCTCTATCCCCCTTCTTGGGAGATTCTTGCTTTGCCACTAGATGTAACCCCTAAACAGTAGAGGGTGGTGTTGTGTGTGTATGTCTGTCTTTGAATTTTGCATAAATGAATCATGTTGCCTGGGATCGCGCTTCTCTTCTTCAACATGATGCTTGTGAGACCAACCCTTAGCTTGTGTGGCTGTAGCTGACTATCTTCATTGCTTATAATACTCCTCTGCACTCATGTCTCTTCCTTTTTATCATGGCTAGGTGTTTGGATTGTTTCCAGTTCAAGGACATTCTGGAGAGTCTTCTACGAAGTCCCACGTGTGGATCTTGTTGCACATGCGTGCATGTTTCTGCTGGGTGTGTCCCCAGGTGTGGAACCGTGATCACAGGTGTGCACATCATCATGAATGTTCCTGTGGTTTCCACTCTGAAGATCCATGCAGTCAACCTCCTGGTGGTCCCCATCTCCTAAGGGGTTCTACACAGTCGGGCTTCCTTTCTCACATACCCCAACCCAAAGTGTGTCCCAGCTCTAGTTTCCCAGGCCCGTTTCGCCTCTCTGGGCCCTCCTGCCTGTGGTGCAAGGTGCCCCCATGTTCTCTCTATCAGCCTTGAAACTACGTGGTCAGGGAGACGACCTTGACTTTGACTTGAGCCATCGCCCAAGGTATGCAGTCACACTTGCAGCTTCAATGGGATGGGAAAAGGCAGAGGGGCAGGGTGGTGCAGAGGCTGTGAGCGGCTTGGAGAAGAGCTGGAAGCCTCTTGAGTTGGGCTTTGCTGCAGTCAATGCACACAGGCCCTCGCTGTGCTGCCCCCAAACCCCCAGCCTGGTGGCTGCTACATGGGGCAAACCAGCCCCAACACAGGGGTGGCTGGGGGCTTTCTGCCCACAGTCTCCTGCCGGGGACTTTTGGATTCAGCCTTCGTGAACTAGCCAAGCCTGCATACCTCTAGGCAGACAGCGTCCTCTCGAGGCCCTGGGGTCTTTCTCCTGCACTCCTGGTCTTGGGACAGCGGTCCTCACCTGCCCATACCTACATCTCACCCTCAGCCTCTGACCTTATCTGCCCAGTGCTCCTTTAATACAAGGGTGCATAGAAGGCCCTGTTGTCGATGCACTCCCAACAAAGGCTCAGGTGGGAGAAGGAAGACCAGGCTCCAGGGACTGCGAAAGAAGAGAGACAGCTGGGAACATGACCGAGACACATGCGCACGCCCAACAATATGCTGAACTCAACACGACATGGCTGGCTCCTCTCTTCAGCCCAATTCATGCCTCAGGGTCAGCTGATGTCCTGTCCTCTGTCTTGCCATCATGATAACCACTGCAGGATGGACCTGCAGTCCTGGCCAAATCTAAGTTTCAGGACAGTTCTTGTGTTTGTGAGGCTGTCTTCCTGAGGCAGAAAAGCAGACACAAGTTCAGGAGAGTCTGATCCCAGAGTCCTGACATCCCAGGCATGAGGCTCCTTGTGTGGGTCCCAGTGTCACCAATGAAGTGTGGGAGCTTCTGGCCACCCTCGAGCTGGGCTCCTCAGCCAGCCATCCGCCGAGTCACCACACGCTTGTTCCCCTGCTGTCCTGGGAATGGGGCTTTCCCTATATTCATTTTTTTATCACTTAATGTACAATCAGAGCTTGTTTTCAGTCAAGGCAGTATTATTTTTTTTTTAACAGTAGGCTCAAGAGAGCATTCCCAGCTGATGCTTGCCTCATCTGTCTCTATGCTGCTCAAAGTCATGACCGTGTGAGTGTCCTGAAAAGCTGTTTTTCCCCAGGCCACTGATTTCAAAGCTAGAACATGGCACAGATCACTCTCCCATAGCTTTTTGCATTAAAAAAAAAAAGCTTGAGAAAAGGTAGTTATGTGTTTCTGGGAGGATAGGCTGGGCTGGCTGAGACAGCGTGTTCCAGAGGGTGTGGGCCCTAACTTCTACCCCTCCACTGTGAAAGGAGGATGGTGCCCAGAAGGCCAGCAATGACCTCCATGACAGTGTCACAGCTGCAGACCCGTGGCCCTCACCTCCAGGGGTGCAGCCATCTGGGGGAAGCTGCGGAGCCTCCCCTATCTGGGAGCCTGTTCCACATCTACTTGTCTTCCAGACTGGAGCACCGATAGGACAGAAGGGTGATTGCCACTGGGGGGGGCAAGACTGAGGTGTGGGGGGAGGGGCTCGGAGAGAGGAGCATACCAGACACATACCAGTGCTCATCCCATCCCCTCACCCCCCTTTCTGGAAGCTGTTTCTCTGTGTGAGCTCCTCACCCTCCTTGGTGGTTGACTTTGCTGATTCCAGCACAGGCAGGCAGGCACTGGGCTCTAGAAGCTGCAGGTTATAAATATAACAGTGGCACTCTGGCTGAGATTCTGGGTGTGGTCTGCAGCTGCCCAGGTCCCAGTCCCGGAGAATGGAAACCTTCATGGGGAGGCCGAGGGACTATTTTCAGGCTGCTCTTGCCCTGGTTGACTTACAGCTGCTGCACTTACTCAGTGCTCAGTGCTGTTGACCTTCTCCATTGCTCGAGCCTCGCAGCCTGTAACTCAACTTTGCGGCTGCCTTCTGGAAAGCTTCCAATGTCTCGATGTTCCTCTGGACTTGGGGTGCTCCAAACTGTCTGCAGTCTTCTTAGGGGCTGAATGAAGTTTGGGGTCTGCAGAATAAAGACAGCCTTGTTACCTCTCCGGCCCAAAGTGTTTTGCCTCTTTTTGTGCACCCCGTGTAGCTTACGTTTTTAAAATCCTTTTTGTGACTGCTTTGCTTCAAGTATTTATAAGGGCTTTGCTCTTCCCTGGTGCACTAGGCCCTCCCTGGAAACTTGGTTTCTCCTATCATCTTCCCACTGTTTCTCCATATCTACTGCAAGAGCAGAATTTAATGAATAATAACAGGACTTTGGTGTGGTAAGTTCTTTCCAAGCAAAGACGAATCCCACATGGGGTCTCTTTTCAGCCTAGGGGATGATGCGTCTCAGACCAAGATCTCGTTGTCTATCAGAGATGCTGAACTTAGGATGCAGAAAGTCCCTAGAAATCAGAAAGGCTGATTTCAGAATTCAGAGGGACCCCTGCCCTCCTGTTCTGGGAGATAGGACTGTCTGCTAGTCCCATCACAAATTTCTCTTGAGTCTTTTCTGCTCATTTCTTCCAATATATTATCTGACTTTTTTGCCTAACTCTAGCAAGTTATAGGAAATCATGGAATCTCAGAGTCAGAAGCCTAATTAGGAACTCATTTTAGGGACATGGTATCTGAGTGCCAGAGCTGTGACTGGATCTCAGTCATGAGTTAGTGCTGGTGCCCCAGACGAGAAACTCACAGAGGATGAGTTTTACAGGCCCTTTGTCCAAACAGCTAATAAATGATCAATGAATCTACATGTAAGCAGGAGCTCACTGGGCGTCTCCCTGAAATGTCTCATCCTCAATTTATGAGGAGAGAATTTGTATGACTTTTTTTCCTGCGCATGGCCACTAGGCTTAAATTCATCATACCTAGCCTAGCCTTTGTGGAAAGGACTGTGGTCAAAATCTGACTAATTCATCAATGGATTTATGGCCTGTTCAAAGCCCGTGTAAGAAATGGAAAGAACCATGGCCAGTCTGTGACAACAGCAGGATTTATTTGGTATGAGATGGTTACCATAGAGGGACTCTGTATAACTTGTTGGACACAAGCTTCTTGCAACCATGGAATTTTGGACATGGGGCATTATTGTTTTTGGAGAGATGGTGGAATCGCCCACTCAATTATCAGTTGTGCTCAGATGAATAATACATTCCAGCAAAGAAATGTAGAAAACAGAATGGTAGGTTTTCTTCTTGAACACACTGGGTGCTGCGCTCAGTCTCTCACACTTCTCCCAAGTCCCACTGGTCTTTCCTTGTGGTTCTTTTTTTGAGTTGCTCAAAAGCAAGATTTTCTACATAAAATAATAAATCATAAATGTAATTATAAATTCCACGATGGTGTTTGAAGTCGGGCTGCTCTGTACCCAAGTGCCAGCTTCATTCCAAAATGTGGACATTATGGTTGAGTGCTGGGCACCTGAACTCTTCTGGGCTGACAGTCTCTTAGTTTATTCGTGCCTTTGACCTCAGGACTCCCTGTTCCTTCTTTCTAGGGACATTCTGACAGAATGGTGTCCGAATGGTATCCAAGGTTCTCTTTGTCCCTCCTAGTACAGTCGTTTCTTCTTTTTTTTTTTTGAGTTGGAGTCTCACTCTGTTGCCCAGACTGGAGTGCAGTGGCCGCTCCTGGCCACCGCAGCCTCGACCTGCTGGGCTCCGGCGATCCTTCCGCCTCAGCCTTCCAAGTAGCCGGAATTACAGGCATGCGCTACCACGCCCGGCTGATTTTTTGATTTATTGTAGAGATAAGGTCTCGCCTGCCCCGGCAGGTCTCAAACCCGCGGGCTCAGGCAATCCACTCACCTCAGCCTCCCAAAGGCGCGGGATTACAGGCTGAGCCACCGAGCCCGGCTCAGTTGTTTCTTTTGCTTTAAAGACGACAATGTTAAAAAAAAAATGATATTGGGCTTTGAGGCTGTTGTTAATGTTCCCAAATGCTTTGACAAATAAATGCAATGTTATAACCATGTATTCCTCTCCCCTTGGTGCTGTTTTCCAGCTGTTCATCCCTATTTGGGACTGTGACCGATCTCTGGATGCTTTCTATCACCAGGGCTGGTTGGGAGGTCATGACGTGATGTGGGAGAAGGGGCACGCAGACTCGGATTGCTGTCCTTGGTTGCAGCAGCCCCTACTGGATAGCAAACAGCCAGCCAGGGGCCCAGCTTTGTTCTCATGCCACAGATCTTTCCCCAGGTTGGCTTGTAGTATGCAGGGGCTCTTGCAGCCTGGAGCAGACTGGGGAACACCGATACCTCATGTCTCCCAATTTGGGGCCCTGGTTGCAGCCTGGCAGGTCTGGATAGTGCATGTCCTCGGAGAAGAATGAGTGCCTTTTGTGCCCTGGGCGGTGTCTTCTGGCAGGAACTGGAAGGGCTGCCAACCAGGAGGAGCATCAGAGTAGAGGGATTTGGGCTGCAGACGTGATGCAGGATGGCACCACTGAGAGAAGGCCTGGGTGCTGTGGGGGAGCCCTCTGACCAGGTCCTGTGCCCTTTCTGTTGGCTCTTTGTTTCTTTGTTAAGCGTGGCTAAGAATGCATTTTAAAGAGTGTTCTCATAGGTCTCAGAAATATATAAAATATTTGCATCTTAATTGCTCTGGACCTAGTGTATAGAGTATGTTCTGCGTGCTCCAGAACAAGGTTCAACCCAGAAGCTTCTGGAAACCTAGCATGGTATCTGTGATGGATGGGAGTGGGACAACTTATCTAGGGGGCAGGTGTTCTCAGCTCCAGCAGGTTGTTGCCCTGCTGGATGGTGAGTCCAGGGAAGCCTCATCTGCCCATTAACAGAGAGGAGCAGGAAACCTAGACTTGTCCATGCACTATCTTTGGAATGGTGGCAACTCATTCACCTCCCTCCACCAAAAAAACTACAAAACCCTGAGAATCAAACAAGATCATCTGGGGTATGTTTGCTTCTCTGTGGTCACTAGTTTTCTCTAGAATTTCTCCGTGATGCCAAACAGAGACACTAGCTGGTCATTCTCAAAGGGCTTTGTCTCATAAGTTACTGGAAGTTGCTACCTTTTAGTTAAGTTGTCCATTAGGCAGTGATTAAATCTGTACCTAGCTCTCTTTCTGCAACTTTTCTCTTTCATTTATTGCCAGAACTGGTTGTTCTGCATGGCACTTTGTGAACTGACCTCTAAGAAATACACAGTAAAAGCCCCACGCTTGCTCCCAAAACGATCGTGTGGTAGAATTTGAGAGCTGTGTCCATCAAGTCGGGATGAGTCCAGGTGAAACAGTACTGGAGACATTGTTAGGTCAACTGCAAATGCAAATATTGATGGTCATTCAGGGATGTTTCCCAGATCTTCCTACCTATAGGAGGTATCTGTTCTGTGCAATAATTTTGCCCCTGGGTTATGCCTTGGGTACTTCTGTGGCAGAAAGGGACCCCGGGCACCAGAACTGACCTCAGATAGAGCCCTTCAGACCTTTTACACAGCTAGACTTTCTAAACCCCAGGCCATGACCCTTGGGCAAGGTGGGTCATAACTAAAACTTAAAAATGAAGTTTTAATTTCCTTTCCCACTGGGGCCAGGAGTTCATAGAAAACAAGGCTGGCAGGCGGTTTACTGGCAGCCTCGTCTTCCCAGACCTTGCTGCCAGGAGCGTCTCTCACAAAGCCTGCTGAAATGTGCACTTTAATCATCAAAACGGCATTTTTGGATTGTGGGGAGCCGCAGCCCTGCTTTCCCATCAGAACAAGGCCAGCCTTTCATTCCCAACTGAGCCCGAACAGGGCCAGTGCCATCTTTCCTGCACCAGCTGAGGTCTGGGTGTGAAGAAATGTTTCAAAATTGGGCATCTATCTGTCAGTTTTGGAGACAGGCCTTTGAGTGTTACTGGAATCCCGTTCTTTGTGAAAGGAGCCAATGGAGATCGAAGCCCTGCGCCCGGGTCCTGCATGACCCGTGGGGGTCTGTGTTATGACCGGGCTGGGGCTGGAGGGGGACTGACCCAGACACGGGGTTCTGGGGGACTTTGGCTCTCTTCCTGACAGAGCAGGAAGACTGCCTGAATATTCTGGTTTCCCAGGTAGAAATGATACCTCCTGTGAGAACCCACTCCAGAGGTTCTTTTCCCTCTCACTCTGCTGCTCACAGTCTGAGACTGCTGGGGAACTGTCAGCCGCTCATGTGTTCTAAAAACCAGACTTGTGCTTTTAAACCTTGCCCAGGGGATCACTGGCCATGTCTGCATGAGCTGTGAGGTGACAAGGCTCAGTGGGCTGACAAAGAGCCTGGGAACTGGGAGGCTGTGAGTTTTATAGTCCCTGCTCACTGCAGCCCTGCAGCCCTGGGGCTGTTCAGGGCCGGGGTTCCCAGGACTACCCACACCTACCAAGGGGGCGGGGCAGGGCAGGGGCGGGGAGGGCTCCAGGCTCTGGTGTTGGTGGGTGGCCCAGGCCGGGGACACAGGGAAGGCCTGAGCCTTAGCACAGCTTTGCCCCGAGAAACTGGCCAGGGTTCACATAGAGATAAAATCTGTGCAGGGTTTTAGGGGGAAGCTGGGTTTATTGAGTTGCTAGCGGGGACTGTAATTAACACTTGGAGTTGCGGGAAGGAGAGACCTGTGAGCACAGATGCCATCACTCCACCCTGGGTTTTCCAGATACTTAGGAGACTCTGTGGGAAGCTTCTGCGGTCTTTCCTAGATGAGAAAGCTGAGACGCCATGAGGGTTTGTGGGGCAGAACTTAGGGACATAGGGCAGGTGAAGTCTGGGACAAGGTCCCTGACTTTTCCCCTGTGCAAATTGCCTTTCCAACACTGTCAAATACATCTTCTGAGCCAATAAATCCAATCATGATCTGAAGAAGGAACCCATCATTCATTACTGGAACGTCCCAGAGAATCGAGGCTGGAGCCAGCAGATCATTATGGGAAAAGGATAGGGTCGGGGTCATTTGCCAAGGCTGCTGGTCTGGAAGTGGGCTTGTTGCAGGTCCGTTTGTGAGTGGGGACACAGCCTTGGGGACGGCTGTGAGGGCTGACAAATTTGGGGTGGAAGAGAAATATCCGAGTGAGGATTATTCAAAATTGCCTCTTATTGTTCCAGGCGGTGGAGTCCGTCCCAGGATTGCAGATGGGCTAGAACCAGGCCTAGTTGTGGCAGCATTGCTTTGCTTTGGGTTGCTCTTGAAATAGGAAACGTTGGTGAAAGGGACCTAAACGAGATGGGTGCAGGTGGTGCTTGTCTCTCCCTTGCTTCTCAAGTCCCTCAGTGTCATGGGAGTTCCCCCGTGTTGGCAGGCTGTTCTATGTGGGGTTTCTACCAGTTTGGAGGAATGCTGAACTCTCTGCCTATTATATTTCCAGCAGCATCAGCAGCAGAAACAGTAGAGACAGCTGTATATGGCATCACTCTTCCTCAGTGAGTTGTGTCCCCGAAGCCTGCTATGAGGAACCCTGGAGTTTCTGCAGAGCAAGTGCCGGGCTGCTTCCTTTTCCCTGGGCTCAAAAGTTCCTGCCTGACATCAGCTAGGGGCTTTCCACAAGCAGGCCTGGCCTTGCCCATATGCCATCAGGGGACAGACTTTTCACCCAGAGGTTGCAGCTCCACAGTGCGCAGGTCGATTTCATTCTGCAGGTGTGTTTTATTGGATCCACATAGTGTTTCCAAACATTCTGAGTCATCATTTTAAAAAATCAGGAACTTAAAATTAAAGCCTGGATTTTTAGCTTCTGTTCCAAAAGTCAGGAGACCTGGCAAGCCTGCACCTGCATTCCACATGGTAGTGGGTGCTGGGAAGCCCCTGTGAGCCTGAGGAAGGATATGAGCATATCTACAGGTGAGGTTCCATTGGGGAGGGCAAGAGGACTCACAGCACGCAGTGCCGTGCCTGCTCTCCTGCCTGCACCTCTGTGTGCGGCGGGATCTGCCGGCCTATTTGAATCTAATTCCCATTAAATATTTACATTTGTATAATGCCTTTTGCTTACCAAACAATCTCTCAGTTATAATTTGTCTTTAACACTGAGCCATCTTGAATAAGAGAAGGCACCAGATCTCTGGACTATGGTGAATGCAACCAGGTAGATGCTGCCTCATGAATCTCTTCAGCCCCCCCATCATGGTAGCCCTTCCTGTGAGCATCAGCAGCTGTAGGAACTGGCATCTGTTTGGGAGCCAAGGTGCCTGGCCCAAAGCAACTCGAAAAAGCTGCTCTAACTCGTGCAAGCTTCCTGGGTCAGGAGGCATCCCCAGCACGAAGGCAGGTGGTCCTGGGCCTTTCCTGCATCTTGCAATGCTCTTTTAATCTCCACCTGCTGATCAGGTGTGAGAGAAGGAAACACATCTGAGGATGCACCTATTTTTGGACCATATCCTGAATGCTTCCCCTCTTTCCAGTTATCTGTTGCTGTGTAATGAACCACCTCAAACCTCATGGCATTTAAATAGCCATTTTCTTTTTCTGACAAGATTTGCCAGTCAGCTTGTGGCATAATATCTGGTACCTTAGCAGAACAGCTGGCACTGGGCATGACTCCATGGGTCTCTCCAGGTGGCTTGAGCTTCCTCACAACAAGGCAGCCTTAAGATAGTCAAACTTCTTACAAGGTGGCCGAGGGGTCCTACAGCAAGTCTTTATCCAGCAAGACAGAATATGCATAGTATTTTGTGATCTGGCTTTGAAATTGCTGGTTTTTGTTATTTATTCTTAGAAGAAAAGGCATATTTCAATATAGGTTGGTATTCAATGAAAGTCATTTTATCTCCCTCTCTCTTCATCCTTTTGTATACATTTTCTCAAATAGTCTTTAAGCGTCATTATGCTTAAATGAGCACATATAATTGATTCACTTCCTGAATGGTGGTGTGAGAAAATCCATGGACCTGTTCCCTAGCAAAACAACCGTAACTGATGAGAATCAGCTTTAAGAAGCCCAACCTTTTTAAAATTTCTGGACACCGTCTTAAGAGCAGAGAGTAAATTCACAAATATGTATTCAAGAAGCTCTACTGAATCTCTGTGAGAAGAGCAAGAGTCTGTGGAACTTAAGCCACAACTGGCTACCATGTCTCAGCTCAGCATAACAGCAGCTTCGCTTAAGGTTGGTGTACCCAAGAATACTGGGCTTTCTCTGCCACTAGTTCTCAGTCAAGGGACACATCTCTCTAGGAGGGGCAGACTGCTAGCATTTCTCATCTACTCAAGTTCTATACTGAAGAGGTCAGAAGCTGCTCAGCTCTTTTTTGTAGAGTGGAAGCTCTACTCCAGGTGTGGTAGCTCTGCCCTAGGTGTGGAAGGTGAAGATTACTGGGGCGCCAATTGCCCTTCTCCCAACTCACTCGTAGAGCAGAAGTTCTACTTTGGGAGAGACAATGTGAAGAAACCAGAGTCCAGTGCTCCTGCCAGGCATGCTCATGAAGATGAGGAGTTGCTCAGAGAGAAACAGGTACTGTTCTTGTCCCCAGCTCTGAAGCAGTAGGCAGGAATTTTACCTAGCAGGAGAAGTGGGCCTCAAGATCAGGGAGCTCTGAAGCTCTCCCTAAATGAACTCACTTTATTTAGAACAAAGTGTGGGGATTTCAAACCTAAGGGAACTTTCAAAAACAATGGAGATTCTGGTGGTAAACTGTGAAGAGGAGACTGGTAGCTCCATAAGAGCAGCAAGTTAACTTGTAAGCCAGATTATCAGAAAGAGCAAAGGAAAGAAACAACTAACAATGGCTTTCTTGGAGAAAAAACCCTCAAAGACTAGCCTCAAAAACTATCCATGTAAAGAAGCTCAAACTTGGTTGACTGAGATTGTGGAGCAATTCATATAACAAAGCATTATCAAAAACAACAGATAAGTCAGCAGGTAGTTAGTTGTCTAATAGCTGGTATAATATCAACGGAGGCAGTCAACTTATAGACATATCAGGTAAAGAAACAGTGAAAGAAAGCCCAGTGTCATCTTCAAGGCTCTGCTTTTTGAAGAATAACTTCAGAGGCTTTACGCTGCCGAGGAAGTTGATTTTATTCAAATGGGCCAGACAAATAAGCAAACTAAACAGACAAATAGGCAAACGACAACAACAATGATTCTCAGAGGAAGGAGTATATTAGTAACCTGGGTTGCTATGAGGGGGACAAAACAAAAACAAAAACAAAAACACCCTGGGATTTATTTATAAAAAAACTTGTGTTTTTATTTTTACATGTTTAAGCTTCAGTCACCTTCAAAGTACTCTTTGTTGATGCAAAACATCTACTGAGATGCTTTTTCCACTGCTCAAAACAGTTTTTGAACTTGTCAGTTTTGATGCCTTTTAGTGCTTCTGCTGTTTTTTGTTTCACTTCTTCCGCACTGGCAAAACATTTCTCTCTGAGGACTTTAGTCATTAAGGGAAACAACAAAAAAGTTGCTCAGGGCTATGTCTGGTGAACAGGGAGAATAGGGTGTTATAGCCATGCCATTTTTGGTCAAAAAACTGCTGAACACTCAGTGCGGTGTGGGCAGGTGCTCTTATAAATCAACCATCATGAAATCGATAAATGAGTTGAAAGAATCTAAAAAAAAAATTTACTGAAGCTGAATGCAGCCTCTTGCAACAATGCTAGCTGGTACACTGATGACAACGGGTTCCTAGAACACTTGCCTAACAAGGGAAGCCTGTACTACAAGAGGCCCACCCTAAAAAAAATAATTCTGATTTTCTTGGGGTCCCCATGTATATTATCAAAAATACCTAGTTTTCAACAACAAATTATGAGATATAAAAATAAACATGACAGTGTGACCCAAACACAAAGAAAAAAAGCAGGTAAAACAAACTGTTAGTTAGAGGACCTAGACATCCGCTTTAACAGACAAAGACAACCATTGCAAATATATTTTAAAAACAAAAGGAAGCCATGAGAAAGTAAAAGAAGGTATGTTAGGTCTGGATGAATTGTTAGGTCTGTGGGCTGGTATGCTGAGCCGGTAGTGCAGGTTACACACATACAGAAGTTAGATTGAAAAATATAGTTTATTTATAAAGTAAATGTGAGAGAGAGAGAAGATTCACTTCTCCAAGGTAAGAGAGGGGGCCAAAGCTTAGGAAACATGCTGGTGACCATAGCACGTGGCCACACCAGAGTCTAGTAAAGCAATGGTAGCTGGCTGCTTGAGGTTGAATGCTTTCAAACATTCCCATAGATGGAGGAAGGTCATTAAGGTGACTGGGTGGTGGTCTGCTCCATGTTATCACAGAGGGCAGGTACGCATAGGTACTGACACCAGGTGAAGGACAGCTGGCAGATGAGTGGGTTAGTTACATGACAGTTGCCATGTTGTTGGAGTTTGTGTCATGAAGAGCTGATTAGGTTAACCTGTTTATGAAACAAGCTGGAGAAGGGGTTGTAAAGCAATAATCAATAGATAACTGAGAAACCAGTTCTGTCCTTGGCTATTGATTAGAGGGTAAAGTGAACTGCTGGAGAAACATGACCAATCTAGGCAATGTTAAGATGGTTGCTTATTGGGTATATTGACTCCATATCCTATTAAGAGCAATGAGACTGTTTCATCAAAGAGAGAATATCAATAAGGAGATAAAAATGTTAAAAATTCAGATGGAAATTCTGAAGTTGAAAGCATAATAACTAAAATAGAAAATCTACTAGAGGAGTTCAACAGTAGATTTGAACAGCCAGAAAAAAAAAATCAGTAAGCTTGAAGGGAGATTAATACAGATTATGCAACCTAAAAAAACAGAGAGACATAAAATGAGGAAAAACTAACACAGCCTCAGAGAAATGTGGGACATAATAAAGTGTACCAATATGCTTGGTGATTGTATAAGAATATGGAAAGAAAGGAGGAGGAGAAAATACCTGAAGAAATAATGGCTGAAATTTACCAGATTTGATATAGAACATTAACAAACACATCCAAGAACCCCAACAAGCCGGGCTCAGTGGCTCAGCCTGTAATCCTACGCCTTGGGAGGCTGAGGTGAGTGGATTACCTGAGCCCACGGGTTCAAGACCCACCTGGGCAACTTGGTGAGACCCCATCTCTACAATAAATCAAAAAAATTAGCTGGGTGTGGTAGCACACGCCTGTAGTTCCAGCTACTTGGAAGGCTGAGGCGAAAGGATCGCCGGAGCCCCAGCAGGTTGAGGCTGTGGTGGCCAGTAGTGGCCACTGCACTACAGTCTGGGCGACCGAGTGGGACTCCAACTCAAAATAAATAAATAAATAAATAAAAAGCAATGGTATAAAACAATATGTATATAATTATATTGCTGAAATAATATACTAAAATGTCAAATATTTGAGAAGTACTAAAGAAGTGATTGTGATCAAAACTGTATTAGTGTAAGAAAATAACACTAGATGGAATTTGCAAAAATAAATGAAGAGAGCCATAATGGTAAATAAGAAGGTTAATATAACAAACTCTACAACTATAAAGCTATTCTCCTTTCTTCTCTTAACTTCCTTAAAATACACAAAACTATTTAAGGTAATAACTATAACGTACTGTTTGGTTTGTAATATATTTAGATACTACATCTGTCTGTCTATCTATCTACCAATCATCTATCATCATTATCAGTCTATAATAGTCCCTAAAAGGAGAGAAAAGTATATATGTAGAAGTATCACTTCTATATCTCACTGAAATTAAGTTAATACAAATCTTAAGTAGATACTGATAAGTTAGGGTGTATATAATAATCCATAGAAAAATCACTAAGAAAATAACTAGGCCAGGCGCAGTGGCTCAAGCCTGTAATCCCAGCACTTTGGGAGGCCGAGGTGAGAGGACTGCCTGAGCCCATGGATTTGAGACTAGCCTGGGCAACTTCACGAGACCTCATCTCTACAATAAATAAAAAATATTAGCTGGGCATGGTAGTGTGTGCCTATAGTTCTGGCTACTTGGAAGGCTGAGGTGGAAAGATGGCTTGAGCCCTGCACGTCAACACTGGGGAGGCCGTGAGCATGCCACTGCAGTTTAGCCTGGGTGATGGAGTGAAACTCCAATTCAAAAAAAAAAAAAAAGAAAAGAAAATAACTACAAAATACAGAACTAACTAAAAAAAGAATTAAAATGTTACACAAGAAAATAGTCACTAAATGCAAAAGAAAGCAGTGAAGTAGAAATAGAGGAACAAAAAAATACATAAGATATATTGAAAACAGAAAACAAAATGGCAGACAAGAATCCAAATATGTTAAACTAACATCAAGTGTAAATGAATACTGTCAGACTGGATTAAAAAACAAAATTTACTATATGTTGTCTTTAGGAGACACACTATAGAATCAAAGACACTGATAGGTTAAAAAAAATGGAAAAATATATGTCATAAAACAGTAATAATAAGAAAGCAACAGTGGCTATACTAATATCATACAAAATAGACTTTAAAACAAAAAAAGTTACTAAAGATAAAAGACATATTGATAAAAATATATCAGAAAGATATCATAATTATAAACACATATGTACCTAACAATAAAGCCTCCCAAATACATGAAGAAAAAACTGAGAACTGAAAAGAAACTTAGACAATTCAACAATAATGGTTAGAGCCTTCAACATCCTACTTTCAATAATTCATGGAACAACAAGACAGAGCAACAATAAAATAGAAAACTTGAGAAACACTGTAAGCCAACTAGATCTAACAGATATCTTACTTCAACCAACAGCAGAATGCACATTCTTTTCAAATCTACATGGAATATTCTCCATAATAGACCATTTGCTAGGCATTAAAACACACCTCAATACACGTAAAAGGATGAAAATCATACAGAATATGTCCTCTGACTACAATGGAATGAAACTAGGAATCAATAAAAGAAAATTTGGAAAATTTACAAATATGTGGGCATTAAACACACCCTAAATAACCAATAGGTCAACAACAAAATCACAAAGGAAATTACAAAATACTCAAAGGTGAGTCAAAACAAAGATACAACATAGAAAAACTGATGGGATGCAGCTAAAGCAGTGTTTAGAGGGCATTCAGTAGTCATTTGTACCTTTGCTAAAAAAGTGGAATGATCTCAAATCAGTAGCCTAATCCTCTACCTTAAGATGCTGAGAAAAATGAACAAATTAAATCTAAAACAAGCAAAAGGAAGAAAATAATAAAGATTAGATATTAATGATGCAGAAGATAGAAAAAATAGAGAAAATGAATAAAACCAAAAGTTGTTTCTGTAAAAAGATCAACAAAATTGACAAACCTCAGCTAGTCTGACCAAGAAAAAGAGAGAAGACTAAAATTACTAAAATCAAGAATGACCCTACAGAAATACAAAGGATTATAAAGGGATAATAGAAACAATTGTATGCTAACAAGTCTGATAAACTTAGATGAACTGGACATATTTCTAGGAAGCTGAAACTACTAAAACAGAATAAAATAGAAATAGACAATCTGAATAGACATAAAAAGTGAAGATGTTTAGTCAGCAATGTAAAAACTTCTCACAAAAAAAGGCAAAAGCTCAGAAGGCTTCAATTCTTAATTTTCCAAACATTTAAAGTAGAGTTAATACAAATTAAAAACTAAATTAAAAAATGAAGAATAGGAGGGAAGAGTTACCAACTTATTCTATGAGGTCAGCATTACCCAGATACCAAACCGGACAAAGGCATCATAAGAAAGGTGTATTATTACATCTCTTATAAATATAAATGTAAAAATCCTCAACAAAATACTTTCAGATTAAATCCACAACATATAAAACAGGATTATTGCCATGACTAAGCAGGATTTATCCTGGGAATAATTATTAAAATTTATTAATGTAATATACCATATCAATAGAATGAAGGACAAAAACCACATGATCATCTCAATAGATGCAGAAAAAGCATTTGACAAAATCCACTACCCCTTCATGATAAAAATACTCAAAAATTAGAAATAGAAGAAAACTTTCTCAACCTGATAAAGGATATCAATGAAAAATACACAGCTAACATTATACTTAGTTGTGAAAGATTGAGTACTTTCCCCCTAAGGTAAAAAACAAAGCAAAGTTGTCCATTATGGCTACTTTCCTTCAGCTTGTACTAGTTTTTATCTAGTACAATTAAGCTATAAAAAGAAATAAAATGCCTTTAGATTTTAAATGATGAAGTGAAACTAATGCCTATTTGATAATATGATCTTATATATACAAAATCCTAAGGACTCCACCAAAAACTATTAGAACTAATAAACCAGTGTGGTGACTCACACTTGTAATCTCAATACATTGGCAGGCCAAGTCAGGAAGATTGCTGGAGCCTGGAAATTTGAGACCAGCCTATGCTACATAGTGAGACCTCATCTTAGAAAGAAAGAAAGAAAAAGAAAGAAAGAAAGAAAGAAAGAAAGAAAGAAAGAAAGAAAGAAGGAAAGAAAGAAAGAAAGAAAGAAAAGAAAAGAAAGGAAGGAAGGAAGGAAGGAAAGAAGGAAGGAAGAAAGAAAGAAGGAAAGAAAGAAAGAAAGAAAGAAAGAAAGAAAGAAAGAAAGAAAGAGAGACTAGTCAGGTATGGTGGCATGTGCCTGTAGTTCCAGCTACTAGGGAGGCTGAGGCAGAAGGATTGTCTGAGCCCAGGAGGTTGAGGCTGCAGTGAGCCATGATTGTACCATTGCACTTCAGCTTGTGCAAAAGAATAAGACTCTGACTCAAAAACAAACAAACAAGAACAACAACAAAAAAGCCTAATAAACCAGTTCAGCAAGGCTGGAGAATGCAAAAGCAAGATACAAAATCAGTTATATATCTATACAATAAGAATGAACAATCAAAATGTGAAATCAATCTCATTTACCAAAAAGTAAAGCCTCAAAAGGAATAAAATACTTAGGAATAAACTTACAAAAGAAATGAAAAACACACATTGAAGCTATAAGATGTCTTTGAAAAAGACCCGATAATCCCATGTTTATGGATCAGAAGATTTAATATGGTTAAAATAGCAATATCCCTGTCCTAAATTGCTCCACCAAGTTGATGCTTGTATCATTATTTCAGCTGACTTGTTTGCAGAAACTGATTCTCAAATTCACATGGAATTCAAAGGATAAAGAATAACCAAAAAATTTTTGAAAAATAAGAAAAAAGTTGGAGGACTCACATTTCCAGAATTCAAAACTTACTGCAAAGTGTATGCCTTGTGTACCAGTATACATTCCTTCAAAGCTATAGCTTCTAGAAGATAGTTCTTATTCTTTCCACTGTTCTTCAATTCTCTACTGCACTTTTGTTTTCATCTGTGATAATTTTTCTTCAACCCAAAACTTCCTTTAGTATTCTTGTAGTGTAAGTATGCTAGTGATGAATTATCTCAGCTTTTGTAAGTAAAGTATCTTTATTTCACTTTCACTTCAAAGAATATTTTTACTGATTATAGAATTATTTCAGCACTTTAAAGATGTAATTCTATTGTCTTCTGGTTCCCATAGTTTCCATTGAAAAATCAGCCATCACTTGTATTGCTGTGCTTGTGAAGGTAATGTATCTTTTTTTCCTGTGATTGTCACTTTTCCTCAGGTTTTTCCGTAGTTTAACTATGATATGGCAGGCACAGTTTCTTTGATTTATCCTGCTTGGAGTTTCTGAGATATTGGAAACTGTGCTTCTATCCCTCTGGGACTATGATTACATACATACATACATACATATATATATATATATAGTGTGTGTGTGTGTGTGTGTGTGTGTGTGTGTGTGTGTGTGTGTTTGCTATGTCTCCCACATGCCTCTTATATTATTCTTTTTACTTTCTGTGCTTCAGTCTACATATTTTGATTTGTCTTCAGCTTCTTTGCTTTTATTTCCAGCATGCCATGATACCTACCCAATTGATTTTTAATTTCAGATATTGTGTTTTTTAGATTTTAGCATGTTTTCTTGATTGCTTTGTATAGATTCTAGTTCTCTGTTGAATTAGCTTTTTTTTTTTGCTGATTTTTGTTCATCTTTTTCTCTGTTTACTTTAATATAATGTTAATTATTTTAATACTCTTCCAACTTCAAAATCTGGAGTTTTGGTTGGTCTTGTTCTGTTGTTTGCTTGCATCTTGATTATTGGTCACATCTTCCTATCTCTTTGTTGTTGTATAGCTGACATTGTGTATAAAAGAACTACAGTGACTCCATCTATTTTTCATTGCAATGGTCTTCTTTTTTTTTTCTATGTAGCATATAGGATTAAGGAATGATTATCTCAATGAAAGCAGTGATTGAGGTGGGTTGGGGCTGATTGCACTTTTGGTAAAATTTGGTTCAGCTCTGGTTAATTCTTTTCTTTGAGTGTGGTCCTTTTAGGCTTTGAATTGAGTCTGGTTATTCTTAGTCTCTTCAGTCTTGGACGTTTTGTCATTCTAAGATTTTAGTTTAGAGTTTTTTCATCTGCTGCTACATGCAGCTTTGAAATCTGACAAACATCTTGAGGTGGAGATCTTTCGTTTACTTTAGGTTTCTTTTATCTAGCAGGATACTATCTCCAAAGCACTGTAAAACTGTGGAATATTTTACTTGGCCTTTCTGGATGTGCTCCTAGCCTTCTATACCATCCCAGCACTCAGTCAATGACTAGTGAAAAACGCCAGCCTTGCATTTGGCCCACTCTCATTTCCAATTCTTTGGGCTGTTTCTGTGCAACTATTGAAAGCTACGGTGGCTTCTCTTTACTTCAGTCCAGTCTCTTTGTTTGGGCCCAGAGTCAGCAAATGTTCCTAGAAAAATAAATGGCTAGTGATACTTGGCATACCTTGAAAAGGCTTCTTTTTTATTTGGAATTTGATTCATCTAGTCCTTATGACTTTTGTGAATCTCCAATGTCTTTAAAAATATAATCACTACAATTTAACTTTTCAAATTGCAACAAAAGTGTTGACCTGTCATGATCGCCTATATTATACTCAAATGGTTTTTGTGTTTAATTACAACTTTCTTGTTTTTTTTCCCTCTGTCCTTTTCTGAACACAAGAAACTACTTCATGGAGAAAATTGCATATCACACAGAGATTTGGAGTTAGAGTGAGTTTATCTCATGTAGATGTGAGGATCTTAATGTATGACAAGAGAAATGTGGCTATTGGGAAGTTAAAGGGGTGGACTGTAGCTGACACTGTTGGTTGTCTACTCAGGACTTATTCCTTGCTTTTTATCCTCTTCTGAGGACTTTAAATTTGTTCAAGCATCCACCTTCCCCTGTGCTACCATATGTCTTATGGAAAGCGAATTCCCTTCTTAGCTTTAGGGAATGGATCTAACTGGTCTAATTACAATTGCATCTATACTGCCAATGATTTGGTTAAGGAAAACATAGGTGGTTCCATGGTTTGGGATGGATGGATTTATGACACTACTTTTGCATGTGGGAGACTCACAGCTGGGAAAGTAGGAAAATGACAGAGTTATGAGGTTTTCTAATTTAGTTTCTAAAGCAGTGTCAGAAGTGGAATAGTGTTTAGTTTAAGCATTTAGTAATCTTGATATTGTTCTAATATGTGGCATAATGTGCCCCAAGTAGCCTCCTAAGACAAAGTGTATCTGTTCATGTCTGACCCAGCTCTTGATCATTCATGTGAAAGTGAATAAGGCCTCATTGTATGCAGGGAATTATATCCCATTGCAATTCATGGTGCCATAAATCAGTGCCTGTGGTTGACTTGGCCCTTCAGTTTCATCCACAGTAACAATTGAAGCTCTGTCTTCAGAATTGAACTGGATACATAGCTAAAGTCAACCTGGGGAGTGATTGCTTTTCTCTGGCATTATATCTTCATTTCTCCTGTAATTCATTTGAGCAGGAATTTCTGTGGCTTAAGCCCAGAAATAGCAGCCTATTCACATTTAAAAATGCTTCTGGATATCTTTACATTTCTAATAATTAGACCCTAGTGATGTTTTAATATTATGTCTATCAGTATTTCATTTTTGAATGAATGAAAAGTTTTTTATTTTCATTCCTTCCTTTAGCAAACATTTACTGAGCACTTGCTATTTCAGGTACTGTTCTGGGAGTTTGGGATATGGAGACAAGTGTCCCATCTTATGTCTCCTACCCCAGAGAAATACTGGCAATGCTCAGCTCACAAGAACAGATGCTCACTGTTGTCCATTGGAGCGCTGTTTGCAGTATCAAAAGTGGGAAGCAATCCAACTGACCCTCAGTAGGGAAATGACTAAATAAATAGTAATTTGTTTGCATAAAGGAATACTATACAGTAGTTAAAATAAATGGAAAAAAGGCACATTTTAAACCATGAATAAATCTCAAAAACATACCAGCTGAAAAAAAAAAGCAAGTAATAAAAGAATACATAAAGCCTGATAGCATTTATGTAAACCTTAAAGATCCGGTAGGGCCAGACACAGTGACTCATGCCCATAATCCCAGCTACTCAGGAGGCTGAGGCAGGAGGATCATCAAACCTAGGAGTTTTAGGCCAGCCTTGGCAACACAGTAAAACTTCCAGCTCTAAAAAAAATTTAAAAATTAGCCAGGCATGGTGGTGCTCACCTGTAGTCCCAGCTACTCAGGAGGCTGAGGCAGGAGGTTTCCCTCAAGCTCAGGAGTTTGAGGCTGCAGTGAGCTATGATTGTACCACTGCAGTCCAGCCTGGAAGACAGAGAGAAGTCCTGTCTCTAAAAATAACTAACTAACTAACTAAGATCCAATATATGCAAAAGTGTATCTTGGCCAGGAATTTGTATATATAAAATGAAAGTAGAAAAACACACTTTAGGATGGGCATTTCTTCTGGAAAGGAAAGAATAAAGGAAGTTTAGGAGTGAAGCTTTCTCCGGTCAGTAACATAAATTCTAGAAAATCACATCCTTCTTTGAGAAAGAAAGATGAAGTCAATTAGAGAAAATATTAACACATGCTTAATTTTGGTGGTGGGAACTTAAGTGTCAGGATTTTTTTTCCTGTACTTTTTATGTGTGAAATGTTTTATAATTAAAACAACATTTAAATTAAAATCACAAAGGCACTATCTGTAAGTAGCTCATATTTTAGTGAGAAAGAAACAAGCAAATTTATAGTGGTTTAACAAATGTTGATAACACAAAAGACAGATAGAGGAGTTGTTGACAGCTCAGCCTGGGGGTTTGGGAGGACTGCCTGGAAGAGGAAATAGTCCATTGGATTGTTGAAAAGCAATATCGGCTTAGGAGGACTGGGGACGAACATCCCAGGCAGAGAGTAGAGTCATTATTAAAAACAATTAGGGTAATAATGCCTACTATTAAAAATGTATGGTGCACTTAAAGCTTTATATATGTTACTGTCTCTAATCGCTACAACAATCTTTTAAGTCAGTCATTATTGTTCCTATTTTACAAATGAAATAACAAGTTTAAATAGCTTGCTCAAGATCACGTAGCTTATAGGCGATGGGTCTTCCACTGAGGTTCGTTGGGTTCTAAACTGTGTGATCTTTCTAAGAGACCATGCAAGACCTTATATAATCTCCCTACCAAGGAATTCTACAGAAAAAAGATGTCCTCGTTCATAGTAGCTATAAGTGGTATAATATTGAGGCACCTTTTCAAGGAGAAGGGCAAATCAGAAAGCTGAACAATCTCAGAAGAGGCCACAGTGAATCTCATCGATGATCTAGAGCTAATTATCCATTTACACAGAGTACAAGGGACATTTCAATTACATTCCAGTATATAAACAGCAGATTCAGATAGTGGACAAATGACCTGGTTTTTTAACAAATGCATTTCAATGAAAAAGAAAGGGAGGAAAACTATAGCTTAAAAAGACCTAAAAGCCTATTAGTCAAGCACAATGCATGGACTTTGGACCTGGTTTGAATAGATCATACAAAGAAATGATGAAATGATCAGAAAAAATTTGAATACTGACTGTATATTTGATGATGTTAAGAAATTTCTGTTACATTTGTTAGAAATGATAATTATAGTACAGTTATTTATTTATTTTTTTTGAGTTGGAGTCTCACTCTGTCGCCCAGACTGGAGTGCAGTGGCCGCTCCCGGCCACCGCAGCCTCGACCTGCTGGGCTCCGGCGATCCTTCCGCCTCAGCCTTCCAAGTAGCCGGAATTACAGGCATGTGCTACCACGCCCGGCTGATTTTTTTATTTATTGTAGAGATGAGGTCTTGCTGCCCAGGTGGGTCTCGAACCCACGGGCTCAGGCAATCCACTCATCTCAGCCTCCCAAAGGCGTGGGATTGCAGGCTGAGCCACCAAGCCCGGCTCAGTTATGTTTTTTAAAGGTCATTATATTTTAGAAATACCTACTGAAATATTTTAATATGAAATGACATATCTTTACTCCAAAGTAATTGAAAGAGGTAGGTATTAAGCAAGGGTATATGTAAATAAAACATGTCCAGTATATTCATAATTGTTCAATTATGTAAAAGGTACAATTCTTTCAACTTTTTGTATGTACTTAAAAATATTTTTCAATAAAAACTAGACAAAAACGGAGAAACAATAGAGATTATCTTGTCTAATTCTCCTGCTGATGCTTGAAGCCTACTTATGAAATGTCAGTTAGAAAAAAAAAAAGTGTGAACTCATCTGTTCTTTCATTTTTTAAAACCTATTTTTCTCTCCAAAGTTTACTGTTTTCCTTTTTAAAACAAATCATTATAGTGGAGAAGAGCAAGCTTAATTTTCCTGACAGTATTGTCTTGGACCGGGAAATCTTTTTACAATATGGGATTGTAAAGCTTAAATCTTTCAAGTGTAAAAATTAGGTAGCCCCATTTTTCATTTTCAGGAGAAGTGGGAATATTTCATGATACATTTAGATTTAATGTAACTTGAAATAAATGTGGAAATGTTTGATTATGAGGTAAGCTGACAGTCTGAAATTTATATGTTAATTGTAAAGCTCTTTAGAGATAAATTACCATAGAAGTTCTTGACTATGAACCAAACTTTAAAACCTCTCTTATTTTAGCATATTAGTGTCATTTGACTTTGAAACCATTATTCATATTTCACATTTGCTGAATACTCATTATGTATAGGCCTAATGGAAGAATAATGTGCCTGACTAATGAACTAATGGCAGTTATTAAAAGGTACAACAATACAATGATCAAGCATAATGGTGCCAACACCAGACAGACCTGTGCTGACTCCTTGGGCTTGGTAACAATCATCTTCAAGCCTCCGTGTGCTCAGGTGGAAAATGGAGACAATAGTATAGTCCTTGTGTCCCAAGAATTTGAGGGAGATTCCATGTAATCTAGAATATCCTCTGCAGATATCACCTCTTGCTGTTAATTCCTAGGATCCCTGAGTGTGCTATAAAGGTGTAGGCACTGACAACACGGATAACACGTATGGTCCTTTGGCTTGTCACCTGAATTGCAAAGTAAGAGATTGCTCTGTGTGATACTTGCTGTGTCTGAGGCTCATGTGCAGTGAAGCGAGATACCAGGTCTTGTTTTTTTTTGAGTTGGAGTCTCACTCTGTTCACCCAGGCTAGAGTGCAGTGGCATGCACATGACCACTGCAGCCTCAACCAGCTGGGCTCTGGCAATCCTTCTGTCTCAGCCTTCCAAGTAGCCGGAACTACAAGCGTGTGCTACCACAACCAGCTTAATTTTTGATTGATTGTAGAGACAAAGTCTTGCTAAGTTGCCCAAGCTGGTCTCAAACTCCTGGGCTCAGGCTCGAATCCTCTCGCCGCAGCCTCCCAAAGTGCTGGGATTACAGGCTGAGCCACCGTGTCTGGCTGAAACCAGGTCTTGAATGTTCTCTAGCACCAATCAGTCACACCAAGGTGACAAGTCCATGAAAGCAGACTTTTGTTTAAAATGATATTCCACATGTCTCAAGACAGGAAATTGAAAGTTTGTCTCTGAAAATGATGAAAATGAGGATTTCAAGTACGTATATACTCACACATTTTGGGCAGCAATCGACACACTTTCAGTTGAGACACAAACACATGTGCTTGTGTTTGTTACCAAATTTTAGTTTTCATTAGGAGGGCTGCAGTTTTGTTTTGTATTTTGAGAGAGGATACTAAAAATGTATTTGAACTTTTGACTTTAAGTAAACATAATTGGAAGTGCCTCTTCTAGTTGCATATGACTTTTGCATAAAATTATGGGTGACTTTCAAAGGGTCTACAGGATTTTTTAAAAGATAAAGTTACAGAGATAGTGGGAAACTTTTGTTTGTCTATACACCCATCATTTGTTTCTACAATGTCTAGGAAAAGATAATAGACTTTAAGAGGGTCAGTGATGTGCCTGGTGTATAGGCTCTGTTGGCTGTTCCATGTATTGGGGACTTTTCTTGGGAATCCTCAAGCAAAGGTGCTGTAGTGTCTTTCTACCCCTCAGTGCTACTACATGACCAAGTAGCCAATAATATATGCTTAGAATGTCTAAAATGTAGCTTTTACATTTATGGCCAGAGCATGTTTACATTCTTGTAATATCTGATTGGTTCCTGGTAAGACAAGCATTTTGTACATATGTGAATACAAAATATAACTAAAGGTATGTGATACAATCAACTCATCAAAGGAAAGAATATTTAAAGTAGGAGCAGGTCTGTGTTCTTAGCAAGGAAGCCAACCTTCCGATTAGGCATCTCTTTACATTATGTTTTAGTTCCAAATCCCAAATGTTGATTCAGAGACATGTCACACAAGTTGCTACAGGAAGTTTTGATTTTATTATTCAAAGAATATTGAATTTTTGGAGTGACACGTAGACACCTAGAATTGACTGACTAGTTTGTCTTGCATTTTTCTTTAGTTTTAGAGAGTACATCAAAACATAGATAGTGTTGTTAATTGCCAATTATCCTGTTTTACTTTTCTGAATTGACTGGTGCTGCTGTCAAAGCTGGATGACACTGTTCACCCGAGGGTCGTGACAGGACTTCTGAGTAAGGCAGGAACAGCTTTAAAGCAATGAGATGGGATGGGGACAGCAGATAAATGGAAATACATTTTGTGAATCTTCTAATGACTTCTCACATATTTGAACCATCATATGTTATATTTATCAGAACGACTACTTGTCATTTAGTTTGTTTTGAAACGTTTTTCTTGGAAACTGTCAGTGTGTTTGTTTCTGTGTCCTTATCTGCCACTGCTCTGGGCCAGACGGAGAGTCTGTTGCTGACAGACAGAGGATGCAGTGCCCGGCCCCGCCTCTAGGGGCGGTGTGTGCTGGCCCGCGGGATCGTGTGGCGCCTGCGTTGTTCTGGGGAAAACCCGGACACACTGGAGGTTGGCGCTGGGCTCCAGGACTCCAGGAGATGCTTTGTTGACAGATTTCGACGTTTTCCTCGAATAAATATTCTTAGTGGCATGATAAACTACCATCCAGCTTCACTGCCAATTGCCGAGCGTTGTAGGAAGGAGAGAGGAGGAGAGTAGAGAGAGAAATCGTTTGAAAGACTAGCAGAATGAGTATTCAGATCTTTTGCCATCCCAGCCTTAAATTTCAGTTTTTAAGTCCTTGTCTGCCTTGATAAGGTCAAAGTACTTTTTGCTTTATGTGGAAAATGCTTTCCCAGTGAAGTGCGCTGATCCAGTTCTGAAACTGATGAATGTGCATAGGGCCCCCAAAGAGCCATTACTGTGTCTAGGTTACAATTTCAGAGGAAATGGGATGCATTTTTGAACCCATCTGAAAGGGCTTCATGGAGGGCAAGTCTCAAGTTGAATTTTTAAAAAGGGAAAGCCTGTGGTTTGGCCAAGAAGAAAGAATAATATATTCTAGATCTACGTGTAGCGGTTTGGTTTAGAAAAAAAGGGGAGGGGGACAGGTAGGGAAAGGAACAGCAAAGAGGATTACATGGTCTGTTGCCCGGGTTTGCTTGCAGAGAACAGAATCCAATCAGTTAGTTTAAGCAGAAAGGGATTTATGACAGGATATTAAGTGGTTTACAGACTCTTTGGGAAGACAGAAGAATCAGATTCCAGACTGATCTTTTAAGAATACTATCCAAAGCCACCCTGGAGAACTAAAGAAGCTATTGCCTCTTTTCTAATTCAGTGGACTCCAGTCTAGTGGGGAAATGGTGACCACAGCTGCTAGCTCCAGAACAATGCCACCTGCCATAATCTGGAAGCTACCCTGACAGGCAGTTGGCATAACCAGGAAACTCCCATGAATGGAAAGCCACTTCTAGTACTGCTGGCTTCAAAATTGTGTCATGCCTGGAGAAGTCCACACCAGCAAAATAGGTTCCCTGGGCAATGCTCTTTAATACCACACACAGTCATTAAGTAGACATTGAGACCTCTCCTCATGCTTTCAGAGAGAAGCCAGATGCCTTCATGACTGTAGAAACACACCTTCCTAATCTTGCAGTAATGTTCCAGAATAGTGGAACTTAAATCATTGCATAACTCTAGCTGCAAGGGAACTGAAGAAATGTGGTAAAAGCTCCCTCGTGTCTCAGCTCCTCTGCTGCAGGAAGGAACACTAGGAAGAGGTAAGCTTGGGCGCCGTTGAGTTCATTCACAGTGCACATCACAGTACTCCCCCTGGTCACTCAACTCCTATACACTCCCTCCTTCCCAAATTTGGACTTTTAAATGTCAATTATTCCTCATGCAATTAAAAAATACAGCTCATTTTCATCTCCAACGGGGAAGTCCATCAGCCACTGTTTCCGTTTTTCACGGAGGTTTTCTACATTCTTGTAGTCTTTGCTCTGTGTTCTATTCTAGTTCAGTCATGATCCTGTCTTGACATTTTTATAACATATAGACCTAATTATAAAGTCACATATTATATAAAAAACACATCTAATATAAAATATTAAGGGAGAGGGGGAGGAAGAATACAAAATGGAGATGATAGAGAAAAGAAGAAAAATAATGCCATTACAGTCCTCATATTTTTTATTTTTTTGAGTTGAAGTCTCACTCTATAACCCAGACTGGCGCTCCCCGCCACCGCAGTCTCGACCTGCTGGGCTCCAGTGATCCTTCCACCTCAACCTTCCAAGTAGCTGGAACTACAGGCGCGCGCTACCATGCCCGGCTGATTTTTGATTTATTGTAGAGATGAGGCCTCGCCAAGTTGCCCAGGTGGCTCTCGAACCCGTGGGCTCAGGCAATCTGCTCACCTCAGCCTCCCAAAGCGCGGGATTACAGGTGAGCCACCAAGCCTGGCTCAGTCCTCATCTTTTCAAGACTTGTGAGTCTGAGGTTGGACTCTTCTACAGCCTTTCTTTATCCTGATTACATGTTTCCTTTCCCCTCACCCAGTGACTCTGCTGGTTAGAACCCTTTCTCTAGTGATCTAAGTCTTTATTCCTGAGAGGTCCTATTTCTGTGGTGAGATACTGTAATCTTCCACTCACTTCTATGACTGGACATACAGCCTTTGTTGAGATTTTCCTTCAGGACTTCTGCAGGCACCATCAGTGTCCTGATCTGCCATAGACACATCAAGTACTATGAGACCTGTTATATAGGTCCATGTGGCAAAGCTGCTTGCACATGGCCTGAGCAACTTGCCCTGGGTTCCTCTCAAAGCTGGCAGCCTAATGGGTTATTCAGAAAATGGGATGGAGCTGCATGTGGGTGGGAGCTGCATAATACTTTACTCACATGTAATACGTATTAGTTCCTTAATCCAGAGTGACATCAAGTGTTATGGCTCTTTTTTGACAGTAGGGGGTGCAAGGTTCAGAGCCATATCCCATGCCTTTCCAAATCACTGGGCCCAGCAATTCTGTGGAGAGAGCAGGTCCTTGAATTCGTGTGAGATTGCATTCCCCTGCGTGGCACACATCTAACACCAAATGTACTAGTTCCTGCTCACTAGGCTCAATAAGAATGACAGTGCCAGTGTGGTGTCCTCTGGGATGGTAAAGTGAACACAGTTTGCTGAAGATGCAGTTAGGAGAGAAGGTGAATGCCTGACACAGGGTAGGATTGTGAAGATTCATTGCTGTCCCTACTGAGTAAAAGAATATCGCTTCTGGTGGTTTAGTTGGGAAATACAAGAAGCATTCTCCAAATTAATAGCTGCACATCGGGTGTTGGGGCTGTGTTGATTTATATAGTCATGAAACTACACCAAGAACAACAGCTGCAATTGGAGCCATTGGCTGATTAAATTAATAGTAATCTACTGTTGTCCTCCAACAGCCATCTGTATTCTATAAGTCGAGCAGGGTGTTAAGTGGGCTAATAGGAATTGCCATCCCCATGTCTTTCAGGTCTTTAGCAGTTCATCCTGGGATGCGATATTGCTTTGAATTTGCTCTTTTGCTGGCAAGAAGTACTTACTGGGTCTTTCACTTGGTCCTTTTTATCTTAGTAGTTCTCACTTTTTGGTCCAGGGATGAGGGTGGGAATCCTGCAGGTGAGGCGTTTCTCCACGTATCAGGTCTCTGCATAGAGAATGATCTGCATTCAGAAACTCAGAGGTAACTGTAGGATACGTTTATAGACCCACAAGGTTAAGAATGACAAGAACTTGAGCCAAAACTCCGTTTATCACTTGTCTTTCATAACCTAACTCTGAAAGCAGACTTTAAGCAACTGTTCTGTCACTTTATGCATTGGAGCATAAGTTTCCCACTTTGGATGTGAATGGGATCTTTAGTGCTTCAAGCCCAGCTGAGTCTGGTAACTTCGTGACCTTCACACTTTTCCCCCCTCAGATACTCCTAAAAATAAGTTTGGAAAACAATATGGCTTGCACACATCTTTAACTTGACATCTCACATTTTTCCAATAAATGTAAATAGCTCAGGTGGATCACAGAACATTATACATTTTAAAAAGCTGACATGACAAAATCCAGGAAGGATATAGTTTTCTTGATGGTCTTCCTGATGTATCTTTATACTATTTTTGTATAGACTAGCTTCTGGTTTTGTGCATTTCCAACCTTATTTCTTTTCCACTGTCCACATATTTGTGGTGCTGGTAACCACAGAAAATGAATATCACAGTATGACTTCTAACCCTCAGCCCCACAGGTAGAATATTTCCAGAAGTCATTTTTACACCAAGGTGGCTAGCAATAATATAACTGTATGTGGAAGTGATTGAAAATTAATAAATACATCCTGTTAAATACAAATGAAATGGTTTATCCTGATTCCATCAGTGGGCTTTCTAAAGCACCTTTGGCCACTGCAATGCCACCTCACATGAGGAGAAGAAGGACAAAGGAAAGTGTAAAAGGAGGTACTAACCCATTATGGTTAAAAGCTCTCATTCTTGCTGGGCTCGGTGGCTCAGCCTGTAATCCCGCGCCTTTGGGAGGCTGAGGTGAGTGGATTGCCTGAGCCTGCGGGTTTGAGACCCTCCTGGGCAGTGAGACCTCATCTCTACAATAAATAAAAAAATCAGCCGGGTATGGTAGCGCATGTCTGTAATTCTGGCTACTCGGAAGGCTGAGGCAAAAGGATCGCCGGAGCCCAGCAGGTCGAGGCTGCAGTGGCCGGGAGCGGTCACTGCACTCCAGTCTGGGCGACAGAGTGAGACTCCAACTCAAAAGAAAAAAAAAGCTCTCACTCTTGCAAATTTTGCTAAAATATGTGACTCAAAGCGTCATCTCTAGGCTGTGGAGGTGATCTGTGTCAGAGAAAGGCTCAGAAGATTAGGCTTTGTTGACTTCATGGTAAATCTGCCCCTGAACTGTAAATGGTAACATTATGATGAAACTATTATATAACTTTAAAAAAGGTATCCATGGAGCATAAACAATATAACATGCTATTGATCATTATCGGCTTTAAACATATTTGAACACGCTTTTTAATATCTGGAAATTTTATGTTTTACCTTTTAATCTATATTTTCATTCTCCTTAGAATTCTACCATAATATATATGTATGGGGCATTTTAAATAGATTTATTGAGAAACAACTGACATACCAGATGATTCAATCTCTTAAAGTGTACAATTCAATGGTTTTCAGAATATTCATAGAGTTGTGCACATGTTGCAAAATATATTTTAGAATATTTTTTATTTTAAAAAAGCGCCCTGCACCCCTTCACTGCAACCCTTAGCTTGCACTCCTGCAACTCTTCCATCTCCTTCAACACCTACTCCATTCTAGACAACCACTAGTCTCCTTGCTGTGTCTGTAAAGCCGCCTGTCCCACACTTCTGTATACATGTGGTTTTTTGTGACTGGCTTCCATCAGATAGCATAAGGTTTTCAAGGTACCTCCTGTGTTTGTGCTTGAAAATTGATCACCCTTTCCTGCAAACAGGAAATTTATATGAATTGAATTTTAAAACGTTCTCTATTTCCTGTGAACAAAATACTTTAGGAGTTTAAGATGTTTTCTTGGTTGAGTCTTCCTTGTAATAGTTGCTATTGTATGCAACTAATGAAAACAGCATAAACCTGCTATAAATATTGATTATACAATTGTGTTACTAATACAAGGAGCAGGTTTTATTGGAAATGCATTGCTTATGTGATGAATTTTCCTAAATTAAAAAAAAAAAAAAGTACCAGGAAGTCTATATCACTACCAGGATGCAACATGGAAAGTCCTGCATTGATTCTTTTCCTACTTTTGGTGCTTCATGGATATAGCTGCTAGAAAGCCCTGATCACAGAATTAAGCCAGTGAGAATGAAAAGTGTTTTGTTATTGAAACGTAGTCAATTCTTCCAGTTTTTTCCTGGTTCTATTCTTAAAATCACATAGCATTTCTTACCCAAGTTCTCACAAAACACCTCCTTCAGAATGATGCCTGGTTTGGTGGTAGTTGGAAATGTCAGGGATGAAGTCATTACACGGGCTAAAATACTCAGATACTGAAGTCAAACCCTTTCCTTAGCAGAAAGTACATGAGGCGGGGAAAGATGGGAAGGCAGGAGGGTTTAGGGTACCCTGGTAAGCTATCAGGAAGGCTTTTCTGTGTTTGGCATTTGAAGGTTTCTAAACCCTTGAGTAAGCTTGGGAAGACTGAGGGCTATTGCTTTCTTTTACAGAGCATATGTTTAAATGTGTCCTTGAGGCAAGAGTGTATGTAGAAAGTGAGGATCTTGAAATAGATTTCTTTAAAATTACCCATATAATTTAGACCCAGGAGTTTGAAAACCACTGAACTAACAGCTCTTAGATTTTCATTTCTAGGATACCCCACTTGATACCAGCCTCTGTGTTGGTTAGGATTCATTTACAGAGCAGAATCCACTTTCAGCAGTTGGAGCAGAAAGGGATTTCTTGCAGGATATTAAATGGCTCATGGAATCACTGGGGAAGGTAAACAAACAGGCTCTACCCTGAGCTTCCCTAAGTGACTCTGGGAGTCCCATGCAGCGAAGAGGCGTGTGGCTCTTCTTTGACAATTTGGGAAGCCGCTGCTGCAGCGACTGTTTTAGACATACCACTGTGGGTGTGAACCAGGGGGTTAGATTTCTGGCCACTGTATAAAGAAAGGCGTGCTATCCACAACATGGGGGTGAAAACAACCTGGCAGATAGTGAGCTGGAGCCAGGATTTACCTGGATGAAGTGACCGTGGCAGGTAGGATGATCTAGAAGGAGAGGGTGAGTGCTGTCTGAGCTTGCTGAGCACAGTCCCAGGAGGTGGGAGTATGGCTTCTGGTGGGCTGGGCGACTGGCTGGCTGTGGCAGGACTCACTGCACCCATTTTTACCTCCAGAGACAATTCTGATTCACTGTGTTTGAAGCTGCACTTCTCAACTGGATACAGAATCTGACCATAGTGTTGAGAACTTGCAGTTCACTCACACGAAGGGGAAGTTTTCTATCCCTATGTGTTTCCAGAGACCCGTGAAGTAACTCTGCTTCTTTAAAAACTGTAAGGGCCACGAGGGCAGGATTTCTGATTGTTTTCTCTGCCACTTTATTCACAGCATAGAGAATAAATAGCACCTAATACAGAGGAAGTACTTAAATAGCATGTATCGAATTCATGGATAACATAATAAACTCATAATAAGAACCTAGACTCAGTGGTGGGTCTGTGAGGTTTTTTTAGTGACTAAGTAACAAATTGTCAGCCAAGCATGGTGTCAGAGGCAAAGTTAGGCATTAGAGGGTCATTTTGACAAGGTCTGGAGTCTGCAGAGAAGAGACAGGTGTTTCAATCACCTAGCCAACACTGTCTGTGCCTGATATCAAAGAGAAGGTCAAGACAGTACTGTACAGCTTTAAAGTTACAACCTCAACAACAACAACAATTTAATGAGTGTTAACTATGTGCTAGATCCTTAATATTCATTATTCATGTAATCCTCACAACAACCTTTGAGGTAAATTTTATTATTCCTATCTGCAAATGAACAAACTGTGTCTTGTCTCAGACAGGTAAGTGACTAACCCAAGGTTGCTGGATAAGACCTTGACTGAATTTTTACTTCAAACCATTTGCTTTGACTGCTGAATAGGAACACTGAAAGGAAACGCAGAGGACTTGGCTTCTGGAACAGCTCTGCCCCTGACTGTACTGGCTTGGGAGTTGTTGCCAGCCTGTCTTCCCTCCTGTCCCCAAGAGATCTGAGTGTGGAAGACATTTCTACTGTTCCCCAATATTTTCATTCTGCCCTTGTTGGACATAAGGGAGAAGTCCCTGTTCCCCAACCTCCCAGAGACTTGTTTTTTTTTTTTTTTTTTGAGTTGGAATCTCATTCTGTTGCCTAGACTGGAGTGCAGTGGCCGCTCCCGGCCACCACAGCTTCGACCTGCTGGGCTTCGGCGATCCTTCCACCTCAGCCTTCCAAGGAGTTGGAACTACAGGTGTGCGCTACCACGTCCGGCTAATTTTTTGATTTATTGTAGAGATGCGGTCTCGCCAAGTTGCCCAGGAGGGTCTTGAACCCACGGGCTTGGGATTCCACTCACCTCAACCTCCCAAAGACACGGGATTACAGACTGAGCCACGGAGCCTGGCTGAGACTTGTTTTGTCTAATGAGATGACAGTGGAAGCAACACAGGTCACTTCTAAGTAGAGACACACAGATGGGCTGCTGGGAGACCCCCATGCTCTCTTTCCTTGGAGCAGTGAATTTGAAGTCTTGTGTGGAGGTGGCCACGAGCTTGAATGGTGGAACTCTGTCAGCTTGAGTCCTTGACTGGCTAATATGAGAAGAACACTCTCCTGCCTACCAGCCGTGGACACATAGTGTGGACAAGAAATCAACTGCTCTTGTTTTGAACCATGGAGATTTGAGAATTGCTTCCTGTTGAAAATAAATTAATATAGTATGGCTAATTCCACTGGGATTGAGACAAGGTAGCAGTAATGGACCACTGGACTGGGAGTCAGGAGTCTTGGATTTTAGATGTCACTGGGATAACCATGGACTCTCTGGGCTTCAGTTTTCTCACCAGTAAATGAAGGGAATTGAGCTACATTTTTTCTTGTTTTATGATTCTGTTTTTATCTCTCGCCACCCACCCTCACTTCCTTCTATCCATCCATCCACTCACCTATCCATTTATCTCCATCCACCCATCCACCCACCCATCCACCCACCCACCCACACATCTAACTCTCTTTCTCTCCATCTATGCATCCATTCTTATTTTGGAGACCAAAGCAAATGACTAAGTAAAGCATAACATTTTCATAAAAATTTAACTCTTTTTGTTTTTGAGTTGGAGTCTCACTCTGTCACCCAGACTGGAGTGCAGTGGCACGCTCCCGGCTACCACAGCCTCGACTTACTGGGCTCCGGCGATTCTTCTGCCTCAGCCTTCCAAGTAGCTGGAACTACAGGTGCACGCTACCATGCCTGGCTAATTTTTTTATTTATTGTAGAGATGAGGTCTTGCTGCCCAGGTGGGTCTTGAACCCGCGTGCTCAGGCAATCCACTCACCTCAGTCTCCCAAAGTGCGGGATTACAGGCTGAGCCACTGAGCCTGGCAAAATTTAACTCTTATAATTAACTTACCATTGAATGTAAAAGTTACCTTAAAAGAAGAAAGCAAATGTTGTCATGGACTTTCCCTTAGATTACATTATTTCTGAGATGAAGAAGAATCAAACATTTTCACTCTGAAAAAGCTTTTGTTTCTATAGAAGTTCTTGCTTCATTTTATTTGCACACAGAAAGACTTAAATAAGGAGCACTTGAATTTGAGTCAGACAGCTGGCAAATGCATTTAGTCAAACATATGATAATCAAAATAGTTTTATTCTTATATCAATTTACGGATTAAGGAAGAAAATTCCTCTTATTGGAAACCCAGTTCTTGACTTGATGGAGCAATAGGGGAAGGAACCTGGAGAAAATATCACAGCCAAGTGACACGGCAACCTGGTGGTGAGAGTCTCCATCCAAAAGGGTGATACACACAAGAAAACGAGAAAAAGATTTACAGGAGAAACTTATATCATGAGAGCAGAGATCAGTGGAAACCCATGTGTATAATTCTGTAAGAAATCTGGCAAGGAAAACACAACTTCTATCCTGTAGAAGGAAGATAGGGCCAGGCTAAGACTCTGGGGTGAGGAGGAATCCTTACACAGAGGGGGAGTTTTGCTGTTTGTTTCAGGTAATAGATCATGTTTCCCTTGGAACAGCAGCTGGGATGATGGAAGTTTATTAGAAGGTTGGCCAGATCTGCTGCACCAAAAATAAACTCAATAAACTCTCTCAAGTGTTTACTTTCTTTTCTTTGGTTAAGATGTGGCTCCACTGAATACAAAAGAAAATCTCCAGTAATAGTGATTTAAACATACAAGTGCTTGTGTTGCCATCAGGTCCATATGTAGATATTAATAGGTTGGTACGGTGGCTTCATAATGTCAGCAGAGACCCAGGTACCTTCTGCCTCTCTGATCCCACAGCATTAGTACATAGCTTCCATTTACAGGGTACTCTCATGGTCCAAAATGACCATTAGAGCTCCTGCCATCACATCTGCATTCCAGACAGCAGAAAAGGAGCTATGAACGGGCAAAATGAGTTAGCTCCTATTAAGAAATCTTCCCAGAAGTTCTACCAGCACTTCCTCACTTGCCAGAATTTAAATAGTTCTTGGCAATGCCTAGCTGTAAAGGAGGTTAGGAAATGTAGTTTTTAGTTGGACATGTTGCCTCCACAAATAAAATCAGGTTTCTGTTACTAAACAAAAATAAATATTATTATGAGGCAACTAACAGCTTCTGCCACATTATTTTTTCCACCATGTATTGTCTATGAGATGTTTATTGAGTTCAGTTATATATTCAGAAACCTTAAAGCATATTAAATTGTCAGTAAAGAAAACCACATATTGGCTCAAAATTCTAAAATTTCTCCTAATTTTAAATAAGGAGCAGTTCTTTAACAGCTGTTTGTTGTAGGCTAGTGTTTCTGAAAGTATGTTCTGCCAACACCTGGTTTTACGGACTGTCAGTAGCTGTCAGTGATGCAATTTGAAAAGAAAATTCCAGTGACATTTTAAACTGATTTTTTTCTCTGACATTGTAATATGCTAATGTGGTTTGTGACTTTCCAGAAACAATGCCTCTTCAAATTATTTGGCCCCTGAGTGCTTTCTTCCTGAACATTTCCTAGAATTACTGCTCCAGGAGCACAATTTTGAAGTACCCTTGTAGACTACAGTGTTCCAGGGAGGAGATCTCCATGTCCATCTCCGACTGACAGGGTTGGAAAGGGCGGATTGTAAGCTTTTGAGGTCTACAACCAGGGCTTCTATTTCTTTGAGATATCGCTGACATACAGTAAGCAATCCCAGTATATTTGCTATTTGTTGCTCAATTAATTGGGTGGTTCTGATTATTTAGCAGGGAACCCAGAAATAGAGAATTTTCCCCTATGACCAAGGACAGATAGGATCCCTTGGTTCCCTCCTTTTTTCATACCTTGGGCTCATTTGGGCTCTGGCTTTCAGCTCACAATCCTGATCCATCCTGAGAATTTGACTCCAGGAGTCATCCTCCAGAATGATGCATTCTCTAACAGTAGTTGAAGAATGTAGGAAGTCATTTTTAAAAAGTTATCCCATTCTATATCTGTGTTACAAGCAAAGCTGGTTCTTATGCCCACAGCTCAAAAAAACCAAAACCAATGTAGTCATTACAATGGAGAAAGATATCACAAAGCAACTAAGTGAGGATGGTGGCAAAAATCACTCAAATCTGCCTCCCTGAAGATTCAATGAATAAGATATTTAAAGGTATGTTGGTGGACAGAGGGACAGAGGCTGTTGACTGGTCGATGATGTCACTGTTGAGACTGTCTTCCTGAGGTCCTGTGACCTGTTAGAAGACTTCCTGATGCTCTGGGTCTGGGTAGGAGTTTGGGTCCACCAGACCACGAACTCTGAAAAAGAACTTAGGTATCATTTTTAAGTTTTACAATAGATGCTGTCTATAAAACAATTCTCCTGACCATCAGGTACCACCTCCTCTTGAGCCATTATGAAGGCAGTCTAAGAAGAAGGTATAGGGGGTGGTAGGGGTCCCTGGAGATTGAAGTTGCTTTTGTCTTCAATAACTTCTTGTCACCTCAAGCAGTTTCAGGTCCATTGTGTAAGAAATAATATGTTGATCATCCTTTTCTTCTCCCAGGGATCAGGACCTGAGGGTAATTTATATAGGTAGTTTCATCTATCTGAATACAGGATATTCAGGTCAAATAACACAGGTCAAAATGCTCAGTTTCTCAAAACAATCCTCACCCTTCATGGAATTATTATGAGATGTCAAAGATGTGAAAACCTGGTGCCTGTTTAAGTGTTAACTAAGGCTCTCCTTGTTTGGGAAGGATGAGAAATGTTGCGGCTAGTAGTGACTAGTCAGCCAGAGTCATGGGCAGTGAAAGAATTCATCCAAGTCAGATCAGAGTAGAGGAGGACAGATTTATAGAGTGCACTGCAAGGGAGCAGTGTACAGGGCAGTGACAAAAGAACTGCCTGCCAGTAGTTTTAGGTTGTTATTATATGGGACCTGGTCTCTTTTTGGTTCCTATCATACAAATGAGGAATCGAAACAAGGCAGTTCCAATTGGCTGGTTTTTGACTTTGATTGTAGGTTCCTCAATGATCAGTTGGAGATTAACACAAGGTGATTCTTATCTTATAACATGGGTTCCACATTCTTCCCTGTCAGGTCAAAAATGTCAATTATTTGGTACTTTGGCAAAGGTCTCATCTTCTGTAGCTGTTTCGTGCTGCTTAGAGATATGGTGTTGCCCTATCTAGGATTGTTGACCTGTTGGGGTTCTTGTATGCTAGTGAGCTGAAATAAGAGAGCCATATGGGTAATTGGGGTGGTTTAAGTAAAAATCCTTTGTAGCTTGGTCTAATGGGCTCATAGGAAGTGGAGTTTCTGATGATATGGGATGGGAACCTTGTCAAAGCAGTATTTGGAGAAGGAACTATTGGAGTCTGGAAGAAACAAACTTGATAAAAGGATACAAGAGTGGGGGTCCTGTAATTAGGAAGAGGAGTGTTGAATGGTCTCAGAAAGGGAGGGGCGAGGAAAGCCAGGACCATTTTCTTCCCCCAAATTTCATCCTTCTGTTGCATGATTGTGTAATCTTTTGGTGTCATCTACATGATCAAGTGTGCTCTTGTACCTGACCTACTTGATTTATTCAAAAGCAATGTTCTTCCTTTAGCATAGCACAGATTCCCCCACTAGTGACAGTAATGTGCTGGAAAGCTCTGTGGTTCTGTGGGACTACGGCTGTGAGGGAATTAATTTGTCCCTGGATAGTATTGAGTTTGGAAGCAATTTGTTTATTAATAGCAGCTAATTCCATAGATAGATTAGTGAATATTCAGTGGGCTGCACCCGTCCCTACCCCACTGTTGTGGCTTTTGTGGTTCCCAGAATTGTGGCGATCCCAGTGAGAATGGGAATTAAGGGGCTGGCTCTTCCTTGTCTAGTTGGTAGTCACTGGAAGGGGAACAGAAATAGACCCATTTAAAAACAGATGCTTGGGGAGTAAAATGGCTAGCTTACATATCCCAGATCAATTAGTAGGCAGGTAGGAATGAGCTTGGGTTCCATATACATAGAAGATACCTGTCTGAAAAGGGATGCATACAGATATATGATAAAGAAGAAGTCCTTGGGTGACATCTTGACAGTGTATGAAAAGTGTATGGTACTTGAGCAAAGGTCTCATCATATGAAAAGAAAGGTAGCTGGGCTCGGTGGCTCAGCCTGTAATCCCGTGCCTTTGGGAGACTGAGGTGAGTGGATTGCCTGAGCCCGCGGGTTTGAGACCTGCCTGGGCAGGCGAGACCTCATCTCTACAATAAATCAAAAAAAATTAGCCGGGCGTGGTAGCGTGCCCCTGAAAAAAAAAAGAAAAGAAAAGAAAGGAAAATGATCAAGCTGCCACTACTATGGGATGAAAACAAAGGTGTTGTCATACGTCTGTTTAGAGAGGTGATTGCCCAGAAGGCAGCTCCATGTCTAGAATTTAAGAAGAATTTTCCTTGAGTAATGATGGAGAGTAAAAAGCAGTTATCTTGTTTAAAAACCCATTGGATATTAGCTAAAAGGGCAAGGTTATTGCATCCAATGGGTCATCCCTGACAAAACCCTTTGGTGTAATTTATTCAAAGGGGGTATTTACCTGAGGTGGGAGAGAAAATCTGGTTTGGCAGGGTGGTGTTCTTCCTTTGCATAAGACTGTGCGGCTCTTGCTACTTATGGCAAGGCTGTGGGGGAAAGATTCCCTACCAGGTGACCATCTGTGAATGGAGGGAATAGAGGCAAAAGGGAGATTGGTCTTGAAGTATGACTGCATTGTGAATGACTCCCCAAAGCGGTAGAATCTGGAGGCAACCTCCATAAGTGTCCTGGAACTTTGTTTCTTCTACTGTGTAGACCACGTAACCCTGAATTGTGCCTATCCTGCCAAGTGGATGGGATCCTATGGCTTGAGTCCCCTGGACAGCTAGCCAGCAGGGACTGCAGTGAGTGAGATTTAGGGAATTTATTATTGCCTGTAAAGGCTTTTGGAAGGGGTGGCAAATGCTCTGTGGAGGCCAGAGGATAGAGACAAACAGTGGAAATACAACCATGGAATAAGCAGGAGAAGTGATGGTGATGATAAGAGTCTTATTTATTATTTATTTAGAATGACGGACGTGCCAGGTCAAGTTAAATGCTCCAGTAAGTTATTTACATTCTCTTCTGAAGTGGGAAGGCTCTTGACAGAAGTAGCCAAGTTTGGTCTCTGAGATAGATCTGACATGGGAAAGGGAATGTGGACCCTGATGGTTTCCATTTTTCCCTTTGCTACCTTGTGAAGAGGTAAAACATTTGGAGGGAGCAGGAGTCGACTGTTGGCTGTCATAAATATTTCCCAGCTGGGTGTGGGGAGGGGAAAGTTGGTCCTGATTGGGAAGAGGGGTGGTCGGAGCGGTTAGTTCCTCTGTGGGGTGACGGATCTGAGGCACAGTAAAGGATGGGTCATCTTGAATGTTAGAAGAGTCAGTGGGTCCATGAAAAACACAATTGGCAATTTTTTACACAGGTTAGAATTTTGAGAGAGAGCCATGAAAGCTTGGACATAAGGAACCTCAGACCATTTAAAGGAGTTGCAACAGAAACGATTAAACTGCATAATAGTGTTATAGGCAAGAGTTCCGTGTAAGGGAAGATCTGGAAGGTTGTATTGTGGCCAGGCTATGTTACAAAAAAGATAAAATGTTTGCTTTTGAGAGTTTGAGGGTCAAACTTATTCCAATTCCTTAAGATACAGCCCAGGGCCAGTCTGAGGAGATGGAAGTGTTTTGTCCTATGACAGAATCAGGGAACTACTAGCTGCTGTTTCTCTTGGGGTGTCCCTTAGAGGGAAAAGTGTCTAGGTCACATCTGTTTGGGGACACAAGGCTAGTTTTATATAGGGGCATACTGCCTGATAGAGAGGACCTCCTGGCACTCAGGCCAACAGCTAAGGCCAAGGATTCAGAATGATCAGTTCAGGTCCAGGGAAAGAAACAAGACCAAAGGGAAGCTACAGGGTCAAGGCAAAACTCACTGTTTGAGGTCATATGAGATCATCTGATCTAATAATGTCCAGAAAAAGATGGTCAGCTGGGTCCATGTGAGAAAGCAGTGATGGAGTGCCCAATTGGTCCCTAAAATTACATGTGTTTGCATTCCCCCCTGCCATTTAAGTGCAGGGAAGAGGTTGAGAGGAGGCACTTGTTCCACAGTGGTTCCAAGGAATGAGAGTCACAGGCAGACAATGGCGGCAAGAAGGGAGCCTTCTCCTGAGCCTCAACTTCCAATGTGATCTTTTCCCAGGAATGTGCTGGGGACCACAGCTGCTGCTTCTTCCCAGAAGAGAATTATCTCTTTACTAATTTATATGTTTTATTGTGGTAAAATACATATGAGTATACTTGGGAACATCTGGAGAATTTGACACTGTGTAGGCTGAACTTAACCTATGTGATCCAAACAACTTCACAGCAGTAAAGAGAACGTGTAATGACCCTGGCTGGCCTTGACATTCAGCAACCATTTCTACTTCAGTATGACAAACATGGAAGTGTTTTTACCTCTTCTTCTGTAGCAGCCATGGTGTAGAATGGATGAACACACACGGGGTGATCACCTCTGTGTGTTTGCACGCATCAATGTATGCTCAGTAATCTGTAAGCCTCTGGAACATAAGGTTTCAGCATCAAAGTCATAATATTGAAAGCGGGCCTGCTTTTTCCGTTGGTCCATCAGAGCTTTTCCGGTGATCTTTCTGGTGTCAGATGTCAGCTGGGAAGCTGAGACATGGGGAGTTGCCTGGGACTTCCTTGATCTCACATAAGGAAAAGCATTCTGGGCACATGATCCTTGTTCGAGTCCAGCTCCTGCTCTGGAAGAGGAACCACAGGCCTCTCAGATCTATGACTCTAAGACCTTGGTTCTTAAAAACACTTTACCCAGAGATGCTAAAAAATAAGCACTGAGCTAAGTGCATCAGCACAAAAATTTCCCCGGTCCTGCCCTGATGCTTACACATAGGCATTATTATGGTTGTCATGTATTCATTCTCTCGTTTTTCTTCCCTCCCAGTGTCTCTGACCTGGTTCACTCACTTGAAGAGTATACCAGCAAAACTCAGTCGGTGGTCTTGGGTGAGGAGGTGGGAGAGCTGACAGTGAGACCTGCAGAACCCGTGCAGAAGAAGACTCCAGGCTAGAGCACAGGTGGCATAGTACTTCCCAAGACATGTCCCACACAGCACCAGCTCCAAGAAATTAGGCATTCTTATTAGGGAAAGAAGAAAACTGCCCTGGTCCAGTGAGTTTGGAAAAGGATATTTTGAAGCCCACCTTAATTAGGGAGACACTTCATGTGGGCCAGATTGTCCATGGCTGTGGTACAGACAGGTGCCGGCCATGGAGGCTCCAAGAAATTGAACCTGGGCAAAGCATTTGACCAACAAGGGGAATCTCATCTTAGGAAACTAGTCATTGATGTCAGATAAGTTCTGCTTTGTGCTGCATTTCGTCCCAGCATGCCAACTCATATCTTATAGCACTGCTTGCCCTCAAGGAACTGAACATGTAGGTGGGGTCTACATGCACACAATGAAGACAGCAGTCAAAGTGAAGGAGGCTGGAAGTGGGGTAGGAACCAGAGTGTCTTCCCAATTACTCTCCTACTTTTCTTTGGTCTTTATAGATTCATTGTTTTTGTGAATTAAGACAATCACTAATGTCTTTTTTTGTTTAAAAATTATTGCTTTATTATTAAGTAGATATAAATGAATCAATTATTGAAAGCCATAACCACTGAATATAAATTAAAAACAGAACAAAGCATGGCAGTGATTGACCAACAATTTTGATCCTAATCAACTGCCTATTTTGATACATTAGGCCTCAAAATAGATTTTGTTTAAATGAATAGCCTTGCAAATAGCTACAGATTAATGAGGTAAAACAGATCATCATCAAACCTACTCTGTGCTTTGCAGACAATGGAGAAATCCATTACTTCTGCTGTAAAATGGATCTAAAAATAATACTCACTTCATATTGAAAATTCATGAACTTCTTCAGAGGATACTTGAGCTCCCATGGCCTGGTTTAAATGCAGCCTATTATCACCACATAACTCCCAATAATGTTCCCAAATAATCCTTGCTGGTCTGTAGGAAGCACTTCCGCCCACAGTTTCCTGTGGTTTGCTTCCCTCTGCATTATGAGACTCTGACCACCCAAGGGCCTGTGTAGTGGGAAGACAGAGAGGCCATGATACCGAGGCTATTATAGGAAGTGGCAATTTTATTTACGCTGGCGGACTCAACGGGTTAATGCTCCCAGGCCAAGCACCCCGGGAAGGGAGGAGAGGGGCCTTATACCCCAGTTCAGGTAAGGGAGGTGAAAGGCACAGGGAACAGTCAGAAGGGAGTCTCCCGAGATGGCGCTAAAACACCGTATGGAACCAAACAAAGACAACAAAGGCCCTAAGCTCCTGCTCTTCCCGCACGTGCGAAACTTAAACCTCTACACAAATATTACCTCCCTATAGGAATACTACCTCATAGCTCCCTCCAATAAAGACCCTATGATGGCACTGGCCGGCACCACCAGGCTCCGATAGAGCACTGGCCCCCCTCCCAAACCAATAAATACAGATCTCTCTTGCCCTCACTCTCTCACTCCCCCTTCCCTACAAGGTGGTTACAGACCTTCTTCCCTCTCCCTGCAGCCACTGCTCTAATAAATCTCTTGGCCTCAAAGGGTGTTGAGTCTCACTGGCGCCATCGTCCTTCATTGGTGCTGTGGCTCGGTCGGGAGTTCTCTCGCCCTAAGGCGAGGCCCCATCCCGTTGCCGGTGGCACTTGCCCCTTAAGGCCTTCGCCCACTTTCTTGAATGCTAGCGCCGCATCCATCACCACCTCGGATAGGTAAGTGCCCCTACCTGAAAAACCTAACAACCTCCCTGGGATACCCGAAAGGACTGATCGTTGATCGTCTGGTGGCTCTTTCGGCCCCAGGTGAGGGGGGGACCACACCCCACCTAGGCTTTCAAAGCCACAGCGGACTCCCTACTGGTTTTTCCTTCTCCCGCCTAGGACTCTAAAACCACCTCTTTAACTCCTATAAGCTTTCAAAAAAGTGGGCAGAGATTTCCCTCCCTCCCGTCCCGCTTTGACTCATTCAACTCTTGGCCTTAATGGGCGTTAGGTCCTACTGTGAATTGGATCGTTCTCGCCCTTGTGCAGGTCTCTCTCTTCCCCTGGGCGGGACCCCGATTCGGCGCCTGTGGCCAATCCTGCTCTCTCGGACTCTCCCCACCCTTCTGAACGCCCCAGCCACATTCACACTAGCACTCGTTCAATAGGCAAGTCCCCCTCCCCAAACATGGGAGTAAAAACTTTCTGGGGAAGTCCGGAGAGAACAGACTTTAACCCCCCTCCAGCCCCCGGGTGAGGAAAAACACACCCGCCTCAGCTTTCAAGACCACTGCAGACCCTAAAGGCTTCCTCTTCTCCTTTATCTCTCTCAAACTTTAAAAACTCCCATGGCTGCCAGTTTGCAGCAGGTCCCAGGGGCCCCACAGCTGTTAACCCACAGCAGTTCTAGTAAAATTCTCTCTATCTCTTTCTCCCCCCTCCCTAAGGAATCCCACAGCTGTCGGGCCACACCTGTTGGCCCACAGCGGATTCTAAGGGGGTCCCACGTCAAAAACTCTGTTCGACCGGCAGTAAAGATACTCCCCACCCACCGCCCCAGTCAAGTGCTCTCTGTCTGATTCAGGAAATCCTAGCGCTAGGTACCTTGACCCCTCGGTTCTCCAGGAGAACTCAGGCTGTGCCAAACCTCTGTGATGACAGACTTTGCCACAGCCACACTTCTTGGACAGCTGACTCTTCGGGGGATGCACCACTGGGTCTGCCTGTTCCCTATGGGGGGGCTCATCCTCTCTGCCGGCCGATTCTCCTCTCAAATGCCTTTTAAACAATCTCTCTACCCTCTCTCTCTCTCCTGATATTAAGCCCAAACATCTAATTCGCCTCTGCACACAGGACTGGCCTACATATCCCTTAGACAATCAAAATCAGTGCCCCCCCAGGGATCCCTCAATCCTGATATTATCAGGGATTTATATAACTTTTGTGAGCGTTCAAAAAGGTGGGTGGAGATTCCCTATGTCCAATCCTTTTCTCTCCTCCGTGAACATCCTTAGCTGTGTCTCACCTGTAACCCCCCTAACCTCCACCCTCAACTCATGCTAGCATCTACTGCTTCCCCTGTAACTTCCCTTTCTCCCACTGTTCCAAGCACGTGTAGGCCTCCTCCTCTAGATTCCCCTCCCCCTACTGCAGACCCTGCAAATTCCATCTCTGCTCCCTCCTCCTCCATCTCAGATTTCGAGCCTGCAGATGAACCTCCACCGTACAGGCAACCCAAGGCTCCTCTGGCCACGCCCTCCTCTTCAACCCCTCCCACTTCTGCTCCAGAAGTTCAACCTATATACCCTCCCCTTCCAATCGCTCCCCAGTGTAGTCCTCTGTATCCCGATCCAAGGCCACATCAGTGGTCCTAGCACCCCTCCACGAAGCAGCAGGCGCAGAGGGTATTGTCCAGGTGCACGTCCCCTTCTCTATCTCAGACCTCTCACAAATAGAAAAACGTCTTGGATCATATAAAACTAATCCTGCTACCTACATTAAGGAGTTTCAATACCTCATCCAGTCCTATAGCCTCACTTTTCATGATATATACCTAATCCTTTCCAACACCCTGCTTCTGGAGGAAGGTAGGAGAGTCTGGGAACAGGCTAGAACATACGCAGATGAAATTCACCAAACCACCCCAGCTCACCCCCTTGGTGCAGCGGCTGTCCCAGACCAGGTTCCGGTCTGAGACTATAACTCTCCTGCCGGCATCAAGTCCAGGGACCGCTTCTCTACTTGCCTCCTTTCTGGGCTGCGTAGGGCTGCACAAAAAGCAGTTAACTTTGAAAAACTTCAGGAAGTTATTCAGGACAAAGATGAGAATCCGTCTAACTTTCTCAGTCAACTCACTAGGGCACTTCAACAATATTCCCACATAGATCCGGACTCCCCTGATGGCTGGCAACTCCTAATGACATATTTTTTCTTCCAAAGCTATCCAGACATTAGGGCAAAACTAAAAAAACTTGACAGAGGCCCCCTCACTCCCCAACATGATGTCCTAGCAACTGCCTTTAAAGTGTTCCACAACCGGGATAAAAAGGCAAAAAGACATAAGTATCAGATGCTGGCCCAGGCCCTCCAGGGAGCTAAGGGTTCCTCTGATGTCACCCGAGGTGGTGGCAATGCCCGAACCCAGCGACAACCACCAGGACCCTGATTCAAATATGGGCAACCAGGACATTGGGCACGAGGATGTCCCAACCCCAGAGTGCCCCAAAAGCCCTGTCCCAAGTGCGGTCAGGCAGGACATTGGGCAACGGACTGCCCCAGCCTCCAAATAGGGACTGGGTCAACCCCCAATCCTGCTTTAGACCTGTTGGGTATGGCAGCGACCTTGGAATGACAGGGCCCAGGGTCTCCCTGCCCGACACAAATCTCAAATCGTCGGGAGCCCAGGGTCACTATAACGGTTGACGGGTGCCCCATCCATTTTCTCCTGAACACTGGAGCCACCCTTTCCATCATATGAGAATTTTGGGGCCCAACTTCCCTGTCTAAGTCCCCTATAGTCGGGGTAGGGGGCCAGTTCCTCACTCCACGCATAACGCCTGTAGTTACGTGCATTTTTGCAAATGTCCCCTTCACTCATTCCTTTTTGGTACTGCCTCAATGTCCCATACCCCTTATGGGCAGGGACATTCTAGCCAAATTCCAGGCGTCCATCACCTTTAACCCAAGTGCAGCCCTTACCAACCCATCCCCCACAAACCCCTTTTTGGCCCTTCTCACTACTGAAGAGTCCCCAACGGACTCACTTCCTCCTTTACCCTCTTCTGTAGTAAATCCCCAAGTATGGGACGTAAACTCCCCCTCCCTAGCACACTGCCCCCCAGTTCACATTCAGCTCAAAACCCCTCTGCCTACCCCAACCAACCACAATACTCTCTTCCTACCTCCAACCTCCTGGGACTTCAACCTGTCATCAACTCTTTATTACAGAAGGGGTATCTGCGCCCTACCAACTCCCCGTTTAACACTCCCATTTTAGCGGTACGAAAACCAGACAGCACTTACTGCTTAGTACAAGATCTAAGACTCATTAATGCAGCTGTCATCCCCATTCACCTGCTAGTTCCCAATCCTTATACCATTCTATCCTCAATTCCCCCGACTGCCACTCACTTTTCAGTCCTCAACCTTAAAGACGTGTTCTTCACCGTCCCTCTGGCAGCGGACTCACAAAACATCTTTGCGTTCATGTGGACTGACCCAACATCTTGCCATTCACAATAACTCACCTGGACAGTCCTGCCACAAGGATTTCGAGATAGCCCCCACCTGTTGGGTCAAACCTTAGCAGCAGATCTTAGGTCTCTCTCACTTACCAAATCCACCCTTATTCAGTATGTGGACGATCTCCTCCTGTGTAGCCCTTCCTTAGCTGATTCTCAAATGGACACTGCACTCACTCTTTACTTTCTAGCAGAAAAGGGATATCGGGTATCCCCTCAAAAAGTCCAACTGTCTGCCACACAAGTCACATATCTGGGGGTAGCCATCTCACACCAACAAAAGGCCATAACGACGGACTGAAAAGCCCTAATCCAATCCCTAAATATACCCAAGACTAAAGAGGAAATCCAATCATTTTTGGGCCTGGCTGGACACTTTCGGGTGTGGATTCCCAACTTAGCCCTACTTGCAAAACCACTCTATACTCTCATGAAGGGAGACCCCAATGAGCCACTCCTAACACCCTCCTCCGTCAAACAACCTTTTATTGCCCTTCAGCAAGCCCTCATAAAGGCCCCCGCTCTCCATCTGCCGGATATACACCGACCTTACATCTTATATGTGCACGAAAACAAAGGGGTGGCCCTGGGAGTCCTAGGGCAGCTTTATGGACAGGCATTCGCCCCGGTGGCCTATCTCTCAAAGCAGTTAGACCACACCATCCAGGGCTGGACCCCATGTCTGCGAGCGTTGTCTGCCACCCACATGCTGGTATGCGAATCCAAAAAACTCACCTTTGGGGCCCCTATCACAGTAACCTCCCCCCACCATCTACAGCACCTTCTAAGCTACAAAGGCCTTCAAACTCTACCCCCTGGTCAAGCCCTATCGCTCCTTGTCTTCTTTTTACAAGATCCCTCCATATCCTTTCAAGCTTGCGTGCCCCTAAACCCAGCCATGCTGCTTCCTCCCTCCATAGCCCCACCAACCCACGACTGTGTAGAAGCTGTGGAGGCTCTCCTCCCTTGCCCGGTTCACATCCAGGAGGGCCCTTTGCCCTCCCCCTCCTATACCTGGTTCACTGATGGCAGCTCCTTCCTACACAACGGGTCCCGGGTTGCGGGACACGCCATCACCTCTATTACACATATCATTGAGGGAAAGCCTCTCCCGCCAGGCACCACTAATCAACAGGCAGAACTTATAGCTGCCACTCGAGCATTCCAGCTAGCGGCTGGACACTCCCTCTCACTCTACACTGACTCCAAATATGTTTTCCTCATTCTCCTCTCCCACTCGGCCATATGGAAGGAAAGGGGGTTACTGACTACCAAAGGCTCAGCAGTAATTAACGCTAAACTAATCTCCAACCTTCTCACCGCCTCTCTGCTTCCCACCAATATTGGCATTTCTCACTGCAAGGCCCACCAGTCTGACTCCTCACTCATAACTCAGGGAAACTCCTGGGTGGATAACGTGGCCTGACAAGCAGCCCTGGGGTCCATCCCCAGTGTGGCCCAACAAGCAGCTTCGGGGTCCATCCCCACTATGGCGGCTGTTACCCACCCTGGTCCAAGCCATACGCCTCCCACTAATTCACCACCGCCAACCCCCCCCATCTCCGACCTCATCCCATATCTACACTCAATCTTTCATACCAATCCCTCTGCTCTAATGTCTTTCCTAGAAAACTTCTTCACCCTCGACCCCCACCATATAAAGCTTATAAAAACCATTACCTTTCAATGTTCTATCTGCCAGCGAAATAATCCCCATACCCCCTTAAAACCGGGAACATTTCTCACACATCAGGCCCGGGGCCAGCTTCCGGGTACGGACTGGCAGGTTGACTTTACTTCATGCCCTCAGTTCGCAACATCAAATACCTCCTCGTCTTGGTCAACACCTTTTCAGAATGGGTAGAGGCATACCCCACCACAAACAAATGAGCAGCAACTGTAGGGTCCATCCTTGCCAATCACATAATTCCTAGGTTTGATGCCCCTTTATCTCTCCAGTCTGATAATGGACCCGAATTTACCTCACGAGTGGTACAATCCCTAACAACCGACCTCCACATTAACTGGCATTTCCATATCCCATACCACCCACAATCGCCTGGAAAGGTTGAGCGAGGCAATTGTACCCTCAAGGACACTCTCATCAAATTACCCCTCGAACTCCATCAAGACTGGGTCTCCCTCCTCCCACTGGCCCTCTTCCACATGCGAGTTCTCCCAAAAAAACCGTCCCAACTCTCGCCTTTTGAAGTGATGTACGGCCATCCAGCGCTGCCCCCAGGAATCCCCACTGCAACCCCTCTGACACCCAATCACATACTTTACCCCCTCTTGTCCTTCATTTGTTCCCACATTTTGGAATATCAAAACCTCCTTTTACCTGTCTCATCCAATGGTCAAATCCCACCTCCTCTTATTCCTGGACAATGGGTCTATTTTTCTGACCCGGAAACTAAAACCCAAAGTGGTCTGAACCTCTTCAAGTAGTTTTATCCACTCCCACGGCAGCAAAACTTATCACAGCCCAACGTTAGGTTACCCCATGGATTCACATTTCCCGTCTTAAACCTGCCACCCCTCCTTCCTCACAATCCACCCATAATAATACTTGTCCACCTACCCACAGGTACACCTGCTCCAAGGTTCCAGAACAGCCACTCAGACTTCGCTTGTCCCGACTCACCACCCACCCAAATCCAAATCCAAACAAACATCCTGGATTCAGTACAAGAAACTTGTAGATCTTGGCCTCTTTCCTTTCTTGGCTTAATTGCCATCCTCCTCACTGTATTACTTACTTGGTCAATACCTACAAATTGACCATCCACAGCCAAAGCTTTGTTGGCTATTACATACCTCCTCATTATAACTAGCTTCATTCTTATTAAGTGTCTTTTATAAACATTCACTCCTTACAACACTATGTCCATCAGCCTAACCCTCCTTCCCTTATTAATTTTAACCCACCTCAGCGGTGTAACAACTCCACCCGCCCCACCATTTTGCTAAGGATTCTTTGTAGAAGAGTTCTGGACTTCTAAAGGTCACTCATACACCCAACGTCTGGCCACAAGTTTCTATTCCCATGTCTCTCTCTTCCATGCGCTCAATTACCTTAACATGGCACAAAGTACCTCAATTCTGCTTTCTTTTGATCAAACCCAAGATTACTGTAAACGAAACCCTGAAATTTATGGGGGGTGCCCAAAAGTCTCTTGCATGATCCACTCCATAAGGATAGAAAGGGTTAAAGGTGATAAAGATGTTTTTCTTCTCACTTCACAAGGCGGAGACCACTTCTACTTCAACATCAAACATCCCTGGGATAACATGTGGGAAAAGGGGGTGGTAGGCAAGGTCTGCAATGGAATCGATGACTCCACCCCAGTAGGAACCATCAAAATTTACCATACCTATGTCCGAATTCAGCCAAGTATCCCAAACTTAGCTCCTGCAATAACAAAACAAGAGGCAATATTACAAACCTCCATAAATCAGACAACAAAAGCCACCCCATTTTCCTGGCTCTCAGTAGTCCAACAGGGAGCACGCTTTCTCAACTACTCATATCTAGGCAACTTTTCTGACTGCTTCCTATGTGCAGCCCTCAGCCGCCCCCATTCACAGCAGTACCATTCATAGGAAATCTTACCACCCCCTGCACACAAAATCCTACTGTTCATTACCCCTCACTATCAGGAATTCCCCTGTTCACAACTCCAACTCAACCATCACATGTCAACGTTACCTGTGCCCCACCTGGCTTCTTCTGGTGCAACGGCACGCTTACTAAAACCTTTAAGTCATCATGTGTCCTGGTCACCCTGGTACCTCAGTTGACCCTATACACACAAGGGGAATTTGCAACAAAATACACAATAAACAAACCTGCAACACTGATAATGTCACCCTACCCCCACCAGAAATGGGCAGTCTTTCTTCCTGTAATCGCAGGAGTCTCTCTTGCCTCTGTTCTGGCAGCAGCAGGCCTAGGCAGTGGGGCTTTAGCATACAGCATTGCCTCCTCCCAAGACTTAGCAAATAAACTACAACTTACATTAGAGGCCTCAGCAACGTCCCTAGCCTCCTTGCAATGCCAAATCACCTCGCTAGCCCAGGTCACCTTACAAAATAGGCGAGCCTTAGATCCTCTAACGTCCGACAAGGGAGGCACTTGCCTCTTTCTCGGAGAGCAATGCTGTTATTACATTAACGAGACTGGCCTAGTAGAAGAAAATCTAAAGTCCTCAACCATCTAAGTGATGAATTAAAACAGCGCTGCCAACAGCTAGACTCTTCTCCCTTCATCTGGTTGCAACACCCTTTTGTCATCTGGCTGGCCCCACTCCTAGGCCCTGTCATTTTAATTTGCGTTTTTTGTTTAATAGCCCCATGTATCTTTAAATTTCTCCAACAACGCTTAATTGAACTCTCAAATCAAAACCTTAACCTCCTATTACTCAATAGTTATCAACCTGTCCCAGTAGAGGAGTCAACACCTCGTCCCTAAACATCACTTAACTTTTCTTTTAGATATGTTCTCTTCCAGGTTCTCTATCTATCTCCACAGTCTACTCCAAGACAGCTGGTTACTACCACCCTCATGCCCGCTGGAGGAGTGACTGGAACAAGTCGCCATTCTACATCTACAAGGGACTGTTATAGAACTTTCGCCTGCAGAAATCTTCACCTTCAGTGCCTATCTCTGGGCCCTGTTCTGGCTGGTTCTGTGCCCTTCCCCCACCTCACCCCACAATGCCCACATCCAGCAGGAAGCAGTCAGAAAGAATAACGATGCCCCTCTCCCAAATAAACAGAAAAGGTGGGAATGAAAGGCACAGGGAACAGTCAGAAGGGAGTCTCCCGAGATGGCGCTAAAACACCGTATGGAACCAAACAAAGACAACAAAGGTCCTAACCTCCTACTCTTCCCACGTGTGCGAAACTTAAACCTGTACACAAATATTATCTCCCTATAGGAATACTACCTCATAGCTCCCTCCAAAAAAGACCCTAAGATGGCACTGGCCGGCACCACCAGGCTCCGATAGAGCACTGGCCCCTCCCAAACCGATAAACACAGACCTCTCTCGCCCTCGCTCTCTCACTCCCCCTTCCCTACCAGGCAGTTACAGACCTTCTTCCCTCTCCCTGCAGCCACTGCTCTAATAAATCTCTTGGCCTCAAAGGGTGTTGAGTCTCACTGGCACCATCGTCCTTTAGGAGGGGGTGTCAGGTTGAGCGATTACACATTTTCTTTGGAATTTACAAGATTGTACTCAGCAAAATCAGATCTTTCAAAGAACAAATGATCTCCAGGAAATGCAGGGCAAGCAGAGTTGTAAACTGTCAACTTCAAAAAGAGGGGATTTGGATAAGTTTGTGAACTGGTCACTCTTTTGCATTTCCAAGAAAACCATTCTCAGCTATTTGGCTTTCCCAAGCAAAAACCTGTCTGGCAGGTTTTCAGAGCTTGCCGATTGGTCTCTTTCTCAAAGAGAATACTTTTAACTGCTATCAGCTCCCTTTCTGCCACATTCCCCCCTTTGATGCTCGACCCTTCATGGGTTAAGAGCATCTTCCTTAATTTGGTGCATTAACATTATGTGGGCCACAGTTTTTAGTTCAACAACTATTTTCACAAACTTAGAAATGGCATTCATAATTATTGGGGCTATGCAAGAGAGGATAAGACAGGATCCCACCAATAGGACTACAGATCCAATAATATACTTAAATCCCCCCAGACCTGAGAACATGTTTTTAAATTAATTGCCGATTTTTATGCCTTGCCATTTTTGCACTGGGACATGGGCAAGCTTTCTAACATTGGTGGCTATATCGTTATAACTTTACTATTATTATCTATTTGCAAACAACAGTCAGAGCTATTAAATTTACCACATACTTCTTCTTCTTCCGCTAGCAGGTAGTTCAAAGCTAAGTGGTTTTGATAAGTAACTATGTGCATTTGGGCTTGTTGCTGAGCAACAAGCTCAAAAGCCGTGGCTGTTTGATTAGTTATAACTTCCAAGACAGTTTGTAACCTGATAACACAATTTAGCATATATATAGGTGTGCGGTATCTCCGACTCCCATCTTGTGCCCATGTGGCTGGGCCATAAGTATTTATAATTCTCTGGGGTGGCCATTCATGAGGGATTGAGTATCTCATGTTTTGAGGCTTTCATAAAGGGGAATGCCTAGTTCATTCCCCCTTGAGTTAGGCAGAAGGAAAAATTCTGACTGGATTATTCCTATGATACATGTGCCTTTCCATAATGCTGGAAGCTGGGCATATGCAACCTTTCCACATATCCAAAATAGCTCTTTATACCTTGAAATGGGTTAGCTTGTTTAGAGGATAGTACTGTACAGTTACTTATAGTTTGGGTGACAATAGTACATTGAAAAGATTTAGTTGCATAAGCAGGTGTCCAATACCAAACAGGCCTTGTTGGCCACCAGAACAAACTTCTGGCTGGGATGAATAACAATGGAAAACTTTTATGTCTGGCCAGATAGTTTACATAAAAGCACAAGAACACCTCCTATCATAAGAAAGAATGGAAATGCTAGTGAGACCCTTTTCTAACATGTTCAATGGGGACAACTCTGTTAATTCTATAGCAAATAAAATCAGTTTTACAGCAATTAAAACGACAAACAGTTTAGCATAGATAAAGGTGACAAAGCAAAACAATGACTTATCAGTAATGTCTGCTGAGTTCATAAGCTGAATTTTCAACCTTCTGCCGTGAGTCAGCCAGCCAGCCTCTGGTGTGCGGTTAAAGCAAAGTCAAAGTATCCTCAGGCTTTTAGAGCAGGGCTTGTTCCAGGTTTTTCCATCGTCCTTGGTGACCTGGCTTAAAAGAATGGGAATAGCCCGCAAAGCGCTTCTCCTCCTGTATGAAACTGCTCCTGCTCCAGTCCATGAAGTATTTGACCTCAGGGTCCCTGAGGAGCTGGTCTGTTAAATCTGGATGACTAGAGAACACTTCATTTATTAGTTTAATGCAATCGTGGTCTGGCTGTCCTGGCTCTATGGGTAGTAAGGTCTTCACTACTTCTAGGTGAATACATGGGTTTTTCAGAGCATTCCCTGACATCCGACCATTCGAGCATTGGTTAGCCAATATTGCCTCTTGTATTTTATTAAATTTATTACTGCACGAGGCACCCTGACTGTTAGGTGTTGTTTCATAGTTAGTCTGATAGTTTCTGTTATCAGGAGTGCTATGGCTGCCAGGGCTTATCCAGCCCTAGGTCACAGAATCTAGCTGTTTGGATAAATATGCCACAGGTCTATGTCATGACTCCAGCACTTGAGTCAAGCTCCCCACTGTAGCGCCAACACACTCATGCACATATAAAAAGAAAGGCTTAGTTATATTTGGGTGTCCCAGATAGGTACATTGGTGAGGCCCTGTTTAATTTATTCAAAGGCCTATTTCTGGGCCTTTTTTCATAGCAGAGACTCCTGTTCCACCCCCCTTTCAGGCTCCATAGAGAGGTTCTGTCATGATAGAGAAGTTAGGTATTTAAATTCTATAGACTAGTACAGGAACAGGACCACCCTTAGGGTCCTTTTCTCTTTTCTTACAGCTGTTGGTTGGGTCCTTCCTTTCTTCAATTTTTAGCAGCACTAACTCCCCTGGGATGTTTGGGTTTTCCATGGTCCAGGAAGTTCCTAGGGAAACAAGCTTATGAACTGTGATTAAAATTTGTCCCAAATGGACAACACATTTTCTTATGAGCATTTATGTTTGTGGCCCCCTTTCCTTCAGAGGTGTAGGAAAAAGCCCTACCATTAAACAATTTAAAGTTTTAACAAATTCCATCTCAGGGACTGACTTGGATCCTGAGCGATGCAATACCAAATACCTATGTTCAGTTTATTCATGTCTCCAAGGGATTTCTAGTGATTATTATGCTAAACCACAAATTGAAAGATTGTAATGTCCTAGTCCTACATCTGATGGAGTTTTCTTTGGATTTACCAAGGGGTGGGATAGGTTGTAACTCAGCCTGCAGTAGAAACGTTTGAATGCCTTCTAAAACCTACCTATAGGAAATTTATCTATGTCTAGCCTGTGCTAGCTACCCTGCCTCAATTATTTATTCTTTAGAGATTTTTTTGATCCCATAATCGTATGGGGTGCTGAAGGGTAAAGGTCCATTTTCTGTAATTTCTTCAGAGCTGACAGTGGGCATAGTCCTGGCTAGCCAGAGATAAAAAAATCTCTCCTTGTCTGACTTGAGGCATCCAGATCTGTTTCAGCAGTGGTATTGTTTGCAGGCACTGACTGGAATTCTTGCATGACCATTATGTGGGCATGAAATTACTGGATTCTGGCTCAATAAAAGATTAAAGTCAGGCATACATTTTGACAAGAAGTGACTGATTACCTTTTGTATAAAAACTACAACGCCTGAAGTTATTAGCATAACTTAAATGATAAACTTTAATTTCTGTGGCTTTATTACAAGTACCAGTCTTTGGAGATTTTAATGTATTTCTGGACCATAATGGTAGCCTGACAGATTGTTTTAGACTGTAATTTGACCCAGGCACTCGAGTAAATTTCTATATAAAATTTGAAGAGAAATTTGAAAATGTTTGGAGACTTGCATCCAGAAAAGACTTTATTATGCCTAGATTGTTTATAGAATTTCTTTTTGTAAATATATTTTTTTTATAAACTTTCCTCATACCATTTTTGGCATGCTTATACCATTTTATTTTTGTTCTTTACCCCCTTTAAAAATTTTTTCAGATAACTATCTATTATAGGACAGAATTTTACCATATAAGATCTCTTCTTAGATGAAAAAAATATTTTTTCCCTTATATTCCCTTTTTTCTTACTAAAACCTTATTTGTACACCAACAACCTTTTTATATTTTTCATTTGCTTTTTGCTTTCCTTTTTATTTTTTTATAGATAAGCTTTTACAGTCATAATTTGAATTCACCCTTTAGTAACTGTTAGGTGGAACATTTAATTTTTGGAACACCTTTAACTCCCACTAGAGAGCAGATTTTAGGAGAAAGAAGTTCAGTATGAGCACAAGGGCTAAAAACTTAGCCTCGGTATTAATTAAGAAATTAATTTGGACCCTAGTCACATTTATACAGACCCAAGGATTCTCTGGGCCGTGCCTCCCCCTTCAGTCAAAGGCCACCATCACTGAGCTAGTTGTCCCCCCTTCCCCCTTCAGGAGAGGCTGCACCATCTCTTTCAGTGGCTTTTTAATCTGGATGTTGGACAAGGTCCTGGGGGTTTAGGCCATCAAGTACAATTGTGCTTTAAGTGCCCAGATTGACTACATTCATAGCAGTTGATACCATCCCCCTTAGCAGGTTTATCCTTATCAGGCCTTTTTTGGGTAGCTGGAGCTTTGCCATTAGTGGCAACTGCCAATAGGTTTGTTTACCTTTCTTCTGGCTGGTGCTCATTCTGGAGTCCTTCTCCTTTTTTTTTTTTCCTTAATGTCTCAGTTTCTAAGAACTTCAGAAGCTTTCTATAATTGGGAGGTTGGTATTAATAGTCCTGAGTCAAGCCTCTGGAGTTGAGTATTTAATATTCCATAGGATATAATGTTGTTTTCAAAGTAGTGAAATAAATTTTTAAAATGCATACAGAACTTTTGACCATTTTTCTTTAGGTCTACAAAGTGAATTTAATTGCCAGATGGTTTTGCTCCTATCCAAATCTCATTATTTGCTAATTTGTAGTGAGTTCAAATTTGATTTTAATGATGCACTTATTATTTTTTTAAATCATGTAATTTTAATTTGCTTTAATTATCTAAAATCTGCCCCATTGGGGTGTCTCAGGGTACAGATTATTACACATTTTCTTGGTCACATTTCTTGAAAACCCAGAATTGTTTTGAACATTTGCAATTTATTTCTCAAAGGAGAATTTTAAAACAAATAGCTAAATAAAGCCATAAACAGCAATGCCAGGAATCCCTGGAACCCTGATGGCTTCTTCCAAGCTGAGTGTTCTCAGCCCTCCTTGAAGCCCCCCCTTTTTTTTTTGCTCCACAACTTTCCAATAATGCCTACAAAATGGCCTGGTACAAAAACTTTTAGAGTGAATAGACCACGTGGTTATTAAATGATCTGTTCCTACTTATTCCTAATTATGAGCAGGCAAAATTGTCAAAAAAAAAAAAAAAAAAGCCCTATGAATTACTAAACAGTAGTCTTAGCTGTAAGACGTGGACCATTTTTTTTTTTTTTTGAGTTGGAGTCTCACTTTGTTGCCCAGAGTGGAGTGCAGTGGCTGCTCCCAGCCACCGCAGCCTCTACCTCCTGGGATCCAGCAATCCTTCTGCCTCAGCCTTCCAAGTAGCTGGAATTACAGGCATGCGCTACCACGCCCGGCTGATTTTTTGATTTATTGTAGAGATGAGGTCTCGCTGCCCAGGCGGGTCTGGAACCCGCGGGCTCAGTCAATCCGCTCACCTCAGCCTCCCAAAGGCACGGAATTACAGGCTCAGCCACCGAGGCTGGCTGATGTGGACAATTAAATGAAAGTGATTAGGTCTTACTCTATGCTTCACAGAGTGTGCCCAGTATTTGACATGTCCCTTAGGTGAAGTACCAAGCTTACAAGGTGACTTAATCAGGTGGGAATGGTCAGTTCCCATGCTTTATTAAGTCCTGCAAAGTATTTAGCATTTAAACCTTTACCAGTCTTGTAAGGGGTGTGTTAGTCAGGCATAGCCAAAGAGTGAGCAGTAGTATTATCAAGCATTACAATTTAAAGTAGGGACTTACATACATTACACGACTGTAAGAGACTTCCCAACAGTTTTACAGGAACAAGCAGTTGATTACAATCTTAGGCAAGGCCTAAGCCTTTAGAAACAGATTTATTTTCAACTAACCTGGTTTCTAGCATTTGAAAACAAGAACAGTCTATTCAGTCCCTTAGTTGCCAGAGAAAGATTACAAAATTATTTTCTCCAAGGCTAGCATTAATTTGCACTGAGTTAGCAAAAGGCTAAGTAGCATATGAGAGACATTTCTATGTTTCTTTACAGGTGGATAGGAATGAACTCCTTCAGAATTTATGAAGGAGAACACGGGCTAAGGAAGGTAGGGGGTGTGGTCCTGGGAAAGAATTCAAGATAACCGATAGCACTTCACATACACAGCAGGCAGTTTTCCCACATTCTTAACAACAAAAGGCAGGAATTTTAACAGTGCCAATGGGTTGGGAGAAACACCACACAAATAAAGGGAGGGAAACATAAAATGACATAAAGAAACATGCAATAATCAAGTTTTTAAAATATGACATATCCCATTAAACATAACATAATAACCCAACCAGCTTTTTTTTTTTTAAATTAAAAAAAAATTTTTTTTGAGTTGGAGTCTCACTCCGTCGCCCAGACTGGAGTGCAGTGGCTGCTCCCGGCCACTGCAGCCTCGACCTGCTGGGCTCCAGCGATCCTTCCGCCTCAGCCTTCCAAGTAGCCGGAATTACAGGTGCGTGCTACCACACCCAGCTGATTTATTTATTTATTTATTGTAGAGATGAGGTCTCGCTGCCCAGGCAGGTCACGAACCCGTGGGCTCAGGCAATCCACTCACCTCAGCCTCCCAAAGGTGCGGGATTACAGGCTGAGCCACTGAGCCTGGCTCTTCACTGCCTTTTAGCCCTTTCCTTCAGGCTGGAGACTACTTACAGACTCCGGGAGGTGATCAAGCTCCCCTTCTGCCATCCGTTGGCAGGTCTATGCAAAGGCCCTTATTCCTACCCTTTCCATCAGGTGGTCTTTCTGTCCTTATGCCAGTTCCTTGCCTCTTGGGTCCCTGTTGTGCTTTCGTGGTCCGAGCTTCAGTGTGCTGGGAGGGTCCTCTCTCCTATGGATCAAAAGGTCTGTTGAGCGCCAGGTGAGATTGCCTTTCCTGTCGCCCTGGAGGTCGTACCCTGATGACAAAGGAGGTGGAACACACCATCTCTGAACTCTCCTTTCCTGGCCGATGCACCAGAATGTAGCGGGAAGACAGAGAGGCCATGACACCAAGGCTATTATAGGAAGTTGCAGTTTTATTTATGCCAGCAGACTCAGTGGGCTGACGCTCCTAGGCTGAGCACCCCAGGAAGGGAGGAGAGAGGTCTTATACACCAGTTCAGGTAAGGGGGAGGGGTCGGGTTGAGCAATTACACATTTTCTTTGGAATTTACAAGGTTATACTCAGCAAAGTCAGATCTTTCAAAGAACAAATGGTCTCCAGGAAATGCATGGCAATGGCAAGCAGGGTTGTAAACTGTCAACTTAAAAAAGAGGGGATTTGAGCCGGGTTTGGTGGCTCAGCCTGTAATCCTGTGCCTCGGGAGGCTGAGGTGAGTGGATTGCCTGAGCCTGCGGGTTTGAGACACCCCTGGGCGACTTGGTGAGACCTCATCTCTACAATAAATCAAAAAATTATCCGGGTGTGGTAGCGCGCGCCTGTAGTTCCAGCTACTTGAAAGGCTGAGGAGGAGGGATTGCTGGAGCCCAGCAGGTTGAGGCTGCGGTGGCCGAGAGTGGCCACTGCACTCCAATCTGGGCAACAGAGTGAGACTCCAACTCAAAAAAAAAGAGGGAATTTGGATAAGTTTGTGAATTGGTCACTCTTTTGCATTTCCAAGAAAACCATCCTCCCTATTTGGCTTTCCCAAGCAAAAACCTGTCTGGCAGGTTTTTGGAGCATGCCAATTGATCTCTCAAAGGGAATACTTTTAACTGCTATCAGCTCCCTTTCTGCCACACCTGGAGTCTTGCCTTGGCAACCCAGAGGAATGAACTTAGAACAATTTTGAGGTCTCTGTTATTTTTATAAAGGACACCATTGGTACTAAGAGGAGAGCCAAATTTTTTCATTTCTGCCCTTTCTAGGTGATTCTTCATTTCTTCCAGACCACTGAAAGCTGCTCTTTAAAAGAGGGGTATTTAATTGGCAGCATCTGTAATACCTTGGTTTGTCTATTTTAAAGTGGTATGTAAGTGGCTTTATATAGGCCAGTTTCCCCTGATCTTGAAGATCTGGGCTCTATTCGGGTCATAATGCTGGTTCCAGCCCTTGATGTTGATGTTGCTGTTTCTGAAACGACAGCAGCCACAGTGAATTTGAGGTGTCTTTGGGGAGTAGAGTTTGTGCTGTATAATAAATTTAAAAAAATAAGCCAACGAGCCTTTCCTTATGGCTTATACAAGCTGGATTTGTTGAGGGTGGAGAGAGACAGATAGTAAGTTTCTCTGACAACAGGCATCAGAAAACCTGGTGTGCTCCTCCTTGGGTAGTTAGTTATGTCCACAGGCATGGCAGAGGAATATTAGATGTCTTGTGCTTACCTACTGCATGCACAACAGCATTCGAGTATGCATGCCAGGAGAGAGTTAGCATAGGAGCATCACCAGTACAGAAGTCTGGGCTGGTGATTTGGAAGTAGGGCCCAGGGATGGCCACATGGAGGACAAACCTCACAGTGGTTGCGGAAAAATGTGGACAGGTCTACAGCAACAGCCCAGGCTGTTGGCCACCAGCAAGTGAAAGTGGAGTCTCTGCTCCTGGCTGCTCTCACGCTTCGCAAATCATTTTGCTTTTTGTTTGTTTGTTTATTTATTTATTTAATTTATTTTTTTGAGTTGGAGTCTCACTCTGTCGCCCAGACTGGAGTGCAGTGGCACACTCCCGGCCACTGCAACCTTGATCTGTTGGGCTCCAGAGATCCTTTTGCCTCAGCCTTTCGAGTACCCATAACTACAGCTGTGTGCTACTATGCCCAGCTAATTTTTTTGATTTATTGTAGAGAAGAGGTTGCCCGGGTGGGTCTCAAACCTGCAGGCTCAGGCAATCCATTTGCCTCGGCCTTCCAAAGTACTGGGATTACAGGCTGAGCCACCACGTCCAGTCGATTTTTATTTTTAAAGGAATGTTGATCCCATCATAGGGTGAGCAGTAAGAATAAAAGTGAAAAATACTGGCTATGTGAGGAAAATATCTGGGTCAAATACTGAATAAAGATTTTAAAAATAATGCAGTAGATGATAACATACTTTTTACCCATGTGGGTACATTAAAGGTCGACTGATTATGTTTCTGGAAATTTAACTAAATGGAATAAAATTTTCTTAGAATAGAACCAGCTGCAGTCCTTTGACTGCCTATGGGATACCACTCTGTTATTTATTTTTAACAATCATCATTTGCAGTTTCTATGACAGTTATATTTTCTGCAGATTTTCTTGGGTCTTCCAGGGAGTACAAACAATAAAATACTTTAGTAAGTTGACTGGATCCATAATTTATATACTGTAGTCATTAATTTTTATTTAGACAAATGAAAACTAGTTAGTCTAAGGCATAATGAAATAAATATTCCATATACAATAGCAACAACCATCAAAAAGGTGTCATAGGAGTAAACTGAATAAGAAATGAAAACACATCAAAATGCCACTGAAGGGATTAAAATAGGACTTAGCCAAAAATAATGCAGCAACAAAAAACCCAAACCAACCAAACACACATAATATAAACAAACAAACAGAAACCCAGAACCAAAAAAATCCTACCACATGCCATGTTATTGTACAAGACTCAATATCACGAAGAGCTCAATTTTTTATAGGCTAAAGATTTCAAAAGAATGTTTTTGGAACTAGATAGTTAATGTTAATATTCCTATGGAAAGATAAATAAACAGGTATAGACAGGAAAATAGGAATAATGGGGAGAAGGAACTACCTGTACCAGATGTCAAACACACATATTATGCCACAGGAACGAAAATGGAATTTTGATGAGGATAGCTCATAACAGTCTAAAAAGTTCAGAAATATTCAAATACATATTAGAATTTAATATATGTGCTAAAAGTATAAAAATGCAAAAAGACTAAAAGAAGAAAATAAACACTTGTTCCTCAGTATCTGGGGGATTCAGTTCCAGGCCTCTGCAGATACCAACACGTGTGGTTGTTCAAGTCTTGATATGAAATGGTGTAGTACTTGCATATAACCTATACGCATCCTCCGTAGAGTTAAATCATTTCTGGATTAACTAAAATGGTAAGTACAATGTAGATTCTACTTAAATCGTTGTTACACTGCATTGCTTTTTATTTATATTTCCAAATATTTTCTATGTGCTGTCAGTTGAATTCTTGGGTGCAGAACCTGAGGATATGGAGGGCCAACTGTTTGTAAAATAAAAAAAATCTCCTGCATAGCAGAAAGCAAATAAAACAGCAATGTCCCCCAAATACCTAACAAAGAAGAAAAATGCTTAAACTCGTACCAAGGGGACCTAATGCCCTTGATGGATAGAGTTTTTACAAACTATGAGAAAGAACCCAGCAGAAACATGGGCAAAGAAGGTGAAGTGAGAATTGACAGACACACAGAACCAATTGACGCGTAGGAAAAGAAGTTTGACTTCATAATGTAAGAAATACAACTGAAAACTTCAATAGGCTATTTCTTCCATTTATCAGATTAGCAGAGACTAAGCAGTGGATAAAAGACTAAGTATAAGGGGAGATGTGGTCACATGTGGTCAACTTGAATGTGAACTGGCACCACAGCCGTGTAGAGCAACTGGACAATTCCTGCCCGTGTTAAAAATGCACTTGCCTTTTGACCCAGCAATCCCATTATATCCTACGGATATAATTTCACAAGAATGTGCAACATTACTCACAATAGGAGAAGACAGAGAACTACTTAACTGTCTGTCAGTGGGGACCTGTTAAATAGGTTACAATAAATCCACACAGGAAATACTATGCAGCCATGAAAAAGAACACAGCTGCTCTAAGAACAAGTAGTATTGTGTTACCAAATGCAAAATATAAAAGTTATGTACATGTCTACATTATATATGCACAACATGTCTTTTATAAAGCCATCCAGGAGTTGGTGAACACATAGCAGTCTTGTACACAAATTGGATAAAGCTGCAGCAAGACACTGGGTACAAATGATAATCTGAGTACAAATGATGATCTTTTAAGGGGGAGAGTTTTAAAAAACCAAAACCAAATGAAGATGATTGTCTCTCACACATCCAGACAGAAAGACTGGGGTAGGATCCATAGGAAACTTGTGGCAGCCAGGGTCTCCTGATTTTATTATCGGGTTGTCACTGACCTCTGATTCTAAGAGGGTTACCTGAGAGGGTATGATTACCCTGCTGGGTCTGATGAAGCCCCGCCATGAGTATGACTGGTGCCAGGGCTCTCTGCTCTGAGGACTGATGCTCAATTGGTCGCTGATTGGCTCAGGAGATGGCAGGCTGGTTCCCAAGAAGCTGATGTCAAGGGTTTTATGCCTATGGGATCTGCTTGGTTCACTTGGAGCCTCTTTCATGTGGGATTCTGGGCAAGAGAACTGTTCAGGGTAGATGGTTAGAAAGGGTATCAGTGCTGTTACCATCTTTATGCCCAGACTGGCACCCCAGCTCTGCAGTCATCTGCCTGCTCAAGGTGAGTCTGTACTAGATCAGTCTATCCAAAGCCATTTGTTCATTCAACACTCCTACCATGTGCTGTGTACTGGTAATAAAATAAGTGAGAGATGCTCTTGTTTTCCAGGACTTGACAGTCTAGTGGGAGAGACATATTCTCAGCAGACACATGCCCTGTGGTCAACTCTTGCCATGTTAGAGGGAAAAATGGCATAGCACAGGCACTTCAAGGAGCTCAGGAATGAGATCGTCTCAGGACCATGTCTGATGTTTTACAGGGGGAAATATCTGTTTAGGACAGTAGTGAAGCTCTTCTAGGAAGGGTTATTTAATTTTTTAAATTTAATTTTTCATCAAAATGAAGAATCCTGAATATCTGAATTACTATCCTCACATGTAGAAATTTCCTTAGATACCCCAGCATCTGGGAAACATGGCAGATACCTCGCCCCTAATTTCTAGCCAAGTTTCTCTTTCTTTTCACCCCAAACTGTCTCTTAACTTCTTCAAAAGACAACAGCAGTCTCAGCAGGCCTCAAGAAGAGCCATCCTGAGGTATTGAGAAAGCATCAATATCTTCACCAGGGCAAGATGGGATAACCCCTGCCGAGCCCCTGATGGCTGCACAGCTGATAGTTATGTATGTGGTTTCCATCAGATTCTTCAAGTGGAAACACTCAAGGCTTTGGCCTACAGATCCTGAGGCCCTCTTCTGTGAGGGAGAAGGACTTTGCTATGGTGACACCTTACTGGAAAGAAAGTGGAGAGTGTATGATAGAAGTATTGTCTGTGAACACAAAACAGCTGGGTACAATGTGCCCTGTGCTTAGGAAAGGTAACTAAGCCACCAGGATATGAAAGCCCCGTGGGAGGGAATAAGCCCCAGGGTGAAGCAGGCGTCAACATAGAAAACCAATCACCACTCAGGAACCAGAGGAAAGATCGCTCTCCCTGGAGATGATTTCTTTACGCACCCTCACCCCATCTCCTGGCTCCATCTCCTGTTCTCTCCTAGCTGGGAATGTCTAAGTATGTAATCTGTACTGAAAAGTCCACTTCCACTCCACTTCCACCCTGATGATCTCAGCTCCCTTTTTGGCCTCGATCTTCATCTGCCATTCTTTGCTTTGATGTAGGCGTCTGGAGAGGTAGGTGTAGCCACAGACCATGTTGAAAATGCAAGGAGTTTAGAAAAAGAAATCCAAGCAACAAAAACTTCACTAATCATCAAAGAAATGAAAACTAAAAGAACATTTTGAGGTTATCAATTTTTATCTATTAAGTCACTGAAACCTAATTTAATATCCAGACAAGTTCACAGTTTAAAAATAGTATGCTCGTTCTTGGTGGCATTGTAAGTTGTTAAAAGCTTTTAGGGAAGCAAGTTGGAATAGATCAAGTCCTACAAATGATTATGCCGGTCTATATCCTCTTGCTCATGGAAATTCATCCAAAGGAAATAATTCAATGGAAAAAGCAACCTGTCTACACACAGTGCACCTAAATGCCCAGCAATAAGGGAATGGCAAAATGCAACCTGGCACATTCTCTGAATGGAACAGCAACTGAGCATTCTAAGTAGAGCAATAAAAGTAGAAGATTAAAAAACATGCCTCTCTGAGGAAATATATACCATGGTGTCTAATGGTAAAAGTGGAAGAACTGACCCATTGACCAGAGGGAACTAGCTGAAGATCTAGCTTAAGATCACATGGTGTCCACTAAGAAAAACTCGGGTGCTTTGGGGCATTGTTTGTAATGGGGCATCCTCTTACGCAGAGAGAATGTGCCCTGTGGTCCGCACCTGACTTGAATCCTCAAACAGAATAGTCATTGGGCAGAAGGAGCCAGGAGAGGAAACAGGATTTCTTCAAAGCTGAAGAGAGATTTCTGGAAAGGGAAACCCCAAATCCTGGGAACTCCTTGCACGAGTGGTGGTTTGAACAATAGCTTTGCAACCCAGGACCAGCCTGGCCTTGTGTCATAAATATGGGGGCCGCTGACAAACGGTTTCCCACCTTGGGACTTGAGCCTGCAGTTCAAGAGTCACGTGGGTCTGCCTGAGCTGCAGGACTTGGCCCCTGTACAAGCACAGACTTTTTGAGGAAGCCTTACGGGAAAGGAAATGCTCAGGTTTCACTTGAGGGAGAGTGTGTGGAGGGGGAAGGGCTGGGAGCAGGAGGGAAAGAATGGCCCCTTTCAACGCAGACAGATGCAGTCTGGCTCAGAGTCAGCCTGGTTTCCAAAAACCCAAGTGGTCCAATAACATTAAAAAATCTGCACACATTCAAGGTCCTATTTTAAATACTGCACAAGGACGACAATAAATGTGATGACTTTTCCATCCTCTGCATATGGAGTGCCTGGTGCCTTCTGAGGCTTTCAGCATGTGTGGGCAGGTAGACATGTATGCACAGGTAGACATGTGTGCATAGGTAGACACGTGTGCACAGGTAGGTGTGCACAGGTAGACAGGTGTGCATAGGTAGATGGGTGTGCACAGGTAGATGGGTGTGCACAGGTAGATGGGTGTGCACAAGTAGACAAGTGTGCACAGGTAGACATGCGTGCACAGGTAGATGTGTGTGCATGCCTGTCATAGGGTGTGTGTCAATGCTACCTACAAACACAAATACACACATAGACTACCTGCAGCACACATATTCTCTCCTCAGACAGCTCCAAGGCTGCAGTTGATTTGAGTTTGGCGTGGGCTGAAGGCTGCACTTGGAATGGCTGCTTGGACTGGTTCTGAGCAGGGCGACGGGCTTGTAACTTCTAAGAAAACAAATTCCCTTTTTAGCCCGTTGGTGAATGAAGATGTCCACTGTTGGCTTAGAAACATGCTACAGTGGGGACCCAGCCCCTACACACTTCTTCAGTCTCCATCACAGAACTCATCTGCTCATGGTCTTCTGCTTCCTAAGTGTTCATTCCACAGTGGAGAGGATAACGAGGGAAACTGGAGCTGTGGTGTTTGCAAGGCCCAGGATGAACTTGCTCCTGGCACTCCCATCCTCACTGTTCTCTGCATGCTGTGAGCCTATTCGGATGTTCATCAAGCAGGACTTGACCCAGAGGGGACAGGCTCCAGAATGCCCTCTGGGAGCCAACTGGACCCGGTCAGAGGGAAGTTTCCATAAATCAAGCACTCTGACATCACCCTCCCGAGGACTGAGGACCTCATAGAACTGCTACCTAATAAAAGACAGTTCAGCTCCAAGGCCCGCATGGCTCTGCTGGCACGGGGGCAGCCTGGAGGATCCAACTGAGGTGGGCAGAAGCATATCAGCAAAGTGCCCCATGCGCCTGTTCCATCTCCTAGCCCACCTGTCAGGAAAAGTGGAGCGATGAGGCCAGGCCTGGGGGCCAGGCAACCCCTGAAGGACTCACAGGTGGGACTGACTTGGATGGCCATTCCCTGGCCAGTGGGGTCTGGACAGGTGCCCATGACTGGTATAGAGATGACCCTCTGGAATCAGACAGGAGCCGAGAAAGCAGGGCAGGGCTAGAGCGTTTAAGCACTCTCTAAATGCACTCCTGGGGAGAGCAAGATGTTCTACAGGGAACAAACAAGGAGTTACAGCACCCGTGCCCTCCCTGCCTTTCAAAAGGTCACAGAGCCCCTTGCCTCCTACTGCGTCCTTTTCTAAGACTGGTTTTCTAACTCCTCCTGCTGGGACTCTTTTCCTCTCTGTTTTGGCTTCATGTGTGCTAAACAGGGCACGTTGTGCCAGACCAGTTTTTAGAAAGGTGGCACTCTAAGGGCTCCCGGGATCATCTTGTCCAACCCTCTCATTTTACCAACAAGGGGCCTGAGACTCAGAGAGGTTGCAGTACTCCCTAAAGCAACACAGGGACCAGTGAGCTGGGCCAGCGAATCAGGGGTCTCCAGGTGTTGCTTGTTATTTCTGCTACTTCTCACCATTGATCCTGGAGTCCAGGCTGTCCTGACGATCAAGGGGCTGGGGTAATCCTTCCGCAGTGCGTGAGTATTAAAGTATGGAAACGCGCATCCTGCACTGGCAACAATAAGAGTGGCTGCTCCCTGCCCACACTCTGGCTCTCTCCACGACTATCATCCCTGCAGTATAGGCAGGCTCACGGTAGGGGCCTGTGCAGGTCGTTGACATTCTCTTCTGGGGAAGAATCTGGAGAGGGCCCTGGTGCTGGAGGTATGGAAGGCTGCAGGCCCAGGCAGCACAGTCACCCCTCTCTGTCTCTGCCCATGCATTTTTCTGAAATTGGGCAGAATAGGGATTAGCCACTTGAGATTTTTTTATTGTGCTAAAATACGCAAAATGTAAAATGCACCCTCTGAACCATTTTTAAGTGTACAGTTCAGTGGCATTAAGTGAATTCACAATGCTGTGCAGCCATTACCACCATCCATCCCAGGACATTTTCTTTCCTTTTTTAAAGTTTCTTTTTTATTTTAAAGATGTGGAGTATAAGTCAGGATTTGGTACCTAAGTGGTCTACATACAGGTGAAGTTGGGGCCTCCCATTGGACCTCACTTCTCCTGGATTGGGATCATGCACCCTTATTGATGTTGGGTACTCCCCTCACCCCTACAATGTTCTGCTACTGCCAATCCCTTTCTTGTAGTATTATGATAAGTATTAGAAAGTTTTCTTCTCTCCACTGAAATTCTGTTTCCATTAAGCACCAACTTTCCCTTCTCCTTCCCCCAGCTCCTGGGCACTACCATTCTACCTTCTGTTTCTATGAGTCTGATTACTCTAGTGCAATGGACTGAATGTTTATACTCACTGTCCAAATTCATATGTTGAAATCCTGCCCCCCAAGGTGATAGTATTAGGAGGTGGGCCTTTGAGAAGTAATTAGGTCATGAGGGTGGAGGCCTCACAAATGGGACTAGAAAACCCAGAGTGATTCTTGGCCCCTTCTGCTATGTGATGTTACAGTGAAAAGGCAAGCCCTCTGTGAACCAGGGAGAGAACCCTCACCAGACATCAAACCTGTTGTTGCCTTGATCTTGGACATCTCAGCCTCCCAAACTGTGAGGATTAAATTTCATTCTTCTTATAGCAACCCAGAACAGACTGATAACTAGGTAGCTCTTTGAAGTGGAAGCACACATAATTTGACTTCTTGTGACTGGCTTATTTCATGAGATATTTTTGTCTTTCAGGTTCATCCAGGCTGTGGCACAGCTACCTTGGATCTTAAATGCCACATATTTTGGCGACTTTTTTCTCCCCCAGCCCACAGTTCCAGACCACCTGGTAGTTGGCTGCTGAAAAGGGGATCTCGGCACCCGTGCCCTCCAGAGTTGCTGGAACTAGGGCAGGTCATGGCACAGCGCCGGTCTTCTGGAACTCTTCCCCCTGGATCTGGCTTTGCTTTGGCTGGTTAGCAAAGTTCCCTCAGCAGTTTTCTTGCATTATTGTACTCACTCAGGAAGAAGAACTTGGACTTGGGGGCGTGCAAAAGGAGAAAGCTACTGAGGGGAGGGATTTTCACAGTCTCTTGTAAGATTTTAAATGTTGGTGTGACTTTAAACATCTTTTCTGGGTTTTTCATAAGTTGACATTAAATATGATAGAAAAAGTGGTTTTAGACGACAGATGTAATGCCAGACCTTGACAACGCCTGTCTGCTGGATTTTGCTGTGTCACCCACCACACTCTCTCAGGTCAGGCTTTGGAAGCAAAGGGGCCTGTGTGCAGAAGTGTGGTGCACATGGTGCCGGGCTAGTATCCAGCCCAGTTGCCCAGAAGATTCATTTTCTCTTGTTCACATCAGACACCCTTAAGGATGCCTAGAAAAAAAAATGAGTGGAACTTTGTCAGGGAAATGGTCCTGGGGTGGGAATGAGGTGAGGGAATACGAGAGACTCAGGACTGCCCAGACCCACCAGCCTTCACAGTTGGAGAGGGCACCAGGCGGGCATGACTCTCATCCTTCCAGAACGGACAATCTTGAGAAGACTGAAGAGCACAGCGTGCTGGAAAGACTCCCATCCTTGGAAGACAACCAGAGTGGAGCAGGTGCTGTGAAATACATGTTGGCCTGAGCGCCTCTTCCGGAAGGTGGAGACCTGGGCCTGGGGGTGTGCGGTGCCTGGAGGCCTTTAGCGTGGCTTAGACTCAGCAGGCACAACAGGCAGGAAGGGATGATCCCTTGGCCAGCCAGACACTACTCCACTGAGAAACTTTTAAAAAAAGTATATATATGTATATTTGTGTGGTAACATATACATACCATAAACTTTACCATGTTAACGATTTTTTGCTTTTTTTTTCGTTTGAGTTGGAGTCTTACTCGGTCGCCCAGACTGGAGTGCAGTGGCCGCTCCCGGCCACCGCAGCCTCGACCTGCTGGGCTCCGGCGATCCTTCCGCCTCGGCCTTCCAAGTAGCCGGAATTACAGGCATGCACCACCACGCCCGGCTGATTTTTTGATTTATTGTAGAGATGAGGTCTTGCCTGCCCAGGCGGGTCTCGAACCCGCGGGCTCAGGCAATCCACTCACCTCAGCCTCCGAAAGGCGCGGGATTACAGGCTGAGCCACTGAGCCTGGCATATTTTTTGCTTTTTAAAAAAAGAGTGTAGTTCAGTGGCATTGAGTATATTCACATGACTGTGCAACAATCACAACCCTCTATCTCAAGAACTCTTTCATCTTCCCCAACTAAGACTCTGTCCCCATTAAACACTAAGTCTCTCTTCCCTTCCCCAGCCCCTGGCAACCCCCATTCTACTTTCTCTCTCTATGAGTTTGATAGCTCTAAGGAACCTCACCTATGTGAACTGATACAGTACCTGTCCTCTTGTAACTGGCTTATTTCACTGAGCATACCTCCTCAAGGCTTGTCTATGTTGTAGCATGGGACAAGGGTTCCTTCCTTTGAAGGCTGAATCATCCATAGACCACTGAGGAAATTTTAATATGTCTGTTGGGGAAGTCAGACAGCCAAGTCTGGTCTCCCTTACTTCTGCTTTCTGCTCTTTGCTTGGCTTTGTTGCAAGGAGTTTCTCCTCTTTTCAGGTCTGCAGAAGAGGCTGAGGCTAAGCCACATGGCTGGTCAGCAGGATGGGATGATGCTGAGACAAGCCAGGCAGCTCTTCTGGCCATCGGAGCTTTGGGGGTTCCAAGGAGGGAGAAAGCACTGTGGGCTGAGAGGGAACCTATGGGCTGAGTGAGCTTCTCAGAGGAGGAGGCATGGCTTGAGCTTGGAGAGGGAGGGGCCAGAGAAGTTGGTTAAGGAAGGGGACACAGGGAGGCAGAGCAGCAGGGAGATGAGAAGCAAGCTGTCCTCACAGGTGGGAGCATTTATTCCCAGAGCATTCCAAAATGGACAGTTTAAAGGTAGCTTTCTGCTATCTTGTGGATCAGTTTTCCTTTTGCTTGGAACAGCAGAAAGCCAATTTTGAGTTGCTGTATCAAGAAAAGCCAGGAGCTCTGAAGTTGAATTTTTCTGCTACTTTATACTGAGAAAACTTGGGTATGTTTCTTAATACTTTGAGACACAGTGTTCTCATCTATGGAGTGGGCATACTAATACCTGATTTTCAGATTTGTGAGAGTATTCATGTATCTGAAGTGCCTAGCATATAGACTTTCTTAATATATCATAGAAATACATTGTATTACAGCCTGACTGGGCTCTTGCACATTGCACAGGAAAGCTAATACACTGAGACAGCAGGTTTTACAGCAGAGAAGGGGTCTAATAATCACAAGGCAGCTGAGTGAGAAGAATGGGAGTTATTTCTTGGATTTTCCTCCCTCAGCACTCAGAGGCTAAGGTTTTTAAGGGTAGTCTGATGTGCCAGGAGGCTAGGGAACAGATACTACTGACTGGTGGGAGATGAAATCACAAGGGTGTTGAAACTGCCTTTGTGAGCTAAGTCACTTTCTGGGTGGGGACACAGGTCCAGTTGGTGTCAGTAGGTTCACCAGAACACAAAGTCTGAAAAATATCTCAAAGACTATACTTAGGTTACACAGTAGTGGTGTTATCTATAGGAGCAATTGGGGAAGTTACAAGTGTTGTGATCATTGGTTATGTGACTCCCGAGCAGTAAACAATTACAGAGAAGCTAGCTAGGGCTAGCTATCATTGAATTATGTCTATAGCTTATCATAAAGGTATGCTGGCCCTCGTCTGATCAAACTTCTGGATACCATCAAGGAGTTCTGCATGACCTGTATAACCCATTGTTCTTCAAGAGAAAAAAAAGTTCATCTTATAGGCAGCCCAAGTTAGGATATGAAGGTAATTAATTATTAGTGACTACCCTATGTTAAGATGACTGTGCAAGTAATCATGCGTAGAGGAAGAAAAGGACAAAAACAAAAGTATAACAAACATCTTATGATTTAGACTTGCCTATATGTTAACAAATTTCAGGTCCCTATCACAGTATCTAAATTTGTGGCCTTTTATTAATTTTATGAAGGAGGTTTCATTTGGAGTAGAAATAGTAATGGTAGAATCAGGAAAGTAATAGAAGCTTCATTCATTCATTTAGCAAATATTGTGGCATGCAGTGGGTCAGGACTAGAGTAGATATAAAAGATATTATGAGCAAGACAGGCAAGATGCCTGCATTGAGGAGTTATGTGAAGAGGAATATGATATGAAAAATCAAAAATGATAAGAATAAGCAAGATTGTATGGTTGTAATAAGAAAGATGATGCATTGAGAAGAACTTAAGGCAGTAACCTTAGCTTAGGTAATCAGGGAAGATCTCTCTGAGCTTCAACAGGGAGGGCCAGGAGGAGGCTGCAGAGAAGAGATGTAGGAAAGAGTTTGGTGTGTTTGAAGATAAAGGAGGCCCTAGAGAGTTGCTTAGTGAGCTAGCAGAAAAGTGATGAAAGGTGTTTTGGAGGTAGTCAGCAATCAGAGAGGAAAACTGGATTGCATTCTAAATGCCGTGGAAGTCCATTGCAAAGGGTTGAAGAGGGAGATGACATGAGTTGATTTATTCTTTAGATGGCAGCCTAAAACTCAACAACAACAAACAATTGAAAAATAGGCAAAGGACTTGAATAGATATTTCTCCAAAGAAGATATGCAGATGACCAATAAGCACATGAAAATTTGCTCAACATCACGAATCATTAGGAAAGCACAAACCAAAACCATAGTGAGATACTACTTCACACTTCACAGGATGACTACTATTAAAAACACCATACTGGTGAGGATGTGGAGAAATTGAAACTTGGATGCATTATTGGTGGGAATGTAAAGTGAGGGCAACTGCTGTGGGAAACTGTATGGTAGCTCCTCAAAGAATTAAACCTAGAACCACCATATGATCCAACAAGACCATTTCTGAGGATATACTCAAAAGTATTGAAAGTAAGGATTCAAACAGATACTTGTATGCCCATGTTCATAGTAGTGTCATTCACAATAGCCAAAAGGTGGAAACAGTTCAAGTGTCCATCAATGGATAAATGAATAAACAAATGAAGTCTCTGCATATGGTGGAAAATTATTCAGTCTTAACAAGAAAGGACATTTTGATAGATGCTATAGCACAATGGATCTTATGGACATTATGTTAAGTGAAACAAGCCAGTCACAAAAGGAAAAATACTGTATTATTCCACTTATATTTCAAGTAGTCAAATTCATAGAGACAGAAAGCAGCATGGGGGTTTCCAGGGTCAGCGGGGAGGAGGATGGGGGGTTTAATGTGTAATGGGGACAGAGTTTTAGTTTTGAAAGATAAGAAGAGTCCTGGAGATGGATGGTGGTGATGGTTGCAAAACCATGTGAATTTACTTAATGTCATTGAACCGTACACTGAAAAGTGGCCAAGATGGTATATTTTGTAGTGTTTATATCTTATGACATATATAAGGATGGAGTTGGAGGGAGGTAAGAGTGGAGACAAGGGCCCAACAGGCAGGCTGTTGCAGGAGTTAAGGCATAGGATGCTGATGGCACAAGCCAGGGCAATGGCAGTGGATAGGGGAGAAACAGATGGACTTGAGACACAGGACAGACAGGATTGCCAGGGGCTGAATGTGGGGGTAAAAAGGGACAGGACCCAAGGAAGAGGCCTCAGCTTTGGACCTGGTCAACTAGGTGGCACCATTTGTTGAAATGGTGGCAACTAGGAAGGGAGCATATTCAGGGAGTCCTCTTTTTTGTACATACTAACATTTCAAAAACCACTTCATTGAGGTATAGTTGACACACAATAAACTATGCATATTTAAAATGCATGATTTGATAAGTTTCGATATATTGTATATACTAAATCTGACATGTCTATCAAATATCCAAGTGGATATGACAAGAGGTGAGTTGGATATTTGGATCTGAAGCTCAGGGGAGACTTTGGAGCTAGTAATGCAATTTTGGAAATGACCCCCACAGAGATGGTATTTACAGACAAGACCATATAAGAGCATGTTAGAAGTAGGAAGAGCTCTCATTTCTTGAATACTGGTGTGTGCTGGGCACATTTAATCTAACTTAATTGTTGCAACCCCCTAGGGGAAGAAAGTATTACCACTGTGATGGAAAATGCTGGCTGTAAGCCAAAATCTGCTCTTCAATTCAGTCATAGAAATAAGTTTTATCTGGGATTTGGATATCAACCAGGCACCACCTCTCCCAGCCCTCCTAGCAGTACTTGGACCAACGTAGCTAAGTGCTTTCCATGGAGTGTGAATAGAAATAATGTGGGCCACTTCCAGACTGGGGCCCATAAAGACAATGGGAATGTTTCATCCACGCTCTGTGTCTTCTTTTTTTGGCAAAAAGGGGCAACTTTCAATCTATCTTGGAAGTTATCAGCCAAAGATTGCAGAGATGCTCTCAGCTTGGGGCCCTGAATGACTATGTGGTCTAAAACCTCCTGTCACACTGGAACACTTATCTGGATTATGATGTGAGACCAATAAATTCCTTTGTTTTTTCAGCTTCTGAATTTTGTTGCTCTCTTTGTTACAACAGTTTATTTTGATAATGTCAATATTATAATTTGATGGATGCCTGGGGAATTAAGTAAGATACCCAAGGTCACATAACTAGGGCCCAAATATTGTTCCATATGAACTATGCTTAGTTCTTCAAAATTTCTGAGAAACTTGATTCCCAAAGTCTCTCTTTAAGACATCTGAAGTGTAATGGGATCCTGATGAGAAAGAGAACCTTTGGTTCTGGTTTCTATGACAAACAAATAGGCTGAGAGCTGTTGCAAATTTAAAAAGGACTCCTTAGCTGGGCTAGGAAAAAGGAACATCTTTACCTACTCATCACAAAACTGGGGAAGTGGTTCCTGCTATCAGTCAAAGAGATAGGCTAGGGCTGGAGGGCAGAGAGGCCCCACTGTTGACCTCAGTGGTTTTACTGTGACAGGCACAGCTATTCCAGGTGAGCACAGTGGCTGATGTGACTTCAGGCCTCAGGTGTGCCCTGGCCTGTTGATCACCTACTGCCTGCTTTAGGACCAAGGTCAGTCCAGAGTGCTGGGTTGGTGGCAGTTGTTGAGCATTCACTTGAAGGATGAGAAGCTGTCAGATCTTTAGGACTGATTCCCAGCTTCAGATCACTGTTTAATTTATCGTCTAAACTAAGATACCTTTCAGAATGAAAGGGGGGAGATGTTTATGATGACTTAGGGACAGCAGGGAAAAATGATACTGTCTTGAGCAAACTAGGATGGATGATCACCCTCCTCATTACTAACAAGTTCCTACAAGTGCCTGCAAGAGTCTCAGTCTTGACACATTGGCTTCAATATGTGAGCATCTCTAAGGATCCCTCATTAAGGCCTTTTCCTTGCATATCAGCCCTGTGTTTTGTATGTGTTTGCTTTGAATTAGGTTGCAGTGTTATAGGTTAATAAAAATAATACACAAAGCCTTCATATGTTCATAAATGTTCCACAGAAACAAATGCTTTAAGATTAGCCTTTCTTCCTGTAGTCTTTCAGGGAGAACTTCCCAGGCATGAAAGATGGAGTATAAAAACTCAAAGGGCAGATTCTTCCAGATCCTAACAGACTTTCTGACTCCTGTATGGGCTAAAACTTGTAGAAGTATAAGTCTACAAGTGTGTTTCCTTGGATTCTCAGCAAAGCATTTCGCGTGTCTTCAAATCCAGGAAAGTTCCCCATAGCTAGACATGGTGATCCCAGGATGAGCTGCCCCTGCCCCCCTTTAGTTGCCTGCATCATTCATTCTTGCTTTCTTCCTTTTATCTAGCTGTTAGAGGGATAGAGTTGCAAGGACACTTGGAGACAGGTGACTGACTCTTGTCCTCTTGTTCTTGATACCAAACTTAAGTATCACACCCTACCTTGCGTGTCTTGCCCCTAGTCTTTCTCCAGCTAAAATCCCACGCTCTTGGTATTCCTCACTAAGGTGGCTTCATCTTTGGGAACTCTGCCACCTCAGCCTTCCATATTAGGCAGGCCCTAAACATGATTCTCAGTCATTGCTCCCCATTTTTCCTTTAGCATGTCTCCTGCTGGTGTCCACCTGAGCTCATGTTGGAAGTGCTGGTGCTTCCTGGAGCCAAGACCCCACCAGAGCATGAAGAGTGGGCACCTCGTTTTCCCTTGAAAGCATTCTCTCCCAACATTAACTTTCTCGTAATACAGGCTCTGTTGTGTGCATGCTGGGGACTGTCGGTTTGCAGTTAGAGCTCAATAAATCCTGTGGCCTTGAGTTGGCCCCTGGGGTACTGCCGTCCACCTCATAAAACTATTACTTAATTAAGGACAGCTCTGTACAATTGACAGCCTTTGCTTCTGGCCAAAGGACCAGACCTCAGCTCTTGATGTGCTCTCATGGCGTCTGTTCCTTGAGGCTGGTGGACCCCACGCACTGCATAGGGGCCAGCTGAAGGGGAGTCCAGCTGAAGGGGAGTCCTCTGGGATCAAGAAAAACTTGCATGCTTGTTAGAGAGCTCTTCCAGGGCAGTGGTCAGAAGCCTCTGAACGGCTTGTTTTTGGCAACATGTGTTTCATAAATGTAACATAATTAAAAATAAACAACAAAAAAATTTTTGATTGTAGAAATGATACGTGTCAATGGCCACTTAGACAATTTAACATGTCCTTCACATCAGTACAGCTTTAAGCAAAGGGAGCTCAGACACTTAAACCTTATTTATTTGGATTAAAAATCACAGCTTCCAACTTTTCTAGTGATAGTAATAAATGATAATAATGAACATCCATGGCTTCAGATGACTACTTTTGAGTATCAGTCATAGGAAGCTACTATAAGGCTAAAATGTGGGGAAAAAATGTGGTTAATAAGATAACTGTAAGGTTATGTGATGATTAGAGGTGGGCTTGTAGCTCAGAGAGGGACTGGCAGACGCTGCTGTTTAGTCATGCAAGTTTCAGGGATCACCTGAACATCTTGGATCATATGATCTATGATTTTTTTAAAGTCAGCATAATCAAGTTCAGTTTAAATTAAGACTTCATATAGTTTAATTAAAAAAAGGGAGAGATGTCTGCTTGGACTATCTATAGGGCCATTTCCAAAATGAAGACCTCTAAGGACACTTACATTTTTTTTTCTAGAAGATTTAGCATATACAGTAGGAAGAACATGAGGTCATGAGGTTTGGATTTAGACATACCTGGATTCCAATCCTGGGTCTGGGACTTGCTTGTCATGTGACTTTAAAATTACTTCCCTTCTAAACCTCACTTCCTCATGAAATGATCTGATATTTGTGTGTGTGTGTGTGTGTTTGTGTGTGTGTGTGTGTGTGTGTGTGTGTGTGTGTGTGTGTGTGTGTGTGAGTGTGTATTTGTTTATTTTTTTTGAGTTGAAATCTCACTCTGCTGTTTAGGTTGGAGTGCAGTGGTACCATTATGGCTCATGGTAACCTTGACTTCCCGGGTTTAGGTAATCCTTTCACCTCAGTATTCTGAGTAGCTAGGCCTATAGGAACATGTCATCACTCTTGGCTAATTTTAAAAAATTATCTGTAGAGATGAAGTCTCATTATGTTGCTCAGGCTGGTCTCAGACTCCTGGGCTCAAGCAATCCTCCTGCCTTGGTTTCCCAAAGTGCTGGGATTACAGTTTTGAGCCTCTGCACCTAGCCTGATATTCCTTATCTTATAAGGTGGTAGCAAGGTTTAAATGAACTATCACATGAACAGCCTTTTCTCAATTCTCCCAATACACATGGCCTAAAATGTGTTTAAATGATTCTTTTAAAAAATATAGTGGATATATAGGTGACTTTCACGCAGTTGAAAACCTGAGTATAACTTTTGATTCCCCCAAAACTTACCTATGAATAGCCTACTGTTGACTGGAAGCCTTATTGATAACATAAATGAGTTGATTAACACACATTTTGTATGTTTCTTTTCTTTGTTTTTTTTTTTTTTTTGAGTTGGAGTCTCACTTGGTCGCCCAGACTGGAGTGCAGTGGCCGCTCCCGGCCACCGCAGCCTTGACCTGCTGGGCTCCGGCGATCCTTCCGCCTCAGCCTTCGAGTAGCCGGAATTACAGGCATGCGCTACCACACCCAGCTGATTTTTTGATTTATTGTAGAGATGAGATCTCACTGCCCAGGCGGGTCTTGAACCCGCGGGCCCAGGCAATCCATTCACCTCAGCCTCCCAAAGGCGCGGGATTACAGGCTGAGCCACCGAGCCTGGCTCATTTTGTATGTTATATGTATTAAAGACTATAGTCTTACAATAGTAAGTTAGAGAATATAATTAAGAAAATCATAAGGAAGAGAAAAGATATTTACTACTCACTAAGTGGAAATGGATCATCATAAAGGTCTTCATCCTCATGGTCTTCATGTTGAGTAGGCTGAGAAGGAGGAGAAAGAGGAGAGCTTGGTCTTGCTGTCTTAGGGGTGGCAAAGGCAGAATAAAATTCATTTATAAGTGGATCTGTGCATTTCAAACCCATGTTTGCAAGGGTCAGCTGTATTCCTTTCTCCCATGTACTGGGATGGAGGCAGAAGAATCTTCCTCTGGCTATCCCTCCTACATATGAGGCTTGAGGCAAAAGTGATATCATGGAGGAGGGAGCATCTTTCTCCAGGAACAGTCCAGTCAGTGTTTTTGTGAGACGTGTGGCTGCATCTTTGGTGCTCTGTCTAGCTTGCCATGGAGTTGAGGGGAGCCTTTCTGTACTGGATCTGGGGCTGTGACAAGTGATGCGATAGAGAACAGGCTACAAGCTATATGTTGGGAAGTTTAGGAAGAATTCTGGACTTAGGACCATCTGTCTCCAGTCACAGTTAGCTAAAGGTGGTGGTCATGAACTACACCCAGTCAGCGGGTGCCCTATTGTGTACCACGCCCTGGTCAAGGCTCTGGGATAGAGCATTAGACAAAATAAAAGTTCCTGCCCTCTTGGTCCTCATGACTTGTAGAAGAAAACAGACAGTCCATTAATACTGAAGAATAGGGACTCCATCAGTAAATATTTGTTGTATGGGACTGAATTCTCCACCCTTGGTCCCTTCCATCCCTAAGCAAGAGCTCTGCACCCACATTCCTGCTCATTCTCCTCTGGCTCCTCTTTGAGCCAGCTGAGAGATTTTAGGCTGGGGTTATCAGTCCCAGGCACATCAGCTTTGAGCTCTACACAGAAAACCACTTTCATAAGGTAAGACTCAGTGTGGATTGCACACAAGACCCAGGGGAAGGTCTTCCAGAAAGGCACTGTAAGAAGCTAGGCAACCCCTCTTGTCATGAAACAACCATTCAACTGGTGAAAATTAAATAAAAAGTAACAGTAACCCAACAACCATTTAAAGTCTCTAGTAATTGTTCCAAGGCTAACAGCCAAAGGAGAATCATCATTCCAGAAAACTGAGTGAATCTCAATAAGAATAGCAAGAATCTAGGGCATACGAGCCACAGCCTCTCCACCTTTTTGCCAGCTCTGTGTGATGAAAGCTCTTCTCTAGCCAGTGGAGCAAAGGAGATGGAGACTCCCTTTTTCCTGCTCCCATCTAGGGCAGTTGCTTCACCTCAGCAGGGACAGGTCATCTGCATCTCTTCTTCCTCAAGATTGTGTTGTAAAAGTGGTATCAGGTGGGCACACCTTAGAGGACCGGGGCTCCCTTCTCCCCCCACAGTCTCTACCTGTAGGACAAGGGTTTTGCCCAAGGGTGAAAGCACAAGGATCCAAGGGCCAATTACTCCACTCCAGCTCGTTGGTAGAAAGAAACTTCCACACAGGAACAGGCAAGGTAGCAAGACGAAGGGCCAAAATCCCTCTTGGTCTATGCTTATAGAGTAAGGGATGTCATTCCAGGCCAGGGACAGGTTTGAAAGCATTCAGTGAGCCACATCAAGAAGCCTTGAGCCTTTCTAAGGCCAGGGCCTTAAGCACAACCTCTGACCAAATACTAACTAAACAAAAGTTACTCTGACCCCAGGTTGACTTCCAGGAAGCCAGACCTGAAAATGCAACCATACTTACTCCTGGTCATCTGGAAGACTGTGAACATGCCTAAGACTGCACTTTTTCAGGAAAGAGAAACTCTGAGCTACTAGTCCCTGGCTAAAGACAGGGCAAGATCATAAACTTTCAAACACATCCAATAGTACAGGGTAAGAATCTAATTGGCTAAGGGGCTTAAACACAACTTTTGATCAGTAAGTGGGCTATGCAGACCCAGGGTAACCTCTAGGAAGTCAGGCTAAAAGACACAAGCAAGGGAAAAATATCTGAGCAGGAACATCACATTGCAAGGAAAATTAGACTTCACAGATTTAGCCCAGCCAAGTCACTAGCCAAGCACACAAACAAATATTAAGAAAATCAAGCCACCAAATGGGAGATCAGTATCCAGAGTTACTACAATATACTATCGCAAATGTTTAGTTTCCAACAAAAGAAATTATGTGGCATATAATGAAACAGGAAAGTATACACAGGAAAAATAGCAGGCAATAGAAACTGGCTTGAGGGGACCCAGATGTTGGTCTAAGCAGATAAATACTCAAAGCAGGGATTATAAATGTGTTCAAAGAACTAAGGAGACCATGTTTAAAAATTAAAAGAAGTCTTGGTAATAATGACTCATATATAGAGAATGTCACTAAAGAGATGACAATTATAAAAAAAAAAAAGAGCTAAGTGGGAATTCCGGATTGAAAAGCACACGGGGAAAAAAATTTTAAAAATTCACTAGCAAGGCTAAGAAGTAGATTTCAGCTGCTAGAAGAAATAGCAAACTTTAAAGGAAGATAGATAAAGCAGCAGCTTGAAGAACAGAAAGAGAAAAGAATAAAGAAAAATGAACAGAGGTGTTGGATGCAAGCATACTAACATTCACATAATGGGAGTACCTGAAAGGCTGGGAAGGACTTCTCTATAGAACTGTCAAAATGGGATTATTTTAGCTACTCCAGGGGTTGTTCTCTAGAACAGATTTTCCAAACTTTTTTTGACTAAGAACTGCAATAAACAATTCATCTTACATCACAATAATCTAGTAGGTATATATGTGCGTGAATTGGAAACACAGCTCTCATGAAATGATATTTTTTCCTACTAAATGCATTTACTCCAATTGAAAAAATTATTTTTCTTTAAATATTTAAAATTATCTTTATTCATTAATTTATGTACTTTTAAATATATTTTTAAGAGACAGAGTCTTGCCATGTTGCCCAGGCTGGAGTGCAGTGGCTATTCACAGTCACAATTCCACTGTTGATTGGCAAGGGAGTTTTGATATGCTCTGTTTCCAACCTGGGCCAGTGCCCTCCTTCTTAGGCAACTTGGTGGTCCCCCACTTCAGGAGGTCATTATATGGATGCTAAACTTTGTGTGGACACACGATTGCCATAGCACATTACAGCCCAGAACTCCTGGACTCAAATGATCCTCCTGCCTCAGCCTTCCAAGTAGCTGGGACTACAGGTACATTTCACCATGCCTAGATATTTCTTTTAAAATTGTATTGACATTGATGGTAAGGGCCTGCTGCAATGATCTCAAGACCCTCTGATGGGCAGCTTGCTAGATGAGGAGCACCATGCTAGGGGATGCGTCTGCCCACTCTTAGGCAGTCTATTAAGATATCTTGCCCTGCACAACCAGAGGGTTCTCCACATCTCTCACTGGCTCTTTGGTGCTCGTTTACCCTACCTGAGCTGCATGATCCTCTCAGTATTCACTTATCCCATCACTGAATAAATCAATGATTGGTTGAGCACTGACTATATACCAGACACTGTTCTAGGCTCTGCAGATGTGTCATTGAAAAAATAGGCAAACAGATCCCTGCTCTCTTGATCCTCACAAGCTGGTTGAGGGAAATAGGTATTAAATAAGGCAAATAAAGAAATTAATAGCGTGTTATGTGATGATACAAAAACTATGAAGTAAAATAAACCAGGAAATGGGAACAGGGGGTTTGTGGGGGTGAAGCCCTGTTGGGGAGGTAGAGCCTGGGAAGAGCAAGGAAGAGCAAGAGGACCAGAACGGCTGGGGTGGATGGAGCAAGAGGAACAACAGAAAGAAAGGAGGTCAGAAAAATAACAGGATCAGGTTATGTAGGGCCTTGCTGCCTACTGTGAGACTTCACTTGGCCTTTGCTTTGTGGAAGGTGAGAAGCCCTTGGAGAGTTTTGAACAGTGGGCTGACATGCTCTGACATACGTTGTAGCAGGATCACTTTGTCTGCTGTATGGAGATTAGGCTGAAGGGGGCAAGGAAGGATCCAGGCAGACCAACTAGGAAACTTTTGCTGGGGTGAGAGAAGAGGGTAGTTGCCAGCCCAGGGAGGTAGCTGTGGACTTGGTGCGCAATGGCTGTCTTGGCATCTGTCTTGAGGCCAGAGCAGATGTGACCTGCTCATGGGTTGGATGTGGGTGCAAGCGACATAGATGGGGTCCTCCTCCAACACTCAGGTGCTCATCTTGAGTCCCATAATAAGCCAGATAATGTAGATTCAATGTGGTTTTAGGTGGTAGGGGCTGAGGCTATGGAAGACCAAGATACAGCTCTGTTTTTTTAAAAAACAAAAGACTGTGATTCTGGCAGGAGAGAAAATTGGCACAAATGCCTAGGGTGCAGCCCCTGCCCCAATGCCCCCTTTTGTCCTAAATCTCATGCCCCTCAGTCACAGTTGTTCACGTGTGACCTTGGCTCACTGCTAAGTCCCAAGTGATGGTGGCTTCCGTCTTTCTTCTTTAATTTGAGCAAAAGGAAACCGATGGGGAGAAACTGGCTATGTCCCGTTCGTGCCCTGCCTGTGTCTGAACAGGAGTAAAGTCTCCCCTGACCACCTGCCGCTTTCTGCTTTGACTGCTCCTGTCCCGGACTGGGGGCTGAGGACAGGACAAAGGCTCCCTGGAGCCCACCCGCGCGTGCCGACGGCGCCCCCTGCCGTCCAGCACCGCCGGGACCTAGTGAGCTCCTCGCCCAAGTCTGATGGGAGGTAACCAGACAATCTCAGCTTTTCCCAATCCAGCCAGACCAGCAGTTCCAAGGAGATACGAGGAGGTCAGCGCCCCGCTCTTGCATTTCTGACATCCAGTTTCGTTGATATTGTTTTTGACAAAGGCTACACGCTTGTGCTCTGACGGGCCTGTGCTCTGAAGGAGCTGTTCTGACACAGCTAGTAGAGCTAAATGAATTCTTTCAGGGGTTCCGACATGAATTATTGGCTTTAATAGTTTCTCCATAACATGCTTAAACAGAATCCCATCTTTCAGCTTGTAACACTTTCTTTACTGGCACTTCCTCACCCCTTCTTCACCCCCACCCTTAAGGTTTTGTCTTTACCAGGAGAGAAGCCATGCTGTGAAAGATTGTCTTGGTGGGAGGAAGTCTAAGTCTCAGTGAAATATAAACTATGTTTTGGTGACTGGACAGGATTAGGCTACCCTGTGTGCCCTGCAAAACATGAAGCACAGACACTTTCTGCTAAGTAGTGGAAAGGCTTTTGAAGAAAATCACATGTTCCGGCTTGCAGGTCAGTTGCTGTCCTCCTCAGAGGCATCTTCAGTTCTGGCCTGGACATCCAGCTCCATCAGTGCCACCTCCCACCAGCACTGTGGGGGCTCAAGTGGAAGGCTGGCCTCCCAGAGGGCAGTGCAGCCCAGTGCTCTGCATCTTGGTCCCAAACCATGCAGGCCCTTTCTTTCTTCATTACTGTTTTGGGTGGAGCAGCCTTTTATTAGTGGTTTCTTTGAGCAAATTGTCCTTAAGATAGCTGGATCGATAGACTTGCTCAGTAAAACCATTCTTATTAAAGCAAGGTTATTCTGGATAATGCTTTTCCCAGTGGAAGTCCTTTGCCTGTATCTAAGTGAGAGTGCATTATGCACTGACAAAAAGCATTTGTACTGAGAGCGATGAGGCCAAGGGGCCTCCCGGCTGTGGAGAGTCCCTGCTTGTCCATCTGCTGCTGCTACTCCTGGGCGTCCCAGCCCACAGGCCTCTACACAGATCCTCCTGTGGTTTCCATTCAAGTCCTGGACTGGGAAGGAAACTTAAGGATCTGCCTAGAGAAGATTTTCAGCGCCAAAATCCAGGGGTTTTTTTTCTTGTTGTTGTTTCTTTTTTTAAACTGATTTTGCTGATTTTGGCAAACTCTTCCACTTGTAACACTTGGTGCATTTACAAATAATAAAGTGAGTTGAGACAAGAGCAAGCGTTTCCTGATGATACAGTCACATTTCATTGTTTACAATATCACCACAGCAAGAGGCAATTCAATGTTTTGCCCACCATGCATTGTTTCGATAGTATGTTTTCTCAGAGTGGATTAGTAGCACATAGAGATGGGTGTTGTGTGGATGTGGGTTTGTGCACTGACGAGTTTCATGAATTGAAGTGGTATATGCTCTGAACTGGATAATTTGCAGATTGGTATAAAGAAAGTGGCTGAGTACAGAGGATAACTTGTATAGACATTTTAAAAACAAATATACAAAAATGTTTTATTGGAATGATAAACAATAATGTAAAACAATAAAATTTTTAAAAGATAGACTTATGTATTTTAGGAACTGGTGAAGCTATCTTTTTGTTCTTACATGCTTGTGTCTGGAGTCCAGATTTTTTCTAGAACAGTGGGTATGAATGAAGTGATTTGCTATGTGGAGGTGCAGAAAAAACTAGAAGAAACAGCCAAAGCCAGTGGAAGTGTTAAAATATTTAGACGACTTATTGATGTCATAGATGTGAGGTCACTTTCCCCTAAGCTCATCACAAGGGCTCAAACCAAGAAAACCCCTTAGGAAATAGTTATGAGCAGTTCAGACTGTGCAACCTGCCTGCTTGGAAGATTTAGGGAGTATCAGTCAATTAGGGTTTGATTTCTCCAAATTTGAGCAGAAACGTTTTCATTTAAAATAATTTTCCTTGGGAAAAAGTTGCCCCCCCAAAAGGAATTTCTTGAAAAGCAAAAAATAAAACTACCATATGATCCAGCAATCTGTCTGCTGGGTATATATCCAAAAGAAAGGAAATCAGCTTATCAAAGAGCTATCTGCACTCTTATGTTTATTGCACCACTATTTACAATAGCCAAGGTATGGAATCAACCCAAGTGTCCATCAACTACTGGATAAACTGTGATATATACCCACAATGGGATACTATTCAGCCATAAAAAAGAATGAAATCCTTTCATTTACAACTATATGGACAGAACCAGAGGACATTATGTTAAGTGAAATAAGCTAGTCATATCACATGTTTTCACAAATGTGTAGGAGCTTAAAAAAAAGTTGAACTCATGGAGGTAGAGAGATGAAGGATGTTTACCAGAGGCTGGAAAGGGTGGAGGTGGAGGGGACAAGAGGGAATGGTCAATGAGTACAAAAATTCAGTTAGATAGAAGGAATGTGATCTAATGTTTAGTGGCACAGTAGGGCGACTATGGTTAACATTAATTTATTGTATATTTTAAAATAACTAAAAGAGTAATTGGAATGTTTCTAACACAAAGGGATGAAAAGTGCTTGAGGTGATGGATACCCCATTACCCTAATTTGATCATTACATATTATATGCTTAAACAGAATATCACATGCATCCCATAAATATGTACAACTATTATGTATCCATAATAATTAAAAGCTTAAAAAAAGAATCTGTGCGGTATACCTTTCATCCAGCTTCTCCTAATGTTAACATCTAACATTTGTATTACAATGATCAAAACCTGGAAATTAGCATCAGTTCAAGGCTATTGCAGACCTTAGATGGTTTTCTATCAATGTCCTTTTTCTCTGTTACAGAATGTAGCCCAGGGTCCAAAACTGCAGTTAGCTGTCACGCATTCTTAGCCTCCTCCAATTGCAGCAGAGACCTTTAATAATAACAATGTCAGCAGCTACAGGACATTTCCATGATGGCTCACAGAGTGAGACTACTCAGACTTTATCCAGGAATGTAAAATGCCACCTCACAGGGAATCACTCAGAAGCCAGAGCTCTGGGAGATAACTTCTCTGGTATTAAACTCTCTGATGGCCTCCCTGTATTCATGAGACTCACCAGCTATCAGGAGAGTGGATTGCGATTTGTGAGGCTACTCAATGTAAGAAAAGCACTAAGTGCATTTTATATATCTTCCTACAGCGAATAGCAAATACATGACTCACCAGCAAATAAATAACTCCAATTTACTGGGAATGCCAGGAACATGCATCTGATTTATTTTTTTGTTTCCTCTTTTTATAATTTTACTATGTTTTATGTTTAATATTTTTATAGCCTCCTGTTTCTTTCTAAACTTTGAAACAAGTCATTTGGGATGATGACACTTTAAATTTTTGCAGTTGCAGTTTCTGGTATGGACCTCGGACATTACTGTCATTATGATCACAATGAAGATGATTAAAAAACTGCTACTTTATAAGCTGTTTTCTATCCTGAAACTCACAGGGCTTTAATATCTCTTTCCTTGTTCAGCCCCAGAGCGCACCTAGGAACTAGGAGAGAGAAAGTGTGAGCACCTCTGTCCAGGAGAGCACCTCTGTTTCACTGCAGTTTGATTGGCATGGACTGTAACACCTGCCCCCTCCTCCTCCTCTTGGCAGCCCTTGGTGTGCTTGACTCTCGAGGACAGAACATGCTACTGGTTCTTCTGTCTTGGTCTCCTGCTGACAACTCTTCTACTTCAGTCTTCGAGGTAGATGCCTCATTTCATCTTTTTTAAAGCTCTCACCCTAAGTAGACGTATCCATACCTGTGACTTTGTTTTATTTAAATGGCAATCACTCCAAGTTACAGGAGCAGCGACAGTGTCTGCTTATTACCAGTGCATCTTCAGAACATATTACACAGTTCCTGGCACATGGACAGAGCCAGGAAACACCTGCCATTGAATAAGCCTCGTTCTCATCTTGTTCTCTCTTCAAGCTCCCGACCATGTATCCAACAATGTGCTCAGCATCTCCAAATGGGTGGCTTGCAGAGACTTCAAACTCAGCATTTTCCAATTGAAGCATCTTGTTCCCAGGCCAGTGTGCTTCCTCTCCAGGACCCCCTTTAGTAGAAAACGTCCCCATCCTACACACATTGCTCAGGCCAGCTCCCTGGAAAGCAGACGTGACCCTCCCGTTACTTCTGTTTGCGCATTCAACCTCCAGCCCAACCTTAGTGTTCTCTCTCCTAAGTACTTCTCAGATGTGTCTTCTTCTCTCCACCCCTCTGGCACCTCTGGGTGCCAGGCAGGGTCAACTCTCCCTGCTCTAGCTGCCTGGCTTGCCTTATTCCCTGCCTGTCCGTTTTCTTCTCTGCCACCAGGGAGCAGCTTAGGCAGTACAATCTGGCCATCACTGTGGTTTAAAAGTCTTCCGTGGCCTCCCAGTTCACTCAGGATAAAGCAACATTTTCCACATGTTTTGACTTGGATGAATAGTAAGAAATACTTCCTATGTCTAGACCCAATGAGCACACATACACATGCTGGGGCACACAAACACACTCTCTAATGGGTCATGGCGCTAAGATAAGGAGTAAGGATGAATAGGAGGAAGACGAATATCTGTAAGGTAAAGAGTAAAGCTCATCTCCCTTCAGTTCCTGGCCTCCTAGTCCAACCTGGCCTCTTGCTGCACAGGTCTGGGGGATTTTCAGATCTTCGAGGGTGCTGTCTTCTCACCTGGTGAGACACGAGGCTTCCTACGACAATCCCCAGTCCCTGCCAGACATCACCGCCCGGATTAGCTTTCATAGTCTGTGTGTCACTTACCATGACAAGCCGTAGTGGCTTTGGTCCTTGAGGGCAGGGGGTGCATTTGTCTTTCTTGTTGCTGTAGTCAGAGTGCCTGGCCACAGACAAGCAACACATGTGGGCTAAATTACCAGATTGGTTTATCAGACTTTTTCTGTGTAATGGTCAAGTTTGTTAACTTAAATCAATGAGGATAAAAGCATTGCTTCTTGATTGAAAAATAATGATTTGGCAATGTGAAACTGGGTTTGAATTTCTCAGCTAGGCTTCCAAGAGTGCTGTGTCTTATACAGTTCAAGAGGACATTTATGGAACTATAAATTCATGTGCACTTAATGCTAACTATTTAAATACTCATACAGCAACTTTAATACATCATAAATGTCTAAGTTAAACAGCCCTTGGGTTCCTAAGATAAAAAACAGCAAATGAGATTTTATGATCAAATTGAAAATTAAGCCCGTAGAACTATACAACATATAAATTCTGGCAACACAATTTTTCTTTAGTTGAAAATGTATTTTGCTCATATGGTCCAATATATTTAGATTATCAACATAACTGTTTTCGTGTGATTGTTGATACACTACTTTTACCCAGTTAGATATAATATATCCAAATACTAAAAACTGGAGAGAAACTTTTTCATAATGACTTTATTAGCTACTACTATGTTAGAATGACATGGAGGCCCAGATTTTTTGTTAAAGATGTCTAACATTATTTAACGTTTTCTTATTTTTAAAAAAAATTTATTATAAAGATATGGGGTACAATTCAGGATTATGTATGCAAGTAAACATTGTATAGGTAAAGTTTGGGCCTCCCTTGGGTCCCTGCTTTGCCTGGTTCGAGATCAGATATGCTTATTGATGTTGGGTCTCCCCATGCCCCTGCCCTGCCACCAATTTTGGCAGTATCCCACTACTGTCAGTCCCCTTCTTATAGTATTATTGTAAATGTTCAGGGTCCGCTTATGAGTGATTCTTATTGTTTTATCTTTACAAAGCTTTATTCTATATTTTATTTGTTCATCTCTCTCAGAATAGAAATCATCTTCACTGACTAAAGAAAAATTGCTCCCTGCCCAAGTAATTGTCCATTCTGTTCCTCCCTTTCCCAGAGTGTGAGCTAGGGCAGATGCAGGTCTGGCTGAAGCAGTGCATTTCATGTCCAAACATGATTTAGGAGGTCCCACACTTATGATTTTTTAAATATCTAATTTATTTTTATTTTTAATTTAATTTAATTTGCTTTAGATATGAGATCTTACTCTGTCACTCAGGCTGGAGTGCAGTGACACCATCATAGCTCACTGAAGCCTCAAACTCTTGGACTAGAGTGATCCTCCCATCTCAGCCTCCTGAGTAACTGGGACTACAGGCATATACCATCATGCCTGGCTAATTTTTTAATTATTTGTAGAGATGAGGTCTTGCTATGTTGCCCAGGCTGATCTCAAACTCCTGGCCTCAAGTGATCCTCCTGCCTTAACCTCTCAAGGTGCTGGAATTATTCGACTGAGCCACCCTGCTCAGCCCTCACTTATGTTGCTTTGGAATCTATCCCTTTCCCCATTGCTTTTGCTTCTTGGTGCTCTCTCTATCTGACTTTCAAGTCCAAAAGAACAAGGCCCAGTCCACAAGCTTGCACACCAGGAACTTGAAGGCAGCAGATCACATGTGTCAGAATTTTCATCAGTCACCTTTGATTCTACCTAGTTATCCCTAGCATGGTATGACTTCCACCTCCTTCACTGGCTTGGTCTTCCTCCTTGGGTAGGAAACGCATGCTGCTTTTCATGGGAATAATGAGGGCCCCTTAGGCAATTCATCAGTTAGGACCTAATCAGGGGACAGATACTATTTAGTAATTTAAATAGGAAAGTTAAATATAAATAATTATTTGCTATAACAGGGAAGTGGAGTCCTGAAGGATTGGCTAGTTAGGAGTGTAGAGAATCCTCAAGAATACATAAAAAGCAGATATATAAGGAATAGCTACCACCCTTTGGGCTGAGATGTGGTGCCCATGAAAGAGCTACTAATATCTGGTTTGAGGTTCAGTTAGAAAGATCTAATCTGGATGGAAGGTAAGATGCTCTGGTGTTGTGTGGATAAAACTTTCTGGAAATTCATCCTTCAAAACTTGCTGGAAATTTGCCCTCTAGTAACCAGGGAAAGCTGTTCACAAGGAGATATCTTACTAGAGGCCTAAAATTCTAGGTAGGGGTCTAGGGAGTAACTCCTGGTCACTGGGGGATGTTGGAACTAGGAAAGAAATCCCTTCCTCTTGTAATCTTCCTCTAATGCCCTCTACTGACAAGGCTTATCACTGTGCCAGCTAAAAAAAGAAGCACATTTAATGGGCCCACCTATGTTTCTACAGGCAGCCTATGAAGGGTGAATCTGAGGCTCTTGATAAACTGACAGCAGGTACAAGTGATGTATGGATAGATTAGGGTGGTATCACAAAGACATCCTTGCATTTGCCCTGCATCTCTGCTTCTTGCCGAGGCTGAGTCATATTGGTACTGTGAATATTTTGGGCAGGAGGGAAGTCTGTGGGACAGGCAGACTTCTACAGTGAAGGACCACAAGTCATAGCTTCCCAGAAGCTGTGAGAATCATGTGACACATGGGTCTCAGGTGGCAAAGGTTAGGGAAAGACTACTGGACTATGTGGCCACATCCCTCCTTCTCCTCACTTTGGTCACTCACACTCAGCTTGACCTTTGTAAGATAAGGAGAGGTTCAGTTCTGCTTAAGTCTCTCGCAGAGAGACAGAGAGCAATTTGCAGATGTGAGTTGTTGGCATGGTTACTGACCACTGGTAATACTAGTAAACTGAGCTCTCAATGGTCTTTTTCATGGTCTTTTTCATGGAAGGCTTCCTGCTTTTCAGGGAGAGCCTGAAGTGGAGGAAAATAATCTCAAGCAGTAAGTAAAGCAGCTTTAAGGGAGTTGTATGTACTAGTTCTGACAATTAAGTTTGCCAGCTTACCACTGTGTACTTATATTGGCAGCACTGTACAAACAGTTCAGTAAGGTTTCATAACCTTGGTATATCTGTGTCTCACAGCTGTGTTCCTGTTGATGTGTGGCAGTGTCTTGCTGAGTGGAGTTCATTATTGTTGCATATTTTTGTGTGCCATCACAAGAATGCCGGAGCTTGAATTACAGCAACAAACAAACGTTAAATTTCTTGTTAAACTTGGCAAGAGTAGAAGTGAAATCAGGGACATGTTAGTCCAAGTTTATGGGGATAATGCCATGAAGAAAACAGCAGTGTACAAATGGATCAAATGTTTTTCTGAGAGAAGAGAAAGTGTCACGGATAAAGAAAGTTCAGGAAGGCTGGTAATAAGCAAAACTGACAAAAAGATAGAAGACATTTATCAATTGTGCATCAAAATCATTGGCGGACTATGGAAGACCAAATACACATTGATAGTTTATATATCAGTTTATATATATAAATAGCCAAATCTTAACTGTAAATCTTGGCATGAGAAAAGTATGTGCAAAAATGTCCCCAAAGGAGCTCTTATATCATAACAAAGTACTAGATCACATAGCACTGCCTGTGAGGGAGTTTTTAGCCAGTAAACACCCTCCCTATTCACCTGATCTGGCCCCCAATGACTTTTTTCTTTACCCAAAGATGAAGGAAATATTGAAAGGAAGACATTATGATGACATTTAGGACATCAAGGGTAATACAACAACAGCTCTGTTGGCCATTCCAGAAGAAGTGTTCTATAATTGCTTTGACGGGTAGACTGAAGTCATGCATGGCTTCCCAAGGGGAGTACTTTGAAGGTGACCGTAGTGATATTCAGCAATGAGGTATGCAGCACTTTTTCTAGGATGAGTTCTAGGATGAAAATTATTAGAGCTTGTATTTGTTCATTGGCTAGTGTCTCAGCCTCTTTTCTGTCATAAAGCACACGTTATGACCCAAACTCCCCCAGTTACACCAAAGGATGTTCTGTACTTAACAAATTGCTGCAGTGACATTGACCTCAGGCAGTGGAGGGACCAGCAGCCAAGATTTTGCCCACCTTGAAGGAGAAGGATTCAGGAGCAAGAACAGCGAGTGAGGAGCAGACCCCACCACAAAGAGTCTCCCGGCACCCCAGGGCTGGGTTGGTCATCTGGCTGAGGGGCAGAGGCCTGGGCCTTGAAGATGGACAGAGGTCAGATCCAGTAAGTTCCCCTCTTTTGAAGACTTTGGTAAGATGGTACAGGCCCAGCAGACATTGGGGTTTGTTGCAAAGGGGCCACCTGGGGAAGATTGTTTGTCAAAGCAACCATGTCAGGAGGTAGGATGATGTGCAGTGGCCTTACAGAGGAAGCAGAGCTTTTACCAAAAAAGAGGGATTACATTCTGTTGTGGCAAACACTCTTTACTCCTACTCCAAGGAAAAGCACTTTCCCTGTAGGCAACTGAAGAAGCCCTCATGGCTTATCTCAGATACCTGTCCAGTCTGGGCCAGAGCCATGTCCCATGACTGGACCGAGAGAGTCCTTGTCAGTGATTTTCTTGTTCTATGTAAACTGGACACAGACTTTTTGCTTGCCAAGCCTGCTTTGCTACGGGGCTGGGACAGGGGCTTGGATCTAGACTTTGAAGGAGGAAGGTCAGCATGCCCATGCGCCACTCATTATTGACAGCTGGCAGGGCCACTGAGTAAAACATGTGCTCCTTAGTGGAACACTGTGTGTCCTACTTGTCCCTGTTTGCAGGTAGGACTCATGCCTAACCCAATATCCTGATTGCTGGAGCCAGGCCTAAAAGGAAGACCTTTGTGTTGGTGCCTGGAAATTCCTGGCAGGCTCAACCCTCCACCCTGTATTCTGCAGAAGTGGCCCCAGGGTCCCATGTTGCAGTTGTGACCTATGACCCCAGCCTCTCTGTCTAGTTTTTATCATACTCTTGGGGCTTTTCCTATTCTCACCATCCCAGCAGGTGGGCACTAGTATTTCCACTGTACTCAAGGAAAGGGTTCACATAGTCATAACTGATTTTCATTCCTGTCCCTCTATATTATTTCTTTTTTTTTTCATTTTAAAGATGTGGGGTACAATTAAGAACTAGGTATGCAAGTTATTATTTCAATTTCAGTTGAATACACATCATTATTGAATGATCTAAGCAAGAATATGTTGTGAGTTGTGTTTGTTAGAGCAGTGAGAATTGCTCTAACAATTCAAGGAAGTGTTATGGGTTAATTATGTCCCCTCAAAATTCACATGCTGAAGTCCTGAGCCCCAGTACCTCAGAATGTGGCCTTATTTGGAGACAGGGGCTTTGCAGAGGCAATCGAATATGAAATCTTTAGGGTGGGCCCTGATCCAGTCTGACTGCATGTTTATCAGAAGAAAGATTTAGGACACAAACATACCCAGAGGGAAGACCATGTGGGAGCATAGGAAGAAGAAGACCCTCTATAGGCCAAGGAGGGAGGCCTCAGGGGAAACTAACCCTGCAGACCTTGATCTTAGACTTCCGGCCTGCAGAATTGTGAAAAAATAAGTCTCTGTTTTTCAAGCTATGCACTAGTACTTGTGCTACTTTGTTAGGAGAACCCTACGAAACTAATGTAGGAGGTCACTCAATGTTTTAGCTATTTACTGCTGTACAACATTACTCCAAAACCTAGTGTCTTAAACCAATTGCCTTTTTTTTAATAGCCCATGACACTGTGGGTCAGGAATTCAGGCAGGGCTCAGCTGGGCAATTCTTCTGCTCCTGTGGAATTGCCTGAGGTCACTTAGTGGTGTTCAGAGGATGAACAAGTGGGTCTGGATAGTCCAAGACTCACACATCTGGTGCCGAGGGTGAAGGTGGGATGGTGAGACGCCTGGGCTCAGCTGGGCCTGAAGACTGGAGTGGGCACATGGACTCCAGAACCTGCAGCCTCAGGGTAGCTGGACATTTTATACGGTGGCTCAGGGATCTAAGGATAAGCATTCCAGCAAGCAAAAGGGACATTGCATGGCTGTATATTACCTCACGTTGAAATGCAGCTTAACTTTCACAATATTCTGCTGGTCAGAGGAGCCACAAGCCCACTACCTTTGAAGGGCACAGGGGATTGTCCCTACCTATCAGTAGGAAAAAGGGCAAAGAATCTGCATCTGTCATTTCCAATTGCCCCATTTGGTACTTTGGGGAGGTTATGCAGTCATGTTGGTGTTTGGGGTGTCCTAGCCCTTGCCATTTCAATGACAAGCTGAATTCTTTGGGAAAATTACTTGGGCTTTAGTTTTGACCCTGTAATGATAGGATTAAATCCAAAACCTTATCAAATGGCATGCTAAACATATAAAACATCTTCTGGGAAGTCCAGGGTGTGGAGTATGAAGTGGAGGGGTGCACTTTGCTCCGTGTCTGTGGTTGAATAACTAGACTGCATTTTGAGCACCCTCTGCTACCTGTTTCTCTGGATCTGGGGACTGCAGGAAAGCAGAAGGGAGACCTCCCTTATGAGGACAAGGACAGACAGGCTTAGCCACCATCAGAATGTCTGAGACTCTGGGGCACAGCACAGGGGCCAAATGTGAGTCTCAGAACAAGTGGTCAGGTTAGCCTGATGACTGCTAGGTCGGTGGAGTTAGGAGGGAATGATGCTGGAGGATTCCCTAGAAACACCCGTGTGTGGAGGATGTTCTCTGAGAAAGGAAGGAGGAGTTGATTCATAGGGTGTTTGGTGATGTATCTGTATTTCGAGAAACAATTGAGTGCCTGGTGGTGCCCCCCTCAGCATGGGGACTCAGACAGGTGGCTTTTTGATTCTGGAGAAAGCACCCTTCCACTTTTTGTGGGGGCTAGACATGGAGCGACAAGGCTGTAGGGTTACAGGGCAGGGGTATCCCAGGGTACTTCCCTGTTACTAGGGTTATGAGATCCAGACCCTGTTGGCCAATGGGAGAAGGAGCTGAGGATCACTGCAGAGTCAACTCAACTAGTGAATGATGGAGAAGCGAATCTGGACATAATGGGAGAACGTGGAGTCCAGTGGAAACTTTCAGGCCATTGAGGAAGTGCTTTCCTCAATTAGGATTCAAGCAGGTGCTTGAGCAGATGGTGTCATGTTGGGGAGAACCAGAGCCGAGGCCCAGGCAGGCCTGAGGACTCTAAGACTACACAGTGCCGACAGCAATGCCCCAAGTCTATTTCCTGTTTTGTTCTTGCATAGTGGGAGTGACTTTTCTGCAAATTCCAAGATATACCAAGAGTGTTTTGAGCATGTTTACGGGGGGATCATGGTGGAGCAACAGAACGGGTGTGGAGACCAGAGGGAGTTTCCATAGCAGAAGTCAACACAGAGCCCCTGGTGGGTAGGAAGACACACATGGTTTGGGGTTGTGTCACCAGCTCCTCTTGTGCACCCGGAGAGATAGGTTCTCTTCTCAAAGTCTTTCTCTGTTCAGACCTCGGAAGTTTGTTTTTTTTCATGAGGGATACTAAGGCTGGATGTGGGTAGCACTAGTCAAGTTCCTCTCTGTGGGTATTTGGTTTCTTTACGTACTTAGCTCTTTCTGCTTGTGACAAATTTTGTTTCATATAAAACCACAGCCAATGATAAAAATAAGCCTGGCTAAAGGAGAACTCGAATTATGATCAAGTCCCTCAAGAGGATTCAAGTAGGGTAGAATTCAGAGGGTTGTACAATCACTTGACTATAAAAAATTTTTAAATCAATAACTCCTTTCAGATTAAGTGGATTAAGGGACTTTATATGAGAGCAGAACTCTTTTCTCTTTGGCTTTTAGGTTCAATAACTGAAAGTGACAGGGGGTTTTGTATTGGATAAAATACAAAATATAAAAAGCAAAATATGCAAATTATTCATATAAAACATTTGCACAATGAAAGCTGATTTGAGCAGAATGGGCTGTCTTGGCAGGAAACAAAAATCCCTAGTTTGGAGTTCTGACCTGGCAAAGGGGACTCGTGTGTGGGGTTGGTCGGCGTCTTCTAACATCCTTTCTTGCTCCAAGAGTTCATGATTCTGCAATTACAAGCCTCAGCTTTTCTCCTCCCAAGATAGGCTGTTGGATCCAAGACGCTCACACGGGAACTACAGGCTCTGCCTGTGATTTTTAAAAAAAGGTTCTGGGGTATGTGTTTATGTATCCTCTGAGAATAGACCAATTTAGTCCTAATTGTGGTTTCTTTGCCTTCAAATAATAAATGTCAGATTTGCAAGGGTCTGAGCTTTTCACTCAGGAGCTTGTTTTTTAGATGAAATCTTTGCACCATGATAAAGTAAACACATCCCAGAGGCACTGCAACATAGTAGTAGCCACTCACAGATCTGGGAAAAACTCTTCTGCCAACAGGGTGCAGCCAGGCTCCGCACAGCAAGGCGTGGTGTCTCCTCCCGCTCTCTCTCAGAGTTGATGGTGACACTGCACTAGGGCATGGTGATTTTCAAACCTTTTCTCACTGCAGCGTCTATTGAGATACATACCCATATGCATAATCAAAACAAAAGCTTCACAAAACAAGGATCTACTTTTACTCCTAATGGATGATCACCTCTGATATTTCCAATAATATTTTCTACTGGATCCTTTTATTTTCTACCTCATTAAAATACGCTCACTAAATTGATTTTGTGATACACTAATGGGGTGAGACCCTTAGTTTAAAATTCTGAAGGAGAATAAGTTCTGAAGTCAATCCTAAGATTAGGCATATTTTAGCCCGCTTTATGGATGAGAAAATCAAGACTTTGATGTTCATCAGTTTGTCAAAGACTGTCAAAATCGTCAACATTACTTAGGGAAATGAGATCAAAGAAGCTGAGATGTATACTTATGTCTATGTATAGTTATGTGTGTATAAGTACATTCATTTATTCATCTGAAATTTATTGAGCTGTTACTATGTGCCAGACACTGTCAGACTCTGGATACAAAAATTAATAGTCAATAATCTCTCTCCCCAATGGACTTACAGATTGGGACATGAGGACCACTGCAAGATGAAACTTTTTTCTAGGGTTCTCTGAGCATCACTTTGGGAAACCTGACGTGCATGTGTTGAACAGGGAAGATGGTTTGTGGTAGGTTAGTGACCCCTTGGCTCTGACTGGCTTTTCACAAGATAGGGCATGTCTGATTTGGGCTACCACATGTAGGACTCTGGTCTTCCTCTCTACATTCCAGAGAATATGAGCATGATACAGGAAGGAGGCTGGCCTTTCCCTTTAGCTACGTCTCTCCCATTTTGTGTCTCCTGAACTCAGACAGAGGCCAGTGGCCACATGACTTTTCCTGATGTGAGTGGGGAGAAGGTGACAGGTACCTGACACTGGGTGGCAAAGTGTGAACATCAGGAAGGGCTCACATGCTGGCTTTTCTCTAGAGGCCTTTCGGAGACAGCCAGGCTGGAAGACTTTGATTCTTCTCCAATGATTGTGTAAGGCACGAACCTGTAGCCTCAGAAAGGCCATTAATAATAATACCATGCCCTAGGCTCTTTTACCCCTCTATGCAGCCCACGAGACAACCCGAGGAAGGGGTGCCTCACTTTAAAGATAAGAAAGTAAATTAATGAGACCCACAGCCAGTAAATGGCAGAGGTAAGATATAAACTCTTGGCTTGCTGGTGGGCGAGGACGAACGCTGATCCCAAGGAAGGCAAGAAGATGATGTTTGACTGGAAGGCTCTGGGAAGGCTGGACCTGGAGTTTCTTACCCGGTCTTTACATCCTCCCCTCCACTGTGCCGCCTGCTGCCCTTTCCTCTCCCAAGCGGGGGTGGGTTAAGACAGACTCAACCAGGAACAGGCTGAGTGTGAGTCTCCCACACAGGCCCTGAAGGGTTTGCACATGTGTGGCCCCTGCTCAATCTGGGCCTGCAGTCTGAGCAGCCTGGGCAGCTATTCTGCCCTTTCCCCAGGTCCCACCTTACACAAATGCCTTAGCGGGGACCATCACCCGGCAGTCCTTCCTATCTTCCTAGAAATTCTGCCTCAGGCTCTTGCCTCGCAAGTGCTTCCAAGGAAGTGAGGATGCCTGGGGAGTTAGTTCTGTCAATGGTGAGACTTTGCTGTAAAAGGGCTTGTCCTCTGGGCTGATGTAGTGAGCTATAAATGCGGGGTCCCAGGAAGGAAGCTAGAGACTCCTGCCTGAGTGCTACCTGGCTTGCTTGGGGCCTGCCATTTTCTTCCAGTCCTGTAATGACAGCAAAGTCTGGGAATCAATACCTGGGCAGATACAAAAATGTTCATGCTAAAGCATCAATTATATATGTCTCTTTTATTTATACATCAAAGTATGCATAAAAGAAACATTTGTTCCTTGGAGAGGCCACAAAAATAGAAGCCAGGCCCCTTCCCATCTCCTGCAGGTCGTGGGCTATGCCAGTCAGCGCCTTGTATAGAGAAGTGGGTCATTTCAGATTCTTGAGTCTGCACTTCTTGGCCCTTTATCAAACTAATAAGTTTAATGTGAGAATCAAACCATTACTGCCAAGCAAGAACAACAGGCCTAGGCCCCAGACAAAGCCATCTAGAGTTTCATAGACGAGAGCTGGCGTTACACAAAGTTGAACATCCCACCCCTAGTTCAATTTATTTATTCAGCCAGGGACTTGGGGAATATACAATTTAAACTGAAAAACAAGACTATAAAGGGTATTATATATCAATCTGGTTACCAAAAGAGAGGCTACAGTCTTGACACCGTGTGGCTTTCTCAAGAGGCCCCTATGTAAATCCAGAGGCTTTGTGCTGACAAAGCCTTTGATAAGATCAGCCTTAGAACTGACCATAAAAATTTCGTTGGGAAAACTAGAGAGTCTCATTTTGAAAATGCCGTAAGTTTTGACGAGGCCCTGCCATTACATGCAAATCTATCAAGCAACCCAATGTTTAGACAGATACTCTGCAAATTTCCTTCCACACCCAAACAGGGGAGGACGTTTAGGAGCCTAAAACTGTGAGAGACTTGGCTGGTGTGGGACATGATATGATTCCATTTGGGCTTATGTGAAAGGACAGATTTTCAGGGATCTGGATGAAACTACCCCTCTCTTTGTGTATGAGCTGAATTGTGTCCCCTTCAAATTCCTGTCTGAAAATTTGAACTCCCAGTATCTCAGAATGTGGCTGTATTTGGAGTTATGACCTTTAAAGAGGTAATGGGGTTAAATGAGATGAGTCCTCATCCAGTCTGACTGGTGTCCTGATTAAGAAAGCAGATTAGGGCACAGACACACAGAAAGAAGATCTTTTGAGGACAAAAAGAAGGCATCTGTCTACAAAACTGAAGAGAGAGGCCTCAGGAGAACCAAACCCTGAAGACACCTTGATCTTGGACTTCTAGCCTTTAGAACTGTGAGGAAATAAAACTCTGTTTAAGCGCCCACTCTGTGGTATCTTGTTATGGCAGTCTTAGCAAATTAATCCACTTTGTGATGAAGAATAACCTTCATTAGGCAGTTCCAGTGATGACGGAAAGTGTTGAGGTAAAACAAATCATTAAGTTTTCAGCTTAAAATATAAATTATTATAAGGTAATACAGGAAAAAGATATCCTACCCCACTGTCTTTGTCTCATCCATCTGGCTCCACCCCCAGGAAGTAGGGGTGAGATGGACTCAGACATGAAGTGAGAATTGGTTGGAGGAGGTACAAGATCTGACATGTCTATTGGGGGATTTACTTGGGTAACAGGTATGAACTTGGCCACACAACTCAGATAGGAAAGAAAGGTCACTTTTCTTTATTTCTTTCAAGTCAAATCAAATCTGACTGGGCCCTTATCCTGCTGAGCTGGTGGGAAATCCATCTCAGTCATTAAGATTCTGATCAAGGTTTTTTTCATTTTTATGTTTTTTAATTTTTAAATTGTGGCAAAATATACATAACATAAAAGTTATCATTTTAACCATTTTAAGTGTACAGTTCAGTGGTATAAAATACATCCATAATGTTGTATAGCCATCACTGCCATCCACCTTCAGAACTCTTTCCATCTTCCCAAACTGAAATTCTGTCCCCATTAAATAATAACTCCCCATTTGCCTTGTCCTCAGCCTCTTCCAACCCCCATTCTACCATTCTACTTTCTGTGAATTTGATCACTCTGGATTTCTCAAATGAGTGGAGTCATCCTCCATTTGCCCTTTTGTGACTGGCTCATTTCACTGAACACAACGGCATCAAATTAATCATCAAATTAATTAATTTGATTAATTAATTAATTAATATAGTATATATCAGAATTTCCTCTCTTTGCAGCTAAATAACATTACATTGTGTAAGACTGTCTACATTTGTTTATCCATTTATCTGTTGATGGACACTTGGGTTGCTTCCATTTTTTGGCTATTGTGAATAGTGTTTCTATGAACGAGGTGTACAAATATCTTCTCAAGTTCTCACTTTCCATCCTTTTGTGTATATACTAAGATGTAGAATTACAGAGTCATGTGGGATTTCTGTGTCTAACTGTTTGAGGAACTGCCAGACTGTTTTCCACAGTGGCCATACCATTTTATGTTCCTACCAGCAGTGCATCAGTGTTCCAGTATTCACATTGTCACCAATGCATGTTATTCTGTTTTTTGTTTTGTTTTGCCAAAGGTTTTGCAAAGGGGATGGGATCTTACAGAGTCCCCAAACACCAAGAAGACCATTCTGGTCAACACTTGAGGTCCTACTCTCAGTGGCCATGAGTTCTGGAAGTTCAGTGACCCTGTTGCCACCAAAGCATGGGTATGTCTCCACCTTTTCAAAGGATGGGAGACAGGCCCAAGTACTGGCCTAGTAAGGCATATCATGCAGCCACCTTATGAGAGCCTATCACCATCTCAGAACATGGCTATGGGGAGGACCCCACAGTTGTTGGCACCTTCTCAGCATTGGAACCTTGTCCTCTCTTCCTGGTCTCCCAAGACATGGCACACAACCTCAGCAAGTCCAGACCAGAGGTCACACAAAGGGCCGTGGGACTGAATGCAGCTCATAAACATGTTTTGGCTGGTTCATACCAAAAGTAGCTCTTGTTTTAATGCAAGTCTGTGTCTCCAGTGGGAGGCAAACCATGAGCCAGCAGCCAGATGAGGGACAACTTGGCATTCCTGTATTGCCTTCCCTCCTGATGGGCTCATTGGTTCAGTGGAGCAGGGTAGCTGCTGATCCTATGGACAGGGCCTTCTAGTTGCTTCCTTCTTTTGTTTCCGGCCATCCCTGTAATAAGGGGTTTCTGAACAGATCACCTGGAGCAAGCTGTCATAAAGGCCAGAGAGATGTGATTCAGAGGTGACCATGCACAGCTCTGTGATACCGACCTGCTTGCAGTGGAGATTTGATAAAAATACTGGGAGAGCAAAATGTAAGTTCTAGTCTCAAGAATGTATATTGTCACACAGCAATTTCGTAAATCAATAAGCAAGCAAAATAGAGTAATTTAACACCTTTTTGTCAATAGCTGTCTCAATATCATTGTTCCGCAATGGCTGTATTTTTCTGACTCCTGCCAACCCAACTCACTGTCAAGGAGAACCAAGGGTTCCATATGTGAGCAAAGAAGGGACCCTGGGGATGGATGTGGGGAAATATATCAATAGTGGGATATTTGTCAGTGTAGAAAGTTTTTGAATTCTAGAAACTTTCTATAGGCTTGAGGTCATCCTGTGCCTTCATAGACTAGGCTGATGCTGTGTGTGGTAAGCAAAGAAGTCAGAGTGACAACTAATTCTGAATAGTACCGACAACGACTACCTGCACCTGCTTGCGCAACTGAGAACATCACAATGACCTCACATAACTCTAGTAACTACCATTAGGAGCAGAATGGCAACATTGGGATTTGGTGTTTATTTCACCAATGTTGTATTGTTTTAATAAACTTTATTTTTTTAGAGCAGTTTGAGGTCCATAACAAAATTGAGTAGAAGGTACACAAAGTTTCCATATACTGTCTGTCACCCCCACAGTCTCTTCCACTATCAACACCCCCCACTAACACGACACATTCGTTCCAACCCTACATTGACACATCATTATCACCCAGAGTCTATAGTTTATTGCAGGGCTCACTCTCAGTGCTTGATATGTATGCATTTGGACAAATGCATAATGTCTAGTGTCATTCAGAGAAGTTTCACTGCTCTAAAAATCCTCTGTGCGCCACCCATCCACCTTCCCTTCCCCCAGTCCCTGGAGACCACATGTCTTTTTGCTGTCTCCGTAGTTCTAGAATGTCATGGAGTTAGAGTCACACAGCCTGCTATTTTACTTTAAACAGTGATCCATGTCACCAGCACACTCTTCTCCTTGTCCTGAGATGCTCTTCCCATTTCAGAGAGAGAGGAAGACTCAACCTGCAGTTCCTCTGTCTTTCAACATTGAGTCACTCCAGGGAGGATGATTGAGGGGGGATGTCTTAGTAAAAAAAAAAAAACATTTCCTAGGGAAGAAAAAGTTGGGTTTTAAGAGAAAGGATTTGGCTCTGGGGAAAAATAGCCAAACAAATGACAAAAGAGTGAGGGGAGCTAGCCCTGAGGGAAGGGTCTAGGTCAGGCCTCAGATAAAGGGCTGGGAATTGAGTCTGGAAACTTTCCTACATTTTTTTCTCCTGGTACCATGCCTTCCTGCTCCCCTGAATATCCACTATCCTAAGGAAACTTCAGAGGAAGAGGCTTCTGCAATTAGACTGGATCCCAGACTAGCTCTGCAGGAAATGCAAATGACTGGTACATACCAAAAACATGCCAAATATTACTGGCAACAGAGAAGTCTGAGAGGTAGAAATAAATGCAAAGAGGAAGAAAAATGGATGTTGGACACAAAATAATCTGTTTGTAAAATTTGTCTAACGACAGCTGGGAAATCTGAAAACCATAAAGCAAGAGAACGGTTGAGAGGTCAGCAGCTGAGCTTGTTGGCTCTCGTGTCTTTCCTTTTCTCTCAGGATGAGAGAACTCAGGATCAAGTTCAAATCATTTTAAGAGTAGGCACTAGCCGGGTTCGGTGGCTCAGCCTGTAATCCCGCGCCTTGGGAGGCTGAGGTGAGTGAATTGCCTGAGGCCACAGGTTCAAGACCTGCGTGGGCACTTGGTGAGACATCATCTCTACAATAAATCAAAAAATTAGCCAGGTGTGGTAGCGCGCGCCTGTAGTTCCAGCTACTCAGAAGGCTGAGGCGGAAGGATCACCGGAGCCCAGCACGTCGAGGCTGCGGTGACCAGGAACGGCCACTGCACTCCAGTCTGGGCGACAGAGTGAGACTCCAACTCTAAAAAAAAAAAAAAAAAAAAAAAAGAGTAGGCACTACATGGTAACTTGAATATTTCCAAAACTCTGTAGGATTTAGCAACCATTACAAATTTTAAAGGCTGTTTTCCTTTATATCTAACCCTAATTCCTCCAGCTGTCAAGAGCATCTTAAATTAATCTAGTTGTTTTGTTTTCTGTGAACACCATACCCATATCATCATCAGTATTTTTGCTACAATTTATAACTAGCTTAACACTTCACAGTGCGTGGTTCACATGGTTAGTTCTTTAAATGTCACCTGATCATTGCTTACAATTTCTTCTCTTTATCATTCTTTTTTCCTATTTTTAAAAATTTATTGAGATATAACTTGCAAACCATAAAATTCACCCATTACAGTTGCTCTTCAATTTACAATGAGGTTACATCCCAATAAGCCCATTGTAAGTTAAAAATATTATTATATAGAAAATATATTGAATACACCTAACATCATAACTTGGCCTAACCTCCCTTAAATGTGCTCAAGACACTTACAGTACCCTGCAGTTGGGCAGAATTGTCTAACACAAAGCCTATCTTGTAATAAAGGGTTGAATATCTCAGGTAGTTTATTGAGTACTTATTAAAAGTGAAAACCAGAATGGTCAGATGGGTACTCAAAGTATGGTTTCTACTGAATGCACATTGATTTTGTACTATTGCAAAGTCAAAAAGTTGTCAGTTGAGCCATTGTAAGTTGTATAAATGTCTGAGTCAGTGATAGTTTTAGCAAATTTATAAAGTTGTACAACTATCACTGCAATCTAGTTTTAGAGTCTTTTCTTCACTCCAAAAAATTCTCTGGTGCCCACTTGCAGTCAATCCTTGCTTCTATCTCAGTCCCAGGCAACTGCTAATCTTTCTGACTCCATTGATTTGTCATGTCTGGAAATTTCATATAAAAGAATCAAACAACATGTAGTGTTTTCTCTGGTTTTTTACACTTAGCATCATGTAGAATTTCTGAGACTCATCTAGGCTATAATGTGGGTCAGTGGTATAGATTCTCCTTTTTGTATTGTAGCTAGTGCAATGAACTTGCAGTGCTTCTCATGGGCTTATTACCCATCCATATTTTTTCTCTGGGAAAATGTCAGAAATATTTTGCCTAAACCGGGCTTGGTGGCTCAGCCTGTAATCCCGCACTTTGGGGAGGCTGAGGGAGTGGATTGCCTGAGCCCACGGGTTCGAGACCCGCCTGGGCAACTTGGCGAGACTTAATCTCTACAATAAATAAAAAAATCAGCCGGACACGGTAGCGCGTGCCTGTAATTCCGGCTACTCGGAAAGCTGAGGTGGAAGGATCGCTGGAGCCCAGCAGGTCGAGGCTGCAGTGGCCGGGAGCGGCCACTGCACTCCAGTCTGGGCGACAGAGTGAGACTCCAACTCAAAAAAACAAAACAAAACAAAAAGAAATATTTTGCCTATCTTAAAATTGGGTAATGCTGGGAGTGGGGAAATGATGGCCAAATGGTTCAAAATTTCAGACAGGAAGAATAAGGTTTTTTTTTTTTTAGATCATTTGCACAGAATGGTGAATATAGTTAATAATAATGTAGTGTAAACATAAGCGGACCCTGAACATTTACCATAATACAATAAGGAAGGGATTGGCAGTAGCAGGACACTGCCAGGGGAGGAGGGAGACACATAACATCAATAAGAGTACCTGTTCTCAAACCAGGCAACAGGCAAAGTGGGTTCCAAAGGGAGGTCCAAACTTTACCTGTACAGCCACCACTTGCATACCTAAATCTGAATTGTACTCCACATCTTTAAAATAAAAAGATTTTTAAAAATATAGTATACATTTCCAAATTGCTAAGAGTAAATTTCAAAATTTCAAAAGTTCTCATTACAAAAACAGTATTTGAACTGATGAATATGTTAATTATCTTGGCTTAATTATTCCACATTGTATTCACAAATCATAACATCATTTTGTATCTCATAAATATATACAATTATAAATTGTCAATTTATAATAAAATAAAATGGTTGTTTTCTTGTTTCTTTATATACTTTGAATAGGGGAAGGGGAGACACCTGTTATCAACAAGGGGGCCTAACAAAGCATATTTGCATACCTAACCCTTAACTGTACCCCACAACATCATAATAAAAAATATTGATTTAAATTAAAAAAAAATCCTTTATTAGATACATCATTTGCAAAATTTTTCTCTCATATGTGGCTTGTCTTTTCAAGTTTTTAATGGTGTTTTTTGTAAAGCAAAAGTTATTACTTTTGATAAAGTCCAACTTAGCACAAGGTTTTTAAAAATTGTACTTCTGGTGTCATACCTAAGTTGTCTTTGGTGACCCACAGTCACAAGAATTTCCTCCTATGTTTTCTTCTAGTTGGTTTGTAGTTTCAAACTTAAATTTAGGTTAACGATTCATTTTTAGTTGATTTTTGTGTATGGTATAAGGTAAGGGTCTAAGTTCTTTTCTTTTCTTTTTTTTCTCTTGCACATTGATATCTAATCATCTTAGAACCATTTGCTAAAAAACTATCCTTTCATCATTGAATTACTTCAGCAACATTGTTTGGATATGTAAGGGTTTATTTCTTGACTTTCTATTTTGATCCATTGATCTATGATAATTTTTTCCTCAATTCCACACTATCTTTTTTTTGAGTTGGAGTCTCACTCTGTCGCCCAGACTGGAGTGCAGTGGCCGCTCCCGGCCACTGCAGCCTCAACCTGCTGGGCTCCAGCGATCCTTCCGCCTCAGCCTTCCAAGTAGCCGGAATTACAGGCATGTGCTACCACGCCCGGCTGATTTTTTGATTTATTGTAGAGATGAGGTCTCGCTACCCAGGCGGGTCTTGAACCCGTGGGCTCAGGCAATCCACTCACCTCAGCCTCCCAAAGGCGCGGGATTACAGGCTGAGCCACTGAGCCTGGCTATTTCACACTTTCTTGATCACTGTGGTTTTATGTTAAGTTTTGAAATTGGGCAGAGGCTCAGTTTGATAAAACACATTTGTTCATAGCTCCTGGCCCACTTCCTGGAACTATAATTCTATTTACAGGTTACTTATGGACTTACTTTTTCCAAGCTTAAACCTTTTTCTGGGAATTATAAGTCTTAGATAAATTCATATGTAGAAGAAACTTGCAAGGGGAAAATGGTAAGGACTTTCAAATCCTGGATCTTATCCATTTCTGTTGGAATCAATATCCACCATGGTAATATTTATACAGGGTGGCAAGGTCCAGACCCAACTATTGTATGGTTTAAATAAATAGGGCACAGAAAGCCTGTCTTTCAACTCTCTAATATGCTAGAATCTTCCTTGATTACCTACATGGGCCACTGTGGAGAATATGCCTAAAACATACAACATATTGACATGCCGCAACGCCTAGATTTTACCATTACCAATTATACTGGGTCTTGTTTTCTTGTATAAATATGATCACCTTTACTGAGCTGCAAGCTCCTTGTCTTCTACTTTTTGTATTCATGCTTGGCATATTGTAGGTACTAAATATGTCAGTGCTGGCTAATGGACCAGTTCATTTGTAAAAGGTAGTGCTCTCTTTCTGACTCTCTTTAGAAAAAAAAGTGACACAATCTACATTCAGATCTTAAAATCTAACCTTTACTATGTTTAAAATCAATTTTCCTTATAAGTTATTTATCATCTAAAAAATGAGTGACTTATAATAATGACCATTTTCCAGTTCTGCAGTCTGATCCTGGTTCCTTGGACAGTGCTTCTGCTGGTCTCTTCCAGGGTCGCTTATGAAGTATGGTCATCTGGAGGCTTCACTGGGGCCAGATAATCCAAATTAGCCCATGTAGATGAGGTTGACACCTCATATGGGACCACTAGAACAGCTTGGGGTCTGGATGAGCCTCTGTCTCTCCATGATGTCTCTCTGGCAGAGTTCCAGACTTAACACGATAGCTCAGGACTCCAAGAAATCAACATGGAAGCTGCAGTACCTCTCCAAGTCTAGGCTCCAGAAGCTTCCCATGTAATTGCTGCTGCAATCTTCTGACCATAACACATTTTAATGCTATAATCCCAGAGGAGGGAAGTAGATTCTACCTGTTCATGGGAGAAGTGCATGTGCATCAAAAGACAGGAGGATTTGGGCCATTATCTTTGCAGGCAATCTGTCACATTTCCCAGCTGGAGAGACTTGGTATTGTGTGTTAAGTCCTGCATTATAAAATGTTTGACATAGAGTAAATACTGAAAAAATAGTAACTGACTGATTGTATGGGTGCTTCCTGAAGCTGAGAATATAAAAAACCAGGAAGGTGACATTGGCGACACTGGGGATTAAACTTCACAATTTTTTCAAGAGTTTAGTGCTAAGTCCCATGATGTTAAGACCAGTTCTACCAGTCATGATGAAATCTTCCACAGGCTCCAATCAATGCTGCTCTCAGTTCATTTTATTATAGTAAAAATACATTAAAACAAGATCTCACTTATCCTTTTATAAAATATCTGCTTACCATGTCAGACAGCTTCAGATCATTCTATTTTCGTCAAATTCTGTTGGTCCCACCTATTAGGTATTGCTCAAATGTGCTCATTCCTCTGTACTCCCATTCCTCATCCTCCCCTCCTATCGTATTATGAGAGCTTTCTTACTTATCTTCCAGCCTCCAACCTTATTCTTCTTCCATGCTACTACCAGCATGATTTTTCTAAAATGGTCATCCAACATGGCATTCTGATACCAAGAGGATGAAGTTTCAGCACTTCAGCAGAGTGCTCAAATCCTTTTACCACCTACTCCCTGCCTATCTCTCTGGTCATACCTAACTCTGCTTTCTGCTTGCATTCTTTACTTCAGGCATGCTAAATTTTAGTGTTTGAAATTCCTCAAATAGGCTTTTCTGTTTTAAATGTCTGTATCTTTGCACACACTCTCCCCTAGACCTGGAATGCCTCTCTCTCTACCACTAACATCCACTGATGAAAATTACTATTAATGTACACACCAGCTCTTTGAAGCCTTATTACACACTAACCCATGCAATTATATAAAATGATTTAAAGGTAACATTTCTGACCTGTTTCAGCCTGGAGCAATATTTAATTATATCATACAGGGTCAAAGATATTGTTGGTTCCTACAAAAAATCTGGTCCTCCTTCTCATTCTTGCTAAAAGACTTCGATTTGGTGCATATTCTCACATTTTCTATGCTGCTGGGGAGGTAGGTCCCAACTCTATAAGGAAAACCATCACTGGCCCAAGTCATGATTTAGTCATGGGCTTGTCATGCAATTCTGGTCAATGCAGAGAGTAGAACTCTGCAGAAGACTTCCTTGGAAAGCCTTCTCCAATAGTAAAAGAAGGCACACAAGGAATAAATGACTTTTCTTTCCTTCTGTTGGATGTTGTCTTGTTTGTCTGTGAGAAACCACTACTTGGTAAAAACATAATAAAGATGATGGAATTTAAAGTTGAAAGGAAATTGGGTCCTTGATAACATCACTGAATGGAAGAATTAAGAAGCTCTGGGACTGACCTACATCTAGATCTTTTGGTGTGAGACACAAGTTCCTTTATTGTTGATGTGATTTTAATTTGGATTTCCTGTTATGTGCTGGTCCAAATTGAGTCATGTGCTCTTGTGAGAACTATTGGCCTATGAATGGGAATATAGTGATGAATTTATTCAAAGCTATATGCCTCATCCTTGGAGTCTATTGTATGTTATATAATGCTCTATATTTTTAGATCATTATTTGTGCAATTCATATTTATGAATTCACCTACTTGCTAAAATGACCTCCCAATCAATACTTCCAGTGCTTTCATGGCCATTCATGGACGTATGCAAACTCATCATGAACACACAGGTACCCAGTTGAGGTTGAAGAAGGTGATTCTCTACTTTCTTATTTCAGATTTCATACTGTAAACAAGTATGCTTTTTTGAAATCTATCTGGTGCCATGCTTTTAATGTTTTGTACTTTCTCTTAATCATTTTGCTGTTTAAAGTGCTCTCCAGGCATAGTGCTAACTGCTGTTTAATGTTTCTGAGAACAAGAAGGCTATATCATTGGGGACAATATGTGTGTTAGATAAGTTTTGTTCAGGTATGATCTACTGAACTCAGTGCAATGTTAATGAGTCCACAATATTTATTAAACATTTAATTTTATTAAAAAGGCATCTTTAAACAGAAACACACATAAGACAAGGTTATGGATTGATCAGTTGATAAAAATGTTATGGCCAGGAGCTTGTAGGAACCTAGCCCTATAGTTTCCCTATGAACAATGCTTCTGTATTCACTAATTCAGTGTTGTGGTGACTTTTTAGGACAGAACTACCACTATTAAGAGATCCAAACAATTATATAAGGTAGAAGTGAAAATAATCATGTTAATATGACAGAAACTTATCTGGGAACATTCTGGAAGACTTCATAGAAAAATGACACATCACCTTGGTGTGGGAAGAGTACCGGGTACACAGAAGATGGATGTGTGGAACCATGGTGAGGAATGATGGGAAGACGTGACTTTTCTCAGGGTGACCAAGTCAGGGGTTTCAGGAAGAAGACTGGGAAGGTAGACTGGCATGAAATTTTCAAAGCTCTTCTATATCAGTCTAAGGAATTTGGGTGATTTTTTGGTGAAGCCTACTCCTCCGCTATTCTCTAACTTACAAATAAGCCTCTGTGGCTGTGTTAGTTCCAACTTGTGACCCTCCTGATTAAGGTCACACATCTAGTCTGTTCTCCCTAGCTCCGTTGTTAGTCTATACCAGTGTGGTTTTTCCTTCTAAGAATTTGGAATTGGAACTGGAGTCACTAAGCAGACTTGGTTAGAACTTGAATTGGGAAGACATAAATTTTGACAAGGAGAGAGACGGGGTGGGGGGGGAGAGAGAGAGACAGACAGACTATTAAGGATTGAGTTCTGTTTCCCCAAAAATTCATATGTAGAAACCCTAGTCTCCAGTGTGACTATATGTGGATACAGGGTCTTTAAAGAGATAATTAAAATCAATGAAGTCATTATGGCAGGACCCTGATCCAATAGGAACTGTTGTCCTTACAAGAAGAGAAAGAGATACCAGGGATGAACATGCCATATGAGGACATACCAAGAAGGTGGCTATCTGTAAGCTAAGACAGGCCTCAGATGAATCCAACCCTGCTAACATCTTGATCTTAAACTTCCAGCCTCCAGAACTGTGAGGAATATAAGCCCCCAGTCAGTGGTATTTTGCTATAGCAGCCCTATCAAATTAATATACAAAGACAGACTGAGGGAGAGAGAAAACAAAGGGAGAGGGAGAAATAAAGAGAAGCAGGGAAACAAAACTAAGGGAGGCCAGAGAGAGAAATGGAGAAGGTGAATGCCCTGATTGTTAGATGATTTTCATTTCCTGCTTCACGTCCATTATAGGCTCGGATATGCTTCTTGTCCTTGGATTCTATGGATTCCCTCTATATCCTTATGGCATCCTGGTTTTTTCCCCCTTAAGTTTTTACTAATGAGTTTCTGTTATTGGCAAGACAAATGAAGAGGGGCACATGTAGATGGTTATGATTTTTGCTTTAGGCTGGTTGATTTTGTGGTACTAGATAGAGTTGCCCAGTAAGCAACTCAGAATTAAACCTCAAGGTAGAAGAGAGACCACATTACCTCTTTAGGACCCAATCTCGTGAAGAAAAGAACCACTCTAGCCTGAACACTTAGCCCCTGAGTCTGGAACATAGAAGGCATTCAATAGTCATGTACTAAATTAATGAATGACGATTGACTTGCTATATAATAATAGACTTTGCTTTTCACAGTAATAAACTTTGCTTTTGTGAGACCTCGATGATTTTTGTTCTGAGCAATAATTTTCTCCTAAGGCCCTGTTAATGGAAGAGTACCCTCCCTGGAGTGGTATTTCTTTTTTTCTTGCTAAGTCCTTTCACAAAAATCACCAACATTAGTTAATTTTCTTCTGAATTTTTTGTCTTTCCTAAAAGTGGAACAGGATAAGAAGTTGTAGTTTCTTTAAAGCATTTGATATGCAAACTTCAGTATATTTGCACTCTGGGCTGTTGGGATTTATATATAGGTTTTGAGAATTAACACTGGTTAATAACAACCTCAGCTCAGAAATAAAGCTCATTTGAATTGCTTTTTAAGCTGCTCAATGAATTTCTAAGACTTGCTTCTTTCCAGGTGTTTTCTCTTTGGGCCTATGAGCCTCAAATGTAACTTAAAAAACAAATTGGGAGACATGTATTTGCCAATACATTTAGTTAGGGGCAGAGAATTGGGGTGAATCTGTAGAACCTCCCACTACACTGAAGTGAAAGTTAAGGAAGAAGATTAAAGGGACAGAATTTCAGAAGTAACTGATTTGGAAAAGACATATGGAAGATTGAAGGACATAGTGGTTATGCTGGGGATTAAGAAACATAAGTGCTTTTGGCCACTCTACTTGCTTTGAAAACCACACAAAACAGTTTTTCCATTTTACTTCAGGCTTGGAAGTTCTACATTCAGGATAACTTCAAACAGATGTGTTTGCTTTCAAATGTTCTCCCAAAAGACTATGCCTGCTTCTTTGCAGAGGAAAGTGACACACAACCCCCGGAACTGGGGGTCCTTACATGATAGTGTCATTTAATCTTATTTCCCTCCAGATTGGGAAATAGTCAAACCCAAATCAAGTCAACCAAAAATGGCTTGAAAAACATATGTCTAGTTCCATAAAACTGAAAAGCAAAATTAAAAGTGGTAATTCAAAGATGTCATTGAGCTTCAGGAAAGAAAAAGATGAGAGAGGCAGAAGGTGAGACAGAAGACCTGTTTTTAAAACCCCTGGATTTTTCTTGTTTAATTGGTATTTTACTCTTGTAGTTTTTGACTGGAGTCCTTTGTAATGAGGGCTGGGCACATTCTTTATCTCATTCTAAGGTGCTGGTTGTAGTTAATACACACTTCCACCACTACTATCATAGCATCACCATCATCATCACTGTCATTAAAACCATCAGCATGACTACCACTACCACCATACTACCACCACCACCACCACCACCATCACTGCCATCATCACCACTACTATCACCAAAAAACCACCTTCAATGTTTGAACGTAGATCTAGGCTAAATGTGAGGACAAAATGTTAGCATGCAGAAGTCAGCCCTCCCTGGATTTATATTTACTAATTCTGCTTAAGAGGATTAAAATCCTAATTTAACAGTCATCTGTTACAAAATCCCTGCAAATCATCTCTTCTCTTATGTCAAGGATTATGCATCAAAGTCTGAGCTTGTTTGGCATTTTACTCCACAATTCAGTCAAGCCTTACTTGAGGAATTTAATTTATTTCAAGTCTACAGCTCATTGATGTTTCTTGCATTCTTACCTATGTTCTTTGTATTTACTTTGGCTGATGCTTCATCACATAGCTAGACGAAAAGAAATAGCTCTGTGTTTTCTAAGTTGCTAACGCTAAAGGGAGCACTTAATCTTTCGACTATCTTGAGGAGAAAACCAACTTCAAGATATGTGCCAGCAAACACATGGATTCTTTGGGTTGAAATTTTCAGGGGTCATGAATAATGTCTGGTGCAGAGCATACTTAATAAATAGAAATCACATAGCAGAATTAGCCTTGTTTCAACATTAGAAAACGAACTTTTGGTATATTTTTAGAGTTCTTTGTACCTTTTGAGAAATGTGCTTCCTTTCCCCTCTTAGTTACTATGATAACAGGCGTAATAATGATTTAAGTGCAAAGTTTATCAACCAACTTCTTGATACTGGTATTCTGCCAGGCAATTTAAGATTCATAAGCTCATTCAGTTCTTCAAGAAAATTACGAGGTAGGTGAGTGGCTCTGCACAGTGCCTGACACATAGAACATGCTGGAGAAATGTGAGCTATGATTACAACTATTATAATGCTTTGACCCAGAGGAGTCATATCACATGCTTCTGGTCCCACAGCTATAAATGTTAGGGTCAGAATTAAAATCCAGTTCTATGTGACTCTGAAGGCCAATTTCAACTCACCAGCAATATTCCCCTGTGACAGATCTCACAACTATACTATGGGTTATCAAAGGACTAGTATTGATTCACTCTTTTTTTTTAAAGATTTTCTTTTGTATTTATGAATTTCTTTGGAATACAATACATTTTAAATTATTGGCCCAAGAGGAAGATAAAATAGATTCTTTTTGGCAAATGTTGCCCTCATTCATGAGAGACACTTCATTCTAAGCCAGGCTGATCTCTTCACAATCCACTGACTCTCTGAAAATAAGTCCAAGCAAGTGCATCTGCCTTATTGAATTGGTTTGGAATCATGGAGATAAAATTAAAATAGGAAATAAAATATCAATTTTCTTCCATCATTATTTTATTTATTTTTCTCTTTAGGCATATGAAATCACATTTATAGGGACACATAAAGTGAATTTTAAAGATAATTATGTCAAACAATTTAAGGAATTGCTTAAAATGATAAAAGTTCTGCAAAACTAAGGTTTGGCTTAGTTTGTTTGAATTAGATTGTATTTTATAATTTAGAATTAGTTTTAATATATAAAACCTCATGTCCGTTCACAACAAAACATTACATTAAGAAAGAACAATGTGTTCTTGTATTACTATTTGATATCAACACCTAAGAGTATAATGTAAATATGTGCATGTAATGTGTTTTTTTTCTCTTTTAATGTTTATTTTGAAATTGTGGGGTACAATTCAAGGTTAGGTATACAAATGTTCATTGTGCAAGTACCCTTATTGATGAGGTGTGTCACCCCTTTCCCAGGTGGATATCAACTGCTGTCAATCCCAGCTGTCTCTCCTCACCCCCTTCCCTGCAGTTTCCCATCCGTTTTCAATCCCTTTGTAATATGGTAGTTGTTCAAGGTCCATTTATGAGTGAGAACATGTGAATACTCATCTCTTCGTTTCTGTGAGAGATCATTCAGTATTATAAGCTCTAATTCCATCCACATTGCTGTGAAGTTCATGATTTTGTTCTTCTTTATGGCTGCATAATATTTCATTGTGTATATGCACCACATTTTTTTTTTTGAGTTGGAGTCTTACTCTGTCGCCCAGACTGGAGTGCAGTGACCGTTCCCGGCCACCGCAGCCTCGACCTGCTGGGCTCCGGCAATCCTTCCGCCTCAGCCTTCCAAGTAGCCGGAATTACAGGCATGCGCTACCATGTCCGGCTGATTTTTTGATTTATTGTAGAGATGAGGTCTCGCTGCCCAGGCGGATCTTGAACCCACGGGTTCAGGCAATCCACTCACCTCAGCCTCCCAAAGGTGCGGGATTACAGGCTGAGCCACCGAGCCCGGCTTGTACCACATTTTTTTTATCCAGTTCTCTTTTGATGGGCACCACAGTTGTTTCCATGTTCTTCCTATTGTGAACAATGCTGTGATAAACATATGTGTGCAGGTATTTTTTTTATAGAGTGACCTGAGTTCTTCCGGGTATATTCCCAGTAGGGGGATTGTGATTGATCCACTCTTATTCCATTCCCAGGCCTCTTAAGAACAATGGGTTGAGAGGACATTCCATAACTTTGGAACAAAACTAAGTTAGACCCAAGGGAGTGGACTTGAAATCTTTGATTAGTCCAAGTAGCACTGTTATTTACCTACATCCAATTCTTGGAAAAATAGGTAGCTGGCAACTTTCTTTGAAGCAACTTCTTTCCCATAATCTGTACACACACACACACACACACACACACACACACACACACAGCCCTATTCCATCCCTATGTCTCTAGTTCTTGCCTTTCTCTTCTCCTTAGCCTCCCAAGGCTTAGTCATGTTTCCTGCTAATACTAGAATTGAGAGGTAGAAAATTCCTCCTTCTCTACTTCAAGTGGAAAACTTTGGGCCAGTCCAGAGTGGGCATTGATGACCCGCAGCTCCAGCAGGAGTTGATGGGCTTACATAAAGAGTGAACCCTCTGAAGTCCTGGAGGAGATGCTCTTCTTCAGAATATAGTCCCTGACTCAAAGGATCTTGACAAGCTTTTCAGAGTCTTGACTGAGCCAATCAGCTTGTAGATATTTTCATATTAAAATTTTGACTTTTTATTTTGAAATAACTATAGACCCACAGGAAGTTTCAAAAACTGTGGAGTCCTGTGTGCCCTCCCTGCATCTTCTCCCAATAGTCACAGCTTACGTAACTATTGTACAACATCAGGAAATTGACATTAGTACAATTGCTACCTAAACATATTGTTACAGACCTTAAGCAGATTCCCCCAGTTTTTATTTGAACTCATTTGTGTGTGTGTGTGTGTGTGTGTGTGTGTGTGTGTGTATAATTCCACGCAATTTTGTCTCATGTATGGTTTCCATCACAACCAAATTCCCAACTGTTCTATCCACAAAGAGTGCCCCTTTGACATGCCATTGCACACACCCACTCCCCTTACATCCCTGTCCCCTGGCAACCACGAAATTTTTCTCCATTCCTATAATTCTGTCATTTCAAGAGTGTTATATAAATGGGATCATATAGTATAGAATCTTCTGAGAGTGGCTTTTTTCACTCAGCATAAAGCCCATGAGATTTGATCAAGTTACTTAATGTTTCAGTAGTTTATTTCTTTTTATTGATAAGTGGTAAACCATTGTGTGAACATACTACAGTTTAACTATTTGAAGGACCTTTCTGCTGTTTCCAGGTTTTGATTGTTACAAATAAAGCTGCTACTAATATTTGTGTGTAGGTTTTTACATAGAACCCATGTTTTCACTTCACTGGGATCAATGATGTGGAAGGCAATTGCCGTACCATGTAACTAGTATGTTTAGTTTTATAAGAAACTGCAAAACTTTTTTCCAGAATGGCTGTACCATTTTGCATTTCCTCCCACTTTCTGAGAGATGCAATATGTCTTCCACTTTGCCAGCATTTGGTATTATCATTATTTTTTGGTTTTAGCTGTTCTAATAGGTGAGTAGTGACATCTCAGGTATCTCATTATAGTTTTGACTTGCAATTTTCTAAATGGCTAATGATATTGAACAACTTTTCAATATCATTATGCTAGTGGTCCATCTTCTTTGCAATATCTTCTTTGGTGAAATGTTTGTTCAAGTTAGGTTATGCTGTGATGGTAGTCTTTTCTTTATCTTGATTGCACTTATACAGTCTTTACCACACAGCCTAATAAAGGACAATTAAAGTTATGAGTACTTATTTTACTATTTGTTTTCACCTACATGGTGCTGTATTTATAGTCTAAGCCTCCAACAGTTGTAACAAGAACACACTATTCTTTTAAGTCCCATTAAAGACGAAAAAAAATGGTACATTAAAATATGGCCCACCATCAAAAATAACCCACACTGCTTTTAGAGATGCTAAAATGTGAGGTCAATTTGTATCTTACAATGGGAAAAGGGAATATATTATGTAGATCTCACTTTTATAGATGGACTCGGTGAAGTTTGAGGTATGTACACATCAAGGTCATCCCTGGTGGTAGAGTCAGACTTTGCATAGCTACCAGGATCTGGCCTAATCAGAAAGCTCCTTCTGTCCTTTAGTCTATAATAGTCTTGTATATGTTGCTTCTGTCTCCTTGGGTTGTTAGAAGCTTCAATTGTAAATAATTACCATATGATTTAGCAATCCCACTTCTAAGTATAACCCAAGAAAGCTGAAACAGGTTTCTAAGAGAAACTTGTACACCTATGTTCATAGCAGCATTATTCATAATAGGAAAAGGTAGAAACAACCCAAGTGTCCATCAATAAGCAAATGGAGAAACAAAATGTGGTGTATACATATAACAGAATATTATTCAGTCATACGAAATGAAGAAAATTCTGACACTTGATATGACATAGATGAACCTTGAGGACATTATGCTAAGTGAAGTAAACCAGCCACAAAAAGACAAATACTGTATGATTCCACTTATTTGAGGTACCTAGAGGAGGCGAATTCATGGAAACAAAAAAAAAAAGATGGTTGCCAGGAGCTGGGGGAAGGAGGAATGTGAGTCATTGGTTAATATGCGCAGAATTTCAGTTTGAGAAGATAAATCCTGGAGACAGATGGTGGTGATAGTTGCACAACATTGTGACTGTCCTTAATATCACTGAACTGGGCATTTACACGTGGTTAAAGTAGTACACACACTTCACATTATATATATTTTAACACAATATGAAAAGCTTCTTGAGGACAGAGACCATGACTTGTGCTGGCACATGCAGATACTCAGTGCGCAGGTCATATTGGGTTGTTCAGGAAGGAATCCCTACCCTCAGGAGCTCGCCCTCTCCCTGGAGTGTTCCCCAGTACACACATCCATGCCTAAAACAGAGATGAGCCACTAGGAGGTGCCGGCACTGGGAAGAGGCTCTGTGGCAGGACTGAGGAGGCTCTAGTGAGGGGAAGGCTTCTTCTGAGACAGAACAGATAGGAGGGTTTCGTGAAGCTCCAAATTAGGCTGAACCTGAAGGGGAGCATGGAAAGGACAATGATTGGAGTGGAAAGCATGCAATTTCAAAGTGTACAAATGAGAAGAAGGAACTGCCTAAAAGCCCTGAGTGCAGGGGGTGGAGTATATGGAGAGAGCCAGTGTGGGTGGGAGGATTGTGGAGGAATGGGGAGAGATGGCCCAGAAAGCAGGAAGGAGGGTTTGTCTGTCTGTCTGTCCTTCTGTTTATTTATAATTGTGATAAGATACACATAAAATTCACCATTTCAACCATTTTTAAGTGTGCAGGTCATTGGAGTCAAGTACATTCACATAGCTGTGCAACAGTCACCACCATCCATCTCCAGGGCTTTTCTATCTTCCCAAACTAAAACTCTGTCCCCGTGAAACATCAACTTCTCATTCCTCATTGCCCTTCACCCACTCTGACCCCGGCAAGAGAGGCTAGTTTTAAACTAGCAATTAAGAAAAAGACTTCAGGTCTGGAGGCCTCGTGTGGGGTATTTATTTATTTCTTTTTTTTAAAGACGTGGGGTAAAATTCAGGGTTAGATATACAAATGTCCATTATTCAGGCACCCTTGTTGATGAGGTGTGCCCCTCCCTCCCCTGGCAGTTTCCCACTACTGCCAATCCCTTTCTTATAGTATTATGATAATTGTTCAAGGTCCACTTACGAGTGAGAACATATGGTACTCTGTTCTTTGTTTCCGTGATAGAGGATTATGATATACTCTAAATCCATCCAAGTTGCTGAGAAGTCCATATGTTTGTCCTTCTTTATGGCTGCATAATATTCCATTGTGCATATGTACCACATTTAAAAAAATCCAGTCCAGCTTTGATAGACAGCATGGTTGGGTTCATGTTTTTACTATTGTGAATAGTGTTGCAACAAACACTCATGTGCAGGTATCTTTTTGGTAGAATGACCTGAGTTCCTCTGGGTATATTCCCAATAGCGGGATTGCTAGGTCATAAGGATGATCAGTTTCTAGTTCTTTCAGAAATCACTACACTGTCTTCCAAAGAGGTGGCGCTAGTTTGCATTCCCACCAGCAGTGTAGAAGCATACATTTATCTCACTAACATATGTTGTTTGTTTTGTTAATGATGGCCATTCTTACTGGAGTTACGTGATATCTCAATGTGGTTTTGATTTGCATTTTTCTGATGATTAGAAAGGTTGAGCACTTTGTCATGTGTCTGTTGGCTGCCTGTATATCTTCTTTTGAGAGGTGTCTATTCATGTCTTTTGCCCACTTTTTAATGGGGCTGTTTGTATTTTTCCTTTCAGTGCATTTGAGTTCCTTGTAGATCCTAGATGCTAGACCTTTGTCAGATATACAGTTGACAAATATTTTTTCCCATTCTGTGGGCTGTTTCCCCACTCTCTTGATGGTTTCTTTTGCTTTGCAGAAGCTTGTCATTTGATGGTCTCACTTGTCTATATTATCTCTTATGGTATGGGCACTTGGGATTTTGATTCAGGAATTGGTTGCCAATTCCAATTTCCATAAGGGAATTTCCACTGCATTTTGTAAGATTCTTATAGCTTTAGGTTTTACGTTTAGGTCTTTGATCCATTTAGAGTTAATTTTTATGTATGGTGATAGGTAGAGGTCCTGTATCAATCTTCTGCATGTGACCAGTCAGTTTTCCCAGTACCATTTGCTGAATAGGTTCTCCTATCCCCACTGGTTGTTTTTGGATGCTTTGTCAAAGATGAGTTGGTTGAGAAATTGAGGCATTGGTTCTGGAATCTCTATCCTGTTCCATTGGTCTATGTGCTTGTTCTTGTACCAATACCAGGTTGTTTTGATTATTGTAGCCTTATAGTAAAGTTTGAAGTCTGGAAGTGTGATACCTCCTGCTTTATTTCTATTGCTAAGGATTGTTTTGCCTATTTGAGGTCATTTATGTTTCCATATGAAATTCGGTATTGTCATTTCCAGGTCTGAGAAGAATGATATTGGCAATTTAATGGATATTCCATTGAATCTGTAGATTGTCTTTGGTAGGATGGACATCTTGACAATGTTGATTCTTCCTATCCATGAGAATTAAGTATTTTTCCATTTGTGTCTTCTTGGATTTCTTCGAGCAGTGTTTTGTGGTTCTCATTGTAAAGTTCTTTCACTTCTCTGGTTAGGAAGATGCCGAGGTATTTCATTTTTTGTGTGGCTACTGTGAATGGGATTGTGCTTTTTATTTGGTTCTCTGCCTGCTTGTTGTTGGTGTATAAGAACACAACTGTAATTTGCACATTTATTTTGTACCGTGGGACTTTACCAAAGTCCTTTATCAGTGCAAGCAGGTTTTTGAAAGAGTCTCTTGGATTTTCAAGGTATAGGATCATACCGTGAGCAAAGAGGGATAACTTGACTTCCTCTTTTTCTATTTGGACATCCCTGATTTCCTTCTCTTGTCTAATTGCTCTAGCTAGGACTTCAAGGTCTTAAGATGTTTAGGTTGCAAGGAGCAAACTACTCTCGAGTTATTTCCCATGAAGGGTCTCTGTAGTGAGGAGCCATGAAATCCCCAAACTGCAGATACCCCTCTAATGCCCTCAGAGTGACTTAGGTCCCCTCAGTTTGTTCAATTGATGATTACTCTATTCAGGCTCTGGAATAGCAGCTGCTGAGAGACTGTGGGGTGACTGGGTGATGAAAAATGGCTCTAAGGAGGCACATGGGGGGCAGCAGTGCTGGTCTGCAAAGGAGTAAAGGGAAAGGGGGGTACAATGGTATTCAGAGAAGACCCTTTTGCCTAGTTGGTGGCCAGGGAGACCATTTTAGGGCTGTTACAGAGGGCCGTGCATGAGAGGAAGGGTCATGTGGAGGAGAGCCTGAGCCCCAGAGTATGCCAGGGACTAAGGAGCTGAGAGGTACAGTCCCGAGGGTGAAGGTCAAGTAGGTAGAGGCCCAGCCAGGCCCAAGGTTTGAAGTGGCAGATTGGACATGTGATCTATAGGGAATGGCTGTGTTCTCCTGAGAGCCTTTGTCGTGTAGTTACTTCCTTTAATCCTCGTAACAACCTTCTAAGGTCAGGCAACAGCCACAAGGGGTCTCTGATGGAAGATGGATATGAACTTGAGAACTCATGCTTTCATAGTAGCATGGCCTTGGGAAGTCACAAACTCCTCTGAATCTCAATTTCCTCATTCGAGAAATGGGAGAAAGTCACAGGACCTATCTTACAGGGTTGTGCTAGGAAGCAGCATTAAGAAGCCTAAGATGTGGTCTATGAAACCCTCTGCAAAGGAGAACACAGAGGGTCTCTGGCTCTCTCCTTGGGGGCTGCAGACCCCAACGTCAGCAGCCTGCTCTTCACACAGAGCTTGCCGTCACCACCGCTGGGGCATCGCAGTGGTCTGGACAGCCACTGCAGCCGCAGACACAGCAGCCGCTGGTGCCACCGCCACCTCCGTGGCAGCCATAGCGCATCGCGCCACCCGTGCCTGAGGTGATCCTCGATGTCAGTCCTTGAAGCCCCTGCAGGCAAGATCTGCTGGGATTGCTGCCACCTCTGCTGCCACTGTGACATCCTGCCAGCCGTGGGTCTCCTCCCATGTGCCCTGAGACAGGCTTCCATCTCTGGCCTCTGCTGGACCCCTGTCCAGCTCCACCCCCTCTGGGGCAAGCAGCTGAGATAGCACCACCTGCTGGCTCAGGGCACATGGGATTCAAGGTAACAACACCGAAACGGGAGAAACGAGCTTGAAAAACAGACACAAACCAGATTTGAGTGGTGAACGGAGGGTGATCTGAACTGTCCTTCACAGCAGGCCAGGGGCAACTGACCCTAACTGCGAACTAATTTACCAGCTTGAAAAGACAGCTAGAAATCAGAGCTGAATGGATATTGGACTTAAACGAAAAGTCTCAGAGTGTGTTCAATTGTTTCTGTTAGTTTAATGATTAATTCTATTCCTACTGTTTTGTTCCTTTTTTTCCTTTTCTTTTCCTCTTCCTTTTCTTCTCTTTTCTCCTCTCTGTAAACCATATCTTTGTATAGAGGAACAGCACGCCAATAAGGTGGTTGGTTAGCTTGTATGTTAACATCATTATATGTTTTTTTTTTGTATGGGAGTTGGTTAGTCTGTAGCCATGGTCTATTGTTTTTATCTGTTTCAGTTTAGGTCTCTCTCTCCATTTGTTGGTACACTCATCTGTTTCCCCCCTTATGCCTCTCTCTCCCCACGCCCCACTTACCCCCACTGTCTGCTCCATTCTCTTCCCTCTTCTAACTACATTTTATTTCAGGGAGTAAACCTACAGCCCCACTGCATGGACAGATTCCAAGGCAGTGGGAAATGGGCTTCAGATTATCCATACACCTGTCGGCGAATACCAGGACCTGCAGATAGATTTTGAATCACAGCTCCCCCCTTAAGTAAATCTCAAAACTGCAAAAAGAACCACCCCAACCTACAGTGCAACCCCAGAATTGAACAAAGTAAGAGGGCATACATAAAGAATAGGAGATCGGACAAACAGAAGTAAAAGCAATCCCTCTACCCCTGAATAACAGAATTAAAGAAGATGGTGATGTGGAAGGAAGGAAAAAGTAGGGAGGGGGAAAAACCGCACAAATGAAGAAAAACCAAAAGAAGAATATAGGTCTCACACAGACCCCTGGGAGATCAGACACTGAGAAAATGGATTCCGGAACACAAACACTGAAGAGCCCCCAGAATGACTGGTCACATGCAACAAACCCAGACATCAAGACATTAATAGAATTAAACAAAATTGAGGAGAGACAAGAGGAAAATAGGAAGGAGCTGATGTCAGAAAAACAGCAGTAAAGAATACTGTGATGGAAATAAATAACAAACTAATAAGCATGGAAAGCAGAATTAGCCAAGCAGAAGAAAGAATCTCAGAGCTTGAAGACCAAAACACAGAACTAACCCAAACTGTCAAAAGTATAGAAAAGAAGCTCAAAAAGACAGAACAAAACCTTCAAGAGATGAATGATCACTCCAAGAGACCGAACCTAAGAGTAATTGGCCTTCCTGAGACAGAGGAAGAAAAAAGAGGCCACACTGGAATAAACATTTCATGAAATCATTCAAGAAAACTTCCCTCATCTCATCAAGGATGAAAAATTTCAAACACAAGAGATTCAGAGAACCCCTGAAAGACAACAAATGAGAAGACCAACTCCCAGACATATAATAATTCGCCTAAACAAAGTAGGTATAAAAGAAAAAATCCTAAAGGCTGCAAGAGAAAAAGGCCAGACTATGTACCAGGGAAGACCAATAAGATCGCAGCAGATTTATCTATAGAAACCCTCCAGGCTAGGAGAGCTTGGAGCCCTGTCTTCAAAGTTCTAAAAGATAAACAATTTCAACTGAGAATAATCTACCCAGCCAAGCTAAGCTTCATCAGTGAGGGAGAATTGAAATCTTTCCCAGATATCCAATCCCTAAGAACCTACACTGCCACAAAACCACCTCTGCAAGAAACACTGAAGAAAGTATTGAACACAGAAGAAAAGGAAAAAAGAACAACAACATTCTTCACAAGAGTACAGGCAAAAGATTAAAAACACACATGATCCAATTCTAAAACCAAAAGAAATAGGAAGAACAACAGCTCTGTAAGAACATTATGATAGGGACCAACTCTCACATTTCAATAATTAGTTTGAATGTGAATGGACTAAATGCACCACTGAAAAGACATAGAATGGCAAAATGGATAAAATATCACCAGGCAACAATCTATTGCCTTCAAGAGACTCACCTCACTAGAAAGGACACTCACAGACTCAAAGTAAGAGGATGGGAAACAAATTTTCAGGCAAATGGAACACAAAAGAAAGGTGGAGTCACGACATTAATCTCAGACAAAATAACCTTTAAGCTATCAAAAATTTAAAAAGATACAAAAGGCCACTACATAATGATAAAAGGTTCAACCCATCAACAAGAAATATCCATCCTAAACATATATGTACCAAACATAGGAGCACCAACTTTCATAAAACAGCTCCTAGGTAAACTAAAAAAAGATATCGACTCCAATACCATCATAGCTGGGGATTTTAATACCCCACTCACAACCCTAGACAGATCACCAGGACAAAAAAATCAGCAACAAGATCCGAAACCTCAATGTGACTCTTGATCAAATGGACTTAATTGATACCTACAGAACCCTCCATCCAAAGACCACAGAATACACATTCTACTCATCATCACATGGAACGTACTCTAAGATCGACCACATATTTGGCCATAAATCAAGCATAAGCAAATTTAAAAAGGACTGAAATTTTACCATGCACCTTCTCAGACCACGGAGGAATAAAAATAATCATTAACACCAACAAGGTCCCCCCAAAACCCACAAAGACATGGACACTAAACAGTATGATGCTAAACAACTCCTGGGTTGTTGATGAAATCAAAACAGAGATTAAAAGTTACCTGGAAACAAATGAAAATGAAGAAACATCTTACCAAAATCTCTGGGATGCCATGAAAGCTGTAGTAAGAGGGGAATTTATATCCCTACAAACACACATGAAGAAAATGGAAGGATCACAAATTAGCAGCCTAAGAAGCCACCTAAAAAAGCTGGAAAAGCAAGACCACAAAAACCATGATTTCAGTAGAAGAAATCCAGATCACCAAAATAAAAACCCAAATCCAGGACATAGAAGACAAAAAGATAATACAAAAAAAGCAATGAAACAAAAAGCTGGTTCTTCGAAAGGATAAACAAGATCGATGGTCCCCTAGCTAGACTGACCAAGAGAAAGAGAGAAAAAGCCCAAATAAATACAATCAGAAACACAAAAGATGAAGTCACATCTGATCCTAAAGAAATACAAAAGATCATCAGAGTCTACTATGTACACTTGTATGGAAACAAACTTGAAAACCTCAAGGAAATGGAAGACTTTCTGTCATCACACAACCTGCCTAGGTTGAAACAAGAAGAAATTGAGACCCTAAATAGACCAATTACATCAAGGAAATTGACTATGTAATAAGAAAACTACCTACAAAAAAAAGCCCTGGACCAGATGGCTTTCCAGCAGAATTCTACAAGACATTTAAGGAGGAGCTTATGCCAATCTTACTGAAGGTATTACAGGCGATTGAGAAAGATGGAACTCTCCCCAAATAATTTTACGAAGCTAAAATCACATTGATACCCAAGCCAGGTAAAATCCAACAAAGAAAGAGAACTACAGGCCAATATCTTTGATGAACATAGATGCTAAAATTCTCAACAAGACTCTAGCGAACCGGATTCAACAACACATCTCAAAAATCATCCATCATGACCAAGTAGGCTTCATCCCTGGGATGCAAGACTGGTTCAACATTCGTAAAACCATAAATGTAATTAAATACATCAACAGATGTCAAAACAAAAGCCACATGATTATATCATTAGATGCAGAAGAAGCTTTTGAAAAAATCCAGCACCCCTTCTTGATAAAAACCCTCGAACAGATAGGCATACGGGGATCATAACTCAAAATAGTAAAAACCATCTATGAGAAACCCACAGCCAGCATACTCCTAAATGGACAAAAACTGGAACCATTTCCCCTGAAAACTGTAACAAGACAAGGATGCCCACTCTCACCCCTCCTGTTCAATATGGTATTGGAAATCCTGGCTAGAGCAATCAGAGAAGAGAAGGCAATCAGGGGTATTCAAATAGGAAAAGAGGAAGTCAAGCTATCACTCTTTGCAGATGACATGATAGTGGACCTTGAAAACCCAAGAGAATCTGTCAAAAACCTCCTTACACTGATAAAGGCCTTTGGCAAAGTCTCAGGATACAAAATAAATGTGCAAAAGACAATAGCATTTCTTTACACCAATAATAAACAAACAGAATCCCAAATACAAACCACAATTCCATTCACAATAGCCACAAAAAAATGAAGTACCTTGGCATCTTCCCAACCAGAAACGTGAAAGACCTTTACAATGAAAACTACAAAACACTGCTCAAAGCAATCAAAGATGACACAAACAAGTGGAAAAATATCCCATGCTCATGGATTGGAAGAATCAACATTGTGAAGATGTCCATCTTATCTAAGGCAATCTACAGATTTAATGCAATACCCATCAAATTACCAGCAACATTTTTCTCAGACCTAGAAAAAACAACTCAGGAATTCATATGGAAACACAAATGACTAAGAATAGCCAGAACAATCCTCAGCAAAAAAAAAAAAAAAAAAAACAAAGCAGGTGATATCATATTACCAGACTTCAAACTTTACTATAAAGCTACAATCATCAAAACAGCTTGGTATTGGTACAGGAACAGGCATATAGATCAATGGAATAGAATTGAGATTCCAGAAGCAAAACCTCAATTTCTCAACCAACTCATCTTTGACAAAGCCTCCACCACCTACCACTGGGGAGAGGAGAACCTATTCCTAAATGGTGCTGGGAAAACTGGCTGACCACATGCAGAAGATTGAAACAGGACCCCTATCTATCCCCATACACAAAAATTAACTCTAAATGGATCAGAGACCTAAATGTAAAACCTCAAACCATAAGAATCTTAGAAAATGAAGGACTTACCCTCATGGAAATTGGAACTGGCATCCAATTCCTGAACAAAACCTGAAACCCACAGGCCATAAGAGATAAGATAGATAAATGGGACCTCATTAAACTGACAAGCTTCTCCAAAGTCAAAGAAACCATCAAGAGAGCAGAGAGACAGCCTACAGACTGGGAAAAAGTATTTGCCAACTCCAGGTCTGACAAAGGCTTAACATCTTGAATCTACAAGGAACTCAAATGTGCTGAAAAGAAAAAAACAAAAAACCCCATTACAAAATGGGCAAAAGATATGAACAGACACTTCTCATAGGAAGACATCTGAGCAGCCAACAGACACATGAAGAAATGTTCAACCTCACTAATCATCAGGGAGATGCAAATCAAAACCACACTGAGATACCACTTAACTCCAGTCAGAATGGGAATTATCAGCCAGGCTCGGTGTAATGCCACGCCTTTGGGAGGCTGAGGTGAGTGGATTGCCTGAGCCCGTGGGCTCGAGACCTGCCTGGGCAGTGAGACCTCATCTCTACAATAAATCAAAAAATCAGCCGGGCGTGGTAGCACATGCCTGTAATTCCAGCTACTTGGAAGGCTGAGGCGGAAGAATCACCGGAGCCCAGCAGGTCGAGGCTGCAGTGGCTGGGAGCGCCCACAGCACTCCAATCTGGGTGACAGAGTGAGATTCCAACTCAAAAAAAAAAAAAAAAAAGAATGGCAATTATCAATAACTCAAAAAATAACAGTTGCTGGAGAGGGTATGGCGCAAAGGGAACACTTCTACACTGTTGGTGGGAGTGCAAACTAGTACAACCTCTGTGGAAAACAGTATGGCGATTCCTTAAAGCTCTAAATATTGACCTCCCATATGACCCCGCAAACCCTCTGCTGGGAATATACCCTGAAGAACTCAGATCACTCTATAAAAAAGATACCTGCACACGTATGTTTATTGCAGCATTGTTCACAATAGCAAGAACCTGGAACCAACAATGCTGTCCATCAAAAGAGGACTGGATTAAAAAAATGTGGTACATATACATGATGGAATACTATGCAGCCATATAAAAGAACAAAATCATGAATTTTGCAGCAACCTGGATGGAACTAGAGTCTATAATACTGAGTGACCTCTCACAGAAACAAAGATCTGAGTATCATATGTTCTCACTCATATAGTGGACCTTTAACATCCAATGTAATACTATAAGAAAATGACCAACAGTGGTGGGAAACTATGAGGGGGAGGGGAAGGGAGATGGGATTAATGGTAGTAAATATCTGTCTGAGGACGGGGAGACACCTCTTATCAATAAGGGTGCCTGAACAAAGCATATTTGTATACCTAACCCTTAACTGCATCCCACAATATCATAATAAAAAATATTGATAAAAAAAAAAAGAAGCCTAAGATGCCTGGGCAGGCATTTGGCACAGAGATGCTTAATCAGTGGTGGGGTGTTCTTAGGTTTTATCAGCACATTGAGTCAGCATTTCCCAAAGCTGCAAGCCTTCTTTGTCTTGGGCAGGATCCCCAGATGGTCCTGCGAGATCTGCTCTCTGGTGCCCCCATGGATGCACCCTGATGGCCCTCCCTGGAGCATAGCTGGGACTATGGATGTGCTGGGGTCTCACTCCTGTGAATGGACCACTGATTCGCTGAGTTTGAGATAATCAAAAAGGAGATTGACCTGCTTACCACCTTCAGCTCAAATTGCATCATTCTCTCCCTTTCCTGCTCTGCATGACTTTTCTCTATTATTCAAACTTTTCAAAGTTCCTTCCCATGTTAAAGTAATTGTACATGGGAATGACACCATCATTTGTCTCCCTCATCCTCTGCGGCCTCAAACAAGGCTCTGCTCCTCTTGTTCATCTTCTGCAGTGACCACTTACCTCTGTAGTGGTGCCTCTTCATCTTGATGCTGATTTTGACTACTTCCACTCAGTATAAAAAAAAGTGTTGGAGATGAGATCGAGTAGGTTGGTGTCAATAGAATTTCACTCAGCAAATAGGAACCAATGAAGAATTAGGAAGAGTAAATTTGCTGGCTCTAATAGAATTAGAGAGAATAGATTCAGGGTAGAAAAATCTCTCTATGGATTGATCTGTGGCTGCTAGTGATGAATTTCAGTTAAAACCCATTACCAATGGCCAGGGAAGTTTCTGTGCATTAAGGTAAGTACAGCCCCTGGGGGGAAGAAGGGCTCTCCTGAAACCATTTCCCATTTCCTGGGGTGAACAGGAGATAGCTGAACTAAGAAGCAGGACTTTTTATGTGTGTGTGGGTAAGCAGGACTTTAATTATGACTTTCTTTGGTTGTTCTTGGGTGGTCATCCTCAAACAAGGGCAGTTCCACAGTCAATACATTCTGTCTCTACACAGGTTTCTGATGAAACTCCGACCCTTTCCTCAAGGTTCCGGCTTGTAAAAAGTATAAACTTGCCCAGAGTCCACGGTTTGTTTTCAGAATTACTGTTTCAGACACTTTTTGGAAACCAATAATCTTTTTAGAATTCAATAATGCAAATCTTTGGGATCAGGAGTGAAAAGGAGGAAGCTTAGAGCTTGGCAACCCAGAAGAAGTTTAACAAATAGAGCAAGGAAAGATGTAAGGGTTTGGATGTAACATGGATCATTGGTTGGAGTGTCATAGCCCAAGAAGACACAGCCTTCAACAGCACCTGGGGAAGTCCTTGGATAGAAATGCCAATGCCCTAAAATAAGAAAAATGTTCACCTAGCCCGATGAAACTGCCACCTTGTTACAATGATTATGCATATATTGTAACATTTCCAGTAATAAAGTCCCTAAAGAAAATTTAGTAGCATTATTCCAGTGTTCTCTGTGGTCAAGATGGAAGCAAAGTGAATACCCATTAGCAGAGGAATGGCTGAAAAAATTGGGGTATATCCACACTATGGAGTTTTATGCAGTCACTAAAAAGGAGGAACAATCAGCCATCCTTGTCAACTCACCTGGAATAATGTCCATGGGAAGTGTTTGAGTGAAGAAGGAAGGTGTGGAAAGGCATGAATACTATGGCCCCATGTTTATAAAGCAAACAGTGAAAAGCTCAAAGTGGGTGTACATAGGATGGTTCACAGATTCGGATGGTTACACAAGCATAAATGAAGTCCTGAAGGACACATGCCAACATGTCACTGCAGCAGGGGCAGGGAGGAGGTGCTGTGTTGACAGAGGACCATCTTTTTTCTTTTTCTTTTCTTTTCTTTTCTTTTTTAACTGAAAACCCATTCTTGCTGAGATTGCTGTGTGTTACAATTCACATGTGATTGCAAGGTTCACAGAACAGGCAGTGACATTTGATAAGTTAAACTTCAGGGTAAACAAGTAGAATGTTGGTCCTAGCCATTTCAACTTGCCCTAGTGAATCTGTGAAAACCTGTTCTCCATTTATTAGCCATTTGCTCAAATGGGAGCTTGGACATATCTGAGCTTTCTTGGCTGGCAGGGAGGGGGCAAGCAAGCAAGATAAAGAAGACTGTGTTGACAATAAAACTTGATCTACATGATATGATCCCATTTATGTAAAGTTCTCTATCTATCTATCTATCTATCTATCTATCTATCTATCTATCTATCTATTTGTCTATCTATCATCTGTCTGCAAAAGAAATTAGATAAAGGAGCTTGCTCTCTCCTTTGTCTTATGTCCAGATGGATAGGAGATACATAAAGTAAAATATGTTGTCAAAAAAGTTTGTTGCAAATTAATGTGTAGACAATGAGTCTAGTTTCAAAAAAAGAAGCAATATCTCTGTGTCTAGATATTTGTTTACATCTGTTTTTATGTAAACAAGGAGAAATCAGGTTTTTAAGAAGAGTACCTTAGTATTGCTTTAATGTAACTTTGTCCTCTGAAACAGGACAAAAGCTCATGGAAAAGTTCTGCTCACTTTGAAGGAAGCCAAAATGTTTCACTCCAAAATATACTTCTTTGACATATTTTGAGATGGCTGTTCAGAGGGCCTGCAGACAGAAGAAGCCCTGCAAAGTTGTCTTTTGTGGGGGAGATTTGTTTCTGTAGAGAGTCTGCATTGATGCAGCCAGGTTTCTCCAAGCCCTCCCTTCAATGGATCTAGGTGAGATTAACTGATCCTAACAGCTTTAAAGATCTGAAAGAAATATTGACCTCTATTATGTCTGTGGGTGCTACCTATAAGGTTCATCCAAATAACAAGACCAACTTGGCCAGTCGGATCTCTTCCCCTCCTCCCGTAACCTGTTTTGTTTGCTCCAAGTTCTAATTTTTTCTGTAACCCTAAGATGGTATAAAAGCATCAACTATTTGGTTATTTCTTATATTTTGTATAATTTCCATGCACATTAATACATTTGTATGCCTTGTCTCCTATCAATCTACCACGTGTGAGCTGATTTTTCAGTGAAACTTCAGAGGGCAAAGGGGAAGTTTTCTTTGTCCACTACACTATCTGACTATCTTGTCCAGAAAGACGGCATGGCACAAGGTCCTATAGTTTGAGACAAAACACCTAATATAAATTTATTAGAGAGGGTCCTGTGTTGACAGAGGATTTTGTTTAATGGAAACCCCTTTCTTGCTGAGATTGCGCTGTGTTACAATTCACATGTGATTGCGACGTTTACAGAACAGGCAGTGACATTTAATAAACTAAGCTTTGGGGTAAGCAAGTAGTTAGAACGTTGGCCTTAGCCATTTCAACTTGCCCTAGTGAATCTGTGAAGACTTGTTCTCCATTTATTAGCCGTTTACTCTAATGGGAGCTTGTATATATCTGAGCTTTCTCAGCTGGCATTTAAGCTGTGGCTCATCGGGGATTATATAGCTAATCTTGACATGGGCTAGTGTTTCACAGACATCTGGAAAGTTGGAGTTCTGGGAGGGCTGACATTTTTGTGGGCTGGGATATAAGAATTAGGATTATGGCAGGTATTTGGAACATTCTTACCCTGTTTATTGAATGGGATGAATAGATGGTCTTTTTCAGGTTCTCCAAGTCTTCTATACTTCTCTCTTTCTTGATGATGACACTCAGGACAGTAATTGCTGTCTCAATGCATAACTAAAAATTTTAAGTCTATTCTGCATTAAGCATGCAATGGAAAAAACTGGAAACTTGTGTCTGGTCTTCATCACAATGTAAGTAAAGAAATGTATGCAGTGAGCGGATTTATTATAGCATTCTGTGAGCATCCTCTGGGGATTCAAAGTCTGGGCATTAGACAATCTGCATGTGGCAGCTGGGACAATTAGGAGAAAGAGGTCCAAAGGAGAGTATTTCTGCCATGTCAGAGCTGACTGGTTGGCTGGCTGTCTCAGTGGAGAGTGGAGGCCAGAAACCCTGCCAGTTATGGGGCATCTACACAGGGGCCCTTGCTTCTAGTGGGAGCTGTGTGACTGTCTTTAGTCAGTGAGTAACCACTTCTTGGTCTAATATGATTCATAGCATGTTATGGGCTGAATTGTTCCCCCCCATCATATATTGAAGTCTTAATTCCCAATATTGCAGAATGTTACTGTACTATATTTGGAGATAGAGTCTTTAAGGAAGTAGTTGAGATTAATGAGGTCATTAAGGTGACTCCTAACTGTGGGATCAAGAAAAAACCTCTCCTTCGCTCTCTGAAGTTTCAGTGAAACATTGACTGACAAAAGGCAGATTGTATTCCCAGGTGAGAGGCCAAGGCAGAAGGACCACTTAAGCCCAGGAGTTTGAGATCAGCCTGGGCAACATGCCACATCCTATCTCCACAAAAAGTTAAAAAAAAAAAAATAGCTGGGGGTGGTGGTGTACACCTATTGTCTCAGCTAGCTGCTCGGGAATTTGAGCCTAGGAATTTGAGACTGCAGTTTAGTTGTAATCACACCACTGCACTCCATTCTTGCCAACAGAGTGAGACTCTGTCTCAAAAACAAGGGGTGGGAGGTCACAGCATGATCCCAAACAGGTAATGGCGGAAAATCAGGTTATAGTGGTAAGACAGGTTATGGGAAGGAGAGAAGAGGCCTAGCTAGCAAAGGTGGTCTTATTATGAAGGTGAAACCTCACAGACGCATCCTCAGAATAGATGGTAAATGATGTTTTCAGACCTTTAAAGGTGCCAGCCTCTCAGGACAAGATCAGGACAAGAAAGGGCCTCAGAGAAAGTGTAGACTCTCTACAGATGCAAATCTGTAAAAGATAGCTTTTTTTTTTTTTGAGTTGGAGTCTCACTCTGTCACCCACACTGGAGTGCAGTGGCCACTCCCAGCCACCGCAGCCTCCACCTGCTGGGCTCCGGTGATCCTTCCGCCTCAGCCTTCCAAGTAACCGGAATTACAGGCATGCGCTACCACGCCCGGCTGAGTTTTTGATTTATTGTAGAGATGAGGTCTCGCTGCCCAGGCAGGTCTAGAACCCGCGGGCTCAGGCAATCCACTCACCTCTGCCTCCCAAAGGTGCGGGATTACAGGCTGAGCCACCGAGCCCAGCTAAGATAGCTTTTCAGGGCTGTTCTGTTTGCAGGTCCTCTGAACAGTCATCTCAAAATATGTCAAAGAAGTGTATTTTGGGATGGAATATTTTGGGATGAAATATTTTCTTTGGAGCTTTACCTTCAAAAAGTTTTAAATAAAAGTCAAGTTGGTAGCTATGGAGAAATTTTGGTTAGAAGTTGCTAGGTAAGAACAAGGGAGGGGGAAAACAGTGATCAACAGAATAGAAAAAATTTAAATACATTGTCCCATGTCTTTTTGAATCAGTCTCTTAGTTCTGAGAATAGATCAGTATGGTTAAATAGCTGTGTCTTATTCTAGGAGATGGCATTGCAGATGGGCTCTCAGAGCTAGACCCTTATATATGATGCAAGCAAATAGATCTTTAATAAAAGCCATTTCTATGGAAACAAGAAAAACAAAGGTTAATTTCTGGAGTAGTCTGGAGTATTTCTAGTCTCTTATGCATCTTCAGATTGCATTTGCAATCTGACAAATTTTATTGTATTGTAGTTCAAATCAGATGTTCAAATGAACTTTCTGAGTAGTCTATACATTCATAGAAACTAAGGCTGTTTATATATAAGTTGTTGCAGTGATTTCTCCTAAAGTTTATAGCAAGTTGTCTAGCTTCAATTTGCACAGTTTCAAGAAAATAAGTTTTAATTTCTTAAAGTAATCAAATTTATTTAATTTGATTCCAGAAAAATAGGAGAAAAATTTGAAGACATTAGTTTGGAGACTTGTAGCCAAAAAAAAAAAAAAAAAAAAAAAATTCAGAATTCAGCCTAAATTATAGGCAAATAATAAAAACTCAAAAACAATGGGCAAGGTAGACTCTAATAACAGGACAAACTTTCTTCTGAAACATAGCTTGTTTCTTTCTAGTGCTCCATTTCTCTACCAAAGATGAATCTAGGAAGATCAATTTATTTGTAAAATAAATTTTAGCCTTATTATACTTGGCCTGATTATTTGTATAACATGCTGAAAGAATAGTGACTGGCTATATAAGCACTTTTAAAGTTGGCTTTGCTGGAATGTTTTCATAAGGAATCTCAGATTAGACTTTTATTTTTATTTTATTTTATTTTATTTTTTGAGTTGGAGTCTCACTCTGTTGCCCAGACTGGAGTGCAGTGGCCGTTCCCGGCCACCGCAGCCTCGACCTGCTGGGCTCCGGCGATCCTTCCGCCTCAGCCTTTCAAGTAGCTGGAATTACAGGCATGCGCTACCACGCCCGGCTGATTTTTTGATTTTTTGTAGAGATGAGGTCTTGCTGCCCAGGCGGGTCTTGAACCCGCGGGCTCAGGCAATCCACTCACCTCAGCCTCCCAAAGGCGCGGGATTACAGGCTGAGCCACCGAGCCCGGCTTCAGATTAGACTTTTAAAAGTCCCTTGAGGACAGGAAGCCAAGCGAGGATTCACCATTAGGATTTACCTGTAACATCTGTATGAATCCTGTGAATTCTGAATTCTTTCTTCTAGAGAATACCAAAATATCTAGAAGTTCCTGGGCATTCTTTTTTTTTTTTTCCTGCAGCTAATTCTTTTATTTACTGTAGAGATAAGGTCTCTGGGCATTGTTTAGTTTGTAAAATGACATTCTTTATCACAAGGTCAGAAGGCTTGTGAATGGAACCATGTAGACAAGGTCTTAGGTCAGTCTTTCCAAGGGGCTTTTTTAGTGGCTCTGTAAAGTCAGCCTCAATTCCCCAAAGCAGTCAGCTCATATCTGAAAATATGCCATTCCAGTCAAAGTCTTCATAGAATAACCAGTGCCTCCAATTGTGTCCTGTTACAGAAGAAAACAGATTCTTATTGAACATATGCAAATAACTAAATTTGCATAAAATAAGAATATTCACAGATAGTTTCTGAATTTTGGAGCAAATAGAGATAAAAATCAATGTTTCAACTTTACTCACAAAAATATATTATACCCAATTGCAATAAGCTATACATAGCTCAAAGGAAGTTTTATTAACTTTAGAAAACAGTACATGAAAAAAATCAGCAATATTTCAAATAAAAAGTTATAAAAACGCATTTCATTCCTCTACCAGTTTCATCCCATATAATTACCTCCTGTTGCTGGGTTAGCTATCCTCATGAACACATCAGTTTTTTTTTGTTTGGTTTTTGAGATGGGATTTTACCTTGTCACCCAGTTTACAGTGCAGTGGCATAATCATATCTCACTGCAGCCTCAGTCTCCTGGGCTCAGGTGATCCTCCTGCTTCAGCTCCCTGAGTACCTGAGACTACAGGCATGCACCACTTTGCTTGGCTAATTAAAAAAAAAATTGTAGAGACAAAGTTGTGTCATGTTGCTTAGCCTGGTCTTGAACTCCTAGACTCAAGCAATCCTCTGACCTCGGCCTCTCAAAATACTGGGATTACAGGTGTGAGCCACCACACCCAGCCACATCAGCTCTTTAATTAGAGTCCTGGAAGTTTTTACTGAGTCCAATAGTATAATCGTAAAAACTCTCATAAACATGTATTCAAGAGTATTTGTCAGTCTCCTTTCCATAAATTTCCTTGAAGAGGAAGAAAATTTTGGACTGTAGTCAATTGTAAACTCCTTTTCAAGATGAATCAAAGTAAAACAATAATTGTCTATGGATGACAGAAGAATTAGAATAGCCATGAGTAGATATGCAATTGACAAGGAAATTTGGTTATTTCTGTGGCATACAATGACTTAACGCAATAATCATAATTATGTCTGATATATCCTAAAATATATCAAAATTTTAAGAATCTCATAAAATTTTGGAGTACAAATAACATACTAACACAAATATAACTCAAACAAGGTGAAATATCATTTCTTATTTGTCAATGCTTCCCATATGATTTTCACATAGCGAATAAGCCTCTTGAACTACCAGGGATTCTTTTAGTTATAATTAGAATAGTTTTTTAAAAATTCAAATTTTGCTCTTTGATATACAAGAGACACTCAGTTTTTCAAACAATCAAATGCTGTACCAAAGACAAGATGAAGTAAACTCTCTCCTCTTTCTTTTTTTGAAGTTTATTGAAAAAGTAAAGCAAACATCTTTTACCCCTTCTTATTAATATTATATAAAAATCATGTTCAAAGAGAAAATAAAATTCTACCTTGGCATCAGTATATTAATACTAAAGTTAATTATTAAAAAACACTACAAACAGATCAATTCAATCTCAATACTTTTTGTTTTAAAATTATTATTATTATTATTAATTTTAGATATGGGAGTACATTTGCATATTTGTTACATGGACATATTGTGTAGTCATGAGGATTTGCTGCTGTTGCATATGGAATTTGATTCTCAGCTTGATCGCTATTGGTGTATAGCAGTGCTGCTGATTTGCGTGTGTTGAATTTGTGTTTAGACACATTACCAAATTCATTTATCAAGTCCAGGAGTACTTTGGAGGAGTCTTTAAGGTTCTTTAAGCATAAGATCATATCACTGGCATATAGAGATAGTTTTATTTCTTCTTTTCCAATTTGGATAACCTTTATTTATTTTCTTTTTAATTGCCTGATTGCTCCGGCTAGGACTTGCAGTTCTATGTTGAATAGGAGTGGTGACAGTGGGCATCCTTGCTTTGTTCCAATTCTAAGGGGAACGTGCTCAACTTTTCTCCATTCAGGATGACATTGGCTTTGGGTTTGTCACATATAGCTTTTATTATTTTGAGGAATGTTTCCTTTATGCATATTTTGCTGAGGATTTTTTTTTTATCATGAAAGGGTGCTGGATTTTATCAAATGCTTTTTTCTGCATTATTGAAAGCATCATATGATTTTTTGTTGTTAATTCTGTTTATGTAGTGAATTGCACTTATTGACTTGTATATGTTGAACCACCTTTGCATCTATGGGATAAAACCTGCTTGGTTGTGGTGCATGATTATTGTTTTTTTATGTGCTGTTGAATTCAGTTTGCTAATATTTTGTTGAGGATTTTTGCATCTATATTCATAGGGGATATTGGTCTGTAGTTTTCTCTTTATATTGTGCTTTTCCTGGCTTTGGTATCAGAGTGATACTGGCCTCATAAAATGAGTTGGGGAGAATTTCCTCCTCTTTAATCTTATGGAATAGCATCAGTAAAATTGGGACCAGTTCTTCTTTGAAGGTCTGGTAGGATTCAGCTGTGGACTTTTTTTGTTGGGAGGTTTCTAATGACAGTTTCAATCTTGCTACTCATTATCGGGCTGTGTAGGATTTGTCTTTCTTCCTGATTCAAGGTTGTGGGATTGTGTGTTTCCAAGAATTTATTAGTTTCTTCTAGATTGTCTAGTTTGTCTGCATAGAGGTGTTTATAATAGTCTCAAATGATATTTTAAATTTTCAGCTAGTGGTCTATCAATTTTGTTTATCTTTTCAAAAAACCAACTTTTTGTTTCATTGGGACTTTGTATTTATTTATTTTTTTTTTACAAAACCAAAATTTCATTTAGTTATGGTCTGATCTTTGTTATTTCTTTTCTTCTGCTAGATTTGAGTTTGGTTTGTTCATTTTTTTTCTAATTACTTAAGGTGTGATATTAGGTTGTCAATATGTGCTCTTTCAGTCTTATTAATGTAGGCCTTGAGTGCTATACATTTTACTCTGAGCACAGTTTTTGTTGTGTCTCAGATATTTTAATAACTTGTTTCAATGTTAACATTTGTTTCAAGGAATTTTAAAATTTCCATCTTGATTTTATTGTTGACCCAAGGATCATTCAGGAGCAAATTGTTTGACTTCCATGTCTTTGTTTGGTTTTGAAATTATTTTTGGAGTTGATTTCTAGTTTTATTTTGCTGTGGTCTGAGATGGTGTTTGATATGATTCCAATATTTTAAATTTATTAAGACTTAATTTGTGGTCTATTATATAGTCTATCTTGGAGAATGTTCCATGTGCTGATGAAAATGTATATTCTGTAGTTTTGAAGTAGAGTGCTCTGTAGATGCCTGTTAGATCCATTTCCTAGAGTTCGTTTAACTCCAAGATTTCTTTGTTGATTTTCTGCCTTGATGATGTGTCTATTGCTGTGAGTGGAGTGTTGAGGTCTCCCAATATTATTGTATTACTGTCTATCTTTTCTTTTTAAGGTTAAGTAGAGTTTGTTTTATAAAGTTGGGGACTCTAGTGTTAGGTGCATATATATTTAAAATTGCTATGTCTTCTCATTGGATTGATCTATTTATCATTAGGTAATATCCATCTTTTTTTTTTTTTTACTGTTGTTGATTTATACTGTTTTATCTGAAATGAGAATGGTTACTCCTGCTCATTTTTGATTTCCATTTGTGTGGAATATTTTTCTCCACTCCTTTACCTTGAGTCTGTAGGAGTCTATGTGAGTTAAGTGAGTTTCCTGAAGGCAGCAGATATTTGGGTTATGTTTATTTTAAATACATTCTGCCAGTCTATATCTTTTTAGTGGGGCATTGAGATCATTTACGTTGAGTTAATAATTATATGTAAGGTACTATTCCACTTATCATACTGATTGTTATCTAGTTGCTTTATTTATTTTTTTCTATTGTGTTGGTACTCTAAGCCTGTGAATTTTATGATTTCCAGTGCTTTTTCTACTGGTGCATTTCGAAAATCCTTTTATTTCAACATTTAGTATTAGAATAGTTCTTGGTACAACCAGTTTAGTGGTGACAAATTTTCTCAGTGTCTGCTTGTCTTTCAATGGGCTACATTTTTCCTTTATTTATGAAACTTAGTTTTGTGGTATACAAAATCCTTGGCTGACAGTTATTCTGTTTGAGGCATTTGAAGATGAGGTCCCAATCTTTTCTGGCATGTAGGTTTTCTTCTGAGAATTCTGCTTTTGGTCTGATGGGTTTACCTTTGTAAGTTATTTGATGCTTTTGCCTCACTGCTCTTAAAATTCTTACCTTCACATTAACTTTGCACAACCAGATGATTGTATGTCTTGGGGGGGGTGATCTTTTTGAAATGAATCTCCTGGGGGTTCTTTGGGTTTCTTGTATCTGGATGTTTAGATCTTTGGCAAGGCCAGGGAAATTTTCCTCCTTTATTCCCTCAAACAGATTTTCTAAATCTGTTGCTTTCTCTTCTTCCTCAAGAATTCAAATGATTCTTAGGTTTGTACATTTTACATAATCCCACATTTCTTGGAGATTTTGTTCTCCTGTCATGATTCTTTTTTCTTTATTGTTTTCTGATTGGGATAATTCAAAACCCTTGTCTTAAAGCTCTGAGATCCCTTATTCTGCTTGTTCTAGTCTATTGTTAAAACTTTTCACTGCATTTTGTACTTGCCTAAATGCTCCTTTCATTTCCAGAATTTCAGCTTTTATTTTTAAGGTGTCTATCTCTTTGGATAATATTCATCCATGTCCTGAATAGCTTTTATAATTCCTTTATGTTGGTTTCAATTTTCTCCTGAAGTTCATTTACCAATTTTATCATCAACCTTTTGAATTCTGTCTGAAATATTAAAATTTTCATTTTGGTTAGGGTTTATTGCTGAAGAGTTGGTGTGGTCTATTGGGGATATTGGAGAACTCTGTTTTTCCTTCATATTGTCAGAATTATTTTTCTGGTTCCTATTCATTTGGGTAGCTGATTTCTTCTTATTTGAAGTTGGTGGGAGGCTGGCATAGGCACTGTAGGGTTCCCTTGGTTATATATAGCCTTGATGTGTTGTGTTTCTCAGTTACAGCCCTGTGCTGTGTACCTGCACTGGTTTATGACATCTTGATTAGCTAGAGTGGCTTGAAAAGTGTTGTTAGCTCATGCTTGGGATCAGGCCTTCCCCAAAACTGAGGTATTGTATCCAATCTAGTGGACTGTACTGTTGACCTTTGGCTAGGAGGTGGTGCTTTTGGAAGCAAGCCAGCTATGATGATCGTTGTAGTTGTAGGGTTTCTCCTTGGTGAGTGTTGCTCCAAGGAAGTGCCCAGCCACTCTAGGCTGAGAGCAGGGCCCTGGGGATTTCCCAATTGTTCTGTGTGTTTTGAGCCTTCAAGGGGACTGCAGGGGAAAAGAGCTGAAGCAACCTGCAAGTGTGTGTGCATTCTTAGATCCCTGGTAGGTATTAGGAGGGAGCCCCAGGTCACTGGAGTAATGCTACTGTTCAGAGTAGGCACAGAACATTTCACAAGGGGAGTGAGAGGTTGCTACAGCAATGCATCTCACCCAGCTCCTGCCTTGACCTCAGGCCATCTGTCTGAATGTCAAGGTGCAACTGGCCTCAGGACCTCAGGTCTTCTCAGGCAACCTGTCCAGCCAGGAACTGTCTGCAGCTGCAGAGTTTGCCCATTCACCTTCTTTTCTCAACTTTCTATATCCATTCAGTTTTATCATCATGTATCTTTTTTCTTCTTCAACTTAAAACAACCTTGATAACATCTAAACTACACAAAATTACTTTTCCTATAACAAAATCCACATTCTCACGCCTTCTTTATAACCTCCCTTACCCAGAACACATTGTACTTTTCTTACACACTTTGCATATAAAAGTGTTTCTCTTACACGTAGACATTTTAATTGCATATATTAATTACACTGTTAACTCTTAGAAACCTTAATTTTCAGTGGAAAAACCTATGCAGTAACAGATTTCATTTGTTAGATACCTAATGCAGAGCCCAGGGCAAAAGACAGAGCTGTGAAGACAATGTTTGAAGGATTCGACCCTTCCCAGCATGGCCAAGAGGCACAGCTGGGCCAGAAAGGATGTTACTGGGCCTCATCAAGGCCTCTTGTCTAGACGTCAGAATCTAAAGGCTCATAAGCAAAGACATAAGCTCAGAGTAAGTAACTATCAAAAGATGTCACAGAAGCACAGTTTTATGACCTAAAAACATCTACCAGAGAAACTGTAAACTTGTCTGGCCAATAGACCTACACAAAAATGTTCTGAAGATGTTTCCATATTATTTTACCAACAATTTTTTAAAACTACTTCATTTACCAAAGATTATTAAAGTTTCATTAACTCAAAAAAATTTCAATTTATTTACTTAATTTATGATTATCAATTTACTTATAAGTAAATTTGCTATCATGTAGATAATATACAAACACAGGCATGTATATGCACATACATAAAAATACAAACACAAATAAAGATTTTATAGTTTTGATTTTTAAATTTTAGCCACGAGACCAGTAAAACCCCCTAGTTTAAGAGGATAGTTGAATTAAACTGTGCATCTGTTCATGAAGCAAGCTAAAGTTTATTTGTCCCATGTGGTCAAAGCCCTTACCAAGTTTTAGAGAAAACAGGGCAGCAAATGTACATCTCAAAACAAAGAAAAAGAAGACATATGAGTGGCCAACAGATACATTAAGAAATGTTCAACCTCACTAGTCATCAAGGAGATGCAAATTAAAAGTACACTGAGGTACCACCTAACTCCAGTCAGAATGACCATTATCAATAACTCAAAAAATAACAGATGCTGGAGAGGAGGTGGCAAAAAGGGAACACTTCTACACTGTTGGTGGGAGTGTAAACTAGTACAGCTTCTGTGGAAAACAGTGTGGTGATTCCTAAAAGCTCTAAAAATCAGCCTTCCATATGACCCTGCAATCCTCCTACAGGGAATATTCCCTGAAGAACTCAAATCACTCTATAAAAAAGATACCTGCATGCATATGTTTATTGCAGCATTGTTCACAATAGCAAGATCATAGAACCAACCAAGCTGTCCATCAAAAGAGGACTGGATTAAAAAAAGTGTGGTACACAACGGAATATTATGCAGTCATAAAAAAGAACAAGATCATGAATTTCGCAGCAACCTGGATGGAATTAGAGTTTATAATACTGAGTGATCTCTCACAGAAACAAAGATCTGAGCATCACATATTCTCACTCATAAGTGAACCTAGAACAACTACCATAATACTAGAAGAAAAGGATGGACAGTGGCGGGAAACTATGGAGTGGGGGGAACAGGGAGGGGAAGGGAGGTGGGATTAACGGTAGTCAATATCTGTCTGGGGAAAAAGGGCAGACCTCATCAACAAGGGTACCTGCACAATGAATATTTGTATACCTAACCCTTAACTGTACCCCACAACTTTAAAAAAAAAATATATGTTATAAAAAAAATAAATAAATAAAAAAGAATTTAAACTTTCTCAAGAAGGAGTTAGAGTATGTTAGAGGAAGATTAAAAATGGATGCCAAGATGACAAAAAGTCTCATAAATTTACCACAGAATTTTATAGAGAGACTAATTTTATTTAGATAAGCAGAACCTAATTTAATCTCTGTTTTCCAACTGGGCCACTGAGCTCACTAACAAACAGAGCCAAAAAAGCAGTTACAGTTTTCAGGGCCTAATATTTAAATATGTGAAAATTAGATACAATGATAATGCAGAGCAGCTAGCTCTTTAAAAATCAAAGATCCCACTTTTGCACTGAACTTCAGGTCCCCCCAAAGAGGGAAATTTCATGGGCCTGGGTTGCACAATGCTTCCACAGTGCACCTAGCTGCAAGGATGACACAAAGCCAATCAATTCATTCTGTGATTAGCTCATACACCATGAGAGTCTTATTCTTCAGTAGTGAATCCTCCCATAACCTCCAAGTGTTCAAGCTATTCCTGTCTTATATAAAAGCACAAAAAAAATGAGTAGCCTTTGCAACAACAGCCATTCACGGCAACTGCTGTCAGCCATCTCCAAAACTGCAGCCCTTAACAGTGACCTGCCAGGCATCACACACAAAAGTCAAGTGCTCTCTCACAGCGTAAAGTAATCCCTGGTACCCCCCAAAACCAAGGAGATCAAGTAACACAATACAAAAGACAGCAGAGCTTAAGACCTGAGATGAACCTGCCCACAACTCTTTGGACTCCACAAGGAAGATGGAAACTCCAGTCTCTGAGTCATTAAAAGTCTCCTCTACCTGGCTAGAGCAATCAGAGAAGAGAAGGCAATCAGGGGTATCAAAATAGGAAAAGAGGAAGTCAAATTATCTCTCTTTGCAGATGACATGATCGTATACCTTGAAAACCCAAGAGAATCTGTCAAAAACCTCCTTACACTGATAAAGGCCTTTGGCAAAGTCTCAGGAGATAAAATAAATGTGCAAAAGACAATTGCATTTCTTTACACCAATAATAAGCAAACAGAAACCCAAATAAAAAGCACAATTCCATTCACAACAGCCACAAAAAAAAAAAAAGAAAAGAAATACCTTGGCATCTTCCTAACCAGAGACGTGAAAACCTTTATAATGAAAACTACAAAACTCTGCTCAAAGAAATCAAAGATGACACAAACAAGTGGAAAAATATCCCATGCTCATGGATTGGAAGAATCAACATTGTGAAGATGTCCATCTTACCTAAGGCAATCTACAAATTCAATGCAATACCTATCAAATTACCAGTAGCATTCTTCTCGGACCTAGAAAAAACAACACAGGAATTCATATGCAAACACAAACGACCAAGAATAGCCAGAACAATCCTCAGCAAAAAAACAAAGCAGGTGATATCACATTACCAGATTTCAAACTTTACTATAAAGCTACAATCATCAAAGCAACTTGGTATCGGTATAGGAACAGGCATATAGATCAATGGAATAGAATTGAGATTCCAGAAGCAAAACCTTAATTTCTCAATCAACTCATCTTCGACAAAGCCTCCACCACCTACCACTGGGGAGAGGAGAACCTATTCAGTAAATGGTGCTGGGAAAACTGGCTGACCACATGCAGAAGATTGAAACAGGACCCCTATCTATCCCCACACACAAAAATTAACTCCAAGTGGATCAGAGACCCAAATGTAAAACTTCAAACCATAAGAACCTTAGAAAATGAAGGACATACCCTCATGGAAATTGGAACTGGCATCTTATTCCTGAACAAAACCCGAAACCCACAGACCATAAGGGATAAGATAGACAAGTGGTACCTCATCAAACTGACAAGCTTCTGCAAAGCCAAAGAAACCATCAAGAGAGCAGAGAGACTGGGAAAAAGTATTTGCCAACTCCAGGTCTGACAAAGGCTTAACATCTTGGATCTACAAGGAACTCAAATGTGCTGAAAAGAAAAAAAGCAAACAACCCCATTGTAAAATGGGCAAAAGATATGAACAGACACTTCACAAAGGAAGACATCCGAGCAGCCAACAGACACATGAAGAAATGCTCACTCACTAATCATCAGGGACATGCAAATCAAAACCACACTGAGATACCACCTAACTCTAGTCAGAATGGCAATTATCAATAATTAAAAAAATAACAGTTGTGGAGAGGGTGTGGTGAAAAGGGAACACTTCTACACTGTTGGTGGGAGTGTAAATTAGTGGAACCTCTGTGGAAAGCAGTGTGGCGATTCCTAAAAGCTCTAAACATCAACCTCCCATATGACCCTGCAATCCCCCTACTGGGAATGTACCCTGAAGAACTCAAATCACTCTATCAAAAAGATACCTGCACACGAATGTTTATCGCAGCATTGTTCACAATAGCAAGAACCTGGAACCAAACCATGCTGTCCATCAAAAGAGGACTGGATTAAAAAAATGTGGTACATATACACGATGGAATACTATGCAGCCATAAAAAAGAACAAAATCATGAATTTCGCAGCAACCAGGATGGAACTAGAGTCTATAATACTGAGTGACCTCTCACAGAAACAAAGATCTGAGTATCACATGTTCTCACTCATATAGTGGACCTTGATCATCCAATGCACTACCATAAGAAAATGACTGACAGTGGTGGGAAACTATGGGGGGGGGGATGGGACTAATGGTAGTAAACATCTGTCTGGAGATGGGGAGACATCTGTTATCAACAAGGGGGCCTGAATGAAGCATTTTTTTTTTGAGTTGGAGTCTCACTCTGTCACCCAGACTGGAGTGCAGTGGGCTGCTCCCAGCCACCGCAGCCTCGACCTGCTGGGCTCCAGCAATCCTTCTGCCTCAGCCTTCCAAGTTGCTGGAATTATAGGCATGCGCTACCACGCCCGGCTGATTTTTTGATTTATTGTAGAGATGAGGTCTCGCTGCCCAGGCGGGTCTCGAACCCACGGGCTCAGGCAATCCACTCACCTCAGCCTCCCAAAGGCACGGGATTACAGGCTGAGCCACTGAGCCCGGCTAATGAATCATATTTGTATACCTAACCCTTAACTGTACCCCACAATACCATAATAAAAAATATTGATTTAAAATAAATAAATAAAGTGTTGCTTGTTTGCATGCCCGCCACCATCTTCCTTCCCACAAAAAATCCTGAAAACTCCTTGAAAACTATATAATTTTTATATTGTAGATTCTCATTGTTGACTGACACATCTTTATAAAATTTTACATTTATTATGTCATCTGAAAAAAAAAGTCTCCTCTAATTTCATGTAATACTGAAGATGGCACTAAGAATAAAGAGCAGGAGTGGAAGAAAGTGGATGAAGAATTCTTAAAGGATCCAATTTGGGTAGATTTTAAGCTTGCTAAAAGGCCAAGAAAATTCTACATTTTTCTCAGCAAAAATCATATCATCAAGAAAGGAAAAAAACAGAAAGACCAAACACATTTTAAAAAGGATTATAGTCAACTGGAAGAAGTTCCTAGAAGCAGGATCAAAAAGAGAATAAGTGAAAAGGACTTTTAAATCAATATCTATATCATTTATATATCTATATCTGTCTTGGATAACTGTAACAGCTTTTAAGTAAGCTAACTTCTAATCATAGAGTTTTAAAAAAATATATTTTCAGATATCTTATTATCAGATTTTAACCAGGACTGATTCCTTGACTAGCTATTGAACCCAGGTCTCAGTAGTGAAACATGAATTTTTAACTACCAGACTACAAGGTGAAAGAGCCTTCATTGTGGATCCCTCAGGAGATCCAAAGCAGGTGGTTAGATCATAAAAATAATTTAAAAAATACTTTAGGTCAGATGTTTGCTCTGTTATTTTGTCAAGAGAATTCTAAGACTAGCCACGACACTAGCATTTGTCTTTAATTTAATCTAATCTTATAAGTAATCTTACAAGCAATTGTTTCAAATAAGAGGTCACTAAAATCCTGTGGGTTTTGTTTTATTTTATTTTTTTGTACTTTAGCAGTCTTTCTGACTTAATGGATCTATCTTTTGGCCACTGATGATTACAATTTCCAATAGTGTACTTATTCCAATAGTGACTCAATCCAATACTTTCTTCCTCAAAATCTCAGAAGGTAATTTTCTGGACTTAGATTAAGTTTTTAGCATATGAGCAAGAAGTGTTTCCTTGAGAGCATGTAGAAGAGGCATTTCCAATGATCCCCCCAAAATTCACTTTCAGGAATAGGATAATATAGCAAAAGACTTTTCTTGCCACAGATAGGTTAAGGATGATGTTTGGGCACATGATGCTTCTAGTACTTCACAAATTTACGGGAGACCATCAGTCACAGAACTGACACCAGGTAGGTGTCACCAGATAGGCCCTCCCGGGACTGGACCTCCCTGGGACTGATCAAGCAACCAGCGTGAAAACAATGAAATCTCCTTATGGATGGGAATTCTTATTAAGACAAAATCCCCTGAGAGCTTGACATATTCAGAACAAAAACTATGCTGCTTAAAACTTGTGTTTCAGGTTTTCAGCTGTTTTCAAGCTGAATACTAGATGTGACCCCAAAATCACACCCCCTAGATGGCAGAGACCAAGAAAGAGTAATCCTACTTGGTCACAAGTCAAGCTTATAAGGACATAAATCAAGATGAGAGGAAATCTCATCCAGTTTTTATTTTGGGGACCCACAGTGAAGTTTTATCTAAATAGATATCAGTCTGATCAGCACCATAAAATTGACCAGTCTGCAGGGACAGCTTGAACAGACCTGTGTTTACCCTACAATTACACTTCTTTATGAAAGAACAACACAGAAAGACAAAACCAAAGGAAAAAATTATTTCTGGGAGGAAAGGGAGTCAAACAATGTAAATATTCATACCAAAAAGTACACCAGAGTTGCTACACAAGACTAGTCAAACAAATCTTTTCTCCAATTAATTAAAACTTTGCAGGAAAAAATAATAATTTTTACCATCCTCCTGGCCAGATTTCACAAAGAGAGAGTCCAGGAGCCTAGCTAACAAGAAATTCTTACCCTTCTGTTGGCTTATGAGGCTATGGGTTCCCTTGGCTGTGGCTTCCAGAAAAGGAGAACTCTGATATTCTGCTCACAGCACCAAAACTGTAGATGTGCCAAGGGAAAACTTCTCTTTTGCCCTCCAAAAGTTTGCTGCGAAATCAACTGACAAAAGGCATATTAACAGGATAAATGGCTTATGAATTTATTAATGTGCAAGGAGGAAAAATTCATAGAGTAATTACCCCAACTCCCACTGGGTACAGAAACTTATACACCATCTTGAGTTTACAAAAACAATGGGAGCTCACAGCATGGTCAAAAACAATTTATGGTGATAAATCAGGCTATAGTGGCAAGAAAGGTTAGGGGAAAGGGAAAATAGGAGGCCTGGCCAGCAGAACTCCTCTATTAGCCTGGGTCTCTGCATAACACCATGGTTTGGTACCTGCAGTTGAAAGCAATTAGGAATACCCATCTGGGATTTTAAGTAAACAGGAATAAGCTTGTATCATGTGTCTTTTTATGTAGATAAAAGCTTACGGTGGCAGTCCGCAGTGAGAATAGTTGGCAAATGTTTCTTTTTGACCTTTAACATGTAGACTCTCAGTTAAAGTTTTCTAGGTCCCTCCTACGGGAGGGTCCCAGAGAAACCTGGCTGCATCTGTGCAGATTCCCTACAGAAGCAAATCTCCCCCACAAAATACATCTTTGCGGGGTTACTTCTTCTGGTAGACCCTTTCAACAGCCATCTCAAAATAAGTGAAAGAAGTATATTTTGGGGTGAAATATTTTGTTTTCCTTCATAATTCAATATAACTCGTTTCCTTATAAGAAGAGGCAATTACAGCACAGATACACACAGAAGGAAGACCTTATGAGGACACAGGGAGAAGGTGGCCATCTATAAACCAAGGTGAGAGGCCACAGAAGGAACCAAACCTTCAGACATCTTGACCTTGAACTTTCAGCCTCCTGAATTGCCAGTACATAAACCTCTGGTATTTAAGGCTCTCCATTTGTGGTATATAGTTAAGGCAGCCTGAGCTGACTCAGACACAATGGGTGCTTTTTCTCTACTTTCTTTTTTTCCTTATCTTTTCTGGGTGGGCTGTGGGTACCCAGGACAGACTTGGAAACAGCGTTGAAGATGGCGGATCTTCTGTTAGCCTGAGTCTCTGCATAACTCTGTGGATTGGAGCCTTTTAGAATTGATAACAATTAGGAATGTCTATTTGGGATTTTAAGTAAACAAGAAATCAATTTGTGTCATGTGAAGTCATGGAGGTGTTGAGATTTATTTATTACAACAGTTAGAGTTACCCTCCCCAAATGAAGGCACTTTCAATATACCACATTTGAAAGAAGGGCAGCAGCAATGCCAATGGGAAGTGCTGTCCTCCTATTAAATTACCTTTAGCATAAAGCTTTCTCCTTACGTATTTTAAGTTCACATGGCAAACTGTAACCTAACTGGATGTATAAAGAGTCTGTAACCTACCCTTGTGTCAATCACTGAGTTTCAGCCAATTGAGACGGCCAACTATTCAAACTGGGTTCAAATAAGGCAAATGTTGAGCTGCAGCCAATCTGGCTGTTTCTGTACCTAATTTCCATGTTCTGTGCATCACTTTCCTTTTCTGGTCCATAAAAATCTTCTTCTACCACATGACTGTACTGGAGTGAGGCTACTTTGATTCAGGAACTGTCCAATTTGGGAATTGTTCTTTGTTCAATTAAACTCTGTTATATTTAATTTGTCAAAGGGTTTTCTTTTAACAAACAGTGTGAGAAGTGGGATCTGAAGTAAAGCTACCGATGACAAATTCCCTCAATATTTGCTTGCCTTCATTTCTCCTTTATTTATGAAACTTAGTTTTTAAGGATACACAATCTTTGTCTGACTGATATTCTGTTGGAGGAGATTGACGATGGGGTCCCAATCCCTTCTGGCTTGTAGAGTTTCTTCCAAGAAATCTGCTCTTTGCTTGACAAGTTTAGCTTTGTAAGTCAGCTGATGCTTTTGTCTCACTGCTGGCAAAATTATTTTCTTCACATTAACTTTGCATGACTATATATGTTGGGGATGACCTTTTTGCAATGACTCTTCTGGGATTTTTTTAGGCCTCTTGTAATTGGATTTTTTTTTTTTTTTTTGAGTTGGAGTCTCACTCTGTCGCCCAGACTGGAGTGCAGTGGCCGCTGCCAGCCACCGCAGCCTCCACCTGCCGGGCTCCGGCGATCCTTCCGCCTCAGCCTTCCGAGTAGCCGGAATTACAGGCATGAGCTACCACGCCCGGCTAATTTTTTGATTTATTGTAGAGGTGAGGTCTCGCTGCCCAGGCGGGTCTCGAACCCGCGGGCTCAGGCAATCCACTCACCTCAGCCTCCCAAAGGCGCGGGATTACAGGCTGAGTCACCCAGCCCGGCTGTAATTGGATGTTTAAATCTCTAGCAAGGCCAGTGACATTTTCCTCTATTATTCCCTCAAATAGGTTTTCCAAAACCCTGCTTTCTCTTTTTCCCCAGGAACAACTATGATTGATTCTTAGGTTTGGATTTTTTACATAATCCCACATTTCTTGGAGGCTTTGTTCCAGTCTCTTGATTCTTTTTTCTTTATTATTGTCTGATTGGATTAAATCAAAAGTCTTGTCTTCTAGTTCTGAGATCCCTTATTCTCCTTGTTTTAGTCTACTGTTAAAACTTTCCACCACATTTCTTTACTTCCTTAAATGCTTTCATTTTCTAAATTTCAGGGTTTTTTTTAAAAGGTATCTGTTTGGAAAATTTTTCATTCATGTCCTGAATTTTTTAAAAAATTTCTTTATTATGGTTTTCAACTTTTTTCTGAAACTCATCGAGCAATTTTATAATCAACCTTTTGAATTCTATGTCTAGAATTTCAAAGATTTCATTCTGGTTAGGGTCTATCGCTGAAGAATTAGTGTGTGGTCTTTGGGGAGTTGTTGGAGAACTCTTTTTTTTTTTAAAATTTTTATTGTCAGAATTATTTTTCTAGCTCTTTCTCATTGAGTAGACAGTTTCTTCTTATTTGAGGCTGGCAGAGGGCTGACATAGGTACTGTAGGGTTCCCTTGGTTATATAAGAGCTTTGTTGTGGTGAGTTTCTCAGTTGCCAGTAGTGGCAGCCTTATGCTGGTACCTGCACTGGTTTATAGCATCCTGAGTAGTGGAAGTGGCTTGGAAAGTGATGTTAACTGGGTTCTGGGATCAGGCCTTCTCCAAAGATGAAATATTGTATCAGAATGGGTGGACTGTGCTGTTGACCTCCGGCCAGGAGGTGGCACTTTTGGGAGAAAACCAGCTGTGATGGTGGCTTTGAGCTTTCTCCTTGGTGAGGAAGTGCCCAGCCAACCTAGTCAGAGGGTGGGGCTCTGGGGTTTTCCCAAGTCCTCTGTTTTGAGCTTTCAGGGGGAGTGTAAGGGTAGAAGAAGGAGCTCAAGTATCCCACCTATGTTCATTCTTGGCTACCACAGTGGGGATTAGGAGGGAGTCCCAGGCCACTGGGATAATACGATTTGTGCAGGGCTGGCAAAAAAGAGTGAGAGTTTGCTATGGCAACGCATCTCACCCAGCTCCCACTTTAGCCTCAGTCAGTCCACATTCCCAATGTCAAAGTGCAGCTGCCCTCAGGATCTCAGGTATTTTCACTATAACCCACGTCAGCCAGGAACTGTCTGCCTGCGTGGAGTTTGCCCTTGGGGCCCATCCTCTCTCAGTCTTGCTAGAAAGCAGCCACCAGCAAAGGCTGAGTTCTTGGGATACAGCAGCTGGAACTCCTCAGGGCTTTTTTTCCACCTCTGAACCACTCCACATAGGCTTCAGTAGAGCACGGCTGTGGGTGAGATTTCCCATGATGGACTGGAGTCCTGCAGGCCAGGGGGCTATGCCAAGTCCTTGGCAGGAGCACAAAACTCAGATTTCCCCACTGTGTCTGGAGGCTGTCAGTGGTCTGTGTTGTGATCCAGAGGTAAGCCTGGCCATCTACATCTTTTATTCCTTCAATTTGAAACAAACTTTCAGTAACTTCAAACTAGAAAAAATTATTCTTTTAACAAACACACATTTGCATGTTTTTATAACTTTCTTTATCAAAAGTATAGCTTCCTTTTGTTTATGCATGGTATAAATATAATTGCTTTTTCCTGCATCTAGTGGTTTTAATTATATATATTAACTACAATTATAACTTTTTTTTTTGAGTTGGAGCCTCACTCTGTCACTCAGACTGGGAGTGCAGTGGCCGCTCCCGGCCACCACAGCCTCGACCTGCTGGGCTCCAGCGATCCTTCCGCCTCAGCCTTCCAAGTAGCTGGAACTACAGGCGCGTGCTACCACGCCTGGCTAATTTTTTTGATTTATTGTAGAGATGAGGTCACGCCAATTTGCCCAGGTGGGCCTTGAACTCGCGGGCTCACGCAATCCACTCACCTCAGTCTCCCAAAGTGCGGGATTACAGGCTGAGCCACTGAGCCTGGCCCAATTATAACTCTTAATAATCCTGATTTCTAGTGAAACCCTAGGAAATAATTTTGAACTATTTTGTAGATGAAAACCATTTCATAACTTTTTTGAAATATGCTTTGGATAATTATTGTTTATTAATAATCTAAGTATATTTAGCTTTTCTTACAATATGAAAATGACATGCCAAAGTATATAAACTTGAACTTAAGTTTAACAATTAACATTTTAATAATTTAACTTACAAGTGACTCAAATTTTATTATTATTATTTAACATAACATGACTGATTTTAAATTACTGAAAACAATTTTGAAACTATGACACAGGTACACTCCCTAATGTCTTCCCCAGTTGTCCTGGGTCCCAAGGATCTACTTGGCACACAAGATGGTTAAGGAGGGTAAAACCTATCTGAGCCTTGAATGTGCATACCAGGTGTAGAGTTCAGGGTAGAAGACAGAGCTGTGAAGATATACCTGGAGAATACAATCCTTCCCTGAATAATCTGAAAAAGACAAGGCAGGAACTGGGAAGAAGGAGCCATATTTGACTTGATTCTGCCTTATAATTGCTAGTCTAGGTACTGAGAACATGTCCTCAGGACCCACAGTGGCTACCTATTCAAACCCTAGACTTGTGAGGCTCAAAACCAAAGACATAAGTTCACAATCAAATCAAGCAAGTATTGAATTATATTTAGCTAACAATTTTGAACCCATTCCTATTTTTACCAACAATTTTAAAACTATCTGCATTTGCCAAATATTATCATGTACACATAACACATACAGATATATAGACACACAGAAGTAGATCTTACAGCTTTCATAAAGGATTTTCCTTTACTAGCTTTTAAATGGTTTTACTTTTTCCCACTCAGACAATCAATCTTCCAATTACCTGTTTCAGTTATTAGTTAGGAGTTAGGTAATCTTAAATTTGCATTTTTAATTTTTTTTTTTTTGAGTTGGAGTCTCACTCTGTCGTCCAGACTGGAGTGCAGTGGCCGTTCCTGGTCACTGCAGCCTCGACCTGCTGGGCTCCGGCTATCCTTCCGCCTCAGCCTTCCGAGTAGCCAGAGTTACAGGCGCACGCTATCATGCCCGGCTAATTTTTTTTTTGTTTATTGTAGAGATGAGGTCTTGCCTGCCCAGGCGGGTCTCGAACCCGCAGGCTCAGGCAATCCACTCTCCTCAGCCTCCCAAAGGTGCAGGATTACAGGCTGAGCCATTGAGCTGGCTAAATTTGCATTTCTAAAGGAACAAGTCTTAGGCAAAACGAGATAGAGAATTTATATTTCAAAAGCACAGAGCTACGATATTAGGCCTAAATATTGTACCATCATTTACTCAAACTAAGGGGTAAAAAACAGAGTACCTAAGTTTCACTTAAGATGGCTAGGATAAGCACTTTAAACAAAGGCATGACTTACGAATTTAAAACAACAGGCAAACACCCTTAAAATGGAGATTTACTTAAAGATGTAAGTTTCTTTTATATAATAGTTTTAAGATAGCCAGTTCATTTCTAGAAAGGTGTTTTGTTTTGTTTTTTTAACTTAGATACTGTTTCTTAGCTAAACTTACCGAGTTTAGCGTGGGTCCATTAAGGAACAGGCCATAGATCTGAAAAAGAAACAAGCCTATTTTTATCTGAGGGCCTACGTTTTATAGACACTTGATCCAGGATAGCTTTCTTTTCACCTTCAGGGCACGATAGTAACTAAGCAAAAACATTAAAAGATTTAAATTTTCTTATCAATTAGTTACACAAACTTTTATTTGTCTTTTATAAATAACCTTTAAAAAAAGCAACAAAAAATATTTAATTTTCTTTAGAAGTTCATGCACATCATAACAGACATACCTGGGTAAGACTAATACAAGAGTCTTCATTTTCAAATGCACTTCTTGTTAGTGCAGTGTTGTTCATCTGGAACATTCCATTGTAACTTTAAATTACTTTTAAAGATTTTGTTGCCTTTGGGAGGCTGAGGTGAGTGGATTGCCTGAGACTGTGAGTTCGAGACCCACCTGGGCAGGCGAGACTTCATCTCTACAATAAATCAAAAAATTTGCTGGGGTGAGGGGTAGCACGCGCCTGTAATTCCGGCTACTCGGAAGGCTGTGGCGGAAGGATCGCCGGAGCCCAGTAGGTCTAAGCTGCAGTGGCGAGAGCGGCCACTGCACTCCAGTCTGGGCGACAGAGTGAGACTCCAACTCAAAAAAAAAAAAAAGATTTTGTCATTTCTATAAGTGTTTGCTTCTTCCAGGGCCTAATACTTCTACATATAAATGTAGGCATACCAGAAGGTAGATTACTCAGTTCATTAGAAATAAAGGTTCCCATTTTTACTTTGAATCTTGGCTTTGACTCTCAGATCCCCTTGATCAACTTAGCCAATGATTTTTCTTGACCAATAAACATGCAAGAGAAATAAAGGTGAGTAGAACATGAAAATCTCTATGAATTTCCAAAAGTTGAATTTTGCACCCCCTGCAATATTCACATTACTACTGGTTTATTTCTGACTCAGTCAGACATAGAGTTCTCTGTCTCGATTTAAGCCAATTAATATCAAATCTAATTTGATCCTGGATTCAGTACAGTTTCTGTGCAGCTTCTAAACCCAGTTTGGATGAAAAAAAATTGCTTAATGAACTCAATTATCTCAAAACACAAGACTGTGGGGCTTTGGTGTCCACAAGAAAACTTGGTCCCCAGTTGCTGTGAGAAAACAATGGACACAATAGGTATGGCAAGTACTTCTTTTGGTCATTTGGAGATCTCAGAGATTGAAGACAAGGTTTTTGAATTAATTCAGTCAGACAGCAATCAAGAAAAAAAAAATCAAGAGAATGGAACAAAGCCTCCAAGAAAGGTGGGGTTATGTAAAACATCCAAACCTAAGAATTATAGGTGTTTCTGAGGAAGAAGAGAAAGCAGCAAGTTTGGATAACCTATTTGAAGGAATAATGGAGGAAAACTTCCCTGGCCTTGCCAGAGATTTAAACATCCAGATTCAAGAAGCCTAAGGGACCCCAAGCAAATTCATTGCAAAATAAATGACTATAAAGGTAAACTTGTCAGACAAAAAGCAGACTTCTCAGAAGAAACTCACAATCCAGAAGGGATTGGGGCCTCATCTTCAACCTCCTCAAACAGAATGTCAGTCAGCCACTAAACTAAATTTCATAAATGAAGGAGAAATGAAATCTTTTCTAGGAAAGCAAGCACTGAAGAAATTTGTCATCATTAGACCAGCTCTACAAGAAATACTCAAAGGAGTTCTAAATACTGAAACAAAAGGGTGAAATACACTGGTCGAAATGCTGGAAATCATAAAGTTTGCAGACCTTATGGACTACCAGTACAATAAAGGAAATAAATAAATAAAGCAAGATAATAACCAGTATGATAAATGGAATAGAACCTTACATATAATTATTAACTCTGAATGTGAATGCTCTCAATACCCCACTAAAAAGATATAGACTGGCAGCATGGATTTAAAAAAAATCAAATACCTGCTTCCTTGTCAAGAGACCCACTTAACACACAAAGACTTATCTAGATTCAAGGAAAAAGGGCGGGAAAAAAAATATTCCATGCAAATAGAAACCAAACATGAGTAGGAATAACCATTCTCATATTAGATAAAACAGACTTTAACTACAGTAAAAAAAATGTAAACATAGTTACTATATAAATGATAAAGGGATCAATCCAATGAGAAGACATAACAATTTTAAATATATACACACCTAACACCAGAGCCCCAAGTTTTATAAAACAAATTCTATTAGACCTAAAAAAAAAAGAGCTATAGCAATACAATAACCATGGGAGAATTCAACACTCCATTGCCAGCAATAGTCAGATCATCAAGGCAGAAAGTCAACAAAGAAAAAATGGAGTTAAACGGGGACCTAGTGCAAATGGAACTAACAGACATCTACAGAACATTCCACTCCAAAACTACAAAATATACATTTATATCAGCAGCACATGGAACATACTCCAAGATAGAGCATATGATAGAACACAAATCAAATGTTAATATGTTAAAAAAATTGAAATCATATCAAACATTTTCTCAGACCACAGTGGAAAAAAATAGAAATTAACTCCAAGAAAAACACATAAAACCAAACAAAAATATTGAAGTTAAACAATCTGCTCTTGAATGATCCTTGGGTCAACAATGAAGTCAAGATGGAAATTAAAAAGTTCCTCGAAATGAATGACAACAATGAAACAAGTTATCAAAACCTCTGGGACACAGCCAAAGCTGTGCTCAGGAAAATTTATGGTGCTCAAGGCCTACATTAATAAGACTGAAAGACTGCATGTAGAGCCTAACATCACACCTTAAGGAACTAGAAAAACACAAACAAATCAAACCTAACACTAGCAGAAGAAAACAAATAACAAATATCAGAGCAGAACTAAATGAAATTGAAGTTTAAAAAACAATACAAAGGACCAATAAAACAAAAAGTTGTTTTTTAAAAAATTACAACAAAATTGATAGACCACTAGCTAGATTAATTAAGAAATGAATAGAGAAGATTCAAACTCAATCAGAAACGAAAATGGAGACATTACAACTGATATGACAGAAATGCAAAAGATTATCCAAGACTATTATGAATATCTCTATGCAAACAAACCAGACAATCTAGAGGAAATGAATAAAGTCTTAGAAACATACAACTTTCTAACCTTGAATCAGAAAGAAATAGAAATCCCGAATAGACCAATACCAAGTAGCAAGATTGAAACAATAACTAAAAATCTCCCAACAAAAGAAAGTCTAGGACCTGATGGACTCATGACTGAATTCTACCAGACCTTCAAAGAAGAACTGCCATCAATTTTACTGAAGTTATTCCATAAGGTTGAAGATTGAATTCTCCCTAACTTATTCTGTGAACCCAGTATCAATGTGATACCAAAGCCAGGAAAAGATATAACAAAAAAAAAAAAAAAGAAAGAAATAAAAAGGAAGAAGAAAGAAAACTACAGACCAATATCTCTTGTGAACATAGACATGAAAATTCTCAACAAAATATTAGCTAAATTCAACAACACAAAAACAAAACAAAAACAAAAAACCAAAAAAACTCCATCTTGACCAAGTGGGTTTTATCCCAGGGATTCAAAGGTGTTTCAACAAACACATATCAATAAATGTGATCCACTACATAAACAAAATTAAAAACAAAAATTATATGATCATTTCAACAAATGCAGAAAAAGCATTTGATAAAATCCAGCATTCTTTCTTGATAAAAACCTTCAGCAAACAGGTATAGAGGGCACATTTCTCAAAATAATAAAAGCCATATATGAAGATCCCACAGCCAATGTCATCCTAAACAGATTAGTTGAACACATTCCCTCTCAGAACTGGAACAAGGCAAGGATGCCCATTGTCACCACTCCTATTCAACATAGTACTGGAAGTCCTAGCCAGAGCAATCAGGAAATAAAATGAAATAAAACAAAATGAATAAAATGTATTCAAAATGGAAAAAAGGAAATAAAACTATTGCTGTATGCCAATGATATGATCTCATACTTACAGAACCCCAAAGACTCCTCCAAAAGACTCCTGGACTTTATAAATGAATTTGGTATCATTTCAGGACACAGACTAAACACACACAAATCAGCAGCATTGTTATACACCAATAGTGACCAAACTGAGAATCAAACCAGGAACTCAATTTCATTTAAATAGCAGCCAAAAAGCTAAAATACCTATGAATAACTTTAATCAAAGAGGTAAAATTCTCTGCAAGGAGAACTACACAACAATGATGAAAGAAATTGTAGAGCACACAAACAAATGGAGAAATATCCCACACTCATGAATTGGAAGAATCAGCATTATTAAAATGACCATTTTACCTACAGTAATCTACAGACTCAATGTAATCTCCCTCAAACTAGTAATGCCATTTTTCACTGAATTGGAAAAAGAAAATCCTAAAATTCATATGGAACCAAAAAAAGAGTCAGAATAGCCAAAACCATTCTAAGCAAAAAGAACAAAGCTGAAGGCTTCACATAACCTTACTTCAAATTATACTATAAGGCTGTAGTAATCAAAACAGCATGTACTGGTACAAGAGCAGACACATGGACCAATGGAATAGAATAGAAAATCCAGAAATAAGCCCAAATACAGACAACAAAATGATCTTTAACAAAGCAGACAAAAACATACACTGGAGAAAGGACTCACTATTCAACAAATGGTGCTGGGAAAACAACCACATGCAGAAAATTGAAGCTTGATCCTCATCTCTCCCCATATCCAAAATTTACTCAAGATGGATTACAGACTTAAATGTCAGACTTGAAACCATAAAAATTTTGGTAGAAATCTAGAAAAACTCTTCTGGACATCATTCAAAGAATTTATGGCTAAAACCCCAAAAGTAAATGCAACTAAAACAAAAATAAGCAAGTAGGACTTAAACAAAAAAGTTTCTGCACAGCAAAAGAATTAATCAACAAAGTAAAAAGATAACCTACAGAATGAGAGAAGATATTCATAGGCTATACATTAATCAGAGGACTAATATCCAGAATCTGCAAATAACTCAAACAAATCAGCAAGAAAAATGCAAATAACC